>BSDF01000005.1:37101417-38358621 GCA_027925045.1 Hypotaenidia okinawae | reverse complement strand
GCATGTATTGCTGATGGGCCTAAAGTGCTTGGGGAGGGGGATGGCTATACCCAGAGCATTCCCACGCATAAACATACTGAAATTCTAACGCGTGCGCTTTATGCACTCAACCACCACATCAGAGGGGACGAGAATAAAACAGCAGTCGAAAAACACTGGGCATTAAAGATGGTAGACGAAGGACCTTTTGTCCTTCTTCGCGATCCTAACACAGGGGTGTGGGACAAAGGATGGCAACTTGTAACACAAGGGAGAGGGTATGCAGCAGTTAAACGTAATGAGCACATTAGATGGGTACCAGCTCGCTGGGTTAGACCCGACTTAGATAAGTAGAGTTAGACTAATCACATTTCTGAGTTGTGTCTTAACAGGGTATGACTATTCGTGGAGCACTCCGAGGACTCTGGTGATCAGCACGTCAGTGACGCTGATGAACTGCCCTATGAGTGAGAATGGAGATCCGTGAATGCGGGCTCAGCGTGACACGTGTGGCATGATACCCTGGAGAAGACACTCACGAGCACGGTGTTGGGGTGAACCCTGCCTCCACAGAGGAAGAAGTATCATCAATATAATAACAATAGCCGGTCGCAAATGCCCTGAATCTCCTGTTGCAAAATGCCACTTGTGGGTATGTCCTTGTGAAGCCCAAAGGTGGCGGGTAGCACGATATCCTAAAGTTAAGTACCAGCAGCCGACGCAGCCTACAGTTAGTTAGCATGGGGAGGGGGATATGCAGGGAATGGCGACCGGAAGATCACGAGCTGTACGGGAAGCGAATAGGGAAGAGGGGTCCTCACTATGCTGCTAGAGATAAGGCTTCTGCACAGGAGAGGATGATACGGGCAGTGACACAGGTCAAGGGGTGGTAACGAGGCATGGGGCATATATAAGTTGTTGTTAAACCATAAATAAACGCCATTTACAGCATCCTCATATTGGTGTCAGTGCTGGCGGGCCCGGGGGCGGGAGAGTGCCTCCGTGCCACCTCAACCGTAGGAGGTCGATTGCCGGACGGAAGGCAACAATTCCCTTTATTTTCTACCCCTCCCATCAGCCCCGTGGGAGGGAAGGGAGAGAACAGCTGTGTCATGCTCAGCTACCAGCTGGGGCTAAACCACTAAACAGCATAGCATTAACATCTCTAAGCAGTGTAGTATTAACAACCCAGAAAGCATTCTGAACCTGTGGATTGCAAATGTCTGTTGAAGCTTCAGAGCACTTTCAGTTAGAATAAAATTTAGTTTGATTTTTTTTTCCTTCCATCTTATAAAATAAAACTGGTTTTAGTTTGTTAACTGGACTGACACGGTTTTTAATGTTCCGTAACATGAGGGTGCACTCAATCCAACTGTTCAAGTTGCTGACAGAGAGGTTCCATGATCCAGGATCTGACCAGGAAATACTATAATAATTCACCCCTAGACCTTTGCTCTTGTTTAACAACATTACTACCTTTTTTCAGAGGTTTTCCAGAGGTGAAAGTCCAAGTAAGGAGGAAATAAGTAGGACTACTGAATTAGTCTTTCCCTCTTAGCATTTCAATAATTTCAGTGTTAACATTCTATGTGGATTGCAAAAATAAATTATTTTTCTGGCTTTTTCTTATTCTTATATGGATATAGGCCCAACTCCGTTTTGGAGTACAATACAATGCAATTAAACACATCTGGAGAACATCAGAACATCTAAAATAGTTATTTTATAGATGAAAATGTGGTCTCATGCCAAATACTCCTTCATCCCACCAGTGCATGTTTAATGCCTATAATGTTGCCTTTTAGTGCTGCATCACATTTTAGAACCCCAAACTTAACAGTGTGTTGCTTTTCTACTTGCTGATGATTTCATGTGACAATATAGGAAAATAGAAATTTTGGGTTCATCACATCAATTTCTTTAAAAGTTTCACTCCATTTATCCACAGATAATCTTTAAAAATGTCTAACAGAATGACAAACAGAAGGATCTTTGATTCTAAAGAGCAGGAGTTTAGCTCACAAAAAGATGAATGAACTAATCTATTTTCATTACTTAGTGTACTATGGACAAATCCTTACTTAATCAATTTTGTAATTATGTCAGTGGCTTCATAAGTCCAAGGACTTGTATGTAACATCTTTTCTATTAGGAAATCTGTCCTCCAATTGTTGCAGATAGGCTCAAATGTAACCACAATGCTTAATATTCTTTCAGACTTCCTGGGAGCACTTGCTGCTTTAATAGAAAAAACAGACAAAGTGAATTAAAATGACCTTACTGCTTTGAATTAGTGAGGGTTGGTGTGTGCAAGCGTTAAATCAATGGCTGGCATCAGCCTTGTTCAGCTGTAGGGAGGTCTGTAGTAGTCCGCTCATAATTTGAGTTGTAAAGCATTTGTCTTCTACAGCATCCAACACTCCCTCTATTCTGCTCAGTACCCACTGTGCTAACACCTGTCGCAACTAGAACTTCTCTTTGAAGGTGGCTTAATGATTTGGCAGTAGTGTTGCATAGATCTACACTGTAAACAAAGATTCCTGCAAGACCCCAGGGCTCTTGTTCTTCCCATCAGCATGGGCTGGTAACAAAAGCAGGAAATACATTGTATTTTATTTCTTAAATTTCTTCTGGGTAAGTATTATGCACATATTTTAGTGAGACTGATCGGGTTTTTCTTTTTTGTTTGCTTACTTTTTTGTTTTAAATAGTTTTCAACTACTAAAAACTAGATGTTAAAATAATTATAGGTGAGTCCATATTCAATAAACAAATAACCTTTCCCACATAACTTTGGCTTATTTCTTTTAAAGAGAAATTGTCCAGCAGCCCGGGGATAAATTTGGAGATCTTAAGCACTCATAGAATTAAATCTGGCCAGGGATGTCAAGGGCAACAAGAGAAGATTCTATAGGTATATCAGTGATAAAAGTGAACATGTGGGCCCTTTCCAGAAAGAAACAGAAGGGTGGCAAGAGACTGGAACAGACTGATGTGAGAAGTTGTGAATGCCCCATCGCTCGAAGTGCTGAAGATCTTTAAGGTCCTGTCCAACCCAAACCATTCTAGAGTCTAGGATTTTATAGTTTTATAAAATCATATTTAAAATTTGTCATAAAAAATGTAATTTCATACAATTCACAGTATGGATCCCCTTTACCAGTTTCATGTCTTAACACCTTCATCTAAAAAAGCAACGATTTTGCTTTGTTTTGTTGTTGGATTTTTTGGTCGGTTGATGGTTTTTGGTTTGGGTGTTTTTGTGGGAGTTTGGGTGGGTTTTTTTAAATATCTATCTATCTATCTATCTATCTATCTATCTATCTATCTATTTATCTATTTTCTGAGAAAGGAATAGTAACAGAAAAGATTACGCACTGTTAATGCAAATGAACACAAAGAATTGATGTGATCACCGTATGTGTCACATTTTCTTTGTAGATATTTTTCACTGGGAGTTGGACCCACTAAAAGAGATAAATTGATAAATGTATCTTATTTCCTGAGTAATTGAAACCTGTCTTCTTTTAGCTTTGCTATTATTCTTTTATCCTTTTATCCTCCCAAAATTTCTAATTAGGTATGTCGGTGGTTTTCATCATTTGACTGTGTATACACATGTGTATCAACTTCAAAACTTCTATTTTATCCTCAAGGTCTTAAGATACACCTTTCTCTTTACCTTAGTTTCAGCCTCTTCCTCTCAATTCATGCACTATATTACTGTCTATTTCTCTCCTGTTCTGCTTCTTCTCTTAAAGTGCTTCATACATTTCTACTCTGTAAACCAGGAACAATCAGTGGTATGCTTCAACGATCCCTGGAATTTTCATCTTTGCAAGTCTCTCTGTATCAGTCTCCCTAGTAATTAACTTGAAGATACAGAGGTACACACATGCATCTTTCTTATTTAAGAATCTCACTGTAGAAGCATGTCTGTTTGATGGTGACACATACACTCAGAATGTCTAATGTATGCAGGAAAGTAGAATGTAGTCGACTTTTCTGTCAAAGGAAACCAAAACAGTGATCATGTTATATAGTGTTTGTCTGTATTGACATTCTGTATCATGCTAAAACCAAAGACAAGGATGCAGAGGAAATGGTGAGTTATTTAGTGTTCTTTGTCTATTCAATTCTTTCTGAAAACAATTTTGCAATTATTTTTTAATAAAAAATGTTTCTTCTTTTATACCATATGAAAATCTTAAAATTAATTTCCCCTCTTCCACCCTTTTCTTTAATAGCAAATAGCAAGGAAGTTTCTGGATAAATGGATAGAATATAAATGATTTATTAAAAATCATAAACTTACATCATGTGATTCAAGAGGCACTGTACAAGAATCTATATAACTTAGTACAATGTGATCACCTGCATATAAATTATTCCTCAAAGATCAAGAGGATACAGAAGGAAGTGTACAGTTACTTTGAACTTAATTTAATAAGAGAAATTAATTAGAAAAATACAACAAAGGCTATTTTGTCTATGGTCCATGAAACCATGGTTATAGATCATTTTATCTTTTTTTTTTTTTAAATCTGTAATTTAATTAGGAGATAAAAGTCTAATATAATTTCTTTTAACAGATATAAAATTACTTTTCCTTAAAATTTCTGGGTTGATAAATACTGAGTTTATAGTGCCTTAAAGAGTGTCTCACTGAGTCTTTTTCTGGCTAAAAGAGTCAGAACTTAATAATATTGGAACCAGTTTGGTTTAATTGCAGTAAACCTCATGTCTCCAATGCACTACACTGCAATTTACTATTCTTAGAGAAGAAGTTTTGATTTGGAGCCACTTGATCTCTTTTTCAACAGTTTCAGCCCACAATACTTGAAAGGATATTTTGCAAATAATATTAACAATAACAAAAAAAGTATTTTTTAGCATCTGGTGAAGCATGTTTAAGCATCTCTGTTCGAATTCCGAACAAGTAAAGTCCCTGTGAGTCTTTGATGGAGAAAATAGCACTCACCTTGACCTCATTGGGAATACTTTCATGCTTAAAGATGCACTGAAAAGTCTTCCTAACCGAGGATGTTGAATTTTAGTCTTTCTATGTAAGAGAATAAACCATTAAATTGCTATCAGAGAAAGTCTGACTTTCTTTCAGACCTTCTTGTGATATTGCATTTAAATGAAATCCTGTGGTTGTTTTGTAATATACATTACACTTAAAAGGCATTTAAATAACACGAAAATAATAAAAATTAGACTTCATGTTTGCAAAATGTTAATACTACGACACACACACTAGAGTTGCAAACACATTCTGACAAAAAATTTGATTACAAAAAATAGTTTGTATTCAAGTGAAAACACTAGATGTTTCCTTCACTTTTTTAATTTAAGATACATTTAATTTTTAAAGAAGAGTTTCTGTATATGCATCCAAAAGAGACTGATTTATTTCAGATCCAACCAAATATTACATTTGATCCCAAATCATTTTGACCAGTGAAGAAATTTTTCTTCTAGCTCTCTGTAGAAAGACCTCTTAAGAAGTCTCACTTTTATTATCTTGGGCCTTTATTCTGCATCTTTCACAAATTTATTGAAGACTTTAATTTTAAACAGTACCAAGCACAACACAATGAGCCACCTAAGGCAGGGCCTAAGTAAATGTAGAGGTATTTCTTGCTCATCTTGGGGATCATGTTACTTGTATTGAGCACTTTCTCAGACACAGTCTCATGTCTGGTGAGCTTAAAAACTAATAGTCTAATTGAGTTTTCTTCCTACTCGAAAAGACAATTTTGCTTGATAAATAGCATGTTTGATTCAAGGAAGCCTAAAGGATTTAGGAGACATGTAGAATATTTACAAGTTATATAGTACATGCAAAAGATATCTGGGATGGGTTCAGGGGAATGCTCTGAGAAGGTGGTGTTGGAGCCCTTGTCATGTGAAGAGAGGCTGTGGGGCCAGAGCTTGCTCAACCAAGAGATAGGCTGGATTCAGGGACACTCAACAACATCCCCAGCACCAACAGAGGGGGATGGGAGGGGGTGAAAGAATAGGCATCCAGGCTCTTCACAGTGGTTCTTAGTGGGGGTTGAGAGGCAGAGACACAAGTTGAAACATGTGAGGCTCAGACTGGAGATAAAAAGAAGCCTTTTCCTGATGGTGTCATCCCAATGGTGGAGACAAGGACCAGGGAGATTGGGTCATCCCTGACCAGGGGAATTTCACTCTCTGACTGGGTTGAGTGTGAGCAACCCCATCTGAGTCTACTGTTGAACCCGTTCAGGGCAGGGACTGAGCCTGGAGACCTCTCCAGGTCTTTGCCAGGCTGAATTCTTCCATGACCATTGACTTATTTTGCAACAACCATTCATTGTAGATATAAATTACATTATCTGGCACATAGGTAATTAGATTACAGTTTGGGTAATCCATGCACTAGTACATGAAAAATGAACAGGGTTTTTGTCCTTTGGTTTGGGTTTTTTTTTCAGCACACCCCAGTCTACAACAATGTGTTTCGTATCTCAAGCAGTAGTAGAAACTGGATCTGGCACTACAAAGAGTCACTGGGGGAAAAAAAACCCAAAAAATCCCCACAACTAAAAAATGTCCAAACCAGCCATTAAGACAAAAAAAGACTCCATGAAACTAATCTTCTTTGAAGCAAGGCTTCTTTCCAGGCAGAACTCAAAAGTTAAGGAAACAAGCAGTGGTTTTGATTTATTTGAATAAAATGAGCTACAATGTAAGTCAAATAAGCAGGATGAAATAAAAATATAGTGATTTGTTTGGTTTGTTTGTATCTTTCTCATGTCTACTGGCACCTGAAATGGAATGATTAAGAAAATATTTAAACTTCAATATGCTTTGTGTAACAAATGTTTACAGAATTGTAGAAGTGTGTAATCACAGAATGCTTTGGTTTGGAAGGGACCTTAAAGATCATCTAGGTCCAACCCCCCTGCCATGGACAGGGACACCTTTCACTAGATCATTTTGCTCAGGGCCCCATCCAACCTGACCTTTAATACATCCAGTGATGGGATATCCACAATTGTCTTTATGAGCTGCAACACATCACTGGTTCATCTCCAGTTTTTCATTCTCCAGTATCCTCAAGTCCTCTTGGGATCCATGGGGCTGCTCTGTCATGTCCCACCAGGTGGGCAAGCCAGGGAGATTCAGACTGGACCCCAGCTCCTCAGAGAGTTGTCTAAGTGCAGCTGGACCAAATCCTTCTCTCAAACCTGTCTGTCCTGTCCCAGTAAATGAGTACCTGTAGAGTTAACCTTTTCTACCTGTCCCAGGGGCTAGGCTAACCCACTTTTAGCTAATCTCTTTTAGCAATCCCACCAGCAAGATTAGCTTCTATAATCCTCTGCACAGAACTCAGGAGTAACAAGAATTCTCCAGGAGGTCCAAGCAAAGCACAACTTAAAACTGAGTAGAATTACAAAGCTTGCAAACAAAGCCACACCATGCTGTATATTCAAAGAAATGTAGAACTCGGCAAAATTAGAAATGCTGTTACTCTTACATGCCAAGAATAAGGTTAGAACTTGAGAGAGGGAGAAAGAAAAAAGAGATTGCCAAAGTATCACCACCCAGGGTGATAGATCAGAGTAAAGTTGTGGTCCGTGGATGACAGGCCTGCATCAGACAACCTGAATCTGCATCTTTTATGCTACCTGGCCCCACCCTTCTCTGGAGGGAGTCTAGCATATTTTGCACATACTTAATGTTGAGTTGTAGAGTATTCTGGAAATGAGTCAGTGGGGAACGGGAGTCCCAGGTGTTCATTTGACACCCCACACTCACCTCAAATGGGCTGATGGAGCAATGATCCCTTTCAGGGGATTGTCATGAGCCTTGTCAGGATTTCACAAGAAAGCACTCTGTTTCTGCAGGGCCCCACTTATCAACTACAGGACTCGGTTTGGTGGCATCTGCAAAGTTGCTGAGGGTGCACTCAATCCCACTGTTCATGTTATTAATATTGAACAGTACTGATCCCAGTACAGTGTCCCCTGCAGTGACACCTCGTTAGTGAACTCCATTTGGACTTTGAGCTCCTGATTGCAATTCTTTGAATGTGGCCATTCAGCCAATTCCTTTTCCATCTAACAATCTATTGATCAAACCTGTATCTTGCTAATATAAAGACAAGGAAGTTGTGTGGGACCTTGTGAAAGGCTTTGCAGAAGATAGATAGTATCAGTTACTTTTTCCTTATCCACCAGTGCAGTTACTCCATTGTAGAAGGCCACCAGATTAGTCAGGCACAATTTTCCCTTTGTGAAACCATATTGGCTATCACCAATCACCTCCCACGTCACACAAATGCTTTGACATAGCTTCCAGGAGGATGTGTTTCATGATTTCACCAGGCCCTGGGGCTGACTTCCACTGACTGCCGTAAAAAGTTGGTGTTACAAAGTGTCTTTTCCTTTTAGTACAGCATTTTTCTGGCTGTGCCTCTAGAGCAATCTTTCCCTTCTTTACAACATCTGTTGTCCTTTCACAATTATTATCTATCTCTAACAGACTTTCATTGTATTATGTGTATTATTTTGTCAATTCTTCATTTATTTTCAGTTCAACTTTAAGATCAATGAATTTACTTACCAATTTGACAGGACTATCAGTTGTTTTCGTAAGTAATTAAGTCTTTGTCTTCCTTTTGTGTTTTTTTTTTTTAATTTGAGGACCACCAGATCTTGTTGAATTTAATTATTGCTCAATCACAGAGAAAAAATTTCCTGAAATTATAATCCTGTTCTGCAGAAAGAAAAAAAATCTTCAGCTGTTTCTTTAGGTTGCTTTTGTGCCTGGCCTTTCTACTCGTAAAACAAGAACAATGAATTTTCATCTTTGTAAATCCTGATTATTATTTTTTTTTTATTATTGAAACAATTCTGTCTAGCACTAACAGATTCAACAGTATTTAATGGAGAAAACATCTCATAGACTGCTGCTATATTTCTGATCCATTTTGTAGGAGTAAATCAAGTGAAAGAAGTACTGGTGTAATATGGGAAAGAAAAGGGCACAAAACTTTACAGTTCCTTTGCTCTCTGGCTATAGACATCAATATTACAATCAAAAGGAATAGTCAATATACATAATTTACACTACTTTGAATAATACTCAAGAAATATCACTCCTTTATCATGAAAGCTACAAGTTAACTATTTACTTGGCAATAAAATTTTCTGAATTCCTCCAAGTTGGCCATCATTCTGTCTTTTCTATTAATTTTGATTTGTGCTGTGATGCTGGTCCCTCCTGAACATGCCATTGTGGAAGCATTATTATGGACTGTAGTCTATCATTTGGAATCTGAAAAAGTGGGTTGCTAGTGGGATAGATGGGTAGAATCTAACTCTAGTTCCATGGTCCATGCCAAAAGAAGGTTGCACTGATTTCAGTGGTCACTCCACTCCTCTAAGTCATTGACTTCAATCAGAGTTTTTCTTCACTAGGGATTTTCTGATCAGAAGCTTCATTTGAACAAAATGGATCCATTTTTCAAATTGTCATTGTGTGCTTGGGGAGGTCAAAGCTGTATTTTATGTAAGCTAAACTAAAGACGACTTGGGCTGTGGAGGAAAAAAGTGACAGTGGGAACAGAAAAGAGAGAAGATGAGAAGTAAGGCAGAACAGGTGTTGCAGTACTTCATTTTCCCTATGAGTGCCTGGAAAGATGTTATCAGTGACCTATTTGTTTTGTTTCCACATTATCAACCACTGCTATTTAATGTTTTTGAGATCATAGAAGACATGGTTTTATTTTACCATTTCAACAGCTTTAGCAATTATTTTTCTGTTAACAAATAACATTGTCATTACCCATTCTTGTGTGTGGCCTAATAAAACTAAAATCTTTACCCTTACCTCAGAACTTTTGAAAATTATTTTTATGCCTACATTTCTATAGCAATACCTGAATCTTGCATCCTAACAGTGACAAAGTTACCACAGCTCCATGGCAGTCCATCAGGTTGAGAGGGAAAGATGAGACTGAGCCTGTAGACCCAGTAATGCACACAAAAACACACATATACAACATACATATATGTATATAGACATAATAGGCCAGACAGATCCTCACAGCAGCAACCACCGGACTCTCGCAGACACAGATAGGACTTACAACATCCTTGGCACAGAGGTCCTTGAACACACACACACACACACACACACACACACACACACACAGAATCGCAAAATCACAGGAAGCTGAGGGTTGAAAGGGACCTCAAAAGATCATCTAGTCCAACTTCCCTGCCAGAGCAGGATCACCTACAGTAGGTCACCCAGGAATTTGTCCAGGTGGGTTTTGAATGTCTCCAGAGAAGGAGACCCCACAACTCCTCTGGGCACCATGTTCCAGTGCTCTGTCATACACACAGTGAAAAAGATTTTCCTCATGTTCATGTGGAGCCTCCTATGCTCCAGCCTGTACCCATTGTCCCTTCTCCTACCATAGGACATCACTAAGAAGATCCTGGCTCCATGTTCCTGACTCTCACTTTTTAGATATTTATAGGCATTAATGAGGTCACCCCTCAGTCTCCTCCAACCTAAAGAG
Source organism: Hypotaenidia okinawae (assembly GCA_027925045.1). Taxonomy (NCBI): domain Eukaryota; kingdom Metazoa; phylum Chordata; class Aves; order Gruiformes; family Rallidae; genus Hypotaenidia; species Hypotaenidia okinawae. Next base: position 38,348,078 of record BSDF01000005.1, on the reverse strand, counting down.
ACCCAGCTACCTCAATGTTGCCTCATAAGAAAGATGTTCCACTCCCTTAATCATCTTTGTGGCCCTGTGCTGGACTCTTTCAAGTAGTTCCCTGTGCCTCTTGCACTGAGGGGCCCAGAATTGGGTACAATATTCCAGATGCAGTCTCACCAGGGCAGAGTAGAGGGGGAGGAGAACCCCTCTCAACCTAAAAATTACACCCCTTCTAATACACCCCAGGATACCATCGGCTTTCTTGACCACTGGAGCACATTGCTGGCTCATGGTCATCCTGCTGTTGATCAGGACTCCCTCCTAGACTGCTCTCCAACAGGTCCAACCCCAAGTTATACTGGTACCTGGGGTTGTTCTTCCCCAGATGCAAGACTCTACACTTGTCCTTGTTATATTTCATTTAATTTCTTCCCACCCAACTCTCCAGACTGTCCAGGTCTCGCTGAATGGCAGTGCAGCCTTCTGGTGTGTCAGCCATTCCTCCTAGCTTTGTGTTGTCAGCAAACTTGCTGACAGTGCACTCTATTCCCTCATCCAGGTCGTTGATGAGTATCTTGGATAGTAGTGGTCCTAATACAGACCCCTGAGGGACTCCACTAGATACAGGCCTCCAGCTAGACTGTCCCACTGACCACAACTCTCATACTTCTTTCCTTCAACTAACAGTCTACTTCCCTACTCAATCCTTCAGACCATACTTCCTCAGTTTAGATGCAAGGATGTTGTGGGAGACAGTGTCAAATGCTTTACTGAAATCAAGATAAACCACATCCACTGTTCTACCATCATCTATCCACCTCATTATATCCTCATAAAAGGCTATCAGATTGGTCAAACATGACTTCCCCTTGGTAAAACCATGTTGACTGCTCCTGTAGAAGGGTATCACCTTTTTAGAAGGGATAGGCTAGGTAGGAAGGGTGGGGGAGTTGCCCTCTATGTTAAAAAGTGGATAGACTGTGAGGAGCTCCCTCTGAGAAGTGGTCGGGAGAAGGTTGAGAGCCTGTGGGTCAGAATTAGGGATGGGACTAATAAAGGGCAGTTGGTGGTAGGGGTCTACTACAGACCACCTGATCAAGGAGAGACTGCTGATGAGGCCTTCCTCCTTCAGCTGCAGGAGGCATCGAGCTCACAGGTACTCATCCTGATAGGGGACTTTAACCATCTGAATATCTGCTGGGAAAACCACACAGTGAGCTGCAAGAGATCCAGGAGACTCCTGGAGTCTATAGATGACAACTTTCTGGTTCAGGTATTGGACAGACCAACCAGAGGCGATGCGTTGCTAGACCTGGTGCTCACCAAGGTGGGAGAGATCATTAAAGCTGTCAAGATTGGAAGCAGCCTGGGCTCAGTAACAATGCCCTGGTAGAGTTTGTTACTTTGAGGAATGTGGGCCTGGTAAAGAGTGGGATCAGCACCTTGAACTTTAGAAGAGCAAACTTTGATCTCTTCTGTGACTGTGGTGGTTTTGGCCCTGGCCAGAAGCCAAATGCCCACCAAGCCGCTTGCTCACTCCCCCTTCAGCCGAAAAAGGGGAGAAGATACGTTTTCCGGGGCTCAGGCCCCGAGATGAGGACAGAGGGATCACTCTTCAATTAGGGCAAAACAGACTCAGCACAGAATAAAGGAAAGTGATTTATTACAACTACGACTAATAAATTCAGTGAACCGGAATGAGATAAGAGTAAGAAAAGCGTCCAAGTCTTAAAGGCCTGTAGGTCGGCGACTAGGAAGGCTAAAGCCCTCTTGGAAATGAAACTGGCAATGGACATGAAGGATAACAAAAAGGGTTTTTTAGCTGTAGGAATAGTAAGACGACGACTAGGGATAATGTGGGTCTCCTGCTGAATAAGGCAGTTGTGCTGATAATAGGGGATGCTGAGAAGGTAGAGATACTGAATGCCTTCTTTGCTTAGGTCTTCACTTCAAAGACCCCTTGGGACTCCCAGACCCCGGAAGAAAGAGAGAGTTTAGGAAATTAACAGCTTCCCTCTGGTTGAGGTGGGGATGGTCCAGGAGCATCTCAGAGGGATCAATGCGCACAAATCCATGGGCCCAGATGGGATGCATCCACGTGTGCTGAGGAAGCTGGCAGAAGTGATTGCTGAGCCGCTGTTTATCATCTTCGACAGATCTCAGAGAACAGGAGAGGTTCCTGAAAACTGGAGGATAGCCAACGTCACTCCAGTCTTTAAAAAGGGCAAGAAGGAGGATCCAAGTAACTACAGGCCAGTCAGTCTCACTTCTGTCCCTGGAAAGGTAATGGAACAGCTTGTTCTGGATGCCATCTCCAAGAAATTGGAAGAGAAGAAGGTCATGAGGAGCAGTCAGCATGGATTCACCAAGGGGAGATCATGCTCGACCAATCTCATAGCCTTCTATGATCTCATCACCAGCTGAGTAGATGGAGGGAGAACAGTGGATGTCATCTACCTTGACTTTTGATACTGTCTCCCATGACATCCTGATAGCAAAGCTGAGAGAGCATGGGATAGATGAGAGGACAGTGAGGTGGGTGGAGAATTGGCTGTCAGACCAAGCTCAGAGGGTGGTGATCAGTGGAGCAGAGTCTGACTGGAGACCTGTGACTAGCGGTGTTCCCTGGGGATCAGTGTTGGGTCCAGTCTTGTTTAACATCTTCATTGATGACCTTGATGAGGGAATAGCATCCCCCCTCAGCAAGTACCTGATGATAAAAAGCTGGGAGGAGTGGCTGACACACAGGAACACTGCACTGTCATTCAGAGAGACCTGTACAGGCTGGAGAGCTGGGCAGGGAGAAACCAGATGAGGTTCAACAAAAGCAAGTGTAAAGTCTTGCACCTGGGAAGGAACAACCGTTTCTACCAGTACAGGCTGGGGGATGACCTGCTGGAGAAGAGATCTGTGGAGAAGGATCTGGGGGTCCTGGTGGATGACAGGTTGGCCACGAGCCAGCAGTGTGCCTCGGTGGCTAAGAGAGCCAATGGGATCCTGGGGTGCATCCGGAGGAGTGTGTCCAGCAGGTCAAAGGAGGTGATCCTCCCCCTCTACTCTGCCCTGGTCAGGCCCCACCTGGAGTATTGTGTCCAGTTCTGGGCTCCCTGGTATAAAAAAGACAGGGATCTTCTGGAGAGAGTCCAGAGGAGGGCTACAATGATGATTGAGGGCCTGGACCATCTCTCCTATGAGGAAAGGCTGAGTGAGCTGGGACTATACTGCCTAGAGAAAAGAAGACTAAGGGGGGACCATATTAATGTTTATAAATACCTTAAGTATGGATGCAGGGAGAAATGGCCTTTTCAGTGGTCTGTGGAGATAGGACAAAGGGCAATTGCTTCAATTTAGAGGAAGCATAGGAAGTTCCACACCAATATGTGGAAGAAGTTTTACACAGTGAGTTTGACAGAGCCCTGGGACAGGCTGCCCAGGGGGGTTGTGGAGTCTCCATCTCTGGAGATATTCAAGACCTGTCTGGACACCTACCTGTGCAATATGTTCTAGGGAACCTGCTTTGGCAGGGGGTTGGACTTGATGATCTCTGGATGTCCCTTCCAACCCCTGAGATTCTGTGTTTCTGTGATCCTTATCCTTTATATGCTTAGAGACGACACCAGGGATAAGTTGTTCCATCACCTTTCCAGGGATGGAGGTGAGGCTGACCAGTCTGTAGTTACTCAGCTCCTCAATCTTGCCCTTTGTGAAGACTGGAGTGACATTTGCTTCCCTCTAGTCCTCAGGCATGTCTCCTGTTTCCCATGACTTATCAAAGATGATGGAGAACGGCCTAGGAATTACTTCTGTCAGCTCCCTCAGTACCCACAGGTGCATACCGTCAGGATGGGATCAATAGCTTATTAATACCTAACCCAGTCCTCATCACACACATGAGTGTGAATCCTCTGGCAGAGAGTTTAGACACAGTCTGCCCAGTAACTTCTCTTGAATTCTCTTGTTTCTCACACGTATACACACACATACGCAGGAATACCACATGAATACACACAGATCAAAAAGCAGTTCAATCCCCATTCCCATTGACCCTCCAGCACTTGGCTTGTACCGCTGAAGTTTCTCAGCAGCCCCTCAGTTTGCGGTGAGATCTGGATCCACAGCATTGAGTGTCCCCACAGACAACTGAAAAGTGGTTGGTGATTTCCCTTTGTCTCCCACATTTCAGATATTTATTAACATTAATCAGATCCCCTCTAAGTCTTCTTTTCTCCAGGCTGAACAGCCCCAGTTCTCTCAGCCTTTAAAGCCACTACTGAAGATGAAGTCACTTGTAGCAAATTACACTTCTGGATAAGGTTCGGTAGGACCTGTCCATGGCATTTCCCACCCCACAGGTGAATATTTTTATCATGACATTTCATTCTTATTTGACTTGATGAAACTAAGAAGGTGTTCTATAAATCTGTGATAAGGCCTAGATTTTTTTTCTGGTGTTTTTTCAAAGCACGAAGAAAGCCTCTCAAGGTGTTGATATCTCAATCTACCACCAAAAAAAAAAAAAAATCTATTCGGTTCAAGACACTCTCCAAGTAGATTATGTAGGCCTTTGAAAAGAGGCTTATCTTGAATTTGCTTCCCAGAGGCACAGCTGACTGTAACGTCGTTAACTGTAAAATATATTGACTGCCTAGAGACAACTCTGATGATTTATGTATCAGTGTATTTATGTATATATTACGTACCCATACCAAGGCACTCAATTTCCAAAAGGAAAAGAACCTTTTCAAGATTTCCTAAATTTTATTGTTTGCTTCCAGATCATTTAGTTAACCCATGAAACATCTTGTTCTTAATTTTATTTTTGGCCAGCAGCCTTTGAAAATATTGGACAATACACACCTAGAACATCAATGAGATAGTTTAGGAAGTTGTTTTGGTATATTTTCATGACAGTTACTCAAGTAAAACATAGACAGAGATACTATCTAGCCACACTATCTTCATGCCATGTTTTAATTGTTACCTGTATTGACTCCAGAGTTTGCAGGTTCCCAAACAACAAGATGATCAGCCTGATACTGCCTTAGTTGAATTAAGTTGTGATATTCTTGATGTTCTAGGAGATCACTATTCCTGCTGGTTTATCACTGTTCTTTCAAATTCAGAGAAAATAAAAACTTGTCTGTCACATACCTTCATTGTTGTTGTTTTGGGACTTTTTATTTATTTTCAAAATATTAGGATTATTATATATCATTTTATCAGCTTGAATTAGACTTATACAGAATTTTAGATATTTTTTATCTATAAGTAATTCTTCCTAGTCAGCAATCTAGAAGGCTCCTAACTGTAAATCTACAGCATGTTATTCTTCATTGAAGAAATCATTGAACTTGAGCTTCTGATTGTCCCTTATATATTCTGCTTACTGATTACACAGAAGTACAAGGAAAGTGGAAAATAATATTTTAATAGTTTTAAGGAAAGCTTAAAACTGAAATATTTTAATATAAGGAATAGAACTGTATTGCATGCATATACAGAGTATTCAAGGATATCAATAAAGGATTAGCAGAATTTACATAGATAAGCTTCAGTGTATCTTTCTAAATAGATATTTTTGATGCAGGTGTAACTTTTGTAAACATTGTCTAGAAAATGTGTTTGAGTTCTATCCTGCAGGGTGTGAACACACTGGTTCAGTTACAGTAAAATAGGAAAACAGATACATGAATTTAGAATGCACAGAAACGTTTCTCAAAACTGCAGAAGGAGAGGAGGGTATTTTTCAAGAAGAAGCTCTATCTATGTCAAAATAAACCTATGTAAATATTAATAAAATATCCTCAACTTTGATATTGACAAGATGGAGGGAGAAGAGAGGAGAGGAGAGGAGAGGAGAGGAGAGGAGAGGAGACGAGACGAGACGAGACGAGACAAGACGAGACGAGACGAGACGAGAGGAAAAGGGGAGGAGAGGGAGAGGAGAGGCTCATCATTTGAAATAGGGGCAACTCCAGGAAATTTAGGTTAGAAAAGTTCATAGTTAAGCAACCAAAATAAATCCGGGGTAATATAGATCAGATTTAATATAAATTTCTAAAGCAGAGGCGAAAAAAAAAATCAGACTTAGACAAGAGCATTAATGGTGCAATTGTACTTAATTGTACCCCAGTACTTTATGAAGATATATATTATTATTCAGATTCTTCTAAATTGACAGTTGTTCCTCACCTTTGTTTATAGACCCAAATGTGACCAGCCTTTGCTTTACTCATATGAACTATGTTACCACATAGAGACTATAAAACTGCCATTCACAAAGTTAAACATTGTGGAGTCCAACTGTCCTTTCAATTTTCATTATTAAAAATTACTAATATATTTGTTATAAAATATAAGATAAGTATTAACTAAGTAAATAGGAGTTAAAATACCAACCTTGAAACATGGAAAGAATAGGCTCATAAACAATATAGACTTCCGTTTATGCTCAATTCATTGATATCACAGCAAAACTAGTCAAGACATTTATCTTTCTTTAATACACTTACATTTCTATGTAGTTAACTCACCAAAATTTCTGTGCACCTTATCAAATGTAGTAGCACTATGCCATGGATATGGTATGATATGTCTTAGTAGAGAGTTATTTTAAACATGACAGAGAAGGAGGAACAGAGAACTATGTGCCACTTTTAACTTTGGATTATTTTATTTGAACACAAATACTGGTTTTGTTTAAAATAACATTTTTGAATCTATGATTAATTCTTTCACTGAAAAAGTTCTATCTTTTGCTGAAAGATATAAGTTGTTTCATCTTTGTCAGAACAAACTTCTTTTCATTACTCCAACATTTATCTAATACTGGGAAACCGTTAACCAATTACAACATTCTACTGCACTGACATTATCTCTTAAATGGATATCAAAGCACAAAAGTATTCTTTTTAATTTTATGATAGGTTTTCTGTCACAGATTCAGCGTTTTTCTCATGTAGCTGTTCCTTATAAAATCTACCAATCACTTTTGCTTATGGCTTTATTTCACTGCTATGTGCTGGCTATACCTTTCACTTAGATATATCTTAGTGATAGGATGGAACATTTGTTATAAAAGAATACTTTGATCAAATACTCCGATCACTGACAAGTTTAAAAAGCTCTTCAGAGACAAGTGATAAAGAGAAAGGAAAAATACTGTAAATATGGGGTACTAGGGTAAAGGAAGAAAGAAAATTAAGAAGTTGAAGACTATTTATCTTTGCAGTCATAATGTATGATTTTTATTAGAGAAAAAAATAAGTAATCACTCAGTTTTAATCAAGTTATTCAAAGAAAATTTCTGCAGCTATAAACTGCCATTTTGTCTGAAAATGGGATACTGAATTTCCTATAAAATATATTGCTCAAAGGTCAGATATGAGGAAGCCTTTCCCCGTTTTCTGCCACTTGGAATAAAGAAATCAATATATGTTTATGTTTTGAGCCGGTTAAAACACTTTAAAAGCATAATGGCTTATGCATTGTTTACCACAGAAAACCTGAGCAAGAAGGCTTTGATAGGACCAAAGGGGAGAAAGCTTAAGAGCATCTGCACAGTCTTTGAGACTTTTTGGAAGTTTGAGCAATTTAACCAATATGCAATGAATTCACACACTTGCAAAACACACTTCTAAAACTGATCTGCTAATGATTACACTCTTCACATTTCTGCTTCCTGCCTTTCCAGTTGAAAGTAATGGATGTAGGAGCACATGCTGATTTTGAATCTTAAATTGACTCAGACTGTGTTAAAGCTATACTTATCAGCTGGGGAGAAGGACACGAATGCACAGATGTACCCCTAGTTTTTTATATTCCCTTCATCGCGAAGGTGGCGCTAATGAGGTCTCAGAAAGTTTTCTCCTACCTCTCTCCCTTAATATTTTTCTCTTCCTATCATTCAACATGTTACAAAGAAATTATGTATCTGATTATAGCAACTAAATTAATGATTGTTCATATCACCGAAAGTGGTAGTGTATAATTTATATAGATCATTTAGTAACCTCTGAAGTTTCTAAGAAATACACCCTTAATTCTCTAATACCATGTCACACAGCGAAGGTGCTGTAATATGTAAATAATCAAAAGATCTTTGCAAATTAAATCCTGTTCATACATTTTATAATCTGCTGTACATGTTCGAGGGTCCTGACACATACTCATTTTCTAGGGTTGGACTTTTGAATTTATTCATTTTCTTTCTATTATAAATAGCTTGATATCCACAAAAGAACAAGGACAAGAGATAAAAGTACACTGAGACGCTTTAATTAATGTTAGGCTAACCTTGGGAAAAGTAAGAAATGACAGTTTTCTCTGCTCGCCACATTGATGAGACCGAGTTTAGCCTCCAGATCAAGAGACAAGCAATTATGATTTGTTTCTCAGGAATAGGGAAATTTGTAAAGAAATGGGCCACCTTCAATCAGCAACTGTGAAACATGAGATGATACTGAATTTCACTGATACTCACACTAATAAAAGTCCTGATCCTAAATCCATAAAAATCAATAGAGAGATTGATTCAGGCACTACTTGTCAGCTTGCATCACTGTAAAATTTACGTGAGTTGCCCCTTTCCACCAGAGGAAGATTTCTACATTGTAAGACACAAACACTGAGTAGGTAACCATGTGGTAAGATAGAAATCTTTTCTTTTTCTTGTCATACAGAAAGATCCCTTTTAATATGAGCAGACCCTACTTTGCTTGCTTTCTCGTTCTTTACTTTCTTAAATACTCCTTTCTTGTCTAACAATGACTTGGAAAAAAATGTGATAGTAATTGCTTTAAGATAGTTGGAATTAGCTCATATTTAATCAGCTTACTTTTCTGCTTTTATACATAACTTTAGTATGGTAATCTTATTTTCATTAGTTCCATGAAAAGTATGTTTGACTGGATGAGGCTATTGAGTCTTTATGAGAAAGTTATTATTTAGCTAATTTTATCATCATGGTGGGAACCTCATAGTTTCTATAAAACTCAAGGAGATGTACATCATCAGATTTTCTCTATTGTCTGCTTAAAATAATTTTCATAACAATATTTGTAAAGATTGTCATATTCTTTCCAGTGCTGTTATAGCACTTTTCATTAAAATACATATTTCATACATTTTTCATTGCAGTGGCATCAGACCACTATTGTTTTAGATGTTGTTAAACAGAGAGATGCTAGCAAGTAGCAGGGTGAAATGTAAAAAAGGACAGGAGTGCCATGGTGGCTGCAGTGGTCCAAGATTGCTCAGTAACAGGTAGGAATATGTCAACTGCTAGACAGTAGCTGATGCTTTAATCTCTCTGCTATTCAGGTGTGTTCAGTTCTGTGCTGCTAGGGTAATAAATAATTGTTATTCAAGTGACATTTCAAACTAATGTATCAAGGCACTTTCTGAAATCTGTTATTTGTGCCCATTCACATCCTGAGTGTCTACTGCTGCATATAGGATCTTACAAATACAGCTGCAGAATTACCATCTGAAACTGAGGCACTATTCACTGCCTGATAATTATTATTCCTTTGGAAGTTTTAGCATATTCTTTGTCAACTCCTCTATAAATCATTTGTAAGATATTGAATAGAAGTGTAAAAGTTTAGTTGCCTTTTAGACTGCAATAAAACCACTGCTAGTCACTAGCAACATTAATGTATGATATCCTAATATGCTACATATAATTAGTGTTAATCTTCAAGCATTTAAACCATTACAAACTGTTCCAACTGTGTAGTCATAAACAGCTATTAATCTGTAAAGACTGCTGCTGGCAGGGAAATGGTTATAATCACAACCAGAACCTTCCAGATAGGGTGACTGAAAAAAAATCAGCAAAATTTTTCTCATCATTAGAGAAGAGAATCTTACTTCTGGGAAAAGGGAAAGAATATGAAAGCTGAAATGAGATTTGTCTGTCACCATCCTCTGGCAAATGTTTGAATAAAGTTGCCTGGGTGAAGCAAGAAGAATATAACCATGACTCCCAATTTCTTTTATATGGAAGCAGATCCAAAATTTGTTGGCTAAAATAAGTGCCAAATTCATTTACTATATGGACTTTCTTTGAAATTATGTTCTTCTGATGAGGTAGGTATTGTACAGGGGAGAAGTGCTGGGCCTGTTGTGATGCGTTAGACAAGTCAGTTCCTAAGCTGGAAATATTCTGCATCAACTGTGTAAACATCTAAGGAGGTACAGTAGATCTTAATGAAGCAAAAAGACTGATTGATACTCGGGCTTTCCAAAGAGGTGTCAAACTAGGATGAACGCAAAAAGAGGAAGAAAAAAGAACAATGAATATTTATATGTGCAAACAAAAAAAACCACAGATAAAACTTTTCACTGAGAACAACCTTTTCTCATCAGGTATAAATTACTTCAATGACTCACACAATGCAGTTATAGTCACAGTAAGGAAGCAAGCAGGCTTTTTTGGCATCTCTGTTTCTTTGATCCTGTCTATTTCAGCCATGAAATTCAAACGGCTACTTTCTGTTTCTATCATCCACACTAAGTGTGGTAAGACTAAGAACTCTAACTTGTACTAGATTTTCCATCAGCTCAAAAATATGTAATTTAAATTACATTTGCAGTACACTTCCCAGAAAATAAAACTTAAGTTTCATATCCTATTTCAGAAGTCTAAGCATTGAACTGATAGTCTATGACTAGCTTGATAACCTTTTGTTTTGAAAAAAATCAACATGATCATGTGAAAAATCTCAAGAATTTTTCAGAAATTAAAGCTTCTTTGAAAAGCACTGGAGAAGAATATTACAATAACATTTCAGAAAGCTTTAGTTGACTTTTTTTAAATTTCTCTAAATTTTGTTTTGCTTGAGGAAATTATTAAATAGTGTCTTGGAACAAAATCTAAAATTATAGTTAATATGTGTCAATGGTTTCCTGGCATAAAATATCTAAATACATGTGTTAGGTATTTACACTTAATACATACACATTAGTAATATGTACATGCACACACACACACAGACGCAGACACACACACACATGTACATGTAAAATGCTTGCTAAACTATTTAGAAACCTAGAAAAGAATCTATCAATGTGAAATTTAGAAATGTAGACTCTGACTGTTTTCATAATATGGTCTTTCTTTTGTGTAGCTGGAACAGTAATGATCTTGGAGTCCAGACATACTAGGATGGCTTAATTCTGAAGACTTCCTTTTTTAATATATTTTTTTAAGTTGTTATCATTATTATAGTGACACCTATTCTCTGATTTCAATAAGGTGATGACACATAGACACAGTTAAAAGTACCTAGCAGAATAAGTGGTCATCATCCTTCGTTAAGACCTCTAAATGTATTTGTCCTGTTGTATACCTTCTGTTTTTCAGGCATCATATCAGAATTATTTTCGTATCACATTTTCTCTAAACACCTTTGCATCACCTAGCTTGTCCAAATGAGACTTTCAGAGTTAATGTACTAAGAACTCTAGTCCTCTAAAAATACACATATTTACTAAATTTAATTACTGTGAATTATTGTGAATAGGTCCATTGACTGATTGTGGAAATCTGCAGAACTAAGACTATGGATTGCAAGTTTATGAGTAGCTTTTGCTCTGCAGTGCAGCACGTAGACCAGTGATGCATAGTACTTCTAAAGGACTCTACGCAAAAGAATGTGTTAACTTACAACATAAAACATAATTTTAATTTTGGTATATGTGTTGTTCTATCTTCTATGAACTAGGATATAGATACCTGAAACTAAAATGCTTACACAACAAATTTTCTTCTGAGTTCATAGTTTGGCTGGTGCTCAACAGTAATATAATATAATACAGATATTCAAAGTAATTTTACACTGCGTTCTATCATGCACAGTAAATTAAAATATTCCATTAACTAAACAAATTTGTGGTGCCATGAATCAAAGCACACTAAGTAAATCACAGTTAGTGAAAACAGAATTGTAATTCTATCACAGTGATTAAGCAGAGTCTAGAAATAGTAAGATTTATCATATTTAATGGGCAGAGTATGATTATGAAACATACAGGTTTGGGGTTTGGGTTTCTTGAGCTTTACATTCTTTTTCTGAATTGCACGTATAGTGTATTTTATAATTTTCATGCTATTCCTAAATATTATTAAAATTAAGGAAGATGCTTTTAAGTCAGTATTTTTGCAGATTTATCAGAAAGCAGGTTATTGTATAACATTGAAAACAAGTAACAGTGTAATAGAATCGTATTCATGTCAAGGAAATGAAAGAAGATTGTTATTAAACAAGTAATGTTTACATTAAGTATGATCTCCCCATACTCCAATCAGGACCTACATCATGTTCTATAAAACAAACATAACACAATAGGCAAATGAGAGAACACAACTGTGTAATAAATGCATGCAACAAAACAATATCCCATGTGGTATTTTTTGTGTTTCTTTAAATTCATAGAGATGACAGTCTGTTGCACTCAGCTGAGCAGCATACTGATGTGACTTGCAGAACCATTTTAAGTCATTGTACAGATGTCTATCAAGGGTGTGCTAAAATAGAGAGCTCTTCCAAATGAACCAGCCAAGTTGAACATTGTAGTAGGACAACAGAATTCTTATTCATTGAAGTATTTTTGCTGTGATTTAAATAAGAATATTTAAATGTGCAAATAATTTAACGATGGAGTTCTTGCTGTAAATTTTTTAGTCATTTTCTTCTGTAGAATTATTTGCTTTTATATTGGACAGGAATACCGGAGCAGAGAGGTATACCTATCACAATGCAAAAAAATCTCAATTATGATATGTTGACCTATTAAATTATGACATCAATGGTTTTGTTCTTAAACTTGCCAAAATAGAACAGACAGCAAATCTGCTTGCTTGGCAAGTTGACTTCAGTCATTCTCAGAAGTCACGTATTAACATTTTAGAAGTCTTCAAAAGACATTACTTGTAAGGTTTCTGAGATTTCCAACTGAAATCTAGTTTTTTGTCTTATTCCTAGTTTTCAGATACTTTAAAGTTGCTAAAAGCTCCTGTGACATTAGCCATAGCCATTTGTTTAAAATAGATGCTTGTTTAAAGCTATTTCTGAAAAGTTTTAGGGCTAAATCTCTTCATTATTTTCTGTATTTCCTTCATATTCTATTTGTCTCATACGTGTACTCTGTTAGCACAGTGGAGAATGTCCAATCTTTCTTTCAAAGCTGTTTTTACTAGCTTAGAATTGTGCCACACTATAATTAATGAAGTTAAACTATCCATTTTCAGGTACCAGCCTCACAGAAAATTTTATTTAATAAATAAAATCTTGATATTTTTAGAGCAACATTAAGGGAAACAACCTTGCTTTTTCTATATTATTGCTAAATTTTATTTAATAAATTTAAGTATCCTTAGGATTAAGACTTTAATTTGGCATATGGAAAGGAAGTTGCTTTTCAGTAGCTCCCCTCTGTGAAAAATCTGTTGACATTTGTAAATTATAAGACTCTCAATATTCTGTTTGCAAATACCAATGAGAAATTTGTCATGGCTGCACAGCTGAATTCTCAAAAAACCCAACCCAAAACTTCTTACCATGAACACACCTTGCTAACTTCCAGATACCATGTGTGGGCACTGTTTCTGCCAGGTGACTAAGCATGCTTTCCTGTAAAACAGTAATTAAGTGAACCTCTCCACTCCCAAGTTCTAATTTTGTCAGACAGGAAACAACTGACACATCAGGTGCTGGAATGCAGACACATGTATCACTCTCCTAAGACAGTCTGAAATTTTTTTGCCTGGTTTATAACCATATAAAAAAAAAAAAAAAAAAAAAAAAAGTCCAGCTGGCTAGAATACAGCCTTGCTAGGGGCTTTTTTTGCAGATTTATCACAAAGCAGGTGATGCTTTGCTCCTGCAGACACAGTGTAGTGCCTATAGGAGCTGGAAGAGAAAAAGTGGACATGCTTAATGAAGAAAAAACTGGTGAAGAAACAAAATTAATAAAGTAAATGACAAAACCTCAAGAAGGAAATTAAGTTTATTCAATCTTTAAATTTTTTAGGAAACAAAGCAGATGGTTGTATTTGGTCTACATGGCAAGGCTTTGGCAGCAGACTGGGGGCTGCAGAGGTGGCCTCTGTGAGAAGGATCAAGGAGCTGCTTCCATGTTGGACAGGGCTAGTTACAGCCAAGCTCAACATTGATATACAACTGGTCAAAGCTAAACCTATCAGCAATGCTTGTGGCATCTCTGTGATAACATATTTAATAAAAGAAAGCAGTTGTGAGAGACAGGAGTGAAAAAATGTCAAACAGTCTTGAAGACATCAAGATGAGTTAAAAAGTAGTAGGAGGAGGTGCTCCAGGTGCTGGAGCAGAGATTCCCCTGCAGTCCATGGAGAAGAACATGGTGAAACAGGTTGCCCCAGTGGAAAAGCAAGATGGAGCAAATATCTACACTGTAGCCCATGGAGAATCCCACACTGTTGATATGCCCTGAAGGAGGCTGCAAACTACGAACATCTCTTGCAGAATCAGACTTCTGTGAAGAATTACCAACCATGGAGAGGAGCTCCTGCAGGAGCAGGTGTTCTGGAAGGAACTAAAGCATCCATGAGGAATCCATGCTGGAGCAGTCTGTTCCTGAAGGGATGTACCCCATGGAAATGACCCAATATGAAACAGTTCTTGAAAAACTAAAACCTGTGGGATGTTGGAATATTTTGTGAAGGATTTTAGTATGAAGAAGGGTCCTCACACTGAAGCAGGAAACAGCATGAGGAAGGAGTAGCAGAAACAAAATTCTGTGGATGTACCTTTACCCCCCATTCCCCAGTACCCCTGTGCTACTTGGGGAGGGGAGAAGGAGACAGAGAAGTAGAGGGAAATTGAGTCTGGAAGAAAGAGGGAGTGTAGGGAAGGAGTTCTCAGTTCTGTCTCACTATTGTACTGTATTTTAATTGGGGATGGGTGAGGGGGTTGATAACAATTAATTCCTCTCACAGAGAATCTGTTTTGCCTTTGCTGGTAATTCATGACTAATTTCCCTGTCTTTGTCTGGAAGCACAAGTTTTTTCATCTTACTTTCTTCCTTCACCATCCTAAGGAGGGGAAGTGAGAGAGTGGCTTGGTAGGCACTTGGCAGCCTGCCAAGATTAAAGGAAAGCAAGATCTGATGTTTAAATAATACAGCTCAGGTTCATGTAATAGAAGTGCTTGCTATCAAAAGTCATGCTTCTAAATATTATCTTCATGTCTTTTTGTATTGGTCTCATATTGCCTCCTGAGCTAAACAATCTTCCTGCCCCTCAACTGAATGCTTCAAGTGTGTTATTTCTTTTTGCACTATATCATAATTTACTGCTACCAATGATAACCATTTTGGAATTAAATCTTACTTGGATTATCCAGCCTGGCAAAGGTGATGTAAGAATTTTTAAAAAAAACAGAATGTAATTTTCCTCAACCACACATGCTGTTGGATTAGCAGCATTTTACAGGCAATACAATGTGGTCCCTAGTGGGTTTGTATTTTAACAAATAAATAAATACATGAACCCTATAAAATTATGTATAAATTAAATTGGAGATATTGGGATTTAAGCTTTCTCGTAAAACAATCAGCTTTTATCTTGAAATTATTGCATTTCATAGCTTTCAGGTTGCAGAGACAATCTCTCCATGCTTACAGGTAGTTTATAGGAAAAAAAACTTGAAAAACATAAGCAATGGGGCTATTTTTCAAAACTTTGCTATGGTGTAATGCTATGCACAGCCAAAGTACCTAAAAAGAATAGTTCAGGAAAAAAGCACATAATAGGTTGGAGTAAAGGTGTATTAGCTGGAAGGAGAAAAGTTTCTCTTAATATGCACTCAGATATTACTATTTTAATTCTGTGTTAGTCATGCAAAGTAAAATGTTGGGAAGCGCTTATGACCATAACCCCTTGGCCAAATCTAAGAAACAGATCTCATTCACAAACCAGACAGTGGTAGTTAGATTTCCAAACAAGAAAACTGCATTTGTTCTTTTTTTTTGGGTGACTGAGGTTTTGCTGTTTATAAGCAGATAAGAATACATTAAGCAATATACCTGGTATTTATAGTCATCTTCTCTCATTAACAGATGGAGTCCCACAAAGGTCCAACTACATTATACAAGTGTGAGATGGATGCACTTTTGTTTGAACTGCTATGTTGGCCTAAGCAGATGCTCAGCACATGGGCCTAAACAAAGTTAATCCAATTGTGAAAGACTGTCAGTGAGAACACAGCACCAAAACAAAATAAAACAAACAAAAAAAATTACTTGGATGGAGACTAGACTGGTAATTATCAGAAACTGTATGAACACAGCAGAAAATCTGACTACAAATCAACCACTTTGCACTATAAATATCTGCAGCCATCACGACCCATAGACCTCTCCTTCCCCAGCAGCTGGCTCTATGGTGGTGATCTGCCTTTGAGTATGGATATCCCTCATAGCTACCCTAAATCCCGAAAGATCCTTTACCTGACACCAAACACTGATGTGTATTTAAATGACATCTTTTTGCAAGCATGTAACATTTAAGATATATGTATACAGCTTATGTAGTAATCTTTGTATCCCGTGCTAATATTCAGTGCAGTGAATAGTATTGATCACCCATCCATCTACGTTTATTATTTTACATACCTACATTTACTGATTAGAACTCAATAAATAACTCCTAACTCAGACCTGCTCAAGTGGTCTCTGACTTTTCTCTTACAGTATAGTGTGAACTAAAAAAACAGCTGTTGTAACTACTGCTATGATTTCTACTTTAGTAATGTAGAAAATGCGAAGTAGTTCTCTGCTCCCCAAGGCTAGTTCAAGTTTAGGTCCTATTTAAAACTCAGATCTGGTTGTTGGCACATTCAATGTTGATACCAATGCAATTTTGAGAAATTGCATACAAATTTATTTGAGAGGTTTGGGATGAAAAGTCACTAGAAACATCTTAAAAGGAAATTGGCTTGCAGATAGTGCTACCTGATCTTCAACTGAAAACAATGTTCCTATAGGGAGAGCAAATATGGAACTCTGCCCCTTAGGTAAATTTGAAAAATGAATAGGTAGGAGTGACAGCATTGACACTGCAAGTGTCTTGTGAAGTGTCCTGCATATCCTCCCTGTGGAACCAGATAGGATGTTTAAATAATAAACATACAATAATTTCTTATATGGAATATTTTTTTAGATATAATTTTCTATGTAGGCTATATCTTGCAAAAATGATGCCTTTCACCAACAGAATATAGAAATTTCTCATTCTTTTGTAAGATAATTGTCATGCTTTCTTTTGAAAAGTGCTGGTGTGCTTTTCTTAAATATTTTTTTTTGCAATTTTGCCATGTTATTAAATTCAGGGTGCATCTGTCTAAATACAGGATAGAAATTTTTAAAATTATGATCTGCAACTAAATTCTAGAAGCTCACATTGACATTTTCCTTCCTTTCCTTTACATAAAGTAAAAAAAAATACAATAAAATAAAATAAAATAAAATAAAATAAATACTATTTACTTGTAAAGACATGGAACCAGATGTACCAAAGAGATTTTTATTTTCTCTTCAACCAATAGAACAGGGATGTTCTAATTGGAGTCTGATGCTGAAAAGTACATGACAGATCGCAACAGAAAGGATCTCAACCTCTCAGAGTGTATCTGTTCAATTGAACAGTACTTGCTTCAAGTATCTGACCTTCTGGGAAGAGTAAATGGTAACCTTCAGTCAAAACTACCCAGCAGAAATTCCAAGCCTTGAAATCAGATTGTTTGTTATGGGAGACAAAAATCTATTACCTAATCAATGATAGAAAATAGCCTAAATCACATAATAGATAATTATAAAGAAATTAATCTACTGGCATACACACTCAGTTTTGACCTGTTTTGTTGTGGGTTTTTCTTCCGTACTCCTAAGATCAGTAAAGTGAATACTGCTTCTGAACTTGGCCTAAAATTCTAACAGCCTGCTTAGGAGCCTACTGCAATTTTGTGTACTATAGAATAATTTTTTTGAGAATTCTAAATTATGTAGACCAGAAACAATCATGCAAGAATCTGTTAATTTTTATTTTAGAAGAATGTTAGTAAAAAATAAAATGTAGCATCATTGCAACATCTTGTATTTCACAACTTTCAGTTTAATTGATAAATTATACTTCAGAGGAGACAGCAAACATAGATAAGACCAAAACTGTCAGCAAACAGGATTTGTTTCTGAAGAGAGACATATGAATCCTTTTTTTCTTGATGGGTAATTTTTTTTTTTCCTCTACTTGCTAGTTATCAGCTTCTGTCTGGGGACCATATCACGTAGTAAGAAAGGAGACCCACCGAGTGGAAGTGTTAGAGACTATTTGCTTTGATCATCTTTGGTAAACGGCTTCCCAGTCAGCCCTCTGTTTTGTGCCAGATTTCACTTGAGCAAAACATCTGTCAGTCAATCTCAAGGTATAAGAGAGGCCAAATGGATGATGGGTAGCAGAGGGGATACTTTAAGTGTAACATCACATAATATATACAATTTTTGTCCTTTCTTCTTAAAAGCTATGGTAAAAGCCTATGAGATATTCTGAGGAAACATTGGGGATTTGAGAGGGAAAGGGGCAGTAAATGTCTCTGGACAAAGAAGAGGAGACTGAAATATTAAGCTTAAATGTGTACCTCTGTGAAGTTATGCTAGAGACACTAGGGACGGAGATTTAGAGTGCCTGTGAAAGAACATAGTTTATTTAACTAAAAATAGGGTCCATAGGACTTAGCAGATGATTGAATTAAATTCTTGGAAATTGATGGATACAGGGAAGCAGCAGTATAATACCCTTACCAGTGGAAAAGGCTAGCAACAAAATTAAAACGTTCTAACTCTCTAGACTAGAGAATCAAGTATAATTGCTCTGCGTATCAGCACACAAATGGTCATACTGGTTAGTGCAATTTGGTACTGTCATCTGAAGGATTATCTGACTACTTGATGAATGCTTGGCCAAAAAATGCCCTGAAGTCTTGCAATGGCTTCCTTCCATTCTTCCTGGGACTTTCAAGGCTGTTGAAAAGGCCAGTGTTCGGGCACAGTTGCTGTTTATACAGTCTGTGTTTTGGTCCTTTAGATAAAAGTGGAACTAGTCAGACTTCAGAGATTGAATACAGATCTGGTAACCTTAACTTATATGTCAGTGTTGTGAATATATATGCCAGCATGTCTTCTTATATAATCTTAAACCTGGGTTTTAAGAGGATGAAGTATTGAATAAAAGGTCACTTCTAAAAAGTGGTATTTCTGACAATCTTGACAGAAGTAGTGATTCAGACTTATTTTCAAGACAAAAAAAATCAGCTGTCATTTTATGTGTTTAATCCACTGAAACATACAAATCTGGTAAAATGGTACATTCTAGTGAGATGATGAACTTCAATTTCTTGAGCTTTCTTAAAGGATGCCTCTTCAGGGAAGATACGTTATCTCACCGGCCTTGTGGTGTGATTTTTGATTCTATAACCTGATAATAAACTTGCCATAAAGAGTGGAATTTAGAAGCACTGTACTGTGCTTTTGCTAAGAAATTTAGGAAAAAGTTATGCATCATAGTAACTCTCCTCCTCTGAAACTTCTCCCATCAACTGCAAAGTAACCTGATCATTCTTCCTGGCATACTTAGACACATACTTAGACACACAGAGTTTCAGAACCTACAGAGAACTTTAAGGACATGTTGAAAGTTTTACGACATTAGTATGCTTATTAAGATTAGTCCCCTTTTCATATAATTGTGGACATGGGAGTTAAGAGTGCAACCCTTGTGTTGGCATGTGTATCAAAAAGAGAGTTAGAGAAAAGACAGTATTAAGATAAGGTGGTTTATTAAATGCTGCTGTATTCCGCTATGTCTCCATTCAAAGCTTTCTGTATTCTGCTCTATGTCCTCTGAAATACTTTTCCAACATAGTGTTCTTCTGAATAAACTACATAACCAGTTTTATTTATTTATGAAAATTAGTCCAGGGATGAAAATACACATAGAAGTGCAAATCCATGGATATTTTTTGTTGAAACCAGTGTCCTTTCTACCCTATACTCTTGTTCTTGCCACCAGTTTTCACATTATTTTTATCAGGTTTTCCTTTTTCATAATCAAAGTGTAAGACAAGAACTTTGACTAGTATAGTTCAGCATGTTTCTGACTTCAGTGGATCTATATAAGTTCACAGCTATTTTTTTGTTGGTTTGTGTATTGTCACAGACAATTTAATTTGAACAATTCAAACTGTCTTGGACAGAAACACTGTCATATTGACTCTGATGAAATGATGACACGAATACCTAAGTAATTTGGTTTAATGCAGGTTGCAGTTTTTATTTACAAGCATGGACATGCATTGCATAGCAGCTACGGTTATACTGCTTTTTGTGTTTAGCACATCACTCCCACTCTGTATATACACTTTTAACAGTTTACTCAGTTAACTAAAATGTATGAAAATTTAAAAAAAAAAAAACAAAAAAACAACTTCCCCACTGGATTCTATGGGTTCTTCCCTGCATTTTTCAGAGTTCGTGTTTCATTGGTCTGTCCAGGATATTTTTCTTATGAACATAGTCACATGCCTTTACTTACAGTATAGCAGCATGCGTGTAGATGTGTTCACCTTTCATCTTGCTCCCTCAGTTCAAAGAATAATATAGGTGCTTTACTTTGGTTTGGGCCAGTGACCGTGAAAATGGAAAGTGTGTTAGAATATATGAGTAAGATCTGATGTCATCTTTTACAACTGTTTAGGCAGGAGAGAGAATGTCAGAAGTACCAACTGTAGACTAATTAAAAGGACTAGCAGGTCTGTTATAAGAACTCTTCATCTTTGCCTAAGGAAAAGATACAGCTTGGCAGAGCTCTCTGAGAGCTTAAAAATACTACACAAAAGGCTTAGATAACATTTCATAATTAAAATACTGACAATGACAAATGAAAATAGAAACAAAAAGGGGGTTTATGTAAAGTTAAATAGTGTGAGGGTGGCCAATACATTTAAAAGCAACTCAGTGTCTCTGGGGTTTTGTTCTTTTCTCTTTTTTCATTGTTTTTTTCTTTCTTCAAAGAAGGCATTAAAAATGAGCAGCTTACCACCCTTCTCATCTTCCATAAGGATCCATATGTAACAGTGATCCACACTTTTATAACATGTTACTCATCTCCATTTATTCAGCAGAATCTATAACCAAGAATAATCATAATTATCAGTCATCATAGGACTCTGAAAATGAAACTCAATAGTATGACCATTTCTGCCACATAAATTTTGTCAGCAGTCTAGTCCTAGTTCTGGGAAACTTATAAATAAGGGCAAGCCTACAAACATTTGTGTGTTTTAATATAGTTGCTATGTCCGGAGGAACAGAATTTGAGAGCTTTCGAAGATTATTAGTGTTCAAGAGCATAAGTTCAGTTATTACAGCTGATACATACTTCTTGGATTCTTTTTTTTTCTTTTTAATTTCAGAAAAACTTAAAAACGATCAGGAAGCTGATAAAACTGAATTCTGGAGCCAGAAAGAGATACAACAGTCCACTTAATTTTGCTTTTGTATCCTTTTGAGTAGCTTTAGTGTCCTTTTGACACAGAATCTTCCTTTTCCCTATTGATAGTCAGATTGTGGGGTGAAAAACACAATGAAAGCCTTCATTTCAGGATGCAAAACTGTCTTGTGTTTATGGACTCACACTGAGATGGTATAGAGTTTGGTAGAGTGTAAGAACTGAATGCAGCAGAGACAACATTTGCTCCATAATTTTTTTGATACGTTATTATGTCATGGCATAACTTACAGGCATGTAGGGCCTGGAAAATGCAGAGCATCTGGTCCCCTCAGGACTGGATTGTCACATGCAGTATGGAAGCATTTTTTCACAACAGGCTTAGCTACATATAGAGAGTTAACATTTCTCACTTATTCTATGTGGGCTTCTGGGTTTTACAGTGCCATATGTGAGATCACTCTTAAAGATGTGTCATTAAAGAACTGATACACTTGTGGCAGTCACAGTCCATATTATAAGCACCCTATCACTCTGCATACTGTGAGAGAAATCTAAAGACCTGTCCCTAGTATATGAAATTAGAGCACAGCACTGGTCTTATTTTCTAAAGTATATTTTGGTATTTTTAAGAGCTTAAGATAAATGAGAATCGTTTCCTTCTCCATGCACATTAGGGAAAACCATCTGGTAAGTACTAGGCATGTACAGGCAAAAAAATAATACGCAACACTGTATGCATACATATATGTATCATTTCTTTTAAATGAAACAAGAGAAGAAAATTACTTCAGCTAGTCTCCTATCTTTCCTATATATCATCTGAAATAGTTGCTGACCTATGCAAATATATCTTGTGAAATGCCACGGCATTTACATAACCATACCGAATTCACCTTTGTTAGAAAATACACCCTTGGCAGTGTGCATTTTGAATTATGTCAATTTATAGGACTTCCTGCAGATGTTGAATAGAAAGAGAGGGTATCCAGCTGTTTCTGTCATTCTTTTGTACTACCTATTTCATTACTACGTAAAGAAATTCTTCTTGATGACATCAAAGTAATCAGATTTTACCTTGCCAGGAAGATCAGATTCTTCATGGATTTTTACACAGAGTATGAGAGAAAGTTTGCCAAGATAGAGTAACTGAAAAAGTAAATTGCCACTGACACTAAAGGTGAATTGCAATGCAGAAGGATATATCCAGATCATTTGTTAGTTCTTACTTTAATCTTAGATTTAACA
This sequence comes from Hypotaenidia okinawae, assembly GCA_027925045.1. Lineage (NCBI taxonomy): Eukaryota > Metazoa > Chordata > Aves > Gruiformes > Rallidae > Hypotaenidia > Hypotaenidia okinawae. Next base: position 38,325,313 of record BSDF01000005.1, on the reverse strand, counting down.
GAAGTACAGATATATACTATTTTGTTGAATTGAAAGTGTTCTGTCTACCCATCACATACTGTATTTTTGGCCCACTAATGTAAACTTTTTTTTTTTTTGGTAACATTATGAATTGGAAATTTTCTTATGAAATTGAATGCATTTGTTGGAAAGTGTATTTAGTACATTTTGACCTGCTGCTTACATTTTTATGTGATTTTTTATGACTAAACAGACTAAAACCATGAGTCTTATTGATTGGATCTATTTACATACCACTGCTGTCTCTCTTGCTCTTAACATTGTGTTCTAGAGGGGAAGAGGTCAGATTAAATTACTAACAACTTCAGCTTTGTGGTATTTCTCATTCACTGAGGATCTATACAGCTACACCAGCCTTTCTCCTGGTAATCCACGAGGATCTTTAGCAACAAGACATGCTTTTTGTTATTAACTTGCTTACATGAATAATTTAGCAAGTTCTGAGTATGATGTATTTGTTACTTATTGATCTGTTTGGGAACTTCTACTTAAGTCAGTTAAGAATCCTAATAAAAATATAAAAATTTGAAGTATCTTAAGTTTTATGGAATTAATTGTAACCATCAGAAACAAAAATACTATTCTCATATAGCAAAACTTAATCATGCAAAATTTGGTAAAATTAGTATTCTGTTCAGACCTTCATGTGATATTAGTTAGTACAGAAAGTTTTGTGGCTTTTTCTATCAACTGATTTATTAGAAATATCCAACCCCTATCCAGTATGTTTTACCAGAAGGGAAAAAAACCCACCAAACCCACAAAAATCAATATTTTATTTGGTCATCTTGAAGCATCCAGCAGCATTTGTGTAATTACTGACCTTACCAATATTTTAGTAAGTTGTGGGGGGTAAGGCAGTGGGTGGGGGTGGGTAAGGTTGGAATTTTTCTATGGTGAGGTGGAAGATACAGAGAAACTTCTATAAACATCAAAAATTGTAAGGCTGTTAGCACGTCTGTTATGGAAATGTCCAAGGTATGTCTGCTTCATGCAGTGCAAAAGTTCTTGGCCAAAAGTTCTTTCCATACCTTGGAAATGTCCAAGGTATGTCTGCTTCTTGCAGTGCAAAAGTTCTTGGCCAAATACTGAAGTATTTGAAGTAGCTGGTTTCTGTCTATTACTCAGACGGGAAATGTGGCTCTGTTAATTCAGCTCTCAGGAAAAATAATAGGCTTTGTCCTTAAGTCTTGTTAATTTGATAGCAGGCCCAAAAAGCAGTGTTCTAATTCTCACATACAGGACCAAGTTTTCTGAGGCTAAGGAGAATCAGTTTTTTCTTGGTAACTTGTGTATCGCTGTGCTGCACTATGTCTCAGTATCCCCATTGAAACCAATTAGGAATCCTGCTGTGTGAAGCACCATACAGCTATGTCAAAATACATGGGGATAAGCAGACATGGCAGATAAAGGAAGAACGTACTACAATTCTGTTTAAAAATGCACACATTTGAAATGAAAAAAGATTAAAGTTCTCATATAAATAAGGTTGGAAGTCTGTATTAATGCTAGTCCTTAGCCCCTCTAGGAATCACTAGGACTTGGATTGGTGTGGGACTACCCTCATAACCTGTAAATGGTTCTCCAGAAACCACCCTAGATCTGGAGTTTGACTGTCTTTGGCATCAGGAGGCAGTAATTTCCTCACTGGCTTTCATAAGACAGTGCAGTATTTACAGCAGAAGACGCTACTGAAGCCAGGTTGCCTTCCTACATCATCAGGTACAACAGAGACCATGACAACTCTGAGAATATTGCTCCTATTTACAGGGCTGAAAGCCTTGTCTGTCTTTGAAAAAAAAATGTGGGAAGGACAAGATTTTATTTTATAATATATTTTCAAAGGATTATTTTTTAATCTGTTAAAACTTTTGTATTTGAAATACAGAGTAAAGATAAACTCCATGGCTTTCTGAGGGATTTTCAGATCAGGGAAGGGACAAATATTTTTGGTTTTAGTATTTTTTTTTTTTGGCTTTTCTTCATATCCACAGAGCACGTTCATTAGCACTACTTAAAGAACTACTACTTAGTTCTTTAGCACTACTTAAAATTCTTACAGTCTTCAACTGGAAAGAATGACAATAAAAATATTTTCTCAAAGCAATGGAGTGAAAAAAATTAGTACTTTCTGAAGGTCACCTGTCATCTGTAGCAATAAGACTTGAGGGCAGTATTACAGTAGCAAGTCTAGGAATCAGTATTAAAATTATGCTCAGAATAGATTTTTAAAAAGAACAACTTGCTCCTGCTTTCATCACAGGTCATTTTTCACTAATAGACTGGAGCTGCACCTGCCACTTTGACTTCATTGGCATCTAAAATCTGTTTCTTTTAACAAAGTGTTCAGTGTACCTCAGCCTTTCAGGTATCTTTCATCTCACATCCGAGTGAAATGTCTAAGCGTCAATCCATCTTTTGGAAAAAAAAGTGTCTTGGTTTTCAGAAAGAGATCTAAAGTCAGGGTTGCTTTAGTATTACTAGATTGATAATAAAGATAATCATAGATTGCTACTGACTTTTGTCATGTCTGACCTTGAGGTACTAGATTACTGTTCAATACCAGGCAGAAATATTTCATCCCTTCATGTTTGCTTCACTAATATTTAACATTCAGTAGTATCTTCTCCAAATATAAGTATAGGTTGAAAGCACAAAAGGTAAATAAAAGTGCCTCAGCTATATAGACTGGATCAGATCAGTTCGGAGCTAAAGTCTCCTTATGGACATTAATAGCTATTATTTACATGGTTAACTGAGCCTATTACAGAAAATTACTTTTCTAGTATTGTGTGCCAAATGTTCTAATATTTATCACAATTAGTTTCCAACCCCAAAAAACTGTACTTGACTGATATTTAAAAAAAAAAAAAATCCATAATATTGCAGAAAAAAAAATAAATTGAGGATATGGATGTGAAATGGTTCCATCATGTTGAAATATTACAATGCTGTAAGAAAACTGCAGTCACAGAGTGTGGTGGTTTTGGCCCTGGCTAGAAGCCAAATGCCCACCAAGCCACTCGCTCACTCCCCCTTCAGCCGAAAAGGGGAGACAATACATTTTTGGAGGCTTAGGCCCTGAGATAAGGACAGAGGGATCCCTCTCCAATTAGTGCAATGGGCAAAACAGACTCGGCACAGAATAAAGGAAAGAAAAGTCATTTATTACAACTACAACTAATACACCCAGTGAACTGGAATGAGATAAGAGTAAGAAGTGGCCAGGTCTTAAAGCGCCTTCCCCCCACCCCTCCCCTTCTTAACAAACTCAAACTTCATCACGATTTTACTCCCTTCTTCCCCCCACAACATGGCACGGGGAGGGGCAGGGAACGGGGAGTAAGGTTCTGGCGGTACCAGCTGCTTTCCTTCCCCAGATCTTAACACTTCTACTTCCCCCACCCCTCACCTCTTTGCACCCTTAGCTTTAATCATCAATTTCGCTCCCTTCTTCCCTCCCATCACAGCACCAGGAGGGGCAGGGAATGGGGAGTGGGGGGTTTCAGTCCATTCTGCCCGAGCTGTCTTCTGTCTCAGCTGGGGGTGGGTCATTCCACACACACACACATACACAGCTCTTGCAACACCATGGGGTGATGCTTGGGGGTGAATTTTGAAATAGTATATATTTTGAGAGGCATGTGCTAATGCCTTTCAACTCATACACAGAAATAGCTTCCCAAACATTTTGTTGAAGATTTGATTGTACTATAAATGTATGACTTATTTGAAGACAGAGCAGAAGCCTTGCTCATCAAAATTTTTCCAACTGTCACAGATGATGGTGCAAAGGTAGTCTGGACACTCTCCATGAAATAGAACATCAAGACAGTGTCCACTACCCCAAACATAAAGTAGTCTCTTATTAGCTTAAGGCATTTTTTTCATTTAGTTTGATTTGGGTTTTTTTCTGTGGGGAACATAAGGCAACACACTACATGCCTTCCTGGGAATTTTGAGAAATATGTAACAAAAATACTCAGAAGCAGGATTTCTGGATGTAAAACACTTTCAGGATTGACTTCTCGTGGACTTACAGAAAACCAATACTTAAGCATTCTAGTTTTGTTCAATTAAACAAAAAATTATAAAGACTCTTGAATTGGGGTAGGAAAATATCGCTGGATTGCAGTCCTGCATAATTTTCATTATGCAGCTCATCCTCTTCTACTATCATAGAATCATAGAATGGTCTTGGTTGGAAGGGGATTTGAAAGGTCATCTAGTCCATACCCCCTGTATGAGCAGGGGTATCTTCAACCACATCAGGCTGCTCAGAGCCCTGACCAACCTGATCTTGAATGTTACCAGGAACAGGACATCTACCACCAAACTGGGCAACCTGTTCCACCATTTCACTTCCCACAGCATAGAAAATTTCTTCCCTATAGCTCATCTGAACCCACTCTCTTTTAGTTTAAAACCATTATCCCATAATTTATTGCTATAAGGCCTACTAAAATGTCTGTCCCCATCTTTCTTATAAGCCACTTTTTTTTACTGCTTTGCAATAACCTTATCTTCTCCAGGCTGAACAAGCCCAACTCTTATCCTTTCTTCACAGGAGAGGACTTCCAGCCTTGTGATTATTTTTGTGGTCCGCCTCTGGACCTGCTACGGAAAGACCATGTCCTTCTTGCCCTAAGGACCCCAGAACTGGACACAGTACTCCAAGTGGGATCTCACAAGAGAGGGAGAATAACCTCCATTGATCAGTTGCTCATGCTTCCTTTGACACATCTCAAGATACAGTTGGCTTTCTGGACTGTAAGCATGTATTTCTCGCTCGTGTCCAGCTTTTCAACCACCGGTACCTCCTAGTCCTTCCCCACATAGCTGCTCTCAATACTTCCATACCCCAGACTGCAATGATACTGCAGTTGTTCCAACCCATGTGCAGGATCTTGTTGAATCTCATGAGATTCCCATGGCCCTCTTCATGGCATCTTGTTCCCGAGGTGAGTCATCTACACCACTCAGCCTGGGGTCATCAAATACTGTAATTATAAAAAAAAAACCAACCCCAAATCCCAACACCTTTTAATGGTAGCAAGATACTGCAACTATAGCCAAGTTTTTGACCTTCATTCAGGACATATCCAAGAGACCTTGGACTGAACTAGATCAGAGGATAACAAAGACCAAGAATAAAATAATAATTTTATATCATATATATAATACATATATAATTTTATATATATATATTTTATATACATATATCCAATTCAAGAACTGAATTGTTAAAAGAAGAAAATTATCAATATACCTTGCATGAAAAATAAACAAAATTCAGTCATTAACACACACATACACACAAAAATCAATATGCCGGGGAAACTTTAAAACAACATGAACCAGGTATTATGAGTACAGTGATGAGGCAGAAAAATTGAAGGAAAAATGTTGTTATGGTCATAGGAATAACACAAGAGAGGAACAGGAAAGTCTCAGATCTTTCTTCCAAAAAAACCCCAAACCAAACCTGACCCTTACTAAATATAATTTATCATGAATAGACAAAACCAATTAAAATATTAACAAAATATCAGATCCTGACAGTGGAAGTAAGAATTCAGAGCATATTGAAAAGTATGGCTGTGAGAATAGAGAAATTTTAAAGCTACTCATCAAACATGTCCAATTAATTTTATTGCTAGTATCATTAAAATAATAATAATATAAAAAAATTAAAAACTCCCTCTTGTCTCAAAACTTTATAGCAGAAAAATGTTATTAGTTTAAGTGAAGTACTATCCTTCACATTTGCTACCTAGTGACACATCAGCCTCCCTGATGATGGAGAACCCATAACACAGAACATATGCCAAGGTCACGAATACTTATGCTGTGTCAGGATAGAGTGGCCTTGAAGATTATAGAAAAAAATCATTAATAGACAACAGAACTGCAATATGTCCTGATGATAAACTGGTTTGTGATTTATCTAAAGATTCATTTTTAAATATTTTTGAGTTCCTGGCGGTGTGTTTCTGTGACCTTTCTAACAACATGTTTGATATTAAATACATGGTCCTAGGTTATCTGTATCATGTTATAATTTTTTTCACCATGTGATAAAATTTATGCCACACTTTTCAGTAAAATGACACAGTAAATTCTTACAAAGCCTAGTAAATTAGAAGTGGACTTGAATATCATTGCTAAGGGTTGAAATAGAGGTTTGGAATTTGGACACTCATTTCTGCTCAACTAACAAATTTCCACTTAGTTTTACCTGATTGCCTCTCAAAAAACTGAGAGCATATGGAGTCTTCTAAGTGGTTCAGACATGCACGGTTTTGAAAAGCAACATCTGAAGAAACAGTAGCTATCCAGTAACAGACTTCCATTATGGAACAAAAAGCTTGATGGAGTGGTGCATTAAGAAAGTGACAGAAACACAGCAAATCCAGGTGAAGCACATCAGAACTCACTTCTATATTTTTTCTGGAATTCTGGGTATTAGATTTCCTTTGAAGGTACAAAATTTGAGTGAAGAATTAAATCCACTGTTGTGCTTTCTTCAGAGTATCTTCCTCTCTGCGTGCACTTGGAATGAAAAATAGCATCTTCAAAGGAAAGATTTCAATTGGTTTTGTATGTTTTGTTAGTGTTTTTTTTTAATAAGGTGAAAAAGTAAAAACATTTTTAAAAGTATGTAGAGGAAAGAAAAAGCAAAACAAAAGTCAGCTGTAAAGATGTGCAGAAAACAAAAAACTTAACTTTTAACAACTACTGTGGAATAACCCTTGCCAGCATATGAAACCCAAGCAGCTGTTCTCTCTCACCCCAACAGTGGGATGGGGAAGAGAATCAGAAGGGCAAAAGTGAGAAAACTCATGTGTTGAGATAAAGACAGTTTAATAGGTAAAACAAAAGCCATGCACACAAGCAAAGCAAACCAAGGAATTAATTCACCATTTCCCATGCACAGGGAGGTGTTCAGTCATCTCCAGGAAAGCAGGGCTCCATCATGTGTAATGGTTACTTGGGAAGATAAGCACCATCTTTTCAAATGGTGAAATTCCATTCTTCTTCCCCCAGTTTTATATGCTGAACATGACATCATATGATACAAAATATCCCTTTGGTCAGTTGGGGTCAGCTCTCCTGGCTGTGTACCCACCCCCAGCTACTTTCTAGCAGGGTGGTGTAAGAAGTAAAAAAAGGCTTGACTCTCTGCAAGTCCCACATTCCATAAAAATACACTTTTATTAGCTTGGCATATTCTTGGCCTCCATGGGAGAAAAATTAATTCATTTTTTGTCACATGGTCTTCTGCTGCTAGTATGTTCTAACTTGAAAAATAGTAATTAGTTTCTCCATTTTCACTTCATTCTTCCACCAAATCCTTTTTCATTTCCACACTACCTCCTTTAAACTTGTTCTAGCATCAGTACAAGAATTAGCATCAGAACCATAGCCACCATGTTGATCCTTTATAGTACAGAATTCAAGCCACTTAAATCTGGTTATTCTCAAATCAATGAGAATCTTAGGTTCCATTTGTTTATTCTGCTATTTGCAAATTATTATTCTGAAACTTACTCTGGGTATCTGTATTCCACTGAGTTAAGTATTTCGGATCTAGACAATCCCCACAAATTAGTAATGATTATATTTAACATTGAAGCAATACACATTGGTGACATAATCCAAAGATGAAGCCAGGTACACACTTGTGAGGTGATTACTTCACTAATCACAAGAAAGCTATAAATATCATTTTATGTTCGCTCTACCAACTTACCAACTATATAACAATATATATACATAACATACAAGTTGAACAGACAATATACTTAAGTTATAAAATTACAATATAGGCAGTGTCCAACATATCTTAGCAGATGGAGTATATTTGAACATTAAATGCATTTCAGTGTAGAGAAAAAGCAGTTTTGTGGGGTTTTTTCCCCTGAAAAAAGGTTTATCATTTCAGTGCAGTTCTGGCATAAGTGAGATGAGAATGGAAGTAGCATTAGTCTTTCTTAAAAGAAATAAGCATCATTAGTGGAAATGAGCTATTTTTAAGTGAAAGTTACTAGTTGTCATTTTAGCAAATTCTTGCACTACAACATGTATCATATACATAATGTGATGTACAAATCTCATATTCAGAATTTCTTAGGTCTATGAAGTCACATTATATGAATAATTTATACTATCAAGTAGATTTCATAGAAAAGAATGAAATTGCACCCTTGGTAGTAAAAAGTATGATTGTTTTAAATGTGTTTCTATATATCGATAACAGTTTGATATCCAATAGTTGAGGTAAAAATTGTCACAGAGTATAGATAATATATGTTATGAGGAGATTTGAGGATTTTTTTTTATTCCATTATTTCTATCATACAATACCTTAAATATAACTTACTGTCTTTCTTAATACATAGGTCCATAAAAATGAGGAAAAAATTAAAAATGTTGGATATTGGTTTTATCTAATTCTTATGAAAATATCCTAAGATCAGAAGGGCTGTTGTCCTCAAATGTAAACTCTTAATAAATATCATTGCAGCTCTTCTAACTTTCCCAATGGACTATGGAAGAGTTTACTTCTTCATATGCATTAATTTAATCATATTTTACAAACAATTTTTATGTGAGATATGACAGTTGTTTTCTAATTAAATATTATTAATTGATTTTAATTATGAGTGAAAGTTTTATAATACACTGTAAGGAATATTGCACTAAATCGCCTGAACTCAAATGTGTTCAACTTTACTGATACCTTTAAGGAAAAAAAAAGACACCTGCTTGATGAAAATTGTATGTAAAAGACCTTCAGGTCATTAAAATAATGATTAACTTGACTGCCTTTTTTCACATACATTTTATAAATACAAATCTCTGAAATGTCACACAGTGGCAAAACATGATTAGTTAATAGCTACTTTAGGTAGGGAGAAAAAGGGAAAAGGACCATCTCAATTTTTAGAGCTGTTGGCAACACCCTGTGTCTTTTTTACTCCTGTGTAACTTCAGTGAGTTAAGGGGCACAGTGGGATAAGCTAAGGATCTCAATTGGATGATTTGGAATTCAACTCTGCTGATGAGAAGCCAGAATCTTGGGCTGCCCTCCTTCCCTGCAGAGCTGCTTTTAGCAGAGCCTGCCCTTGCTGCCCCGCCTGACCTGTGTGGCAGCTGCTCAGCAGCCGTGTCTGTGTCAGGCTCATACTGCCTCAGTCTTGACCCAGCCTGGACTCATGTATAAGTCTTGCCAGCCTGACCTTGGATGTGCCTTTCCCAGTGGACTTACCAGGCTACCACTGCAATGACACTGGCCCTGACCACTGCCTTTGGGCCTGATCCTGACCCTGCATTGTTGCCTTGGTGTCCTGACTCTTGGTCAAATGAGGACAAAACCCTGCCAGGATGACTTTTACCCTTAGCTCCTGGGTTCCTCCTTATTGAGAGCAGCCAGATTTCATCCTTCCCTAACCACAGGTTCAGACAAGAAAACGCAGTGTAAAGCAGAGCAGCCCAGTATATTATCAGTGATGACAATCAGAAAGCAGATATTGAGGGAAAGAGCTAATCTTTCAATTCTATAGTTTAGAGCAATGCACACTTTAAGGACTTTTTTAACCCAGAGGTTTCAAGATGACAGCAATGCTTACTTATCTCAATAGGATGAACTCTTCAGTGACTATATTATTCAGTTTTTGGTCACAGTACTTTTAGATACCACAGGATTCTTTGGCAGTATATTCCACTGCCTATTTTCACTATTGGTGGAAAAGCAGGGCTTCTCGTTTGTTCTAAAACTGCTCTGACATAGTGGCAGCAAATGACTTGTGATCACCTAAAATAGAGTACAGACTATTCATCATTCATTTTATCTAAGGAAATCTGTTTGCTTAGGAGACATTTTTTACAACACTCTTCATGTTTAGAAGTATATCTAAAATATATGTTTTATGCAGTTTTCTTTTCATTTCAGATTATTTAAAAGATCCTGTGTTGTTCATCTTCAGCAGTCCCTACAGAAGAATTAAGGCACACACACGCACACACACAGAGGTAAAAAAAAAAAAAAAAAAGACAAAAACCCAACGAGAACAAGTAAAAAGCCAAAACAGGCCACCCCCATATGTACTAGTTTTTTCCTTAGATTTTTCGTACATTTTCTCTGTAGTTTCATCAGACTCTTTTTATGAAGCAGAAATAAATGATGGGTACCTAAAATCTGATCAGAATTTCCTTGCAATCACTGATAGTTCCTGTTGAAGGGGAAAAGTTTGAAACCCTGAGAGGGGGAAATATTTCTCTCTGAATTCTCTCTGAATTTCCTCTGAATTCTTACCAAATATTTTTTCTTGTGTTTTAATACCAACTCTAGAAGTATATGCTTAAAACTGTATTTAATAAAAAAAAGGAAAAAAGATAAAAACAACCCACAATTGGATTTGCAAATAAAACAAATATTTCTATATTATTTCTACTCAATTTACTCTGATGACCTCAGTAGATATTTCTGATCCTGTGATGTCTGAGACTGAAGAGATACCTTAAACTATACTGTTACTTATTTTATCAAAATGAGGAAATAAATGTGTCAGAAGTAGGCAGATCCTTTTGTGTTATATTCTAAAGCCATTCAGTGGCTGAAATGAAAGAAACTGGATGCTATCATTTATCCATTTTCCACAGCTAAGAGAATAAGCTTGGGAAATCACAGAAAATAGTATGCAAATTGCATACTATTAAGAAGAGCTAATGTTGACCATACGCCTTAATGAAAATGAAGGAATGGGAAACACTCAATCTCCTTTTATCTAAAAACTTCTAACCTGAAAACAAGACAAAACTGTACTAGAATATCTTTGACATATAATACACATCTTATATTTGATAGAAAGTATTTTATCATACAAAATTAGTACAATAGTTATCACTACAAAAATGTTACATGAGAGGTAAAGTAATGTCTTAGAAACAGAAGAAACTAAAAATAATTTGTCATGGTTGTCAATAAATTCAGTGTCGTCCTTTTTCTATGTTGGTATATAGATAGATAAATACATAATTCCACTGAATTCCAGATTACTATGTTGTATTACTTTAGAACATATGACATCAAGATGATGTAGATCTTTTTTAGCAGAATTTGATTCAATAAAAACTTCTATAAATTTAAAGAAATATAAACACTGGTAGTACACTGCATGACAGTAGAATGGTATGGTAAAGAAAGGCTTGGAACAAGTTACTATCTTCTATCTATCACCACCCCAAATTTTCTGTTCTGCTGAATGTGTGATTATACGGTTTGTGAGCAATTAATCTTATCCATAAAATAATGCTACTGAGCAAAAATATTTGGTTACTATTCTCAGATGCCTTTTCCAGTTTAGCAGGAAAGACTTCTGCTTTCAGCTTTTGAGTTGAAGGTTTAAACCCAAACTATATCTGAAACAGCAGGTCCGTTGAAGGAGTTAGCACACAATGGATTATGGAGCTAGATTTGATGCACTTGGGGTAGTTGCCACATCTGTAGCAGGTACCCACAATGGATCTTTGTTCCATGTGAAAAGTAGTTTCTTAAGGCAGGAGGGGAATATTTAGCTTTTCCATCCTGATTTGTTGAAATCCCTCTCTCCTTTCCAGTACAAATAGTTATTTTCTAGACATTATTTGGTACTAGTTCAGCTTTTATAAGAATAAAGAGTACTTGGGATCTCAATGAAGGGTTAAAGAAACTCTCATTTACCGCAAAGTTAAATGGATTTTTACCTTTGATTTTTTTTTTTCCAGGGTCTGTATAACTTGCATAATGAGGTCTCCATCTATCAGGTCTGTAGTGGAAGATTTGTATTCTAGACTACTACTAAAGTTAATTGGTGTCATTTTTCTATCCACAAACATGTTAGTGGGGGAATAAAAATGAGATTCAACTACTAACTAAACTACTCTATATACAGCCATTTTTATGGGTTTAAATAGAAATAGGACAGATCTCAAAGTGATACAAATGTGAGCTGCTATGAAACTTCATTAGTGAATTAGGCAATACATCATGGGTGAGAACAGATTTTTGTGTTGCTTTTGTATTCTTTTTGATGAAAGAACATAACACATACATGAAAGAAGTAGATTCACTAGTTACAAATTCAGTAGCAGCAGTCTGACATGAGCATCTCTGGCTTAACTTGATAGGCCTTTGAGTGGATACTTTCTTTCTAGTACCTTCCTGGATTCTCTCCTGCCTACAAAGTTCAAAGCTGCCTTTCAAAAAGTTGAGGAAGCTAAAGCTTGTTCGTTTGTAAGAAGAAATTGAATCATAATACATTTATTTTCACCACTTCTTTTGCTGGTGGTATATTTAGCTTTTTTCTTTTAGAATAAGATTTTAAAAGATTCTATTGTGCCTGAGAAAAATCTCTGTGGTTTCATACATAGATTGTCCAGAGCTGTATTTTTTTTCTTTTTAAATAGGATCCAGTATTATCCTTGTTTTGAAGTTATAAATTGTTGCTGAACAAAACAAAACAAAACCCAAAACAAACAAAAAACAAAACAAACAAACAAACAAAAAAACCCCACTAAAACTTGAAACTTTGTAAACACAGCAGATCTTTTAAACCCTTGGAGTTTAATGGGGATGACGAAACATTTTCTTCTTTATTGGCAGTGACAGTTATATGTCTTTTTCAAGAAGAATCAACAAGCCAGCGTGGCATACTCTCATCTTCACTTCACAACACTTACCAGAAACAAGCAACAAGACCCTCAAATTCCATTTACACTGAAGTAGAAAGAGAAGTATAATCTAACTATCAAAAGAATGTTACACTCAAATGCTCCAAACACTGCAAACTCATCCCAGGTATAATTTGTGTTGACTAGATTTAAACAGAAGAACAAATCATAGAACAATAGAATTGTAGGGGTTGGAAGGGACCTCGAGAGATCATCGGGTCCAACCCCCTGCCAAAGCAGCTCCCTAGGACATTTCACTCAGATAGGCGTCCAGACGTGTCTTGAATATCTCCAGAGAAGGAGCCTCCACCACCTCCCTGAGCAGCCTGTCCCAGGGCTCTGTCACCCTCACTGTGAAAAAGTTTCTCCGCATGTTGGTGCGGAACTTCCTGTGCTCTAACTTGCAGCCATTGCCCCTTGTCCTGTCTCCACAGACCACTGAAAAGGGGCTGGCTGATTCCCCCTGCATCCCCTGCTTGAGATAATTATAAATGTTAATTAGGTCCCCCCTTAGTCTTCTCTTCTCAAGGCTGAACAGTCCCAATCTTCTCAGCCTTTCCTCATAGGGGAGATGCTCCAGGCCCTTAATCATCTTCGTAGCCCTTCTTTGGACTCTCTCCAGGAGATTCCTGTCCTTTTTATACCAGGGAGCCCAGAACTGGACACAATACTCCAGGTGGGGCCTGACCAGGGCAGAGTAGAGGGGGAGGATCACCTCCTTTGACCTGCTGGACACACTCCTCCGGATGCACCCCAGGATCCCATTGGCTCTCTTAGCCACCGAGGCACACTGCTGGCTCATGGCCAACCTGTCATCCACCAGGACCCCCAGGTCCTTCTCCACAGATCTCTTCTCCAGCAGGTCATCCCCTAGCCTGTACTGGTAGAAACGGTTGTTCCTTCCCAGGTGCAAGACTCTACCCTTGCTTTTGTTGAACTTCATCTGGTTTCTTACTGCCCAGCTCTTCAGCCTGTCCAGGTCTCTCTGGATGGCAGCGCAGTGTTCCTGCGTGTCAGCCACTCCTCCCAGCTTTGTATCATCGGCGTACTTGCTGAGGGTTGATGCTATTCCCTCATCAAGGTCATTGATGAAGATGTTAAACAGGACTGGACCCAACACCGAGCCCTGGGGAACACCGCTAGTCACAGGCCTCCAGTCAGATTCCACTCCACGAATCACGACCCTCTGGGCTCGGTCCGACAGCCAATTCTCAACCCACCTCACTGTCCACTCATCTATCCCATGCTCTCTCAGCTTTGCTATCAGGATGTCATGGGAGACAGTATCAAAAGCTTTGCTGAAGTCAAGGTAGATGACATCCACTGTTCTCCCTCCATCTACCCAGCTGGTGATGAGATCATAGAAGGCTATGAGATTGGTCGAGCATGATCTCCCCTTGGTGAATCCATGCTGACTACTCCTCATGACCTTCTTCTCTTCCAATTGCTTGGACATGGCATCCAGAACAAGCTGTTCCATTACCTTTCCAGGGACAGAGGTGAGGCTGACTGGCCTATAGTTGCTGGGATCCTCCTTCTTGCCCTTTTTAAAGACTGGAGTGACATTGGCTATCCTCCAGTCCTCAGGCACTTCTCCTGTTCTCCAAGACCTGAAATACTTATTGCTTACGACTTTAAATATACCTAATGTTAGACAACTTTCTACAATCTGTAACATAAATTTTATTACAATAATGAGAAATGCCTAAAGTGTGACCCTGATTGCATTTTTTTAATAAAGAGTTTTATATTTGTACAACAAAATGTATTATATGTCTTGCACACATGTAGCACAGAGGATAAATAATGCACAACTTCTGTGGACACATCTGACAAACTGAGTAGAAGAACCCTTTCCAGTGTTTGAATTCAGGAAATCATGTTTTCTTTCTTGAGCTCTCTGACATTGAGAAAATAGCTCCAGAAATGTTTCAGGCACTTTTATTTTTAATAATCGTGATATTTCTCTTTAAGTCTTTCATTATTTCATTACTTATATACAATGAAGAGTTTGGTTATTTATTTTTCCATCAATGTGGTCACCAACAGTGCAATTTGAAGAGCAAACTCTTAGGGAAGAGGAAAATTAAATATGTGTTAAAATATGTTTAAATACGGTAATATCTTTTGCTAGGATTGAGCAGATTTTTTTTTAAAGACTTTTCCTTATTTTGTACAAGTAGAGTTTCAGGATATCAGTACAGGAAAATGAATGGTAAATTCTAGTATTTTTAATCCAGAATGTGATGTAATCTTCTAAAAAGTGTTCTCCGCAAAAAGACTCCACTCCTAGGGACAATAGAAAATTATGGGTGAGGACATTATTGTTAACATAAATGGAAATCATAATCCACTTTTTAAAATTACTATCTCATAATAAGCAGTCCAAATAAAATTATATTCATGAGTGGGAAGTTCTGCATTTCACAAAGACTGGGAGATGTGGCCTACTATACCTTTTCATATGATCAGATAGTTGGCTTTTCTTACAGACTATCTAAACAGGAAGAATGTATAAATCCTATAGAAATATAAAGGAAAAGCTGAGGATGCAGTGTGTAATTACAAATTTTGAAGTCCTAAACCAGGGTTAGGACAGGGTTGTTTGCAGATCCTTTCTAAGTAGAGATACTTTTCTGAAACACCTGGACAATTACACGAAATTTTGAATCCCGTTATCTCCCTGGTAACACTGCTACTTATATAGCTCTGTCATCACTTTTGTTACTGTTTTTAAGAACTTGCTGCCAGCACTCAGCAGAAACCCTACAGCCCCAAGGAGAATGAAGGGACTGCAGGCTGAGTCCATGGCCTCAAATACGAAGCTGGGATGAAATCAGAAAGAATGCCTCCTTTCTGCCTACGTAAGCACTCTGACAGGTAACTTAAAAAAATGCCACCAAAAAAAATTGCGTTTGTAAAAAGTATTGGCATTATTGAAGGCCAACTTTTTATAAGAGTAGTACCATTTCCTAAATTTTAAATAAATTATTGTGGATGACTTAATTAGTAGCATCCAGTAAAACATCCAGTAGAGAAGATAATTACTTGATTGTCAAATGGAATAACAACAGTTTTCCCTGCAGTGAAATCTCTACCACTGTAATTAGGTTATGTCATACTTTACCCTGAAGAGAATATTAAAACACAAGACCAGCCAGTTCCATCCACTGTATTTTTCTATTTATAGCTTAGTGCTAAATTGCTGCCTTCATGATGCAGCAAAGACATCAATAACAGAATAACAGCTCTTCTGCTGCTCAATTAAGTTTGCTACATGGATATTAATGTAAATATGGATCTTGTAAGAGAATTCTGTTGACTAATCATTTGTAGAATAATAATAAAAATTATACGAATGAAGAGTTCTAAAAGGAAAAATAACACAGAAGGAACACATACAAGGAGGACAAAATGAAGTAGCAATTAAAATATCTGCATGGGATATATGTATGTTGATGTATTAAGCAAATTTCTCTTTTCAATTTTTTTTTTTTTTTCCATTTCTCACTAGTTCACCAGGAAGCACTAAAAAACCAACAACTTACAATAAACACTGTTCAATTACAGATTGATATGAAGACTTGCCTACTATCTATGACTCCATTTTGCAAAAAGAGATACAAAAGTATTTGTTTAGATCTTACAACCTTGTTGGTGTTCATTTTTCTATATAAAAAATGCTATTCACTTGTGTGAATACTGTTTGGTTTTCCATATACATTTGACAAATAAGGAAGCTAGATGCTTTCATGCCTAATGTAAAGTCATACTGCATTTCTTTTGCCTAGAAAGCCAGATTGTATTGCTAAGTGAATCATTTAATGGAGAAAAAATTACGAGAAGAAAATGGCTTTGCAAAGTCTTCAGTGAGTTAGGTGAATCTTAAAATGCTTGACATTTATACAATGGGAAACAGCAGTAGCTTCATGTTCTCCCTGAAATAACAGGGATGCTTCTCGTTCAAGATTTGAGATTTCTCTTCTGAAGAAAATAAGATTACTTTGTAAAATAAATTATAAAAAAGCATAAGCACAAGACATGGGAGAAGAAAAGGTGAAAAGCAACTGGTTAGATTTCTGTTCTACCTTGCTTTCTTTTTTCTTAAATATTTTATGGAGCTTTGGTAAGTGACACACGAGCAAGCCCTCTACCCAGTCTCAGATGGCTTCAATACCAAGCTGAGAATGGATTTACAGGAATGTGGATTTTTTTATCTGACCAGGAGTCCATGTACTGAGGACCTTTGACTTGACACAGAAATGCTTCTAAAGGAGTTGTTTATAGTTACCACAGTAACTGAAACACCCTGATCTTTGGGAAAACACATAAAGCATATGACTGGCTTACAAGGTGTTTCATCTAATGGGTGAGGTCATTTATGAGATATCTAGTAATGCCAATGAGAGCTAGAATTGCAGTATAAGATCTTATTTGAAAATTACATAAAGCGACCTGCTTTTTATATATTTATATTGGATAGGATAACTGGAAAGGGCTAAGAGGGAAGACATCATCCCCATTCTCACTGCTTTCTGAAAAAGCAACTAACTGATGTAAAAGTGCAAAAAAGATGTGGAATTTCTGATTAAAGGGCTGAAATCAAGCAACCTCTGTATGCTTAAAATGAGTATCACACTATTATTACTACTTATGTTTTTCTCACCATTGCCTTGTTTCTCAGTTCTCTTCCTCTTGAAAAGCTTGACCTTATGTGTCAAGTCCGTCATAAGAAGTTTCCATTATCATTATATTCCTCTACAATAAATAGTTTATTTCACATAAACTATTTCTAAACACCTTTCTAAATACCTAAAATTTGTGTAACAACTAATTCTCTAATTATTTTATGTTTATTTTTAATTAAGAAAGGGAACACAGGTAATTATTTCTTCCCAATTACCTATAAAATAGGAATTTATTACCCGATATCATTAGAATGAAACAAAACAACTGTTTAATTGTGTCCAGAGCAGACTACTATACTATAAAAAGTAGAAATCACTGTGTTGGATAGCTCAGGAAAGCAGAAGGAAATTGCCATTCTATATTTGGTTAGAACAATATGATTCATGTCATTTTTTTGGTGAAGAGCTTCAAGGAATTATTTCTTGTCATGGATAAGAAGAAAGCCAGTTTTATAAGCTGTTCAAAAAGACAGCTTCTTTGCTACTACAACAGCCTGTAAAACTTCAGTTCACTTACAACTCAGAGGAATGTCAACAATGGTCTTAGGCTTATTGCTGGAAGCTTCAAATTTGAAGTCATAGCACTGTGCAAGTCTACTTAGTGTATAAAATTCAGTGGGTTAGTGACTTGCAGTGACACAACTATATCCCACAGTTTGTTATGTGGCATGCAGGTTTTAACACTTAAGGCAACAATGCTTTGCAGAAGTTTGAAGGGAATCATTTTTCCAAATCTTGAGTGAGAAGACATCAAAAGGAGACAATGTTTAATTATACCCTGCCTCTTAACCAACAAATCAGATAAAGCTATAAGGTTATGAAGCAAGATTGACAGTGTTAATAAGAAAGGTAAGTCACCACTTCCACCCTGAAAGTCTGGTAGACATGGAAGAGTAATTCTAAGACAGACTGATTTCCTGGGGCAGAAGGCCAAGGCACAAGCATGATTACTGTGCTGAACATAAGTAACAGAGCTGGTGTGAAAGACATCCTGATAGTTTACCAAATGCTGTTGCTATTGAAAGCTATTAGTGCACATATACTTGCTTTCAATCCTCAAGAGCTAATAAGAAAGATTTTTATGTATCTCAAATACTATTAAACATTAAATCACAGTACCTTAAATATCTTTAGAAACTTAGCATCTGATATACATGTAATTATGACCTCTTTACTAAATGCAATTGCTTATTGATGGCTTCTGTGATGTAACGTCCTGAAGTTCTCAGATCTATTTCCAGGTTGATATTGTTATTCATAGCTGTAACAGTTAAGTGAATGAAAAATTTAGACATGAAAATATGCTGTTAAATTAACAATATTTTCCTTTCTTCTCTTTTATAAAAGAGCATTAATGTTTTTCACTAGGTACTGATTTGCCAATGAGACGGATTAATCTCCAAGTTAAAATCAGAGGCCTCCTTCCAACCAGGATCCAAAAATAGTAGTTCTGAGAGGGTTCAGTCCCTGTAAAACACAGACCTCTGTTTTACTGCTTGGCGCTACTAACAAGGATGACAGCCAGAGGAATTATGAAGGTAGCTTTGCTTTAACAGAGGTTTCTACCTTCACAGTCCAGGACTGAGAGTGGTTTTATATAATTTACTGTGCAGCATCCTTATTAAAACATTTTTAGTCCTTACCAGCCAAAGCAAGATGAGAGCCATTGACCTAGTACTGATGGAAGACTCTGTATTGCGTTATTCAATTTAACAAGCACTTTTCACCCATAAGCAGATCTCAGCACAAACAATTGAATCTGATCAACCCTTCCAAGATATCCTTACAAGAAAAATAATCCTTCTTCAGATTTTCCATCCTCTGTGTAACCCTGTGCTGTAACACATTGATCTGCTATTATGGCCGAAATGTATGCTGAGTTTGATATTTTCTTTGCTTCATAAGCAAGATCTTCTTGCATATTTGTATTTGAGAGGAAAATCTGGCCAATGGATGTAAAATACTCCTTTTACCATAGATGATTATTCCTTAGATTAGTGTTCTGACAACTAATGTTAACAGCTAAATTACTGAACCTGTCTAGAAAGATCTTGAAGGACTATGGATATGCCAAAAGATATTCTTAGTCCTTGGTATTCATTCTGAATAAAACAAGACAGAACCATAGAAAAATGACACTGTGAGTAATACTAGTATGCTTTCTCATAATCTCAGATGTTCTATTTTTGCAGTTCATGTCTTCATGAGGTTTTTTTGGTCTGAATTTGCAAGATCATATTTATATTGACTGAATTTTATGATTTAAATATTTTATTTTCCCAGATTTAGGATTAATACTGCCTTTTTGTTTTCTGCACTTATATTTCAATAGTAAATTGCTTTTTTAATGTATATGCTATAGTTCATGATTAGAAAAATGCATATTTCTTATTTCTTACGCACTAACATGTGGCCTGCCACATAAATTGTGTGGGGACACTGAAAAGATAATGATTTTTTCTATTTTCTATTTTCTATTTTTTCTATTTTCCCATCAAAATAATTTTTTTATTTATTATTTGGTCACTTGAAAATATGATAAAGTTTCAATCTGAAATATTTTCTGAATAAATATTTGAAGTTCCATATGTGGAAATAAACTAAAAATGCTGTGTGAATATACAAATATGTTAAAAAGAGCTGAGGTTGATTTATATACTCAAGTTAAATATGAATTTTGAAGATATTTGGGGTAAATCTAAAGACATGATCAATAAAAAAAGGTTTTGCAGCATTCAGGAATAAAGGGAATTAATGGTAATTTTTTAATCTCAGTTAGATACTTTTGGCTTTATGGCAGCAGAAAACCAGTACTGAAATGTGACTATGTCTTCTCTTTACTTCATTCTTCTGACAGGAGCATTCTGCTCTTAGCTAAGCTCCTCGGTGGGTGCCCAAAAGAAACTTCAAAGTAATCTCTAAGGAATTCATCTTCTTTGACCAGTTTTCTTACCCTGCAGAAATCTGGTGTGATTTCAGGAATGATGACAACAATCATCACGGGTGATCAATTTTTCCATTTCTTGCTTCCATCTCATAAATTCTAGTTTATTATATGAACAGTGCAATACAAATAGCAGTTTCCCAGCTTCGCCATATTTTGGAAGAAGAATTTTTGCATCTTCTCCAGTTTCTGTGGGCTTACCTCCATACTTGCTTCAGTGCAGTGAAGGAGAAAGTGAAGAAAACAATTGTCAAGAACAATAAAAATATTTTCAGTCTCAAGAGAAATGAGTCAACATCACAAGCCAGATTAGTATTTTACTACACTGTCTGATGTCCTGCTTGCCACGCTATGCCACAAAAATTCTCTCAGTGTTTGTCTGTACTATTTGTGCCTTGTTTCACCTTTGACCTTCAAAAAAGACACATGCAAAAAGATCTGTACTCCCAAGGAGAGTCTCGATGGACTCAGTAGGGGTTCAGGCAAGCAGAGCAGTACATTTTCATGCACTACATTGCTGGCTCTGCAGATTGGAAATCCCCACAGGAAAGAAATTTATAAAGGTATGCTTCCTGAGGAAATAAAAAATATTTTATCTCAGCAAAACTTGCTTGTGTTATACATCTCTCCTAACAGTGCTGTGTTTTAATGGTGGCTGTGCACTGAAAAGGCTTAAGTGTCCTAAATTAACATTCAATAGACTATAGGCTGCCACTATGGCACTCATATATGGCACAGTTCATTTATACATATAGACTACAGGATCTGTCTTGAATATATGTGCTTATGGTGACAGAGCACTTTTGTTTGTAGTTTAGAAAAAGTAAAGTATCATGTAAAGATTTGGAAAAGTCCAGAAACTAGGAAGATCATAAGGAACATCTATTCAGTCAATAAGGAGAACTTAAAGGTGTCAATATACCAAGATTTTTTGAGGAAAAATTATGTGGTCTGCAATTAGTGGTATATTTACATGAGGTTGTTTTCTAAAAGAAGGCATCTTTATCCTTACAAAAACAGTCAGAGCATATGCTATCACATCTAAAAGTTGAACTTTTTGTAGAATTCCCATCATGAAGATATCAGGGGATTTTCTCATGCCATTTTGATTCATTTTACCCATTATTCTACTAGTACACTGCCCAGTTTATCATTGTTCACCTTTAACTATAGACGATCTTGACTACTACTACTACTACTACTACAACTACTACTACTACTACTACTACTACTATTTACTTTTCAGTACATGTCAGAGAGCATTTCCCAACCATAGACATTTTTGTTTAATTTCCTGCTTTACAATGCCTTTTTTCTCAGACCTAGACCTACATGTCTGCACCCATGCCTGGGCCCATGTATACTTTTCCAATGCCTTAAAAGTACTTTAAC
Organism: Hypotaenidia okinawae; assembly: GCA_027925045.1. Classification (NCBI taxonomy): domain Eukaryota; kingdom Metazoa; phylum Chordata; class Aves; order Gruiformes; family Rallidae; genus Hypotaenidia; species Hypotaenidia okinawae. Next base: position 38,303,554 of record BSDF01000005.1, on the reverse strand, counting down.
CTGTGCAACATTAAAGGTGTTTCCATGTGCAGATTTTCTACCTGTCTTTTCTCTGCAGCTCTATAACTTTTTACCCAAGCTGCTGTGACATTGTGTTCCAAAGCTCCTGTGCAATTCTTTCCCTCTTGTTCTCATGATGTTTTTGTTGCACCTGAAAACCTCAATTCTCTCACTGTTGGGTTCTTATGCAAAGTAAATGTCACTAATGTGAGAATCACCCCTTTATTTCTTCTATTTTCTTACATCCTATTTTGCAGGGTTTAGTTAATATTAAAGAAACACAAAACTTAGTGAATAACAATGTACGACATTGAAATATGTAGTAAGCAGTACCTAGTAATACACATGCAGGAAAGCTTAGCAGTCAATCAGCACACAATACTCGTGACTGATGAAGCCTACTGTAATCCATACTAATATCATCATAAGCAAGAAAAACCCAATTGAGTGGGTCCCAATGAAAATCATGCAGTACTAGGAAAATGTGTGGTAAAAGTCAACATTGTCATCACCTCCATCTTCACTACCAGCTAGACTGGATGGTATGCATAGGAAAGAGATTACATCAGTGCTTTTTCTGGCTTGTCCTTGGAAATCTTACTTTCCTTATTTTTTTGGTGGTTGTTTGTTGTTTTCATTTTATTTTTCCCCAGAAGTAATTCTCACACTTAGAATTGATGTGCATCAATCATGATGATCCCCCTGAGTAAGGCTTATTTTCATGTAAGTCTGTCTTGGCACCACTATGGAAAAGAGATAGGCAAAGATTCTGGATTTACCTCAGTAGCAGGGAAATCCACACACAGTCACCTCGTTAGATCAAGATGTTGTCTGCAGTGGGCAAGCACAGAAAATTCTAAGAGTAGTAAACTCTTTCCATATGCAGACTATAGCCACTTACAGAAGCTGATATCAAAGTCTGTGTAAAGCACATTGCCAAAGAACCTCTCATGATTTGGCACATTCAGCTCTTGCAGGCATCTGAGCAAATTCCAGCTGATGCTGCTGTCACTAGTACAGTTTGAGAGCCACACTGCCATCCTACTAAAATCTGTGCATGCAAACATTGCAGAGAATGGATGCAGCAAGCAAACAGTATCTTGATAAGAAAGTATCTTAACAGGCCTCTAACTTGAAATAAGGGACCTCCATCCTTCAGTTATCCAGAGATATATTCCAAAATTATGCTGCTAATTCAATAACTGAAATGTAATTGATCACAGAATCACCAGGTTGGGAAAGACCTTTGAGATCATCAAGTCCAACCATACCCATTCTCTACTAAACCATATTTCTAAGCATCTCATTTAGCCGTCTTTTAAATGCTTCCAGGATCAGTGACTCAACCACCTCCCTGGGAAGCCTGTTCCAATGCCCAAAAACCCTTTCAGTGAAGAAATTTTTCCTAATGTCTAATCTGAACCTGCCCTGGTGCAGCTTGAGGCTGTTCTGCTTTATCCTATCACCCATTGCTTGGGTGAAGAGACCAACACCCATCTCTCTACAACCTCATTTGAAGTAATTGTAGGCAGTGATAAGGTCTCCTCTCAACCTCCTCTTCTCCAGGCTGAACAACCCCAGTTCCCTCAGCCTCTCCTCATAAGGTTTGCTCTCCAGCCTCTTCACCAGCCTGGTTGCCCTTCTCTGAACACATTACAGGACCTCATTGTCCTTCTTGTAGTGAGGGGCCCAAAACTGAACACAGTACTCGAGGTGCAGCCTCACCAATGCTCAGTACAGGTGCACAATCACTTCCAAGCTGCTGCCCATTCTATTTCTGATCCAAGCCAAGATGGCATTAACCTACTTGGTCACCTGAGCACACTGCTGGCTCATACTCAGTCTGCAGTCAGCCAACATCCCCAGGTCCTTCTCTGCTAGGCATCTTTCTATCCACTCTCCCCAAGCCTGTAGCACTGCATGGGGTAGTTTTGTCCCAAGTGCAAGACTCCATATTTGGCCTTGTTGAACCTCATTCTGTTGATCTCAGCCCATTGATCCAGCCAGTTCCAGTCCCTTTTAAGATCCTCCCTTATCCTCAGGCAGATGGACACTTCCTCCCAGTTTAGAGTCATTCACAAACTTACTATCTAACATTCCATCCCTTCATCCAGGTCATTGATAAAGATATTGAACAGAACTGGACCCAGGACTGAGCCCTGGGGAACACCACTTGTGACCAGCCTCCAGCTGGATTTAGCTCCATTTACCACAACTCTCTGGACCAAACCATTCAGCAATTTTTTTACTCAAGAAAGGGTGTGCCTGTCCAGGTCAGTGGTAGCCAGTTTCTTAAGCTGAATGTTATGAGAAATGGTTTCAGAGGCTTTGCTGAAGTGTAGGTATACTATATCCACAGCCTTTCCCTCACCCACTATGTGGGTTACCTTGTCATAGAAGGTGATCAGGGTAGTTTGTCAAGCAGGACCTGCCTTTCATAAATCCATGTTGACTGGGCCTGATGTTGTCATGCATGTGCTGTGTGATAGCACTCAAGATGACCCGTTCCATGATCTTTCCCAGCCCTGAGTTCAGACTGACAAACCTGTAGTTTCCTGGATCCTCCCTCTGACCCTTATAAATGGGTGTAACATCTGCCAGCCTCCAGTCAAGTGGAACTTCCCCAGTCAGCCATGACTGCTGATACATGATGGAAAAGTGTTTGACAAGCACATCCACCAGCTCCTTCAGTACCCTTGGGCAGAACTTGTACCCCCACATTGTGGCACAGGAAGGGGCAGGGAATGGGAGAATGGGGGTTTTGGTCAGTTCTTCACAAGTTGTTTTCCTTCTCTATCTGGGGGTAGGTGAGCATTCCTCACACCCTTCCCCTGTTCCAGTGTGGGGTCCCACCCACAGGAGACAGTCATCCACAGAACTATCCAAGTTGAATCCTTTCCCATGGGGATTCAGCTCTTCACCAGCTCCTCCAGCGTGGGCCACTTTTATGGGGTGCAGTCATAAATCATAGAATGTCTTTCAGTCTCTCAGGCCCGGACTGCTCCAGCCTGATCCTCCATGGAGTCACAACCCTCCAGCATGGATCTCTCCTTCTTTCTCTCCACGAGCTGCAAGTGCTGGCAGAGGCTTGCTCCAATGCGGGTCACAGCATCTCCTTTGTGTCTCCACCAACTCCAGCGTGGGCCCTCTCCACAGGCTGCAGGTGGGGTCTTGGCCTTTGCCATGGCCTGTGGGGGGACACTCGCTCCACCAAGGGTTTCTCCAGGGGCCGCAAGGGCATTTTTCTCTCCAGCACCTGAGGGACCTCCTCCCGCCTTCTTCACTGGCCTTGGTGTCTGCACAGTTTCTTACATCTTCTCACTCTTTTGTCTGGTGGCAAATTACAGCTGCTTGTGGGTATTTTTCTCTTAAATGTGATTCCCAAAGGCACTATGACCATCGCCAACTATCTCTGCCTTGCTCAATAACATCTCCATCTTTGAACCGGCTGGTGTTTGCTCTGTCAGACCTGAAGTGAGTTTCTAGCTGCTTCCTGCAGAAACCACACTGCAGTCCCCCCTTCTCCATCTGAACCCAGCCACACAAAATTGCAGCAGTGAGGTTTTCGCAATTGTTTGTAAAATAACTTGTCAGCCTCTTCCACTCTTGGCTGTGTGGTTTATAGAACACTCCCACTGAGATATCAGTGATATTTTGTGCTCCCCCTATTTTTACCCTCAGACACTAAACCCTGTCATCACTGTCTTCAAGCTCAAATAAAAATTTATATTTCATAAAAGATAGAAGATTCATGGATTCAGATTATGAATTATGGTTCTAATGACTGCTGTACAAAGTATTACCTGGTCAGCATAACACCTTTTAAGCTGGTGTCCCACGACATGGGTTTGCAAATGTATGTGGTTTATTTGGCAATGTGTTGATAGCAGAGGAGGAGGCTGCAGGGTGGTCTCTCTTAGAGGCGGCTAGGGCTACCCTATGCTGGACACAGCCTGTCCCAGCCAGCTCAAATCAACCCACCACAGGGCACAGCTGAGCCCCTCAGCAGAGCTGCTGCTGTCATGCCTGCTTAATAAAGGATTAAAAAAATCTGTGCAGCAGCTGTGACAGAGGAGTAAGAAAGATGTGAGAAACAGCCCTACAGACACCAAGGTCAGTGAAGAAGGAGGGAGAGTAAGTATTCCAGGAACCAGAGCAGAGATTCTCCTTCAACCATGGAGAAGACCACTGTAAAGCAGGTCGTTCTCCTGCAGCCCATAGATAACCCCATGGCACAGAAGATGGAAGGACCCTGAGGGAAACTGCAGCCCATGGAAAACCTATGCTGAAGGATATTTGCTGACAGGACTTGTGAGGCCTGTGGGGGACTGATATTGGAGTAGTCTGTTCCTGAAATACTGCAACTAGGAAAGGGACCCATACTGAAGCAGTTCTTGAAGAGCTGTGGCTGATGGGAAAGATCCCACACTACAACAAGGGACTGTTAGGAAGGATTGGTAGAGGCAAAGCATTGCAAACTAACTGTAAACACCACCACCGCCTCACCTCCCTGCCCCCATTGCCTATCCCCCTGTGTTACTTGGGATGGGAAGAAAAATCACAATAAAGTTAAGCTTGGGACTAAAATGTGAGGGAAATATTTTTAATTATGTCTTTGCTTCCCACCATCTTATGCTATTTTTAATTGGCAATAAATTAAATTAATCTTCCCCAAGTAGAGTCTCTTTTCCTTGTTGACAGTAATTGGTGGAAAATATCCCTGTCAACCCATGAGCTTCTCCACCTTGTTTTCTCCCTTATTCTACTGACAAAGTCAAATCCATCACAGAAAAGCATAAGAAAGATGTATTTCCCCCTTAATGAGGGAACAGTAGGGACTGGGAGGGACCTCTGGAGATCACCTAGTCCAACCCCCTGTGAAAGAGGCAGCACCTACAGCACAGGATCACATCCAGATGGGTCTTGAATATCTCCAGAGAAGGAGACTCCACAACCTCTCTGGGTAGCCTGTCCCAGGGCTCTGTCACCCTCAAAGTCAACAAGTTTTCACTCTTAAACAAAAAATATGCATTCCACTTTGTGGCCATTGCCCCTTGTCCTGTCACTGAGCATCATTAAAAAGAGACTGGCCCCATCCTCTTGACAGCCTCTTTTTAGCTATTTTTAAGTATTGATGCGATCCGCTCTCAGTCTTCTCTTCTCCACGTTAAACAGACCCGTCTCTCTCAGCCTTTCCTCCTAAGTGCTCTCTGTCCAGGTCATTGATGTACAAGACTAGGCCCAGTACTGACCCCTGAGCAAAACCACTATTTTCAAGTCTCCAACTAGACTCTGCACTGCTTATCACAACCCTCTGAACCCTACCATTTAGTCAATTCTCAATCCACCTCACTATCAACTCATCTAACCCATACTTCCTAAGCTTGCTTATGAGAATGTTACGGGAGACAGTGTCTAAAGACAGTGCCAACAACCTGCGCTTTCCCCTCATCTATCTATCTCGTCATGCTATCTTAGAATGCCTTCACATACTATAAGCTGAGAATTTTATATATACTGGATATTTCTTAAATCTTAACAGAAGATAATTACCTTTCAAATATCAGATGCAATAGAAAGATGATTAAGGGCCTGGAGCATCTCCCCTATGAAGAAAGGCTGAATGAACTGGGGTTGTTCAGCCTTGAGAAAGGAAGACTGAGAGGGGATCTGATCAATATTTATAAATATCTGAAGTGTGGGAGACAGAGGGAAATAGCCAGCCTCTTTTCAGTGGTCTGTGGGTACAGGACAAGGGGCAATGGCCTCAAGTTGGAACACAGGAAGTTCTGCACCAACATGCGGAAGAACTTTTACACAGTGAGGGTGACAGAGCCCTGGGACAGGCTGCCCAGGGAGGTGATGGAGTCTCCTTCTCTGGAGATATTCAAGACCTGTCTGGACACCTACCTGTGTGACCTGTTCAAGGGAAACTGCTTTAGCAGGGGGGTGAATTCTGTGAAATAGAAAGATGAGTTGCAGTTTGGAAATGAGCGCAGTCTTCTGCTCAATACTTTGTGGTTTTCTCATGTTGATCATCCAAGGTGAAATACAAGATGAGTTCTGTACAGATCATAGAATCATAGAATCATAGAAAGTGTAAGGTTGGAAGGGACTTTAGAGGTCATCTAGTCCAACCCCCCTGTAGTAAGCAGGTACATCCTCATTAGATCAGGTCTCTCAGAGCCCCATCTTGAATGTCTCTAGGATGGGGCCTCCACTATGTCTCTGGGCAACCTGTTCCATTGATCTACCACCCTCACTGGTGGTGAAGAACTTTTGAAGAACTTTTTCCTAATATCCAACCTAAATCTCTGACTTTTGAGTTTAAAAATGTTACCCTTGTCCTACTGCTACATGCCCTCTCAAAAAAATTCCTTTCCCATGTTAAAACTCTCCATTCATACTAATCTCCAAAAAAGTATAGAATAATCACATGCTATCAGTTCTCATTCTTGTGAACAAAGAGATTGTAAGTAAGAGCAGGTAATGAGTCAGGTGAGAAGCCTGTCCTAGAGTGTTTTCATATGTGCTACCTACCCTATATGTTGTCTGTCAAATCACTACCACTGTGTGTACAAGGGGCTTTCACAAAGATGGAACTTCTGGGATCTTCTAGAGATCCCTCCTGCTATCCCTCCCATAAACTCTTTCAGCCTGAGATCAAAAGACCAAAGGTTTCTAGTGTTTAACAGGTGTTATTTCCTCTGGTAGAGATGATGACTTGACAGCAAGCCATACATCATACTATACCATTTCATACTACCACTGTTATGTGATTAGGTAATTTATGCCTTGAAGTGGCATATCACATACGATTTACTGGATACAGAAGTCTATGGCTCCAGTATTAATAATCCTTAGATGATGGTCTAAAAGAGGTTCTGTACTCTCTCACAGAAGATTGAATTATCCTTTCTAACTTAAGGAAATTGCGATACTTCCTAAACATATTTGGAATTATTTTTCAATTACAATATGCAATTTTGCAATAAATCACAATTCAGACTATCCATTATTCTGTTTATCTATGGTTTAAAAATATTTGGAATAAAGAATAATCTGGGGAGAAATTAAATAGGTACAGCAAATAACTAGACATCATGTGTTTTTTACCAGATAAATGGCTAGAAAAGTATTACTACCTGTACAGGGTAGTCAAATATTATCAAAAGACTTATGTGTGTGCATTAAAGGAGAAAGAAAAGAAAAATACAAGTCTCCATTACCAATTCATTAAATAACAGAATGCATAGAATTAAAAAAAATGACTGGCAAAGACAAGAAAAAGTAGCATTTATATGCAAAATGGTGTCTGCATACAAATGTATAGGGCAAGTATGTAGAAAAATTGACAGTTTCCAGAAAAAGAAACTATCTGAAGAAGTATTTTTTTTAACAAAAGGAAAAGAACAAAGTGAAATACTTATTCAATATAACAGTCATTTTCTCAAAAGAAGTTGACAATTTCTTTAAAAGCATTCTATTCTGGCAAATTTGAATTAAAAAAGAAAGCTCTGTATGTGAAAATTTAGACATTCATTCTCTAAATCATAGGACGTAGTCATTTTATTCTCAAATGCAATACCTCCTTACATTCCACTTCTTTCATAAAGAGTTTTTTATTTTTCAGATCCCTGTAGAGTTTTAGTCATCTCTGTACTTGCAAAGTACCCTAGTCATGGCAGTCTTTAAGGTTGCAGTACGGTAAATTCTAATTCTTCCATCTTCATCCTTAAGAATACCTTAGGTATTTTGATGTCTTCATAAAGTTTGCTTACTTTTCCTCATTTAGTATACTTTGTCAAAAGTTCCTACTTTTAAAATGTGAGCAGACTTCAGATGAAATTTTTCATAGTCATTTATTTGCAAACTAAATATCTATTAAAAATAAAAATTTGGGTTGTGAGGGGCGTTGTTTTTTGGGAGTTGGGGTTGTGATTTTTTTTTTCTTTTTTTTAACCATGATTTTTCATTAATTTTACTTTCTTAGCTTTTCCTTGTTGGAAAATGTCCTGGGTACATACTTCTCTAGCCTTTGTGTAGTCTTCCTGTTGCAGGTTCAAAAGAATTGAGAATTGTTACCCATAACCTATCAGTGGCACAAATAATCCTACAAAATCTATAGCGGTGTCTGATAAATGATCTCTTTGGGACAAATGGGTTATCATAATAAAAAGCATAAAAACATACCCCCAAAATCAATATCACTCTACTTTCCATTATTGGAATCCCAAAAATAGAGAGTAATAAGAGAGGTCATTCCAGAGATCAAATGGTTGAGGATGAAATGTCTTCAATAGAAATGTGATTATGATTCTGGTTATCTGAGAACAAGACCTATGTTCTGGTGGGGTGAATAAATGAGGAGTTCAATCCTTTGACTAGTGTCTTCACTATGTATTTGTTAAAAGTGGATGCAATACGAAACTCAGCATCACAAAAGCACAGAGAAGCATATCTGTCCACAAAGATTCAAGCTCTGCACTTCAATTTGATTTTCAGGATTCATTTCGTATAGAGTATCCTACAGACTGCTTCAATCTGACAGCCTTCCGTGGTGGCATAACTGTCTGGGTGAATGAAGGGAAAGAAGTGTATGTTGTCTACCTTGACTTCAGCAAGGCGCTTCACATCATCTCTCATAGCATCCTTCTAAGCAAATTTAGGAAATGTGGGTTGGATCAGTGGACAGTGAGTTGCATTGACAACTGATTGTCCTGGTTTTGACAAGGAGAGAGTAAAATTTCTCTCTAGCAGAAAGAAGCTGTGAGGGGACAAATCGAGGCCAGCTGACTCAAGCTGGCTAGAGAGGTATTCCATACTATACAATAACATGTTTCGCTTACAGTGGGGGACGGACGAAGGGTCAGCTGGAGACCTGGTGTGGAAGCTGAGTGTCTTGCACATCATCAGCTTAGGACTGACCTCCAAGCACCTGCTTGCCTATGGAAAGCGATGAATCAATTCCTTGTTCTACTTTGCTTGCATCTGTGCACTTAGAGGTTGGGCAGTTTGGGGTGTCTTGTGCAGCAGCTGGGTGTGTTTCATGCAGCATCAACTTTGGGTGGAGAGAAATTGTGCTGTTCATCATTTCTGTATATATGATTCATATTATTATGAATATAAATATTAGTCTTATAATTATCATTATTATAATGATCAGTGTTATACTGAAGTGGGTTTATATCAGCCCATGAGTCCTCTCAATTCCACTCTTCCAATTCTCTTCCCTATCCCACTGGGGGAGAATAAGTGAACACGGTGCTTAATTATTGGCCGGGCTAAAGCACGACAATGGCAGAGACCAGATGGTTATGGTAAACAGCACAGAGTCTAGTTGGAGGCCTGTATCCATTAATGTGCCTCAAAGATCAGTACTGGGTCCAGTCTTATTCAACATATTCATCAACAACTTAGATGAGAGGACAGAGTGCACCCTCAGCAAGTTTGCTGGTGATACAGAATTGAGAGAAGTGGCTGTCACACCAGAAGTCTATGCTGTGAGATCTGGACAGGCTAGAGAGTTGGATGGAGAGAAGCCAAATGAAATTCAACAAGGTTTTGCATCTAGGGAGGAACAACCCTAGGCACCAGTACGGGTTGACCTACTAGGAAACAGCTCTGCAGAGAAGGACCTGGGAGTCCTGCTAGACAACAAGCTCTCCATGAGTCAGCAGTGTGCCCCTGTGACCAAAAAGGCTAATGGTGTCTAAGAAGAGCATGGCCAGCTTGTCAAGGAGGTTATCATCTTAATCTTCTCTGCACTGGTGAGACCACATCTAGAGTACTGTGTCTAATTCTGGGCACCACAGCTCAAGAAAGACAGGGATCTACTGGAGACAGGCCAGCAGAATGCTACGGAGATGATGAGGGGAGTGGAGCATGAGCGAGACGGGTCTGTTTAACCTGGAGAAGAGAAGACTGAGAGCGGATCGCATCAATACTTAAAAATAGCTAAAAAGAGGCTGTCAAGAGGATGGGGCCAGTCTCTTTTTAATGGTGCTCAGTGACAGGACAAGGGGCAATGGCCACAAAGTGGAATGCATATTTTTTGTTTAGGAGTGAAAACTTGTTGAAGAACTTTGAGGGTGACAGAGCCCTGGGACAGGCTGCCCAGAGAGGTTGTGGAGTCTCCTTCTCTGGAGATATTCAAGACCCGTCTGGATGTGATCCTGTACTGTAGGTGCTGCCTCTTTCACAGGGGGTTGGACTAGGTGATCTCCAGAGGTCTCTCCCAGTCCCTACTGTTCTGTGAATCTAAAAACTATCATACCACTACCACCACTACCCACACATGCCCCCACCCATGTTACTATGTTACCATTATACACATATGTAATAACCTGTTATGGAAGGTTGTGGTTACATGGCAAGCACAAGTGGAGTATTGAATAAAATCAGCAAATCCAGCTTCAGCAAAGTGAAGCTTGATTGTATGCTTCCCCTGTTTACTCAGGAAGCCCTACTTGATTTCTTGTATCATGCCATTCGGGAGATTTTTTCATTTTAAAGACACTCTCTCTGCTGCCATTACTTGGTTTTGGAGTGTTGTGGCTCTTTTTCTTTTATCTGATTTCTATTAATCTTTTTTTGTTTTTTAACCTGCCTTCAGAGACAGTCTCTCAATTTAAATTGCAATGATAATTCCAAGTTCCTATTCTCATGAATTTAACAAAATTAAAGTTTGTGAAATATTTCCACACCATGCAGAAACCTAAATTTAATAAGCAGACATAGATTAAAAAGGGTAGATAAATTGTAGATTTTGGCTACAGATGTTAGTAAGATTATGTGCATCTCCGGTATAAAGACCATCTCAAATACCAGGAATTTAACCACCTGTACAAAGAGGAAACCTTCCTGAACTGTTTTCCTGAATCAGGACACTTACTTTAGCTGTATTTTCTTTAAAAAGCAAGTGTTGATCATGTTGATCTTGGCTATGTTTCAAAGCATTTCAATGAAGAAAAGCAAAAATATTAGAAGATGCAGAAGTGTCTACTTTTTTACACTTTGCTGTAATGTTGCAAACTTTCTGTTCAGACACATATATATAAATAAATACATATGTGTGTATCTATATGATTAAGGAAGCCCTTCCTGTAACTTATAATGTTGTCTGTTGTATTCCTTTATCTATGACTTCTAACATGAAAAATTTACCATCTCTTTAGGTGTAAAGCAGTTCATTAATTGCTTTAATCATTTTAGATTTCAGCTTCTTTTGCAAGACAACCCAGAACAACAGTTTCGAAAAGTTGTTTCCTGGGAGGTAGAAAAAGAAGACATTTCTATGCAATTATTAAAGGCATGAGGTGACCAGATTGCAAAAAAAATAAAAAACAACCAAACAACACACCATAGTACATCATCAGTTTTATTTACTAGATTTTTAACAATTTAATTTACGTAAATATTATTGGGAATATACATTAAGATGATCCGTGCTAGATTCTTCATGAAGACAGGTTTGATTATGAACTGAAAATAACAAATCAGTGGCAAAGTTCCAAAGTAAAAACCACCCTTATCTCACTCATATATGCAGTAAGACATTTGCGTGGATTGCAAACAGCTACAGGAAATACAATTCCTGAGTAATCATATAACTTGCCTGCCAATTTTATGTTGTAGCAAGATAGGATGAAACTATCATATTCTTTTCTTTCTACACATCCAAAATTCCAGCATTAAATTAAATTCAATTCTTTAAGTTACAGGGATCAGTGAGTAAGGAGAGTGTTCTTTTAAATATCATCTCTCTCTCTTCACTTCTCTATGTGGGTTATATTAAAAAATTAGTGTTCACCTGTAGCCAAATTGCTTTAACAACTCTTCTTGCTATAAAGGCAGATTGTTATCAGCTAGTACAAAACTGAGTATCAGAAGATAAAAACAGAGAGGATTATCCTCTCAGTCTTATCTACGTGTGTTAAGTCAAGATCTCTGAATTCCAGCCAGTGCAGTTAAAAAGCAATGGAGCCTGAGCTCCTTGAAACCTGGCAGTTTGTCTCTCTATGTCCTTATTTGGGAACAAAAGTTTGAAGAGGGAGCATCTGCATCCAGGCATATTCAGCAGGAAAGGTGCAATAGTTTTTTTCTGAACACACCAGAGGGGCACCATACAGTGGAAAAGTTCTTGTCTCCTCCAGCTGTAACAGTTATGAACACATGCTGCCAGCCACAATATCAAAATCTCCATGAAAACACAGCTGGAGAGAAAACTAGAATTTGAGGAAACTAATGATGTTGGCTGACAAAACTTAAGAAATGGTATCTCTTGTTCTGCTTTGAAAGTTACTTAATTAGTGATGATAAATGCTGTATTGTCTTAGTTTGTGTAATATTGCATATCTATCTTATTTAAGTTCCCTAATAGTAAGGAATATAAATTCACTCGTGTCCAAAATCAGGCAAAGTACACTGTTTGGGGTTCTTGCTCTTTCCCTTGTTTGCATTTGATATGCCTTAAAGTTGAAGGCTCAATTCATGTGAAAAAAATCTCAGTAAAACATGATATGCTACTGCTGAGAATTGTGATGTAGATCTCAAAGTGAAAGTCAGTTCTGTGTTGTCTAAGGGACTTCTTGTTTTGAGCTCACAAACACATCAGTCTTCTGGAATAAAGATGCCTTGAGGTGAGGCAAGTAGTTAGTAGTCGATTGCAACACCTCTATACCAGAGAATGGCAAACAAACAAACAAAAGAAAAAGATGTGTAACAAGATCTATGCTACCAGCCACATCCTAAGGTGTAGATTTTTTTTTTTTTTTTTTTTAAGAAAAAAAACAAAGAAAGTAAGAAGGAAGGCTATTTCTAGGGAAATGGATTAGCTGTAGGCATCTGTCTGAAAATGAGCTAGGAAGCCTTTGTTCATGGTCATGTCCTGATCTGGGGGCTTTCTAAAACCTGCAGCCAAGAGTTTCTTAAACCACGGGAAACAATGTAGGCAACAAGGAATGATTTGTTCTTTATAGACAAAAAAACCTTTTTTAATGAAATATTTTTATAAAGGTTTATTTTCACAAAATACTGGGGAGGCTACTTTTTAAAAAATATTATGGTTGATTATTATCTGGTATCCATTTTTTGTCTTTAAAAAAAAATAAAAAATGTGTATTGGTCTGTGTTTAAAATTTATGTTCTTTTTGGATATGAACCTTCATGGATATGATGTTCTTGATGTATATAAACATTGAAAACCTACAAATTCAGAGATAAAATTTGAAAAAAAGAGTTGAAATGGGAAGAAAATTTTTGAAACTACAGGTAGATTTATGGATGGGAAAAGTGGGAGTTTTTAAATGAAAACTTACTTCTATGAATTGGTATTTTTATTTTAAGAGAGAAAAATAAAATACTGGTATATTTTCTAAGAAAATGTTGTGGTTTTGTGTAGCTAGGTGCTGGGAGAGAACAGGGGCTACAAAAAATGACTGCTGTACGGAGCTGCTGGAATTCTCTGCATGCCCCAGACTGTAAACATCAGCTAATTCAAGGCCAGAGTTGCTGCTGACCAGGGCCGAGCCAATTGGCGATGGTCACAGTGCCTCTGTGAATCACATTTAGGAGAAAAAAAAAATGCAGGCAGGTGCATTTTGGCACTGGGGAAGGGAGTGAGAAGATGTAACAAGCTGTGCAGACACTGATGGCAGGGGGAGGAGGCGCCCCAGGTGCCAGAGTGAAAGATGCCCCTGCAGAAACCCATGGTAAAGCGGGTGTCCCCCACAGCCCATGGAAAAAGCTGAGACCCCACCTATAGTCTGTGGAGAGGCCCCACGCAGAATGGAGCAGGTGGAGACATAGAGAAGATGCTGTGACCTGCATTGGAGCAAGCCCCTGCCAGCACTTGCAGCCCATGGAGAGAGACAGGGACACAGAGGTGAGTGAGCGAGAGAGAGATTTGCACCAGAACAGGTTTGCTGGGGGGAGGCTTGTGACCCTGTGGAGGACTAGGACTGAGAGACACTGTGATTTATTACTGCCCACCATAGCAGTGACTCAAGCCAGGGCAGCTGGTGAAAGGCTGGTGAAGACATAAAGCCCTGTGTGAAAGGACTCATGTTGGGGAAGTTTGTGGAGGACTGTCTTATGTGGGTGGGACCCCACTATGCAGCAGTGGGAGGGCATGGAATGAAAGCCCCCCAGCCAAGAAGGAAACCAACTTGCAAGGAACTGACCGAAGCCCCCATTTCCCCAGTCCCTGCCCTGCCCCATGCCACAATAGAGGGGTGGAGGGTGGGGGGAAGAAGGGAGTGAAATCATGACTAGGGTGAAGTCTGCTAAGAAGGGAGGTGGGGAAGGGGGGCAGGGGGAAGGAGGTAGAGGTGTTTTAATATCTGAAAAAGAAAAATAGCTCATGAAGAAGTGACCAAGAACCGCATTTTCACAGTCCCTGCCCTGCCCCCGTGACACAACTGGAGGGAAGAAGGGAGCAAAAATCCTGAATAAAGTCTGCTGAGAAGGGAGCAGTAGGGGGAAAGTGTTTTAAGATCTAGTCACGCTTCTGACTCTGGTTTCACTGTGTGTGTAGTATAGTGTAATAAATTAGATAGTTTTCTTTCCTTCACTCTGTGTTGAGTCTGTTTTGCCCATGTCATTGATGACAGGATGATCTCTCCCTGTCCTTATCTGGACTCCTAAGCCTCTCAGTATATATTTCCTCCCCTGTCCAACTACAAAGGGGAGTGATAGACCAACTTTGGTGGGCATCTGACCTCCAGCGAGGGCTAAACCACCACAGAAAACCGTAAAATCTTCCAAAAATTATTATTCCAACCTATCTTTATATTTATGGGGTTCTGGCACTGTTACACTTGCAGTTCAATTTGCAAGAGTTTTCAAGTGTTTTCAATAACATAACAGAAAACTTCTCATTCTTACCTCCTAAAAATACATAGAACTTCTGATATTGCTAAATTCTCCCAAAGAAAAATAAAATGGAATCAGAGATTTAATCTTAGGTATTTTCTTTTCACCTTTTTGATTTTTACAATTCTGGTGATGAAAACTTCTAGGGCCTTATTCCCCTTTAATTGGAAATTGAATTAACTGTTTGATTGTGTTTGGTTGGGGTTTTTTCAGTCTTAGCAGGAGTGATGTATAATGCTTGGACTGCACTCAGAAGCATAATTGAAAAGACATCTTAAATAGACTATGGGTGTGATGGAAGAGGACAGGAAGATGATCAAAACACACAAAAGTGGTTTCTTTCACCCCAATATTACAATACATCATTTTATCTGTTAATGCTGCATTCAATGAATCTCTTCTCTGAAAAAAAAAAAAAAAGAAAGAAAAAAACACACAAAAAAAGGTTTGGTATTTATACATCCATTTATTTTCACATGTAGAGGCATAAAATGCAGACAAAGGGTAAAGGAATAGGTACAGCTATGGTCTGGCTAAAGTAATTTTATGTTCAGCAAAGATATACAGGAACTGCCACAAAATGCTGATCAGGACTTTTCAACTCTTTCTTGAAACACTATTTTCCCTAGATTCTTGGAAATGTTGATCAGGACAAATTGTACCTTATAACTTCAGAACGTATCCTAAATTAACAATGGGAAACACATCCAGGAAAATGTAATTACTCTGTACTAAGAGAAAGCAAAGATCTACAAAGAACCATCTTAACACTGACCAGAATAAAATCATTGCACAATTAATTAATTTATATTTATTCATGTTTTATTCTTTTATGTATGCATAACATAGACAGATTATTAAATAATGTAAAGTGAATACTTACAAACTAATCTATTATATTAATAAGATAATGTCACAGAAGCCCATTTCAAGATAATAATTTAACAAAAAGAAAACAAAATACAAAAAAACCTCAGACAACATGAGACCTCAGACAGCAATCAGCTTTAAATTCTTATCAGGCTACTGAAATTTAAATATATTCTGCTAGCCTAATGTATCCCACCTTACTAACAGTGTTCAGATGCAGAAACAAGAGGATGAAAGCTAATGACTTGATTTTTGCAAAGAAAAAGAAAAGGAGGGAGGGAAAACCCTTCAGTTTCCCAAAGTTACCCTTTCAGAAATGAAGTCATGGGTGGGTTTTTTTGTTTGATAAGAAGTTATCTCAAACATATACACTGCTTTTTACTTCTTTACTGTTGCTTAAAACCATAGATCTCTTTTAAACATGGTATACCTTGTTTGGTGATTTGTGTTTTATTTGCTTTTAATTTCATATTTGTTTTAATTTATAAACCGTATGCAGTTTTTAGGTGCTCTCTGGCAAATTTTTGCACAAATGTCCTGTAAATCAGCCATGTGTAGTAGATTCAATAATTGCATCCTTCAATCTATGGAACCTAAAATGTGGATATATTGATAAAAGATAATCTTACATGGGAATGGCTAATTTCAAAATCATTACAACCAAAACAGAACAAAAAAAAAGGATGCTTACATTATAGTATACATTTGAAACTCTCAATTTGCAATGTAAGAAGATGAAGTATTTAGTTCACTAAAGTTCTTTCTGTGTCAAAAACTCTTAAGGAACATTACTTCATTTTTTCTCCCATTTTTCAAGCTGGTACTTAAGCCTTCCATGAATGGACATCTCCCTAACTTTGAAGTCAACAATTAACATTGAAGAAAATGTTTCATTTGTTATTACCTATGAATAAATGATACTGTATTAAGTGTCTTGGCCTTTCCCTGCCACTGTATAATTTTTGAAAGTTGTTCATAAAGTCTGCTACACAAAAGCACCTATGCATACTGACAAAACTACCGTAGTAGGGTTTTGTTTTACCATAATTTTCTCACTCTAAGGAGATAGTGATGGCCATATCCATAGGAGTACACAGGATACACAGTATTATAAGGTGAGGAGGTGGGGTGGGTCATGGTTCATCTCTTTCCTTTGGTTGGTTGCAGGTTTTTGTTTGGGTTTTTTGGAGGAGTGGTGTGTTTGTTGCATTTGAGGGGTGGAGGGGTGTTGTGTTCTTTGTTTTTTTCCCAACAGAAATTCTTTTGAATAATTTAATTTGCATTAAATATTTTGGTAATTCTAGAAGGACATAATTTTTATAGGTCAGTGCAGTGGACTGGAAGTATGCCTTAACAATCCCCAACAGAAGCCTACAAAACTGTTTTTCTCTCACCTGCCAAATCCTTTTCCTCTCCTCTCACCTAGCAAAACTCATTCCTCTCCTCAAACCTAGCAAACCTCATTCCTACCACACCACCTCACCACCACCCATCAGGCTTTAAGTGGCTTGTGGAAGGTCCTAAAGATTATGCAATGAGCCAACATCAGGAGAGCATTCCTTTTACATCCCACCCAAAAAATATCAGGAGCCACTTCTGGAGCCATTCACACATGGGACCTTCCATCATCCACCCTGAAGCATTCCCACAGCCAGGTGGAAGGTTGTGGCTATGCCAAGGATATCTACAAAGAGGGAGCATTCCGCCATGGAAGGGGAACCAAGCAACCAGAGGAAGGAAGCAACTGAAGAACAAGACAACCAAGGAAGACATGGAGACATCAAGGAACATTCCCCCCCCGCATCAGACCCAGAGACACTGAGGAATATTCTGCCATCAGATGGAACAACATAGCTCTGTGGTGGTAGATATAGCCCACTCCCCCTCTCTCTTTTTCTCTCTCTCTCTCTCTCTCTCCTCTCTCTCTCTCTCTCTTTTCCACCCTTTTCTCTTTCTTCCCCCCTTCCCCTGCATGTTTGTTGTGGGCCAAATAAAGTAACTTTAACCTTGACTCTGTTTTGAGTCTTAATTCTGTTCTCCAAGAATTGTGAAGAACTGATCATGATAAAACACCTAATAATTGGATGTTACTTGGGGGTTAAGCCCAGCAGCCCGCAGGCATCCAGAGCAATCTGAGGTTCAGTTGGAACTGAGGTTCAGTTGGAATGAAAAGGGTTTTCACCTCTGCCAAATTAAGTCTTGTCTAGGTTGTGGATCGTGAAAGTCAGTAATGAATTCTTTTATGTCTGCATCCAGATTCTTTTGCTACCAAAACTTCCAGCACAGTAATGATAGGATTATTTTGTTTAAAATCAGGGTTTGTTTTTTTTTCCTGAAGAGACAGCATAGATGGCTGGTACACTTTTGATATCTTCTGTTCAGTTAGTTTGGAAATACATGGATCAGAGGGCAAAAGGAACTCGAAAATCTATTGTGGATTTTGCATGTACTAAGATTTATCTACTTCTTCTACTGTTAAAGAAGACTACAGATTTTTTGATGCTTCAGAATTTTTTTGGGTACCCTTGTAAAAACCTATAGCTATTTTTGAAAATTTAGACAATTTTATTATTTTTCTTCTGCACTTCTTGTCAAGTTGGTAACTACCCTGTGGTCTTCTAACAAGGATAATTAAATGTAAACAAAGATGATTAAAGGCCTGGAGCATCTCCCCTACATGATGACTGAACTGGGGCTGTTCAGCAGAGAGAGGGATCTGATTAATGTTTATAAATATCTGAAGTGTGTGACACCGGGACAAATAGCTAACCTTTTTTCAATGATTTGTGGAGACAGAACAAGGGGCAGTGGCCTCAAGTTGAAGCACATGAAGTTCCACACCAATACTGAGAAGAACTTTTTCACAGTGAGGTGACAGAGCCCTGGGACAGGCTGCCCAGGGAGATTGTGGAGTCTTCTTCTCTGGAGATATTCAAGACTCATCTGGACACCAACCTGTGTGACCTGTTCTAGGGAACCTGCTTTGGCAAGGGGGTTGGACTCGATGATCTCTTGAGGTTCCTTCCAACCCCTGCAATTCTGTGATTCTGTCATAAAGTAACTCTGTTCTCTTCATAACTGGTGGATATTTAAGAGACAAAGTGCAGCTATGCACAACATGGTGAACAGTTGTAAGTAGAATCATAGAATCATGAAATTGTAGAATCATTGAATAGTTTGGGTTTAAGATACCTCAAGAGATCATATAGCTCCAATATCCCCTGCCATGGAAGGGACATCTTTCACTTGAACAGGTGGCTCAAAGCACCATCCAACCTGGCCTTGAACACTTTCAATGTTGGAGCATCCACAAATTTCTTTATCTGTTGAATAGTGTCACAGTTTTGCATGGCTGGGTTCTGGTAGAGAAGGGGGGCTGCAGGAATGGCTTCTGCAAGAAGTATCTAGAAGATCTCTGCAGGCCCCAGAGAGTAAACACCAGTCGATTCAAGGTCAGAGTCCTTGCTGACCAAGGCAGAGCTGTTAGCAGTCACAATCACAAAGAACTTATCTGGGCAAAGCAGATAAGCAGGCACTTCTTTATTCCTGGGGAACACAGGGGATAGCTCCACTAAAGATGTGTTCACCCAATGGTACAAAGCACAAGGTATTTATAAATTTTTTAGCAAAACCATTGTGCAAAAATGCTCACTTCTTAGTTTGAACTTTGCAATGATTGGCTTTTGACCGCTTCACATTAGCTATATTCTTATTCTATAAAAATCATTGGTTAACTATGCTGATTGTTTTAAATACAAAGAGGGGAGGGTAATGATTAGCATATGTCCTGGTTTCAGGAAGGGGTTAACATGATGGGCTCGGGATAGGTGACTCAAATTAGCCAATAGGATCATTCGGGTTAACATGATGGGCTCGGGATAGGTGAACTCAAATTAGCCAATAGGATCATTCCATGCCAGTTACGTCATACTGAGTATAAAAGCAGGGGGCGTTTTGAGTTTTGGCGCGCGGTTCGGGACGCGGGCAGCTGCGGCAGGGCTCGCTCCTCTCGACTCAGGTCTGTGCGCTCGCGACGGGGCTCGACGCGGCTTGGCGCGGGGCTTTTGTAACGGCTGCGAGTCGGCGCGCGGTCCGGTCCGGGAGGCGCGCGCGATCTGAGCTGTTCATCCCGGCAAAGGTTGTGTTGTTTATTGTTATCCCTGTTATATTTTAGTAAATTACCCTTATCCCAACCTGTGTTTTTTTCCTTTTCTCCGGAGGAGGGCTGAACACGTGGTCCCCAGTTTTTCTTTTGCTGTGGAACCACAACATATTTTGGCGCCCAACGTGGGGCAAGAGGTTGGGATAACGGTAGATCTGACCCGGTTGCATTTAGAGTTAAAGTTGTCAGAATGCTGTTCAAGGTGCTGTGGCTTTTATTTGCAAAGATGTGGTCTGGGATATGGCAGCACAGCCATGGCAGGCTGTATGCAATCCTGGCAGGATTGTTTACGGTCTCGGGGCTGCAGCTTCCATACCTGTTCCCGCACTTTGTTCTGGTGTACTTCATGATAACGGTTTATGATACAGTCATTTCGATGACCATGAGTTTTATCTGGCATGTGTATGAGGTTTTGCTGTCCTGTCCATTCCCTGGGCAGAGAGGGGCTGGTGGTGGTGGCCATTTTGGTGAGAGCACAGAGGGAGAGAACTACACTGGTTTTTTCCTTTCTGGGCTAAACATAACAGCTCTTATGAAAGTTTTTGAAAATCTTCACCACTATCTTGACATGCAAACTACCGCTACACTGCTGGAAGTTCTACTGCACTTGATCCTGTTCTCATTGTATATTAAGAGCAGGTTTATGAATACTGCTCAAGAGTCTCCCCAAAGGCAGGATAACCACAAGTGGCAGGGCATGTGGCAGAACATGGGCCAGTACCTACGTACCCTCTCACCCCCAGTGACTTGGAGTTTCACTCCTGAGCAGCTGCAGAACCCTAATAAAATGGCCGCATTTCTGAAAAACAGTTGCTGTAGGTTTCCCAAGGATGTGCAAAGCACTGCACTGTGCTGGGCTCTGGCCACTTGGGCTCAAACACTGTTTGATAGCAGGCAGCGCTGTCAACATTGTCAGCACTGTCAGGGGGAAGGGGAAGAAAACAGATCAGCTGGCACTGCAGCTACTGCAATCCCCACAGCAGACACCACCGATGACCAAAAGGAACAACCCACACCAGTGTCTGTCGCCCCAATACAAAAGAGGAAATGCACACAGAAATCAGTTCGTACAGCAACTAATGATGATGCTCAACCAGGGCCATCAGGGAAATGTCAAGATGAGGCAGAACCAGAGATTGTCACCCGATCCCTGTCCCTGAGTGAGCTTCGTGACATTAGAAAGGACTATGGCCGCCACCACAGTGAGCACATTCTCACCTGGTTGCTTCGATGCTGGGATTACGGGGCAAATAGTCTGGAATTAGATGACAGGGAGGCCAAGCAGTTGGGATCCCTTGCTAGAGAGGGAGGCATTGATAAAGCCATTGGGAAAAAGCCGGGAATCCTCAGCCTCTGGAAACGGTTACTGTCAAGTGTGAAGGAAAGGTACCCCGTAAAGGAATACATTAAATGCCATGTACCCAAGTGCAACGGTGTAGAAGCAGCTGTCCAGTACCTGAGGGAATTAGCTATACGGGAGATAATTAATTATGATTTGGACAATTCACAACTCCCTGCCGATCCTGATGAAGTCCTGTGCACCCCAGCTATGTGGCGTACGGTTCTACAAATTGTACCATCAGGGTACACTAATTCACTGGCGACAATAGACTGGGATGAAGACAGGCGACCAACTGTTGGTGATGTGTCCTGCAGGCTCCGCCAGTACCAGGACAATGTTTCCCTCTCCGTCGTCGCAGCGGTAGAGAAACTGGTCCAGCGCCTCGACGACAATGTGTTCAGCCCCCGACCATTACAGAGCAGTGTGGCAGCTTTTGGAAGAAGGCGTCCGTCATCCCAAGAGGGAGGAAATAGAGGGTACTCACCACGAGGTAAACTGTGGTTCTACCTGGTTGACCAGGGGGAGGACATGAGGAAGTGGGATATGCAGCCCACTTCGGCCCTTCGAGCACGAGTTAATGAGCTGCAGGGTAAAACAATCTCACGGCGAGATTTTACCAAGAAGAATGCTGCACCAGTCTCCACCAGACAGAACCCTCAGCCAAGCAGAAGGCCTACCTACACTCCCGATATGTCTGATCCTCTTGAGGGAACCTCTAAGTCCTTCATGCAATCAATGAACGGCAAGTATGATCAGGAGCAATAGAGGAGCCCTGCCTTCAGCCAGGTGGAGGAGAGGGATAATCGGGTTTACTGGACTGTGTGGATCCGATGGCCTGGCACGTCAGACCCACAAGAGTACAAGGCTCTGGTGGATACTGGTGCCCAGTGTACTCTAATGCCGTCAAATTATAAAGGCACCGAACATATCTGTATTTCCGGAGTCACAGGGGGATCCCAACAGTTGACTGTACTAGAGGCTGAGGTAAGCCTAACTGGAAAGGACTGGGAGAAACACCCCATTGTGACTGGCCCAGAAGCTCCATGTATTCTAGGTATAGACTACCTCCAAAGAGGGTATTTCAAAGACCCAAAAGGGTACCGGTGGGCTTTTGGAATAGCCGCTGTGGAGACAGAGGAAATCGACCAATTGTGTAACTTGCCTGGACTCTCAGAGGATCCTTCTGTTGTGGGGTTGCTGAAAGTCGAAGAACAGCAAGTGCCAATTGCTACAACAACCGTACATAGACGACAGTACCGAACCAACAGAGATTCTCTGATCCCTATACACAACCTGATTCGTCAACTGGAGAGCCAAGGAGTGATCAGCCGGACTCGCTCACCCTTTAACAGCCCCATATGGCCAGTGCGAAAGTCCAGTGGAGAGTGGAGGCTGACAGTGGATTACCGTGGCCTAAATGAAGTTACTCCAGGTATGAGTGCTGCTGTGCCGGACATGCTGGAACTCCAATATGAACTGGAATCGAAAGCAGCCAAGTGGTATGCCACGATTGACATTGCCAATGCCTTTTTCTCAATCCCACTGGCGCCAGAGTGCAGGCCACAGTTCGCCTTCACTTGGAGAGGTACCCAGTATACGTGGAATCGTCTGCCCCAGGGGTGGAAACACAGCCCCACCATCTGCCATGGACTAGTCCAGACCACTTTGGAAAAGGGTGAAGCCCCAGAGCACTTGCAGTATATCGACGACATCATTGTATGGGGCAACACAGCAGAAGAAGTGTTCGGGAAAGGAGAAAAGATAATTCAAATCCTCTTAAAGGCTGGCTTTGCCATAAAACAAAGTAAAGTCAAGGGTCCTGCACAAGAGATCCAATTTTTAGGAATAAAATGGCAGGATGGACGTCGTCAGATCCCCATGGACATCATTAATAAAATAACAGCGATGTCTCCACCAAGCAATAAAAAGGAAACACAGGCTTTCTTAGGAGTTATTGGGTTTTGGCGAATGCATGTGCCAAATTACAGCTTTATTGTGAGCCCACTCTACCATGTAACTCGAAAGAAGAATGACTTCCAATGGGGCCCTGAGCAGCAGCAAGCCTTTGAGCAGATCAAGCGTGAGATAGTCCATGCAGTAGCCCTTGGACCTGTCCGGACAGGAACAGATATTAAAAATGTACTCTACACTGCAGCCGGGGAGAATGGCCCTACTTGGAGTCTCTGGCAGAAAGCACAAGGGGAGACTCGGGGTCGACCGCTGGGGTTTTGGAGTCGGGGCTACAAAGGATCTGAGGCCAATTACACTCCAACAGAAAAAGAAATATTGGCCGCCTATGAAGGAGTTCGAGCTGCTTCAGAGGTGATCGGAACTGAAGCCCAGCTCCTCCTGGCACCCCGACTGCCAGTGCTGGGCTGGATGTTCAAAGGGAAGGTCCCTTCTACGCATCACGCCACTGATGCTACATGGAGCAAGTGGGTTGCATTAATTACACAGCGGGCTCGAATAGGAAATCCCAATCGCCCCGGAATCGTGGAAGTAATCACGGATTGGCCAGAAGGCAAAGATTTTGGAATGTCACCAGAGGACGAGGAGGTAGCACGTGCTGAAGAAGCCCCACCTTACAATACACTGCCGGAAAATGAGAAGCAATATGCTCTCTTCACCGATGGTTCCTGTCGCCTTGTGGGAAAGCATCGCATGTGGAAAGCTGCTGTATGGAGTCCCACAAGACGAGTAGCAGAAGCTACTGAGGGAAAAGGCGAATCAAGCCAGTTCGCTGAGGTTAAGGCTATTCAGCTAGCCCTGGACATTGCTGAAAGAGAAAAGTGGCCAATGCTCTACCTCTACACCGATTCATGGATGGTAGCTAATGCCCTGTGGGGGTGGTTGCAGCAATGGAAAAAGAACAACTGGCAACGGAGAGGCAAACCCATATGGGCTGCTGACTTATGGCAAGACATTGCTGCTCGGGTAGAGAAGATTGCTGTGAAGGTACGTCATGTTGATGCCCATGTACCTAAGAGTCGGGCCACGGAGGAACATCAAAACAACCATCAGGTGGACAAGGCTGCGAGGATTGGAGCGGCTCAGGTGGATCTGGACTGGCAACGTAAGGGTGAGCTATTCATAGCTCGATGGGCTCATGATACTTCAGGTCATCAGGGGAGAGATGCGACATATAGATGGGCTCGTGATCGAGGGGTGGATTTGACCATGGATGCTATTGCACAAGTCATCCATGAATGTGAGACATGTGCTGTAATTAAACAAGCCAAGCGGTTAAAGCCCCTTTGGTATGGAGGACGGTGGATGAAATATAAATATGGGGAGGCCTGGCAGATTGACTACATCACTCTCCCACAAACCCGCCAGGGTAAACGTTATGTACTCACAATGGTGGAGGCAACAACCGGCTGGCTAGAGACATACCCTGTGCCCCATGCTACTGCCCGGAATACAATCCTGGGCCTTGAAAGGCAAATCCTGTGGCGACATGGTACTCCAGAGAGAATTGAATCTGACAACGGGACTCATTTCCGAAACGCCCTAATAGACACTTGGGCCAAAGAGCATGGTATTGAGTGGGTGTACCACATTCCGTACCATGCACCAGCCTCTGGGAAAGTTGAGCGATATAATGGACTTTTAAAAGCCACACTGAAAGCAATGGGTGGTGGAACATTTAAGCATTGGGACACTAACTTAGCCAAAGCCACATGGCTAGTGAACTCTAGAGGATCCACCAATCGGGATGGCCCTGTCCAAACAAAATTTCCACATACTGTAGATGGAAATAGAGTCCCAGTAGTGCATATGAAGAGCATATTGGGAAAGACAGTCTGGGTCATCCCTGTTTCAGGCAAAGACAAACCCATATCTGGAGTTGTTTTTGCACAAGGACCTGGTTGTACCTGGTGGGTAATGCAGACAGATGGAGAAGTTCGCTGTGTGCCTCAACGGGATTTGATTTTGGGGGAGAATAATCAATATAATTAATAAGTAGAAATTGTATTATAATGACTGTTAAATAACTTGTTGTTGTGTATTCATTATTACCATAGTTATAATCGTTATATGTTGTATAAAAGATTTTGCTGGTTTTGGTTATGATGTAAATGGCATGGAATGAGGGGTGGATGATGTCCTGGTTTCAGGAAGGGGTTAACATGATGGGCTCGGGATAGGTGACTCAAATTAGCCAATAGGATCATTCGGGTTAACATGATGGGCTCGGGATAGGTGAACTCAAATTAGCCAATAGGATCATTCCATGCCAGTTACGTCATACTGAGTATAAAAGCAGGGGGCGTTTTGAGTTTTGGCGCGCGGTTCGGGACGCGGGCAGCTGCGGCAGGGCTCGCTCCTCTCGACTCAGGTCTGTGCGCTCGCGACGGGGCTCGACGCGGCTTGGCGCGGGGCTTTTGTAACGGCTGCGAGTCGGCGCGCGGTCCGGTCCGGGAGGCGCGCGCGATCTGAGCTGTTCATCCCGGCAAAGGTTGTGTTGTTTATTGTTATCCCTGTTATATTTTAGTAAATTACCCTTATCCCAACCTGTGTTTTTTTCCTTTTCTCCGGAGGAGGGCTGAACACGTGGTCCCCAGTTTTTCTTTTGCTGTGGAACCACAACAGCATATTTATGTTATTTCCTGGAAATCATTATCATATGTAAATGTCTTCCGTGCATGCGTAGTTATGTTGAGTGGGGGTCCTCTGGTGGTCGTCAATAGTCTTCCTCACTGTGTCTGCAAACGAACCCCATTCTTGCACATATTCATTTCATCTCTGGCTGATCTTTCATAATCATAGCAAGTTTCTTCATATACCTATTGTTGTAACTCAAGGCCCATGACCAGTACCCATTGTTTTAATTCAGAGTCCATAGCTATTTTCCATAGTGACACACACTGTCTTGTCCCTAAGAGCCCATGCTCTATATTCTCATAGCTGCTGTAACTCCTTTAAAATCAAAATCACATCTTAAACTAAAACCAAAATAACCTAGAAGTTAAGCTATTTTATTAGGGTAACTGAAATATTTCCCCCTTTGAAAGTATTGATAATTATGCTCAAGACTTTCACACAATCAAATTGTGGCTTTATCAAATGTCAAATTGTCATATGATGGTGGATCTTTTCACTTGTGACAAATACAAATTTTTATTTTCTTTAAAGGCAGATTTTTTTCCAATTGAATATAGTGTACGCCATCCTAAAGTAATTTGTGATATATTTTGCTAATTTGCAAATTCTTTAATCAAATTATTTTTAGTTTTACCTGCTATTGATATTTGGTTTATATTTATTTCCTTATCGAAGCTTTTTCACCTGCTTTTACCTGCCAATCATTCAGTTACAGGTTTGTATCTGAGTAGTATTTATTACTTGTGCTTGGTTTGAAGATGGTATATTTTTTTTAATGTTTCCACCATCGTAGAGTACAAAGCACACAGAAAAGCTAATTTGTTTATCATGTTTCAAAGTTAAATTTAAAGCCTCTGGATTTCCAACCACTCTCCAGCTAGTGGATGGTGCCTTCTTTACTCTGGTGTAGCTGGTCCAAGCATTTGATGCAGCAATCTTGATTGCAGTAAAGGTAGTTAACAACACCTGGTAAGGTCCATTCCACTTTCTGCATAGACATTTTTCATTCCAGGTATTTATATGGACATAATCTCCAGCTTGAAAATTGTGTACTGGATTCTCCAGTGTCAGAGATCGATTCTACACTACTACACTCTGTGGAGTATAGTAAGAGTTCTTCCAAGAGAAAGCAAATAATTGTACACATCTTGGATTTCCATTACATTCATATTTGGATTAGGAGTTTGACATGGCTTTTCATACTTTATTTCATAAGGACTCACTGACATTCCATTTCAGGGTTTTATTCTTATTTGTAACGATGCTAGTGAAAGTGCCCGAGGCCACTTCAGTTTGGCTTCTTGACAGATTTTGCTGAAATTTGATTCATCTTGTCCACTTTTCCACTAGACTGTGGTCTTCAGGAGGCATGCAAATCCCAGGACATTCCTAGGATTTTGCACATGTTCTGTACCACTGTGGCCACAAAAATGTTGTCCTCTATCAGATGATAACCCAAAAGGTATTCCAATTCTAGGAATAATCTCCTGTAGGAGCCAATTAACTGTTTCCTTAGATTAATTTTTGTGACAGGGAGAGGTTTCTGGCCATCCAGAGAAATTATCAACCCCAACAAAAATGTACTTCTAGCATTACATTTAAGTAATTCTGTAAAATCAATTTTCCAGTAAAATCTCTCTGATTCACCCTTGTTTTTAACTTACCCATTTCAATTTTCTTTTGTACTCCTGGAATCTCATAAACATACCATACACTTTGCTGTTACTGATTTGGTCATTTCCAACATTTGTACTGACATTATACGTCTTTTAAAATACTTCATTAGGGTTTTTGTACCCCAATGGTACTCCTGACTTAATACTTGCTGTATTTCTGTCATGATTAAGGGAGGCAATATTACCTGACTCTTGATAGTTGTCCACCATACTTTTGTTTTTTTTTTTTTTTTTTTTTCTGCTATTTTTATATTTTCAGTTTGATGTGCTTAACAGTACATGATTGCTACTTGGACCAGTTCTTAAACATATTGCAGTTCTGCATATCTGGGTACTAGCAGAGAACAGGGGCTGCTGAGATGACTGCTGCAAGAAGCAGCTAGAAGCTCTCTATAGGCCCCAGAGAGTAAACATCAGCCAATTCAAGGCCAAAGTTGCAGCTGACCAAGGCTGAGCCAATCTGTGATAGTCACTGTGCCTATGGGAATCACATTTAGGAGAAAAAAACCCACAAGCAGCTGCATTTTGCCACCAGAGAAGAGAGTGAGAAGATGTAAGAAACTGTGCAGACACCAAGGCCAGTGAAGAAGGGGAGGAGGAGGTCCCTCAGGTGCCGGAGAGAAAGATGCCCTTGCAGCCCCTGGAGAAACCCATGGTGGAGCGAGTGTCCCCCCACAGCCCACGGCAAAGGCCGAGACCTCACCTGCAGCCCATGGAGAGGCCCCATGCTGGAGCAGTTGGGGACATACAGGAGATGCTGTGACTTGCATTGGAGCAGTCCTCTGCCAGCACTTGCAGCTTGTGGAGAGAGACAGAGAGAGAGAAAGGGAGAGATCAGCACTGGAGCAGGTTTTCGGGGGGGAGCAGGGCTGGTGACCCTGTGGATGACTGGAATTGAGACAGAGAGACATTATGACTTATTACTGCCTGCCATAGCAGTGACCCACGCTGGGGCAGCTGGTGAAGAGCTAAAGCCCTGTGGGAGAGGGCTCACATTGGAGAAGTTCGTAGAGGACTGTCTCCCGTGGGTGGGAGACGGTGCATCAAGGGAAGGGTGTGTGGAATGAGTGCACCCCCAGCCAAGAAGGAAACCAACTTGCAAGGAACTAACCTAAGCCCCCATTTTCCCAGTCCCTGCCTCTCCCTGTGCCACAATGGGTGGGAAAGAAGGAAGTGAAATCATGACTAAAGTGAAGTCTGAAGCGGGGGGAGGGGGAGGTGGAGGTGTTTTGAGATCTGGAAAAGGAAAACAGCTCATGAAGAAATGACCAAGTACCCCATTTTCCCCGTCCCTGCCTCCCACCGTGCTACAATGGCCAGGAAGAAGGGAGCAAACTCATGACTAATGGGAAGTCTTCTAAGAAGGGGAGGGGTGGGGGAAGGCGCTTTAAGATCTGGTCACACTTTAAGATCTGGTCGAGGTTCTCATTATTTGACTCGGGTTTTACTGTGTGTGTAGTAAATTAGATAGTTTTCTTTCCTTCACTCTGTGTTGAGTCTGTTTTACCCATGATGCTGATTACAGGACGATCACTCCCTGTCCTTGTCTCTACTCCTAAGTCTGTCCAACTGAAAACCATCATTGGTGAGTTTCTGGCCTCCAGCCAGGCCTAATCCACCATAAAACCACCAACAATAACTGTAAGATTTCCTTTTGATACTCAATATTTGCCCCCGAGAGCAATAGCCATTCTTTCTGTAGTGCTCTATGAACATGGACTACTCCAAAGGCATAGTTTGAGTCTGTCCATATATTTTCTTTCTTTCTTTTACTCAATTCCAGTGCTTTTGTTAATTCAATCAGTTTTGCTTTCTGCGCAGAAGCTGAATCGGGTAATGCATTTGCTTCTATTACCATATTCTTAGTTGTTACTCCATATCTGATGTGTCAAGTTCCTTTCTGAACAAAGTTGCTGTCATCTGTAAAGAGCTCCCATTTAGGATTCTCTTTGGGAATGTCCTTCAAATTTTCTTGGCTGGAGTATGTATGTTCAGCGGTCACCATACTGTCATGTTTAGGTTGTTCTTCTTCCTATGAAGCACTCAAGAAAACTGCAGGATTCACAAGATTAGTTGTTTTTAAGATTACATCATCTTGTTCTGTAAGAATTACTTGGTATCTCATCATCCTGTTAGGGGATGGCCAATCTGCCCCTTTCTGTTCCAACACTGTGGCCACCATATATGAAACATAGACCATGATCAGTCTTGCCACTGCTTGTAGGCAAGAGGGTCATCCTTTGTTTACCAAATCCAATTGCTTAGAAAAGTATCCCACTGGTCTTTTCCAGCTTCCCATTCTCTGGCTCAGAACTCCCAAAGCACGATATTGCTATTTGTGGACAAATAATTGGAAGTCTTTAGTTAAGTTCTGTAATCCCAAGGCTGCTGCTGTCATCAAGGTTAGATTAAGTTTCCAAAAAGCCTTTTGTTGGTGTCTATTTTATACAAAAGGGATAGACTTCTGGGCTTCATACAATGGATTGGCTGTTAAGACCATAATGCATGATCCAAAGCCAACGCCATCCTGCCATTCCCAGAAATGCTCTCAGTTCATGTGCAGTCTGAGGCGCTGGAATACCACAAATTGCCTCTTTTTGGTCTGTCTGCAGCCTTTGTTGTCCTTATGGAATCTCAAAGACCAAATATATTAGTTTGCCTTGCAATTTGAGCTTTCTTCTTGGATACCTTGTATCCATTAAGTCCCCAAAAGTTTAAAAGTTCGATAGTTACCTGTATTCAGGCCAACCTCAGTAGCTATTAGAATACCATCCATGTACTGCAAGAGCAGCTGTGCTGGTTACAGTGTCACTGTCTTCTTGTTTGTCCAGATCTCCAGTTCCTTTGCTAGTTGGCTGCCAAAGATGGTCAGACTGTTTTTAAGTCTTTGGTGTAGCCATGTCCGTGTCAGCTGTACTTTGCACCCTGTTTGTGGACTTTCCCATTCAAATGCAAATAATTTATGATATTCTTTTTCCAGGGGTATGCAAAAGAAAGCATCTTTTAAATCAAGCACTGTAAACCATTGATAACTTTCTTTCAGAGCAGTTAACAATGTGTAAGTGTTTGTCACTACTGGGTGTATGTCTTTCACAATTTGATTTATAGCTCTTAGATCCTACACCAATCTATACTCACCATTTGGCTTTTGTACTGTTAAAATAGGTGTGTTATATTCTGATTCACACTTTTCTAAAACCTTATTTTTAAAAATTTATTGATCAACTTTTTAATTCCCTGTTTTGCCTCAGGTTTAATTGGGTATTGTTTAATCCTAACTGGTTTTGCACTTTCTTTCAATTCAATTTTTACTGGCTCTGGTAATTTAGATTTTCCTGGGATGTCAGTTTCCCATATCATAGGGACAAGTGCATAACTTATTTCTGGGGGAATTTCTTGTATCTTTGGGTTGTTTGCTTTTTTATTTTTCTTTCTTTCTTCCAGTATTAGAATTTCTCCTGGTTTTGATTCAGGCATTTTTAATAATTCCCCATTTCTTAAAACAATTTGTGTATTCAATTTAGATAACAGATACCTTCCCATTAAGTGTATTGGACTTTCTGGAATATGCAGGAATTCATGAGTTATAATTTTGTTTCCAAATTGCAAATTCAAGGCTTGCAAGAACAGCCAGATTTCTTCTTTCCCTGTGCTTTCCACTATATTTGCTGTTTAATTCCGATTTTCCCTTTTGTTTATTCCACACTGAGAACTGACACTGAGAATGTTGCTCCTGTATCTACCAGAAATGTAACCTGTTACATTTTTCTTTTTTTTTAACTTTTTTTTTTTTTTTAAGCTTATTTTAAATCTTCCATGCTCAGAGGAAGGTACAGCAGGGATTATCAGGGCAGTGGTAGCAATATCTAATTCTGTCAATTCCTTTTAATGCCAAATGTTTACAGCACATTTTAGGAGAGCTACATACAGAGCAACTTTCTTGAACCTTTTTGTCTTTGATCATAACAGACATTTCTTGGTTAATTGATTTATATTCTTTTGCCACTCTGATTTTTCTCTTCAGTAAAAGAACAAATCCACATACCTGGATTTGTTTGAAAATTATTTCTTTGAAAATGGGACCTCTTCCCATTTTCCTTTCCCATTTACAAAACAGTATTAACTGCAGAATAGTGTTATAGTTCAGGGTTCCATTCAAAGGTCACTTCTTTCTATTTAATTTATACAATGGCCACTCATGATTGCAGTATTCAATGAGCTGACTTTTATGAAAATTATCGTTCAATTTCTTCCAATGTGCCAAAGAGCAGCTTAAGGGGGAGACCCTTGGTATTGGACCTTTATTTCCTTCAAAGAAATTTGGAAACTTCAGTGCCATTGTGAGTGATTGCGATTACTCGCCTTTTTGCTCTCATCAATTACAAAATTTGGCAGGAGTTAAACCCCCTTGTGTTCCAGTGAAACCTCAGGTAAGGGGGGTGACTGTAACAAAGCCAATCCGAGATGGTCACAACACATCTGTGAATCACATATAGGAGAAAAAAACATTAGCAGTGGCATTTTGCCAGCAGAGAAGGGAGTGAAAACATGTAAGAAGCCATGCAGACACCAAGGCTGGTGAAGAAGGAGTAGGGAGAAGAATGAGACACTCTAGGAGCCAGAGAGAGAGATCCCCTTGAAGCCTATGGAAAAGACCATGGTGAGGCAGGCTGTCCCCCTGAAGCCCACAGATAATGACAGGGAGCAGAGACCATCTACAGGCTGTGGAGAGAACAACCTGTACTGCAGGCTTGCTGGGGAACTTGTGTCTCTGTGGGGGGACCAAGCCAGAACAGTCTGGGCCTGAAGGTCAGCATCCCATGGAAGGGAGCCACACTGAGGCAATTGGTGAGATGATGCCCCATTAGAAAGGACTGAAGTTGGAGAAGTTCATGGAGGACTGTCTCCCATGGGTGAGACCCCACGGTGCAGCCAGGAAAGGGTGTGTGGAATGCCCCCCCAGCTAAGAAGGAAAACAACTCGTGAGGAACTGACTGAAAAAAAAAACCATTCCCTATTCCCTGCCACTCCCTATGCCATCATGAGGGGGGAAGAAGGGAGTGAAATTATGACTAAAGTCTGCAAAGAAGGGAGGGGTGGGGGGAAGTAGAGGTGTTAAGATCTGGAGAAGGAAAGCAGCTTGTGAGGAACTGACCAAAAACCCATTTCCCCGTTTCCTGCCCCTCCCTGCACCATGATGGGGGAGGAAGAAGGGAGTAAAATCATGACTAAAGTGACGTCTGCTAAGAAGGGAGGGATGGGGAGAAGGTCCTTTAAGATCTGGAAGCACTTCTCATTGCCCAACTGGTTTCACTGGGTGTGCAGTGTAGTGTAATAAATTAGTTTTCTTTCCTTTATTCGGTGTTGAGTCTGTTTTGCCCATTACACTAATTGCAGAATGATCTCTTCCTGTCCTTATATTGAACCCTAAGCCTCCCAATATATATTTTCTCCCCTTTTCGGCTGAAAAGGGGAGTGATAGAGTAGCTTTGGTGGGCATTTGGCCTCTAGCCAGGGCCAAAGCACCACAAATAGTAAGAGTGTTAGACATCATTCACCTCTATTTTTGTAAAGCATTCAACAGTGTATGCACAATATACTTGCCTCTAAATTGCAAAAACAGGGATTTGACAGATGGACCATGCAGTGGATAAGGAATTGGCTGGATGGCTACACTCCAAGAGTTCTGGTCAACAGCTCCATGTTCAAATAGACACCTGTAAGAAGTGGTGGTCCTCACGGATCAATACTGGGATTGGCATTATTTAACATCTTTATTGGAGACACGGACAGCGGGATCGAGTGTACTCTCAGCACGTTTGCTGACCACACCGAACTATGTGGTGTGGTCAACACACTGGAGGGAAAGGATGCCATCCAGAGAGACAGGCTTGCTAGATAGGCCTATGCAAACTACATTAAGTGTAACCAGACCAAGTTCAAAGTCCTGCAGTTGTGGAGGTTGGCACAGTCTCAAACACAACTACAGTCAGTAGTGAAAGGCAGTGAAAGGACTGAAATCAGCTCTGAGGAGAAGGGCTTGGAGGTGCTGATAGATATAAGCTCAACATGAGCCAGCAGTGTGCACTTGCAGCCCAGAAAGCCAAATGCATCCTGGGCTGCAATAAAAGAAGTTTGACCAGCCATCTGAGGGAAGTGATTTTGCTACCCTACTCTGCACTCACAAGATCCCACATCTATTACTGCATCCACATCTGGGATCCCCAGTAGAAGAAGGACACACACCTGTTGGAGAGAGTCCAGATGAGGCCCCCAAAGATGATCAGAGGGCTGGAGCACCTCTTCTGTGAAGACAATATTCAAATAGGAGTTGGGCTTGTTCAGCCTGGAGACGAGAAGGCTCTGGGGAGACCTTACTGCAGCCTTTCAGTAGCTAAAAGAGGCCTACAGAAAGGTGGAGAGTGACTCTTTGTCAGAGAGTATAGAGAAAGGACAAGGGATAATGGTTTAAAACCAAAAGAGGACCTTGTACTTGGCCTTGTTGAAATATGAAATTTTAAGTTTTAAAATATCAAAGTAAACAAGCAAAAAGACGGTACCCAGAAGGAAATGATGGAAAAGAGGATCTGTACTGAGAGGGCTGGGGCTGTAATGTTATACTATACAATTTTTTATTTTATTTTTTTTACGTATTTTGGAGACAACCTTTTTAATTTAGCAACTCTGAATACCATCTAGAAGCTCGATTATGCAGGACACTGACAGATTTCAGTGCATTGCTAACATTCCTCTTTGATGTCCTTCACAGCTTTAAATCTTTACTAGCAGTAGTACTTTAACTAAGGCATGGTCAGCAAAACAACTGGTGTTTTTCTTATCATATACATATTCAGAAAGCTTTGCAGTTGTTTTTCTACAGTTTCTTCCTTGGAAGAAGAATTATTTTTTTTTATGAAAGTAGAAGATGGACATAGCAACTGAAGGAGACTTTGGAAGACTATAAAGAAAAGGATTCTGAGTGAAAAACTTCTATCTGTTTGCTGATAGCTCATTTACATCACATGTGCAACATCTTTTAGCCATAAAACAATCATTTCCTTTTTATCTTTATAAAGAGAGAACTATAAACCAGAGAGGTTGTGTGATATATATCTGGATCTCATCACTTTCGTTCAATTTCTTAGTATCTGAGACACCAAAACTAAAATGTCGTGACACATACAGGTTCAGTTTTTAACAGTGCTGGTCATCAGGTGAGTGCTTTTTTAGGGCAAAAAAGGTAGGTGACCAAGGTTTTCTGTAGTTAGCTCTCTTGCACCTTCTGTGGCAGATGGCACTAACTATTCTTGGAAGCAAGATACTAAACTACATGGAAATTGGGTCAATTCCAGCAAAAACAATGCATACATATTGTATTTTAATGTTGATGATAATAGGGCCAGAATCATAAGAAACTTTTATGCAGTTGTTTGTTTTAAAGCAACTGTGAGTCATTTATAAAGTCCTTTCATACGGCATATGTTTGATCAAAACTAAATGAAAACCAGTATTTGTACATGCAAAAGGTATCTCTTCAAAATCTGCATACTAAGGTTATTGCTTTTTAGTTGTTTTTCCAACACTTTGTGAAAACAAGTCCTGAATTCGTAATAGTACAGAATATTATCAGAAAATATGTTACCAGTTTGTACAGTAATTTTTTTAAGGACTCCCAGAATTACAATTATTGTATCTAGCAAGGTATCCTTTTGCAAGTAAGGTGGCATTTGATTGATGAAGTTAATATTCAAGTATACAGCTATTGAAAAGGCAGGGTGGTGACATGTGAAAACAATGGTCAAGGAGGATCTGTTCTTTGTCAGGCAGTAGGTTTATTGGCTCGAGTTTTTCATGGCTGCTTCCTCCAATCAATCATCAGTGATTTACTACAAGCACAAAACAAAATACGCCTATCTGCTTTATAAAACAACAAGGGCATACAGAAATGCCCTGATGATTGAGGACATCCCTTACTATAGGACCGTGAGGTCACCTTTGTTACACCTAAAACTGTGATGTCATCAAGATAATATGGAACCTTATACTAACAAAACACATTTCTATTAGAAATATATGCAAAATCTATGACTTTAATTCCTGTGTTATAACCCAGTCATGCTGAAGGTCGCTAGGGACAGAAGTAGGGCTGCTCATTTTGAATGCAAAATTTTCCTGATATTGTGTCTCTCTTGCTTGTTATATTCCCTCTAAATCACCCTACAGTGATAAATCTATCTGTTTAGGGTGTATCTTTGGCAGGCTGTCCTTTGATTAGGCAATTTGTCTTTAACATGCCCAAAAAAGATGTTCTCCATGAACAATAGTTGGCAGTTAGGTACTTGTGCTGTGAATGCTATATTGTGCTGGCTAGGTAATAGACACAGCAAGTGAGATCAGCCAACACTAATGGTCCCTAATAAATGGCCATACTCGGTACCATATATATATAACCATCAGTGTACAGAGGAAAGGATTCTGTGGGATCAGGAAAGTATGGACACATTTTATTTCTTATTAAATAAGATTTATCAAGATCTTCTTCTGTAAAATATGGTTTGTGTTAGGCAATGCGTCCTGTGGAGACGTTGAGAGTAGAGAAAACAAGATGGATGCTAATAATTTTATAAACTCTGTGAGACAAGTGGTCTGCAGTTATGTGCAAATGCATGCAACTGTAATGGAGAGGACCAGATTTACATTAGAGTTATATGAAGTATTAGTTACAAAATTTAAACCACTCTCAGATTCAACGCTCTTTCTATTTTTTCAGGCTCCTCAGAAATGGCAATGTATCATATAAAACTTTACGCGCTAGTAGTGAAGACTTACTTTTCCTGGATTTCAGCCAAAAACTCAATGCAGCTTTGGTGGTGAACATTTGATTTTTGTCGTACTTTGTTAGCTCTTATTCTAAGGTAGGAGTTACACAGCTTCCTGAAGTATGGTCCCTTGTCTATACCCATGCCATGTGCTTAAGGGTCTCAGCACAGAGCATCTTGGCCTAAATAAATAAATACAAACATTTCTGTTACTATATAGCTGCTTGTCCTTGAAATT
This sequence comes from Hypotaenidia okinawae, assembly GCA_027925045.1. Lineage (NCBI taxonomy): Eukaryota > Metazoa > Chordata > Aves > Gruiformes > Rallidae > Hypotaenidia > Hypotaenidia okinawae. The sequence goes on along the minus strand of BSDF01000005.1, from coordinate 38,266,968 downwards.
TAGCTAAAGTGAAAATGTCATTTTATCAAACATAATAAAGTCAGAAGTGGTTTTTATACATTTTTATGTGAAAAAATTGGTTGCCATTGAATAATGTAGAAAACCTAAACTGAATGGAATAAACTCCCAAAGTGGAGAACAGGAATTCATTTTATAAATGAATCATGGTTTTTCTCATGCATTAAATCCATACAAATATGTAACCAATTATTGAAAGAAGATATATTTTGCTGCAGTGTAACTAGACATCCTGCCCCTTGTGTTGTGAACTTGGGGAGGAGTTTGAAGGTTTTACAGCACTATTCAAATCCTAAGACAGCTCTACCTGATTCATGCATTTAGAGCAGTCTCCCAAATAATATATTTCCCTTTCATCTTCACAGCTCCATTCAGAATGAGACAGTATATACGTAGAAGGATCTTACTATCACCATCAGAAATTGCTACTATTACCACAGATTAACCTACCTATAGCACTTTCACCAGGTCATGTTTCTGTAAGTCCCACCTGACCTAGCCTTGAACACTTCCAATGATGGGGCATCCACAGCTTCTCTGGACAATCTGTTCCACTCTCTAACCACACTTATTGACTTACTGGTGGGGAAAAGAAAGAAAAATCTTCCTTATATTCAGTCTAAATGTATTCTCATTCAGTTTAAAACCATTGCCCCTTGAGTTCCTACAAGCCCTGGAAAAAAAGTGTCTCTCTTTCTTATAAGCCCTCTTTATTACATTGAAAGACCCCAATAAGATCTCCCCAGAGCCTTCTCTTCTTCAGGCTGAACAACCTCAACTTTATTTGACATTATTCATAGGAGAGGTGTTCCACTTTACACTTGGCCTTGTTGAACTTCATGAGGTTCACATGGACACTCTCCTTAAGTCTGTAAAATTCCCTCTGCATGGCATCCCTTCTCTCATGTGGATCAACTACACAACTCAGCTAGGTGTCACGTGCAAACATGCTAAGGGTAAACTCAATCCCACTGTCCATGTCATTAATAAATATGTTGAATAGTACCGATCCCATTTCAGATTCCTGGGGGACACCACTTGTTACTGATCTCCATTTAGACATCGAGCCATTGACTGTAATGTGACAAGTCACTCCACCATAGAAGGCCACCAGATTATTCAGGCACAATTTAACATTTTTGAAGCCATGATGTCCGCCTCTAGTCAACTCCATATGCTTTGATATGTGTCTTCCTGCAAGATATTTACTGTGATCTTACCAGGCATGAAGGATGGACTGACTGGTTGGTAGTTCTCTGGGCCTTCCTTTTTACTTTTTTAAAAGCAGGGGTGATGTTTCTCTTTTTTCCAGTCACTGAGGACTGCCTTGACTTCTCAAATATTATGTAGAGTTGCTTGGCTACTGTTATCTGCCAGGTCTCTCAAAACCCTGGGGTGCATCTTATCAGGTCCCATGGACTTGTTTATGTTCAGGTCTTGAAGTCAGATACTCGCGTGGTCTTGAACCTGATTTTCTCCTAAAAAAAGGGACTTCCTTCCCCCAATCTTAGCCCTGAGGTTCAGTGGCTTGAGAGATGTGGGAGGAGAGATTACTCCCGATTGTAACCCTTCAGATATTATGCATTTTTTGCAATATCATAATTGCATCGATCATGAATGTGCCACACAACACTCGTGAAGAACTTATAATAACAAACTGCTTTTCATATAGAAACATATAGCAGCTTTCAGCAGCAACTGCTGGTGGTATGTTGAAAAAACAATGCTGATATATAACACCTTGATTTTGACCCTGCCTTTCCATTTATCTCTAGGACAAACAGGCTTTTTTTAGGATGCTTGCAGATATTTAGTAATAAATTGTGGGACAGTTTTCAAGCTTTAAACTGGTTTATCAGCAGACCAAGGAGGAGACCTTGAATATGTAAGGTGACTATGATAAACAGGCTTTCTTTTATTCCCTGATGCATTATTTGCAAGTTTTTGGGGTTTTTCTTAGTCATGCCTACTGTTTGCTATTATCATGCCATGATCTGAAAGTAGACACCCTATACTAAATGAGGTCTGGAAGATCATAATTGCCATTAAGGTGACCAATATGTCCCTGATAATGTGATAATAAAAAGTTGCGTTTCCAAACAAGTGCATTTTGTGTATGAGTTTTGTGTTACTCAGAGAACAGGAGTTGCAATTTTTTATCAGTAAATTGCAGAATATAATAACAGCTCAAATATCTGAACGTTGCAACATTTTGACTTGTAATTTAAGACATGCTGCTTTATAAGCATTAGTACGGTATCAGACAGTATCTCAGAATACTGTGATTATGAATATATAGCTAAATATTTTCTGTAATTCCGGCACAGTGTAATTCTTAATATTAATGGAATTACTGTTCATTGTACATCAATTAGTTTGGAAGGGATAGTGAAGTGCTTATTGCCTAACAGCTAAATGGCAGCAGCAAGCAATTGAGCACCTGTATTTGGATCTCCTTTGTATCCACCTCCTGCTTTGCTAATGTGTATCTGGCACTGCTGCATCAAAGAAAAAAACTGTTAAACAAAGCTGACAGGAGATAAAAAAAGAGGATGATATTCCAGAGAGAATGACCTCCTTGGAAGAACTTGCTTCTTGTTTAGCATCTTTCTCTCTTAATAATGTGTCTCAGATAGCCTGTTGGAGACCTCTCAATAGTATTGTAAATTGGCATAGTTTTAGAGAGAAAAATTACTCCTTTATCCATGGCCAGTTAACAGTCTATGTATTAGTGCATTTCTCATAGTCTTCACCAAGATAAGCTCTATGTTTCCAATGTTCATTCTTCATTATTTCAAAACAAGCAGGTAAAACCAGGAAAAAAATATCTTAAATTGTCCATTTTACTCACAAAGAGAAAGATAAACACCTTCCAGCAGCAAGTACCATTACGACTACACAGTCTTGTTACTCAGTATTCTTTTCCCCACTGATTACTCCAACTTTTTACTCTGAATTTCAGACTGCATTATGACTGTTGTTGTTAGGTCCCAGGGTAATCATGTACTTCACTCCTACTTTGGTCTTTGATACAGGTATCTTCCAACAACATCATGCCATTGTAGATCAATTTAGGGAGACTCATGAGTGAAGAAGACATATATTTCACAGGATTGGGACCCAGCCTGTAGCACTCACTCCTACATATACTGAGAATTTCCACAGGCTTGGCATTTTTCAGGACTAAATATGAAATACGTTTTTATTTAGCTTTCCCTGATAAGGTATTTTCACTAGAAGATATGCATAGAGCCATTCTCTCTACCATGTGTATATGGTGTATATATATATGCAGACCAGCACCCGCTGCCTTCTCCCCCCCCCCAAAAAAAAAAAAAACCCACCAAAAAAACTCCACCCCAGTTAATTAAGCTGTAGCTGTTACAGGGTAAGAATGGGAGAGAAGGAGAAGAACAAGGATGTCTGCTGTTTCTTCTATTTTTAAATACTTTGATTCTATGGTGATGCGGCTATGCACTTTGATTCTATGGTGATGCGGCTATGCACTTTGATTCTATGGTGATGAGGCTATATATGTATCTAGATAGTTAATTCCTCAGTCCTCTAAGGGAGTCACTGAAAAATAAATGTTGATATATAATTGACTCATAGACATATTGCCTCTGGCAATATGCTATAGAAATGGCATCATGAGATCTAGGGAAACAGATCACAGATTTTAGTAACTGACACTTCACATTTTGTAAGTTTATCCCTATATATTTCAAATGTTAATTGGGATTATAAATCTTTCTACATTTGGGTGAGGTTGGGCTTCATCTCCTTGACAGTAACCTAGTATTATATTTTAAACTTACACAATTAAAATGACTAATATCAGCATGAGTTGGAATAGTAAAATTGCATGTTAATTGTAAATTCATTAAAACCGACACTTGCTCTGACATGTGACTGCATGAACACTGTGGTGGTAAAGTCCTAGCAGTGCTTTTTTGACGCTGCATATATAATTAGAAAAAAATTGCTACCTCCTGTCAGGGTTTTCTGTCTAACTGTAGGGTATGTTTTCCATCTCTTTTGTTAATATTACATTTCTGAGGGTGTTTTATTGGTCCAACCAATAACAAGTAGTATTCTGAAATAAAAGGGGAAAGGAATCGTTTGGTGTGATTACTGTTGCATGTACAGCATAGAAAATAAAATGGGAAATACTGTAATTTGAAAGCACAGATTTGGGATACAATCAGAGGACTGATTCGGTCACAACATCTAGGGAGTTAACATTTTAAAGTTTGACTCTTTGAGGAGTATGGCATCTATCAAGCCACCCTTATGACAAGACAGCATTCTCTGCAGTTATGAATAGACAATGCAATATCAGAGATTTAAAAAAAGAAAAGGGGGAGACGAATCATCGAATGATATAAGCCAACAGTCAGTAGAAGGCATAACTGTTTAAATACAGCTGAGTTGTAATGCATGTCAGGGAGACTTGTACAATTTTAGAATCTTAAGAGACCATATGTGGGGGCAGGCCGTGGGAGGAATGCAAAATTTGTGGGTTTAAAAAATAACAACAGAAAACCTGTGGAGAAGTTCTAAAAAAAGATTATGTTAATTTGTGATTCATTGCCAAATGCAACTAGAGATTCATAGCACCAATTAAATCAAGTGTTCTAATTAAAATGTGTGTTTGTTTTAGTCCGTGGAAGTTGTGGGAAGTCAGTGGCAATGTGTTTCTCTAAAATACCTAATAATTTTAAAATTTCAAGAATGAGGCAGAGTGTTGAAAAAAGGAGAAGGAAATTTTTGCAGTAAAGTCACAAAATCAGAAATAAGAACTGTTACTGGCATGCATGAAGTTTTGACCTTGGATGATTCATTGTAATTGTGCTTATTTTGTTTGTCTCAATGTTTTTAAGATCAAGGATATGTTATCGCTGTAAAAAGTTTGTACTCAAGAATTTTGCAACCAGACTGGTGGGAAGACTACATCTATCTTGTTACCCAAACTTCAGCTCAAATTTGGTGCACTGTAGGCAGTGTTCCACAAAAGATCAAAAGTCAAAAGACATATGCCTAGAAAAGTATTTCAAAAGGGAGAACCAGGAGCACAAGATGTGTAACATCTGTATGTAGAAATTAATCTACAATTGCTGACATAACATCATCTGTTTTTCACGTTTTTTATATCAACAGAAGGAAATAAATACTGTCAAAATTTTAAATTGCCTGGTGTGTACGGATTTGTATGGCTATAAAATTCTCATTTAGACTTCAGCATTCAATACAAAATCAACACCCTCTCTTTAGCCAAGAAAGTCCTCGGACGCCCAAAACTGATTATACATATTTATAAAAACCTTGATTCACCTAACATGTCTGGGCAGTATTACATATTTTGTCACTTTTTACTCACAAAGTTTATTTTCCAACTGGCATAATCTACAAATTTCTTAAAAGTCTTGGTAACTGTATTAAGGAATTTAAATTCTGTATACAGTTATACTTGGTTTTACCTGGTTTTACCTGAAGCTAATTTGAACCAAAATGACAAACACTAAATGATTTAATTTCTTTGGTGTTTCCATTATTAAAGTAAAATAGTGAATTGTTTTGCAGAGATAATAATCCCAAAATACAACTTCAGGATATTCAGGTAGAACTGCTAATCTGGATAACATGAATTCTGCACCATGTTTTCTGTAGTTTGACTTTTTTAAGTGAGTCAGTTCAGGAACTGGCAACATTACAATCTGTAAGAAAAGGCGTATGATCTTGGGTTCTGTGTTAAATAGCAGGATCACAGAGGAGTGCCTAAATTTCATGGATCCCAATAGACTTTGTAAGTATGACATTGAATCACATATAAGTAATAAAAATTACAATTATGAAAAAGAACTTCACTGAGGAGATTGTTTTCTCTCTGTTGACATCTTGAGATATTGTATATTAGCAAAGGGCGAAAAATTTCTCTGAATTTCCTTCATTACTTAGAATATTTAATTAAAACTAAATAAGCAATTAAAACATAGTTGAATAAATTGTTACATTCTATGTGTTACATGGAAGTAATTCAGTAACATCAGTTACATAAATAGCATAGTAAACTCTAAGTCCATCCGAAGTGTAGGCATAAATAATAGTATATAAAGCTTCATATAGCAATACTGAAGGCTTTTTTTGTTATAATATGAGTAATATTTAGATTTTATTTTGATTTTTTTTCTTGTTGGTTTTGCTTTACTTTTACCTTCCTTTTCCATGATTAAAAGGACAAGATTTAGACTTTTTTAGTAGAAGATACAGTTTCTAAAGAGCCTGTTCAGACACCCAAAAGAACAATGAGGCATACAGCCAAAGGGCTGGAGTGGGAGAGACAAAAAACAAAGATGATCAGTGTAGTAATTAATACTAATTTTATTTATAAGGTTCCACTACCCGCTCTACTACAGTCCCTGTTGGATGATCCATGGAGCATGAGATCATAATTGGACAACTGAGGACACAACTGAAAATATTTACTAAGAGCATGGATTTTTCACAAACAACATCATTCCTGGGGCCTAGAGAAGGGCGGCAGTGGTAGCAAAACATCAGGTCTGTGTTGTTCCCACTCACCAAAACAATACTCTTGTGAGTTTGTAAGCCCTCCAAAGGCTCAGGAAGGTGGCTATCTATTCTCCATAAGGCAACAAACAGAAAGCAAACAAACAAAAGCAAGAAGCAAGGCAGAATGTGAGGAATCAGCTCAGTGTCCTAATACTCAGAGTAACAGAATTACGATGTCTTGCAGCCATAAAAGTAAGGGAGGCTAATATGAGTGTTGGATGGTTCAGAGGTAGGGACATCTCAGCAGAGACAGACAGAGAGGTAGGCAAGCCCCCAAGGAAAAAAAAAAAAAATTTCATCATACAGAATAGAAAACTGGTTTTCCTTCTGTAAAGATTTTTCATTTTTGTTATTAATTGAGTAGAACTGTCCTTTTTTTTGTTGTGTTAAAAATAAAAGGGTATGTAGGAAGTTTGGGGGCAGAATGTCAGTGGCATTCATTTTGGCTGGCGGGAATGCTAAGAGCCTGTAGGGAATTATGTTGTGTTTGAAAAATATAGAGCAGCTGAATATAGGTATTTCATAAAGACTGAGCTGTAAATACTCCTGGATTTCAGACAACATTGTAAGCACAAGGAAAGTGATCTGCCAGTTCTGAAGCAAGTGGAAAATTTCATGGGCATCAACAGATCCGTAGACCCTGAAGTGTGGACATGCTTTTAAGAAAAACTATGAGAATTTTCTATTCACATGCTGGCAGCTTATAGGCAGCACAGCAACAGTCCAGACACTCTGGGGTCTAGTAAGTAAGCTTATAAACAGAAAGTCCTTGCCTTATGAGTATATGGTTTTGAAACAGCAAAAACAAGAACAAAAATCCCTTTTTTACCTCTAGGAGTATTACTGATAAAGTGTTATGAGTAGGATTTGGTTTGTGCATCACCGGTAAAGGAAGTTGTCAGAGGCTAGGTATGATGTACACATGCACAGTCCTGCTGAGTTTCAGTAGGATAAAACTCCAAGAATAAATGTTCAACAACACTGAGAAAGCACCCTAGTCATCTGTTTCAATGTAGTTGTGATAGCATAAACTGAAGGAGATTGCCACATTCTAGTGAGATTGCAATTTGGACTGCTGAGCTTTCATTGCCACAGGGGATGTTTGGGAAGCAATGAGCTTATCTTTACTTTTAAGTGTGAATTGACAGATAGGAATAGAAAGTTCTCCCCTTTCCCAAACCAATATGAGATCAAGATTTTAAAGTCATTCTACACAGTAGAACTGAATGTTGGCAAACAGGAATTCTTTAGTGCTGGGTAGTTAGAGTGAAGATTACTGTTTGAATGGAGCTTCAAAAAGAGTCAGATACTCCTTTTTTGAAAGACTAAGAAATATTTTTAACCTGGTAGGGGCTCTTGAGTAAACTTCTAACTCACTAAATAAATTGCAGATTCTCAGAAGTTCTTAAATTCTACTAAGGTTAGAGCATACTTGAAAGTTTAAGATCAACACAGATGGAAAGCATGGTCTTACAGACCAGTTATTTCTGAGGAAAAGGGCAGTGTACAAGATAAGATGTCTGTTAACACTAAGTATGTACAAAAATGTCCAAATCCTGTGATAAAAATGTTACCATATAAGAAAAGTTTTTCAGAAGTAACATCCACATCTGTTGGTGTTTTTCCTCCCAGCAAGTGCAACTTTTCTGATGTACTGTAAACAAAACATGAGAATTTTTAAAGACACAATACCCCTCTTTTTTTTGTGTGTGTAACAGAAAGTAAGTTTTGATGCAATTAAATATTTCTAAATATTTGGAGGTGTTCTTTGTCAAATACATAAAAGTTTAAAAACTGTAAGTTCACAAAACATACGAAAGTGGGTTTTGGTATTTTGTAGGTAGCTCATCCTGATCATAACACATTTTGTTAAAATAACACCATAATTAGTTCTGTAGTTCCAGATTGCAAAGGTGTCTTTACACTTATCAAATGACTGAATTCCCAGTGAACAGATTTCTTTTGTTACCCTACAAAATTTATGTAGCACATTTATTTTCATATGTTTGTGTTTTGAGCTGATACTTTTCTATGTAAAACACTGGTTCTCCAGTAGTTTAAGATCTTTTTTTTAAAGTTGTATGTATTTCAATAATATGATTAATACTAAACATAACAAAGCTAAAATTTGAAAAAAAAATAAATACTAGTGCTCTATTTCTTTATGTGTATGAAGATATCATCTAGTAGAAAGGAGACATTCTAATTTTCTTTCTAATAAATATTTAAGTATAATTCTACAGCCTTGTTTGAACTTGGAATTCCTCCTGCTCACTGCATACATTATTTTCACAATTAAGTCAAAAAGCAAATGTATCTCCCTGTTCTGAAGTTATTGTTGGGTTTTTTTCCCCCTTTTCTTCTATTGGACATAACATTTCAGATCAACATGAAATTCATAGAGATCACAGGACAATGCAGACTGACAAAGACTTGGTCAAGGAGGCACGCACCCAGAAAAAGTTCAGTCATTAGGTATGGCCAAGGCTGCTCCAGATTGTTCCCAGGCATGTACTCTCTGTCACTTCCTCCAGGTCCCTGGTAGAGATTTTGTACATGCTTAGTCACAGGATATACCCCTGAAGTACCCATCTTGTTGCCAGTCTCCAGTCTAACCCATTATCCACTAAGCCAAGTGGACTTCTTTCATCATTTTCCCAGTGACCAAAGGGAGCCACTTCCTGTTTCCTCCTTTTCTGCACTGGAGCTCTGGCATGAGTTTCTTGCAGAGCCAAGCTCAACCTGTTTTCCTGAATTGGACTATTCTTGCATTAGACTAGCCATCTTTCCTGACCTTGTTTGACTTTTAGAGATACCTTCCCTGTTGTTTCCTATGACAATTCCCTGAACACATTGAAGTAGATTTGACCCCTCCGGCACTGTATCCTTCCCTCCTGAACTGGTTCCTGTATGCCACTACTACATCTAATACAGTACTTTTTTGTCACAAATTGAGCAGGTTCTTCTGAAATTTGTAAAGCTAACTGTAAGCAGATCTAGCTGTGTGCCAGCTTTGGTTGGACCATCCTCCAGAAACCTTATTTACCTGTGTTTCACAGTTATATTGATCCTTTCCTAGGAAATAAATTTCTGATCAGGCCAATGGACATCCAAAAGAAGAAACACAGTTAAGCACTCATTGGATTTTTTATTATTCAGGATCTGTGAACACACTGAAAATGCTAAAAGAAACAAGAAAACCCCACAAACCCCACAAAAAACCCCACCAAACAACAAAACCCAAAACCACCACAACAAGCCCTTTCCCTAACGAATACTAGTGGTTTAATCTAGCTTGTAAATGTCATTTAATGAATTTAGTATACAAAGATTCAAGCAGCTAGTTATGTGTTTTAAGGATCATCTGTACTTCTTTAAAACCCCATAGTAATGTTTCTGCAGTTTAAATGCTTCACAGAATCAAAGCTAGATCTTTAGTCTCAATTTTTAAATAAAATCACTGAATAATAGTCAGTGCTCCCATGTTGTCATCTTTGTGTCCACCAGTATGCTCTTCACTGTAAGAAAGAGATCATGGGACTGAAACAAAAGATGACAGCAAAGACAGATGTTCTTAATAAAGGTTAGACAGTTTTCAAGAAACAGTTTCAAGCATAAATAAGAGGATTGAACTTAGATGTAATGGGATTTTCCAAATTGATTTGAGAGCCAAAAAGTTGGAAAATATATTATCAGCCCAAGATGCCATGGGGACTATATTGATATATGAAGACAAATCCTTTCAATGCCAAATGAACAGAAAGGTGAATATGATGAAGGTGAATGAAGTTATTGGCATTCCAGAATGCCTGGAATCCAATGCTATCGAACTTCCTGAAATGATTAGAGAAACAACTCCTGGTATATATTTTGCATTGTATGTGGCATATTGTTTAGTCAGCGGCTGAAATCACGTAACAGCCCCAAAAAGAACTCATTGCACAAATATACACCCACTCTCATTGCTCCCTCAACAAGAATTCAGAAGAGAATTAGTTAATTGGCAACTGAGAAATGTCAGCAAGTGAAATATGGGACATTCTAAAAGAATGGAACACATAAGCATCAAATGTATGGACTTGATTTCTGAATTAGGCTGGCATAGGTCTGTAAAAATGCTGGAAGTACCCAGATTTATAAAGTTTGTACTATCTGCAAAATAGCTACCTGCAAGATATAGCCATGGTAATTATTTTGCTTTCCTTCACCATTTTTCTGGGGACTAACAGCTGCTCTGTGAGCAGCAGCTGAAAATTCGCCTTCCCTTAAAGGTAAATCTACTGATTTTCTATATACTCTTGCAAAGTGCAAAGCACTCCTGTTTTGTAATGATCATAATTTCTTTGAGTTGCTGTAATAAATTATTATGTTTACGTACTCTGCAACTGCATGTGGGCAATATCAGAGGTTATATTTTTCTTTCCACTTTAGTTGAGCTGGAATGCACAGATGCCATGGGCCTAGTAGTCCCAGTGCCAGCCTGAGAAGGGCAAAGAGTCTTGTCCGGGCCATAGCGGATGGGGATAACTTCACTGGGACTGTGCCAAGTGTTCTTTTACTTACCTGAGGCAGTAAGAAGAGCCTGAGCTGAAGTTTTTAATGGTGATCTAAATAATGAATCATAATGGGAGAAGGTATTAATTATTACATAACCTACCAAAAGAAACAGCTCTTTGGTCACCCCATGGAAGACCCTGCTCTCAGGACTCTACAATATTAGATTAAACTTTACACTGTAAACTTTTCAAAACTTAATTTATTTTTGTAACATTACTAAGATAGAATTGGAAGGGGTTTGTTTTCTATTGATTTTTTGTAACTGATCATTGAGAAGTCTGAAGTTTCTAGTTTCTCTTTAACAGCCATTTTATTGTAGTTCACTCTCATAATAGAGTTTAAAGAAGTTTCTTCTGTTAGTACTTGGACTGCTGAAGGTCAGATTATGATATTAGTGGAGATATGGTATTAGTGGAGCTCATCCGGCCTGAATTTGTGTTTATAAAACTGTTGTGTATCTAGTCTATGAAACTAGTGTAAAGGAGATTGCAAGTAGGGACTTAAAACCAACTTTTGTATTTATTATACTTTAAAGTTTAACACTTAAAATGAATGGTTTAGAATCCAGTGGTTTAGTTACAGTCTAGTGGTCTCACTGCATGTATGAATTTTGCTGTATAACACTCAGGAGCCTATTAACTTCTATTACCTTCTACCTCAATTGCATGTAGAGCGATATAGGAGTATACAAATACTTTTTTCCTTCTCAAGCAATTTATATACTGAAGTGTTGCAATCTGTCAGAACATGGAAAGCATTGTATATCACCACAATTCATTGTTCTAATCACATTTCATGGGTTAAAGGTTGTCTATACCACTGCACTCTCTCCTCACAGTCATTGGACATCATACAAACATCCAAGAGAGTGTGTACAGGAAGGATTTTTCTAGTGTCAAATGCAAGTAAACTTCACTGAAAATGAGAGCAGAAATGCTTGATCTTCCCATTAAATCCCTCCTGCTTTTTTCAGCTTCGGTTTGCTTTTTGTATTCAGAATTTCTGCCACAGAGGAACAAAATTTATCTGCAACTCATTTGGCTGACAAAGTGTATTGGAATTTCTGGATAGTATGCTACTCTCTACTCTAAATTCAACAGTGGAAAGACAAAGCCAAATTACTACATCTTGTTTTATTAAAGTTACTGAAAAGCTGTAAGCAGTCTCATAGCAGTAACAATAGGTTTATTTATTATTTTATGATAAACCAGTCAGAAAACAGACTTTATATGATCTTCTATGGATGGTTTTGGATTATATGGACAATAATTAATGTACCCGGTCAGTAATATATGAGAGCAACAAAATCTGTAAGGTGCTGACATGGCCTACATACCAGCTTCCTCATGATGTATCTAGTACTGCACATTGAAAACAAGGAGTTTTCTGTTTATAGTAGTTTAAATTTCAACTTTTTCCATTTTTGCAGTTAGAATTTATGGATCTATAGTTTTAGAAACATTTCACTCTAAATAATCCAAAGAAATATTACAATGGTTGGATGCATTATTTTCTAATTGTTTTGTCTTGTAGAAGAGTATCGGTGTTTGAGGTTATACTCCCAGAAAGAATTGCTGATAGGAGATTTTAACATGGAACATTGCTCAGAAAAGTAGGAATTTTTATCTTCTGATACACTTAATGAATTTTAACTTTAAAATATTTTAAAAATATTTTTGGTTTTGGCACATCATTATAGTATTTTTCCTATAAAACTTTGAAGCCACTCTATTGAGTATGCAAACTCTGCAACACTTCTTAAAATATTGCTTTCTCAGGCAATATTTTCCCAACAGCAGTGTCACTTCAGATTTAATTTTGTTCATCCATAGGCTTTAATGTTTCTTCACCGTCATTATGCTTGCCAACACCAGTACTGGCACTGTATAGCTGTGTGAAACTGTATCACTTACCTAATGTCATAGCAAATTGCTGAAAATACTGATCATTCAGACCCAGGATGTGCAATTCCTCTCATCTATCCTCTCTACAATAAAGTTTCACTTTGACCCAAATTTCCCTTCACTGCTGATAGATCTAATATTGCAAATCATAGACTTCTAGACTGCTGAATCATGAAAACAGGTTTTGTAGGAAGGCGATTTCCATAAACAAGAAATGACTGTTACATTAATCTGTCAGTACGTCCACTATTTTTCGCCTCTTTTCCCCTCTTCATCTTTTTTTGGTTTTTTTACTTTCTGAATTTTTCTCTCCTTTCTTTCTTTCTTTCTTTTTCTTTCTTTCTCTGATCTTTTGCATCTCACAGCCCTTGGTCGTGTTCAAAAATATGCATTGTAAGTGTCAATTTCTTGCCAGAAACTTTATTGATGATCTAGATTCTGACAAAAGCTGAGGTAATTCCTACTTATAGATCCATGCAGTATTTCATAGAGGATTTTGTACAGTTTGTATGCAAAAGCTTATAGAAATTCCATAAGTTTCTTTTGATCTTTAAGTTTTAATAGGGAAGTATAGACATTGTAGCTAACCAACCCCTGATCAGCACCACAGCACATTTAATTTTCCACATGTGAAGGGATGACTCCAAGGAATATCATAACTTTTGCATTCCTTTTCATATTACATACTCTTTTCTATTAATAGTTTAGATTATATTGAATAGAACTAAATGAAAGTGTTGATGAGAATACTACAAATTATATTCTGAGTCTGCAGTTTCAGTGGAAACAGAACTGTGAGTTTAAGTACTAGCAGTTTGTAACTGAAGCATGTTACAATTTAAGAATAATGTCCTATCTGTGAATATCCACATATTTCTGCAAAGAAAGGTATAACACAGGCTAGAGCATAATAAACAGTCTGGCCTCCAATTATAGTTGTAAGAGGTAATAGAAAACACCAAAGTGAGTATAAATCTTAATTTAAATAGGCTATTGAAAACTAATTGGGCCTTAGGAAAAAGAAGAAGAAAAAAAAATTAGCTTTTCACCAAAAATTGAATTAGACAAAATAAGCACTGCTCTTTTCTAGACACTATGCAACACTTCTGACAAACATTCCTTTGATTCTCTAAAATAGTTATTTTCTCTGAAAAAAATAATTCTTCAATTAATTTGTATTTTAAAAGTGTTTTAAAAAGTCATATACAGAACAGCTTAAGTTACATAGGCTTGTTCTATTGATTCCAGTGGTACAAATGTTTTGGGTTTAATTTCTGGAGGAGTTAAGGAGATACCTATTAAATCCTAAAATGGAAAGATAAAAGTAGTCAGATGGGTAAGGTAAGGAGGTAGGAGAGATTTTATGGCTCCTGAAGACATGGTTTGATCTATAAAAAAAATCAGCATGTATTACATTAGTCCACGAATTAAAAATAACATGCTTATCTGACATTCATTCCACGGGGGACATAACCGAAGAATTTTTTTGTCTTTAAATCATTAGTACTTTAGAGATGAAGGTCATTATTAAAAGACCGCAAAAAGAATTACAATATTTTTTATCAGAAGGTACATCATTATCTGCCTTAAGGAGTTCTGCCATCAGTCATCTTTTTTCTCAAAAGTATCACCTTATTCGCTCATCTTCGTAGTTTTATTTTATTTTTAACAGTTCAGTTCTTTTTAGTCAAGGATCTAAAACATATGCTCGAGACATATCTTGTAGGAATTAGTGAAAAAAGAGGCTTTAAGGTGAGAACAACATTGTTTTTTCCTTTCATTTCAGAAATCTTAAGTTACCTTCAATCTGTACTCCAAGTGTATAAGAAAATCAACTGAAATATCAGTGGGTGGACTAATGAAACACTTGTCAAGCTCTTTACCAAGTCCTCTGCTTAGGAGCAGAGCTGAGGTTATTCACTTGGAGACCAATCCTGTTCTCACTAAATTAAATGGCAAAATCTTGCTTTATCTTCAGTACTGCACAACCAGAATCTAAATCCATAATGGACTTTGATGCATGTGTTAATGCACAATGAAATCCGTGGAATTTTTCAAAGCCTGCAGTAACATCAGTGTTGATATACTGGTCAGACATGAGGTCTAGTCAGACAGGCTTTCATATATCCCATCAGCTAATGCAAACTTGTATTGATGTTGGATATATGGTTGTTCACATTTATTCTCAAGTTGATCTCTTAACAGTTAGAAACCTAATTTGACCTAAAGATATGAAGCTGGTTTTCTGGGGTTTTGTTTGGGTTTTTTTTGGGGGTTGTGGGGTTTTTTGCTTTGTTTTGTTTTGTTTCTTCAGCTAAAATTAAGCAGGTACCTAACCAGAACTAAGCATGTTCAGTAGAATCATGCTGACTTTTGTTCCTTAGTTAATGCTTGTTGCTCTAGAAAAGTAACAGGAGACAGTAGTGCTATGAATTTAAACATAGGTGACTAAATAGAGGTTGAAGGAGAGGGACACAAGGGGAAGGAACTTTAGAATGTCAGATCCAAACACTCTGACCCAGACTCTACAGTGTAAATGTTCAAGATTTCAACCTGATATTATTAAAAATAGATGCAATTCTTTTGTGCAGTATGAGACTGTTAACACATAAAAGGTCAGGAATAATGAATAAAAATTATGGCATTCCATCATACAGGAAAAAATACTTCCTCAGTAATGGGGATATGAAAACCCATTTAGTCTCTCAATCATAAGAAAAAAAAAGAGAATTAAGAACATCTTGTATAACAGCTTAGTTTATTCATTTTTATTTCTTAAAACTTTTTTTAATAAAAAATACTACCAGATACAAGTAGTATTGCCAAGACAGCTTAAAGTACATACACTTGGAGATAAGGTTGCTGTTCTTCAATAAATGAACACAGTTAATATGAAAATATGACGGTCCTATATGAATTTTTTTTTGTCGTTAACATGTCCTATATGAATTTTTTTTTGTCGTTAACATGTTCTGTGATGCTCCTTGGGCTACAGTCTTTCCCCGGGAAAAATGCCCATTATCACCCATGAGAGGTTTTGCTCTCGGGTGTATACCTTGTCCTTTGTATACAAATGTATTTTCAGCAACCTGAAAATAAAAGATTATTTCACAGTAAGTACATTTTTAGGCACCTTGCAATCCAAAGATAGAAAACACGCTCTCAGAGATAAGCTTCTCTGATTTTGTAAGGAAGATAATTCATGTATATGCATGCAATTCTTTACTAATTTCTTTCATCGTATGTAGATTTGGAACATGTGTAGTGTAGAGACACAGACCTCGAACAATGGTCAACAATGTTTTACACACAGCGAGAAGGAAAATACATACTATTTTTTTCTCTGTCATATTTTCACCTGTTTGCTTTAAGATATGATTACTGGGGAACTATATTAATAGCAGAACTGTGTAATTTTTTATTTGAATGTTTTCCTTCTTCCTTAGAATAAAGTGTTTAGCTCTGACCAGTTTGATAAGGAGGGTACAGCTATGGGGAGCTTGTGCTGATGAAGCTGCATCACACAAATTAATAATGTGAAGATACCAGGGTTTCAGAGCTGCTTGCAGGCACCTGGTCTTTGCAGGAACTGTCCTTTCCGCCTTCCAGGTGTTTACAAATTGCTGAGTCATCTTCTCAGTGTCTTGCAGTAGTTGTTAGACTGTCCTAGGAAAAAATACTCAAGGAGTTTCACAAAGCATTTCTTGCCATGTTCTTTCCCACATAATTTCTGTTCCTCTTCTCTCTTAACTTTTATTTTGGAATGGGATGATTCAACTTCTTTTGTTCATTGTGGTTATAAATATGTAAAAAAAAAAGTCTACTGCTTTTCTTTGGATATGTTAGTCCATGAAAAGCAGAAGTCTGAGGATTGAAGTTAGTTAAAGAAAAGAAGCAAGTGTGTCCTCAGAGACCTAAAGGTGGAAGTAAAATAAGATGGTGTTTTGCATCTTAAAACTGCCAGATTTGCAGTTTTCCTAGGCTTGCCTTTTCCTTTGCATAAACTTCATTATCATTATTTTTAAAAAGCCTAACCTCACCCATGCTTCTTATGGGTGGCTTGCAAAAAAAGAAATAGATTATGCCCCAAAAGAAGTGCAGGTAATGTATAAACCAGTGTATTTGCTAGTACAACTAATTGCTAAAAAGCAGATATGCAAATCACCTTTCCTGCTGTGCCTTAGTTGGGTGTAGGTGCAGCACTGACTCTCCGTTAAACTTGGTTTAGGTGTTGCAAGATCTGGGATCTGGCAGACACTGCATCTTGTAGATTTTCTTAATTCTGATATATTTTTATTCTATTTTTTTTTGGGGGGGAGACATTTCATTTTTATTTCTTGTTAAGTTTTGCGTGAATTTGCTTCCCCATGGATTTTTTTTTCCCAGTTGCTCTCATGTAACCAACTTTGCACCACTTTCTAATCTTGAACTGACCCCAGCTTTCACAAACTTTAAAAAGCATAGTCTTCTGGATGCAGAATGAGTGCTTCATTATGCACATAAATTATGGTGTAGTAACCTCTTAGCGTACACTTTACTGCACAAAACTTTGCTAGTCATCGAAGACAATATATGTCAATATAATGCAAACTGTAGAATTTATGGCTGTGAAGAAATTTGGAATGTAGAAATAAGATATAATAAGGTGGAAAAATCTGAGTCAAAGGAAAAATAAAAGGAAAGACTGAAGATCAATAGGACCCGAGCAATGAAAGATACATAATTCAAATTTGAGGAGGAATGTTGTTAGAATACTTGACTTTCTCTTCCATTTAGCAGTGGTCTTACCATGTAGATAAAATCAGTTTTACAAACGTTAATGATGCCATATTTAGCTGTAAATTAAAGCAGTACTCACAAGTGTTCAACCAAAGGGGAGGATATATTTAACTTTCTCTGTTGCCCTGTCTAAATGAAGGTGCACTCTAGAACAGCACGTTTTTGAGTCCCCTTTTATTTTTTTGTTGTTTTTTTTTTTTTAAACAAAGGGTGGAAATATCTCTTGCAACCTTCCCGCCCCCAACCTCTGAATCTTCATGCTTTAAACTGGGTCAAATTGAGTAGCAGTGAACCTTAAATAAGAAAAGGGGAAAGCTCGGTACCAGGTGTATCAAGAGCCCTTCCATCGCCTAAACGCCTTCACGGGTAGCGCTTCGGTTTGCGCAGGCTAAACCTCGGAGCTGAAATAATACCTGCAAGCGGACGGTGCGCCCTCTGTCACTTTCAGGATGGGAAGCCCTTTTTCGGGGGTGGAGGCTGAGTGCTTCCCCTTGACCTGCTGCCGCTCGGTGACGGCGAGGTGAGCCCGGCCCGCCTCGCCCGCGGACCCCCGCGCCCGCTCCGCGCCCACCTCGCCTCCACCGCGGCGCTCCACCTGCTGCCGCGTTCTGCCGCGCTCGGCGGCGGGGCCCTGGGGCGGGGGGAGCGGCTCAGCCGCCCCCTCGGGGCGCGGGGGCGTCCCCGGGCACGCTCCCTCCGCAGCCGGCAGGGATGCTTCACCTCGCAGCCTTAGCCAGAGGCCCCCCCCGGCCTCGCTGGGGTTTTGGAGAGCCTTAGGCCGGCGCGATGCTTCCCCTTTGGTTTAACCTGAAGCTTGAGCCTTGGCTTGAGGAGATTGTTACGGCTCAGCAGTCGCGGAGTAGCTGCGCAGCTCAGGGCTGGGAAACGCCTATCGTGGAAAGACATCACCTTGATTCAAGCATTCCGGGGGTGAGGGCGTGGGGGGGAAGAGAGAGAAAAAAGCACCTCTTAAAAAAGAGAGAAAGAAAGGAATCAATCAATGGAAGGTAGCCAGTGTGCCAAACAAAGTTTTATTCTGAAACAGATGAAGTAAAAAATTTTAAATAAATAAATAAATCAGGCAAACATACCCCCCACCCCCCCCCAAAAAAAAAAGGAACACAAAACCCAAAATACAAACCAACAAACCAGCAAATCCTACAACACAGTAAAAGAACAACAAAATCCCTTTTTTAGTCTTCCATAAATGGTTTAAGGTCTGTGAAAAGCACTTGTGTTGCGGGGAGGCAAATGATTGCGAATGTTCCTCTTGGAAGATGGTATTGACCAGCCTTGGAAATGCCTTCATAAATTAAATCTCGATGGGATCTATTTCTTGGAAAAAGTCTTAATTAAAAATAGCGCACACACAAACAGTATTCTAAACAAAAAGAAAATCCCCACCTCCCCCACCCCCTTCTCCTCGCAGACTGTGTAGTGTTATCAGTGGAAATGGAAACCTTACAGCAATCGCCCCAGCATTTTTCTGTAGAGAAGAGTGTGGGGGGCTCCGGCGGCTCTCATTGCTGGGAGATACTTTGAGGGCAAAGTAAAAGTGCCCCCCGGGAGCAGCGCTGCTGCTGCTGCCGCCGCCGCCGCCGCCGTCTCTGAGATGCTACCGTATCAGGCGGAGAAGAAAAGAAATGAGTTTGGAGTTGATGTACACGCCGGAGCAGCAGTAAAAAGATATAAGATATCGACACGCTCAGCTGCATCTTGTTAAAAGCTTCCTGCGGGTTGGCAGAATGAAATCTTTATTTAAAATACACAAACTATCGTCAGGGGAGGAACGGAAGGGAAAACACTAAAAGGGCCAAATGCAATGCTTAACCCACCGGTATAAGCGAAAGAGGAGGAGAAGCGATGAGATTGGTTTGGGGCGAACGGAAGGCGGGGGGAGGGGGCTGCCCTCCTTGCAGCCCAGGCACAGCAGCCACCCGGGGACCCAGTGTCTCCACTCAGCTTCAGGGGGGAGGCTTTCTCTTTGATGGTGATAATGATAGTTGCTCTGTCAGGGGAAAGGGACTTAAGAATACCAGAAGCATCGTTTGTGCTCACACCTGGGTGTGAACGATAGGAAAACGTGCCTCGCCACCACATCCACAGCAGCGCTATCTTAAGTGGTGGTAATATTATTATTTTATTATTGCCAGCCGGTGGCTTTAAAGGTGCATTATTTTAATGCATTATTAATTGTTTTCCCAGGGAGAGGAGGAAGGTGGGGGATAGGGCTTATTATTATTAATAGCGAGGAGCTCGCTCGCTCGCTCCTTTCGCACACGCCGGGGAGCGCGGTGGGAGGAGGCAGCGCCGGGGGGAGGCGGGCGGCGGTGCGCGCCCCGCTACCGGGCTCGTTGCGCGGCTGCGGCGCGCACACGCGGGGCTCGGCGCAGCCCCCCGCCGCTCCCCCTTCCCCCTCAGCCCCCACCACCCGCTGCCGGGCGGAAAGTTCCGCGGACAGCTGCCGGCGCGGTCCCCGCCCGGAGCAGCACTCAGCGGCCGGCACCTCCCCATCCCCAGCACCGCGGGGGCGACGTGGCTCCGCGGCCGCCAAAGTTGCGGCGGGGCCGGGGGTCCGCCGCTGCTGCCAGCCATCAAGTGGCTCGTTAAGGAAATGCAGGTGAGCGGGCTGAGCGGCGGCGGCGGGCTGCGCGGGGCCGGCGGGGAGCGCGCCCCCGGCCCGGCCCTCGTCTTGCCGGGCAGCCCGCCTGCAGCCGCCGGAGCCGGGCGAGGAGGGTGGACGGCGGCCGCGCCCCCACAGAGAGCCACTCCGTCGCCCCCTCCCCCGACCCGCACGCACACACACACACACACACACACATACATACGCACGCACCCTCCCTCCTCCCCCCCCCCCCCCCCCCCCCCCCAAATCCCTCCTCCCCACCCCTCGCTCCCTCTCTCCTCCCTCTCCTCGCTCTTTCCCTCCCTGCTCGCTCTCGCTCTCTCTCTCTGCTGGCCTCATCGGAGAGAGTTGCAGGTACCTTTCCTCTCCCCTCCCCTCCACCCTTACGCCCCCCCCCCCCAAGAAAATTTTAGGGTGCTGGAGCCTCAGGAGGGTTTGATGTCTCGGTTTGGTTTTTTTGGGGGGTTGGGTTTTTTTGTGTGTTTGTTTTGCGGTTTGTTGGTGGGTTTTTTTGTTTGGGTTTTTTTTCTTTTTTCTTTTTTTTTTCTTTTTTCTTTTTTCTTCCCCCCATCACTGGTAAAGAAATAAAAATTCTTTGGAAGGATGACTCTTTTTGCAGGAGTCTGTTCTGAAAGCAGGGATACCCCAAAGGACCTAGCGGCAGCAGCGCTGGATCCCATCAAAACAGAACTGCCTGATGTGGCATGTGCTTGTCTCTCTTTGCAGTTCCTTCTGGGCCTGTGTGGACTAGGGGCACAACGCTGCGCCTGACTGGCAGGAGGGGAAAGCGGGAGACTCCTTCAGGTTTCCAAAGAGGTCCGAGCGGACTGCATTAGTAAGTAGATACTCTCTGCTTGGTTTCTGTCCCTGTGCTCTTCTGCTCCGCCAAATCTTTCTTAGCTGACACACACACAAACCCATGCACATGCATCTTTGTGTATGTGTTGTGCGTGTGTCTGCTTTTAAATCACACACCGTTCTGGTCAGGGAGCAACTTGGCTATGGCAACTTGAACTGTTCTCAGTGGGAGAAGTGCATGGAAGTGCTTTGCTCACGGTTTGCAAGGAGAGAGAATCGCAGGTGAATACTTCTGTGGTGAAACTGAGTGAGTGTGTCAAGTACTGTGTAATGCATAGGTATGTGGTAGGTTACAGACAAAACCTAAACAAAGAGATGCTTCCTCAGGAGGGGTCTATAGCAGGGTGTTATCTGCTAAGTAATGCCGGGTGACAGGGCATTCAGTCTAATGGAAGGTGTGTAAGTAAGCTAGAAAGGGTGTTTTTCATCTGCGTTCAGTTGTAAGGGTTTTTAGTCCACATCTCTGAAGTTTAGTTGGATATTTCATTAAGTTTTATGTGTATATAAATATATATATATATATATTTTTTGCTCTTATGAGGAGGAAGTTCCAGGCAACAGCTTTGCTTTCTAAGTGCTTTTGCAGGACGCACTCCAAAGTACTGATGGCACTTTTAAAAATAGGTATGAAAGATCTAGTACAGGAAACAAAAAGATAAAGTCCTTTAAGAGGGCTTCATGAACAGTAGGACTGAGGCTTGCTGAGCTGTAGTGTTGACAGAAGGTGCGAAGATCAAATAAAGGTATGTGCTGTTAGGTGTTGTTCAGTACTAAATATATCTGCATATGGGGAGGAGAACTTTTGCAGGCATTATTTCTCTTGGGACAGTGCACCCATTATCGACATTTGCTGCATCTCTGGTAGAGGAAGCAGCCAGCACTAGTAGTGGAAGGTTAACTGTTTCCTAGGTAGAGGGAAGAAATGAGGATAGGAACTATGTCAATGAAAATATTTGTTCGTGTTTGCTAATATCTAAATAAAACCTTTGTGTTATGTCAGTAGAAATACAGTTGAGTCAGGTATTTTGAATGTACTGGAAGGAATCAATAGCATTTCAGCGTTTTTTCTCTATTCCTGCCAAATGGACTTGGATTTAAATTCTTCATGTGTTATTGTATTTATTGTAGGGACAATATGGATTTGAATTTGAATAAAAGAAACTTAGTTCTGTACAAATTCTTGATGAATTCAGGTTATTTTGCGGTACATACTCAGAATAATAAAAGGGTACTGTAAATAAACTATACAACTCAAATCTTTGATGTATTATGTTTTTACTGTTCACATAATCAGCATCAACTTGTGTCATCAGAAGCCGTTAAATGTGCTTTTACAAGTGCATTTTATTAAGCACCTTAATGTGAGATTGATGTTGCGTTTTCGTGTGTAATTCAAAATCAATCACAACTAATAAATGTCGCCAGGAGTGAAAGTTTATTAGGGTCAAATTAAATGCTTTTCTTTGTGAAGTAAAGAAATTAGTTTATGTCACAACAATAAAGGTAATTAGACAAAATTTATTTAGGAAATTAATGTGACACAGGCAGGAAAGGCTAAATCTGCAGTAGCAGAAGGATGACATTCAGACTTGCTTTCAGGTATTCATAATCTTAAAGCAAGGAATAATTACAAAGCATAGGCTACAAGTTCTGAGGTAGTGAATCAGGATGATTTGTATTGCATCACATCACAGTACTCTTTGGGTAACTGACAGTAATGTATATGACACAAAATAGCCGATGAACTTGTGAACTTGAAATAAAAGGTTAACACATCTGCTGGCTTAGCAAGGGATACTAGTGTTCTTGTTTCAGGACTGTGAATTTATCTTTCAGTTAAAAAAAATGCTTCCCCCTCTTTCTTTTTTTTTCTCTTTTTTTTTTTTTTTGGTATGTAACATTTGCTATGGCTCATTGCTGTGTTGTACTCCCTGTGGGCAGAGCATTAAAATAATACATCCAGATAATTTGCATCAACTGTTTTGAGACTGCATATAGAGAAGTTTATTAGGTTAAGCTTTCTGTTCTGCTAGGTGGTCCCAAGCACACAATGTGCAATGTTGAATGCCTAACAAAGTATCTATTTTTACAAGAAAAGAAAAAAAAAAGATTAATATTTGACTAAACAGATAGGAACTACATTGTTTAGTTTGGGTTGAATCACAGCATACTTAACAGCTTTATTAGTTTGGAGCATACTCTTCATTATTTGTCTTTTGGATTTTCTTTAAATCTAGGATATCTCCTGGCAGTACTTCAGTATCTGTATGAAAAATGACTTGACACATACTCTACTTTTGCTGTAATTACTACTTGCTACTGTGGGAAATGACCTGAGTCAGATCCTGGCAATTAAGTTTGATACATATTATATTTGATCGTCTATGTACGTACAATCTTGATCATAATTTGTTGATATAGGAAAATGTCAAATCAGGTCAATCTAATTCAGAAGAAACAACAGGGGACTTAAAAAAGACCTCTTGCTGTGAAGATATAAAGTTGATAGAATAAAGTTGCATGTGTCAGCAGTAACATATTTTATTATGCAATTGTTCTTGTTATTCAGATCAGATAATGGCCTGATGAAATATATAAGCAGTCTGCAGGGAATTAATGATTAATTCTTCCAACGTGTGCTTATTGTAGGAATTCTAACTAATAAAATTCTACATACCCGCATTAGTTTGCGGTAAAGTATCTATATTAATATTCTCTATATCAATCATCTGGTATATCCATGTACTACAAAACTGTAGTGTTAAACTGTGATGGAAAAATTATGACAGACTGTTCATTCTTTGTTACATGTGGCTTCACAGGAGAATTGACAATACACAAACAAACGTGATGCTCAGTAGCACAAGTTATTTTGAAATGGGTGATATGATAACTATCAAATAATACTCAGATGTGTTAATCAGCTAGGTTGTGTGTCTTACTTTGACATCTTATGCACCATTAATAACTTCTGTGTGTATGGATGCTAATTCTCCATGTTCCAAGTGTTATAGCAAGTTGGAGAAATTAAGATACTGGCTAAATTGGAACACCGGCCAGGAAAGGTTACTGCTAGTTCTCATCAGCCCAAAGCTTATTTAATGTGAAAACAGATTGGTACCTGAATCCCACATACTTAGAGTAAGCTTAATGGATTTAATATCACTTTGAAGACCCTATAAACAACAAATGTGCTTGGCAGCTAATATAAATCGAACAGTGGCATTTATGATCTGTATTTTAGGGTAGGATTTTGATATGTGTACTCAAAGAAAGCAGCTTTTTAAAATTTAATTTTATTTTTATTTTCCCCCTTCATTAATAGCCACAGGGATCCTAGGGAAACCAGCTGGGGAGAAAGAAACATTCAGGGCATTCTTTAAAAAAGAGAAAAAAAAAAAAAAGCCATTGAAATATGTAAGATTAAAAAGTATTTAGACTGGAGAATGCCTGTTTATGTATTTTTGGGTTTTTTTCCCGCATATGTGTTATAAGGTCACTAGTACTAGAAGATTCTTAAAGAGTTTTTATGTTATTCCTCCCTCTAGACTTTCCACCTTGCAGTTTTGCATCTATAATCCGAACAGAAACTGTGATAAAGTTAACAAGGGGCTTTATGTCAATGTGGTAACAGAATGATGACAATAAGGTCAGAAAGTATTGACTGCATTTGGCCTATAATTTTTTGGATGTACTTGATTGTAATGAAAAATGTTTGGTAGCAAACAGATGGATTTAAATTTCCAATAGGAAATAAGCAGTATGCATGGATGAATTAATTCTAAACCAATAATGAAATGTACTTAGTAATAAAGAGTAGGAGAAGGAAATGTGCACACAAGATTAGGAAAAAGGAATGCATAATGGGAGGGTTTTTTAGCATTTTTAATACTATTAGATGTTATCTGATTTTTAGTTTATCTGTTGCAGTAAATTCTTTAACAAGATTCTGTATAAAACAATAGCAGAAAAGCTATCAATAAATAGAAAATTGCAGACAAATTATTACCTTTATGGTCAGTATGAGGATTGAATTACATATCTATTTTCATTTGTTGTCAATAGTTGCAGAAATGGTCCCATTTCTATTACATTTCTATTCTATTAAATATTTTGTGTTAAGTGAAAACTATTGTGCAAGAAATACCTTTTCTTTTTTACACATTCTATATTTCTCTACTGTCAGCTTTGTAACTACTAGAAAGTGGGTATTTTGCTAATACATAACTTTAGATCTAGTTTAATAGGGTTTTAACTGAGTGGAAACTGCAGGTTCTGGTTTATGAAATAAATCTTATAAAATTTCTGTCTACAGTACTGTAAAATTTATCAATATATTAATATATTTTGTATCTATGCTGAATACAGGCACGCTTTTTAAATGCTTTTAAAGTTGTTTGAAATACAGTTACACTTCCCAGCTTATGCACTTGCATTATGCTGAAATATAAAACCAAGGTTTTAGAGATGTATTTGGAGAAAGAGCTTTCTTGATGTGTGTGTTTGCGATATGAAAAATCTCCAAATAGCCCACTGATTTTTTCCTAAGAATGCTGTGTGGAATTCGTTCCAGCTGTAAGCAGCATGAGCTCAAGTTAAGACAGGTATGTATTATAGGCCCAGTCCTCTGTTTGCTCTGAACACTGGGTCTACAGAAACTTTCTGTAGAGGAGTCTGTCCCATGCTTAACCTCATCTTGTTGTGGAAAGCCGCAAGGGTGTTTCAGGGTGGGTTTTCAAAAGGTTAGATGTATGTTTTGATGCCTATGGTGCATTCAGGTCTTCTCCGGAGTTTAAGAAATCAGAGCTGTAGGCAATGACTGTCAAGAAATTACTCTTTCTCCAAGCTGCTTATTTGGCTTTAGATTATGTAGTTAATTTGAAAAGTATGCGTAACACTGCTGAACAGTGAAATCTTAAATGCTTATGCTCTCTGTTCACAGTGGAAACACAGTTTGGGAGAGGAAACTTGTTTCAGCAATGGTGATTGCTTAGTCTGAAAACATGAGGACTGGTGGTTTAATGGGATGTGGGACTATTTACTGGTTCTAGTTATTACTAAAACTGTGCAAGTAAAGGAAACTCCTATTTTAAGAGTGCTCAAGAAACCTCCTGGCTGGTGAGCTTCTCACAGGTGACAGAACAGTTGGTTTATGATGATTGATTTAAAGTGAGCAACCTGAATAAAGGTCCTCTGGTGGCAGCAGGTTGGAAGTGTACACCAGCCAGTCTTCTGGGAGCTGTAACTCCTAAGGTTACTGCAGCAGAAGTAACTGCGTAAGAACAATTGCATCTACTCTAGCCTGGAAGTAAAGAGATTTTTAGACTCTCATGCAGCAGTTTAACAGTCAATGTGGGAGTATGTCAGGCAAAGTAACTTTGCTTTAGCTTTGATGCATTCTCTCTCCTACACTCTTAAAATGTATCTTGCCTTGTGGTGCAAGACATACAGTCTCAGCAGGCCCTGTGCGACATAGGATAGCATCTAAAGTAGTTCATGCTCAACTCGGTGTTCTCACTCTTCAGTCTTTTTGCCAAGAGTGGTTTTCTTCTGTCTTTGAAAAAAAAAAAAAGTCGTCCTCCACGTTGTAAGTAGATCTAACATACAATATTAAAGTCTAAAGATTTTTTTTTCTAAAGAGAGGTTAAATAAGAATGTTTATGGTACAAATTTTAAATCTATGTTGAAAGGTACAATTTTTTTTAATCTGCACTGAAAGCTACAGTTTTTAAATCTGCATTGAAAGGCTTCATTTTTATATTAAAGTCATGGTTTGTATTCAAGGTCTGAAGTGCAATGCATTTATGTGCAGGTATGGAAGGTACAAGAGCACAATGACGTAACTCTTGCTTGGGTGGACACAGAATTGATGGGAATAGCAGAAGATAAACCAAAATAATGTCTGAATTGCTGTCCATTTGGGTACAAGGACATTTAAAAATGGTAGAAAAGAAAAATCTTACAGGAAAGCGTGTTGATTCAACCTTGAAAAATTTTCTTTTACATTGAAAGGAATGTGCTGTGTTATAGTATGAGGCACAGCTCAATAGCAGTATCAGTTCTCAATGGGAAGAGTTCAAAGGGGACAATCTATATGAGCCATCCATGTCTGTGTGAGTTGCAGTCTGTGTTTTGCTGCAACCATGATGTTGCCAGTTGGCATCTTCAGACTTCTTCAGAGAGTTGTGAGACCATAAGGAGTGCTGTATTCATCAGGCATTGTAACAGTATCATGAAATTTTCTTCATTTAGGTTTTCCTTAAGGAAGTGTGTGGGACTCTGGCTGTTAGTTTTTATGGGGTTTGACCGTAACAGAAAAATGTTAGTATGCTCATTCCTTAGTAGTATAAACCAATTCCTCAACTGACAGTATTGCTAGGATATTAGAGTTCATACTGTAAGAAGTCAGACTTGAAATCTGTTTGAAATCTGTAAAATTCCTGTAGTGGGAGGGGCTTGACAAACATACCATTATTACTGAAATAGTCTACATATGGTAGTGGAAGTATTTGAAGAAAGTACAAAAAAGTCAGTTTAAGAGGAAATGTAGTTAACTTTTTTCATATTTCTGTAATCCCTGCATATCTGCTGGGATGGATAATTAATAAAAGTGAATTTAAATAATATGTTGTATATAACCAGTAACATGATTTGTGTTTCCACTGTTCATAGAAATATTTCTAATGAAAAGTTATATTAATCATTGGTATTCCTTTACAAACAGAAGTCTGCCTAGTGAAGTGAGCAGACGTTAATTTTAAATTTGACATAAGTAGATTTGGTCTGGCATCATTAACATACCAACTGGAGTACTTTAAGAAAGCCCCCAAAACAATAGAAGAGAGAATTAAAATGGAAGCAACGGATGCATTAATATAGTGATAACCTCTGTTCTTCTCTGCATAACTTAGCTACTTCTTCAGTTTCAAGCACAATTAATTTGTAGAACTGTCTTTTCTTCTTATGAATAATATATAGGTTATTAGCTTTCTTACACAACTTAAGTCCTCTACTTTATTTTCCTTTAAGAATGCTGGGTGGTTAGACTTGAAAAGATGGACAAATGTACTTGCCTGTTTTTGCAAAGTGTAGGTTTTGAAAGGAGCCATATGTTTAGCTTCACTTATATTTTTCTCTATGAACCTAGTGTCCTCTGGTGATTCAGTGAAGCTAGGATCAGGTAGTGAGGATGGAGATTCTTGTGTCAAATGCTTCAACTAGGAAGTGTACAATTGACTTGACTGCCAAACTTCAAGAGCAGCAAGAAGGTATGAAGGTCACAATACCTCAGTAAACAAATACTCTTAATTATGAATCCTATATCCATGATACGATCTTCTAAAAATAATTTATTCAGTGAGATTTGGGTCAGCAATGTGAACCAATAAATAATTTGAAAATGAGGATTAATTATTTTCTTCTGCATTTTGAGAACAAAGTGCAAGGGCTTCCTGTGCAGTTTGTTTTCAATTTTTCATTGTGATGGAAACATTAGAAAGGATGCAAGATAGTGGAAAAAAGTCACGTTAGCTATGTTAGGCCATTGGGTGGAATAAAGTGATTGGGAAGTGTGGGTTTTTCTGTCCAATCTGTAATAAAAAATATTCTAACAATGAATAACTTCCTGAGCAGCTTCCATATAGCTTGTGGTGCTCTGCCAATCCAATCAGAAAGCATGATTTCTCTTGTTTTAAAACTTCTTTCATATGAGAACCCATTATAGGTTATTTGCTTTCTATTCTAGGATTATTTGAGAAAAGCAACTTTTGTATTTGCCACGACAGTAGTAAGTTGCAGTGCAGCATCTGCTTTTCATCATCCTGAAAACGTGTAGGTTTTCAGAGGTTGCTGTAGGCCTGGAAATGAAGTCCCTGGATATACCCATAATCGTGTTCTTTATAGGCTAATAGGTTAAAAAGTATCCAAGTGTGAATGTGCTCAGAGTCATCTTATTTCTCAGCATGGAGTCCATCCTTTTCCACCCTTCTCTGTCTCCTCTTTTTTCATACTTTTCCTCTGTAGGAGGCTAGAATATGGTTAAAATATCTGATTATTTTGAAATCAACTCATAACTTGTATTTTTGATCCTTCGTGCCAAACATGAGAATAGTGATACATTATCCTTGGGTAAGAATTCACTTTTAAGTAGGGTGATGTCCTTAACGGCCTTTTTTTTATTCCTCCCCCCTCCCCACCTAGAACTGTTAAAAAGAAGACAGGGATCACTCCAGCTTACATGAATGTCAGATGTTTCCTTATGTAGGGTAAGAAATGAAAAAGTAAGCGACAGCGTTCTACTGGAGCTGTAGAATTAACAGACAGGAATGCTGGGGTGAGTTAGGTATGTCAGTGTCTGAGCAACACGCAAGTGCAGCTATACAGGTTACATCTTCTTTCTCCCTCACTCACTGTAACAGGTGTTGGTTAGCTTGAGAACTTAATGAGGAGGGAGAAGGAGGCCCATTAATATTCCTCTCTGTTCAGTGTTCTGTTGATTTTATTAATCATCAGTGCTAAACAAATCAAAGGGGGCATGAATTTTGACATTTATTTCAACAGTGCTCGGATTACTTAAATAAGGTTTTGTAAAAAAAGAAAGCAATTTATGTTCCATTGTGTATTTAACAAAGTGATTGTTAGAAGATACATTTGGAGGAAAAAAAAGGAAAATGGGGGTAGAAGATGGGTAATAATGGGAATGGAAGAAATCCGCAGCAATGGAAAGAGTCCCGTTTTTCAGGTCTCCAGTGCAAGTGTCAATTCGGGTGATGCTTTGTGTAATCATTGGCGGTGAGATTGAGTTGCCTAAGCATAGGTGGCTCATGCCTTTTTAGATGCCCGGTGGTATCTGCTCAGCCCCAGGGTACCGTTCTCTTGTACCAGTCCCACACAGGTATGTCAGAAAAACAAGAACATACACAATTGCACATTTACCTGTGTTTAGGATTATGAATTGTGCACGTCTGTATTCTGATGTATCTAGAACTTCACCTTTCCTCCTTGCCTTTCCCAAAGGCAAGGATTTTTTTCATGTTATGCTAATTATATCTGAAGCTAACAGAAAGAGCTCCCTTAATCAACACTTGTGCTTAACTACCAGCATAATTAGATTAATTATGTTTTAGAGACATCCTAGAAATCATATCGTGCATGTATGTGTCTTGGAAGTAACATCATCCTTGTCTTCATATTTCTTATCAGATGTTTTTTGTTTGTTTGTTTAGTTTTCACCCCCACTAGCCCCCCTTCATAGATGGTGTGCAGATTGATGGAGTCCAGAAGCTTATGGTACTAGCTGTACTCCTTCCACAGAATCAGCTTACGTGCTTTCCTGCTCTGACACTATGCTCATGCCTCTGAGACAAGGCACAGGGGCACTGTGAATTTGATGAACCGTGTGATGTCACATTCCCTTTCTCTTATTTGCTGCTTTGGTAGGTCACCTTTTACTGTTTCTTGGAAAGATGGACCCAGGGATCTGTATAATATAGTTATGCTGAGGTGCGGTGTGTTTTCTGTTTTTTTATTATTGGCATCTTGACCACTATGCAACCAGTATAAACATTACTGGCAATAATACTAACTTCTGAGGTCAGGGCTATTGATTTTTGGAGTATAAGTAGGTCTGAGATGATAAATCTTACATTTTATTTGGATTTAACTTTAATATTGTTTTGGACAAAAAGTTTGTGATACCTAAATAACTTCGGTAAACATGTATTCATGTATTATGTTCATTAAATGATCGTTGCAAAAGGTACTTTTCAGTGCTTTGCTGGATAAGGGGTATTTGGAATAGCACACTGCTTTTAGAGATGGAAGTCTCTGTTAACCCGTCTAACAAGGTTTTAGAATGTCAAGAGAGTAGAGTTTGTTTGTGAGCTAGAAACATTTTGTATAAACAAAAGTTGAAGTGATCTTTAAAAGTTACCCTAATAATCACAAAGAAAAGAGCTGTTTCATGACTTTTTTCCAAAAACACTATAGCCTGTATTGTTTCAGGTAATTAATATATATTGTCCTAAGCAATGCTTCATCCCTGTAGGATGGTATCCCAGCTCATGCAAACTGTAGTATCTGCTGATGGAGCTTCACTGGCTATCTACATTTTAGTAATTTGGGGAAACAAAGCAAAAATAAATTACACCAAGATGAGATTTTTGTAACAGAACCTCTTTCTATGTCTCTGAAAGTACTACAGTATCATTTGTTGTCTTTTATGCCTGAATCATATAAAAGTTGTGATCCAGATGGAATTTGAGGAATAATAAAGAAGATGACTAATAATTATGATTATAATAATTATGGTGTGAGACCACATTGTAAAGTTCAGAGAAAGTAGATTTTTTTTCTTGCTGAGTACTCAAGGAGAAAATACAAACTGAACAATGTAATGTTTTTGTGGGATTTTTGTGTGTTTGTTTTGGTATTGAGTTGTTTTTTCTAACAATGTTAGAGGAGGGACCTAAGGTGGGAAGGCTACATTGAAGAAGTGACTTTTCTCTGGTTGTAACTTTCCTCCTTACTTGTAGCAGCTAAATCTAACTTAAGTCAAAATGCAATTTTAAAAAATCAGTTCTCACATAAGGACATTTCCGAAGGGCTGTTATATGATAATGGCTAAAATAATATCAGTAATGATCTGAGGTTATTAACCCAGGATTCTTCAAGCAAGTTTACTGGTTGCAGCTTCATTATTTTACTGGTTCTGCTTCATATTTTCTGATGCTATGTAGTGTTTTGAGTTGTTTGGGGGCTTTTTAGGGAGCAGGGGAGAGAAAGTGTGTTGGTACAGTGATTGTACTGTCTCAACCAGACTGTTGTTTTCATTTTGAATTGTTAAATGGATGCTTTAAGTTGCTGTGAAGTACAGTATCACCTTCATCTTCCTACCCAAAGCTTTCTGTTTGTATCTTTGAATTTCTTTGTCAGGGGAAAGTAGCAATAATTGTTGGCAGTGTGTGGATTGACCACTGTCTAAACACTCTCTTAAAGTGGAAAATGACATAGGTGTGAAACCTGTTGCATTGGGAAGTTAGTTCATACTGTTAGATAGCATTATTAAGATGTTACGCTGTTGATTTAGAATTTAAATGTCCAAGTAACTATATGCTGCATGCAGTTGGACAGATTTTTTTTTTTTTTTTTAAACATTTTTTATGACATCAGGTGATGAATTGAGAGAAATAAGCCCACTGTACTGCTTGGCTCATGAGACATTATATTCCCTCTGCCCTCAAGAAGAATTTTCTGTGGGAAAAAATAGGTCGATCACACAAGTCCATCTCAATCTGCAGACTGTCTTTACAGGATGAAAGCTACAGAAGCGGTCAGAAACAAGTAGTTAGAGAAACTAGAGCTGAGTTTAAAACCTGCATTAGTTTCCTCTTCAAGGGATTAGTGGCTGCTCCTATGTTGGGGGCAAGCCTTTGCATGGTTCCACAGTGATGGCCCCAGTAGAGTGAAAGCTTTCTGGTTCAGCTAGTTTATCTTGCCTTCAGTCCAGGTTGATGTGAAGTGGGAAGTGACGTGTCTGTTATTTTTTTTTTCTTCTGTAGTCCATATTTAAAGCAAGTGTAACTCTCTCCCAACATCCTCATGCAGAAATAACTTTCTTTTTTTCATTTGCAAAACATGTTCCTGTTGTAATACCTAAGTAGAAAAAGATTACATATAAGTGTAATTTGATTTTTATTCAGTGAAGCCCTGTAGGAATGGTAAAATCTGGTAAAATCTGTAAACAAGGTGTTTTAGCAGTTTTATAGGTGTCTATTTCTTGTTATGGAAAAAAAAAAAAAAAAAGTGTGACAGATGTGTTCAGACATGAGTGGGATAGTAGCTGAAGTGTTAATTGGATTATGTATCCCTGATCACCTTTCTTAATCCCTATAGCCCTTTACTTGCCCACAGAGGAACTACTGCGCGTTTTAAGTTGTAAATAAGGAAACAGGAGTAGCAGGGAGTACTGCATTGGGCAGTTTTATGACCCAAAGGTAGCCTTTCAAGAGGAGTGTGGCATTGCTAGATTGTTAAACTGCTTCTAACAAGTATCAGTTTATGCCTTTTCCACATGAAGGAAAGGATACAGTATTTTTTCCTTCCCCTTGGGATCAGGAATTAAGGTCTTTGTCTCATCTTTTTTACAAGGTAGTTCCATCAGGCATCCCCCTTACAAATTTTGTAATATGTTACAAACTCTAGCTTGATTATAATTGTTAAAAACAAACAAACAAAAAAAGTGTTTAATTTAATCCCAGCAACTACAGGCAAATATTTTTTTGCCAAAACTGCTTTGAAAAGGGAAGTTAATGTAGAAGTAAATTAGAGAAACTAAATGTTTTCCCCCCAAAAAATTAAATTGGAGCATTAATAGAACTGCGTATCAGTCTTAGAGTAATAGAGTAACTCTTGTAAAGTGAGATATAATTGTTCTTGCTGCTTACTTTCACCATGGTGTTTGAAAACAATGTTCTGATCATCAGAGACTGAATGAGACAGTGAAAATACAGAGGAAATCTCCGTAATTCCAGCAATGCATATTCCAAATTGAAACTGTTCAAGCCTTTCCAGTAAGTTTACACACTCTTCTTCTCCCCCCGCCCTCCTTCCCCCACTCCCCCCCCGCCCCCTCCTCTTTCCCACCACTAGTAATCATTGGAAAGATGTCAAAAAGTGGTAATTAAAACGTGAGCACTGGAAACACACACATAATTATTAAATATAACAGTGTGAGCTAATTATTTTTGTTGTGTTGTATTAATCAAATAGTTGCAGTGGTGAGCACAGGTGATATATGAAATAGGAAGAGCCAGCAATATTCAGGTCACAAGCTACTATTGTACAAGCAAATAGGAATTTTACAGGATCATAGTGTCTCTGTTAGTCATAGGACACCTGGGATCAACTGGCATTGTTAATGCATTGCAAGCAAGAATGTTTTTTCATGTGCTTCTTATATGCAAGCACATCATGGGCTAGAAAGTGTAAATAGTCAAAGTTTACACAGTTTGAGCAAGTCGTTTCCTCTTCGCAAGGGTATATGGTGCATGTATTGTCAGGTCGGAAAACAGAAATAGCAGAACTTAGCAGATACTGCAGAAATAGCCATTCAAAATATTTTAAAAATAAAAAGTTATTTGTTTGGGTTTTTTTTTTTTGTAATACTCTTTGAAAATATTGTTATGGTTGTAGGCATGCTGTAAATTGCAGATGGTTTTGGTTTCTGGTAGCATCTTAGATTACTCCAAACCCCATTGGCTGGCTCACTAATACAGACCTAGCTATGGAAGGCTTTTTCTGTTGTGTAGTTAGTTAGGCAAAAGTGTGCAAAAGGTTACTATAGATACATACTCTTACAGAAATTTATAGAAACTTACAAAATTATGTGAAGTTCTGTATTTGGTCTGAAGCGCTGTAAAGCAGAGAGTATTCTACATATGCAGTGATACAGCATCTTCATTTCATGTCTTGAATGTAATTTTAGTATTTATGATCTATTTATTTATTTCACGATTATGATGGAAAATTGAGATATTACTAGTTATTTGAACAATAACAGGAGTATTTAAATATAAAATATTTTAATTTACAAATACATGCTTCATCCACCCTAGAGATCAATACTGGTGAGTATACACATTCTCAGAGCTTTGTGTGTGTGCTGAAGCATTTGTACAGTGAAGTTCAACTAGCCCAAGACTTATAACTTTTCCTTTTTTCTTTCAAAAGAGGAATTAGTGCAATAAACACCATTATACTGCTCATGAATCAGACACCTCATTTTAATCCGTTGGTACTACATAATTCGTGCAACTGGAAATGTTTAATCTAATGAAGCAGCATGAAATATGACAGAATTTATGGTGGGTTTTTTAAAAGGTATATTCTGAAAAATCTCCAAAGTGTGAGAGCAAGGTTGTTTTGAACTAAATCAGTATAAAGAAGCTTCAACATATTCTGTCCTTGTTGACAACGGGTGTTATTGTTTTGGTATTGTAAATAATGGTGTGTGAGAAGATCTGAACTCAGGCAAGAGTCACAAAAAGAATAAAACTATAAACAGTGAGTAATAACAAATACCTACATGCATCCTTCTAGGTCTGTATCTTTATGCAATCCGTTTGCAGTTTGTAGGTAGGAGCAGGAGAGAATATAGAAAATGGAAAATCCATACTCTTTAAATAAGCAAATGTGATTAAGCCATACAAACTTTGTATAAGTGTAGTGAAAATATGTATGGGTAATTGCTTTTAGCGTAAGGAGCCAGATTTCAGATGTTCTATTAGATGTATTAAATCATTCCCTTCAACTTGCAAAACCACTGTGGAGGATTAACAGAAAATGATAGAGGTTACCACTGAAGGGGAATAAAGCCTTCCTTGGATATACTGTCTCATCAGCTCAGTTTTAGGGTGGACATAAAAAGAGGACTACCTTAATTATGGAAATGGCCTCTTAAAATGTTTAGATAGGATAACACTTGCTACTACAAACTAAATTTCAGTGATAAGTAACTGTCTTAATAATGGGTCCTCTAGTCACAATTTTCTGTGTAGAAATGTGACTTGAGGGGAAAACTGAAAAATTTTTCTGGTAGCCTGGTAGGTGGGGATGGGCCTGCTGGAATGATTTTTTGCAGAAATGGAAAAAATACATTTCTTTCTTTTCCATCAAAATACATGCAATGTTGTTAAAAGCCATTTACTTTAACTAAAATATTTATTCTTTGCTTATCAATTATGTTGTTACATGGTTATATGGCAGTGTCATGCAAACCAACAGCAACTCAGCTGGTTTAGATTTCAATTTTAGATGCAGATTCTCTTTTCAGTCTGCCAGTCATTGCTGTAGGACACTAAAGTGTATTGTAGACATGTAGAAGTGAGACTAATAGTTCAAGAAACATGTTCTTAAGACTTGATCTTCTGTATCTCAGGTTGTTACAACTATGAAGTCTTTATATTACTTGAAATACCTTTGTAATGAAACACCAAGATTCTAGTTCTAATTACATTTAATTCTAGAGAAAAATTCCCTGTTGACTTCAATGAAAGTTACATAGAATTCAGAACACATTAAAACACTGTACTTACACCTTTTCTGAATAAAGCAATGTTTATTTTTTTGTTGTTATTTTTCTCCCTTATCTCTCTTTCCTTGGGGGGGGGGCGGTATTTGTTTTCATGGATATTACCTATTTTTATCCTCTACTGTTAAAATGCCTTGTTTAGAGAAAACTTTTATTGAACTTTGAAAAATCACTCACCTATTAAAAGTATTAGTCTTACCCTTAAATTCTAATTAGCAGCTACATTGCCTCATAGTTTAGGAACATAGTTTCAATTAACTTATATATAGGAATTTAGGTGTTAATTAAGATTCTTGTTTAAGTTGAAGTTTCTGTGCTGGTTTTCAAAGATAACTTTTGAAAAATATATGATGAAAACTGGAGAACATGATTAAATTAGTATTTTTTTCCTGTTGAGGTTGACATATGGTTTGAATTATAAATGATGAAAACCAATATTATTTAAGTAATTAAGCCAAGCTGTTCTGAGACATTGAGAGAGAAATCTACACAATGTTTTTTCTTTTTCCTGACAATGTAGAAATAAAATCTTTATATATTTACCTCTTTGAAGTGCAAATGGTAAAGTTAGGAAATAACTTATTCCCTTTATTTTGAAGAACAATTTCAATGTCACCAAATTAAAGTTTATCTTTCAGTATGGGGGCACCAAACTATTGGATCTCAGTTCCTTCCTAAGATTTTTGAGTTGGTGGAGCATTTCATGATACCTCATTAGATGAATAACTCTGGCAGTGATGTGACCTTGTATTACTACGATGTATTCCATTCAGTGATTTGATCAGTTAAATGGGTCAAGTTCAGAAAATTGTAAGATGTTTATTCAACTTATGCTGTAGTCAGTGAACTTCAATCAGATATCAAATGTCTTGAGAAAAACATTAGTTTAAAATAAATATCAATTGAAAGCTATTCTCTGATTGGAAAGAATTTTCCAGTCTCAAATAAGTACTTGTGTCATCCCCAAAATAAACAATTATCAAAGGCAAGCATCTCTTAAATGAGGGAGACAGTACAGGATTCTGTATTCTGTCTCCTTTATAGCTTGTATTTAAAGATGCTTATGAAACCTGTTAAAGAAAAGATGAAGCAATACAATAATTAATATTACTGATATAAATCAGTGGAAAAAATCTTGTTTATTTGTTTGGGGGGGGGTGTGATTTTTTTCGTGAGTACTTGGTATTCTGGAGTGGGGTTTAACTGCTAAAATAGGAGCCAAAAGATAATGATCTTAATGCACTTATCTTCAGTTGAAAATGACATCCGAGATCGCTTTTGTCTTAATGACCCTCAACTACAGTATTGATTCCTGGTCAAAGTGCTGAGAGTAAGAGAGTGCAACTTTAGAGTTCCTGATGATACAGTCATGTTACTCATTTCATCCAAGAGAATCCCATCATTTGTAACAAACTATATGCTTTCTTAAACACCACATTCTAATTGAAATTCTTCATTTTCTGTAATGAAGAAATTAATGTAAACTCGTAACAAATTATGGACATCTTTCTCCCAGAGCATGTCTGAATTTCCCCCCTTTTTTAATGTGTATGTAGGCATTTAGAAAAATATCAGGAGTATATTTGCTAGAGGAATGGAAATAGGTAAAAAAAAAAAAAAAAAAAAAAAACCTAAAAAGGGAAGCAAACATATTTGCACTGTCAAGAAACAGCTTTCTTTCTGTCCTGCTAGTCTAGAATACAAAGTGATGTTCACTGTTAAATTTCAGCAATGTGTTGTGTTGGAGGTAAACACTTCTTACGAAGCTATTACCATGCAAATGTGAGTGGAACCAGAATAGAATGGAAGACTGATGAGGACTGGAGCCAGCAGTCTTAAATGTGCTGTGGCTTTTTGTGAACAGGACATCTTTCATAATAATTAATTCTTTATATTTTAAGTTGATTCTAAAATGCCACAAATGAAATGGGAAAAGTAAAGTTGAAATTAAGTCCCTCTTGACAGTTCTCACAAAGAAGAGTGGTTCAGAAGAATGAGGTATGTGAAGAAGAGAGGTTAATTTAAGAGAGGAGCATCCATGAAATGACGTATGTGTTCATGTAGACAAGCAGTTAAGCACATGCATCTTAAGTGAGTTTCCACAGCTCTCACTGCATGTATTGACAAGCCCCTTCAGGTGCATGCTGTTTGTAGTCTTAGAAAGAAAAACATTGAGATATATCTCTGTTGAGCCACTCTAATTGTTAGTTACACGTTTTTCTACTGGTACAGAAAAAACAGGGTGCAGCTACAGCCAGAGGACTCTGTAATTTGTATCACAGCAGACTTGCTACAAGTCTTTAAGCATATTGGAGCAGAAGATGAAAGACTTGAGAACACTGTATGTCCAGTACATGTGAAATCTGCTTGTGGAGTGCTATTATTTTAAATCCCAAACTGGTTGTTTCCAAAACACTACACAGGTAGGTTGATCACACTGTCTAAAGCAGGTATGTGTGGTTTGGTATGCAAACCCAGATCTATATCCAGAACTATCTGTCAGGGGTGTGGACCAGTGCCTGAAATTCTGGAGGCTTCTAATGGAAAACAGAAAGATATTTATTGATTTATATATTATTTTTTTTATACCACCATTTGTTCCTGTTTTTATCTGTTGCTGCCTAACATGAAGATGAGTATGCTGATAGAAAAGCAAGAGATCATGTAATCTCCATATAACTCTTAGAAAGGTAATAAGGAAAAGGCCAGTCTATACCTGATAGTCCTTCCAATGCCTCATGGCAAAAGGAAGGAAAGGAGTCTAGGAGGATGACTTGTTTTCCAGTCCTTAATAGGTTATGGTATTGATAAAATTTCTCTACCTAAAATACTTCACCCCTCCCCCAATAGCATGTCTGGTTAGGTTGTTTGATGAATCAGTCTGGTGTGCTAAATCACTTCCTTATCCTTACACAAAACTACAGGGATTTAAATTCTCTTTATTTTTCTGATGTATTTCAAAGTTTCACCTATAAAATTAATCTACTTTACTACTTCTGTAATGATTAATTGTGAAAAATATATTATTTTGAATGTTATGATGAAAAGCTCACAGAATATTCAAAGAGCTTGCCAGATGAATTTGCAACATGACACATTTGCAACTTGCAATTTTAAAGGATTTTAGATTGCTTTCTTATCTTGCTTTGACATATTTAAGGGAGTATTAACCATCTTACTATCTTTTTTGGGGGGCAGAGGGGGAGCTTCTTTATTTTGGTACAAATCTATTCATAAAATGTTCATGTTATTTTTATATTCAGCTTTTATTGCTTTGCATTTGTCAACATTAAATTTCAGTTTTTGCTTGTCAACCTAGTTACAGAGAAAATCAAAATTCATTTAAATTTGACTTACTACTTGCTAAGTTTGCAGTTTTCCTCCAAATTTTATATTATCAGCGAATTTAACAATCTAGGTCATTTGTAAAAATTAAAAACCAGCAGAAGCCTTACAGAGATGACCCTAGTAAAACTCCACTAGATATTTCTGTGTTCAGCACTTTCATGTGTGAATACAGCAACTTTTTCATAAACACACTTTAAAGCACCTTAAGAAACTGGACTCAACTCCTGTGTATAAAGATAGCAGAATTAAAATTTTGATTTTTGAGTGATTGATGCACTCAATGCAATATTGCATTTCCTTATTTTAGGGCAGGAATTTTATTTTTTCTAAAACTAGTTAACAATGTAAAGATATAATTAAAAAAAAAAAATTAGTTTGAGAGATCAGTCCATACAGAACCACCCTCTAATTTTTCAGTGTGTTTTTCCTTACACACTAATTAATACTGCTTATAGTTTGCTCATCAGTGTCCTTCAGAAAATTTTTGTGATACCAAGGAACTGGAGTTGGTTGAGGACGTCACAAAGGAGTGGTATGGCCTGCAGAAAATCTCGATGACTGTAATTGGAAGGCCTGTGTTTTTTTCTTTTACAATGAATATTCTTGTACATACTTACAGCTTTTGAATGATTAGCTTAACTGATAAATTATTTTAGTTGTAAATAGTTTTTATTATTTTTCCTATTCTTGTACTGTAATATAACTCCAATATAATATAGATAGTATACTATTAATACTTCTAATAGGTGTGTAAAAGTATATTGTTAATTTGATGTAATGGTAGTATATATATCACTTCATGTCTTGACTGATAAATTAGGCTGGGCTTGTCTTCACATCTGAAACTTTCCAGCATCAAATTAGCCATTTGAAAGGGGGAAAAAAAAACAAAAAAAAGAAAATCTCCATGCTTTTCTTCAACGTATTGATTTCTCGACTGAAACAGATCACTATATAAAAAACAAATACATGGTATAATCTTAACCCAAACTGGAATGTTTTGCTATATAAGGCAGTTTTGTGTTGCTTTCCCCCTCCACATCTCACTTTAATTATTTTGAGAGGAGGAGTAGTATGGCACCACCTTTTACACCCCAGAAGCATATAATTGATGGCAAAGTTTTCTTCCTATCAGGTACATTGTGGCTGTTCTTAGCTGTGCTGCGTGGACAAGAAGAGGTGATGTCTCTTTCCCAGTTGAGCAATCATAACCTGCCACATCGTCTCCTCTGAGATGATTGTGTGTAAACAGCCTCAAATCTCAGACTTAGGGAATTATGGCAAAGCTTTGAGAGCCTCAGGCTACATTTGTGGTGGGGTCTCTTTTGTTTGTAATGTTTTAAAAATTATGATAATCACGTTCTGCGAGAATAGCAGATGCTTAGTATTGAAGGGTCTGACTCCAACTGTCCTAGTCTGGCCTTTAGTTACATGCAGTATGGATGGCCTGAAATGTGTCTGAGAATCTCTCATTTGAGAAATGATTATCTGGGTATTGATGGGAAAATTGAAGAGGTTGGAGTGTAGCAGGCATTGCAGCTGCTGGGCTTTAGTGGTGTTGCTTGCAGTAAGACTGTGTTGACAGACTTTCTTCCCTTGTGTTAGGAGCTGACACACTGATGTGTTTTTGTCCTAGAAGCTAGATGGAAGTGGAAGGGAGAAGTGAGATGCTCCCTGCTCTCCCAAAATGTCTGTTGTTAGCACAAAGTCTCAACTGCTTTAACAACAGTATAACTCTAAACCCCAGCACAGGCAGAAGTGGAAAATGATTAAATAGAAAATGATTAAATTTGGGCTATATTTAAAGTGTTGTGTTTCATTCAAAAAAAAATGGTACACTTGAAGTGGTACCAGACAAGGAGGAGTTAATGTTTTTTCCCTTTAATATATTGACATGCCCATAACTTAGAGAAAGGCTAAAGCTCTGGCAGTTTTAAAAATAAAGAGTCAGGAATGTCAGCATCAGCTTCTCCGATGGAGTAGGTGTATTGATGTACAGTTTTACTGCACAGCAGAAATAGCCCTGGCAAAAAAATATTCCACAGATCATGGAAGCATGCAAAATCTATAATCTGAATTACTGTATTAGACATATTTTTGTAGTATTAGAGCCATAAAGAATCCAACCTTGATGCATCTTTTCTAAAACAAAGTCATGGTCATATCTAGGTCTCTCTGTTTCCAAACAAGACTTGTCAGTACAATGAAGTATTAAGAAAAAGTATTTGGCTTATTCTTAAAGTAGGATCGTGAATATATTCTGTCTAATTATGTTACATTGACTTTAAGGCAATTGCTTGTGTTTAAAATCCTATATTGGAGCATAGGAAGTTCCGCACCAACATGCGGAGAAACTTTTTCACAGTGAGGGTGACAGAGCACTGGAATAGGCTGCCCAGGGGGGTGGTGGAGTCTCCTTCTCTGGAGATATTCAAGACCCGTCTGGATGCCTATCTGAGTGAAATGTCCTAGGGAGCCTGCTTTGGCAGGGGGGTTGGACCCGATGATCTCTCGAGGTCCCTTCCAACCCCTACAATTCTATGATTCTATGATATATGCAACAAACAGATTTAAAAAAGCTATGTGAAACTCCTTTTTTGGTATTTATGTCCATTTATTTCTATGACAGGTAAGGATGAGTTGTCCCAAGCACTAGAGAAGTTTAGTTGAGCTTCAGTTAAATAAGTTTTTTAGTACATTTGACAGATTTTTTTATTATAGATATAATGCATAATCAATGCTGGTCAAGCTTTTACCATGAAAGTTGTATTTTCTTAGAAAAAATGTGATTGTGTTATATCTGTTTTCTAACCACAAACAAGCAAAAATAAGCAAATAAGAATTATGATAAACCCCCAAAAAATCCTCCATCTTACTGAGTTTGTAAAGGTATTTAGGTACTTCTCAGGAGTTCTAGTGGGAGTACTTCAGACCTATTTTTCTGTAAAGTTTCTTCTTCAGCTCAATTTATTTTCCAGGATTCAAAACTGGAAAACATGCCCCTGAAGAACCCAGATGACTTGACTAGATGTGAGATGTGCCTTAATTTTCTTCCAGCATCTGTAATAAAGCCCATCTTGTTACTTTATGAACACTAACTGTGAAAGAAAAATACAGAATACAGGAAACTGGCCACCTTTCCAGCTTTCTGCAAATTTGTAGAAAAGCTGGAAGAAGATACCAATCAAGCCACTATTTGCCAAGAAAAACAGACACCAGGTTTTATTCTGTTTAACTTAGTAATATATTTTTTCCATCCCTATCTGTCTATCAAATACTTGACAGTGGAATAAGTAAGAAACTCTCTTGTAACTGTGGAACACAGGGACTCTCAAACCTCTGCTGTACTTGCTCTGGCACTGCCTTTGAATTTCCTAGTCTATCACACCAGTTGTTTTCAGACATGATTTCTACAGCTTTGGTGACGATACAATTGTTTCGAAGGGAAGAGTCAGCCTGCAAGTTTTCTTTTTCCGGGGAATATGTCATATTTCTTTGATCTATTCTTTGTCCAGAATAAGGAAAAAAAAACCTGAAACATTACAAACTCGAAGTGTTTGAGGTAATAAGGATAAGATGTCAGTCTTCAGGGAATGTGATGTAGCCTGTAAGACTGCATTTTGTGCTTTTTGGGTCTCCCAATTGTGTTGTTTCCATGTGGACAATAAATTTTTAAGCACCATTTTCAGCTCCAAAATTAGAAAGCTTTATTTTGATTTTTTAGAATCAATGGAGGAAGAGGTTTTGAGGAAAACTGTATCACATGTTGTCTGTAAGAAACAGGCTAAAGGACTATCTTCAGGCCATTCAATGGGTGGTGGTTTAGGCATAGACTTTTTCAACAACTCCCATCAAAAAGACAGATGGAAGATTCTTAAGAAAATAAGAATAAATCCTCTAGTACTTGCAGTTACTATTGCTAAATCATTCACATCCCTTTTTCTCGACAGTAAAAATTCTTATGAGATATCATTAGACTGTTACAACTTATAATGGAAAAATCAATGCAGTAAGAAAATTAAATTTTACTGAGAGCCTTTAGGCAAAATGCAATGTGAAAATGCATTTTAGCTTCCCTTGTGGTTCAGAGGAAAAGGAAGAAATGGAATCTAGGTTAGCTGTCAGTGCACAACAGTTTTTTAGAAGCCAGCAAAGCAGACTGTGAACTAAACTCTTGCTTAATGTATCTCTTCCCTGATTACTTAATAATGTGAAAATAACCACCTTAATCTGATCATTTGAAAGGTCAGAAGTCTCTTCTATCCTTTTTAAAAACCAGTCTTTGGTCAAAATCAATGAGTAGATTCATCTTCCCAGGAAGAGGATTTAACAAAAGGAAAACTGATTCATCTGCTAAGGTATACAGCAATGACATCTGAACCCCTGGAGAGAGAGTGAGAGTGAGAGTAGCTGAAGTGGAACGAGGTGATTGTGGTGTAATCAAAAAGAAGTCGATCAAAGCTGCCAACAAGCTCTTGTGGAGAAGTGACATATATACTACATTTGGTGTACTTTGTAATCACTGTAAGTGGTCACTGTCTCTTGCTGGCAGACACATACAACAAACACAAACTGACACACATGGCAATTACAGATTTAAAGCTTATTAGAAAACCAAAACAAAATAATCCCTGAAGTCTGCTTTTTGGGTTCACTGTTTTAAAGTAAGAAAAATTCTTAACTGTTTTCTGTTTAATCCAACAATACATTTATACAAAATTTATAGATACAAAAATCTATAGCAATCAGAGTCCAGGTTAGATTTAGTGGTGGTATTTATCATTAGAACAAATGTATGTGAATTTTAAGTAAGATTTTTTTTTTAATATTTAAAATGGAGTTATAAATTTGTACTTATGAATGAGATTAATATGTTTCAGGAAGATGCTTGAAAGCTAAGAGTAAGAATTAT
The DNA here is from genome assembly GCA_027925045.1 of Hypotaenidia okinawae. Classification (NCBI taxonomy): domain Eukaryota; kingdom Metazoa; phylum Chordata; class Aves; order Gruiformes; family Rallidae; genus Hypotaenidia; species Hypotaenidia okinawae. The sequence goes on along the minus strand of BSDF01000005.1, from coordinate 38,222,305 downwards.
TCAGCAGCTGGTTGTTTTACCTTTCCACAACTTCTTTGGTCTTCAAGGGAGTAGTTAGGGAGAGGATTTACCCATACCTCTACACACCTATTATGTTTACATGAAAGAAATGTGTGCATATGTTTATATAATATCTGTGTGCATAATATGTTTGGAAATACATATCTTATGTATACACATATACTCTAAAACTGTAACAAACTTTTTTTTCCTGGAAGTTTTGGTTTCTGATAGTCAAATTCAAGTGCATTGTTTCACTTTGTCAAAGCATAATATAATTTTACATGAATTTATTTGGTTGGTTTTGTTTTTGTTTTTACAGAAATATAACCCAAAAAGTAGCTTAAAGTGCTGCATTTCTTTGAAGGACTAAAATTAGAAAATGAATCACTATGCTTTTGTCAGCTTAAAGGAATGAATATTGTTGGTAGTTTTGGTAGTTGATTGGATCTCTGGTGGCTAGCTTTAAAGAAATATTTTTTTGACATCTTTAATTTTTTGAGCAGATTATTTCAGTGTGCAAGTAGAGACCCACATATGTGGTTTTGTGTGTATTAATTAACATCTTCCAGATAGTTTGTCATTTAACAACATGTACTAGAAAGAAGTCTCCTAAATCTCCTTTTGTGCAGTATACAGAAGAAAAGCATTAGCTAGCAGTTTCCCAAGACTAATGAAGAACAAGTCTTCTTTTATGCTACATGTTAAAACTGAATCTGTTTATAGTAGCATGGCACCAGGGAAGAGGCTGATTTAGAAACCAGTATATCTCATTTACACAGACTGTTTTGCAATGGCTGTCTATAATCTGTGGAAGCCCAAGTGTGATTGGCTAACTGAGCAGCTGGCCTTCTCACCTGCTGGTATATTCATTTATTAATTAGAATATTCATATGTTGTATAATTTGTTACCTTTGATATAGAATCACGGAATGGTTTGATTTAGAAGGTACCCCTGACTGTCAGGTTAAAGGTTCTTTAATGGAACATCCTTGCAATGAGCAGGAACATCAACTAAATCAGGTTGCTCAGAGTCCTGACCAACTTGGCCTTAACCATTTCTAGGGATGGGACATCCACAACACCTCTTGGCAACCTGTTCTGCTGTTTCACCACCCTCTTGGTAGAAAATGTCTTCTTACAGCTAGTCTGAACCAACTCTCTTTTAGTTTACAACAATTGCCCCTTATCCTGTTGCTACAGGCCCTATTCAAGGTCTCTCCCCATGGTTTTTTATAAGCTTCCTTTACCTGTTAAAAGGTCACAGTAAGGTCTCCCCTGAGTCTTCTCTTCTCCAGGCTGAACAATCCCAACTCTCTCAGCCATCCTTCACAAGAGAAGTGATTCAGCCCTTGTGTCATCTTTGTGGCCCTCCTCTGGACTTCTTCCAGCAGGTCCATATCTTTACTGTATAGGGGACCCCAGCGCTGAAAGCTAGTCTAAGTGGTGGGGTCTCACAAGAGCAGAGTAGAAGGGGAGAATCACCTTCCTGACCTGCTGGTCACACTTACTTTGATGCTGCCCAGAATGTGCTGGGAGTGTGCATTTCTTGGTCATGTCCAGCTTTTCATGCACCATTGCTTCACACTGATGCTCTCAGTCCATTCTTTCTCCAGACTGGTTGCCCTGACCCATGTGCAGGATCTTACACTTGACCTTCATGAACTTAATGAAGTTCATATGTGTCCACTTCATGAGCTTGCACAGGTCACTCTGAATGACATCCTGTCCCAAAGGTGTGTCAACTGCACCATATCACCACTGTTGAAATATGCTTAATTTAATGTGTTAAGAGACTTGATGTAATATTTCTTGTGTTAAATGCTCCATGAGAATACTTTGAAAACCAATACTGAGCCCTTGGTTTGAGAAAATACAATTCCTTGAGTACAGTGATAGTTGAGGATGCTTTAGAGCCATGTAGTTTTATTTGGGTGTATTTGGGGATGAGAAAATAGCTCTACAGAACCATGGAAAATCTAGATCTCATGAAAGATCATCCCACCTGAAGTATTTTAACATCTCTGATAATGAAGTGGCTAATCTTTCTATATCTGCCAAATCACAGAAATCTCTAGTCTTATCATGTCTAGAGAATTAGGGATTTATTTGTCCCAATAACCTCTGTGTCACCTTACTCTCTACTCTGGATTTATAAGCGTAATTTTATTTGATGTTTTTTAAAGGGTTTAAATGTATTTAAGCTGTAACACATCTAATATATTGCTCACCCAATAGTTATAAATTACAGTGTGTAAAATCAATCTGCAAGTTTTCCTTCTCTGTAGCATTACATACTAATTTAGGAGAAAAAACAAGGCAAGGAAAAATCTTGGAAGTTGAAACAATAGATTTAAATGAAAAAAGACAGACACTGATTCAAACATCCAACTGTTAATAGAATATTAAACATTTGGTTATACTAATTGCAATAAGGACCTATAGGTGCTACCTCAAAATAGTGGTCAAAGAAGCAGCAGTTTTGCACCATGTTCTGAGAAATGTCAAACACCTGAATTCAATATTCAAATTGAGGGGGTTAGCCAGAGGTTAGGTAATGACGATTTTAATCTAATGAGCTTTGTGCCACTGTTTTCTTTAAGTTTCTATTTCAAAATGGGAAAAGGCTTTTGTGATACTGCATATATAGTGCCTGACTTCCTGATGAAGTGAGTAAAAAAGCAGTTCTGTTCATATAGAGCATTTTATTCAAAGGTAAATACTCAATAAGAAAAGTACCTATTGAGTTCTCCCTGATAACTGCTAAGTAGACAATTACTGTAGGAAGTAACAGCTGTAGTGGGACGGATCAGTAAACCACAGGTGATTAGTGCTTTGTTTATAAGTTTCCACACTGGTGAACCCAAATAACAGATTTCTACTGATGTCATGCTCTTTAGTAGATGTGCAATGCTAGCTGAAATACCTAGAGAGGGGCCCACAGTGAACATCACCCTCAGATTGTGCCAGCAAACAGTCTAGAACTAATGTGTAGTATAAATCTATCTTGTATTTCTGATTTTTATTATACTGTACATTGGTATTGTAGAAGTACATAGCTATGAGAAACTTACTTTTATCACCAGTACTTATGAGGCTTACATTTATTTGCAGGAAGACACTGCAAGGTACACTGTAGCACCTGCGTTTAATGTCTCAGAATGGCAGTCTTTGGCATACTTCAGTTATGTTCGTGCTATATGCACTGAGCCTTTCAAATTCTGTGGCACATTTCAGTATGAATTTGACAATGAGCATGGCAAAACTATTGGGAAATAATGGCAGAATTACACACTTGAAGCTTTTCACATTGCCGGGAAGCAAGAATAAAGTCCTTATTTGTCTCATACTTCACCTCTTGGAAATAAAATGACAATTGACCTAACAAACACTGTGGATTGAATCCTTTTAAAACTATCAAGAAATTTTGTTTCCAGTGACAAAATGATTAGGTCCTAAATCATTTATTGTACTAGTGTGACTGAAAATAGCGAGTACAAGAAAAGTGTATTAATACAAATCAAAACACATTACTTCACAATGTGAAAAAACATCATGTAGGAAAAGTAACTGAAATAGTTCAATAACATATATATATATTAACAATTTACTACTTTCTGCAAATGCATTTTCATTTGTGGATACAAAGACTTCCATTGTGTAATGCTACAATATCTTTTTTTTACATTTCTAACTTATTCTCCTCAGTTGTGCATAAAAGAAGTTATAACTCATTTATTAAGACCTAAGTTTGTTTATGCCCATCAAAGATTAACTGAACATATTTTCTTAGGTACATGCCTTTAGTATTTTATAAATTTTATTTTTCAATTTGAGGTAATTCTTAGTAATAAAATATCTGATAAAAACTAAATCACATAGTTATATAGAAAGAGATTTTTATGTGTGTTCACGCAACTGAAATTCATACCACTTTTCTGTCAACTATTTACTAGTTTACTAGTTATAGCAACTTTATTAAATGTATTTCTTTAAATTATTTCTTTATGTGCCTCAGTAATGTATAAAAATTTTGCTGCCATTTAAATGTAAAACAAGTGCCACAAGTATTCGCCCCTTTCTTCCCTAGAATATTGACTAGAGAAATTTAAGGAAGAAGTATACAGGAATCACAATTCCCAAGCTGTACACACTGAGAAACTGTATAAGACACATTATAAACACAAACTGTGATTGTATGGATTTTGATGAATCTGGGCTGTGCTCTAGCTAGATTTGTTTACTTAGAGGCAGAGAAGTCATGTATGTATGGAAACTTTTCAGAATCTAAATCTAGTTTCTGAAAAATTATGTGACTGGCCCTTAGGAGAAAAAGAAGGAAACAGAAGCAGGATCAGAGAGCAGTCTGTGTAGCAGCACCAAATGCAGTGTACACTATGCATTAGGTGTAGTAATTTTATCCCCCCTATCACCAGGGTTGATGGGACTTAAGGGGATCCCACATTTACAGTAAGGGAAAATTGAGATGGAGACATCAAATGCCCCTTGGTATCCTGAAATGCTCTCTTGTCCAAAATGAAGCTTAAATGCCTCCTGAGATTTCATTTTTATTTTGATCTACAGATCTGTTTGGGTAAAATCAGACATTCTGTCTCATCTACCAACTCTTCATGACACCCTCAAAAAGTTACCACTAGGAGGAAATGAAGAGTTGCCTGCCTTTGTATGAGGTAGATAGTGTTAACCAGTAGCAGCATGTAACTTTGAGGTCTTCATGTTTTCATGTCACCAATTTGTAAGTGTTCATTGTTTTCTGGTTGTCTTCAGATTTAGGGGGAAAAAAAACCAAACAAGACTGCAAGCCTGAATTCTGAGAGGAAAGTGGCAGCTTAGAAAATTTTGATTCATTAAATTGTTTTGAAAACTGACCATTTTACAATCATGTTTGGTGGTAATGTCCAAATGCTCTTAGTAGAGTGGCAGCTTCTACATGTGTGGGTCAGAAATAAAGGTATGTGATAGTGCAGTGATAGTTCTTCAAATATTTCTTTATTTTTTAATGTAGTTTTCTATTTTTTAATGTTTAAAGAACTCAACAAAAGAAACCCAAACCTTGGCATTCTAGTCTTTTTTTTTTTTTTTTTCTTACCAGTGGAAGAGTGCAAAGAAAATAGAGTAAGCCAGAAACAGGCTGTTGCTGAACGTTTATCTTCTCTACAGCTCCTTCCAGAAAAGCAGCCACTACCTAGTACTAGTACTAATACTTTGCTGTTGTTTACTGGCTTTTGTTAGCAACTCTTAAAGTAAAATCTAGGTTTTTTTCAACAGCTATCAAATACGAGCACAAAAGATCCCTCAAGCTGTTTCATAAAACCACCTCTTCTCTCTGACATGGAAATGACTGTGTGGAATATCAGTGATTCTGTGAAAGAGTAAGGAATGCAGCTGGGCTTTTTTCTCCATTTCTTTGCATAGGTCCACAAAGTAACCGTTTTGACAGTTAAGAGTGGTGACTGTGAGAACTGTAAAGGCACCTCGACTCATGTGAAAGATAGACATTAAGTGAACTTAGTGTGTAGGTACGTGGCATACAGAAGCATTAGGACAAGAAAAAAGTCCAGAATTCAAACAAACTGATATCAGGGAAGAGCAGTCCCTGCAGACACTTGTATTTATTTTTTTACCTTTGAAACTAGTTAGGTTTGAAGTTAGTTGGTATCAGACAAATTCTGCCTCCAAGAGATCAGTACCATTATAGTTCTTCAAATGAGTGGGGATTAGGGCAGTTTTTATAACTGTTGTAATATTTTATATGGTTGAAATATTTCTTTTCTGAACATAACTTTCCATCTGTTCTCTGTTCTTCAAAAAAGCTATAACACATATGCAAAAATAATTAGTAAAATAAACAGTGTGGATAAAAAAAGAAAACAAAAAGCAACCTCAGGCTCAGAAAATTGATTTTAAGCCTCTTATTTGTACAACAAATAAGGGAATCTGTCTACTGCATAGACATAGTGACATTAATGATTTTAAGAAAACCTTCTATTTGTGGATTTAAGTCATGGTCAGGCTTATTAAAATGAAGTCTCTGGACTATGCAAATCTTACAGATGTGTTTAATGTATTACTTGTCTCTCGTCGTCACAGAGGACACTTGTGTTCCTACAGAAAACTTCAAGATCATGTGTTTCTGAGGAGATGGTATCAAAACAAGCTTTAATTAATGTAATTGATAAAGTACTACTAAAGTCATAGAATTGTAGGGGTTGGAAGGGACCTCGAGAGATCATCGGGTCCAACCCCCAAAAGTCAATAATATCAAAACTAAACTATGAGTGTAAAGAACAAGAAAAGTCATAGGCATCCATAGTTGGATCATGGGTGATCCAATGGCCAAATAAAAGCCTTTGTTGGATTTTTTTAATGAATTATTTTAAGAGTTAGTGGTTTTTCCCAGCAGTCAGAAACAACTGTACTTTTTGTTCTTTAGTGAACCGAGTTGGTCTTGATGGCTTTTTGTGTTTGTCACTGTGAAATGGGCTAGAACATCTGCCAAGATGTTGTATTTGAATGTTAGTTTGACAGTGGAGTCAAAATGCTTGTGAGTTTATTTCTGAAGCTTTTTATACCCTGATTTTCGAAGTCACTGTACAATTTGAAGGAGTAAAAATTAACTGCATATTCAAACCTTGTTTGGATTTCTTTTGGAAGAAGGAAGTGTGTATGTAAGCTAATTTATTCTAACTTATTATGGTTAGACAGAACTTTACAGTTATCAAATTACAGCCAGAATTAGGATTTAATAGATAAATCAGTATCTAAACAACCTACCAAATTAATAGAACAATTCATCTAATGAAAATGGGAAGTCAATGCTAAAATAAACTATTTCTTGTTAGGCTTGTCTTCAACCTACTCCATTTTGAGCCAAATCTGTAGCTTGTGTTGTAATGTATAGTGAATAACCTATATAGTGCAGAACAAAGTGCAGGAGTCTGTTGAATGTGACATGTTCTGCACTGCTGCCCTTAGTCTACAGCAGTTCCTTTATAGTGTGCAGAAATACAGTTTTCTGTATCATGATTTTTATCTGATTCATACAAGGAAATGCTTAAAACTGGTCAAACAATTTGCACTTTTGGTGTATATATTTGTTTCCAACAAAAGGGAGACTGCAGAGGCTAGTGATGTGGATCCTGTAGATAGCTATAGTTAAGACAACGTGAAACCTATTCTTCAGTGTACATTTTGATCTTAAACTCTTGCCAAGTTGAATTGCTCTAATAAGTAATTACTGTGCCATTTTTAACATGAAGGGATTAACTGAAGAGGATGCTGTAGGAGATCAAGGAAGAGTGAATCTGTGGAAAGATAAGACATCTGGTGTGATAAATTTCAAGAGACTTAATATAGTAATGGCAAAAAAACAACCTACAGGCATGCCCTTTCCAAAAACAGACCCTTGAAATCAAAGAAGGTCTTAAAACTTAAAAAAGATCCTTCAGGAGGGTAGGGAAGACTGACTTGTTGGCTCACAGACAGGAACATACAGACAGATAAAGACCTCTAAAGACTGATTTAAGACTGGCACAAGTAACAGTGAAGATATAACAGTGTAAATAGGCATAAAATATTGTGTTGTCATAACAAAGCTGATGACATTAAAGAAATAGTATGAACACCATCACTGGGATAGGATGTTCTGTGTCTAAGAATTTTAGCATGGGTTTGAAATGACCTAATTGCTAACAAGGGCATGCAAAATTTCTGTGGTACTTAACAGTTGTGAGATGGGAAGTACATTGCCAGTCTTTGGAAATAAGTTCCAGGGAAAGACCTCTGTATGCCTGACAATGCTACCAGGCAAATGACTGAAGATTATTTTGAACGATCCACTTGTTGAACATAGGATAACTATCTGAAAAAGGAATAAGCTTCCTTGAAAGAGAAGTCTCTCATTAAATTAATTTTGAGTGTTTTGATGGAGTCAAGGTATATAAAAAATAAGTTGCTGTTGACTTACTGAATTTCTCAAAGGGATTTTTAAGGAAGTTCAGCATCCATGGACTAAAATTCACAGCCTAAAGGATAAGTTCTTGCAGTGTGAAAAGCTACCATAGCAGTTCTACAGGTGTCTGTTCATTCATAAAACTGCCAGAAAAGATCGACTTCAAAAGACTGAAGTGGGAAAGTTTGCTGATAGTACAAATATACGGAATTTAAAAGGGTGAGGGGTGACTATGAAAAATAGTTACAAAATCAAGTGACTGGGCAGTACTATGGCAGGTGAAATTCAGTGACATCAAATATGAACTGAGGCATAACAGTGATGAAAATATTTTCCTGTATTAGCTGATGGTTTGGTGCATCGTTACTAGTCAGGAAAAAGTCCTTGAAGTTGAGCTACATACTTCATGGAAATAACAGATCAATGCTTGATAGCAGTCAAAGAGAGGTGACACATTAGAAAGGATTAGAAAACAGAACAGTGAATATGGTATACACCACTGCATAAAACCAGGGTTTGCCATTGCGTAAAGATTATGTGAGGAGTTTGGTTGCCTGTTTTGAAAATGAATGTGTAAGAAATGGAAAAAAAAAACCATTCAGAGAAAAGCAATGTGGGTAATCAGAAGTATGAGCTGCACCTAGTATTTTAGGTACAACTGCAGGTACTAGGACTCATCGGCTTAGATAATGGATGATTAAAAGGGATAGAAAAAGTCTGCAGAATCACGAGCAAAACAGAATGGACTGGTAACTCCCTCTTCCATTGCAACAAGTAGGGTTTGTTAAATGCTAAGTATGTGGAAGTTGGTTTAAAACAAAAGGCAGTAGTTAGTTGTGCAGAAGGTGATAGACTTCTGGAAGACTTTGTATGCATATTGTGCAAAATTGGATGTGCACATTGAGTGCAAAAGGTTTGCATTTACTTGAGTAGAGATGGGACTTTTTGGAGCTAGATGATCTGTGGAGGGACACTTCCAACCCAAACCATTCTATGATTCAATGGAACAAGAAATCAGAGGACAGATGAACTGGAGTTTACTGCATAATTCACATTACATTCAGGAAATCTCAGGAACTGACAGTAATTGTGAGCTGGGAAAAACATCATGGGATTGCAGCAGAAATGTGATGTCCTTATCCTTTCCAAGGTATACTTTCATGTTTGTTGCTAGACTGCAGATACCATGCTAACTGCACTCTTCATACACCTTAGTCTAATTGAATATTGCTGTTCTTGAAAATTCACAAAGTGAAGCATGTTCTATTCTGAAGGAGCTTCTCTTGAGTCACTAATAATCCCATTGTGGTTTTCAAGAACAAACAAGTGTATATTACAAGTGTTTGGAGAGTTAACTGAACACAATTGGGGAATTGCAGGCTGCAGCCCCAGGATCCCATCTAAGTGAATAATTACAGTTTGTTTTTTTTTTTTGTTTGGTTTTTTTTGTTTTTTTTTTTTAACCTGGCTCTGCAGTAGAGAAGTTGGCTTTACTTTCTCGTGTAATTACATCTGTTATCCTGGAGAACATGAGAGAGAAGGCATAGGAGGTAATATGGCTTAATGCCATATTAGGATTCTCACCACAGACTAACTGCTTTAGGGTTAGGTTTGCATTTTTCTGACTGTTATATGCCAGAAACGGTTAGGTGCCTTTAATTGCTGATATTTATGATACAGTACAGTTTGCCAGTTAAGCTGCCATTTACATAAAAAACCAAACAAATAAAACCATGTCTGACTGGGGCTTTTAGAATACATACATCTTGTTCACCCTTTCACCTCATCTTTGTGAACTATTTGCTAGCTCATACTCTGATGACATTCTGTATAATGCAGTTGTCTTTGATTTTTCCAGAAATAGCTCATTAACCATTGAATTGATATCTTGACCTTCCAATTGACTTCCTAATTGATGTTTCCTTTCATTGCACCTGTTTAACAATTCATTTTTATGTGCTGCTTATATTGTAACATGTTGTCTTATCTACAGTTATATATATTTTATTAATACATACGGTGCTTGCCACTTTAAATCAACTGCATGTTCATTTCTGAATCACTTTTCCCCTCCTTATTCAGTATACTATTCTGAAGTAGAAGAGGAAAGATTAAGATAAATAAAACATGATGCAGTTCTTGTTTCTCCTTTTTTTTTGGTGCTCAGTGACAGGTATCACTAAGCTACTGTGATAATGCTGTAATTCTGAATGCAAGTGTTGCAAACCGTATCAGTGTCATTGCTATACTTACTGTAACAGTCTTGTATCATACTGTATGCTGACCAGGCTTGTATGCCTTTAATATTACTTTTTTTCCTTTCCATACCCTTAAAGTCTATCAGTTATGTCTATGTTGGGGAGGAACTAAAATTGGGAATGAGAGAACAGCAAGGGCAGGTAGTGGTCTGTGAGAAAAGTTGAGAGATAAACATCATAGCAATGCATAGATAAGTATACTGTCCCATGATACCTGAGCCAGGTGAAGGGAACAGGTCTGTGATGATCAGCCAAAGGTCTATGGCAATGGGGCAAGATCAAGATCAAGCCAGGAATTCAAGCCCATGAGTCAAGGTCAGAGTCCTGTGACCAGGGACAGGCAGGGCTGTGAGCACAGGCAAGGACAAGGAAAGGAGGTTGTGCTTAAAAGTAGCTCCTGGATGAATAGGAGGCATGCTCACACAGAGATTGTATGATGCAGAGCTAGACACTCGCCTTACAGCTGGCCCTTTGTACAGGACCTAAGTCCCAGGAAGACTAGAATGTAGGCAGGACTGTGACATTCTTGTCCTGCCTTTCCATTTTCATTCCTGTTCCCTTTCTGTTCCTTCTTTCACTTCCCATCTGCTTTCCTTCTCCTTTCCTTGGTCTTTCTCTTTTTTCCTTCCTCACCCTCACTGGCTCCATTCCCCAGAACAGTGGATGAAGAGCTAATGAAAGTCAGTGGGGACAGAACTCTGTGTACATGGAACTGTGCTAGCTTCACACCAGTTCAACTCAATGCATCAGCTTTCAGCTATGGGGTCTGCAATCGTGTTCCAGGTATCTGAGAAACAGGTTGGCACTGAAGGGAGAAAGTGATCCCTGACTCCCACTGAATCCTTTCCAAAAGATTTAATAACATCGTATGTTTAATGATACAATGGCTGTTTCGGTGTCAGAATTGAAAGGGTATAGATTGTTGCTGTATAGTTCACTGTGTATTTTATATCAATCTATTTACATTGTGTGTAGGCTAAATAAATTAAAAAAAAACTAACCCAGAAAACTGTAAATGTAAATAAGAACCAAAGGCAATCATGCAAATTGAGAAAGAACATATATCACCAAACCCTGCTTTTGTCAAAGATGTATTTTGTAGAGCATGCCTATAAATGTATCCTCTTCATAACTCCAGACTCAACCCTCATAGGAACATTAGACTTCACCAAACTCAGTTATCATTTACTCTTGAGTGCCTCAGGGTGCTATAGTTGTTTAATAAATTACCAGGCATTGTGACTGAAAAAGCTATTATGAAAATTTTTCTGTTTTGGTATTAGAGTAATATTTTAAGATGTTGCATCTGTTCCATTGAAAAATTCTCCAAAGCATGCAGAAATTCCTGAAAAAAACACTGTTTTTTTGTCAATCCTGAAAAATGTTAACATTTTTTTTAATGATACTACATTCTGGCAGTATCTGTGCTAAAAAAATAAAACACATCTTTGATTCTTGGTGTAGGCTGGGTTGATGGATGTCTCAGTCTGTAACACCCATCTGATTGCATTTATCTCCCAAGGAAATAAGGGGTGACTGTTCTATAATAGTGTTCTAGTAAATCTGAATTGCAGTTGTTGTTCCAACTTCATTCAGTATTTATATATTAAGCTCAAAGGCAATGTTTTCTTGACGACTGTACTGAATTGTTCTGTCCTTTTATACTTTCTTCATATATTCATCAAGAATTTAAGCTCAGTGTTCTTTCAAATTGCAAATAATTTCCCTGCTAAGCTATGACATGCACTTAGCACTAGAGGCAAAAGTAGTATGGGTGTCCTGTAAGATCATGAGTTCAAAAGAATAATCTTGCAATGGTACATTACAACACTGAAAATGTCAATGTTATTTATAAAATAAATCCTAAATTCTTGTTATAAAATAGTTAGGTACAAAGGATCGGATAATATTCTGGCATCTTACACCATTTTTGGCTCAGATAGAGTTAAGTTTCTTCTTAGTAGCTTTTATGGGTTTGTGTTCTGAATTTGTGATGAAAACAGTATTAATTAATAACACAATTGAGTGTGGGATATTTTGGTTATTACTGAGCAGTGCTTACACAGCATTAAGGCCTTTTCCGCCTCTCAGGTTCCCCTGCCAGCAAGTAGGTTAGAGGTGCACAGGAAGCTGGGAGGGGGCACAGATGGAACAACTGACTTCAACTAACCAAAGAGATATCCCATACCATATGATGTCATGCTCAGCAATAGAACTGGGGGTGCGGTGGGTGGAGGTTGGCGGGGGCTACCAATGCTTGAGGACTGGCTGGGTATTGGAAGGTTGGTAGAGAGCTGTTGTGTTTATTTGCATTTCTTCTTTTCTTGGGTTTTTTGTTTGTTTGGGTTTTTTCCTTAAATTTATTTGTTATGATTTGGTTTTCTTTTTAGTTATCAAACTGTCTTAATTCTCTGAGGAGTTTTTTCACTTTCACCTTTCTGATTCTCCCTTCATGAATCTGGGGGAATGTAAGCAAGCAGCTGTGTGGGACTTACTTGCTGGCCAGGGTTAAATCATGGCATATCTCTTACAAAGAAATAAGGATTACTCTAAGACCAAGATATATGTGGTTTCTACTTTGAGAAAACAGCTATGAAATGATTACAAAACAGCTATGATGATTACATAAGAGATGAAAATAGATGATAACAAGGATTAAAAAAGGTAAAGGATTCCTACACTACTTGTTCAGAAATGTAATCCGACTCACAGATGATAAACTTTTCACAGGATAACTACATCTCTGTCTAGGCAAACATCTTACAATCAAAGACAAAATAAATAGACTACACAGAGCACAGCATATGTAACTCTAGTATCTTAGACAAGAATTATCATTCTGGTGTGCTTTAGGGGTTCAGGAAAAGGTCTTAATACCCAGATAGGTGTATTTATTACACTGACACTGCCATATGAACCCAGTACACAGAGTTTGAAAATGAATACTGGGTACCAACTACGTCTATGCCTTTTGAGAATATCTGCATTCACAGCTTGGGGACAATTCAGTGCCTGTGAAATAGAAATGATAGTACCTATCCTTTTTTGTCAAGTTTGTTTTTTTACATCACTGAATCAAAGTTTAGATAGTAATGTTTCTTTCTTTTATGTACTTTTTTCTTTTAAAATTTTGTAGCTGAAAATAATGCCTTTTTTTGCAATCTCTTATTTTCTTATTTTTTTCTGCAACTGACTTTTGACTGCCAGCTCCTGTTTCCTCAAAAGCTGACAGAAAAAAAAAAAACACAACAAAAGAGCTTTTGTACATTCTTTCTCCCATTACAGCACAGGATTTGATTCAAAATCTGAGTGATCTTTATGAGCGTTACCACAAGAAAATATCTTGATTATCTGGAGCTCATGGTAAGTTTAAAACTGTGTTTTCACCTGTATGTTGAAGTGCCTGTTAACTGGTTCAAGAAGACAAGACCTCTCAATCCAGGTGCTCAGAAAGAGAGAGACCTTACTATGTAAAGATTAGTCCAGATGTCTGGAGGGAATGGAGAATTTATAGCATTCTGTCTTCTTTTGTAGAAAATTCTTATAGTACTTGCTAAAAGCCAGTTTTCTAAAAATATTCAGTACAGGCACAACTTTCTTTCTTTTTTCCACCATGATGTAAAAGTTACAGATTCACAGTTGGTGGCCATCTAATATTTTGATGTACATTGGCAGTGTCCTAGAGATAATTTGCATTATTCCAGTGAGCTGTTTTGCCTTCTTGCCCCCTGTAGAGATTCTCCAACCATGCTGAAACATACTGTTTCAAGCAATGGCAGATGCCCTGTAGTGCATAAAAATCATAGACTTCTTTTGTAAGTGCTCCACAATAATACGGCAGTTACGATGTCAATTACTTTTAGTTATACTTTCAGACAAGAAGTACAGTGGGATGGCAGGTCATCAGTAGGGCACCTCTGATTGAGACATATAAGTAGGGACAGAACTAGGTTAAAAGAACTAAAAGACTTGTCCGGTATGTATAACATGGTCAGTAATTGAGAACTTAGTAAGAATCAATTATCTCATTACTGTTATCATCTAATTACTTACTTGCTAACATGATGAGCCGTGTATTTCCTTGTAATTCTGTTATTTGTGGAAGAATCTTCTGCAAGTTCCTGGAAGACCTCCTTTCAATAGTTCTGACACCTGTAGCGAGTTTAGTGGATGGTAGGCTCCGATGCTCTTTCTTTCTTTGTTTCAATACAGTAGAATATAATAGGATTCTCCCCACCCATCATTAACACTCATTGACATGCATGAGTGGAGGATGTTTGTATTTCCTTTCTGACTGTTTGCTGTTGGTATTCTGCTCTGTGTTTTGTATATGGGATGTGTGAGTGAGCTTTTTAACCTTTCATTATTACATTATTTACAGAAAGATACATTTTTTTCACTTCAGGATTCTTCCCCTCTTATCATTGTACAAGTAGAAAAATGCCCTTCCATAGAAGTATAATGTTAGATCTATCTGAAATTGGAAAATCTAGGATCATGGTCTTGTATGATGAGTTTCTGGGAGTGGGAAAAGGATATGAACTGCTTTTAACATCGGATTTCCTTGGCAGAATGGCATTTGATTTTTTTTTTTTTTTTTATTTTATTTTTGTTTTCCTTCAGTTGCAGAATAATTCACAGAAATGGAATGCTCTACCCTTTTATTGGAGGAGATTTAACTCATCATCACCCAAAATGTTTTTAAGTAGGTTATTCCAGACAAACTTTACAGGACTTAAGTACTTTACATTACAAATAGTAAATGTATAAGCTATTTAACTGTACATTTTTGCAAATCTGTATTTTTCTACTTTGGTTTTGGAAGGATTTTTATTTCTCTCTCTTCTTTTTTCTTTTTTTTTTTAAATTTTGTTTTGTTTGTTCCCCATCCCTATCAGTGTCAGAAGTGATACAGAAACTTGCCTGATATTTTTTGCTTTGTTTTTGTTTTTATTCTTAGACTGCTGGAAACATATGGTAAAAATATACAATACAGTTTCTTTTGCAGACCCTACAGAGAGACATTTACAGAGTCTGTTTGTGATTGCTAAATAGCACAAAAAACATATGGCAGGCAGATATACAGTATGGACAATGTGGAATAAATTCTTTCACCAATTATACTATTGTAAATCTGTAAAAACTCATTTCCCATTTTGATTTCTTTAAAATTCATTCTGCAGACAGGTATATAACATTGATTGTATTGTATTTATTATAAGCTTACATAAAATAAAAAAAGGATGCTTATAGAAATGTTGCCATATATTATTTAATTTGGTTCCCTTGCAGGGAGACAGAGAGGGCAGAACTGCTGTGACTGCAGTTACTGGGACAGCTTGCATTGACTTTAGTGAGTTCATGATCAGAGATTTTACCCTTCAGAAAGTCAATGCTTTTATATCATAGTATCTATTCTACTGAGGGTCACTGTCTAGCAAACAGCATTTTAATATACAGTATACTTCCTTCAGCTAAAAAAACCCAAACCTCAAGATTTATGTGGTTCGCTTTTCTTTAAATCGTTACATAGCAATTAAAGCAAAGCAATGACTGGGGAGTAAGTAGAAAAGTGTATTTCATATCCTTTCACTGAACTAATAAAAAATTTATACCATTTTATAATACAGTATAAGCTGATGCAAGGTTACAGGGGATTGGAAGTAGGATGTTATTCTTAGTACAGAGCATCTGTGTTTATAAAGCAAATTTTTTGTCATTATATCAGCAAGTATAGTTTACATTGGTTTATGTAGATCAGAAATATTAGCTAGTCTTTCAATATTAAAAAAGCATCACGGCAGCATGCTGAATATTAAGGTGATATTAGGATATGATAATTTACAAATTAATAACAGCTTTTGAAATAAAACTAGAATCTTCCAGAAAGATGTGTATATATATATATATATATACACAATAAGTTATTTCTACTTTATGAAAGCTAATGGGATTTCAGATCTCTTTAGCAGAGGGAACTGGAAATGGCCCTAAAAATATTTTTAAAAACTTAACCATTTCTTAATGTTTGTCAATTTTTTTTCCCTTTTATATGTGTTTTTCCACTATTCCCTATTACCAAGATACGGTTCCTATAAACTGTTTTTATCCTGGGACTAGCTACCCAGCTTCCACTTTCTGAATCCCCTATAAATGCTGCCATTTATTATTGGTTGAATGAATCTGATACTATTTTTTTTTACTTAATAGCAGTGGTGTTTTGTTTTATAGCCTTTATTATTTTTACTTTGCTTCCTATCTGAGACCATATTTGTGCCTAAGAACGAGTAGATGTAGCATGATCTGTAGCATGTTCTAAGATGGTGATACACAAAATCAACATTCTCTTAAAATAGTCCACCATGAAGTTGATACATATATTATATAAAAATATTTTAGCTTATATTTGAAATAAATTTAGTGAGTTTTGACTGTGAAGTTGGCTACATTAATTATAAATTGCAATTGAGGTATTTAAAATTCTTGCACTCCTCTGATTTGCTCTTCCTTTATTGGTTTGCAATTCTGTATTATACCTTGCATTTGTGGTATGTGAACTGTTGCCTCTGAATGACATGTTAGATGTCTTAAGCTGGGTACTTGCTTTTATGCACTTTTATTTCTCCAAAGCTGTTTATATCCAGGTTCCAAAGTTGTATTTGTTTAATGCCTGCTAATTGACTATGTGAGTTTTGCTTAAAGCCTGGGTCCTCTTGTATTGTCATATATCTGTAGTTTCAAGGCCTTTGCTATCTGTAGATGCCAGTACTCTGCCTGTACTCTTCTGCACTGCATTTGGGGTGCTAGATAGTTCATCCAGTGTAGAATTCTCCTTAGTATTGCTATCTATTACTTAGTGATATAGAAATAATAATTTGAGTTGCATAATACACCTGTACAAAGCTCAGTCAGTGTCAGAAGTAGAAACCCAGGGTAGCCACAGTATGTCTCAGTTTCCATTGCCCTTCTCTCTTTTGTTTTTTCCTACCTAATATCATTAATTGGAAGTTAGTAATTTGTCATCTTTACGATTAGGCCATTTCTACACTCTTCTAAAGTAGTGGTGTGATACTACTGTTGTCTGAGGCTGTACTTACACATCTGCTGATTCATTACTCTGTAACATTTCATGATAAACAGATTAGAAAATTATGCAGCCAACATATTACAATTTCAGCAATGGGAATATTTTCACCATTTTGAGGCTTTCAAAACTTGGTTGTGTTTCTGGAAGAGGTAGAGGCAACAGACTCAAAGTACTTCTATTTCTTTTCCCATTGAGTTTTATCAATGAGTATCTTGCTGTCTTGCTGCATTTTTGATTTGGTTGCACTTTATTTTTCATTAAAATAGTAACTTAGAGCATTTACAAAGAGTGAAACAAGCTTTCCCATGTAGTTCTGCCAAAGCACTGACCTGCAAAGCCTTTGGCATTTCTTTCCTTGGCATTTTATTCCTTGGTCTCTCCTGAGTAGAAGCTGCCAATCATTCAGAATAGTGCCAAATTCTGTAGTAATTTTGTGATGTAAGAAAGGATCTGCTAAACACTGGTGAGACTACGCAACTGATTCATTTCACTTCAGTTGCAAACAAAGCAAATGAAGTCACTGGGCATAAATCTAGGTTTTTCAAGAGGAGAAAGCTAATTCAGTCATATTTTTATTGCAACTATGGAACTAAGTATTCTTTTTAACACATTTGATAGAAAAATATATGGATTTATGGACAGGTTTTTTTTTTCCTCACCATATTATGTTTTACAGAAACAAAAGGAACAAGGAAAAGAGTGAAAGATCCTTCCATGTATTTGCCAATAAAGACAAAGGAGAATGAATGGGAAAGTCTTGACTGGTAGACTCAGGGAGAAAAAAAAAGTCATCATGGGGATTTTCTGAGAAATTAAAAGATCTAAGAATGGAAATACGGGGGAAAATAAGAGACTTGAGGTGTAGCATGATATTGGCGAATCTTTTTGTCTGTTTTGTGGATGAAAAGGGAACTATGAACTGAGCTAAAAGTGTACAAGCTGATTGCCTTTCAAAAGCAGAAATAGCGAATGAAAAATTGAAGTATTCTAATAAATCAGGATTGAATCTATCTGTTGTGACCATGAAAATAAAAGTGAAGAAAAAAAGAAGGATGGAATATGTGCTTTAATGTTGTTATTTCAGAGGATGCTGGCTAAAAGGGTAATAGCCAGCATACCGTAGCCAACTATATATAAGCATGCTTTGAAGTGTCTTAAAGGCCATGAATTCTTCCTGTGAAAAAGATCTGTAAATTTAAATAATCTTGAAAGACTTGCCAAAGAGCCTTTGCAAATTTTGGAATTTGGGTTTCAGGCTTGTATTCAACCCAGAATATAAGATCTTGTCCTCCTAGTTGTAATGTATGTCTTGGTGATAAGCAGGGGAGGTTAAAGTATCATGAGTCCACTAGCTACAGTTTTCTGACATCTAACTTCAAAACTTGGGTTAGGACCTTGGTTGTTCTTATTTCTTAAGTTGGATAATGTGCTGCAGGGCACATCCAAACTTTTACTTATCCAGGCCTTGGTTTTTGTTGTGGGTTTTTTTGTTTGTTTGTTTTTCTTTTTCATCTGGTTTTCAGTTTTTCATCAGAGTAGAGACATTGCACTTCAGTCACTCAAGTCATAAAAACTTGCTCCTTGTCATGTTCAAAATGATGGCAGGTGGAGAGTGGGAAAGTGAATAGTGGGGCTTCACAAGATCTTAATATTGATGTTGACACTCTGGTGTTACTGGTCCCAGCATTCCTTTTTCACAAAAACAAAACATAAGGCTACGGAAATCCTGTAATACTGTTTCACAAACCTGTTCTTGGTGAACTGAAATATCATATTCACCATGTACTTGGTGGGATGAAGAAAAAAGTAATTGGTATAAATATGCAGTATTTATTTATTGGAAGTCCTGGTTTATATTAACAGGTTTTGATGGACAGAAAATGTGAACCCAGTACCAACTTTATGGTTAAATATCCATCACATATGGAAGAGAAGACAAGACAATATTTGTATCTCTGTCTGGGTAGTGCTCTGGGACATACAGGTAGCAGAGGATTGTCATTTTCCTGTTTTTTTCCTTACTGCTTTATTGTCAGAGACATTCACGTCTACTTTTGCAGCACAAACCTAGACTACTATTGTTTTCAAAGGAAATTAGTTCCCTAACCTTTCATCCCCTGTTGTTGCTGAGTAATCATATAATTCCAAGAAAGCCTTCTTGCAAATTACTCCTCTTGTTTTTAAACCCCTCTACCCCCCATATGCTCAGAAATATGCAGCTGTTGCCAGGCCGCCTGTCCTCAGTCATAGACAGGACATCCTCTCCTTCCACTGAATTGCAAACAGTGAGCAAAAATGTGCTTTATGAGTCACTACACATTGTGTGAGGTGGCTGGTCAGCAGAAATACATCTGGCCAGAATGCATCACTGTTCACAGTTTCAAA
The DNA here is from genome assembly GCA_027925045.1 of Hypotaenidia okinawae. Classification (NCBI taxonomy): domain Eukaryota; kingdom Metazoa; phylum Chordata; class Aves; order Gruiformes; family Rallidae; genus Hypotaenidia; species Hypotaenidia okinawae. Next base: position 38,202,603 of record BSDF01000005.1, on the reverse strand, counting down.
TTTTCATGAACATTTTTGCTTAAACAATAAGAAGCTGCACACCATAAGAAAGCAATGGGGAGAACTTGGCACTTCTGTGTATGTCTGAAGCTGAAGAACGCTTTCCCACTGACATCTGTGCTTTTGCCCTTGAAGTCAGAAAAACGTAACCAGCTTTCTTCTCCCAGTAATTTTAGATATGTTGTGCGGTTGACTAATGGAAGCAGGAACAGGTGCGTTCCTGGGATGGCACAGAGCATGGTAACATGTTTCCAAAATAAATGTGAGGTAGCTTCAAGGAATATAGAAACACCCTTATTCCCATGTAGTACCTTGGGTGTGTGTTCCTGCAGGTGTTGTCTCGTGTATGCAGTACTTAGCATTAAATCAAGGTGGTGTCTTGTTAGCAGTAATTTTTACCACCTGTGTTTCTTCTGCCAGTGTAGATGATTCTTACTTCACTCTTAAGCTGAAAAGTTCAAACTAAGTTTTGGAGCACTATGTTGAAGATTTTGTTACTGATGACAAGGTCAACACTGACCAAGCTGAAAATGCCAGAGCTTGTACTGGTATTGAATGTCCTGTAATTGTTAAGAAAGCCTTTTATAGGCTTTCATTCAAATTTTCCAGTTAGTGTTAGATTTATTTAGAATAAAAGAAAAAACTAAAGACCTCTAAAATGTGCCTAACTCATAAAGTTACTATTAATTCAAAGGGTAGTGTAGGGGATATAATATGATTCTTATATGCAAACAATCCCTAAATTGATTTATGTCATGTTTCTTTAGAGATAATGAAGTGTGGAATTTGGCACATAGTGTATTTCTCAGGTTTATTGTTAGTAAGTATGTATATATCTAGTAAGTAAGATACAGACTCGCTCATCAGTCATAATTTAAATATCAAATTAACATTGCCCTTGGCTATATTTCACTTGCTTTAAAACCTCTATTTTCTTCTCAAAGTATTTTTTGTGTTGTTTTTCAGTAAATGGTAGCTTTATGCTATTTTGGATGAAAATTTGTTTTATTTTGGGGCTTATTTTATGATTTTTACTTCTTCTGTTGTTGGAGCTTTTCTTTTTGACAATGAAATAGACATTCTAAAGAGACAGTAGAATATGCATTACAATATTTTAATCAATGTCTCATAAAACATGTAATTTTAATGCCCGCTAAAATCATGTGAAAGTATAGTTTGGGTTTTTTCCCCCTACTTAGTTTTTAAGTGTTTTAATAATCATACACTGTGATGGCTTAAGTCTACATTTCAAGTGATCATTTATATTGTCAGCACTAAATTTAGGGAGACTATGTGTTCTATTCTTCCTGGAAATCCAAACAAAATAATTAACTATCTCACTGAAGTTTTTAATCCAGAACTATTCAGTCTTAAAAGCTAAGTCTTAAGCCTCAGTGAGATTTTAAGTTGCGTTTTCTTTGTGTGGGTAATTTATCAAACCAATACACAAGCTACCTGCAAGTGTATTCCTTCACAGATGTCTTTGTATGCCTAATACAGTGAACAACGCCTGTGTGGTCATCTTTTAAAAGTTACATTCTGTTATGAAACACATCTGATCAGCTAATCCAGATTTGTTTAGATGTCTTTCAAAAATCTTTCTGATTATGTAAACATAAATTTTTCCTGTTTGGGAAAGTGAGAGTTTCAGATTCAGAGAGACAGATTCAGAACCAGGCACAGGCTTGAGAAAGTGCTGGCTAAGCATGTGAGTACAGTAAGCCTATACATGGCTTACCAACCTAAACTCTCACTGGAAATTCACGTTCCCTTGGAAATGATGCTCATATAATCCCTCAGGTACAAAGTTGGAAGAGTACAAACAGCACTCTATTGAAATTGTGCAACTGTGTATAAATTATAGTTATGCAATTGTGTATAAAATATTTTAACAGAAGCCTTAAGAAAAAAGAGCTGGAGCCACTTTCAACATATGAGTCAAAGTTTAGAGTATCAGTATAGTAATGAAATAAATGTTTTGCTGATTTGTATCTTGCCTTAAGTGCTTTTTGAAAATGTTACTTCGGAAACAAGACTTAAGTGACATTAGTGTTAGATCTCTCTTCTCATGTTTTCCATTAGTATAGATTTTGTGTAGTTCTGTGGAGTTAGTATGATACTGGTATTAGTGGAAAGAAACCAGGTTTTAGTTCCAGTTTTAAATGTGAAGTCTCCATGCAGTGCTCAGCATCTCACTTTACACTGACAATCTGAATTATGTGTTACATACTGTGTGAAGAGGAAAGGTAAAGGAAATATAATGGTAAATATAATAGTCACCATCCATGTCATTATTGTCAAGGGATGGAGGAAAATGTTGACTATTTACTGGCTGCTCACACTGATATTTAACAGGTGAATAAAAAAATGTGTGTGTCCAGAATCCCTTTTTTTTCTCTGCTCTTGTAATACCTTTTTCAGTAGGGGAGTACAGGTGTATTTTTGCTGGACTATTAATAGCATAAAATGTGTGTTTTATTATTATTAAATACCATACATGCATCTTGACCTGCAACATGCAAATAAATAGGAAGGATTGAAATAGGATATAGCAGCAACTAAATTTGACTTTTTCTATTAAACTACACACAAGTCAGAGGGTTTTTTATTTTTTTTTTAATATACAAGTAGGGAAATAGGCATTTAAAATAGGTTTTCTATGAAGAAACTTGAAAATTATAATGATGAAGTGAAGAGAAACTAGTATACCCTTTGGTTCCCCTCCCTGCTTTTCTTGAGCTGATGTGTGGACTCAAATCCTGTATTCAACATTAAAGCAGCAATCTGCAGCAGAGTGGATGAATTTGTGATAAATTGTCCCTTGAGGTTTATAAAACATATTCTCTATAAAACCAGCCACAGTATGTTTCTCCACATTAGTCAGTTTCTGACATTCAGTCTGGTGAAGCTTCTAGGCCAGTACTGGTATCTGCCATCCCAGAGCTGTAAACAACTCTTTGTTTATAGCAGCAGCGCTCATACAACCATTTCAAGGTTTTACAGCCATAAAAGGCTGACTGCCTACATAAACTGGAGTGGGCTGCAATGTTGCTATTTTGTTTATTGCTCTTTTACTGCAGTGGTCAAATAGTTCCTCTGAGACTAGACACTGGTACTCTGCCATCTGTACAGTCAGTGTTAGACAACTTGTGTCAACTAAACAAACCACTATGACAAACAATTATAATGAGCGTACTAATTAAATAAAATGTTGCTGTATTAAATTGTGGGGGAAACGTGGAAGATTAATAGCAAATTAAGAAGAACTTGTCAGTTACCTTTTAATGGGTAATGACAGTAGCCCCTAGAGAGGTTTTGATTATATTAACGCTTCTTCATTTCTTTAACCTGCACTATTGTTGTAATTCATGTTCTTTTATTACGGTGAGAAAATAAAGGTTTGCTACTTGAAAAAGATAAAAGACTTTTGCTGTGTCTCCCTAATGTTAGAGTTGTCAATTTAGAAAAGTATTATAAAATTTTTAAGTTTGTGTACCATTCATTCCCACAAAATTCACTGTGGCAGTCACAGTGTATTCTCCTCTCTTTGTAAGACTTAGAAGTTTCTTCAGTTATTAAGAAAATATGCACTGACTTTTTTTCTTTTTCTTGACATTAACCTTTCCTTTGAAAAATCATAATGGTAATTAGTGGAAAGACAATTAAGTGAGCCATGACATCTTCAACTTAAGATAAAAACAAAAAAAAGTGATATAGATATACACCAAATCTAAAAAGCTGCTGCTATTTCTTACCCATGAGCTCTTATTTTTTAATTATCTCAATGTGCCATACATTCCTGTCCTATTACGTCAAAGTGTTGAAGGAGTTTCCCCAAATGATTATACATTATTTTGCTGATTATCTTTCAAGATAATCATCACTTTCACATGAAAAAAACAAACAAACAAAAAAAACCCCTTAAATTATTTTAAATAATAACAGGCCCTTACACGACCGAGGAAGCAACAAATGACATGGGAATATAAAGGACAACTGAAAATGCTTTTTTTTTTTATTGATTGGCTCAGAATCCTAGCTCCAGTAGGAAGTCTTTAGCTACCAACCATTGTCACTTAAAGGAAAATGGGGAGAAAATGGAGAATGGGATCATCTTTTCCTGTTACTTGAGTAGCTATATTATACAAATTGGAAGCCCGACAGACTATTTCTCCAATTAAGCCTAGGCTTATTGTAGGTAAAGTAATTATGGGGATATCCCATGGCTTAATCCTGACTGGTTTCGATAACATGGTGTTAAAACTCAAAGCTCCCTGACCAGCAGTTTCTGGTAATAAGGCAAAAGGCTGGATGCTTTGAATTCAACCTTAATGAAGAGCTGTTACAGAACCTGAACTTTTGTTGAGCACACTAAAGGTCTTGCTTGATAAAAATCTTTAGGGAGCATACCCAACAATTTTTATCTTCCATAAAAACATTGTAGATTGAAGTGTGTTCTTCTTTTCCAGGCACAGAATTTTGACTTTTTTCAAGTGTAGCTAAAACTAGTGAATACACATTTTGGTCAAAGCAGAGTATCTTTTGGGTTTTTGTTTTAATTATATTTCAAAATATGCCTATAAAGGTAATACACACTTTTTTAGTAATAAGTAATCTTTACTATTTGCTACAAAGAAATGATACTTAAATACTTTAATTTTAAATAAATGATATACAAAGGATGTGTCTCTTGCTAGGTATAAAGATTATGGGAATAAGGGAATTGCTGGCTTCAAGATACCGTGATGAATGGCACTACTTCTCACTCTCTAGGGACACTGAGGTAAAATGAAATAAAACCTTTGATAAAATCCTCTGAGAACAGGGTTGTATGTAAAACATTTTGTGTGTGTGTGTGTGTGTGTTCATGATACTCAGATTGGATGCTGATTATTTACATTATATTAAGATGGCATAAATGTACACCTAAACAGTTTGTTTTGCAGTGAAGTTAGGAAGATGTAGTAATTAACTAGACAAAATTATGGTCATGTAGCTTAGGCACTGGATGGGAAATGAGGAAACCTTACTTCAGCTGCAGACTTTGCGGTGAAATCAAACACCTTTTGGATCTGTGGTCTTAGCTTGTCTGTGAATTGTAAAATTGTGTCAGTGGCAGGGCAAGATTCGATCTCATGACATACATGTATGGTAAAATGTGACATAATTCTTCTTCTTGCTTGGGTAATACAAATACAGATTAAAAATTTGTTGGGACTTCAAACCAAAACAAAAAAACAAAGCAAGCAAAGAATCTTGGATTCTTTTCTGTTGTCCAGGTCTATCACTAACTGTCTCAACATGTTTTACAACTGCTTTTCCATCTATTTTCTGGTCAATAATAAAATATTATGAGATATTTCCACTATATCCATGTGCACATACTTACTCTAAAGAAAGATTATTTTAATAGTACCTCAGAGGGAAAATATGTTCTGACTTTAGGTATCTTGCTGTCTTCTCATAGAATGTGTGCAGAAAGGGAGGGGAAAAAAAAAGCCAACACAATTTCTTTGCTTAATAATCTGAGCCCTGAATTACTTTAGTTGGAGAAACTAGGTGTGAATAATGGAGAGCCGCTGTCCATCCATTTTAAATGTTAACATTGTACTTTGCTTTTGGTGGTACATAGTATTTAATTCGAAGCATGTCTGAAAGGTCTTGCTGGAGCCCTTCTGTGTTGACCTTCTGAGGTCAAAGTTTTACCCATTTGTCCCTTACTTACGCATTTAAAAGAAAACAAAACCACACACCACCCCCAAACCAAACCAAACCAAACAAACCCAAACAACAACAGAACAAACACCGCCCCCCCCACCCCCCCTTTATTACATAGCTTCATCAGGTGCCCTGTACAAACAAATTTTAGTAGATATACAAGTGTTTGTGTGTATGGTGGGTGCTTGTGCATGCATGCAGATCTGTCTACCTGACCTTTAAAAAAAAAAAAAAAAAAAGCTTTTTTAAAAATTAAATGGTTTCTTTGTAATTCTGCCTTTTCCAGATTTAAAGATTGTTTAGTTGACATTCATACCAAAGGGTTGAGACTGTCTTTGTTGTCAGGAGGATGGATGACTTCATTATGACTGCAGTGCATGACTGAGAAAAAGAAGGGCTGAAGTGGAAACAGTCACAAAGTTGCTGAGCTAAGAGGCTAAGTGCTGCTTGAAACAGCTGATTTGTCATTGATACGTAATATATCACAGCAAGTGGGAAACATGCATGTGTTCTGGAGAGCTTTGACAGAAAAGGCAGCTGGTAATGAAGTAAACCCCATTGTTAATGTGCAGTGGTAAACTGTGGCAATTGTAGTGTGATCCTTGAGAGGTGATAGTTGTTTGATTGTAATGTCTCATTCAGTGAAGAATACAAGTTTATATGTTATATATAATACTAACAGTACTAATTATATCTATATTAAACTAAGTAACATTTTTTTTTCCTGTCTTTACCTTTCAGTGAGATTTTTATAAACTATATTAGATGTCATTAATTGTTCATGATCCCTAGAGACGTTTTTTCTCACTAGGAGGGGATATTTACTAAAAAAAGGAGATCCTGGTCTTGGTGTTCATGATGTAATGCAAATTATGGACACAAATTAAAACAAAAAACATTTTAAAAGTATGGATTTAGTTCCTGTCTGCATAAGCTACTACATTATGGATGTATTGGCATTTCAGTAAGTTGCTTTTTTTATTATGTATTATTCCTTTGCAACCATTAACTCTCATTTTATTTAACTGGGCTATCTTGGCCTACATCATGCAGCTTTTTAAATTGTCCCAAAAGCCTCTTCTGTACCTCTTCTGTTCTCTGCAATCTTTTCATCGTCATGCAAAGCAGATGTAAAACATTACCATTTTGATTTGGCAGAGAATCATTCTTAGTCTATTCAGCAGGTGTAAAAGTGCAGCGTACAACGGAAAATTAGATTATGGTATCACCTGTGGTCCTCTTTAACTTGAACTCAATTGACATTGCCGGATGTTTTTTCTGAATACTGACAGAACCCCCAGTCGCTTTTCTGTAGCTGGTAATGCCTGTCCATGCTATGGAGGACATTAATACTCGTCTAAAATGTAGCCTAGTTCTTTATCAATTCCAAATAAAGGTTTCTGTGTTTTCATTATGGTGATTAAAAATGAAAAAAAAAAAAAAAAAAAAAGACGCTCTGTATTCAAATCATTCACTTTGTGAATACTTGATAACAAATAGTTTCATTGGATTACTTCATTCCTTCATCCATACTTAGCACAGTCACTGAACTATTTAATTTGCTTCAATGTAGTATAAATGCTGCATTGGATCTGTATATAAATGCTTTTTTTCTGGATAAATATCTATGCCTTTAAAATACAATGCAAATAATAAATAGGATTATGTAAACACAGGATCAACAGGTGTACTTGATTGTGACCTTTGGAATTTCATGTCAATTAATTGCACATTGCTAACAGGAAGGCAGGATTTATGTTCCACTTTAAAGCATAGCCTGTACTGTTACTCTTATATGAGGTAACTCAAAACACTTTCTGCTTTATCTTTCCTCCAAAGAAAACAAAAAACCAAAAACCCTCCTAGTGTCTACTCTAGAATAATCTGCCACAGTTTTATGTTTTTTTTTTTCTTCTTTTCTTTTATCAGAAGTATTTAGAGAAGTATCCCATGATTTCAGGTAGTCCTTTTTTCTAAACACAATGAGTGTGGCCTAGTACACAAAGAGAGAATAAGGAATAAAGAATCAGCCATGGTATCGGAATCTAAGCAGCAGCAAAATTCTGTTTCTTGTGAGTTTTGTATATAACTGTTTAATTAAAATAATACATTTGGAGCATGGACATCAAACATTTTGTCCATACACCAGAAAAATGTCAACGGGGAATTTTAAAATGAGGAGGCCCTGCATCTGGAAACTGTGACATTTCAACTTTTGTTGGGCATTCATATAAGAAACTAATAGTGGACTATAGTTGTTCTGCAAACAGCTGGGAAAATCCTTTAATTACAGAAGAAATGTTCTGCTTTATCTCCAGAGTACACACACCAAAAAAATCTGCACTAGTCTTGTGTGGTTTAATAAAACATCTCTATTCACAATCAATTAACAGAGGCACACACAATGGTTTCCTAAATGTACCTTGATTTGGCATCAGTCCACAGACAAGAGGACATGTAAGGAAGTGGTCATTTATGTTGATTCCAGCATATGACACATGGTCAGTAGGCTATTGTCCTTGTTTTTTCAGAAAACTTGAAAGCAAAGAGAGATTTTTACAAGTGATTCGTTTCTTCCCTCTTGTAAACAGTTTTTTCAGATATAATCACTATTTACATTTCACTCATTTCATTCCCTACCAAATATTCACAGATGTGATCACGACTTTATGTAAGATAATTAGGTTACCTATTGCAGTGTTTTACCAGTTGAAATGGTTATGGCACTCCTAGGTACCAGTTTCTTGGATTCAGCTGAGAATATTTTAGTTTTAGCAGCTGGAATAGTGCTGGATTAGTATAGGAATAATGTTGACAACATACTGATGGTTTTAACTGTTCCTAGGTAGTTCTTCACTAAACCAAGGACTTTTTAGCTTCTCATGCCCTGCCAGGTGCACAAGAATCTGGGAGAGCACAGCCAGGACAGCCAAAGGGACATACCCTGTTGTATAATGTCATGCTCTGAATATGACTGGAGAAGCAAGCCAGGAGGCGGGATTGCTTCTGGGAAATAGACTGGGCATTGAGTAGTTGTTTTTGGGTTGATTTTTTTTTTCTTTTTACATGTGATGAGCAACCACATTTATATATCATTTGTTTCCTCCTAATTTTTATTGCTTTTGTTATCTTCCTTTGCTATCCTGTTAAACTGTCTTCATCTTAACCAAAAAGATTTTTATGTTTTTTTTATTCTCCTTCCTATCCCCTAGGATGGGGAGCAGTGATTGGGCAGCTGTGTGGTGCTCAGCTGCCAGCTGGGGCAAAACCACAGCAGTGGTCCAGTAGGATACAACTCAATTGATAGAATGCCTGATAACACCGCACGGTCCAAGGTAATTTTCATGTTTCTAGTTTCCACACCTTTCCCCAAGAAATTTTTGTGCTGTGTTGACATTTAGTTTTACAGAGTAAACTAACTTTATCTCTAGTCATTGTCGTAGAAAACTCAATTGCAAGTTGCTGCATCAAACATTATTAAGTCGTTGTTCCTCTCAGAAGGTGCATTTCATATGAGCTTTTTCACAACATACAAGGCAGCAGCTCTGTATCAGTTTGGATCCTCATACACTCAGTCCATTATCTTAGAAAAACATACTGTGCAGATTTATTACATGGAATATTCCTGTGTACTTAAGTAGTCGATCAGCCTTACGTATCTTCACAAGTTCACGGTCATTTTCTTTACTTCTAAATATTCTACAGCTGCATATGGATATAATTACAGAATCACAGAAAGTTTTGGGTCAGAAAGGACCTTCAAAAGTCTTCTATTGTCCTACCTGGCTATGGCCAGGGACACCCTCTGCTATACCAGGTTGCCCAATGCCTAAAGCCTCATCCAGCCTGGCCTTGAACACTTCCAGAACTTCTCTGGGCAACCTGTTCCAGTGCCTCACCATTCTCATGATAAAGAATTTCTTCCTTATGACCATCTAAACCTAGCCTTTTTGACATAAAATCCTTGACTCTTCTCCTGTCTATACAGGCCCCAGTAAAAAAGCTTCCCTCAATTTTTCTTAAAAGCCTTTTTATATTTTTGTATATGTGAAGCTAAAGAAATTCTTCATTATACCACAGAAATCAAGTAGATTCTTGGTGGTCTCTACAAACACCAGGTAGTAGTTAATGCTACTTGTGAAGCCCTTCCAAAGGTATATGTGGTTGCACTCAATGGGGCAGCCATTTATTTCTGTAACATTAGAAGATCTACTTTGGATTATTTATTTTTTTCCCCCTGAAGTCTGAGAGTAAATGTTGTGGTTTAACCTTGAGTGGATGCCAGGTGTCCACTGAGCTGCTCTGTCACTCCCCTCCTCAGTGGGACAGGGAGGAGAGAAAAGTAATATGGAAAAAACAACCCCAAACTTGTGGGTCAAGATAAAGGCAGTTTAATACAGCAAAAGGCTGTGCACAGAAACAAAACAAACCCAAAAGATTATTCTCTACTTCCCATCAGCAGGCAATGTCGAGCCACTCCCTGGGAAACAGGGCTTTAATACACTTACTGGTTTCTCCAGAACACAAATGCACCCATCACTTATCTCTCAGCTTCTTATTGTTGAGGAGCTGACATATGGTATGGAATATCCCTTTGGTCTGCCCAAGTGTCCTGGTTGTGTCCTCTCCCAGCATCTTGCCCACCCCTAACCTTCTGCTGGAGAGATAGCCTTAATGTGTGCCAGTGCTGCTCAGTAGCTGCCAGTGTGACCTGAGAACTGTGGTGAGGGATGCAGAGCTGTGAAGATTCTGTGTTGTGAGCCCATTTTTCTGTGTTTGTGTGTCCGCTGTAGTGCTTGTGGCATAGCTGGATCCTTAGGGTTTCTAAGCTATTTTAAGGTTTTGATGACAAGCACATTTAACTGTAAACAAGTAATCACTTTGTCAAAATTGACTTTAAAAAAAACCAAACCTAAACCAAACAAATGCAGGTGAAAGATACCATTCTTCCCCCCAGATTACAGTGCCCCCTGTGAAAAAATAATAAGCCTTATTACTCCTCCAATTATGTAACTGGACTTTTTCAGAAGCAAACTGTGACAGAGCTAATCCCTCTTGCATTTTTTTAACTGTAAATATGAGATGTATAATCTAAAGTGTATCCTTTTTACTGTCAGTTGTAACAGCAAGCCATGCTGCTTTCATTAGTGTTCTCCAGTGGTCTCTGAGCAACATTATAGGTTCTGAAAAACAGGGCAAAGCAAAATTTCCATGTCTACAGCTTTAGCTTGACATGCATGGATTTGAGTGTGGGAGGATTTTCAGGTCTGCAGGCGGTATGGCATAGAAATGTGGAAACTGGCGACATCTGAAAGTGGGCAAACAGCTTTGACACATATATATGAAGATGCTTCCCCAAACACATTTAGCACTTGCAAAATCAGAGCTAGCTGGTTCACTTTAACTCTATTCAGTTTTAAAGAGGCTTTTTGACCACAAATCTTTGAATCCCACACAAATGAAACCAAAGCAATAAACACCAAGAACATGGACAGGAAGCAGAGATCCTAGAAACAGATAAAATACAAATAAAGAATGTTGCAGCTGAAGACGAATATCTCACAACTGTAGTCAGCCAACTCTTATCACCTTGCTATGTAAGCAAACCTCCAAATAAGAAACATTGGATTTTTGCTAACCTGAGTCTTCTCTTTTTCATAATCGTCTTCTAGAATTGTAGGTAGTAGAATTGTCTACATGAACACCCCAGAAACAGGGTTAATGTGCTACCCAAGGCTTATTCAAATGTACCAGGAAAACAAAGATGACTTTTCTGTCTGTCTTGTTGCTCTTGTTCATTTTTTTATTTTTCTTCATAACCTTAATTTTATTATCAAATCAGTAACATCTCATTAACAGGTTGGCATTTCTGATGTCTGATTAGAGTAAATTAAAATTCTGCTTCATTCCTAATTTCATGGAATCCAGGCTACTTTATTTTTCTAAATCCCCGTATGCTTATTTTGAAACTTCCTTAGATATTCTAGATATTTCATTTGGCTTTATGCCATACTATTTGCTTTAATTGGGAAAAGAGGTAATTGAGGAAACATTTGTTGAAAAAGCTTTAAACAACCATGTAGTCATTTCTCCTTTCATTTCACTTCACTCACTGCTTTTTTTCCTAATTTATTTCACTCTAAGAAAACATTTTTAATGCTGGTATAACTTCTTTTTTTTGTTTGTTCGTTTTTTTTTCTATTTTAATAGAATAGGCCATATATTGGACTACATTTCTTAGCTATTTTTTAGTGCATCAAAAAGGAAATGAAGCACATATTTCCATGTTTCATGCACTTTATTTTTCTGTACTGGCAATGGTAAATTTTTCCATACTGGAAAAATCATATGTTGCACAATGTTATCTTCAGCAATACCAAGGAAGATGAAATTAAGTTCACAAAGTAGTTATACATTAATTGCAGCAATATAGTGAATTTCATCTTTGTGGCCAACATTATGAACTATGTACGTTACAAGGCAACACACTTGCCACATTTCCAGTAACTAAGGTCATGGACATGCTTTCAAATAATTCTTTAATGTGCAGCTATTGTTTAAAAAGCCTGCTTATTAACTAATGGAGCTAGGAAAGTAGCTGGCCTATATTGCTTGCTGTATCTTAGTATATTTTTAACCTGTGTTGATTGTAACATAAAATCATAGAATCAAGAAATAGAATTATGGGGTCATTTAGATTGGAAAAGACTCTTTAGATCATGAAGTCCCTTTGTAAACCTAACACTTCCAGTCCAAAAAAAGTCTAAAAGTCAAAAAAATTACAGTGCATTATACTGCATTACAGTGTTGATAAACTACTACTTGATGGAGAGACTTCATTAGGTACTGTTAAGAAAAACTGTGCATGAGCCATCAGATAAAAATTGTGAGCATTGTGAGAAATGTATCTGACCCAACTTCTGCTAACTTCTCAGAATTCTATTTTATATCAGTCAGAGGAAAAAAGTCTGTGCAAGTGCTAGGTAATCATAATTGTCACATATGGAAGGTGTTGGAGTTTAAAGATAACAAGCACAGCAGGATCTGGATTACAGAACATTTTATACTGGTGTCTTCTTTCCTTTCTCCATCAGTTTAGATTGCCAGCTTTTACACAGCAACCCCTGCCTTGCTCTGACCACTCTGACCTTCTCATGGAGAGAAGGTTCTGGGAGGTTGTCAGTAGCCTTCCCCTGCCAACACACTTGCTGAAGACCCCTGCCTCTCTCTCCCTTTGTACATCTGAATTTCAGTTCTCCAAGCGAACACCATGCTGTGTCTCTCTAACCAATTTTGTTAGTGGCTCTATTCATGGTGGTGACTATGAATAGGAAGATCCTGATCTGCAACAAGAATTTTCTAAGGAGATTGTATTTGAATACTGCTTTTGACTTTTAGTGGATAAAAATGTGTATCAATATCTGTGCAATCAGTGTTTCTTAAGGGTATTGGATTTTAACTGTAGTAAGTGGTCTCTAATTATCCTATTTAGAAATGACTCGTCTTCACATTAATGTTCATTTCCTGTAAGGTATTAACCATAATACTCCCTGTGAATTAATGTTATCCAGAAATATAAATCCGGTTCATAATTCATCTGTCATTATGTTAGGATAGTAATTTGATATTACAGATGTAAATAAATATGGACCTCTGGTGTTACAAAAAGAGAAACATTTATTTCAAATTTCATTGTCTAGTAAGAAACTAGGTACATCTGTGAGTGGGGCAAATACATACACATTTTATTGAATTATTTGGCTTAGAGCAGAAAAGGAAGACATCTTCAATATTATTATTATTTTTTTCTCTGTGGGGTTTTTTATTTTAAAATTAATTATTTTATTTTAATTAAAGGCAACCTGTCTATGGTTGTGCAGTTATTTATTCCAATATTTGATAGCCTCATTCACACAATTTTCATCATAATGCTTGAAATTTTCTCTTACTGCCTTCAACAATTTTAATTTTTAATAATCTTCAATCCCATTTAGTACAGTAATCCACCCCTAATATTTCAATCTTTCCTAAGACATCTAGAGAAAACTCCTAAGGTATTGCCATTAAGAGTTGTAATTTGAAGATACCTCCTTACTAGTCAGTGGGGGTTGAACCCTTCATGGGAATGTCCTCCGGATAGAATGAACCGTAATATCATAATATATACTTTAAAATACTTGGACAAAGGTGTTGTGGCTGTTTAGATTTAATCATTTGAGTTCAGGGTAGAAAGTGGAATGCTGATTAGTTCACAGTGAACATGGGAAGAAATAATTTGTTTTGTTTATTTGTTTGTTTGAGGAATCCCACTTGGGGTGCAGGGGCAGCAATACTGCTTATTCTCCTGAGCAATTTCTGCTCTTTTCTACTTCCTGAGATCCTTCAGAGCACCAAACAACCTTTCCTCTCGATATGCGCAGTATTATTTACAGGATGATCCTGGCATGTGTTTTTGGGGAGAGTTCTGTGTGTGTCCCCCAGAGAGAAGATGCTGAAACTGATCATAGGCCAATGGCAGTTCTGCAGGGTAGAGGAAAGAACCATAACATTGAGGTCAGTAGAAAGATTGTTACTACAGATCCACGCACAGTTGTGCTCTGCTTTACTGCTCTCCTTGAAATGGGGCCTAATTTTGGAAATGGTCCTATCCAAAATGGGGAAATCCAAAAAAGCAAGCAACGTTCATGTGTCAGAAAAATGTTAAATATTTTAGTTTCTGCACCTCCTTTTTGATATGATGTGTTTAGTGAGTTGTAAAGGTATTTTCTGTCTCCCTTGGGTGAAAACAAATTTTTCCCCCAGACTTAGTCTTGGGGTCCGTCTTGTTTAATATTTTTATCAGCAATCTGGATGATGGCATTGAGTGTGTCCTCAGTAAGTCCGCACATGGTACTAAAATGGGTGGGGAAGGGATTGTTATAGAATCACAGAATTGTAGGGTTTGGAAGGGACCTCCAGAGACCACCAAGCCCAACTCCCCAGCCAAAGCAGGCTCCCTAGGATGGGTCGCACAGGTAGGCGTCCAGACAGGTCTTGAATACCTTCAGAGGTGAAGACTCCACAATCCCCCTGGGCAGCCTGTCCCAGGGCTCTGTCACCCTCACTGTGAAAAAGTTCTTCTCCATATTGGTGAGAAACTTCCTGTGCTCCAGCTTGAGGCCATTGCCCCTTGTACTGTCCCCACAGACCACTGAAAAGAGGCTGGCCATTTCCCCTGTATCTCATACTTAAGATATTTATAAACATTGATCAGACCCCCTCTCAGTCATCTTCTCTCAAGTCTAAACAGCCCCAGTTCACTCAGCCTTTCCTTATAGGGGAGATGCTCCAGGCCCTTAATCATCTTTGTGGCCCTCTGTTGGACTCTCTCCAGGACATCCCTGTCTTTTTATACCAGGGAGCCCAGAACTGGACACAATACTCCAGGTGGGGCCTGACCAGGGCAGAGTAGAGGGAGGATCACCTTCTTTGACCTGCTGGCCAAGCTCCATTTGCAGCACCCCAGGATTCCATTGCTGCACACTGCTGGCTCATGGCCAACCTGTCATCTACCAGGACCCCCAGGTCCTTCTCCTCTGAGCTCTTCTCCAGCAGGTCATCCCCCAGCCTGTACTGATACAAGCGGTTATTCCTTCCCAGGTGCAAGACTCTGCGCTGGCTTAGTTGAACTTCATCTGGTTTCTCCCTACCCAGCTCTCCAGCCTGTTCCGGTCTCACTGCATGACAGCGCAGTGTTCCTGTGTGTCAGCCACTCCTCCCAGCTTTGTATCATTGGTGTACTTGCTGAGGGTGGACACTATTCCCTCATCAAGGTCATCGATGAAGATGTTAAACAAGCCCAGAAGAAAAACAGAACCCTGGGGAACACCACTAGTCACAGGTCTCCAGTCAGACTCTGCTCCACTGATCATCACCCTCTGAGCTCGGTCCGACAGCCAATTCTCAACCCACCTCACCATACACTCATCTGTCCCATACTCTCTCTCAGCTTTTTTATCAGGATGTCATGGAAGACAATATCTAAAACCTTGCTAAAGTCAAGGTAGATGACATCCACTGCTCTCCTTCCATCTACCCAGCTGGTGATCACATCACAGAATGCTACAAGGTTAGTTGAGCATGATTTCCCCATGGTGAACTGACTACTCCTCATAACCTTCTTTTCTTCCAATTGCTTGGAGACGGCATCCAGAACAAGCTGTTCATCAACTTTCCAGGGACAGAATTGAAGCTGATTGGCCTGTAGTTACTTGGATCCTCCTTCTTGCCCTTTTTAAAGACAGGAGTGACATTGGCTATCCTCCAGTCTTCAGGAACCTCTCCTGTTCTCTGAGACCTGTTGAAGATGATAGAGAGCGGCTCAGCAATCACTTCTGCCAGCTCCCTCAGCACACGTGGATGTATCCCATCCAGGCCCATGGATTTGTGTGCATTGATCCCACCAAGACGCTTGCAGACCACCTCCATCTCAAACAGAGGGAATCTCTCCATTTCCAAAACTCCCTTTCTTCCCTCTGAGGTCAGGATGTCTGGAGGGGGAATTTTTGAAGTGAAGACTGAAGCAAAGAAGGCATTCAGTATCTCCACCTTCTCAGCATCCCCCGTTACCAGGATACCTGCCTCATTCACATTATCCCTAGTCTTCCTCTTACTGTTCACATGCTTAAAAAAACCCTTCTTATTATCCTTTGTGTCCTTTGCCAGCTTCACTTCCAGGTGGGCATTTGCCTTCCTAGTCACATCCCTGCAGGCCCTGACAACATTCCTATATTCTTCTCAAGTGCTCTGACCCATTTTTCCACAATTCAGAGACCTTCTGCTTCCCTTTTGAGTTTATGCATGAGCTCCTGGCTCATCCAGACAGGTGTCCTACCACCCTTCC
Organism: Hypotaenidia okinawae; assembly: GCA_027925045.1. NCBI lineage: Eukaryota > Metazoa > Chordata > Aves > Gruiformes > Rallidae > Hypotaenidia > Hypotaenidia okinawae. The sequence continues at coordinate 38,186,003 of BSDF01000005.1, read as the reverse complement.
TATTTAAACATAAGAAGTCTCTGCAAAGGGGTTTGGACAGAATGGATCAGCATGCTGAGGCCCACTATTTGAGTTTTAACAAGGCCAAGTGCCAGGTCCTGCACTTGGGTCACAACAACCTCATGCAGCATTACAGACGTGGGAATGAATGGCTGGAAAACTACCTGATGGAAGGGGACCTATAGGTGTTGTCTGACAGCTACCTGAATATAAACCAGCAGTGCCCAGGTGGCCATGAGGCATCCTGGCTTGTGTCAGAAATAGTGTGGCCAGGACTAGGGATGTTGTTGTCTCTCTCTACTCAGCACTGGTGAGGCTGCACTTTGAATACTGTGTTCAGTTTTGGGCCCCTTACTACAAGAAAGACATTGAGATGCTGGAGCACGTCCAGAGAAGGCCAGCAATTCTGGTGATGGGTCTAGACTGCAGGTCTATTGAGGAGTGACTGAGTGAACAGGAGAAAAGGAGGCTGAGGGGAGATCTCATTGCTCTCTACAATTGCTTGAAAGGAAGTTGTAGCCAGGTGGGTTTTAGTGTCTTCTCCTATGTAATAGGATGAGGGAAGTGGCGTCAAGTTGTAACAGAGGATGTTTAGGCTGGATATTAGGAGAAATGTCATTACTGAAAGAAAAGATGCCAGTCAAGCGTTGGAAGAAGCTGCTCAGAGAAGTGGTTGAGTCACACTCCCTGGAGGTACTAAACAGATGTGATACTCGGAGTCATGGTTTAGTTCTGGGCTTGGCAGTGCTACATTAACAGTTGAACTGAGTGGTCTTAAGGGTTTTTTTCATCTGAATGATCCTATGATTCTGTGATTGTAAAATTTAATTTTATTCTTTGAACGTTTGATTATAGGTATTCTAAAATCCCTATCAGTGCAAAAGAGAAGGTTAAACCATTCCCTGATTTGGTTTTAATTCTCTGTGGAATCTATTTCTAAATATGCAAGGAGAGTTTATGATCTCGCCTTATATTGAACAGATTATGTAAATGTATTGAAAGCAAGTTGGAAGCATAAATCACAGATGTCGGTTTGATGGAAAGTTTGTAACCAGAAAAATCTACAGCTCCCAAATCCCAATGTGTTAATTATAAGGCGGCATCTGGTATACAAATTTATGCCGAGCTAAGAAATGTTCAGACTAAAATAGAGTATGCCTAAGTGGGCTTAGTGTCTAAAACCTACAGTCATCATAGGGAAACTTAAAATCATGTGACTGTGAAGAGTCTGTGATCTAAACTGTCTGCATCGAGAAAAGTGATGTAAGCTGAAAGGGAAGGTGGGTAAAGACAGTTGAGAAAGGCTAAAGGAGTTATTCATATGCACCTGGAGCAAGAAAACAAGTTTTCTTTAGATATATTCACATGTAGGCTGGATAGAAAAAATCAGAAATTCATTAACTTGATACAATGTACTTTCTGTAGCCTTTAATCCTTACAAAATATACAAGGGTGGGGGTTTTTTGGTTTGGTTTTTATTTTTTTTTCTCTTTTAAAAAGATAAACAGTAAACCCAGTAATTTCTGTTGGATGCAAGAGGTTACAGAAGATTGTGTTATGCTGTAACACATTTTATGAACAATGTGGTGATATTTCAAAATGGGGTAATTCAAACCAAGCTGTCTAAGTAATTTCCCTGTCAAACTTTAAGGAGGAATATTATGCATTAAAAAAAAAAGTTCAGATAATCTTGGGCACTTACATATTTAAAGCTGAAATACCCCCAACAGCCATTCAGTGTCCAGTTCTGTCGCCAGTTGAGACAATGAGGACTCCCATGGTATAATGAACTCCCATTTTTCGCCTGTCAGGGGAACTTCATGAATTAATAGCTAGGGGGAAGGAGATGACTGGAATTTCTTTGCTTGAGGACCAAAATGATCATTTTAGTCCTTCAGGCTAACTGTACCATCCATATGACAGAAATCAACATGAGAAAACTGCTTGACTGAAAGCCTGGCACATCATTCATACTGTACCTTTTCAGGCAGGAAGAGTAATTGTATATATTTAAGGCTTCATGCTGATTAACAATCAAGGAAACGTAATACTCCATAATTGTGACTTCAGGTGACTCCAGAATGTGTCTGACATCAGAGAAGGATAATGCTGACCCCTACAGATTCCTGTTTTGAGTACTGTTAATGGGCATTTCCTGGAATAAAAAATAAATGTCTCACTGGAAATCTGCAAAATTTTTAACCTTTAAATCTTATATAGGTGAAAATGTTTCTGTAGAATAGAATCAGGAGATTAGTTTTCATTTGCTTAACTAGAGGAGTTTATTGTGAAAATACAGTTTTCTGATCACCAAGATTGTAATCCAAAATACGAACACACCTATGTGTAGAAACCTCCAGAAAGATAAATTATCTGGACATATTTAGTGACACTGAGCTAGCAGTCTTTCAAGGAAAAGTTTGACAATCTGTTTGGCTCAGCCTGGGCACCTACACTAACTCAGTTAGAGGTAAGGAGTCCAGTTTTGTCCTGAGCACTGCCTTAGATTGAAAGCCTCTCTGCTGCCTGCATTTATGCGCTTCCTCTGGTTGGGAACACATCTGGTTTTCAGAGTATTATGGAAAAAACTGTCAGGTCAGTCTCAAACTAGAAGTACTGAGCATTCCTGAGAGATTGAGAACAGGTATGTAAAGGAGGGAGTGGAGAGCAGTACATGCTACAACAGTAAAACCAAACCCAAATATTGCAGATGACAACCTGCAGTCAGTATAGGAAAAGGATTGTATTGTTGCAGGGGATGAAGACTGCATGCTGTGCTGATTCAAAGAATGCAAGCACTGAATTAATAGTATGATAGACCTTGTTCAAATGGCAATGTCACAAAACACTAAAAAATCTAAATGACAGATTGGGAAATTTCTTAAGGCCACATAGTGATGTTGTCTGAAGAGACTTTCTTCTCCAGAAGATTACATTACAAAAGTTTCAGAATGTTTTTAAAAAACAGATGGTGAGTCAAGTTTCAGAAAGAATATGAACTAAATATTGTTGGACTTTGTAGAAAACTTGTCCCCCCTTTATAGAGTCATTTAATACTGAGTTCAGAGTAGAGTGTGTATAAATATCTGTATGGTAATTTCTCTAGTGACTACCAAAATAGCCATTATTAAGAAAAGTATATACATAAGACTTGAATATTGATAGTGTTTTGCTCTGATATTAGGGACAACTTTGATTCATAGGTCTCCAAGTAAGTTTTAGAAGTATTATTATTCCTGTGGGGGTTTTTTGTTGGGTTTTTTTTTCTTCCTGGACACTGCAGTTTATATATTAATTAATTTCCCTTAGAAATTTTAAGTCAGTGGTGTATCCAAATGTAAAACCAGATGGATATGCTACCAATCCTTTTCTTAAACTCTTGGTTCTATTTACAGAGGTTTTACTGTTGGCTATTAATCCAAGAGACGAAAGTAACCAGAGAGGGCATTTCTAGTCTCTGCTTTGTAGAAAAAAGAACTATAGGCAAGATATTTAGCTGAAAATTAAATTTTCAAAATCAAAAATAAATGCATTTTATTTCCACTTGACAGCTGGTTTGCTTTTCTTTGCCTGTGGTGTTTTATGAGATTTTATAAGAATGTTATGCTGCTTAGCAAACAGTAAGTGCTGTCCTTTTCCAGAACAGTGCTGGAAATGGGGCACCTTTGAGAGGCCAAACTGCAATGTAAGGAAAAGTGCAGACATATGAAGGAAGGACTAAAATTTGAGAGTTTGCCATATAGAAAGAGGGCACATCAACAGACTCAAGTAGCAGGTGCTTATGGTGCAATAGTGGCCAAGAAAGATGGTTACATGAATTTAGATTTGTACAGGCAGAGTTGTATTTTATTGTTTAAAGATCAGGTTGTTGTAGAGGACCTAAGAATGTTTTGCCACACCAGGTCTGTGTTACAGCTCTGAGACCAGTGTAGGTCTCTCAGATGACCTGCAGCATTCAGTATGGCAGTACATAACTGTGTTCATTCCTGCCCACCGTTTCAGTTGGTTGATGGTTGGAGCTCCCATAAATGCAGTACATTCTTGGTTAGTGAAGCTACTTAGGGTAAATGTGTTTTTCTCTGTATTTTTCTCTTGTGTAATTGAGCTGATTTGTAAATGCTGGTTAATAGTAAATGGTGCAATGACTACAGTGTGCTAAAAAGAACAAGCAAGACTATCGTAAGACAATACTGTTAAGATTGAAAGATTAAGCAGGCAATTCAGAAAATACAAAACCCCAAAACAATACAAGGGACTCCCTGCAATATTTTAATTTGGTTTTCTTGTGTGTGTGCACTATGTCATCATTTAAGTGTCTAATTATATGCTGTGTTTTGGTTTTAGTTTTGTTTGGGGTTTTTTTGGGTGGGTTTTTTTTTTTTTTTTCCTGTAAGATCCTGCCTCATTTGATTCATGGAATTGGCAGTACTTGCTTAATGAGCAGTTGTTTGATATGTTTTTCATTTGTTCTTCAAAGAATGCACCCCCTGCTGCATTTTCTGCATGCTTGTTAATCCATATTCTGAAGGCAGAATTACTATTTTTTTCTTTGCTCAGTAGATGGTCATTGCAGTTGGGCTTGTGTTTTTTGCAAGTAGAAGCTGAACATCTTTTTTAGTGAGGTGCATGATGGGTTTTGATTTGTTGTTTTTTGGGGGTTTTTTTTGGGTTTTTTTGGTTTTTTTAATCATAAGATAGAGTTGTTCCAGAATGTAGCAGAACTGGTTTTTTTCTGAGAAATTTAAGTGCACAGACACAGAGCTACAGCACCATCATATAGGAGTGGTGGGGCTATCCAGGTGTTTATCTGAGTGCCCTCTCTATATATACACTCAGGTGATACTAATATGTAGCACATTCACTCATTTTCCTAAATATTAAAAACAAAAAGAAGAAGAAAAGTATCAGTGTCCTGAAAGGAATTAAGAAAAATGTCAATTACCAAATTATCTAGTTGCTTTTCCTCAGTTGGGAAAGACAGTTAAAATGGGTAACAGGAGCATTGTTTCTGGAGTGTCTTCTGAAACATGAGAGCAGCTACAAAATGAGATCTTTTTTCCCTTCTTCTTTTGAAAATTGAATAACTTTTTTCTAACTTTACTGGGAGTTCTGTTTTAAAAAACTGAAGAACTTCAAGTTTCCAGTTTTCTTACTGTTTTTTGAACCGTTACTGTTTTTTCAACTAAGGTTTTACTGTTTATCTTGGAAGATTTTACTACTTCATTAATTTTGTCCCTAAAGTAGCCATGCACCCCTCAGCTATAACAAACACATGAAACAGACACAAATTCAAGTTCAGCAGATAATTGCTTCACTATCAAAAGCTAAATAAAGGTGATTTTGTTGCTGTGCGTTGGTAATTGTGTAATTGGAAATTAAAAACGTCCTGAAAGATGCATGTTTCCCAGACCTAGAAAAATGACAACATTGACATTTCATATCTGGTCAACTAAATAAAAGCCCTCAGCCCCAGGCTCTTGTGTCTTCATGCTCCCACACTTCTTCCATTTCATTAGCAGTTCCCGTAACAATTCAGTCTATCCTCTTTAGCTTTCCCTTAGCATCCTGCTTTCTTTCCACCAAGGGCTGTGAGGTTTCGGTGTGATCAGGTTGGCACTTGACATTCAGTGAAATCAGTTAAGACAGTACCCATTATTGTTATCTGGGAAAGACCATGGAGAAAATACAAGCTGTTACTGGCATCTCTTAAGAATATCCAGTTACCTTTCACTGCAGCTCATTTTCCTCACCTAACGGGTCCTAGCCTTTCTCTCATCGGAGCACATTTTCCTTCTTAATTTTCAGTGTTACATGTAACTTTTGATCTGCAGTATATCCTTGCCTGCTAAGTGGTCATACTTTTCAAGTCCTCTTCTACTTACTTGTTTCTTGTAGAAGAGTAGCCATTTCCCTTAATCTATGCCACCCATTCTCTGTGCCTTTCTGAGACCGGTTGCAGTCTCTTTGCGAAGGGTGTAATGGAAGCTGAACATTAGTTCAGAAGAGTGTGTATCATACCTTCTGTACATTACGCATTTTGTTCAGTCTTCCTTTAAGTAAATCTTACACTTCAGTCTGAGTTCTTGAGTACTGACCAGTGAGCTGGTATTTTCATGGGAGATTTCTGTGTGGTAGTAGTTCATAGTATGTACAAATTTTGAGGGATTTTTTTGTTGTTGTTGTTTCCACAGCCCCCCCCACACCCCCCCTAGCCGCCCCCCCCCCCCCCATGTATGTCATTCTGCATTTATGTATGTTCATTTCATTTCTAGGCTTTTTTATCAATCAGTCTCTTAAAGCTCTTGTGCAACTCATACATCAAATCTGGTACTCTGTATACTTGAATACAATCATTAAATGTCATTACTGGACATCTTTTGTTTGGTTTTTTTTTTATTTTTTTTTTTTTTTCAGTCTGCTGAGAATACACTGGTACCTGTCATTTCTATCACAAAAGTCTTGTTTCCTAAAGGGATATGTGACATGCTGTTTCATTATAGTAACTGCTCTCCAAAGGTGTTCATTTTATACCCAGTGGTAAATTGGATTTCTGATAACAATTAAAAATTCATCTTCTTCACACGCCTCAGGAAATTACTTCAATGGGCTGCATCACTTTACACTGACAGTGTTAGTAACCTATACACAAGGGAGAATTTCACTTATTTTAAATATAGCTGCTTGTAAACCAATTTATACAATTTTATTTTTCATTGTGGAATTGCACAGTTTAATAATGATTACATTGCTTTTATGCTAAATATGATTTGTTGAAAGCTAAAATTGTTTGCTGTGTGGCTTTTTGTTTTGTTTTGCTTTTACAGGTTAAACCTTGGAACTCTTGTGTTATTTTGTCAGGAAGACATTCTTCAAATTTATGATTTATTTCTCATTCAAACTTAAATGAACACACTTCACAGCTCAAAGTGTGGAAAAAGTCATTAAACTAGTTTTCTAATCAGGCAGGTGTAAAAGTGTAATTAAACTAATGGAAGACTGAATTATTAAAAAATATATTATAGCACATATAATACATGTGCTTGCTGTCTCTTATTTCATATGAAACTTTTGCACTACTTTAACGTTTGATTCATAGCCATTGGAAGAGTATCAACACTAAGTATTATTAAAATTTATACACGGAGTATTCTTATCGTAACTACAACTACATGAAAGTAGATATTGTGCTGTGAGCCACTGTTATTTTCCAAACATTATGTGAGGATCACCTTTCTGTCTCCCATGAATTACAGAATCATTGAATATTTTCAGTTGGAAGGCACCTTAAAGATCATCTAGTTCTAACCCCCCTGCTATTGGTCAGGGACAAACCAGTGCTTTTCGAGCATCCCATGTGAAAGACAGAATTGTGTAGGACGCTTGTAACTTTACTTCACGTGAATCCAGTTTAAATTCAGAATTGCTTGGTTTTCACTTAAAAGAATCTGTCATTCAGCCATGCTGTTGAAGCCTTTGTCAGCAAGATAGAACTCCCTGTATTCCATTATTGTACATTAAAAAAAACCCCACAAACTATTCGTATATTTTCATCATTTGTTGTAATTCTGTGTAAGGAAACAGAACACATTATTCTATCATATTCCCACAAAACTGTAGATTTGTGCCATTAATGAGGCACTTTTCAGGATTTTCTGCTGCAACGGGCTGTGATTTATTTTTCTTTTTTTCTTGCTTTTAAAATGTCTTCATCAATCCAGCTGCTAAGATCTGTTTATGTTTACATTATTTACATTTATATTTGTTATATTTCCTTTGACCCCTGACTAATGTCAAAAGCGATCCATCCAAAAAAGTCTTTGAATCAGCAGATGCTTAGGTTTTGGGAAAATAGGGAAGCATCAATTTTTAGCCAACAGCTTCATGCACTTATACTAGATTATGCTTTATGAGGAAGTGAAGTGCTGCTGAAGCTCTCTGGTGCTAGGAAATTGGCCTGCTGTTAATTATTGGTTGGTGACACATTGGTTCCCAGTATTTTTGCCACCTTTACTGAAGTTGGTCTTGTGAAATAAACTATCTGAGAGACATAACAGATCTAGTCCAATAAGGATTAATGAATTAAAGATCAAGAGTGTTACTTGATCCTTACAGATTTAAAGTACTAAAAGATAATTAAAACATTTAAGGACTTTAAAAAAATTAAGGCAGTGTTTAATAGAGGAGTTAAAGCACTCTGCTGAAGAATAGCGATATGTACTCCCAGTCTTTTCCCAGTATTAAGACTGTGAACAATGGTCCTTCTCACAGACTTACATTCGACATACAGTTGCTATGCTATCATCTAATTTAATCTCAATTTTTCTAGATTTCTCTTGCTGTTTACCCCTAGCCTGCAGGTAGTATCCACTTGCTCATTCCTCCCCCCATAGCGACATGGGGAGAAGAATCAGAAGAAAAAGGTAAAACTTGTAGGCTGGGATAAAGACAGTTTAATAGGACAGCAAAGGAAGAAGAAAATAATAAAAGGAATATTTATAAATGAATATACGAAGTAGGTGATACAGAATGCAATTTGATCACTGCCAAAAGCCAAATGCCCAGCCCATCCCTGAGCAGTGACTCCTACCTAGGGTGCTCCCCCTTATATATTGAGCATGATGTCATATGGAATAGAATAGCCTTTTGGCTAGTTTGGGTCAGCTGTCCTGGCTGTGTACTCTCCACTCTACTTGTAAAAATTAACTATCCCAGCTGAAAATCAAGACATTTTTCATCCCTTATTCTATGCCATCTATTCTATGCCCAGTTTCTATACTTCCCAGTTAATCACCACTACTTTTCCTGTCTGATGTATACATGTTTGTGTGTGTGTGTGTGTATGTGTGTGTGTGTGTATGCAGATAGCATTCCCATCTATGACCATCCCTCTAAAATGTCTGTTGAGTTCTCTCAGTTTGTGATTTTGGACTCCATCTGTTGTTATAGTCTCTCATGACAGGACAAATGCTTTGTGCTGTTGGATTGTTACATGCTCACAGTTTGTGGAATGAAGATGTTGATTTTGAGGAAATTGCTGGCTGCCAGTTGATTTCAGTTTTGTCACCGTGACACTTTGTTCATCTTCAACATAGAAGTTCATCCTTCATTAATTTAGAGGATTCTTACTACAATACCGTTGATATGGCACATAACAATTATAGTAAAGATGACATACAATGGCAGGATTATTTAGCAATTAACATTATACAATTTAATTTCTGGCTATTCTTACCCAGAATCAAAATGCTTGAAATCTGCATTGACCTTTACCATCCTTCTACATCACCCACTAAGTGCACTTATGTCGTTGACCAAAAGCAACCCCACAGACGGGTTTGCCTTTTTCTGAACCAGGGCTAAAACTGTCTTCCCCAACAGGTTTTTCATGTGCAATACAGGGGATTTTATCCCCTTCTATAATACATGGGAATTTTGATTGGTCAGGACCAAGTTGATTGGTAGATCCCCTGGAGTTTACTAACCAGGTGGCCTCTGCTACATGTGTATGCCAATGCTTGAGGCTACCACCACCTATTGCTGTCAGTGTAGTCATTAGCAGTCCATTGTATCCTTTGGCTTTCCCAGACACTGCTGCATGACAAGGATGTGATACACCCACTCAATGCAAAGCTCTGGCTCAGCTTCCTGTGAGGGTGTTTCAGAAATGAGTCTCATTGCCTGACTCAGTTCTGTGTAATGTTGCCACAGGACTTGCTTTTCAAGGCCCAGGATAGTGTTCTGGGCAGTGTCATGGAGTACAGGATATGTTTCCAACCATCCTGTTCTTGCTTCCACCATTGTAGGCACATGTTGTTTGCCTTGTTATGTGGGACCATGATGTAATTGATCTGCCAGTCTCTTCCATATTTATATTTCAGCCATCATCCTCCATACAACAGAGGCTTTGCCTGCTTGGCTTGTTTGAATACAGGGCATTTGCCACCATTCATGAGTATGAAGGTAGAGCACTGGCCATTTTCCTTGTTCAGCATCATCTAAAGCCAACTGGATGTCTTACACCTCTGCAAACTGGCGTGATTCATCTTCTCTTTCAGCAGCTTCTGTAATACAGGAATCTATCCAGCAGCCTTTCACCTCTGATACTTTTCCACAGTGCAACAAGACCCATATGTGAACAGGGCATATTGCTTGTTATTTTCTGGAAGTTTGTTATACAGTGAGGCCTCTTCAGCATACATGACCTCCTCCTCTGGCAAAATTCAATAGTCTTAGCCTCCTGGGCAGTCCATGATCACTGCCAAGACTCTTGGGTGATTGGGGTTTCCTATTGAAGCCTACTGTGTGATCAGTGTGACCCACTTACTCCATGTAGCTTCAGTTCCATGATGTGTAGAGGAGGCCACCCCTTTGAACATCCAGCCCAGCACCGGCAGTTGGGGTGCCAGGAGGAGATGGGCTTCAGTAGTAACCACTTCTGAAGCAGCTCACAGTCTTTCATATACTGCCAATGTCTCTTTCAGTCGGAGTGTAGTGGGCCTCAGGGCCTCTGTATCCTGAACTCCAAAACGCAGGGACTGACCTCACTTCTCCCTGGGTGCTTTTTCCTGTAGACTCCAGATAGGGCCATTCTCCCCAGGCACAGAACAGAGCACATTTTTTTTTTACATCTTGTTCTGCTTGGACTTCCTGACTCCAAAATTCTAGGAGTTGAGGTAGTTTTTCTATCCCACTTCCTCATATCCTATCCATTGTCATGCAGGTTAAACTAAGGAGTGCCTCAGGGTGTGTACCCTTTATATCTTACTTCCAGTGCAAAGGAACACTTACTCCTAATAGCTGAGATACTGGTCTATACAGGTGAGGACATACAGGATGTATTTTCTTTGAGTGGATGGACCATTTGGGACAGTTTCTCCACAACTGACATAAGGGAGGTAGAGAGACTTTCTTCATTGTGCTGGACACAGTCAGCTGCTTCATCCACCATTGGTGTCTCTTCATCTTTTCAGTCCATTGCTGCCAAGGAGTTGGGATATGCCAGTGGTGAACTGCCTACAAACTTCTGCCACGTAAGTCATGTGCATTGGACTTCAGCAGGATCTCTGGGAAGCAGCACATTGTCCAGTTTATGATAAACCATGTCTTGCACAGGTGATTCCCTTAGGTATTGGATATCTCTATGGTAATTCACTTGGTTGGATGACATACAATGTCTTCACTGAAGATACCTTTCCTGCATGCCTGACAAGAGTCAGCTCCAGAGGCTGAGTGCCTATGTCCCTTTTCCAATCACTTTGCAATGCCCCTTTCCCTGGACAGGGATCATAACTGCTTGGTTTCCCTAGACTCTAATTCTAGGCTACTGACCCCATTATCCCAGCATCAGAACAGCCAAATGACAAGTTGCTTGCTTAATTGATGACTTAATTTTTTATGCCTGTCTTGCAGCTCACTCAGGGATAGGGATCAGGTAGTTTTGTCTCTTCCCCCTCTTCTTGTGATGACCCTGTTTCATCATCCTTTATTAAGTGAACTCCGTTTTTTGTGTATTCTTCTTCTATACAGGGGCAACTGATACCGGCATGCCTTGTATTTTTGATTTAGCTACAGTGCCTGTCACTGTGGTTAGTAGCCACGGTCCCTGTCAGTATGTTTTCTTTCTCTTTCCCCTGACAGTGCTGCCTAATATTGAGCTGTGTTTGGTAGATAACTTGCCAGGGAAATTCCAAACCATTGGAGGTGAGAAGTTGTCTAGATAACAACCTCTAGATAGTCTTCCACATGCCATGCAATCTACAGCTATCTGGTCTCAGGGCACATCTCTTGGTCATACTCTTAAAACAGTTTTTTGTAACCCTAAGCAAGACTTGAAGCACATTCAGGAGAACTAGCAATGGGAACATCCTGGCTAAAACATCCCAAGGGTGTTCAGAATTCTCAAAAGTGGTTGTATCTCACCTGAAGGAAAAAGGTATAATAAAAAAGGTATAGTCTAATATATGCATATAACAAATTTGTTTTAACATGCTTTGCTCAGATCTTCTATTATCTTAACCCTTCAAATCCCACATTGGGCACCAAAAAGGACTTGTGATTTAGCCTCAGCCAGCAGCTGAGCATGAGGTGGTTGCTTGCTTATCCTTCTCACCCTGGTGGGATGGAGATGAGAATCAGAAGAAAAAGGAAAACTTGTGGGATAAAGACAGGTTAAAAGGACAGTAAAGGAAGAAGATTATAATATCAGCAATTCTTTATAAAAGTATTTGATTAAGTAGGTGATATGAAATGCAATTTGATCACTGCCCGGAGCTCAACACCCACCCACCCATCCTTGAGCCTCGACTTCTCCCAAGGTTGCTCCCCTTTATATGCTGAGCATGATGTCATGTGGTATGGAATATCCCTTTGGCTAGTTTGGGTCAGCTGTCCTGGCTGTGCCCTCTCCACAGTTTTTGTGAAAATTAACTAACCCGACTGAAAACCAGGACAATTTCTTTGCCAACTTTCTGTCTGAAAAACAGACATTAAGTTTTGGGGTTTTTTGCTATGATAGTTAATTCTGACAAGAAATTCAGGGTTTCATTTTTTGTTGCTGGGTATTTCTTTTTGTAACACTGTTTCTGAGATCAGAGAATAAAGTGCTATAAACAGTTACACTAAATTACCCTTCTGCTTAGCAAAACTTACTTCTGTTAAATAAATGATAAACTATGGAAAATAAGTCCATAAAAATAATAATAAAAAAGTTTTGGTTTTAAATTATATTGGATAACTAGGATATCAAACAATAACTGTGAATACTACTAATTAATATGCATTGCATGTGATCTTAAGTATACTTTATAAATGTCATGGCTAGAGCAAGAGCAGATTAAAATCATTAACTACATCATGTAGCTTATAAAAACAGGATCACAGTTATGGGAGAGGGTAACTTTCTTTAATTTCATATTTTTAATTGACTGCTTCTGTAGTTAATTAAACATTTAGTGTAGGTTTTGGTTACAGTCTTAATGGAAATTATTTTAAGCAGCTATTAAATTGAGAATCTTTCATATCAACATTTTTAGCCATAGAAGGAGCTCATTTGTGTTAATAGATTGTATTGGAGCTGAACTTACTTTTAATATTTAAGAAGTAAATTAGCATTAAATGTTCCATAATAATTTATTGAAATTTCTATTCTTTTGGCATCCATATGACATTATGAATTGAAATCATTATCTATCACCTCCCACTTATTCTACTATTTCATTATAGAACATATAGGAATTCTTTTCCATAACAAAAATACTCTTCATGCCATCCTGGTTTCCAGCTATGTCTTCAAAATGGCATAAAAATGCTAAGGATTTCTTGAAGCTAAACTAAATTCTTCTTTTTATTATCCTGAAGACACAATTAATAAGAGGTATTAAAAAAAAAAAGTAAAAATCAAAAGTAACCATTCAAAACCTCTGCATGAGTTTTTCATTAATGTGGCAGTCTGGCCTGTGTGTTGTACTTTCAAGTCTATGAATGTGGTGGTTTAGCCCTGGCTGGAGGCTAGATGCCCACCAAAGTCAGTCTATCACTCCTCTTTTTGGCTGGACAAGAGAGAAAATATATATTGAGAGGTTTAGGAGTTGAGATAAGGACAGGTAGAGATCATTCCACAATCAGTGTCACGGGCAAAACAGACTCAACACAGAATAAAGGAAAAGAAACCTATCTAATTTATTACACTACACTACACACACAGTGAAACCAGTTGGAGAATGGGAAGTGCAACCAGATCTTAAAGCACCTCTCTCCACCCCTCCCTTCTTAGCAGACTTCAATTTAGTCATGATTTTCCTCCCTTCTTCCTGCCCATTGTGGCACATGGAGGGAATATGGGGGCTTTGGTCAGTTCCTCACAAGTTGGTTTCCTTCTTGGCCTGGGGGAGGGGTGGCATTCCTCACACCCTTCCCCTACTGCACTGTGGGGTCCCACTTTGTGAACTTCTTCAATGTGAGTCCTTTCCCACAGGCTTCAGCTCTTCACCAGCTGCCCTGGCGTGGGTCACTGCTATGGTGGGCAGTAATAAATCACAGTGTCTCTCAGTCCCAGTCCTTCATGGGGTCACCAGCCTGCCCCAGCAAACCTGCCCTGGTGTATATCTCTCCCTTGCTCATCTCTGTGTCTCTGTCTCTGTCCATGGGCTGCAAGTGCTGGCAGAGGTTTGCTCCAAGGCAGGTCATAGCTTCTTCTGTATGTCTCATATGGTGGCAAAATGCAGCTGCTTGCATTTTTGGTTTTTTTTTTCTCCTAAATGTGATTCCCAGAGGCGCTATGACTATCACTGCTTGGCTCAGCCTTGGTCAGCAACGACTCTGTCCTTGAATCTGCCGGTTTACTTTCTGGGGCCTGCAGAGAGCTTCTAGCTGCTTCTTACAGCAGCCATTTCTGCAGTCTCCCTTCTCTGCCAGTTAACTGCAACAATGAAGATTCAAGTTTGTCATAAATCTCTTTCTGAATGGTCTGGAAAAATGGCCACAGTTTTATCCCTAGTTATCAGATTTGTCATTGAAGGTAAAAATAAGAATGTTACTACTAATTCACTTTAACTATTATTTCCACTCAGAATATACTGGGGGCTTTCATTTATATAGGTGTGAAAAGTTCACTATGAGGGTGATGAGATACTAGCATGGGTTGCCCAGAGGCCCCATCCCTGGAGACATTCAAGATCAGGCTTGATGCAGCTCTGAGGAACCTGATCTAGTTAGAGGGGTCCCTGCTTACTGCAGGAAAGCTGGACTACATGACCACTAAAGGTCCATTCCAACATAACCCATTCTATGAGTCAGTGATTCTATGAAAAATTTTAAACTTGGTCATTGTTGTGGTTTAACCCTGTCCAGCAACTAAGCTTCACACAATGCCCTATTGCTCCCTGTCCCCCAGTGGGATGGGGGAAGAATGAGAAGGATAGAAATGAAATAAAAAACTCATGGGTTGAGATAACAACAGTTTAATAATTAAAAAAAAAAAAAAATGTTGGGGGAAAAAAAAAAACAAAACCAAAAAAAACCCCAACACACCCAACACATATAGGAAAATAAACCTCCAAAAAGATAAGTGATGCAAATGAAAACAATTGCATTCCACCAACCAGAGCCCAGCAAGTGGCCAAGAAGTGAACTCTATGTGAAGCTCCTCCTGTTTTATTTCAATAATGACATCATATGGTATGGCTTATCAGCTTGGTCAGTTGAGGTCAGCTGTCCCAGCTATGTCTCTTCTCAGCTTCTTTTGCATCCCTAGCCTATTTTCTAGCAGGGCAGTCTGAGAAGCAGAAAAGGCTTTGATGCCTGCTCAGCAAAACCCAAACCTTCCCAATATTTAACACTTTTCATCACAAATCCCTATATAAGATACTGTGAAGACAGGTAACTCTATCACATGGAAAACCAGTACAACCATAAATATGTCTTCCTATAAATAGTTGATAATGAAACAGTACTAGAATACTTCTCATGAAATTTTCATTCTTCACAATTTTGATTTTTATTATTTTAAACACCTTTCTTCTGGAAACACAACTATTTTCATATGGGGAAGAAGTGTCTCCTTTTTCATTTTAAGTTGGGAAATTAGATTGACAGGGTAACATTTGTTACAAGGTATTTCTGATTGTGAATATTGTATAACCCTTTTGCAGCTACACAAGTGAGTTTTTTTGACTGAATTACAGTGTTGTCACTATGGTTCACAGAACTGGGAAAGTCTGGAGTGCTTGTTTCATTTCCACAGAGAGAATGCTATCACTTCCGAGAGCTCATGCTTTTACAATGACGTTTTTCTTTCTCTGAAATCCATATCTGTGCTTATCAGATTTTTAATGGGAAACTTTAACTGCATTGGGACAGAATGAAATATTTGAAATATTTGTGTTTTAAAAGGCAAAAATATTTTATTACTTTCCTTGAGAATGGCAACACTAAGTACCATTCATTGCAGATGAAAGAAAATAGTTGATCCTTTTTTAAAGGTCCCATTATGAAAATGAAGATCACATAAAGAACAGAGGTCTATTTGAACCTTCTTTACACGTGACTGTATTTAGATCATTAACCGGTTGCTCAAGTGTTACTTTAATTCAGTAGCATGAAGAATGCTTTTGACAAGTGTATGCTTTCCTGCCTAGTACTGTGCAAGGTTCAAATTGAAAAGTAAGCTGAGACCTTAAAGATATTACGAGTTCCCAAGAAGCATATATTTTCATTAGAACATTGCTCTGAGCAAATAAAACTGTTGAAACTGGATTTGTTTGCTTGTTTGTTTGTGGGTTTTTTCGGTTAAGGGTTTTTTTTGTTGTTTTTTTTCCAAACAAGCAATTTTAACATTCAACCCTTCCTATGAATTTGAAGAACTTTATCTGGGTATATATGGCCCTGGTATCCTTGCTTTAATGGAACCTTGAAACCTCTACTTTTCACCTGATTTTTTTTTTTTTTCCTTAAACTTGTATGTATTAGAGTGTCAAAAATCATCAGAAGTGGATTGGCTTTTCCAGACAAATGCCTCTAAGTTTCCAGAGTAGTTGTATAATATTACTAAGAGCAATTTTTGTAAATGGTCTGTCATCCAAAGTTTGAGACATCCATTGCATCTTTAAAGTATAAGACAGCTATTACTGCAGACAGCTTTGGAAATTTATGGGCTTCTCATGAAAGAAAAATACAGTAGCTGCAGACCTTAGACAGATAGTATTACAGGCTTGTATATATTCTGCCCTTTACTTCTCATGCACTCATCTGGCTTGGGAAGAAAATAGTCTTGTCAGTGCTTGAAATTAGATATACTAGTCAAAGAAAAGTGTTTCCTCTATTGCTGGTGGCATCGCTGTACGCTTGCCCTCTGAAATCATCAGTGATCTATGTAGGGCTTTGTGGCTTCAAAAGTTGTCTTCATCTACTGCAAATAAATTCTATTAAAGGAATCATACTGTCCTGGGAACACTTCTTCATTGATGATATGATTTTAAAACAGCTGACTACTCTTAAAAATATAATGTTCCCACCAGAGGAAGTGACATTATAGGTGGATTAACTAGCTTCGGAAATGTGAAAGTGCTGTGGCATTGTACTTCTCTACGTCACTGACATGAAGGTGTCAAATCCCTATTTGAGGTTTAGATTAACGAAAACGTAGTAAATGTCCCCACATCACCATTTTTTTAAAAGAAAACAGTGAGGTAAGACTTTAAGGAGCACAAAACCAAATAGGACCCCAGAAGAAATTAATTGTTTTGATATCAGCAGCAGTTTGTAAATTGTTCTGGTACTGATAACAAGAAAAGCTTATACAACATTGTAAATTCATAAAATGAGAAGTGCATAAAGGTTTTCCTTTTCACTTCATTGCTAAGAGTGAAAGCAACCATGAGGTATATTTTGATGATCCAAGAGAAGCAGGGGCAAATAAACTGCTTTACCTCTCTGGTTTCCCCTGCTGCCCTTTGCAAGCCATGACTAAAGTGTAACTTTGACCCTGGTTTCTTCACCCATGTGGAAGAAAGGGATGAGGAAGAGACTGTGACTCTCTCTTTCCTAGACTCAAGAGACCAGGAATAGGAAAAAGTTTCATGCATCTTTGTTTCACTTGATGATGGAGGGATTTCACTTTAATCTATAGGTGAGCAGTTTGTAGCCTAGAGAGGTAAAAAAAAAAACCCCAACAAACAGACAGCACTTGTTCATGAAAGGAAGAAGGGGAAATTTATTTGAAAGATCTTGAAGTCTGGCAGTATCCTCTGAAGGTCATTGGGCTTCACAGAGCCAACAGAAAAGCAGTGTATTGTGCAGAGAGTAAGCTTATTCAGAACTGTAACTATCTGTAATTCTCACATGACTGATTTATATTTCCTCTTCCTATTGGCAATTTTGTGGGAAGACTGTCCATGCTTTTTTATATCTTGTATATAAAGAATCCAAGAATACTATATTTTTTTTTTTTTTGTTTTTTTTTTTTTTGTGTGTGTGTTTTTTGGGTTTTTTTTGTACAGCTGATATTTACTGTGGCTGTTTGCTGTTCTACTTAGATTTGTATTGTGTTTTAATCTTGCTAACCTTACCAGTGTGTACTGCTGTATATGAAATACAGTAGTAGTGAATATTAGGGTGCTTTAACCAACCATTCTTCTTTTGAGTTTATAAGCCTACAAACTACAGCAAAATTACGGTTTCCATTATTATTTTATGTGAGATGAAAAATGAGGGATTCAATTCAGTAACTGTCAGTGCCCGAAGAAATAACAACCTAAATATTGCAAATAGGATCCATAGCAGAGTTTTTTACAGATAGATTTAATTTTGCTATCAAGGTAAAATGTGATATAAACAGGAATTGAACTCACTATCCATGAATCCCAGTATAATTCTCCAGCCACAAGACCATCCATCAATATCATTTAATTGCCAATTTGGGAAAACTAATATTTGCCCTGCTTTGCTATGACTTGTGTCCTAAAAGCAACATAAAGAGTGTGAAATGGAGAGCTCCTTTCCTGTGCTCTGGTTCTTATACCTACTCTCAATTCCTTACACTCTTACGTAGTTTTACAGTCTCAGAGTTGTATGAGTAGACGTTTGAATAATTGTAGTTCCAGAGCAGGAAGATGATACAAAGATCTGAAAAGGTAATATTTAGGGATCCATAAGCAATGGAGAGAGGATAGCAAATAATTGATAGATATATAAATTAGATTCTTATTCCTAATAATTATTGTTCTTCTGCTTTTAACCATCTGATCTCATAACACAAATAACAGACTACTATAATGATGAGTGTTTTAGCAACTGATACAGCGGGACTTCTTGAAATAGGCACACTGTAATATGCATACAGTTTGTGCATACTGCACTTACTTGAACAGTGAAAAACAGTACAGTGCTAGACTCTTTTCTGATTGTACAAAACTTGCAGGAGTGAGGGGAAAAAGAATATAACCTTGAATTAAATATTGCTTAACACAAAAAGTCTTCTGAAGAATGCCCTTTCATTTTCACACTTTCATTCTTAGAGCAAATTGCTAGACATCTCAAGTATGATTCAGACACAACATACTTTGCCAAAGGTATTTGTTTATTCCTCTTCCTTTCAAAGACTCTTTGTGGCAGGGTTCTCATTTATCTGCTTTGGTTACAGGGCCCTAATTCTCAGTATACTAACACAGACATAATAGGTGCGCTTAATGTGAAACCTGTATGTCAAATGTATTTTCAGTACTGAAAGAAATTATGAGTTCACATAAAAGCTTATGTTAGTCCGTAGTATATGTAATACCTGTTATTTCTATTGTCCATTGATAATTATGACCTTATGGTCTCAGTTAATCAGAAGACACATATATATTTTGAAAACAGAATGCTTTGCTGTAGTATTGCCATTTTTATCGCTAGGTAAAATTATATATAATACTTGGAAAAGAAAAACAAAACAAAGAAAAAACCCATCATGTATGTTCTTTCCACTTGGGTGAACAGTCTTGCATGGTCAGTTTTACTGTTGAGATCCTTTTAAAATTTGAAAAAACAGTGCTATTACCTAGTTTAGAAAAAGTTTAAAACTGGAGCAGCGGTCTTCAGTCATACTTTTTCCTAGCAGACAAACAAATTAGATTTGCAATATTTTTGAACAGTGAGGCAGAAGAGATATATGGAAAATGCGCAGATAATCAAACACATTTTATATTGGAGAAGATGGGTTGAAATGATACTTAATGGCCAGAGCAAATTTTTTTACAGAAGCTATCAAATTCTGTTGAAGATCAGCGACATTTTAATGCCTAATGACTTCAGGGTTCTTTTACAATTTTGGGCCATTTTTACATAATAGTAATTTACCAGCCTGTCTCTTTTTATAGTAGATTTTTTTCTTTGCATTTTTTGTTTGTTTCTTTGTTTTACAGAAAAAAGCGTAGTCCCATTCCTGCATTGTACAGAATTTCTGAAATGCAGGTTTCATTATATCCTGTTCCTACTTGACTTAAATTTCTTTAAGTAGATCATAGTGACCAGAATTTTTCTGATGGAACATGATTCCTCACAAAGTTACTGATTAATGAAATTGCTGTAATATTTTGGGGTTTAATGCATCTCAACAGGACAAAACCTGTTAAAACTTGAAACTATTTAAATGAGAATATGATTTCTGTATAATAAAATTCTGAATCTTGATATTATTTTAATTCACCAATGAAGTTTAAGACATTGAAATGAAAAAATCTTACTTTTTGTTTGTTTGTTTTAAATCATTAAACCAGCATCCCCCCCCGAATATTTAATTGAGATTTAGTTTGTAACGGTTTGTATCATAATCTTTAGACAGATTTGTGGGTGTACGTCTTCTTTAATCCTTCAATGTACATAATCTAAGAAATCTCTTTCCTAAGATTTTGAGGACAGCATTTTTTTTTGTTTCTGTCTTACAGCTGCTATAGCTTTATTAGAGAAGATTAAACAAAACAACCAAAGGAAAAAAAAACCCATCTAGCATGGATTCTTTCTTCAGAACATGCATGAAGTGTTACAGGTGTTCAAGAAATATTTTTGAATACTTAATTCTGTTACCTAGTTTTCATTTGGAATTAGAGACAATAAATAAACAAACAAACAAATACATATATACAGTAGCATAATGAACTTCCATGAATCTCCAATGTCCCGGTATAATTAACAGGTAAATTTTTAACACTAATAAAAGCAAATTTTGTATCTATTCTAATAAATTAGTCTCTAAATATTCTAGAAGAAAAAAAATGTACTTGATCTTTATACAATAGATAAATAACTAAATGAGTTATCTTTCAAGACCTGTTCTGTGTTCTGAAATCTAAGTGCGAACTTGGGACTTGACAGGTGAAAGTATTTCACAGTACTGTCAGACAAAATCCCAGATCCACAGATATTTGGTGTTTCTTTATGTTCATTATTTGCTGTGTACAATGGAAGCAGCTTGGCTAATTTTTTAGGAGCCAACTGTGAAAATGAAATTCTAGAAACTTAGAATAGTTACAGAGCTTCAAAGTCTAGTCTGGAGTTTTGCTAATGGGTTTATCCAAACAGAAGGGGTCTGTTAATGATATGGACCATCTTTCTGCTGTAGATGTCTTCTGTCGAGACTATTCAAATACACAGATACAAATGCTGTGTTTGATTAGTAGTCTAGCTAATTCAATTAGCTGTGAAAATTTTTGAATTGTATGTAATACTTTGCAATTTTTTATTTAAATGCCAACTTGTCTGTAAAGTAATGAGAGAAGGAAATAAAGTTGCTGTATTAGGCAAGAAGCTTCACAGGTAAAACTGCTTTAGGATTCCGTTTCTGTCTCTTGTAAGAGTTATAGGCATATGTTCATGTGAACTGTAGGTAATAAAGTCAGCCCACGGTGAAATGTTCATGTTGAAGCCATATATCGTTAGACTCGAGCAATGTACACCAAAGAATTAATGAAACCTTCAACATATTTTTTCTACCGTGTGGAGCTATCTGATAAGGTAATGTCTGATGATAAATTGAGTTTATGGTGAACTGCTAGATTCAATCTTTGGCTGTAAATCTCCAAAGCTAGCTTCTTTCAACAGAGAAGTTAAACTCACTTGCAGTGTACACCAGCTGTCACTTGAATCAAATTCATCCTGACAAGGATACTATCTCTTACAAAATCTTCCTTAAATGGGGTCACAAACAGTTCATAATGAAAAAGCTAAATGGAAAATTTTCTCCTAAAATAATAGAAAATTTGCTTCAAATATGTCATGCATTGTTGTTACATCTCAAAGTTTTGTACATCTTCTCCTGTGTGATTTTATTTACAGTTAAATATTACCAACTTAAATTTCATCATAACCACCTTCTGAAGAAGAAATTATTTTAGTTCCTTTGAGAATTTTTTCACTCTAAGTCCTCTTGAGCACTTAACCCCATTTGCTGTTTAACGAATATTTGTTTGATTAGGGTATAAATGAAAATAACAACTGATAATTAAAACTGTCATGATTGATTCATTATGGCCTTAAGCTCTTACTAAGAATATTCCTGTATATTTTAATGTAGGATTTATAAAGCAGATGTTTATTCTCACTTCCTTGTCAAATTCAAATTCTGATTTCGGGTTTGAGTCATGTAGGTTTTTCCTCACTGAAACCTACTGCTGAATCACTGGAGACACTTGCAAATAAAGAAATGATAGCTACAGACTTTGGCTGTAAATAGGTAAAGCTACCATAGTAATTGTGCCAGCATGGAGTTTGCATAACTTTTGTCTTGAAACAGAGTGAAGTGTTTCTTTTCTGAATGGCTTCTGAACAGCATCATTAACCATACAGCCAAACAGAGATTAGTTCAAAAAGATACTTTGTAAAGTGTGACTGGAATGCACATTGGCATGTTTTTGGGGTGAAGTATAAAATTTATTTTTCGGTTGTATATTCCTTGCAGATTTGGATTAAAGCAACAGAATAGGCAAATGTAATTAACAATAACAACAACAACAACAACAACAACAACAACAATAATAATAATAATAATAATAATAATAATAATAATAATAATAATAATAATAATAATGGATTTTCTAAACATGAGTAAAAATAAAATTGAAATTTCACTGCTTTATTAAATAATTTTGCTTTTGAGAAAATATGGAAGACAAAAATCAGAATCAGATTAATTTTTCTTTTATCAGTGAGTGAATAGCGTGAAATACACACTTTCCTGGTTATCAGAAATCAAAAATAGCAATAATTGGATGTTCAAATTGACAAATTAGCAAAAGCATAGAAAGGTTTAAAAGACTGAGCTGTCTCAGAGAGAAATAACAAGTGTAAGTAAGTATATAAATGGATTAACAGTAAAAAGAAGATAGATCAGACTTTTCATGCTAGCAGTCTTAAAAAGTACATGTAAAATGGTTAAATGGAATTTTATTTTCAAAGGAGTATGTAATTAATCTGGCTAGAAGACTGACAAGCTAGTACAGACTGAGTAGCAATTAGGTACTTTCATGGACTATGTATGACAATATCCACAATTTCTGAGACTCTTGCTTTCTGGAGGAGAGGAAGCAGTTGAGTGAAATTGAGCTGAGGCCTTAAGACAGGAGGTAGCAACTAAGAGCTAACATTGTCAGCTGTGATACTCGTCTTCTCACAAAGTGTTTCTCCCTGGTCAGTGTCAGAAACAGAGCAGTGAAATAAATGAATTATTAAATTTCAATAGCGCAGAAGATCTGGTGATCCACCTTTAATAAAAAATGAGAAGGGTTTGTTTTGACAGCATGAGTATCAACATTAATCTGTATTGACTGATACAGGGAAGGCGCAGAGAGGGCAGATAAACAGGCAGATCAGAGGGGGTGTTACCTGCCTCTTCAGGGAGGGCAGAGAGCTGCAGTAGGTCACAGAGGCCTCCCCAGGCCACACAGTTACAATGGGAGACCTTTGATTTACTCAAGAAGTTAAACCTGTAATTTCCTAGCAATTAGCTCCACTTACTGATAAAAAGGGATTTTGTGAATTGATTTGTTCCTCTGGTTCTGCACTGTATTTTCTTTCTAGTTGTTTCCATGAGTGATTTATTGAGAATGCTGATAATAATTAATTGCTTTGTGAAAGCCAACAACATATTTGTTTTCATATGCTGTAATCAACAATAATTATGTTAAAAAGTGTAAGCCTGGAAGGTGCTGAGAATCTCCTGCTCCTCTTGTGTCTTTCTATTGTGTCTTCTGCATCTTCAAATTTTCAACTTTTATTTACGCACTAACAAACCAAACACTTAAATATTTGATTAATAGGAACAAGCGAAAAAATGCAGGCCTTACTGAAAGTATGCAAAGTCTTTACTGGGTTGTATTTATTGTATTTCATCCAATTTTATATACAAACACAAGGAAAGCTGAAGAAAAAAATAAAAATCACCACTGTCGAAAAAGCGAACATTTCAAACACCCCAAACCCACAAAACCAAAGAAGTTTCTCTTGAGCTATCTTGTAGCACTTTCTCCTTTTATTAAGGCCATCCAAACTGAAGAATAACTTAATTTGTTAGTCTTGTTTTGAAGCCTGTTGCAAACTACATTGTTCTAAAGGTTGAGATTCGACTTGGCTAACACAGTAGTGTGAGCTGTAAATTGTTGCCTAGTGGGAGCTGTATCTTGCTGCCAACAGTGATTAAATAGGAGAACATAGAAAGTTTGTGTGTGCAAGAGGGAAAATGTCTAAGCGATATGTTGACAGAAAAAGTTAATATGCCACCATCAGTATTCTGTTATCATTTAATGTGAATGATTGAATAAGAGTTTCAATGCAAGTTGTTGCATTTTCAAGAGAAATACAGGATTAAAAAGGAAATTATTATAAATACACATAGACATCTAGAAAACTATACAACGTAATTGTTGAAAAGCAAAAAAAAGCATCTCTTGCTGTACATACAGAAAGTAAAGTTTACACATTGATATAGATGAATTCCATTTCAGTGACAAATAAAGATCTGATAATGATCTAAATTTGGTTTCAACAAGTTACACAAGTAACTAAAGTTCCCAAATACATCTAAAATTATTTTGTAATGTGTTTTATTTAGAAGTATGTTTATTTTACCACATAGAAAGTTAGTAGAAGTAAGAAATTTTTTAAACCAGGACTGCAGCATCATTGGAGATAATATAACAAATTAAGTTATTACCTATACAGGTTTCTACACATAGAAATACATTCAGTCCTCATTATTATAAAGAAAAATACCGTCCTAATCTATCTGGGAATTACATGTTTGGATAGCATGTCTTTTCAGCTACATCTTGATCAGAGTAAGAACGTATTGTCAGTTCCATTTATAAAATGTTTTATATTTGGTCATCTACTTCTTTATGATGACATTCAACTATATTAAATAGTTACTTTTATACAGTCCTTGAGCAAATTCATACCATGATTAAGATGTAACACTAGAGGGTTTTTTTTTTTGTGTTGTGTAGTATATTCACACATGAGTAGTAATCTTGCACGAAATGTTATGGTAATGCTCACAGTTTAGCTGTTGCATCTATTTTAGGTATCTTTGAAATATCATGAAGCTTTTAAAAATGTTTTGCTGCAGTATGTAAAAGTCACATAAAAGAGAAATGGCAAACCTGTCATCAAGATTTGACCCTGTTTTATTATTAGTTAGGGTAATACACACTTTAATTTACTTGAAGTTTTGCTGGATTAGCCTGCTGTGAGTCATGAAACCCCAAGTCTGAAAACGGGTGTTCATTGGTGCTTAAAAAGTACTCTAATATCTGTATGGCACATCTGTTTTGTTTTGTTGTGGGGTTTGTTTGTTTGGGTTTTTTCCTGCACTGTCTCTGTCTCCTGAAACAGATTTATTATAATTAAATAAACCCAATGCTGAAAAATCCTCTGGTTCATACGACACTGTTGCTGAAGTAGTAAGTGGGCTCATAGTGCAGCTTACAGAGCTAGGTATGCTTTCACCTGAAGCTTTTTCTATTTTGGTTCATAATTTAAAAAAAACCAAACCCCAAAAACATATGCCCTCTTAACATTTTTATAGAATTAGTTATGTGAATTTCTTTCTTTAAAAATAAATAAAAATTTAAAAAAAAGAGAAATATTAATCTACACAATTAATTAATTAATTAAAATAATTTTGTGTAACAAAGTTATCAGAGCAGTTTTTTCCTTTTGGTGTGGGGTTTTTTGGGTTTTTTTTTTTGTCTTTCTCTATCACTGGTACAGGAATACAACTTTATATCTGCCCATAATCACAATTCAGTTGGTGTAGTTTCGTACATGATTTATCATACTCATCCACTACAGTTTTGTTATAATGAAGAACTAAAATATGGAGGTGTTTTTTTGAGATTATGTTTTGGTAACTTTTCTCTTAAAAATATCATTAATGAAGTTACATGTATTGTACAGCCAAGTAAATTTTGCCTATAGTAAAGTTTTCTTCCATAACAGACTATGTTGTACTCATTATATTACATGAATACATATTAAAGAATGTGAACTAAATTAAAAAGAATTTTAAAAATCATTAAAAATGCTCATTAAAAGTTCATCTTATTAAATTAAGTGATTTTGGATTCTTTTGCTCTCATTTCAAAAGTATGAAAAACTAAAGGTAAAAATAAAATATTTGAATGTAAATGTGGATAGAATTGGATTTATTCTTATGTATTTCTTGCAGTCTTGGAATACTACATATTTCTTGTAAGAAGACAGAATACTTTTTTTTTTTTAGGGTGCTTTATAAAATACCTGACAAGACAGTAAAAGTGTAAAATGCAGCATAAAATTGATTCTTCTCATCAGACACAGAGGTCATCCATAGTTTGGATTTTTTTCACACTTAGCAAACCCTAAGTCCTATTTACTCAAGTTCAATTTACCGGGTGATGAATATTAGGATGGTGCTGACATTGCATTCATGCACATATACCTCTCTGTCCTTAACAAGAGGGTGTGCTTTAATGGTTAGTTCAACATGAAAATTATATTATGCAGTTATTTGTTTGCATTGTTTTAAGGACGTGCATTTATTAAAATGAGGAAAGCTTTACTTGAGTTTCTTAGCTTTGAAATTTCTCTGGATTTTTATATGTTTAGGAAGTAGAATAATACAGCAATGTCTGTATGAAATAAAGGTATCAGTAATTAGGTCTGTTAATAAAATTTGGTTGTTAAGCCTTGTGAATAGGTGAAATATATCGCCTGCAACTCTGAAATGTTCAACACATACAATTAGCTTTTTTAATATGATAGCAATACAAAATGTTGCTAATATTTTAATATGATAACAATACAAAATAGGGTTATCTCTTACACTAGCTCCAAAAGTGGATGAAATTGGGTATTAATTGGTATAAGGTTGTAATTTGATGTATCGGTAAGTTGAACAGCAGGTATTAATTCCTATCACTACAGAAAGTGTGCAATATGGATGAAATTCCAGATTTGGAGATCCAAAGTGAGGTATATGAATCCTATGAGGTATATGGACCCTATAAAGAGAAAATCAAAACAACACTCATTTCTTTTTATGTATGACTTTCTTTTTTGTTTTTTCCTTCTATTCTACTGACATGAAACTTACTAATATGCCAATTGTATCTTGGGCCGTATCAAAAGGAGCATGATCTCCACATTGAGGGAGGTGATTGTCCCCCTATGCTCCTCCCCTGTGAGACCCTACCTGGAGTACTGCATCCAGCTCTGGGGTCCCCAGTAGAAGAATGACATGGACCTGTTAGAGCAAGTCCAGAGGAGGGCCACAAAGATACTAAGAGGTCTGGAGCACGTCTCCTATGGAGACAGGTTTAGAGTTGGGTTCATTCAGCCTGAGGAAGATAAGACATTAGGCAGACCTTATAGCAGCCTTCCAGTACCTGAAGGGTGCTTAACAAGAAAGCTGGAGAGGGACTGTTTACAAGGACAGGTAGTAATAAGAAAAAAGGGTAATGGCTTTAAGATGAAGGAGTGCATGTTTGGATCAGATATTAGGAGGAGATCCTTTCTTATGACTGTGATGAGGCACTGAAACAGGTTGCCCAGAGAAGCTGTGGATGCCCCCTCCCTGGAAGTGTTCAAGGCCAAATCGGATAGGGCTTTGGGCAGCCTGTCCTACAGAAGGGCGTCCTTGCCTGTGGTAGGGGTTTTGGAGCTAGATGATCTTTGAGGTCCCTTCCAACACAAACCATTCTGTGATTCTTTGATTCTAAGACATAAAGCAACAAGATGAGTTTTTCTATAAGCGAGAAACAGCCAAATGGCAAACACCTTGTGTCACCATTAGGATGCAGAATGAAAAATAAAGTACTCAGTTTGTGGGTTCAGGTTTGGAGTCAGCTTTCATAAACTGGGTGAACAGAAATTAAAATAATTGATTTGCTTACAGTAGTGATATTCAGGCTTCTTCATTGGTATCTTTTGGTCTAACTCAGTGAAATCAGAGTCTAAAATAAACAGCAAAAGAGCCATAACTTTTAGTCATTTGGGGAAGAAAGCTGAGTTCAGGAGTTGAGCGTTCAATACCTTTTTCCCTCCCCATTAGCTTCAGAACTCTTCCCAAATTCTGATGTACCAAAGGGGCACTGAAGCTGTGTATCTGCATTTTGTTATTAATTTTATTTAGAAATTTGATACTTTTTTCTTTTTCATTCTGGGGGTGCCACTATCAATGCCACTTACAAATGCTTAATAAAGGTGTATGGCTTTTGTTTCATTTTTATCCTCTCAAGAGTTCCTAGAGATTAGTCATGACAACACTGAATGTTTCTGTGCTTAACTTTGTTTCTTGGATGTGTGTCTGGGGGCAGCTCCATAGTGCTAACAGAGCACAAATAAAGTGGTTCTGTCAAGGTCTGATAGGGTTTTAATGCCTACGTGACTCAGTACAAAAACATATAGCAATCCATGCCTGGGTCCCAAATGCAGTACAGCTGCATTTGAGAAGTAATAGCCATGACTAATTCAATCGAGCTTAGAGCTGCATGGAGGCAGCTCACTGCTTCTGGTTCAAAAGCTGTCTTGGACACAGTGATCTTGAGTATAGTTCTACCTCACAACATTACTTTGGTCATATCGTATAGCATTGGTTTATTTCATGGAAGCATATCAAAAAGGGATTTATGAAGGAATAGGAAGTATTCTGAATACTCAAGTGACTAAACAGTACCTGAGAAATGTAGAGATTTCATGGATGCAAAAGTTGACTGGTTTAGCACCATACTTAGTTAATTTTAATAATCCCAATCTCTCAGCAACGTTTTTTAGTCTGAGCATTCTATCATCCAAATAGTCATCCTGCTTCTGGTTCTGGTTGGGAAATAACTGAATTCAAGTGTAATAAACTAATGTATGTCTGAAAAAAGACTGTGTAGGCATATAACTTTCAGGGAAAAGTCCAGTAGTTTATGGTTTTGCCACTATATTTCCAGCCCCTGTCCCAAAGTCTCTTTTTAAAAAATGTTCATAAACAGATCTGGTTTTCAATGTACAAAGCTCCCAAAGCCCCTAGCTTTACTTTCTATTCCCACAGAATACAGCTCACATACTCTAATCTGGTAGTAAAGGAAAACACAACAATTCACATTTTTCCTTAGACTTGTACAGTTATGAAGTATTGGGTATATTTGAAAATTTGAAGCTCAGAGTAAGATCACTAGCCAACTGGTTTTCTGAATTTAAAAGTAAGTACAATTTTCCATTCTGTACTGAACCTCTTAAAAAAGTGGCAAAACCAAAGTAACCAGGACAGCTAATTTCTGAAGTGGAGTTAACCTTTCAGAATATTTTTGCTTTGCCTTGTCTCAGTTGCTCCACTGTTGCTCTATTTGTAGTCCACTCTTTTTATACATAACTCCTTTTCACTTGCTTTTGCAATATGTGGCAGAATTTTTCTCAAGATGCTGTCTCAGCTGTTGAAACAGGCATGGTGTGTTAGCCAAAGCTTGTGACACTGACTAGTTTTCTTATATCTTTATGATCTATTTTATTTCTGCAGTAGAAATTAATCTTTTATGTGTTTATCCTTTCTCTATACTGAAACCACAAACCAGATAAAAACAATAAGGAAATTAAAATAAAAGAATGGATTTAATAGTTGCTACATGCTTTTATTGGGCAGCTCATTTTAAAAACTAAGATATAATTTGGGTTTTTTTGTTTTTCTTCATATGTTAAGTGAGTATAAACACATTTTTATACTCTGTAATACACATTTAGATAAATCTTTTATATTTGAAAACAAAACAAAACAAAACCCATGACCAACTTCTGTGTCTTTCTATAATTCTTCTGGAATTCTTGTGGAAATAACCTAAGACAAAATTCTACAATACTGATTTAGTAAGCCTTACCATTAAAAAAAAAACCAAAAAAAACCCCAAAACTTTTTGATCATTTATTTCTAGTTTTCAATAAATGCTTACTTCAAATTGTAGAAAATAAAAGTGTCAAACATGGTTTCAAATTACAAATATAAGAACATTTTTAGTCAGCTGGCATTTATCCTCACTGACATATGAGTAAACCAATTAAAATTTCATCTGCATCATTTAGTAATAGGAATTGTCTCCTTGAGGTGCTTCCTTTGGAGGCCAGTGAAAGAAAACGCTGAAGCAAAGACAACCTGTATTTCAAATTCAAGAAATCACATTTCATTACATCTGTGAATTTTACCAGTTCAGAAGATGCCCCAAATGCCTGAGCTATGTATAAGATGTATGGGCTGAGTTGTTGGTACAAATGTTATAAAAATAATGTAACTGTTAGCATTTCACACTGAGCTGCAAACTTAGAAAGCTGAAGTGTGGCCTAAATTCAGGGGTAGCATTGCAGGTAACACTTGGTTAAGAAGGATAAACAGAAATCTCTTCCCTCAGTTTCTCTCTCCTCTGCTGTTGAGGATCTGGTGCAATCTAAACTCTGTGTAATTAACCCAGTTTTTGGGTGCTCATTTTTCTTTCTTGGTTGTGGGGTTTGTTTTATGATAGAATAATAGGCAGATTGTCAGCTCCTCAGCCTCTCCCCTGCAATGTTATGACCAATACACAAATATCAACTTTATCTTGCTACGGTTTTTCTGAATGTCCTACCTAGGGGATGAGCACTTATTAAGGGGAAGAGCGGAATAACTGACAACAGAACCTGTAAAGAATTGTCTCCTTTATCTCCTTCCTAAGAAGCCCAGTGAAACAAAATGCTGAAGTGAAGAGCAATAAAAAGTGATCAGAGCCTTTGCATTGAATAAGACACATGACTACTCAGAGGCTACACCAGTCGACATAAATTAGAACATCTTTGAATGTGCTGTAATGTGGATAAAGCAGCCACATAATAACTGGCTTGGCTGCATCCTGTTCAGCCCTTTAAAAAGAATGTGGATGTTACAAATAGTCATTTTGTAAGCGTGCATTAACAATCTTGGTAGCCGACATACACTAGCAGATGCTGCCTATATATTTCCAGTATTACTTTGAATCATTATAAATGGATATTAAATATGTCAGAAGACAAATGTAAGAATGACATTTTTTTTATTGAAAACACTGAAAAGTTCTTCAGAGACAAGTGTAGCGATTTGAAAAATTTCAGGCTATCTTTAGGGAAATTAGTCAAAATAGCTGTTAGCTGGATCCTATTCATAACTGTTTCAAAGATGATAATCATGAGGACAGGAAATTAATTTTTAGATCGAACAATTAAAGATCAATTGTAACAATCACAGAAAAGCATCCAAGGCTCTGGAGATATAATTCTTTCCCCATTGTTATTATTAAATAGAGATAATCAACTATTATGATATTTAATTAGTTGCAGAGCTACTTTGTATTTTCTATCCATAAAAAGATGCAAACTGAAAAGTATGAAATAGTCTAATATTTTATATGAGATGTTATATTTGAAATCTAGCTGTTTAGCTGTGAACATGCTGCTATTAATTTGTGTTTTAATCTGTGATACAGGGATTTAAATAAATAACAGTATATCAAGAAAAAAATGCAGCATGGGATATAATCACCAAGACTTTAAATGGACAAAATGTAATGTTTTTGGGAAAGCAAAAATTTGACCTATGGCAAGTACAGCCTTGGGCACAAATAACCCAGGTAGATGTATGTAGGTGGAGATGTTATAAGTGGGGCTCTTGGAACCTGTTCTTTAGTGAGCTGCCAAGATTCTCAAGCATATCCTGAACATGAAAATTAAGTACTCGAAGCACTTTGCAGTGAATTCTTATACTTGAATGAATCCCTATTACAGGCAGTTTAATCCTTAAAAATACAGTCTTGTGCTTAAAAACTTCAAAATGATGGCATCAGTAAAACATTATTGCCTTCCCAAGGACCAAATCTGCAAGGTGCTGAGTGAAGTGTCAGTTATACAACAAAGCTTTAAAGCATGTGCTCAGCCACATAACACCTTAGAGAATAAAGCCTGAACTGACCTTTTCTCTTTCTACTTTAAAAGATCACCACCCACAGTGACTTGTTTCTATTTTGGCAAATAGATGTAGCACACAAAATGTACTTACTAAGAATGTTTCTTAGAACATTCAACATTTTGATTTCCAGTCTAAGCAAGACTAAAAGGACAAAAGTGCATGGAAAAGGGGGCCACTTTGAAGAGAGTATCTGTTTTCATCTGTGAATCTGATTAAATCTGCTTTAAAAGGTGAAAAGATAAGGAAACAAAAATATTTGAGTTGCAAAACAATTTTGTTCAGATTGCTGCTGTTCTCTTTAACGGTTTTCATTTCATTTGAACAGGCTGTGCTGTTATTAAGGACATAAAAACACTTCTTTGTTTATAGACACTTTTTCACTGATTATACATATTAAATTAAAATTTTGTTCAGAGAAACAGCAGTGTTGACTAGTAAGTCCCTAGAACAGCTCTTAGAATCACTAGAACTCACAAATTTTATTTTTCTCCATGACCTTGAGTATGTTTCTTAGTAGGTCTCCATTTCCCTAGCAATAAAATAAGAATATCCAGGTGTAGCTACAGTCTCAACAGCAGCACAAAGAATAGGGGTGGGACCTGGTGGGAAAGGTCCTAGAAAAGGCTGAGGTACTGAATGCCAGCCACCCTTTATCTCTCTCCTCACTGCTGAGACCTGGTTCCAACAATCCCAGGTACCTGAGACCCATAGGAAAATCTGAAAAAAGATGAAGACTTACCCTTGGTGGAGGAGGATCATGTTAGGGAACATTTATATAACCTTGAGATACACAAGGCACTGGAATCTGATAGGGTGCACCCATGAGCAGTGGGGAAGCTGGATGTCATTGCAAAGCTACTGTCAGTTATCTCTGAAGGACCCTTATGATTACAGGAGATTCCTGTAGACTGGAAGAAATGAAATGCCTCTGCTATTGTCAAGAAGTACTCCAGGTGAGGCTGCTCCAACACTGAATACAGCAGGATAATCATCTCTTTTGACTATCTGGTTGCACTGTGTTTGATACATCAAAGGATACGGGTTGCACTCTTGTCTGCCAGCACACACTGCTGATTCACGTTGAGTTGATGTCAACCAGCACCTCTAGATCCCTTTCTGCAGAGCTGCTCTCCAGCTACTCCTGTCCTGATTTAGACTTGTACTGGTGTTTCTCTATCCCAGGTGCAGAATACAGTATTTTTTCTTGTTAAACTTCATGCCATTAATATTTGCCCAGTTCTCCAATCTATCTAGATGATTCTGCAAGGTCCCTCAGAGAGTCATCAGCATCAGCAAACTTGTTAATGGTGTATTCAACTCCTGGATCTGGACTATGAATGAACATATTGAGCATAATTAGCCCTAGACTTGAGCCATAAAAAACACTGCTGGTCACCAGTCACCAGCCAGACAGATGTAGCCCCATTCACTTTGAACTTATCCTTTATTTTAGAATTCTTCATCCAGTGCAACATGAACCCCCTCATCCCACAGTTTGACAACTTGTCCAGAAAGGTGCTGTGAGAGACAGTATCAGAAGTCTGCCTAAAATCCAGAAAAACTACATCCACCATCTCCATCTACTAGGTGGGCGACTTTTTGAAGGATTTGAAGGATATCAAATAAGTTAAACAGGACTTTCATTTTGCAAGCCCATGTTGACTGTATTTGACAATTGTATAATTCTTTAGTATAGTACCCAGCATAATTTCTGCATAATTTTTCAGGGAACTGATGTTAGACTATCATGTCTGTAATCCTCTCACACCCTTTTTGTAGATTGGGATAACAATGGCTAGCTTTCAGTCAGCAGGGACCTCTCCACACCCCCAAGACTTTTTCTAGGTGGTTGAGAGGGATGCTGCCATAGCTCCTAGATTCTTCAGTACTCCAGGATGGCCCCCGTCATGCCCCATGTACCTGTGAACAATTTGTGGCTTGACAAGTGGACAATGAGTTGGATTGAAAACTGACTGAAGGGTCAAGCCTGGAGGGTTGTGGTCAATAGCGTAAGTTCCAGTTTGAGGATAATTATTACTGTTGTGCCCCAGGGGTCAGTAGTGGATCCATTACTGTTTAGCATCTACATTGGTGATTAGAACAGTAGGACAGAGTGCACCCTGAGCAAGTTTGCAGTACATTCCAAACAGAGATAAGAGCCTGATAGACCATATGTGTGTATTGTCATTCAGATTGACCTTGATGAATTGGACAAATAGGCTGACATCAAACTGTACAAGAAAAAAAGTGCACGCACCAGGAAAGGCTGTGGGGAGGATGAGCTGGAAAGCCCCTTTGCAAAAAAAGAACTTGGGATTCCTGGTGAACACCAGGTTAACCATGAGCCAGCAGTATGCCTTTGCAGCAAAGGCAGCCAAGAGCTTCCTGGTTTGTATTAGTCGGAGCATCATCTACAAGTTGCAAGAGGTGATCCTTCTTCTCTCCTCAGTACTGATGAAACACATCTGGAGCACTCTGTGCTGGGGTCCCCAGCAGATGAGAAACATGGACATCCCGAAGCAACTACAGTGAAGGGCCACAAAGATAACCAAGAGACTGGAGCATCTGACATACGGGTAGAGTCTAAGAGGTCTGGAAGAGTTTAGCTTGGAGAATGGCAGGCTCAGTGGGATCTTGTTTCTGTCATGCGTGAAATGTTGCAAAGTAAATAGGTCTGGGGCAATGGGAATAAAGTGAAACACAGGAAATTCTGTTTATTCTGTTTAAATATGAGTTGTTGTGGGTGTGGAGTGGGAGATTTTTTTGTGGGTTTGGGTTTGTTTTGTTTTGTTTTGTTTTGTTTTATTACATGTATGGCAATAAAAAAGCTGGAATAACTTGCCCAGGAAGATTGAGAAGTATCCATCACTGACGTAATCCACATCCATATGGGCAATGTTCTGTATCTAACCCTCCTTTTCATGAGCATGGGACTAGACAATCTCAAGAGATGTGGGCTAGTCATAGCTTTGCTCTGATGGAGTGATTTATCTCACATGAAAGGTAAAATGCATGTTGCTATGGGAGAAAAATGCAAGATTTATGTTATAAATTCCTAAACCTGGGATCAGTTTTTATACTGAGTGAATACATTGAACCTACTGTACAGCAGAGGTTTGCTGACATATATTTTAGGCATTAATTATTTAATGATTATATATGGTTCTGAAGATATAAGTGCTAATTATATACTATCTGTTTCTGAATGTGAGGTTGTATTACTAGTTATAATGTTTCGGTTCGTAAAAGACTTGAAAGCTTGCAAGCGTACCATGATTATGCTCTTCTCACACGCTGTATAATAAAAGTTGTACAAAATAGACAATGGACTGTATTCTACTTTGTCTCATAATTTGAGTGAAAAACAACCCTATTACTTAATCATCTCTCCCTCTCTCTGTTAGAAGATGTCATTAATGAACATCTTTAACTCTGTGAAGAAGTAAAATTATATATTCAGAGTGTAAATGTTTTAAAACACTAAAAAAATGTATCTAGAATAATTGAACTGAGTCCTGAAGATATGTGAAAAATGAAAACTGCTCCTGGCAAATTAATAGTAGCTCTGAATATTCAAATAGCAAAGAGTGGAAAGTGCTGTTATAATTAGGATTAAATGAATGTAAGCTGCAGTTATAGCTGTTGCGCTTAGCTTTCAGTGATATTTCTTTTAGGAGCATCGTGCTGTGTTCCTATTGTGTTTTTCCAATGAATGAGTGATGATGTGCCTATTAATTCGAAGGATACATTCTTTTAATATTGAGACTGACACAAACTATGCAAAAATGGTACCTGAAAAAGCCAGGGTTTTTTTTGGTTTTGTTTTTTTTTTTTTTAAAAAGCTTGCTTTATTCTCTCATCCACTGATAGAATCGGCCACTTTTGCCTATGTTTTGATACTGAGCATAGAAGCCATATGAACTGAAATAGGTCTTTTAAAGGAGTATAAGTTTTTTCATTAATGCATTAACTGTAAATGCACTGCACAGAAGGTACAATTAGTAACTGATACTTTGTCAACACTATTGAATGTTATTAAAATAATATCAATACAAATATATTCATTTATAGGGCTTGTAGTAATCAAATTAAAAACTCCAACATTCAGTATATAATAGGGTAAATTCCTGTTTAAGATTGTTTGAAAAATAGCAGTCTTTACTAGTATTCCAAAAGAAAATGTTAATAGATTTTTAGTCAGTGATATTAATATTTTATTAGTGGATATGGGTGTATTTGCTAATATATTTCTAAATAGGTCTGACTGTTAGGTCTAAAAATACTATTATACAATAATGCATAGCTTGAAAGATTTAATCATAGGTTTAATATCAAGTTTTAAGATAAAACCATGATTTTTTAAATGTAGAAGGGGACAAATTGAAATGCCTTTGCCTTTCTGTGACACTGACTGACATTGTATACTCTTTAAATGTTCAGTGTTTAATTCATGCTTTGTTTCTGAATGGGGTTAATCACTTGAGGCAGCTTATGATATAGTGAACTGTCAAGAATATTTACAAAAGCTCCGAGCAGTACTAGATTTTATTATTATTATTATTATTATTATTATTATTATTATTATTATTTTGTAAAGTAAATCACTGAGAGATGAGGGGTTTAGTTTATTTATAGGTGCTAAATGAATTTAGGTCTCTAAGTATATTTATATTTAAGGGTAAATTATTTAATTTCTAAGGAAAACCATTGAAAATAATGGTAACTAAAGTGCCGGCTAATTTAAGTACAGGAGATAAATGTATAAAAAATATTCCTTGAAAATTCATATATTTTTTTGGGCAATGTTGATCATGACTCATCACACCCCAGCCACATTAAAGTAGCCCAAATGTTATTCTTTACAGTGTAATATTCACTATTTACTGTTATGTGTTAACCCTAATGCATAATCCTTTCCTCTGTCTGTCTCTCTCTGTGTCTCTCCATGTCTTTGTCTGTATTTCTCTCTGTGACTTTCTCTGTCCCTTCCTCCCCCACTCTCCCTCTCTCATATC
This sequence comes from Hypotaenidia okinawae, assembly GCA_027925045.1. NCBI lineage: Eukaryota > Metazoa > Chordata > Aves > Gruiformes > Rallidae > Hypotaenidia > Hypotaenidia okinawae. The sequence goes on along the minus strand of BSDF01000005.1, from coordinate 38,149,037 downwards.
TAAGCATCAATGGATTTGAGAATTTCAACTGGCAAGAAGCCTGACTGTGATTCAGAAACTAAGGGTTTGTCCATATTGTACTGTTAGCACTGGGCTCCAAGAACCTTTGCAATATCAGGGAAATACATTTGCTTTCTCCCATAGCAACACTGTGGGATTTGAAAGCTAGTTTTCACTTACAACATTCTAATGATTTAAATTAAAATTCACTCTAAAACAGTACTAGAATTTCCAAAAATGAATTTAAATCTTTACGGATGTTGTCTTAAAATGTCTATACAGAATATGAAAATGGGTGTGACAGGAATTCAAATCAGGGAAAAGAGACGGGACTTTTTTTTTGTCCTTCATCGACTCACAGAATCATAAAACAGCTGAGGTTGTAAGGAACCTCTGGCGTCTTCTGGTCTAACCCCCTTGCTCAGGCAGGGAGATGACTGTCCAAGACCATCCCTAGGTGTTTTTTGAGTATCTACAAGGATGGAGATTTCACATCATCTCTGGGCAACCTATGCCAGTGCTTGGTCATACTGACTATTGTAAAGTTTTTTCTGATGTTCAGAGGGAACCTCCTGTGTTTCAGGCTGAACCCATTGCCTCTGGTCCTGCCACTGGGTCCCACTGAGAACAGCCTGACTTTGTTTTGTTTACACTGAATCATAGTATCATAGAATCATATCATTTTTTGAGTAGGAAGGGACCTCAGAGGTCATCTAGTTCCAACGGCCACTCATGGGCAGGGACACCCTCCACTAACCCAGGTTGCCCAGAGCTCCACCCAGCCTGGCTAGCCTTGAACACTTCCAGGGAGGGGGCATCCTCCGCGCAACTTGTTCCAGTGCCTCACAACCCTGATACCTTCTATCTAGGTATTTATATGCGATCGTAAGATCACCCTCTAAGCCCTCTTTTCTCCAAGCTAAATAGTGGCAGTTTTCTCAGACTTTTCTTAGAGGAAAATGCTCCAGTCCTTCACTTGCCTTGCTTCAGTAGTTTTATGTCTCTATTTCACTGGGAACCCCAGAACTTGATGCAGTACACCAGGTGGTGTAGAGTGGAGTAGAGAGGATGGATCCTGTCCCTCATCTTGCTGGCAACACTTTGTGTAATACATCCTACATCCCATTAGCCTTCCTTGTGGCAACGACACGTTACAGGTTCAAGTTCATCGGGTATTCACCAGGATACTGGGGTCCTTTTCTGGTTCCCAGCGGGGTGAAACTGAGAATATACTGATTTCTGAGCTTGTTCCTCCCCAGGTGAAAGACTTTGTATGTCTTCTGGTTGAACTTCATGAAGTATGTTTATTTTTTGTTTATGGAAAATACAGGCAATTTTGAACCAAAGTTCTTCTTGCATGACATTTATTGTTGTGAGATTTTGTTTATGATAAGGTAATGATTGTTCTCTGAAAAAACTCTCTGAGTTTTTTTCTACCTTATGTTTACACAAGTTCATGATTCACAAAATATTTTTCTGTTTTTTATTCTAAATCCTTTAATGACTGGAAGAATCATTGTGTTTGTGAACATGGTTGACCATTTCTTTGCATATCCTTAAACTCCTGTTTAAATATGAAAAAGAAAGTGCCTATTACAATTAAAAGAAAAAAAAAAAGTAACTTAAACCAATCTAGGACAAGTGCAACAATAACAAGAAAATAATCACACCTCCCACAAACTACCACCCCTTAGGCAGTATCTTTTTCCAGCATCTCTTCTGAAAACTAAAAACTTTCCATCATGCCCTGAAAGTCAACAGATCTGTGCAAAGTTAAGCTGACAAGAAAGTATGATAGACGTCTCACTTCTAACTGGGAAAGTCCAGTTGGGATTATGTCCTTATGTGAAATAGGACAATGGAAACATTTGTGTATTTAAAGAGCAAAAGCAGAAGCTTTATTTTAGGTTAAGATTTCCTAGGGTATTTGGTCTTAAATGAATCAATTAGGCACAACTTAGGAAAAAAAAAAAAGCCAGAAACAAAAGATAAAACATTGACATTTTCCTGTGTATTTTTTTTTTCTATTATAGCTACTTTATAGTGTCTTTTAGACAAATCAAACTAACTTTGTAATGAAATCTTGTGAACAAGTTGGAAAATTATGTTCATCTTAATGTAATATATTAGGTAACCATGAGATGTTAGCAGTTGTTAAGTCTCCTTTACTTAGCTCATTGTTGTGGGATTCACCTTTCTAGGAGCTTAATTTCAGCAATATGTGCCTTTATTAAATGTGAGTATGTGCTGAACATGAAGGAAAACATTGTCTCAATGAGGAACTTCTTCAGAGAAATGCTTTCTATTCCACAAACATAGTTTTCTGGGATATTTGAAACTATCAAGAAATGATACCACTGGGGCATACTAGATGTGCTAATGATTATTATATTATAGTGTGGTAGCATTATACTGTAACAGTGAACAATTTCAGCAGTAGAAAAATAAGATAGTAAACGAACTATTAACAGAAGAGTTAAGAATGAAGAGAAAACAGACCACAAAGGGGGAGAAAGCAACCATTCATCTGGTCTAAACATCAGTAAGTACTAAATGGCAAACTTCAGTAGGGATAGTACAGGGCCTTCACTGAAGAAAGATCTTCACAGAGGTAGAAAGATACTAAATACAAGAACTCAAGATAAACTGGAGCGTCTTTTCAGTTACCTTTTTCTAATGAGAAACACATCTCAGATCAAATAATGAAAAACCTCTATCTCTTTAAGTCTAGGTGGTGAAGAAAGTAATGGCAATGTTTAAATGGAGAAAAACCAGTTTGTTATTTCCTTTATGCTGGAATGAGGTTTCTTTGTTTTCTCAGTGAAGGATCCTAGGCCAATGAAGAGTTTGTTTTTTTCTTGAGATTGCTTTTTTTCATGGAAATATGAAGTGAACAGTTCAGAAGAACAAGTCTCTGAACTGTTTAATTGACATGCAAGTAAAGCAATGCATAGATGTCTAAGCATTTTGATTATATAAACTATTTTTTTCAAGAATCTGCTTCTGTGTTGACCCATACTATTGCCATTTTTAAAGTTGCTGAAGCATAACATGCAAATGCCAAGAATTCATCCACTGAGATCATATTAATAATTAAAACAGTGTGTAAACCTGTGGTTTGATCAAAAAGATTTGTTCTTTCATTTTGATATAGAGTAAGAAAAGGTACCTGAAGCAGATGAAAGCTTGCATATTACTCTTTCAGATGTGTTTTCCTAGGTAGAATAATCACTCAAAACTTGTTCTGATTACATAACTATGACCAAATGTTTATATTGATCAGATCATTGGGAATGTACATTTCCCAATAACAGGTTTTAATATTCAGCTTTATTAGTGGATGAGCTGATTGGTAGTGGTGGTACCTGACAATTAGGAGAAGCCTCACTTCAGGCCCCAAGAAAACTTTGGAGCAAATCCTCCTAAATGCATATCAAGAACAAGGTAAGTTGGAAGAAGCTGGTGCTAAGAGCAAATCATACCCATCTGAACTCATTGCCTTCTGGGGTGTCATGGTTTGCGTGTTCAAGGGAAGAGAGTTGAATCTCATTTAAATACAAGGCCCACAGCATGGTCTCTCACAGTCAAATCTAGAGGTCTGTAAGTATTGTTCAATATTGTCATTAACAACTATAACTACACAAAGTAGTGCACTCTAAGCAAGTCTTTGATCAACCTCAAATTTGGTGACAATACCAATTTTGGGGAAGGAAGGGTTGAGCAACTGCTTATAGGAAAGTGGGGAAGCTGGAGAGAAGGATGAATAGGTTCCTCATTATATTCAAAAAGGGAAATGCCAACCCCTGCAGCAGTACAGACTTGGGGCTCACCATTTGGAAGGCAGCTTGGCAGAGAAAATGCTGGGGATCCAAATGGATGAAAATTATACAGAAGCTGGCTCTGCACCCTGGTGGCGAATTAACCCTCCATCTCCTAGGGTAGTTTAGCAAGGGTACAGCCAGGAGGCCTAGGGAAGTGATCCTGCCTGAGATTCTACCCGGAGTGCTGTGTCCATTTCTGGCCTTCCCAGTGTGAGAGAGGTGTGGACAAGAGTTGCACAGCTGATAAGGGCTGAAGCTCATTATGTACAAAGAAAGGCTGAATAAAATTTGTTCCTGGGAAAGAGAAACTTTTGGGAAGATCATATTTTGGTCTTCATAAAGGGAAATTTAGAGAAGATGCAGCCAGCCTCCTACAGGTATGCAACAAAAGGGCAAAGGAAATGGTCACTAGCTGCAACTGAGAAAGTCTGGTCTAGGTATAGGAAAAAAAAAACTTTTGCTATCTCATGGACAAACACAAGGACAGGTACTAGTGGAATCTACATCGTTGTTGGAGATAAAATAGTATTTATGCATTGTTTCACTTGTCATAGCCTGAGTCACCTGGACTAGCTGGTTCTGCTGCAAGGAGTCAGATTAGATGACCACCAGAGGTCTCTTCTATCCTGAACTATCCTATGATTATAACAGTTCAACAAAGGACTAAGGAAAATAATTCTGATTCACTCTCCAGGTTTTATTTCCTAATAGATACCCTTAAGCTTTAGAAAGCTACAGTTTCCTTCAAATTACAAATGAAAAATGAGATTTTGACTGTGGTAACAGTCTCACAGAATTTCTGCTAGACACTTTGCTGTAGAGTATTTCTATTTGGCTGTTTCCAAATCCACTGTAACTAAGTTAGCTGTCCTAACTAAAATACATGTCAAGCAAAGTAAAAACAAGCCAGTCAGACTGCTGATTTTCAAGAAGAAAAAGTGGATTCCTATCTTAGTCACATGTCTTGTAATTAAAATGTTAAAAGACATAAAACCTGGAATGACTGGTCTTAACTAGATTGATTAGTATTGTTTTGGGGATCAGTGAATAATCAAATTAAGTGCAAATTAAATTTAATTATAGAATTTGAAATAAAATTGATATATGTTGCATTATCATTCCTTTCAAAATCTCTGTACTCTCTCAAAAAATTATAATGATGTTTAACAATTAGAACCCCAGCTAAGTCAAATAGCATTTCATTTAATCTTGCTCATTACCATCCATGATTTGTTATAGATCAAAATACAGTAAATGCTGAGGTCTTGTATAGCCCTCTTAGCTTCATTTGGTTCAGGTACTATATATGAGGCAGAAATTTATATCCACTGGTATCCAGGGAAAAAAACAGTCTCAGGCATTCTGTTATTTATGAAAATGAAGAATAATATTTTTATAATAACTTTCAGATAATTATCATTGTTTAAAACAAGACAATTTCATTTATAAAATAATTCAGATTTTTCTTTAAGCTTCCTGGTGACAACTACACTTAGCATGTCCAACATATTCTGCATAATTTCATACACATACTATTTTCTTTTGAATCAAACAATATGCTCATCATATTTTGTCATGCATGGCTTTTCAAAAATAGCTTTTATGCCACAGACAGTACAGAAACTACTGAAGATGTTTATCTTATTAAAACACTTCTACTGATCTGCATTTCACTGTTAGAGATAATTTAAATGATCTAGTTAATATGAAATTAATTAGTCAAACTTTTTAAAATGCTTTTTCAACCTTCTGAGAACACTGATTTTTGCAAGACTAAGGTATCTCATTACCTTCTCAATCTAAATCACTCTTGTTTTATTTCATATATTCATGAGTCAATGGTAGGGAATTCCATTTAAAATTATATTCAATATTTTAAAATTGCTTCAATATCAGAATATTGACTTTCAGATCCTACTAATCATTAAATTAATGTACGTATTTGGAAAAAAGGGGATACAATAAAAGACACTTTATTATCTGCTACTTCATTTCTTAACTGTCATCACAGCTATGCTGTGGAGGTTTGACCCTGGCTGGAGGCCAGATGCCCACCAAAGTTGCTCTATGACTGCCCTTCTCAGCTAGAGAGGGGAGAAAATATGTATGTGTATATATTGAGAGGCTTAGGAGCTGAGATAAGGACAGGGTGAGATCATTCCACAATTAGTGTCATGGGCAAAACAGACTAAACATGGAACAAAATGCATCTGATGCATCACCACCACCATCCCCAGCACAAGAAAGTACCCAAAGAATAAAAACAAATATTAAAACACCCCCTCCCACACCTCCCTTCTTCCCTTCTAAAGGGGAGCATTCCTCACACTCTTCCCCTGCTTCAGCATGAGGTCCCTTTCATGGGAGATAGCTCTCCATGAATGTCTCCATTGTGAGTCCTTTATCACAAGGGCTTCAGTTCTTCATGAACTGCCACAGTGTGGCTTCCATGGGGTGTAGAACTTCAAGACCAGACTGCTCTAGCATGGTGCACTGCAGGTTCACAATTCCTTACAGAAAACCTGCTTCAGTCCCTTTCTTCACAGGCTGCAGGTCCTGCCAGGATCTTGCTCCAGACTAAGCTTCCCACAGGGTCACAGCCTCCTTCAGGTGTATCCACCTACTCCACCACAGGTTCTCTCCACAGGCTGCAGGTGGGATCTCTACTCCCCATTATCTTCCACGGGCTGCAGGGGAATCTCTCTCTTCCCATGTCTGGAGTGCCTCCTCCCACCCTCTTCTTCACCAAATTTGGTGTCTGCAATGTTTCTTGCATATTCTCCTTTTTCTGGTGTCAAAAAGTGGCTGCTTGCAGCTTTTTTTCCTTCTTATATATGTTGTCAGAGGTGATATCCGAAAACCTGCCCCGAAAACCTTGTCATGCAAAATTACAACAAAGTGGAAATACTGTAATGAAATACTGTTATTAGAAATAACACACTTTTTTTTTACCTTGAAAAATTAGGGCATTACTCTAAAAATGTGATGTTGAGTTTCAGAGTTTTATTTATTTGAAACAAAAAGTAATTTTGTCAGCATCAACTCTGGATGCTCAGCATTTTTCAAAAGTTGCATGAGTTCTACTGAAGCTAATGATAATTCATGCCATTAGCAGAACATGCAAGCTTAAGTAGCTCAACTGCAGTACTAGGATTTCATTCAGTTTGGACCTTTATAGAGAAATAGCTAATTTCTGAATCCAGTGGAATACACTGCATATTATAATTCCAAGCGAGTGTAGGTGTTAAGAATGAGCCTTCTTAACAGGTCATGAAGAGATACTCAGCTTTCATAGCTGTAATCTTCAGGTTTATTCTGTATTTGAAATGACAGTAAAAATATTCAAAGCCAGCTTTCTTTTCATGATATTTCAAAGAATCTACTCATTATATGATGAAGTTCAAAAATCAATATTCAGGACCCAGACTGTATTTCAAAAATAGACTTTCTAAAATAATTGGTAGAGGATTTTGTTGATGGTGGAGTTTGGGGGTTTTTATTTGGTTTTGGTTTGTTTTCTGCTGGTTTTGTTTGTGGTGTCTTTTTTTTTTTTCTTCTCTGTGTGTGTAGTGGGGTTTTTTTGTGTCTCTTTTTTCCCCTAATGTAAAATATGCAGTCTCAAACAGCTGTCAGGGATTATCCTAGATAATAGAATATGTGTTTTACATGCCAACAGATGTTTTAGAGAAAACAGTTGCTTGTGGTTTTGTAGATTAACTTAAATTTTGCCAATGCGGGCTTGACCTTCTTAAAGAAGATCCATCCAGTTCATTGTATGCAATATGTTTAACAGTAGCAGTTTTGAAACAAAAATCTTCTGATCAGATGCATGGCATTTCTGTTGTCAGTGTGAGGCCTAATAAGAACCACTGAATGGAATCTGAATTCCTGAATTATTGAATGACTGTAATTATCAGGTTGGACGAGGGGGAGCATCTAGGTTTCTGTCCTCAGAGCTGGAACGTTCTGGCTCAAGTTCTGTGCTAGAAACACAGAAAATGGAAAAGATGATAGACTGTCACTTCCCCTGTGCTGGGCCCAGGGAAGTGATTTTTCCTACCTAACATTCCTCACATGTAGTTTAAGAGGGACTGAAATTGTATGTCTGGTTATGTGGATGTCAATTACATCTGATTTATTTGGAGTTCCCTTGAAGGAGTTGCTACTGAGCAGCCCTAGGGAAAAGGGTGTCGCTCACAGTGAAGTGTTCAGAACATAGCACTGAGAAGCTATCTATGATGGACTGCATAGCACTTAGGGACCAGGAAAGAAACTGGGAAATTCTATGTACACCTGCAAAGTAAATAACTCATTTTAGTGATACTTATGAATCATAGAAGATGACAACCAACTGCAAAACTGGACTTTGACCTTACAGTGAGGTGACAGATAGGGTTCAGAGTGAGAATCAAAGCCTACTCACGAGATGAGGATGAGCTACACCAGCATGTCTATTCACAAGTTGTAGGTATTAATTAGCACAACTATCAATTTTTATATTTACAAATTGTACTGTGACTTTCTAGTATTCTACAGTCTGCGGAATGATTAATGCAGTAAAATTACATGATTTTAAATGATTAAGACATTTAATGTCTCTTACCAGTTTTTTTTTATTTTCATAATTTTTTAAAGGAAACTTTGTGTGTTATAGAGACACTATAAACTTTCCAAGGGATGAGCTACATATCCTCCAAATACTAAACTGAATGAATTCAGCCTCTGTCTGCTAGATGAGAAATTATTCTCTTTGGGCATTTCTATTTGTCCAATAATCCTGTGCTACAATCTGCAACATTTATATCAACACTTATATAAGAAAGACTGGGATCTTATCAAAGACTAGTGTTGAGAAAAAAAGGTACCAAGAACATCCTCCAGTTTAGTAAGTTAAGTAAAAGTCCTCGTACTCAGAAAAAATCAAAATGCTTTCATGTAAATTCACTGAGTCTGCATAGGTAGTAAATAGAGAACATTTTAATATCATTTGGGTAGGAAATTCCAAACTCATATTTTCCCAGTCTGCTACTTTTTATGGTTTATATATTGATTTTCTATACTTGTTAATAGGTGTATTAGTTACCATGTAGGATGCTGTAGTTTCATTACTCAATCTCAGCTACTAACTGAGACTGTCACGAACAGAGAATCCTGCAATAGTTGCCTCCTTTGTTACACCACACTGTTGATAGAGAACTAGATGGAGAGATTAATGATCCAGTGATAATGCACCAAAGTTTAAATGGAAACCCGATTTTTAAACGATTTCGCTTGCAGAACATTTTTTACCTCTAAATCTTATAAAAGTGGAACTCAGCATCAGAGTTAATTTCACAAGGAGTTATTTGATGTCAGAGAAATTCTGAACTTGATAAAATGTCTGGGTATGATGAGAATAGAGGTAGCTGACATTAATTTGGGTAAGTCTTGGATGCTCTTACACAGCAAGTTTTATTGGTAACATTGTCCAACCTTTCTGTTCTGTGGAGTCTGAAACAGATAATTCTTCCCTGAAGAGATCAAATTAAAAAAAGGTAACCTAGTCCAGTGATACAAATCTTCCAGACTTTTTTCCTTGTTGTTTTCCAGAAATTAACTATTAGTTACCAAAGGCTTGTAGTACCATGGGTTTTTAACCATATGAAAAAGTTAGCATTTTATGGTCACATAGTAGAACTAACAGTAGCCTTCTCTACAAATATACTTTTTTATAGAATGCACTTGAATGGGTGTCTGGAAGTGGTTTACATTCTTTAAATCCAATCATGCACCTGTTTATTTTTTATCTGCAGTCTAAATTGCACAGAAATGCTTAAAGGAATCAAGACAAATTCATCTTCCTATGAAAGCCACGTTTCCGCTACAAATGAAAGGCCCTCTAGGGCTCTTTTTTGCAATGGCATCAAAAGCCAATATGCCAATTACAAATTCCAGAACACCTAAGAAATGTGTTTTGGGTTTTGGGTTGGTGGTTTTGTTTTGTTTTGCTATTGTTTTGTTTGGTTGGTTTTAAAGAAAGTTACATGCTTGTTACCTGAATTTCTGTTGCCATAACAATGTGGCATTACGTTTTCATGGAAAAGGGCTTGACGTCTCTTCACCGTATTTGCCAATGGTTTATGTAAAAAAATCCTGTTACTGGCATGCTTTGTACATCCTCTGTTGTTGTCAGCAAATGAGGGTACAGTGTGTCGTGGATGGAGGGATATGGATACACTTCACTTGCAAGAAAGAATCCACAGTGCATTTTATTAATAACAAAGTTTGATTGTAAGTATGGCTATGGTTTAACAAGTTTCAGTGTCAAGGTACAGTAGATTATTTATTGTGCAGATCAGAAAAAGCTGTCAGGGAGCCCCTCCCATTGAATCATGAGGTTCAGAGAGGGCTCACTTACTTTCTAATCTCCTATTTAGAGGAGTCTAGGTGTGACTGCAGCCAATCCAACAAGCATTATGTGTCTACTATCAATCCTGTATATTTCTTAGCTAAGAATTTTCAAAGTTTTAGATCACCATTCCCAATTTACTGATTCACTCAACCTTGAAGAGTGACACTGAGGCATCTCTTCTAAAAGGGAGATCCTGGCATGCAGCCCACTGCCATGCAGGAGAGCTCAAAGGGCTCTTGGGCTGCTGACTATCAGAGTAAGGTGGTAGACGCATACTTAGGTATCAATCACATTGAGTTCCTTCCACTCATGACATGATTTTGGTGAGTTGGGCAATCACCAACTACATGAAGCAAGTGCCGGATTCTGCACCTGGGAAGGGGCGACCCTGGCTACCTACACAGACTGAGGATAAGACGTTAAGCACTATACACAGCTTTTTTTGAAAGTATTTCCTGTTAGTCTATAAATGGGCAGTAAAATGACATATCTCAAGGGTTTTTCATATACATATTTGTTACTCAGATTCTCTTTTTCTGGTAGATAAGCAATAACACCTAACTTTAATTTTGGTTTCCAAAACCACTCTTTTTTTCTTAGCAATGGTATGTAAGATAGCCTAAATGAGAAAGGCTCTTCAAAACTATTTGAAATGGTATGAATATGTTTATCACATAAAAATTATTTCTCTGACAGCTTATGAAATTATGTTTATAGAAAACTTTACTGTAATTACTGTTCACCCTTTTGGCACAAAGTACGTTTGCAGAAAACTTAATAAGAGGATAATCAAGGAAATAGGGGAAAAAAAAAAGGAAAAGAAAATGCAGTCAGTCAAAATCAATTGCTTGATAAATCTCTTTAGAAGTAATGCATACAGTGTTTAATTTCAAGCTTATAAACATATCTTGTCATTTGAAATTTGTTAATATTTGAGAACATCATAAATTGGTTTGGCAGAAAACTTGTAACTGTCCCTGTTAGGTACTCTGAAGATGAACATTTTGAGCCAGGTCTGCTTTGTTTGATGAAATGAATTACACTGGAATATAATAGTGTAAATTTATTTCAATTACCAAGACAGATACTGTACAGAAAATACTATGTGTTACCTGCCCTGAAGGACAAAAATAATTTCTTAAACACTCTTTTCCCTTGGTGTCATTGCCGTTCAATGTTGTCATATGATTTTTGGGAATTGAAAGATACTAACAGAAATGTTAGCCTTAGATTTTCTTCAAAAGGTAATAGAATCATAGAATGGTTTGAATTGGAAGGGACCTTATAGACCAACTAGTTCCAGCCCCCCTGCAATGGGCAAGGACACAGTCTACTAAACCAAGTTGTTCAAAATCCCATCCAAACTGGCTTTAAATACTTCTTGGAAGGAGGTATCCACAACTGCCGTGGGCAATCCATTCCAGAGTCTTATCACCTTCACAGTGGAAAATTTCTTCCTAATATCTTATCGTAACCTACCCTCCTTTAGATTAAGGCCATTACCCCCTCATCCAATTACTGTACATCCTTGTAAACAGTCCCTCTCCAGCTTTCTTGTAGTCCCCCTTCAGGTACTGGAAGGCTGCTATAAGGTCTCTCTGGAGCCTTCTCTTCTCCAGCCTGAACAGGCCCAACTTTCGCAGTCCCATCTCTTCAGAAGACAGGTGCTTCTATCATCATCTTCGTGGTCTTCCTCTGGACTAGCTCCAACAGGCCCACGTCCTTATTGTACTGGGGAAACCAGAAAGAAAACTAAAGCGTAGATATGCATCAAACCAGAAACCACCAAAATGGCTCCTGTAGGCCAGTTCTATTTATCAGACTAATTTCTTCATAAAATGGCATTTAACTTGACAGATTTTAACTTCAATTCCCTGTATGTCAGAGTGGCCTGATAATATTGTTTTGACAAAGCATGTATGCATCCATTGATATTAAACCTACGTACAAATTTGCTGTGTTTAATGGAACTCTGATAAATCCCATGGAAATACAATTTTATATTAAACACAGAACTTTTACATCTTTGATATAAAACCAGGTTATTTGCTTTTCATGTTTGAAGGCTATGCTTTAGAATTATTTGAAATGGCAGCTCAAGGTAAATATCTGTCTCCTTCCTCACCCCTGTTCCCCATCTTAAATATATATACCTTCTAACAATGTTATGTCTATTTCATCACATGCCTAAGATAGAGGAAGAACAATTTAAAAAATGCATACTGTATGCACATCAATTTTTAATGTACTTTACTTTAAAAAGAAAAAAAAAGAAGAATAAAAAAATAAATTACCATTCAAGTCAAGGATGGACGTAAATATCAGTTCCCACTGTCTCAGAATTTAAGAGAAAACAGTCTGTGCTGAATATATAACTTTTTTTTTTTTTTTCCCTAGGTACTACAGGCACTATCATTGGCTAGGTCAAAAAAGAACAATTAGATGCTTGTCTCCAAAAGTTTATTTGAATGGACTTGTACTATAGTTTCTTTTTGCTCTGTAGCATGGTGCTGTCACCAGGGGTTTATAGGATACAAGGCAGATTTAACAGTGTTTGACCTATTCATCTCAACACATGTCCTGTTTACAGGCAGACACTTGCTAGAGTGGGTGAGAACTCATGTACAGTAGATTACTTTTAATCTTTTCAACTTTTTAAGTTTTCAATCTCACTGCCTTTTATCATAAATGATAGTATTCTTTTTGTTTACATATATGGACCATATTCTTTGTGTTACTGAGGATGAGTTTCTACTTCTTTCATAAGACCCATTTATTAGGTCTTAATTTCCATTTCGTTTGATAAAAATCTTCTTGGTTTGGTTTTAGTGTGAATTGATTAGAAGGTAGCCTTCAGGGTAGTACAGAGGAAAATGAGATAAAGCATTGTGCCATAGGAGAGAAATGAACAATAAACAGTTATATTTAACAGACTTTCTCTCTTACATCCTTTTCTATGGTAATGCTCCTTTTAATATCCTTAGGATGGGGAAAGCATAATGAGTAACTTTTCTGTTGTTATCATCACTTGTTGCAGTTCATTATTCCTCCATGGCTTTTGTTATGTAGCCGAGTATAAAACTGGAGAAAAATAAACCCAGCCAAAACCCAATAATCCCAAAGTACAATCCAAAGACGTATAGAAACACAGTCTTGGGATATGACAGTGCATTATAATTAAACTTACCTTTCTTTTAGCAAATGCATCTAGTAGTCAAAATGCAGTAACAGACTTTTAAATGCCAATTTTATCTTTCATTGATTTGGTTTATTTATTTAAAATATTTGAGAAGATGTCTTTGGGAGAAAATCAATATTGGTCTAAAACAGGTCCTATACATTGTAGCTTAAACAATTTAAAATGCAGTGAATTTAATTGCAGGAAACTTCAAATGTATACTCATTGGTAAAATAGTGAAGATGGTGAAAGGGAAACCCTGCTGAAAAAACGTAAGAATTAATGCTAAGATTTATAATTTTATTTGTGGTTGTAAGAACATTAGGAAAAAAAATATTTACTTTCAATCTTAGGAAAATAAGACTTATGAAATTCTATATTCATTGCAATTCAAAAAATATTTTCATTATTGTGTCCTGGATTGTACAGTTGTCTCTCATGACTGACAAGCAAGTAAATAGAAGTGATGTAAGACCTGTGCTCATAAATTAAATTTCACCATGTATTTCTAAACTATGTCAACATATTTCTGTACAATACTAGAGGAATGAATATAGGAAGAATTAATGTTTAGTTTATTCATACCAAATTAGGTCAACTTATTTTCCTGTTTTCATTACAGAGCTCCGATGGGTTACTATCTAAAAACACCTACTTAAATTTAACAGTAAAACAGTTATAAAGGAAAAATAGCCAGCAAGTTTATATTCTGTAGGAAATTATGTCACAAGATTTAGTATTAAAGATATTTCTAAGGCTTGAACTATTTTACTTTTCAAATAGTCTAGTGAGTGAACGGCTACCAGAAATGCTCACGGTATTTGGATTTGGCTTTGAAGAAAGGGGCTTGAAATAACAGGTATAGGTCTAAATGTGGAAAAAAGGGCCAGTTCCATGAGATCATCTTTTTATAGCACTTAGTGTATTACATTAATAGTTAAAGTTAACTTTTGAGTTAGTTCCAGAGAAGTTGTAGAGTCTCTATCTCAGGAAATATCCAGAACCCACCTGGATGCTGTCCTGTGCAGCCTGCTCTACATGATCCTGCTCTGGCAGGGGAGAAGATTGGCCTGGATGATCTCCAGAGGTCTCTTCTGAACCATATCATTCTGTGATTCTGTGTAATTAAAACACAAATACTAAAAGCTCATGTGTGCTTAACAAGTTTATCATCTGATTTTTTTTGCATGTCTGATTATGATTTCAACAAAACCTTTTGTTTTACGTACGTCCAGGTGTATATCTCAGCTAATATAATCTGTAGAAAGGCAAAATTCCATTTCTGTAACTGTATTTCTTTGTTCACTTTATTGGTTTTGTTAATGCTAATATATGTAAACGAATGTGTGTGTAGAGCAGTATATTTCTGCTTGAAGTCATTGTAAAAGGCATGATCTTGACAAGTGTATATAATGTCTCATAGAGAATATTTTAAATACATCTCTGCTTTGCTCTGGTTAAACAGAACTTTGCCCCCAAATATAAATAAACTGGAAAATGTATTTTGGAGAACCTCTGCATTGTCTGCTGCTGGTGGTTGCAGGTTTTCAGGGAATGACACGAATCACACTGGATTTTGTTATGCAAAGTTGAATAAAACCAGTTTTAGTTCCCCAAAGGCTGAACTACTAGTATGAAGATCACAAAATACTGGCATTTGGTCTTTGGCAATGAGTTGTGAAAGTTGAAAATGACAGTATTAAGTATGGCACAAACTCTTTATTACATTATTATCCTGAAATAGTAAGATGAGAGAACAGCAATAACCTAAATGTGTTAAGTAGGAGTATATTGTTGAAGTACTCTTAAGAGTAATTAACAGTCAACATAAAGAGTAAGTTGATTTCACTTTAGTCATATGATTATTTAAAGCTTTTCAGAAATCTTGTTGACTAGAGAGTAAACAACAGTGATGCGAAGATTATTGAAGTTATGTCATTTCTGCATATGTCTTGTAATATTTGCATACAAAGTTCTTTAAGTGGTTTAGAAATATATGTTGGTGTACACTTCACTGGGTCAGAAATGTAAGCTTACATGTCACTCAGTGACTTTAAATTTAGAACAGAGTTTTGGTTTATTTTATTTTATTTTAGGAATTAAACATGACATTCGGTATGAATGAATTAGAATAGTCTCTTTTTATATTGTATTCTAGGGTAATTAGTAAAGAACAGTGATCCTTGTGAATCTAATTAATTTAATTTGCTTTCTAAGAGCTTTATTTTAACTTCAGGATCTTATGTTACTACAGTTTACAGTGACTTTGGTCAAGCAATATTTTGCTGAATTAGAATTGTGTTCTGTTCATGTCACAAAAGCTAAAGAGGAAGAAACTTCTATTTCTAAAAGATCTTTAGCAAGCTGAGTTGCACAGCTGTGAACTACTTTATAAACTGGTGTTGAATGAGTTTTAATACTTTACAATTATTTATATGTACCAAAAATACTACTACATATGAGTATGTTGCCAACAATTAGCAAACGGCATGTACCCCCGATTTACCAGGCTGTTTCTACTCCTGGCATTTATGAAAGGAAAAACAAAGCAAAACAAACAAACAAACAAAACAACAAAAAAAAGAAGGTGTGGGCTTTTTTAGTATATTTTTTTTTCCTATCCTTTCTGAAAGGGTCATACATAAGTCACTAATTTTGAAGGAGCTAAGAAATGGAATTCTTTATCTACTAGATAAAATACATGTCATGTCAATCAGAAGATCATTAACAGTACATCAGTGTTAACAGCAGTATTGTAAAATAATTAAAAAATATATATATATTCTGATATTCAGGAGAAAAATGCTTATCTATAAAGGAAATATGTTAAAGAGCTTATTTGACAGAAGCTCAAACCAAGTTGGTGGAAATAATTATCTTCAACAATTTTTACAATGAAATTCCTATTCATAAATGTAAAATTTCAAGTACTGAAAAGGTATTTTATAAATTACGCAGCTAAGTGCTCTGCTTGGTTTGTGATTTTCTGTATTCTACTTTAGGACATAGTGTATTTAATGTGTACAACAAAACATCATGTGGGTTTGGATATTTTTTCCTGAAGCACAATGCAAAGTGCAAATTAACGTACTGTTGCCACGAGATGCTATTTAGCTTTAATGTAGTCTTTGTACTGTCACATACCAAAGAAAGATGAAATGATATGTGAACTCCAACTTAATGCCACCTTTCAGTATTTTGATATTTATCAACAATTCTAAAATAATATTTTTTATTATAAAAATATTCCTATGGGTTTGACCTGACTAAACAGATTTCTGTATAAGATTTTTTCATATTAAAAAATGATTTATTGATTCACAATAGATGTTTTTATCTTAAAAAGTATAGTTTTAACTTCTTTTTTTTTCAGTTAGATTGTGGGAGTTTTTTGTTGTTTGGTTTGTTGGTTTTTTTTCATAGAATCCCTCTTTTCAGGTAATCTATAATGACCTCTTAAGGGTACAGAAGTGAAGATGTTTGAAAAGAAGGAAACTTTTAAATTGTTACGAAAACGCACCTCCAGATAACTCCATTCATTAAGTACCAAGAAAAAAGAAATTTTTTGTACACTGCAGGAAAATGAGATTCCTACACTGAAGCTGATTCAGAGTAGAAGGTTCAAATGAGATAGGGATGTTGGCTGACACGCAGGAACACTGCGCTGCCATTCAGAGAGACCTGGACAGGCTGGAGAGCTGGGCAGGGAGAAACCAGATGAGGTTTAATAAAAGCAAGTGTAAAGTCTTGCACCTGGGAAGGAATAACCGTTTCTATCAGTACAGGCTGGGGGATGACCTGCTGGAGAAGAGCTCAGTGGAGAAGGACCTGGGGGTCCTGGTGGATGACAGGTTGGCCATGAGCCAGCAGTGTGCCCTGGTGGCTAAGAGAGCCAATGGGATCCTGGGGTGCATCCGGAGGAGTGTAGCCAGCAGGTCAAAGGAGGTGATCCTTCCCCTCTACTCTGCCCTGGTCAGGCCCCACCTGGAGTATTGTGTCCAGTTCTGGGCTCCCTGGTATAAAAAGGACAGAGATCTCCTGGAAAGAGTCCAGAGGAGGGCTAGGAAGATGATTAAGGGCCTGAAGCATCTCCCCTATGAGGAAAGGCTGAGTAAGTTGGGACTGTTCAGCCTTGAGAAGAGAAGACTAAGGGGGGACCTAATTAATGTTTATAATTATCTTAAGCAGGGGATGCAGGGGGAATCAGCCAGCCCCTTTTCAGTGGTCTGCAGAGACAGGACAAGGGGCAATGGCTGCAAGTTGGAGCACAGGAAGTTCCGCACCAACATGGGGAAAAACTTTTTCACAGTGAGGGTGAGGGAGCCCTGGGACAGGCTGCTCAGGGGGTGTGGAGTCTCCTTCTCGGGAGATATTCAAGACCCGTCTGGATGCCTATCTGAGTGAAATGTCCTAGGGAGCCTGCTTTGGCAGGGGGTTGGACCCAATGATCTCTCAAGGTCCCTTCCAACCCCTCCAAACCCTACGATTCTATGATTCTATGTTCTTTTCTCTGCAAGAGGAGGTTTCAAGTGAGGCTAGCTGAGGAGGATTGTTGATTCTCTTTCTTACCAATGAAATCATTAGTCTCACTTTCTTTTCATCTCCAGTTAACTCAGCTGTTGTTATAGCTCAGCCCAGCTGGCAGCTGAGCACAAGGTGGCCACTCACTCTCTTCCACCTGCCCCCGCCCCAGCAGGGGATGGGGGCAGAATGGGGAGACAGAGGCAGACCTATTGGGTTGGAAGGACAGTTTACTGGGGCAGAAAAGGGAGAGGGAAATTACAACAGCACTTATAGTAGAATATTCAATACTGCTGATACACAATGCAGTTTCTCACCGAACTATACAGCTCAGACCATACATATCAGAGCTGTTACACAGCCTGATCATCCCTGAGCTGTGTGTCCTAGATCCACGCAACTGCCCCCCCCCCCACTTAATCCCCCTTTATACCAAGCATGATGTCATGATACGGAATACCTGCTTTGGCCAGTTTGGGTCACCTGTCCTGGTTGTGTCCCCTCCCATCTCCCTGGGTGCACCCACATTCTCATTAGCAGGTCAGCATGAAAAGTTAAGAAGACTTTGACTGTTTGGCAACTACTAAAACATCAGTGTGTTATCAACATTGCTCTCATCCTAACTCCAAACACAGAACTGCACCAGAAGCTAGAAGGAAAAAGAACTCTATCCTAGCCAAACCCAGGACAGCTATATATTTCTTTCTGGGATTCAAAGACATCCAAGATAGTAGCTATTTTATCTCTAAGGAGCAAAAGACAATGAGAAGGAAGAAAACTACCATATTAATGTACTTCTTTGTGAATCTTCATTGAAATAATTTTATTTCTGCATTTACTGAGATCAGTTTCTTATTCAGCTGTTCTAACACTGTCTTCATCAATTAAAATGCAGCACTTTTTAAAATTTTATGTTATTTACTATTTATTAACTGTCAAACAAGTGCCATTGGCTTTCTTCAGTTGAGGTTTTCCTGCTAGGTGGTAGCTGAATAGCAGTGATCACCTCCACATTGTAGCTGAAATTGATGTATTACATGCATAGTTCCATTTGTGGAGTTCTAACTTGTATATATGATTTGTTAGAGTATGTCTTCATGAAAGAAATTCTTTATGGGCTTTATTGTCTCCTCCAAGAACAAACTTTTGAGGTTATGTTCTTGCACTGCTTACAAATCTTGAAAATGAATATCTGTGGAAGGGTAGCCTGACTGAAATTCAGACATATCAAGCCCATATTCTTTATAGCACAACAAGAAGGAGCTAGTTTAACAATTCATAATATTTGTAATTGTTTGTAAAACACCTCTGTGATTTAATGTCCATATGGTAAAAGTAGAGGTTCTTAAGTCAGTTTTATGTTTACTTTAGTGTTAATCAATAGAATAGAAGTTTTGTTGTAAGCAGAATAACAAAGAAGTTATTTCTTTGCAAACTTCATTAATGGTTAATTTCTGTATAGCTTTCTGGTAGGATATTACTGGTTAAGGCTATGATTGCAAGAAAATGTCAGTTCATAAATTTGAATTTTGCATTCCTCCACATAGCAATGAATTATATTTCATTTTCATATAACCAGAAAAATCTGTATTACGTTGTAGCATACGATATTGCAGTATTGCATGCTATGCTATAAAATTTGGGTATGCTGTGGACATAGTCTACCAACTTGTACTTTATGACTTCTACAGTAGAGAAAGATATTCATGGCTATTAATATGTTTACATGTATGATACCTGCATTTATTTTTTTCCTCTTCTCACTCTGAACTAACCCAGAAAGTAATTGCAATTAAATTCTTTCAGGCTGACGTAGTACCTTTCAATGTCTCTAACATTTTCTGGGTAGGATGGATTTCTAGACAATCTTACTTCAGAAACATAATGGAGAATGCTAATGTTCATCATTTTTCAAAATCCACTTCTATTTTCAGAACCATAGTACTTGAGAAGAGATTTCCCCTTTTCTTAAAATGAGCAAAGCCTATGATATTTCAATGACTGAATTAGGCTTAGTTACTTGTTAAATGGAATTCTAGGAGATTTAAATGCAATTATGTGCAGGAAAAATGCAGAGAAATATTTTCTGCAGTGAATGGAATTACTGTGTTCTTCACATCTAGCACACAAACTGTTCTCAAATAACTCAACTGAAGTAAATCTCTTCTTATAAATCAAAAGTTCAACAAATAGAAAATAAGTTCATTCAGAACTTTAAGATGTCTATAGAAGAAAATATATATTAGTGTTTTGCTTTTTTCCCTTTTTTAGCTTTCTTTCATGGAGATTTAATTTCCCGTGTATTAAAATATTTGTCATATGGAACAATTCATAAAGAAACCCTTACTGAAGTCAATGTGTATCATCTGAACCAGGAACATATTTATTTATTTATCTATGTATTTGTTTATTGTTAGTTATTCAATAGGACAGTGTCACGATCCACAACCAGATAGACTAATTTGGCAGAGGTTAAATCCCTTTGCATTCTAACCGACCTCAGATTCTTCTGGGTGGTTGGTTCTGGGCGTAACACCTGAGTAAGTTTCAATTAGGTGTTTTATTGTGACCAGGTCTTTGCATTTCTTGGGAACAGAAGTAAGACTCAAAATGTTGTCAAGTATCAAGTCGCTTTCTTTGACCCACAACAAGCAGAAAGAAAAGGGGAGAAGAAAGAGAAAAGAGTGGGAAAGAAAGAGTGAGAGAGACAGAGAGAGTGCCATAGTTGCCACCATGGATCTGCGGCATCCTATCAGTCTGATGTCCTCAGGTCTGGTGGGGAATGTACCTTCCTGTCTTTGTTGGTCTTGCCTTGTTACAGTGTTATCTCATTGTACAGTCAATAAGTCCTTGGCATAGCCACACCTTCCACCTGGTGGTGGGACGCATGGCCATTGCCGTTTCCAGAGAGCTCCCAAAAGTTTGAGAGAGTCTGAGCCCCCTCAAGAGGGTCCAAGCCCCCTCACACCTTGTACTTGGGGTGCGGTTACAGTGGTTGAGAGAAGAAAGCGAGGGGGGAGTATGGTTAAGAAAGAGACAGGAGTATGGTTCTGTTGGCAATTGTTAAGGCATATCTCTAGTCCCTTACAGACAGCCTGTAAAGAAAGTGATAAACCAAATACTGTTCTTTTTTGCATACCTCATTATAATTCTTGAACTGTTAATTATAATTCTTATAATTAATTTCATTTAGTATCTAGATTATTAAATAATCCTTTCAGTCCTAAAATTCCTAGGTTTTCTTCAAAAATAAATGAAAAGAGCTACCTTAGTCCTCCTTCAATTCTCCTTGGTCTGGTTGATGTTGAGTTTTCTATTACTATTTATTTTTCTAGCTTGGCCACAGACAACTTGTGAAGAGTTCTTTCTACACCACAGTGAGGGAGGAAAGGTTGATTAGTAAAGCAGAATATATGAAAAAAGAAGGGAGATCAATACCTATGTAGTCTTTGAGTTATTTCTTCGTACAATCCTGGAAAGTTTATAATTTCCTACTCTCTTCAGAGTAGTATAGCTGAGCTTAATATGAGCTCATAAAAGTGTGTAGAGGTTGAGTGAGTCACCACTGAAGTTTCAAAAACACATTGCATTATCATAGAATGAAATGATAGTATGGGTTTTAAAGGTCTTTTAGTCCAAACAACTTCAAGTAGATCAGGTTACTCAGAGTCCTGACTAGCCTAATCTTGAATGCTTCCAGGGATGGGGCATCCACCATCTCTCTGGGTAGCCTGTTCTGCTCTTTCATCACCCTCATCATTAAAAAAAAAAAAAAAAAAAAAATCTCCCTTATATATAGTCTGAATCTATACTCTTTTAAATAAACCCCCCCCAAAAAAAAAAAACAAAAAAAAACCAAAAAAAAAAACCCCACCTTACCCTTTATCCTCTATTCCTCAGGCATCACACCATTCAAATTGGTGTCATCAACAAATCTGTGGAGTATGCACTCAATACAACTGCCTATGCCATGGATGAAGACTTTAAACAGTACTGGTTCCAATACAGAGACCCCTGATGGTCACTGCTCATCACTGATCTACATCCCAAGATGCAGCCATTGGCTGCTACTGTCTGGATGCAATCATCCAGACAGTTCTTATCCACTGAACTGTCCTTAGCTACAGCTATGCATATCTACAGAGATGGCTACAGCTAATTTCTCTGGTATGAAAAAATCTTTATGTGTTGAAGATACCTAAACCAACTCAGGTGGTCAAAGGGTACTGTGATTCTTGATTGATTAATTATTGATGCTGATTAATTATGTTTCTCTGAGAGTCCTGTTGCTGAGTATTTTATATGTTACTGCTAACCACTAAGAGTAGAGAGCATTGAGGAAACAGAGCTACCAGGGGAATTTTGAAGCCTTTGCTGTTAAAGGGAGAGCCAGAATTAAATATGACCGTCATGCTGGAGAAATAATATGGGCAAAACTTGTTCATGTCATAAAAAGACAGAATATTTCTGACAATGATGTTATGAGAAAAAGAATGAATTAGATGAAACTTAAGATTTACATGGACACTGAAAACAGAACTTCTTTCTGTTTGTGGTTTTTTTTTTCTTTAATGCACAGTTCCGTACAGCACAGGAGGTAAAGACTTATCCTCTTCAAAAGGCAGAGAATGAAGAGAACTGTGAAATCTTTAGGGTGGAATGCTTTAGATTGCTTTATAGCTTACTGAATGCCCTTGAGAGAGTAAATTTGAAATTTGCAGTTTTCACAGAGGTGTGTTGTTTTGGTTTGCTTGTTTATTTTTCCAATGAAGTAGTTACATACCAGCCACTGTTAACATATTTATTTACATGACATTTCATACTTAAGATACTATCCTACTAATTCTAACAAGCTGCCAGTGGAGTAGCTATGCTCAAGTACAACCAAATTTTGTAAAAGATAGTATCTGTGTACTTGTCAACTGCACATCTCATGTGAAACAGTAGTTAAGAATTAAAAGAGACTTAGTTTCATGTTTCTCTCAGAGGTATACAAATAACTATTTTGCTATGAGCAATACAGTACAACATAACATTAACCTTACTTTAAGGTTAAGATAACCCACCCCATTGTGTTTAATTGGGTTTACCTCTTGGCTATATAATACTTCTAAGCAGAAGAAATCCTTTAATAAGGGATCTTAAGGCTGACGAAAGGGCTAAAATCTATACATTTCTGTAATACAATTTGCCATCTTGACATATTATTAGAATTTCAAATCAGGTCTAAAATACCTCTGCCCAAAGTTTACAGTATTGTTAAGAAAATTTTAATGCCTCTGTGTAAAGGTTAGACGTATCTAAAATAATTACAGGGTTTTTTTTTTTTATTATTATTATGATAAAGATACATAGACCTATGTATCTTTTTTGTAGTGATCACAAAATTATTCTTAAAAAGAATGTGTTTCACTAGTACTCAGTACTATCTGCCCATTGCTAACTATATAAATCACTTTTTCTTTTTTTTTTTTTTAATAGTCCATAATCTGCCTTTTGTGTTTATGCTATTTTAACATCCTTTAAAAAGCTTCCTTAAAACTGATTTGTGCTTAATAGAAATAAATTCTTCATTTTTCCTCTAGGGTTGATTGATTTGAGATATTAATGAAAAGAAAAGACTTTCTGTGTATTACTGCATGGTGTATCACTATTTCTCTATATAGTCTATGTTATCATAATGTTCAGTGATAGGACAAACGGCAGTGGTTATAAGCTGGAGCATAGGAGGTTCCACGTAAACGTAAGGAAAACCTTTTTCCCTGTGAGAGTCACAGAGTACTGGAAAAGGCTGCCCAGAGAGGTTGTGGAGTCTCCTTCTCAGGGGACAACCAAAACCCACCTGGACATGTTCCTGTGTCTAGGTGATCCTGCTGTGTCTGTGTGGTGGTTGAGCCCTGGCTAAAGGCCAGGCACCCACCAAAATCAGTCTATTACTCCCCTTCTTAGTTGGACAGGGGAGAAAAAAATATATTAGTGTGGCGCAAGAGTCAAAATCGTTAACAACGCGGGCAAAACAGACTCAACACAGAGTGCAGAAGAGAAAGTTATCTAATTTATTACACTACACTAAAGAGAAAAACAGTGAAAAACCAGAGTCAGGAGTGCAAACAACAATCTTAAACCAAATGCAACCAGGCAAACACTTTTCCCCCACCACTCCCTCCTTAGCAGGCTTTAGTTAGAAATTTGCTCCCTTCTTCCCTCCCATTTGCAGCCCAGGAGGGGCAGGGACTGGGGAAAATGGGGGTCTCGGTAACACCTTCCCCCCACCCCTCCATTCTAAAGCAGACTTCCCTTTCAGCCATGATTTTGCTCCCTTCTTCCCCTCTCCTGCTCACAGCACAGGACAGGGGGGCAGGGACTAGGAGATGGGGGCTTCGGTCAGTTCCTTGCAAGATGGTTTCCTTCTTGGCCGGGATGGGGGCATCCATTCCACACAGCCTCCCCCTGCTGCACTGTAGGATCTCACCCATAAGAGACAGCATTCAATCAACTATGCACAACTGTGACAGTCAGGTGGTTGGACTAGATGATTTTTTCAAGGTCTTTTCCAACTCCTAATGCTCTGTGATTCTGTGATAATGACAGGAAACAAAAGTGGTGCACTGTAGGAACTGGTGGCCTTATATTTTATTTCCTGGATGGGAATTCTCAAATATTCAGCATTAACATCTGTATGTTTTTTCTGAAAGGGAGAGAAAGGGGACCAGTATTTATAAACAGATCCACAGAGGATATAAAGGGTAAACAGAGATCAGAGCAAATATTGGATATCCTTACAAGGGCACCCATAACATCTTAAAATATAAATTATTTTTAGAAGAGAATTTTTCCTTCATACAAGTTTTTGCATAGGAAATGACCCTGTGTGAATGATATTCTATAAGACAGTTTTGGGTAGCCTGCACATGACCACTGAAAAAAACAGAATCAGAATCATAGTTTGGGTTGGAAGGGACCTTAAAAATCACCTAGCTCATACTCCCCTGACATGGCAGGGACACCCTCTACTAGACCAGCTGCCTAAAGCTCCATCCAACATGGCCTCAAATGCTTCCAGGAACATGGCATCCGATAGCTTCTCTGGGCAACCTGTTCCAGTGCCTCACCACAATCACTGTTAAAAAAAAAAAAAACCCACCAGAAATTCTTCCTTATATCTAGTCTGAATCTACCTTCTTTAAAACAAAACAAAACAAAACAAACAAAAAAAAAAACGCAAAAAAACCCGGAAACCCCCCAACAAACAAACATTTCCCTACAGGCCCTACTGAAAGCCTAGTCCCATCTGTTCTGGCTTCAGCTAGGATAGAGTTAATTTCTTTTCTAATAGTGGATGGAATGCCATGTTTGGGAGTTAGAATGAGAGCAGTGCTGATAACACATTGATGTTTCTAGTTGTTGCCAAGCAATCAAGGACTTTTCAGTTGTTCATATTTCCCTGATAATGAGAAGGGAGGGAACACAATGAAGGCAGGTGACCTAAACTGACCAAAAAGGGTATTCCATGACCAAAACAACTATTCTCTCATTCCCTGCCCCTCCCCATGTCATAAGTGGGTGGGGAGAAGGGAACAAAATCATGAATGAGGTCTGCTAAGAAGGGAGGGGTGGGGGGAGGTACTTTAAGATCTGGTCACACTTCTTATTATCCAACTCTGATTTCACTGTATAGTGTAATAAATGAGAGAGTTTTCTTTCCTTTATTCTGTGTTAAGTCTGTTTTGCCTGTGACAGTAATTGCTGAATAATCTCTCCCTGTCCTTATCTTGACTCCTAATCCTCTCAATATATATTTTCTCCCCTATCCAGCTGAAAAGGGGAGTGATAGATCGACTTTGGTGGGCGTCTAGCCTCCAGCTGGGGCTAAACCACCAAACTGGCATTGGTATCTGCATAATTTCTTACATCATCTCACTCCCTTCTCTGGTGGCAAAAAGTGGCTGCTTGCAGGTTTTTTCCTCCTAAAGGTGATTCCCAGAAACTCTGTGACCGTTGCTGATGGGCTCAGCCTTGGTCAACAGCCATTCCAGCCTTGAGTCAGCTGGTGTTGGCTCTGTTTGGCCTGAATAGAACTTCTCACTGCTTCTTGCAAAAGCCAGCCTGGCAGCTCCCCTTCTCAACCAGAACCCAGCCACGGAAAACCAGAGCAGACAGCTTGGGTCAGCTGTCCTGCCCGCATCCACTCCCAGCTTCTTGTACAGCCCCAGCCTTCCTGCTCTTGGAATGGTGTGAGAAGCAGAAAAGTCCTTGGATCTGTGTAAGAGCTGCTTAACAGTAACAAAAAATATTTCTATATTATTGATGCTGTTTTCAGCACAAATCCAAACAATAGCCCCGTGCTAGCTACAGTAAAGAAAAATAACTGTCTCAGCTGAAATCAGGACAAGCACAGAGAAGTGTAAGTGAAATTAATGGAAGGTAAAGCACACTTTAGAATTTTGTTTTCTTTAAATTATGCACGTATATGGCCTAATACTAAATAAAAATTGACAAAAAATCAGAATTTAATAGAAACTTGAAACTTCTTAAATGAAATGCAGTGAGATATCCAAGGTTTTCATGTCTTGAGTTCAAAAACAATTTTTTCTGTACCTGGACATAGGTTGAATAAATCACTGAAACATATTCAGCATTCATACATTAATACTGCCCATTTTCTTTGTATTCAATACCAAATTGATAATTTGTGGTTTACTTTTCAATACTTTCTCACGTTGCATGGTTCAGGATATTTCTAGGTATTTTTGCCTTGCTTGTTTTCTTGTATAGCTGATGTTAACTGTTTGAATAATATAAAGAAGCATTACATTGTGCAGTTAGAATATTTTAAAGGTTTTTTGGGTTGTGGGGTATTTTTTGTTCTTGTGGGGGTTTTTTGGTGGGGGTTTTTGGGTTTTTTTTTTTCTTTTTGGTGCATGCAGTAAAGATAGAATGCTAGGTACATGAAAAATACTGCTCAGTCATTCTTATAAATCACATAGAATTCCAAGAGAAACTTTGATTCTTTATTACCTCCAGAAACCCCCTTGTATTTTAGGTTCTTGGAACAGGCACAACAGAAGGCCACGACAATGCACAATGTTAAATGTGAAACAGAAAAGCTGCAAGATATGGGGACACTGTTTTAAGTTTTAATGAGTGATGCTATGACCCATTACGTGTTTACCAGACAGGGCTATTATGACCATTATGTATTCACCAAATGGGTTTATTATTTCATCAATTTGAAAAATCATTTTTGTATAAACCATTTCCTCAGTACTGTAGACATCCTATCTGTCCATTGGTTAATGCAGAAGAAAATGTTAACAAGCAGTGGGAGAAAAAGAGGAACCTTACAGCTGGACCCCTTCTTGATAGAGGACCATCAGGATGGTTCCAGTCAGCAGGGATGTACTGCATACTCTGGGTGGTTGTAATGTGAAGATATAATTTGTTCCTCAGAAAGAATGTTTTCTTGTTCTAAGACACAACACACTAATTGGATAAAAAAACAATATATATTTTTTTTCTGCTACATTCATCTTCCAGTTTTTGTCGCAATGATTAAAAAAAAAAAGTTTTTATGTGCTCTGTTAGTGAATTTATCTCAAACACATTTCTGCAAACCTACTCTGCTATAATAATCTTCTTCCATCTGTTCTTACACTAATGAACTATGATTTTGTTGTTACTGTCCCTGTTGCAGTAATAATTTCAGAAGCTTGGTTGTTTTTTCTAAAATCCAATAAACCTAATTCAAGATTTTAGCAACATTAAGATGAATAGAAATGGCATTTCAGTTCTGATGGTAGAGATGGCCTAGACCTACAAGAACTGTACTGTATTATTTTCCAAAACCAGATCCTTAATTTCTCTGTAGTCATTCATTTAGTTTTGACATGGATTAATAGTCCATAATTATGACTGTCAGTCCATTTATTCACAAGCTTTTAATGGAATTGCTAGTCTCACAAAGACAAATATAAGCATAAATAAAATTTTCAGCCAACATCTAATATTTTCTGAGATATCCAAAATTAATATTTTAGCAATGTGAAATACAGTTCGAAAGTGTAAACTAAAGCCATTCTAAAAGAGAAATTTGTGTAGGTGTACAAAGATAAGTAAGAATGTGGATGGGTAAAATATGTCAAGGACTACTGGGTGAAAGTAAGTAGATATAACCAGTTGTTCTATTTTAGATTGAAAAGCTTCTTTCAAAAATCTTGAAAGGGAAAAAAATTACAGTGCTCTAGTTTATTATAAGTTCTTCCAAGAGCAATGGAACAAATTTCTGCATGTCCATGAAAACAAACAAGTATTTTGTTACTGAACAAGAATGATTTGAATTGGAATCAAGTAATGTTAATTACTTATATTTCCACTGATGCTGTTTGTAAGATGAAAGCTTCTAGTGTTTGAAAATATACTCAGTTGTTCCAAAAGCACACTCAAAATTACAGTTTTTTGGTCAAGAATTAGGTGCTTCTTTAATCAGATTATTAAAATTATGGTTTATTTTTCAAACAATACACACTCCACCATTTAACTTGAAGATGACAGAAGAATGCCAAAGACATAGTGCTGTTTCTTTTGAATGATAGATTTATCAAGGTTGGAAAGATCATCAAGTCCAACTGTCAGCCCTACACCACCATAACCACTAAACCATCTCCTGAAGCACCACATCTACCCCTTTTTTGAACACCCCCAGGGGTGGCAACTCCAACACCTTCCTGGGCTGCCTGTTCTAATATTTCACCACTCTCCTGGTGAACATTCTTTTCCTAATATCCAATCTGAACCTCCCCTGGTGCATTTTGAACCAATTCCCTCTTGTTCTGTCACTAGTTACTAGGTAGAAGAGGCCAACACCCAGCTCACCATAACTGCTCTTTGGGTATCTGTACAGAGCGATAAGATCTCTCCTCAACCTTGCCTTCTACAGGCTGAACAGCCCCAGCTCCCTCAGCCTCTCTTCGTAAGACTTGTAGGTGGGGTAGGATGAACATAAAACCCATTTTAAAGTAAAATTAAGAATATAATTATAAGGAAAACTATGGAATAGTTGTTATACAATTTAAATATGGAGTAAGGAATCAAAGCTTCCATTTGGATAGTAATTCTCTGAACTCCTATTAGTAAATAGCAATTATGTTACACTTATCACTTGGTACAATTGTAGGGGTACCCTCAACCGAATTAGTCTCAGATATATAACAGTCTAGTGCATGAGAACAGTATTAACATTATAAATTTTATCCTTATGTATTGAGCACACTCAGTTTTTGATGAAAGAACAGTGTGTCCCTTTGTGTACAGTGAAATTGCTTAACAGCAGCATTTATGCAAATAAGTTATAGAGTTAATTTATGTTAAAGACATTTAATAGCTCTACAAAATTACTTCAATACATATATATATATACACACACACACATTTATTTTATATTCTAAACCAGATTTTTGAGATTTCTTTGACAAGAGTTAGAAAGAAAGAAAATGTTTGGGTTTGGTTTTTTTTTTTTGGCATCAAACATAGGAAACGTTATACAATTAAATTTGGCCAGGGGCATACAGAACAACAAAAAAGCTTCTGTAAGTACATCAGGGATAGAAGACTAGGGAACATGTGGCCCCTCTCCAGAACACAATGGGGAACCTGGTTACCTGTGCTATGAGAAGGCTGGGGCACTCAACAACTTTATGCCTCAGGCTTCACTGGCAAGTCGTCTAGCCATACTGACCAAGTCACAGAACGCAAAGGCAGGGACCAGGAGAATGAAGAACTGTCCAGTGTAGAAAAAGATCAGGTTTGAGAACATCTAAGGAACCTGAAGGTGTATGGGACCATGGATCTGATCACACATCCATGGGTCTGTAGTTAACTAGCTGACACTCTCCATCATATCTGAGCAGTTGTGGTGTTCTGATGAAGCTCCCATTCAGTTACCGGAATGGACAAAACTAAACCCGAGTATAAGAAGGGCACAGTCCTGTTGGAGCAAGTCCAGAGAAGGGCCACAAAGGTGATCAGAGGTCTGGACTAGCTCATCTATGAAGACAGGCTGAGAGAGTTGGATTTGTTCAGCCTGGAGAAGAGAAGGCTTTCAGGGAGAAAGCAGGAGGACTTTTTAAAAGGGCATCTAATGATAGGCTGAGAGTTAATGGTTTTAATGTGAAAGAGAGTAGATTTACACCAGATATTAGGAAGAAGTTCTTTACTATGAAAGTGGTGAGGCGCTGGAAGAGATTTCCCAGAGAAGCTGTAGTTACCCCATCCTGGAAGTTTTCAAGGGCAACTTGGATGGGGTTTAAGCAACCTGGTCTAGTAGAGGGTGTCCCTGTCCATGGCAGGGGGTTGGAACTAGACAATCTTTAAGGTCCCTTCCAACCCAAACCTTTCTATGAATTATATTTTTAGAATGACCTGGTTAATAAGACAGACAATTTTTTAGTTCCAAGATTTTCTCAGGTTGTGAGATATTAAATTTACAATTATGTATGTGTATGTGCAAATTATACAGAAGTTTATATAGATAAAAACCTTTAATGTGAGTGTGCAAATTTAAGGTATTTGAATGGCCACTTTGTATTAATTGTAGATTTCATTACTGACTCATTCTCTCAGGCAGATATCTTCATAGTTTTTGTTCATTATTTTTTAGTTCTATTTAATTCTTCTTCACTTAAAATCTGTGAAAATTAATACTTAAGCTGATACACAAATTGCTAATGCCCAACTACAGTTACTATTCCTTCTGCTTTTTAAAATTACTATTAAGTATTAGCAGAAGATAATTTTATTAATTGAAAATATTTTTAAATGGAGATTGTAGTTAAATATGAACTTGGGTGGCATTGTAGCAATACACATAAAACAACGAAAACTAATCTACAGAAACTCAAAGGCTGCTAGTACATATGCTTGTGCTGTGCGTGTTGAAATCTGCACTATTTAGTCTGTAGTAAATACTTTACAATATACCAGGATAGGGAAAGTTAAGTTAATGGCAACAACGGCATCGGAGTCGAGTTTGTAAACCATCAAAATGAGAAAAGACATTTCTGAAAATTAAAGGATTTCTAGTTTTGTTGGTGAGCCCTTAACAATGTCATGTGTGACCAGTGTCCTAGTTCTGTCCAGACCAGAGTTAACGTCTGCAATCAGCCAGCACAGGTGAGCTGAGTTAGCCCTGGCTGTTTCCATACCAGCTGACATCACTCCTCCTTAAAAGAGGCTGGTCAGGAGGGGCACTCCTGGGTGCCTCTAGGGCAAGCTGAGTGTGGCTTGGGTGTTAGGGCTGTCATTGTATTATGTGCAGTATTATGTGTTGCTGTTGGGTTTGATAAGGTACTTTGTGTTATCACTGGGTGTGAGTGAAATTTGCTGTGGGCTGTTATTGTTCCCCTTTCACGGTGCTTTTGTCAGTAAGCTGTCCTTATCCCAACCCATGGAGGATGCTCTGTCTGTTTCTCCTATGGGAGTGAGCAAGCAGCGAGTGGTGCTCAGCCACTACTTGGGGCTGAACCACCACAACCAGGTAAAAAGGAAAGCAGTGTCTCAAACAGGCAGATTGAACTTTCCCACTTTTAGTAGCTTGCATGAGTTAGACCAACTGCCATGAGGTTTGTTTTTTGTAATTTTGGGGGGTTTTTTTGAATGGGAGAGGGGTGTGTGTAAGTAGAGAACACAAGGCATGCTATGACACTC
Organism: Hypotaenidia okinawae; assembly: GCA_027925045.1. Taxonomy (NCBI): domain Eukaryota; kingdom Metazoa; phylum Chordata; class Aves; order Gruiformes; family Rallidae; genus Hypotaenidia; species Hypotaenidia okinawae. Next base: position 38,117,425 of record BSDF01000005.1, on the reverse strand, counting down.
ACTTTTCATGGCTGCCAGTAAACCTTTAGTGTGGTGGTTGTTAACTTACATAGTATCTTGCCTTCATTCTATCCATATGCTCACAGCAAAAAATAGTCTGGATTTAATAGTACAATAAATAACAATCATATAAATACATAACAAGTATATAAATATACTTCATATTATATATAATATATTGCAAGGTCCTTGGTGTTAATGTCCACAGAGACTTTATAGATTTACTTTAAAATTATTAATTTAAAATGTGTTATTTACTTGTCTTTGGATCACATGAGTGATGAACTTCCCTGCCTATTGAATTATATATGACAAATTTAAACATCAAGTGCATGAAATGAAAAGTATTAAAAAGTACATGAACTATGCATGAATATTCATACTGTTTTGATTAGTCATGCAAATTGCATGATGCTATATTCCCTGATTAGATGGTGCAAGGCATTCATATGCAAGTATAAAAATTCCAAATTCAGTGTCCATGAAATGTTCACATAAAAGATATGAAATTATCTGTCAGAACTTTTTTTTTTATGATGAAGGTTAGTTTAGTTCCATCAGTCAAACCAGGATAGACTTTGACATTATCTCCCTGGAATCAGAAAGAAACTTTTGTTTATCAGCAGAAGCAATTTAATTCTTTGCAATGAAGTGTTAAACCTTCGGAAGAAAAATGAATGGTGAAAAAAGTTACATCAAAAAAGCAAGTGCCCTGCATATTAAAGGATGTCTTTGTCCTTTACAGTGAAATGATCATAATAAAATCCATAGGACTGATTGAAGCATCTCTGAAGACTGTCTTCTTTTGCAAGCCGTCTTTCTCAAACCTCTGAAATTTCTGAAAGTGCATATGGAAGGTGCAAATGTCTTAATAGCTATGTCTGGCAGGATGGGGGGTTGGGGGGCGGCGGGGGAATAAAAACCTGGTGTCAAAACTTTTAAAAATTAATTTAATTTTAGTGGTGGAGATAAAGCTAGAAAAACTTCCAACAGTCTAATACAACGGTATGGCTGCTAAAAAGCTAATACTAATTTTAGATTAAACTATCCCAAAGCTTATGTGTTGGAGAATACTGTTATTTGCTGTTGTCTTTTGTTATACCAAAATTATGTGGAAGAATTTTTTTGGACAAAACATAGTGGTATAATTTTCTGGAAAAAAATTAAATATAAATATCTCACCATTTCTAGGTGGGAAAAAAAAGTCTCTTTGACTGGACTGAGTATATTTTTATTAATTGCTTTAATCTCATCTCTTCAAAGAACTGAAATACTCATAATGAGTATATTTTAAAAAGCATACTGGTGAGTTTAAACCTATAGAATAGGTCCTATGTCCTACCCAAAAGTTCTGACTTTCAGCTTTATATTAAGTAAAACATTTGAAATGTTTGTAAATAGCTATATTAACATTCATCAGTAGGTGACCTGACTTGTCCTCAGATGGGAAAGATTTGAGAATATTTGCTTGCAGGTTTTTATGACTTGCTTTCCAGAGTAGTTTTTATGTAATTTACTTTCTGTGAGTTTATTCACACTTCAATTCTGCATTTTATTTACATAAAATTACAATTATCAAATTAATATGGAAATAGGTTTAAAAATTTATATGATTATCCTTTATACTTGTAGTTTTTACTGATTTTTTTCATAGAATCATAGAATATCCTGAGATAGAAGAGACCCATAAGAATCATCAAGTCCAACTCACGGCTTCACACAGGGCCAGCCAAGTTAGAGCATGTGACTGAGTGCATCCTCCAGAAACTTGAACTTGAGTCAAGTTGGATGCTGTGACCACTTCCCTAGGGAGCCTGTTCCAGTGCCTGACCGCCCTCTCAGTAAAGAACCCTTCCTAAAACCCAACATAAACCTCTCATGTCTCAGTTTCTCTCAGGTTGTATCTCTTTGGTTTATCACCAAAGAGACAGGATCAGCACCTGCCCCTTCCCTCCCCTTTGTCAGGAAGCCACAGACCATGATGAGCCTTCCCCTCAGCCTCCTTTTCTCCAGGCTGAACAAAACAAGGGACTTCAGCCTCTTCTTGTAAGTCTTCTCCTCCAGACCCTTCACCATCCTCATTGCCCCCCTCTGGACATTGTCCGATAATTTTGAGTCCCTCTTGTCCTGTGGCACCAAAAGTGCACACAGTACTCATGGTGATGCTGCAACAGTGCAATGCAGAGGGGGACAAACCCTCCCGTGACAGGCTGACAATGAAATGCTTAGAATCATAGAATCACCTGGGTTGGAAGAGACACTTGAGATCATCGAGTCCAACCAGAGCCTAGCCCTGACTAGCCTACCTCTAGATCAAAAATCACAGAATCACAAGGTTGGAAGAGACCTTTAAGATCATCAAGTCCAACCATTCCCATCCCAAGCTAAACCATATCCCTAAGTACCTCATCTACCCTTTTTTTAAACACATCCAGGGATGGTGACTCAACCACATCCCTGGGCAGCCTGATCCAGGCCCCGACAACCCTTTCAGTTTTTTGGTTTTTTTTTTTTTTTCCTAACATCTAATCTGAACCTGTCCTGGTGCAGCTTCTTGCCATTTCCCCTTGTCCTATCTCCTGTCACCTCGCTGAAAAGACCCTCTCCATGCTCTTCCCTGGGACTCAAGTCACCATGACAGGCCTGTAGTCCCCTGGGTCCTCATTCCGACCCTTCTTATATATGGGTGTAACATCTGCCAGCCTCCAGTCGAGTGGAACTTCCCCAGTCTGCCAGGATTGCTGATAGATCATGGAAAGGGGTTTGGCAAGCACATCTGCCAGCTCTCTCAGTACCCTCAGGTGAATCCCATCTGGCCCCATTGACTTGTGGGTATCTAACTGGCCAAGTAGGTCACTAATCATTTCCACCTGAATCATGGGAGCTTTGTTATTCTTCCCCTCCCTGTCAGCCAGTTCCTGAGGATGAGTACTCAGGGAATATCCTACTTTACTATTAAAGACTGAGGTAAAGGTGGAATGAAGGACCTCAGCCTTGTCCTCATCCCTTGTCACTAATATTCCCCCTGTGTCTTATAAGGGCTGGAGATTCTCCTTGACCCTCCTTTTACTGCTAATATACCTATAGAAGGACTTTTTATTATCTTTTACAGAACTGGCCAGTCTAAGTTCCCGTTCAGCTTTAGCCCTTCTGACTTTCTCCCTACATGATCTCACTACATTCCTATAGTCACCCCAAGACACCTGCCCCTTCTTCCAAAGTTCATATTTTCCCTCTTTTTCCTAATGTCTTCCCAGATCTCTCTAGTCAGCCAAGCTGGCTTCCTTCCTCACTGACTCCTCTTCTGACAGACTGGGACAGCCTGTTCTTGTGCCACCAAGATTTCCTTCTTGAGCAGCATCCAACCCTCTTGGGCTCCTTTGCCCTCAAGGGCTGCCTCCCATGGAATCTTACCAAGCAGCTTTCTGAACAGTCCAAAGTCAGCCCTACAGAAGTCTAAGGTGGCTGGTTTGCTGTCTCCCTTCCTTACTTCTCCTAGTACTAAGTATTCTAACAGCTCATGATCACTATGCCCCAGGTGTCCTCCAGACTTTACACCCCCCACTAGGCCTTCTCTGTTTACAAACAACAAGTCCAGCAGGGCACCTTCCCTGGTTGGGTCACTCCCCAGCTGGGTTCAGGAAGTTGTCTTCCAAACACTCCAGGAATCTGCTAGACTGCTTCCTCCCTGCTGTATTGTACTTCCAGGGGACATCAGTAAGTTAAATCCCCAATAAGGATGAGGACTAGTCATTGTGAGACTTCTCCCAGTTGTTTAAAAAACAACTCATCAGCTTCCTCCTCCTGGTCAGGTGGTCTATAGCAGACTCCCATCACTATATCTCCCTGATTTCATGCTAATCTCTTTTTTACCCAGAGACACTCAACCCTGTCTTCACCATACTCCAGCTCCAGGCTGTCAAAGCATTCTCTGACATACAGGGCTACCCCACCTCCTCTCCTACCTAGCCTGTCACGCCTGAATAGTTTGTAACCAGCCATTGCAGCACTCCAGCCATGTGAATTATCCCACCACATTTCTGTGATGGCAATTACATCATAGTCTGCTTTAGCTACAAGGACTTCTAATTTCTCCTGTTTGTTGCCCATGCTGTGTGCATTGGTGTAGATGCATTTCAGCTGGTCTATTGATCTTGTTACACTCCTAAGGGAAGCCTTGCTTCCCAAGTGACAACTGGTTAAGTACCTAGCCCATCATGTCCTTAAGCACTTAATCTACATGCCCTTTAAATACCTCCAGGGATGGTGACTCCACCACCTCCCTGGGCAGCCTATTCCAATAGCTGACAAACCTTTCAGTAAAGAACTTCATTTTTCCTGATATCCAACCTAAATCTCCCCTGGTGCCATTTTAAGCCATTTCCTCTCATCCTGTGGCTTGTCACCTGGGAGAAGAGACAACCTCACCATCTCTGCAGCTGCCTTGCAGGTAGTTGTAGAGAGCAATAAGGTCTCCCCTCAGCCTTCTTTTCTCAAGACTAAAAGCTCCAGCTCCCTCAGCTGTTCCTCATAGTACTTGTGCTCCAGACCCTTCACCATCTTTGTTGCCCTCCTCTGGACATGCTCCAGCATCTCAGCATCCTTCCTCTAGTGAGGGGCCCAAAGGTGAGCACAGTGCTCAAGATGCAGCCTCACCAGAGCTGAGTATAATGGAACTATCACTTCCCTACTCCTGCTGGTTACACTATTCCTGATACAGGCCAGGATGCATTTGGCCTTGGCCACATGGGCAAACTGCCAGCTCATATTCAGATGGCTGTCAACTAACACCCCCCAGTGCAACCTTCCTCTCAATTCCTTATGCACTATATGGCTCATGTGTTGAATCCATGTCTTTCAATTGTACTGGTTCTGGCCAGGCCAGAGTTAACATCTCCAAGCAGTCAGCACAGGTGAGCTGAGTTAGCCGGAGCTGTTTTCCACACCACCTGACATCACTTCCCATAAAAGGGACTGGTTGTGGGGGGTTACTCCTGGGTGCTTATGGGGCAGTCCGAGTGGGGCTGGGGTATTGGGTCAGTCCTTAGGTGTGCAGCACTCTGTAATCATCAGGTTGGTAAGGTACTCTGTGTTATCACTGTGTGTGAGTGTAATATGCTATTGTTCTACTTTTTACGGTACTTTTGTCAGTAAACTGTCCCCTGGAGGCTCTGTCCCACTGGTTGGGTCTGAACCACCACAACAGTGTAGAACCAAGGATGTTTTACACAACAGTGTCCACTGCTTTGCGTAAGTCCAGGTAGAAGACATTCTTCTTCCCTTAATCCACCAATGCTGCAAGTCATACATGACATGGTTGTACATGACCACTAAATATTTCAGGTATGATTTGTCTGTAATGAAGCCGTGTTGGCTGTCATCAGTCACCTCATTTTCCATGTGCCTGAGCACAGTTTCCAGAAGGATCAGCTTTGTCATCTTGGCAGTCACAGAGGTGAGATTGATTGGCCTTCAGTTCTCTACATCTTCCTTTTTTCCCCTTTCTAAGGGGAACATTCCTCTGTTTAAGTTAGTGGGAACTTCACCAGACTGCCTTAACTTCTCAATATGGTGGATAGTGGTTTGGCAACTTAATCTGCCAAGTCCCTCATAACCCATGGATGCATGTCATCAGATCCCATTGACTTGTGCAACTTCAGGCTTCTCAGATGTTCTTGAACCGGATCTTCTACATTGGGTGGTTTTTCATTCTCCCAATCCCCGTCTTGCCTTCTGCAAATTGGATGTTACAGCTAGAGGACTTGGCAGTAAAGACTGAAGCAAAGAATTGTTTGGTACCTCAGCTTTCTTCATAACGCGAGTAACCTGGTTTCTCATTTCTTTCAAGGGACAGTGGGCCCACATTTTCCCTAGTCTTTATCACTGATGAACCTGTAAAAGCATTTTGTTGTTGTTCTTGTTGCCTTTGTCGTTCCTGGCCAGTTTTCATTTCATCATGGTTTTAGCTTTCTTAATCTGATCCTTGACTGTTTGGACAGTTCTTCTGTATTCTTCTCAGGCTACCTTCCCTGACTTCCAGCTTTTTTAGGCTTTCATTTTCCATGGCTGTTTGTCCAGGACTCCTTGTATATGCCTCAGGGCTCCTGGCGTTTTTGCCTGATTTTGCTGGTCTGCATCTCACCTGAGCTTGTATTAGCTAGATGTCTTGGGCTCCTCTTTCCTCCAGGGCTTTTTCTTACTGTATTCTGTGAAGCAGGTAACTCCTTATGTTTTACAGAAGACATACTGGTGGTTTTGTGGGTTTTTTTCTGTTTGCCTTATTTTTTTTTCTTGTTTAAACAAAAAGTATTACTGAGAAAGCCCTTTTATGATCTGTAAAATTACCAAAGACTGGTTAAGAATAATTTTGCAATTTAGAAACAATACTCACTTTTTCAAGTAAATGTTTTACATCTGGGACATTTGTGTACTTTTTCTAGAGTATGCAACAGTCTAATCAAACTTAGATGTTCTTTCCTGCCAGATGGCCTGCATACCTCTGTTAATCAATTTTTAAATTGTTACACAGAAGCCTCATACAAAAGGTCTTATATTAATAATGGAATTCTATGAATTCCACTGGAAGATTCAGAGTACTTCCACTCATGACCAAGTGAGAACATTTTCAGGAAAAGATTGGAAATCATCATGAATATTTAGTTTTATGTGGGAAAATTAGATTTTTTGTTGCTTTACAAGTGTTCCTAAAAAGTCATTCAGATCTTTGTAGCTATGCTAAAAGATTTGGTGACATGGTAGATGTTGTGAAAGACACAGAATTATAATTCTGTCTTACTTTCTTCAGTGGTTGTAGGGTGGTAGAAGAGGTGCTGCTTTCTGCAAAACAACTCCACTTTACCAACTTCTGTTTTTTCCTATTAGAGGCAAAACAGGGCAAGTCAGTTAGGGAATCAGCAGCTCTGGATATTTTCTCTTCACAGGTGTTTATAGAATCATATAAACATAGAATCGTAGGGGTTGGAAGGGACCTTGAGAGATCATCGGGTCCAACTCCCCTGCCAAAGCAGCTCCCTAGCTCATATTGCACAGATAGGCATCCAGACAGGTCTTGAATATTTCCAGAGAAGGAGACTCCACCACCTCCCTGGGCAGCCTGTCCCAGGGCTCTGTCACCCTCACTGTGAAAAAGTTCTGCATGTTGGTGCAGAACTTCCTGTGCTCCAACTTGCAGCCATTGCCCCTTGTCCTGTCTCCACAGACCACTGAAAAGGGGCCGGCCAATTCCCCTGCATCCCATGCTTAAGATATTTATAAACATTAATTAGGTCCCCTCTTAGACTTCTTTTCTCTAAAAAGTCCCAGCTCACTCAGCCTTTCCTCATAGGGGAGATGCTTCAGGCCCTTAATCATCTTCCTAGCCCTCTGGACTCTCTCCAGGAGATCCCTGTCCTTTTTATACCAGGGAGCCCAGAACTGGACACAATACTCCAGGTGGGGCCTGACCAGGGCAGAGTAGAGGGGGAGGATCACCTTTGACCTGCTGGCCACACTCTTCCTGATGCACCCCAGGATCCCATTGGCCCTGTTAGCCACCAGGGCACACTGCTGGCTCATGGCCAACCTGTCATCCACCAGGACCCCCAGGTCCTTCTCCACTGAGCTCTTCTCCAGCAGGTCATCCCCCAGCCTGTACTGATACGAATGGTTATTCCTTCCCAGGTGCAAGACTCTGCACTTGCTTTTATTAAACTTCATCTGGTTTCTCCCTGCCCAGCTCTCCAGCCTGTCCATCTCTCTGGATGGTAGCGCAGTGTTCCTGCGTGTCAGCCACTCCTCCCAGCTTTGTATCATCTGGTACTTGCTGAGAGTGGATGCTATTCCCTCATCAAGATCATCAATGAAGATATTAAACAGGACTGGACCCAACACTGAGCCCTGAGGAACACCACTGGCCACAGGCCTCCAGTCAGATTCTGCTCCACTGATCACCACCCTCTGAGCTTGGTCTGACAGCCAATTCTCAACCCACCTCACTGTCCACTCATCAATCCCATGCTTTCTCAGCTTTGCTATCAGGATGTCATGGGAGACAATATCAAAAGCCTTGCTGAAGTCAAGGTAGATGACATCCACTGCTCTCCCTCCATCCACCCAGCTGGTGATGAGATTGTAGAAGGCTATGAGATTGGTCAAGCACGATCTCCCCTTGGTGAATCCATGCTGACTGCTCCTCATGACCTTCTTCTCTTCCCATTGCTTGGAGATGACATCCAGAACAAGCTGTTCCATTACCTTTCCAGGGACAGAGGTGAGGCTGACTGGCCTATAGTTGCTAGGATCCTCCTTCTTGCCCTTTTTAAAGACTGAAGTGACATTGGCTATCCTCCAGTCTTCAGGCACCTCTTCTGTTCTCCAAGACCTGTTGAAGATGATAGAGAGCGGCTCAGCAATCACTTCTCCCAGCAACCTCAGCACACGTGGATGTATCCCATCTGGGCCCATGGATTTGTGTGCATTAATCCCTTTGAGATGCTCCTGGACCATCCCCACCTCAACCAGAGGAAGCTTTTCATTTCCCAAACAGTTCCACTTTCATCCAGTGTCTGTGGGTCCCGGGGGGCCTTTGAGGTGAAGACCGAAGCAAAGAAGGCATTCAGTATCTCCACCTTCTCAGTATCCCCTGTTACCAGGACACCTGCCTTGTTCAGCAAGGGACTCACATTATCCCCGGTAATCCTCTTACTATTCACGTATCTAAAAAAAACCCTTTTTATTATCCTTTATGTCCCTTGCCAGCTTCATTTCCAAGAGGGCTTTAGCCTTCCTAGTTGTGTCCCTGCAGGCCCTGACAACATTCCTATATTCTTCCTGGTTGCACAGACCCTTTTTCCACAATTCATAGACCTTCTGCTTCCCTTTGAGTTTACCCATGAGCTCCCTGCTCATCCACACAGGTCTCTTGCCTGTCTTTCCCAATTTCTTGCTCAAAGAGATGCACCGATCTTGGGATTGGAAGAAGTGCTGTTAAAATGCTAGCCAACTCTCACAGGCTCCCATTCCTTCAAACAGCATAGCCCATGGGATAGCTCCTATTAGGTTGTGGAGGAGATCAAAGTTAGCTCTTCCAAAATTCAGGGTAGCTATCCTACTTTTTGTCTTGCTTCTTCCACTCAGGATCTTGAACTCAACCATTTCATGGTCACTTTGTCCCAAGCTGCCCCCAACCTTCACTTCTTTAATGAGCCAGTCCTTGTTAGTAAAAACAAAGTCCAGTACCCGCCCTCCCCTCATAGGTTCCTGTACCATATGTAGCAGGAAATTGTCTTCAACATACTGCAGAAATTGTCTAGACTTCATATGACTAGCCGTGTTGCTTGCCCAGAAAATATCTGGGTAGTTGAAGGCCCCCATAAGGACTTTGTGGATCTGTGCCCGGGGCTCGTCTCTTTCAGGAAGGGAGACTCCATCGAGGGAGTCCAGAGCCCTCCTCCTCAGCGGCTGATCTGTACGTTCTGTGATGCACTATGCCGCTGAATTCCTATGAAATTCAAGAATATGGGTGGAATGGAATTTCCACATTATTTACAGTAATAATGTTTTGATGTAGTCCCCAATGGTCTTCACAGATACAAGCAAGGCATGACTTTTGTGAGAAACTAATGTCTTTTGTTACATGTTCTGATAGGGTCAAAGAACGCAAATGTACTTTAAGCTATGTAAGACTATTGGGGGGGAGAGTGTCTGAAGATTGTTTTGTTGTTTTTCCTTCACCATCTTTCTTTCACAATAGGACATGGAACATCCTATAAGGAGTGGATAAGAAGTCTGCACTTGTCTGGTTTGGAAAAAAGGAGGCTGAAGGGTGACCTATTGCTTCTAGAGCTTCCTAAGGAGGGGAAGTGGAAAGGGGAGGTATTGATATTTTTCTCTCTGAGATCCAGTGATGGGGTGCCAGGTAAAGTTTCAAAGCTGCATCAGAGCAGCAGTTGAGAAATATTTCTTTACTGAGAGTGTAGCCAAACACTGGATCATGCCCCAAGCCTGTCAGTGTTTAAGAGGCATTTGAACAATGCCCTTAATAACTTGCCTTAGCTTTTCTCAGCCCTTAAGTGGTCAGATATTTGGGCTAGATGATTACTGTAGGTCTTTGCCAACTGAAAGATTCTAATATTTCTCTGATTCTTTGGTAAGAGTTATTGACTTAGTTTTCAGAGAGTCATTTGATTTCTTGGATATAAGGAAAAAATTATTCACTATGAGGGTGGTGAGACACTGGAACTGGTTGTCTAAAGAGGTAGTGGCTGCCTCCTCTCTGAAAGTGTTCAAAGCAGGGTTGTATGGGGCCTTGAGCAGCCTGGTCTAGTAAGAGGTGTCCCTGCCCATGGCAGGGGATTGGCACTTGATGATCTTTAAGGCCCCTACCAAACCTAACCATTCTGTGATTCTATGATTATTTTTATGGAATATTCCGCCATTTTAAAAAAAAAAAAAAAAGTGATCCATATCCCATGCATTTCTGTTCACCATTGGTGAAAAGACACCATATTATACAAAAAAAACAAAACAACTGAACAAAACCCCTCACAAATATCCCAGCAGAAATCTTCATTAAAAACATGTTACATTGCTACAAAGGTGTACATGATGATTTAAATTATCTAGTAAAATTTAAGACTGATCTCCACTGGAGCTCCTTGAATTTTAGCCCTGCAAAAACTGAAACTGCTGAGTTGTTTTATCCTGTATGTTTTTCAATGCATGATGTGGATAACTGATTGAAAATTTATAAATGCTAAACTTATTAATGAAATTTCAAATTTTCTCAAAGTTTTTAGCCTCTGAAATTGGTTGAATTGATACAATCTAAATTTATATAATTTACTGTATCTGCATTTTGTATATACCTTATATTTTAGTCTAATATTATACATACAATGTGAAAAAGCTTCTAGTGTACCAGAAAACTTAATAATTGTAAGCAGGCATTATTATAATTTCACATATGTGTAAAATATAAATAATTGAAATTATAAAATATAGATGGATATAAATGTTACGAATTTATATAAAGATCTAAATTAATCTGTTTCTCTATTTTTAACTTTAAAAATATTACAGTAGTTTTCTAGTGACTTAATTGTTAGTTTTCTTAACATCTACTAAATCTAACATAAAAATTTGTATAACATGGGAGTTAATGCTAATTTCCTCAGTGCTAATTTTTTTTTTTTTTAATATGTAGATAATTAAGTACTGGTATTTGGTAGTCCTATGAGACTGATTGTTTCCCAAACAGATTTTCAGAACATGATGTAGAACCTGCTTTTACAAAGACTGGGTAGATAATTATGGCAGCATTTATCTGTCCAGCAGTATAATAAATATAATATAATATTTTATATCATATCTTTCAATAAATACCATAATATATAATAAATATGCAGTAATGACTCTCTTCATATTAGTGTTTGCATTGAAAGCGTTAATGCTCATATCTTCATTACGGTGTCTTCAATATTTAAATATAAAAGTTTAAGTCAAATTTGGAAGTATTTTCATAATGACAGATGTTGCATATTTCACTATTTTGGTCCTGAAAAATAAATGTATGTTTTAGAAACACAGGCTTTGCTGTTGTGTATACGGGTGATGTATCTCAACTCTGTGCAAGATATTAAATAAACATAGTAGCGGTGAAATGTCGTTCTTAGTACAAGGATGAAAATTTATGTGATGTTAAGTAAGATAAAGGAAGGTATCTTCACTTGCCTCTGTGTAATGCTATTGTATTGTTCTAGTGGACCATGTGATATTTTAATACCAAAGGTAATTACAATAGTTTGAAAAATGGTGCTGTGCTGCCCTAGACCTTTTGCTGGTATTAGATATGATAAATTTATATACCTTTTGCAGATTTAAAGTTAGGTGTTCAGAGTGAAGGTTACCTGGTGATAGTGCTGAGCAAACTCAGCATCAGATTATCTAACCAGGTAAAACATCTGTATTTTTAAGCTTGCATTGAGAGAGTTTTAACACTGTAACAATTTGAGGTGTTAATGTGACATTATTTTTTTCTTCAGCAGTTACGTATGTTTTTCTCTTGTAAACTATTTTTATTTATGTACATATATATCTCTATAAATGCCTGTGTATGTAGGCAGTTTTATATATATAATTGAGATGTGGCTGCTTTTATTTTGCTAAGAATTTCTCTTTGATGCAATAGATGGCATTATTGAAATGGCAAAATCTGCTTTTAGCATCATGAACTGTTTCTCGTGTTATGAACCCCTTTCTTAAATCTATTAATTGCATTGTAAGAATCCTAAATCAAACCTACTCTAAAGAAACTGAAATAACAGCAAAACTAAAACACATGAATTCTGATGTGCATTTGGGTGTATTATTTTTCCTAATACCTCGATACTAATATCTCTTCCTTTCCTTTTTATTGCTATTCTGTGGAGTAAATTTGATTGACCTATTGTAGAAAGGAGATTTTACTTGCTTTTTAAAAATAGAAATAATGTTTCCTACCTGAAATGCACAAATAAGCGTTCCTTAAAAATGGAACCCATGACAGAAGAGTTTAATGTCTAAGATCTGTAATTTTCTTTTTAATGTGTCAAATTTAGAGTTGGCTTTCTCACACACTTTCCCTGCACTTCCACTTGCCAAAATGTGAAAAATTTGCATAAAGCCTCTGAGGAAAAGACAGATCCTTGTGTCATGCTTTGCTTGTGATAAAAAGATCAGAAGGTATTTGAAAGAAGAAATTTCAAACTATGTAAAGCAGCCGTTCTTGAGTGATAAAACAATGTTACTGACCTCTTTAGGCAGCTTCATAATGGGGGAATGTCACCCTAATTCCCCCCTGGGTGCGTCTTTCATACGTACAGCCCTTTCTATCACTTCCCTTCAAAAAGTTGTCATGAAACCTTTCTATTATTCCCAGGAATAACTCCAGGTTCCATTTAATGCTATTTTTTGTCTTTTATCTCTCTGAGTCTTCTTCATCCCAAGGAGGTATCACGTACATTTCTTGAAGTGAGATAGGCCATTAAATATCTCCCCAGGACAGAATACTTGTTCTTTATTAACTCCATAAAAAAAGTGATAAAATAAAGATGTGGAAGACTACTTTTTTCCTGATAGGTCAGGGCGACCATCAAAGAAGCAGACATTGTATCTAACATCTTTCTTCCCTAGGGTACATTCCTGTTCACTCTACAAAAGTCATAATACTAGGGCAAAAGGACTTCTGTCCTCATTTGATACAATTTTGAAGACTCTAAATAGAACGATTCTATTTTAAGTGGATATTTTGACATTAAGATACACAATAGCATATTCTGTCAGATTTTGTAATCCTTGTTTTATTTTTTTGTATATAACTTATTAAAAAAAAGTATGTTTATTTAAAGCAATGTTATCATGCATTCTTAGGCAAATATACAGTTAACTAAATTTGCCATGATTTAAAAGTGTTTAGTCTTAATGAAAAGATGTAATATGGTTTTCAAGTAATTTCTTAAAGTAGATTAGATTTTAAACATTGTCTAGAATCAAACTTTCTAAGGTCATCTACATGTTATATACTCTTAGCTTTATATGATAATAGGCTACATCAAGGTAGCAATATGACACTTGCACAGATTCATGTTTTGTAATCTTATGGAAGTTTAAACTTTCTGTTTATACCAGTAACTCTTTAACCCAGGTATCAAAAAAGCTACTTATCAGTTTAAAAGTCAGAACATTACTTTGTATCAGGCTGTAACAGTAAAAGAGCAGATACAGAACTACGACTTTTGTAAGACTGGAAATCCTCTCCTCCTTTTATGTATGGGAAATTTATGAGGGGTGGGGAAAATAGAGAAGGAATACAGATAGACAAGAGGAAGGTGGGGCTAAAACTAGGAGTGATTATATATAATATAATAAAAGTGGGGCAGGGGGAGTATATTTGATTCAACAGACTTAGCTGGAAATTAGAGTCCAGTATTAAGTGACTATATGCGTTTATTTTTAGTGAAGTTCATAAGGGAAAGGAAAGGAGAAAACTGGTTTAGTTATGTATAAACCTATAGTGCAAAGTAGATGACTGGGGTGATAACACCACAGTAATAATGCAAATGAAATTATTTTCATTACACTTATTAAAGAAACGTCAGAAAGGTGGCAAGAATCAAACAAGCTGCACAGCTGCAGAAGGTGATTATATACCCATTTTCATGGGGAACTAAGCAGCCAGGAAAATACAAAACTGGCAGAGAGGAAGAGGATTTTGATAACAGAGCTGTATTTTGTTGTGATACATTCTGAATGGCAATGAACCTGAGAGCAAACTTTACAGAAAATTGTGCAGAATCCCTATACTGAGTTGTCCTCAGGGCATGCAAAATTGGGTGATACATAACAGTAAGTATAGTGCAATAACTATGCAGGATACTTGATAAGTGACAGGTATATTACAAACATTAATTAAGTGAGCAGGAGTGAAATCTTGCCAGCTACTGAGTGTTTGATATGGCCTAATAGCAACAAATCCCTCTCACTCACTTTTTAACAACAACAAAAAAGTTCAAATGTGTTTCTTGCTTCATCAGAGGCACCAATTAGCTGTTTGTGGTGTCTGTTGCTCTGCAGTTTTCAAGAACAATTGTATCATTAGAGTATTTAAAATGCAGTGTCGGCAGGAAATAGAACAATAGCTGCAAGCAAAAGAAAAAAATTACAAAGCGCAGAGCCATTATGTGGTTTTTGTCCTCAGTGTGGTGCATCCTGGACAGCAATTTTCTTTTTTTTCCACTGTGAAGAAGAAATGGAAGAAAATTTATGTCAGAAACCCCCAAGATTTAAGAGGGCATCTGTAAGTTGTCTAAGAGGTCCAATGTAATTTTCTTATTGCTGCTCAATTATTTGCTTTTAATATTTTTAAAAGAAATTAGAACCTCTTAAATTCTCTTGAGGAAACTTAGGAGAATTCTCACAAAAACACAGTGAAAGAGGAGTTATTCTGTTCCATTTGTAGGTGACTGGAACACAGCAGGACTTGTGTCTATTAGGATGTTTAAAACACCTGACAGTATGATTATTTTTTCAGTGTACTTAAGATAAAGTAAAAGCATATAATTTTCATTTTTCTTTAACATAAAGTAAAAGCATATAATTTTCATTTTTCTTAGATTAATAAAACTTGTCTTACATTTCTAATATGTATAAGCAGACAGGTTAGTTTAAGGCTTAAATCAGATTGTCTCTTTCCAATTCCTTTGTTCTGTGTAATGGCAAATAGCAGTGAACATGAAAATGGTGAATCCTCAACAGGTTTCAAGTGCATTTATGCTAAAAAGGTATCCTTTACTGTTACAAATAAAGATGCTTAGGCAAAGAGGTACAAGAAATGAGAGAAATGCAGGGTGACACGCTGTTCCAGGTATTAGCAGTGTGAGGACTTCTGAAACCTTCAGTTTCACCTAGAGCATTGAATTTAATGGCTGTTGCAGCACCTAGACCCATCTCATCCTTTCTTGAATCGTTCCATACTTGTTCAGTATGCTAAGGCAAAGAAGGCCACAATTGCATTATATGTAGTATGGAAAATCTTCTTTCTTCTATTTGTTTTTATTCTTTTCATAGCTTTATTGAGCAAATTGAATGCTTGAGTAACAAACTATAGTCAATAATTATTCCCTTTTAAGCTCCCCTTGCTGCTCAGAAATTGTGTTTCGTCATATCACCCTTACGTTTTCTGTTTTCCAAGGTGAATAATAGCAGAAATCTCTAAGGGAAATCTGTGTGACAGCTGTGACAAAGAATCTCTGCTTACTCAGAAGTTGTTTGCTCTCTCTGATTGCAATTGCCACCTTTTTGTTCTGCTGTATTTTGTTCAGTAGTGGGGAGTACCAGAACTACACACAGTGTTCAAGGTAGTGAATACTGTAAAATTGTCCATTTTTGTCTGCCTTCACTAAACCTTGAACACGCTTTCAGAAACTGTTGCTCATATCATCCCTGTATGACTATATAGCACATAAAATCCATGATTATGGATGTATACTTGCATTGTCTTCTCCCATAGATTTTTCTGTGTGTACTGAACAGCGGATTTCATTGAGCATTTTATCACTCCATTACTAGTACAATATTGGATTATTTTGTGAGTCTTCTTAACTGTTTCAGCTTTGTTTGCTCTCTGTTTCAATCATCAGTACTCTTGGATGGCGTCTCTTCACTCCCTTTCCCCAGTCTTTTAAAATATCACAGGACAAGTTAAATCAAATTACAAACACTTTTGACTTTCTGTAGATAATCTGATGCCCACACAAAATGCAAACTTTGGAGTATGAAAAGTGTACCTATACATATCACATTTCAGATAATTCCTGTATTTTGGGGCTGCTGATGAATACAGTTGTGACTGGGGAAGAGATAGAACAACTTTTTAACGCTGTCATAAGAGGATGTATACAATACTCTAGCTGAAAAACTGAGCCATTATTATGCCGAGAAAATAATTTAAGACACTGAGTAGATCAAGTATAAGGTATTTTCTTAAATATTTTGAGGATGGATTTTTGCAACTCAATGCAACAGTGTGCAAGGCGGCATTTATAATATAATAAAAATAAACTTAATCTGTAATGTGACAATGAGCCTGCTACTCCTGTGTTCTATAATTTACTTAATCCCTCATGAACTCTGGATTAAATTACAATGAAAAAGATCTACTGAATCTATCACAGATGCAACCTCCTCTATCTGTCATGTTACCTTTAGATTTCATTAGATTGTGAATGTATAAAATATTCCAATAGGTGGAAATGTCTTTGGAGCACAAAGTGAAGGAATTATAATTTTGTATCACAGATTTAGAAAAAATTTCCTGTTCTAGTTTGAATAGGATAGGACAAATGTGATACAATGGATTGTATGAGTAGGAAATGGGGATACATTAGAGTCATTTAGTAGGAAAATTTTAAAACCGTGTCTGTCTTTTATTATTTCATGCTTCATGTTTTAAGAGTATGTCTTTAGTTTGTATTCTTCAGGGTGGAATTTTGTTACTTTCGCAACTTGAGGTTAGAAATAGAATAATTTCAGAAATGTAGGGTGCCAAATGCTACAATAAGATCAGGTTTAGGTTCACAAGTCATTTGTGTGATCAGGGTAAGGCAACAGGCTTTCTAAAGACGAGTACAGGAAAATAAAAAAAGCCATCAAAGAATAAGGAGAAATTCATTAAGGCATATTGATTTCAAGAAACTGGTAGATTGGAGTGGAGAGACTTCAGCAATTAAATTGGACTGATGGCATTTTACTTAAATGTACTACCATTTGCAGCCAGCCAAAAACATTCATTCCTGTAGGAATTTAAATAATAAAAAAAGAAATTTATGGTCATGAAAAATATTTCTGCATCCATGTAGGGGGGGGGGGGAGGAATCTGAGAAATGCTTTTAGCCTTTAAGTCATCTTTCCATTCAAGAGTATGAATGTGCATAACAAATAACTGACCAACGGACATCCTGACTAACAGATATCATTCAGTTATTACTGTCATGTAATGAAAATCATATAGTATACATTTCAGCTGTAGTTCCAGTAATACATGATGTTCTGTTAAAAAGTAACAGGGTTTGGGTTTCTAATTTGGTTTTTGGTGGTGGTGGTAGTGGATTTTGGGGTTTTTTTTTTTGTGTTTGTTTTGGTTTTTGTTAGTTGTCCATGGGTTGTTTTGGGTTTGTTTTTTTTTTTCTTTTTTCTTTTTAATCCCAGTCAATAATGTTGCCACCAGTAGCAAGACAGTGTCACTAGTAGTGTAGCTCACCAGCCTTTGAAATATAAACTTCCAAACTGAAAATACTGGAGTTCACTGTAAGAAAATATTGTCATTAAATAAAAAAAAAACCAACCAAAAAACCTTAAAATGTGTTAATCTGGTTTATATATCCAATTTGCTAACAGAAAATATAGATGTCTGTTTCTTTTATCTCTCTTAGGGCTCTTTACTTTGCAGTTCTTGGCTCATTTGTTTCCCCTTCCATGTTAGGGTAGAAAAATAAATATCTTCTCACAAGGGCTATTTGTTCACAGACAGACAGCTGGTAGTTGTGTGAATCCTTTCTAGTTTAAGCCCTCTCTGGTGGACAAACTGTCTGAGCTAGCAGGTTTTCTTTGCAGTGAAATTCTTGGGAAAACTTTAAAATTTATCTATAGACTCCACTGTCATGAATTTTATTAGTTTTCCAGGACTGTTCTATTCAGTGAAATTCATCACTGGCAGTTCTTTATGAAAGTGTTTTGTGTTTATGTCTGATTTTAGAAGCTTGGAAGAATTTTGTGTGGTTGCTTTTAGGGTTTCATTTTGTCTTGGATTTTTTTTTGAGGGTTTTTTTTTTAATTGATTTTTCTGAGATAAACAGGGAATTTCTGACTTAACAGCAAAATTTTTCAGTTCTGTAAAAAACACAAACTCTATTTATTTTAAATATACTGTTGTATAGATTAACATTTAATGAGATAGCAAGGAAATAGAATTCAAACATGTTGTTTGAGTTCTGTAATAATGTAGCGATGTTCAGAACAGAACAGCTCAAGTATGATTAAACTAATTGGTTTTGTACCAAGAAAATGAATGTAAATTTAAATTTCTAAAATATGTTTTATGTCCAGAATTTATGGCACTACTGATACTGAATCATTCAGTGCACAAAGTACAGAAAAGGTGGTCTGAAAGCGCAGAATGCTTATCATTTCTTCAGTGTAGTGGAAGTGGAAGTGTGGTTGACTGCTGTTTATTTTTGCTTGCATGCATTTTAGGATATGAATGTACCTGAACTCATTCAGCCCTATTCCAAAATGTCTTTTTTGGGGACTGTTTTAATATTGTAAGCAGATATTTCACTATTAGTAGTGCTATTAGCAGAATGGATGGAGAAGTCTGTACATATATCTAGTTCTTTCAAAATGGGTTGTTGTGTTTGCCCTTCTCAAAGAGACTCCAGCGAAAAGAGGTGTTACAAAGAGTTGCTTTCTGAAAAAAATAACCAGAAGTTGAAATTAATGGATAGCCTACATGCATACTTTTTCTAGTAGCATAGTGCATTCTGGAAGCTAATGAGGAGAGATTTACAGTTCCTGCCCCCCCAGAAGCCCTGTAACTATTTTCTTAGAGCATGCTTACCAATCTCTTCACCATGAATGTCTAGACAAGTGAATTCTGACCCTGTTGGTAATTTCACAGGGATCTTGCAGATTTTGTGAGGTCATCAGCAAGATATTAAATTTAAGGAATAAAAATCAATTAAAAAAAAATCTGTTTCTAAATAATTTCTTTTTATTTACATTGTCCAATTTTGACAATTAAGTCTGGACTGAAATGGCTATAATCAGTAGGGCAGTTCAGAATAGTGTCACATACCAATGGAATGAATTTAAGATTTCTTTTCTGTTTGCATACTGTGCTTGGAAGAATATCTATTCTCTTTTGTTGTCAGAATAAGCTGAACTGAAAAATTATTTAGTTTAAGTCCTGCTTTTCTTGAAATTTAAGTGGATGGTCCCCACATGCTGGTCAGTATCTTCAATCTAAGGCCCGGTGAGGAAGTTTTCAAAGCAAGGGTAAATTTCGTTTTAAAGGAGATGTTATTTTAAAGTTGGAATTATCACTATATGAATTTAATGACAGGTAGTTCACTCAGCTCTGCATTTCCTTTCAACTTTTAAAAACTTTTCACTCTGATACTATACTATTTATGTGAGTTTGAGTATATTAAAAAACAGGTTTTGATTGTAGAATTTTACCATTGCATGAAAATTGGGAAATTAAACTCGTTATTCATAGCTATTGTGCTTGGAAATTTAACACAGGTTACAGTGTTGATCTGAAAGCTGCGTTTTAAATGCAGTAATTTTTCAAAATTATGTAGATGGGAAGCCAAATTACTCTAAATACGATTTTTAATAAACGTTAGTAGTGTTACATAGCCTTGCTTTGCCTTCATATACACTAGTGGATTTCATTTTTCACTACAACTATCCTGTGGAAATGAACTGTGCATTCCAGCTCATTTAGTAAAAGGTCTGGCCTTTTCACTCTGTCATATCTCTTTTTATACTAACTCTCTTATGAGGTGTGAATGATTCTCATCTGTGTTCCAGTTTTCTGATTCTAAACTGAAGGGGCTCTGTGAACCTAAAGCACTGGCCAAAAAAAAAAAAAAAAAAAAGTTTTTCTAGCTCCTGTTAGTATATAAAAGACAAGTGCTTGGAATTTTGATCTTTAATGAAAGGAGGAGTTCTTGGTGGAGAAAGCAGTGAAAGAGTGACCAATAAATTGGCAGTGTTAAGTTATGTGTAGAGGGTAGTATTTTTCAGAGTCTCCTGAGCTAGCTGAGGTGGACTTTTTTAGTAGCAGGTGCTGTTGAGTTAAGCAACAGTGAGACATAATTATATATATATATAAAATAATCCCTTTCCTATACTAACTCACCCTTATGTAATGTAACTATTGCTTATATAGTCTCTGAATCTTGGAGAGATTCTGCAAAAAATCTGCATTCAACGATCTTACACTATTTCATTTACACAGTGTAACAGGAAAAATTGAGTAGGGTTTCTTGAGAAAATCAGTCTACCTTACTAAAAAGTCAAAAAAATTAAATTAAAACCCTTCTCAAGCTTCAAAAGATTTTGCCAGAATAGTCACTATACTAGATATGCAATAGAATGGCATTGAACCACAAGAAACATAGAATCATAGAATAATTTAGGTTGGAAAAGACCCTTAAAATCATTGAGTCCAGCTGTTAACCTAACACTGCCAAGTCCAGCACTAAACCATGTCCCTCAGCTCCATGTCAGTTGTTATGTTTTTGCTGATGTGGACTTTAATTTTGTGCCAGAAACTGGTTCCTAAAATATAAATGACTCTTGACTACTATGCTAAAAAGGCTGCGATGCAGCAGGCAAAGCACTGGAGCCAAAACCCCATTGCTAGAGAAAACACCATGGGATAAATATTTTGAAATATATGTTGGGTTTTTTTACATTATGTACCAGTACATTTTACACCTTTGTGTTTTATATTGGAGATGAACTTTATATACTAAATGAATACAAGCCATATCAGAATATAGATCACTGTGAAACACTCATCATTTAGTATGCATATTGTGTGGTGTTGAGAGTTAGTTTTATATGGCTGCAAAAAAATTAGGGGAACAGTCAGCTGCCAAGGTGGGAACCTCAAAGCTGGATAACATTTTATGGGAGATACTTATCTGGACATGAGTCTCTAGTCTGCGAAGCTATGTCATGATTATTACAGTGGCTTCAAGGATTAAAATACTAGGTGGAGCAGTGCCCACATTCAGTGTTCTACAGGAAATTTAACTCTCTGAAACTATGTTTCTTAAATTTAGAAATTAATAAAATTCTTTATATATTGTTCGGAGAACATTTACCAACATCTGAAGGAAAATGTATCTTAAAGTCTTCAAATACATGAACTAGAGTATTATATTGCTGGATTTGGAATATTCACTATCATTTTCATGAAAATTTTCTATATAAATCGGGTACAATCTTAAAAGGCTTTAGATAAATACCATAAAGCAGGGAGCAGTGCAACTGCTTGACAGAAAAGTAAATGGTTTAAAGAGTAAGTAATTTCTAAATTATTAGAGTTAAGCAGTGACAGAGCTGGTACCAAAACTTTAGAATAAAGTGATGCAGAAATATGTGTCCCAAAGGAGGGGGAAAACAGATTTTGACAGTAAAATATACTAAGATTTTACCATGAAACTGTAAGAGAAGAATTATGTGATGTTTTCTTCTTGTCCTGTTGTCTTATTATCATCTTAAGTTCATGACACTGGGCTGGTTTTGTTCTACTTTTGTTTTGAATTCTTGGCTTTTTTTTTATTTTTTTGAGACGACATGGAAATTGGAAATTCAAAATAGATTTCTTATGTAAATTTTTAATCAGTCCTATTTGGAAGACATTTTCTGTTGAACAAGAATGCACAATTAGGGATACAAAGGTTTCCTGTATGTCCTTTTTATTGTGTCAGGTAAATTAATTAGGAAATCATTGAGTAATCCTTCTACAAACCTAAGTAATCGTGAATGAACACAGATACCTTTTATCTACAGAAGCAATTATTTGAAACATAGGGATGTGCCAATACTATTTTATCATGCCTTTGCTGCTGCTTACTTCAGTGCGCTCAGGGACGATTAGGGCATTGAATTTAATACTGCCTCAGAAGTCATCTGAATCTTCAGAGGAAAGATGCTTATAATGGAAACAGTGATATGCAGTGTACTGCTTCCCAGAAATTTAACTGTGTAATGTTTTGAGAAAAGGAAGAGTTGATTCACCAAGTTAGGCTAAGCCATCTAGGAAATACTTGCTGTGCAAAATGACTATTGCATCTTCAGCTATAAGCATTAAAAGTTGGTGATAAGTCTAAAATACAGTAAGTGTCCATGTCTTTAACTATATATTAACTCAGGTAATGCATGGGCATAAATTATTCCAATGACAATATTGGCTTAAAACCAATCATAAACTCAGCTAAAAATTGTTTATTATTACTGTGCCCACCTGTAGAGGGATTTCAGGTGATTATATTGCTATGACAAGAAAATCTTAGTATTTCCTGATACCCTTTGAATAGAAAGAACTGTTTCCCAGTATGAGGAAAAAAAACCCAAACCCTTAACTTTTACTTACTTTTGTATTTTTAAGCTAATAATGAAGATGTGATGCCTTTGAATGCAAACTCCACAATAATGATAATTTTATTAATTTAGGTGAACCTATTTTTGGGATCGCTTCCATTGAAAAAGCATTTTCAACTCATGTAACTTTTACCTTTTTTGTTGTTTTGTTTAATAAAGGGTTTTTTGTTTGTTTTGTTGGGGTTTTTTTTGTGGTGGTGGTGTTCCGTGTGTGTGGTTTTGTGTTGCTTTTTTTTTTTTTTTCTTCCTCCTTCTTACTGAGGAAATAAAATTAGTTATTGGTAAGATAAAGCACTTCAAATTTGGCTGTTTAATTCACTCTCCTCTTCCCTGAAATGTTGACTCATAAAAATGCATAGCAAATATTTACGGCTACCATACTAGTTATTTTATGACTTTAAAATTGATGATTGTGTCTGACACCTAAAGTTCTATCAGAAAACTGGAATGGAATAGGAAATTGAATAAAGTGTTAGGAAGCTGTGACAAAGTTGTATCAAATATTTGACTATGGTTTCATAACTGCGTTTTGTGACTTATTAAACTTAGGTAGATTTTGCTCTGCCAGTTTTGTTGAATCATAAACAGCAGTTCATAAGTAGACACAATGGACCAGTTTTCAAAATTATCTGTTTGAAGTACACATACAAAAGTACTCTTAAGTGTGAAGACCAAATTGTGTTTTGCGTTATAACACCACTTTGCATTGCCGTAATACATTCCATTAGAAGATAAAACCATACTTTGCAGCTACTAATGATTTGAGTCCCCCAGTGCTGGTGCTGGTGCTGTTGCCTTTTAACACCACATGGAAAAAGAGGCTAAAATGTGTCAGAGTTACCTGTCCTCTCAAGACAGTGTAGGAGTTGGAAAGGTGAGTCAACTAGGGAGGAAAGTGTGTGATTTGAAGCACTTTTCTTTTTATTGATACTGATATTCAGAGGCTTTCTCATTGCTACTTAGCTGGCCACACCAGGGAAATTGCCCATTCAAAGTTGCTTCTACTTTAAAATGAATTATCTCTGCAGGTCCGTTGTTCCAAACCTGGAAGTCTCCCTTTCCTTACTTTCTCTGTTCACAGTATTGCCAGACTCTGTAATCCTTTCAAGAAAAATGTTTCCATGCCGTACTTCTGCCTTAGCAAGCTTGGAAGTCTGGTAAACTTTCCCATCTGTGTTTCTGCTATGCAGTATGTTGTGTAGCATCCATGAAGGTGGAAAGTTAGTGCTTCACACCACTGCCTTCCAAAATTGTTACTGAATTTAAATCGACCTTTGGAACCTTCCCTCCGCAATAATTTAGACTTTTTCTGACGCTAACATATTGAAAAAGCTATTCTGCTGAGCACTGATACTGCTTTATTTTAGACCTTGAAGATAATGTGCTAATGGCAGCAAGCAATTTATTTTTTTTTCTGTGCCTTTGCGAATGAACCAAAAATCAGTGGATTTGCTATGTGCCTGAAACCTCCTTCATACTTATAACTGTACACTTGAAGAGTAATACAGACCACAACCTCAAAGCCTACTAACAAGAAAAAAAACTTCTGTAAAAAATGCGAGGGCAAACTTCCTTCATTAGTCCTTTTTCTTTCACCTTGCTAAAAAAGGAAAAGGCAAACATAGCTTTTTCATTAAAAGAGTTGTGGATTTGTGTAGTAATGAATGAACCTGTATGAATGGAAGACTGGGGGACAACTGGGTTGCTACAAACACTGGATGAATATCCTATCTGATTGGCAAGAGTGGCATCCTAATCTATGACTATTTGGATGCAACCTTAATGCTCTTTACTACTTCAAGTGTTCATACATACTGATTGTACAATACACTACTTCGTTGTAGCTTACTTTGATTTTATTTTTTTCCCCACACTCATTCAAGGCACTTAATAAATCTTTTCAAAATAACAGGTTCTTTCTGATATGATTAATACAATGTTATACATGTTCCACTGAAATTTTAAATAGAGTTTTTATATAATTAAACTATTACACTGGCATGAAATGCAGTGGGCCCTAGAATGGTATTTTTAAGCCTAATCTTAACTTCTAGCCAGTGAAATTATTTCTAAAGAATAATACTGATGATAATATATTGTATGCTAAATTTTACAAGAAACTAGGATGTCTTTTTGTTGCCAGCCTGTTTGAATAGTTCTTCCTTACGTATAAAAATGTAGAACTATTTTAGAATTTCTGCTGAAAATGAAATCTGTTGTGAATGGCTTTTTCCCCAAAAAACTATTTGAGTAAGGGTACACAGTTTACCCTAGAGAAAGCACTTTCAGACTTGTTTTTTTCTGTACAGGAATGCATAGAACTTCTATATTGTTCAGAGAGACTATGTTCAAAGAGACATGAAAAGAGAGTATTGATGGGGTATTTCAAAGAATGAGAAGCAGGGAGGGTAGGGGGGAGGAAATTAAAGGGAATCTCTATTAGTTCCAAGTACAAAGATTGCATTTTGCTAGGGAAATTTAGTTATTTTGAAAACAAAGGGTATATTTAATCTGTATCCCTAACATGGCTTTTGTATACCTAAGAAAAGTTAAGTATTTTGCTTCAGTGTATTACAAGTGTTACCTATTGATTAGGGCTAGAAAGATAATTGACTTGGGTAAATGATGAAAACATGTAATTTGATGGTTTAAATTGGCTTTTTATATGCTGGTTGAATTCAAATAAATTTGGCCATTATTGTGGATTAGAAAGGTATTAAAAAATTAACAAGTTAGGAATATAAATTCAACAACTAATAACAAAACCCACCAATCACAGCTACTGTAGTACAATGAAATACTAAAGATGATTAGCAGAATATGAATTAACTCAATCAGTTATTATTTGGTGCTTGTTATTCGATCTTATGCTTGTGTGTTACACCTTCTCTGTCAATACATTTACTGTCAATATTATATAAAAATGCAGTCATAAAAACATGCAGCTGCATAAAACTAACAAAATGGTTATCTAACAGAATGATTAAGTGCTCTGATATGTCCAAGGATATCTATGGTGTTTAGGAAAGGAATAGAGATAAAAATGAAATTTGCAAATGTTGTGACAGTCTGACTGTAAATCAGATACTTACTTTCACAGCAAGTATACGTAAATTCTCAGGAGGTGGAATTATTGGTGCCAGGAAACATTATTCATTCTCTTCCATGGTCATCTTTACCTTGTAGTACATGCAAGGCCATTATTATTATTTTTTAAGTATCTTCTCCGGTGGTGTTCAGAGTGTGCTTAAGGAAAGTCACTGGACTACTTCTATAGCTTTAAATTAATATGTGATAATGAAAATTAACCATTTGAGATCTGTAAATCTGTAGAATAAATCGAAGAATGTTGTCAGTAATTTGGATCATATAATTATCTCATATGAATGAATGACTGTGCAGACAAGTTGCATCCAGAAAGCATTCAGTTTACAGAGCTATGGGTGTCAGAAATAAAATAAAAAAAAAAAATTATATTCAATTAAGTCTAGAGGAGTCAGTGACACATCTTAATAAATCTGACACTGTATATACAGGGTGTCATTAATGTGATTCACAGGAGAATTTCCACAGAAGAATAACCAAAATTATCTCTTCTGCACCAGAAGAGAAAGAAGGTCTGCCTTAGACCTTGAGATATCAAGGTAACTTACTTGGAAGATCATTCAAAAGAAATTTCAGGGGTTTTTTTTAGTTTTTTGTGTTGTTTTGTTTCATGTTTTGGTTTTTTTTTTAATCTCCATTTCTTCATTTGCACATTTCTGTTCCTTCGAGATCTGCTTTTTCTCATTCTTAATGTTTACCTCTTGGTAGTCATTCTCAGTCACTTTCCCCAGTGTACCTTCTTATTCTGTGGCCATTAAATCCTGTGAACAGCAGAGTACTGTTCATAATTTTTATTGGCAAAGGGAAAATGGATTTTATAGAATTTTCCAAGAGGATACTCCTTTCTATGGCAGTGAGATACATAATGAGGGAACACAGTGTGCTGAACACAAAGAACTGAGGGGCCAGATGAAGTTCTGCAGTGCTAGTCTAGTCATCTTCACTGATGGGCCATGCAGTCATCCATGAGAATATTTATTACAGGGAACTAAAGTATCATGAAAAGCATTTGCTTTCCAGGCTTACTTTTTCTGCAACCTTTCATACAGTTTTTCTGTATTTGTGGCTTCCTATTTCCACTCTTTAAATACTGCCCATCTGACTTCCTTAGGGAACTTGTAAAACTGACGCGATAATGCATATATGACCATTTATTTATTTATTTTCCTTACATGTGCCAAATTTTCATTTAAATTCTTAGATGATTCATGAGGAGACATCCTCTACAGATTCTTTCCTAGTTTACTTTCATTTTCTACTGAACAATTGGGTCTATACAGCCTTAACTCCATACAGTTTTGTAGTTTAAAAAACAAAAGAGAGTGCTTATTCTTGACTAAGAAATAATTTGAACTCACATGCAATTTAATTACTTCACAGAGGAAGCTATGCTGTTTCATCATGTCTGAACATCAACACATAGTAATTCAGTGATCATACTGTCCTGTCATTAAGGGTTCCCAAAGGTTATGCAGCAAATAAACATCTCTACTAAGTAGCAGGTCTTTCACCATCAACCCCTGTGAGCTTCAAAATATTGTACTGTACATTTCATAAGGTGAAACCTGATTTAAATCTTAGTTTACATTCAATCACATCTGTTTGTGATAAAATATATCTTAAGTGATTAAATATTTAAACAAACAAACAAAAACAATGCTTAATGTAGTTACTGAATTGCAAAGAATTCAGGGGAACTACAGGCCTGTCAGTCTGACCTCAGTTCAGAGGTCAGAGGAAGATCATGGAGAGGGTCATCTTGGGAGCTATCATGCAGCACATGTGTGATTGCTGGGAGATCAGGCCTAGTCAACATGGGTTTACAAAAGGCAGATCCCGTCAAACTAACCTGATCACCTTGAATGACAAAGTGACCAGCTTAATGGATGAAGGGAAGGCTGTGGATGTGGTCTACCTGGACTTCAGTAAAGCCTTTGACATGGTTTCTCACAGCATTCTGATTGAGAAACTGGCTGCCACTGGCCTGGACAGGTGGACCCTCAGCTGGGTTAAAAACTGGCTGGAGGCTGGTCATGAGTGGCATCCCCCAGGGCTCAATCATGGGTCCACTCTTTTTCAACATCTTTATCAATGACCTCAATGAAGGGATTGAATGCTCCCTCAGTAAGTTTGCAGATGACACTAAACTGGGAGGAGGTGTTGATCTGCCTGAGGGTAGGGAGGCTCTTCAGAGGGATCTGAACAGACTGGACCAATTGGACTGGGACCAATGGGATGAAGTTTAACAAGGCCAAGTGTAAAGTGCTCCACATGGGACATAACAACCCCATGCAGTGCTACAGGCTTGGGGGAGACTGGCTGGAGAGCTGTCAGGCAGAGAAGGACCTGGGGGTGTTGGTTGACTGCTGACTGAATATGAGTCAGTGGTGTGCCCAGGTGGCCAGGAAGGCCAATGACACCCTGGCTTGTATCAAAAATAGTGTGGCCAGTAGGTCTAGGGAAGTGACTGTGCCCCTGTACTCGGTGTTGGTGAGGCTGCACCTCAAGTGCTGTGTCCAGTTCTGGGCCCCTCACTACAAGAAGGACATTGAGGTCCTCGAGCGAGTCCAGAGAAGGTCAACCAGGCTGGTGAAGGGGCTGGAGGGCAAATCATATGAGGAGCAGCTGAGGGAGCTGGGGATGCTTAGTGTGGAGAAAAGGAAGCTGAGGGAAGACCTTATCACTCATTGCCTACCACTACCTGAAGGGAGGTTGTAGAGAGGTGGGCGATGGTCTCTTCAGCCAGGTGACAGAAGATAGGACAAGGGGAAATGGAACAAAGCTGCACCAGGGCAGGGTCAGATTATATGGTGGTTGGTTTTTTTTACTGAAATTATTGTCAGGGCCTGGATCAGGCTGCCCAGGGAGGTGGTTGAGTCACAATCCCTGGATGTGTTAAAAAAAATGGTAGATGTTGTACTTAGGGATATGATGTATTTTAGGACAGGAACGGTTGGACTCAATGATCTTGGAGGTCTTTTCCAACCTTGTGATTCTGTGATAGATGGCAAAAGGCCATAAGCATTATTGGCTTGCAAGACTCAAAAGCTTGAGTTGTAATAAGTGTTTGGTTCACTGTGATCCTATTTTTGTGCTAGGGACCTATTTTTTTGATACTTTTAACAGGCATCTCTGAAGACAATCTCTGTATTTCTGTTATATTTCTATTAGAATTCTTCTATTTCATATTTCTCTATATAGTTATAAAATACATGTATGTACCTTATATTTATGGAATATATTTATATTCAAACATGAATAATTATATAAATGGCTATATTTATAAAGTAATTTAAATTTATTAAGTTATATTTATATATTCTATATTTACAATATGTTTCTATTTATGTCTTGTCATGCTTGTAAGCTCGGGTTTAATAATTTTTTTAAATGTTGCAATCTGTGAATCATATAATCATTGAATCATTTATGTTGGAAAAGACCCTTAAGATCATCGGGTTCAATCACTAACCTAAGACTGCTAATAAACCACATCCCTCAATGCCTCATCTACCCATCTTTTAAATACCTTTTGGGATGGTGACTCAACTACTTCTCTGGCCAACCTGTTGCAATGACTTGCAAGCCTTTCAGTGAAGAATTTTTTCCTAATGCCTTATCTAAAATTCCCCTGGTGTAACTTGAAGCTTTTCCCTCTTTTCACTTGTTACTTTGGAGAAGAGACCAACACCCACCTGGCTACAGCCTCCTTTCCAGTAGTTGCAGAAAGCGATAAGGTGCACGCTCGGCCTCTTTTTCTGCCGGCTAAACAGCCCCACATCCTCCAGCTGGTTCTCGTGAGTTGGTCTCTAAACTCTTCACCAGCCTTTTTGTTATTCTTTGGATGTGTTCCAGCACGTCATTGCTTGTATATTTGAGGTGACTGTTATCTGGGTAAATACTACAGAAAGAATCAGATGATATAAACTTTTGCTTTTCTCTTCTCTTAAACCTTTCCCATAGCATCTCCTATCCTCATAGTATGTTTAGCCGTGTGGGTCAGAGATGCTATAGGAAGTATGTAAGAAAATATGGTATTCTTAAACATGGGGATAGGAAATCATCCAAATTCTAAGTAGCATTTGGAAAATTATGAAGTCTATTCCTATCTGCAACATGAGGAAGAGGAGAGATTTGACAGTCTTCTAGATATTGTTTTAAAGTGTCCTAGTAACATTAGTTAATTACTAACATTTTACTGCTTGTATTTTCAATCAGGCAATAAAGTTTCTTTGTGGTTAGATTTGGGTTGGAAATGAGGGAGGCTAGGAGAAAACTATAAAAAATATAGCAATGGTCCCATTTTCCACAATAAAACATGGTGTAGCAAAACTACTTAGTTAAGTAGTTTGCTGGGCAAGCAACACGGCCAGTCGTATGCAGTCCAGACAATTTCTGCAGTGTGTTGAAGACAATTTCCTGCTACAGATGGTGCAGGAGCCTACAAGGGGAGGGCGGGTGCTGGACCTTGTTTTAACTAACAAGGATGGGCTCGTTAGGGAAGTGAAGGTCGGGGGCAGCTTAGGTCTAAGTGACCATGAAATGGTTGAGTTCAAGATCCTGGGTGGAAGAAGCAAGCCAAAAAGTAGGATAGCTACCCTGAATTTTGGAAAAGCTAACTTTGATCTCCTCCGTGACTTAATAGGGGCTATCCCATGGGCTACGCTGTTTGAAGGAATGGGAGCCTGTGAGAGCTGGCTAGCATTCAAACAGCACTTCTTCCAAGCACAGGAACGATGCATCCCTTTGTGCAGGAAATCGGGAAGGAGAGGCAGAAGACCTGCGTGGATGAACACGGAGCTGCTGAGTAAACTCAAAGAGAAGAGGAAGATCTATGAATTGTGGAAGAAGGGTCTGAGCACATGGGGAGAATACAGGAATGTAGTCAGGGCCTGTAGGGTCGCAACTAGGAAGGCCAAAGCCCTCTTGGAAACGAAGCTGGCAAGGGACATAAAGGATAATAAAAAGGGTTTTTTTAGATACGTGAATAGCAAAAGGATGACCAGGGATAATGTAGGTCCCTTGCTGAACAAGGCAGGTGTCCTGGTAACGGGGGACACTGAGAAGGTGGAGATACTGAATGCCTTCTTTGCTTCGGTCTTCACCTCAAAGGCCCCCGGGACCCACAGGCACTGGATGTAAATAGGAGTGTTTGGGATATGAAGAATTTCCCTCTGGTTGAGGTAGGGGAGGTCCAGGAGCGGCTCAAAGGGATAAACGCACACAAATCCATGGGACCGGATGGGATACATCCACGTGTGCTAAGGGAGCTGGCGGAGGTGATTGCTGAGCCGCTCTCTATCATCTTCAACAGGTCCTGGAGAACAGGAGAAGTGCCTGAGGACTGGAGGATAGCCAATGTCACTCCAGTCTTTAAAAAGGGCAAGAAGGAGGATCCCAGCAACTATAGGCCAGTCAGCCTCACCTCTGTCCCCGGAAAGGTAATGGAACAGCTTGCTCTGGATGCCATCTCCAAGCAATTAGAAGAGAAGAAGGTCATGAGGAGTAGTCAGCATGGATTCACCAAGGGGAAATCGTGCTCGACCAATCTCATAGCCTTCTACGATCTCATCACCGGCTGGGTAGATGGAGGGAGAGCAGTAGATGTCATCTACCTTGACTTCAGCAAGGCTTTTGATACTGTCTCCCATGACATCCTGATAGCAAAGCTGAGAGAGCATGGGATAGATGAGTGGACAGTGAGGTGGGTTGAGAATTGGCTGTCGGACCGAGCCCAGAGGGTCATGATTCGTGGAGTGGAATCTGACTGGAGGCCTGTGACTAGCGGTGTTCCCCAGGGCTCGGTGTTGGGTCCAGTCCTGTTTAACATCTTCATTGACGACCTTGATGAGGGAATAGCATCCACCCTCAGCAAGTACGCCGATGACACAAAGCTGGGAGGAGTGGCTGACACGCAGGAACACTGCGCTGCCATCCAGAGAGACCTGGACAGGCTGGAGAGCTGGGCAGGGAGAAACCAGATGAGGTTTAACAAAAGCAAGTGTAAAGTCTTGCACCTGGGAAGGAACAACTGTTTCTATCAGTACAGGCTGGGGGATGACCTGCTGGAGAAGAGCTCAGTGGAGAAGGACCTGGGGGTCCTGGTGGATGACAGTTTGGCCATGAGCCAGCAGTGTGCCCTGGTGGCTAAGAGAGCCAATGGGATCCTGGGGTGCATCCGGAGGAGTGTAGCCAGCAGGTCAAGGGAGGTGATCCTCCCGCTCTACTCTGCCCTGGTCAGGCCCCACCTGGAGTATTGTGTCCAGTTCTGGGCTCCCTGGTATAAAAAGGACAGGGATCTCCTGGAGAGAGTCCAAAGAAGTGCTACGAAGATGATAAAGGGCCTGGAACATCTCCCCTATGAGGAGAGGCTGAGAAGATTGGGACTGTTCAGCCTTGAGAAGAGAAGACTAAGGGGGACCTAATTAATGTTTACAAATATCTTAAGCAAGGGATGCAGGGGGAATCAGCCAGCCCCTTTTCAGTGGTCTGTGGAGACAGGACAAGGGGCAATGGCTGCAAGTTGGAGCATAGGAAGTTCCGCACCAACATGCGGAGAAACTTTTTCACAGTGAGGGTGACAGAGCACTGGAATAGGCTGCCCAGGGGGGTGGTGGAGTCTCCTTCTCTGGAGATATTCAAGACCCGTCTGGATGCCTATCTCAGTGAAATGTCCTAGGGAGCCTGCTTCGGCAGGGGGTTGGACCCGATGATCTCTCGAGGTCCCTTCCAACCCCTACAATTCTATGATTCTATGATTCTAAGTAAAAAATAACCATTGCATGCTTGCTTTGATTGTTTCACATAGCCAACTGTTACAACCCTTCACATTGGTTGTTCTGTATGCAAATTATTTTCTGTGTTTTATTAATTAGTTTGAAGGAGATTTTAATGTAAGGTACCATTTAAGGGAAATGCTTGTGCTTGGTTTTTTATCACACTTTCATCTACAGTTTGCTACAGATGGGAGATTAATCCATTAATCTCTACAATTCTCCTGTGTGATTGACAAAAGTGTCTTTACTGTTCAGCCTGCACATCTATTCAGTCAAAAATCTTCAAGCATTTGCTAGTTGTTATTTATGGATTTCCAGTTTTCTGAACCTCTTAGTTTACCACATAAGAAACTGCTCTGAAATCTTTTGTTAAAGATTCAGATTACCTACTTTAATAACATCTTTCTGTTGCCTTCTGGACTTTCTTATCAGCAGCTCCATTATAGACAATACTGAATTAAATGAAGACTTTAATGTGAATAAATGTTCTGAATTTTCAGTGCAGATATTTTAGAACTGTTCATTTGTTTTCTAGTATTTGACAGTTGCAGATTTAGCTGTTGTTTTGTTTTACCTCTGCCAAGGAAAAAAATTGCAGTTACTGCCACAGATTTTAGGTGTTTTAAATTTCTCCATTTCTCTGTTTTTGTTTGTATCTGTCATTTTATCAAAATCTAAAGCAAGTTGGCATGAAATGCTTGACAAAAGGAATGATTTGTGTCATGTAATAGTGAAATGAAACAATTAGGGGGAGGGAAGTAATGCAAGAATAAATAAAGATAGCTTCTGTATATTTCTGTGGGTGGGGTTTTTTTTTGTGGTTGCTGGTTTGGGTTTGGTTTTGGTTTTGGGTTTTTTTCCTCAAGTCTTGACCTAATGACTAACAAAATATATTTTAAAATACTTCAGAAGTTACAAAGCTACTAATTTTCTTAAGTCTATGTATAGAAATCTATCTGGATGGTTCAAGATTATCATACTGCTGCACTTTAAAGAAATCATGTTACTAGGCTAAGCTGGGAAGAAGGTCAAATGAAAAGGAAATGCCCCAAACTGTAGCAAAAACTCTTTCACACTGTTAGAGTAGCTTACAGGCAAGGAGGGCCCTACAAGAGAGCCCAGTACATTTTGTCAGAGGGTAGGTTTTTAATTTTTTATGGCTGAAGCAACATAGGATTATGTCAAAACAGAAGAGGTAATTAGCGTAATGACAAAGTATGGGAAGAAAGGGAAAAACTGCTTTCTGCTAAGATTGAAAATTAATGTGATTTAGCTGGAATATTTCTGAATGAAAGTCAATGTCATTTTTCAAGCATTTCAAGACATGGTGATTAAAGAATGAGGAGACTTGTGAGGACAGTTTTGCAATTATTTAAATTTGAATTACTAGTAACATGATTGAACACTCTAAATTAAAATTTACACTCACTATTTGCAATTCTTATTCTGTTGGCAAAATCTATTATAAGTGAGAAAATCTCATTGAAGTTGTAGATACCTTCATTAGATTCATTTGATAAAATACTTGGGAAAAAAGTGTAGAGAACAAATTTGTATTGAAAAACGATGTAAGCATCTAATAAATCTTCCTAGTTTTTATTCTGAACACAGAATAAAATAGTCACCTTATGAAAATACAGGCCAAGCCATTGAAACAACATTTTTTCTTGATTAAAAGATTTTGCCCATTAATCAAGAGAGAAAAACTTTATTATTTTTCCATTGAATTTTCCTGAAATTTTCACTGTGGTTTTCATCTATGAATAGGGTTTTTTAAAGATTTAAGAGAGCTTAGTTTTCCTGTGACAGCTGCAGTAATTTTAATGCACAATGTCATAAAAGGACAGTACAATGAAAATATAAAAAGCCACACTTTTAGCTGAAACTAAATTTTCTCGATTTGTGAAGTCTAAAATACAGTTGGGATTACATCAGATTTACCCTTCAACTATTGTAAGGAAAGGGAAATACATGTTAAATGAAACACTCTTTAAGAAACTTCATCTCTCTACTCCCCCTTTAGAGCTATTTTTTCTCAGTGTCCTACTTTTTAGCTGCAGTTTATAGTAGCTGAGCCATCATATTTAATTCCTATATAATGTTGCAAACGGTGTCATTCATTAGCTTTGACAAAAATGCTGTCCTTGATTTGAACCAATGGATTCATTTTTGTCCATGTGACCTCAATAGATTGAATCAGCATTATTTTATTGGATCCTAAAAAAAAAAAAAAAGATGGTTTTTTTTTGACTTGGTGAATATCTGCTAGTTATGTCTCAGCAAAAAAACTTTGCACCAGGAAGATTCTTTCTCTCTTAGAAAATTTAATCAAATAAATATCAATCTCTGTTCCCTTTTATTTTCTGATATTTGAATTTGGCAACCGCTAAGCAGTATTATTTAGAATAAAACTGGATTTTTCAGGAAATACATCTTATTTAAATGCCATTTTAATGGAACACATAAAATTATTTTGTGCACTTTGCGTTAAAGTAGTTGCATTAGTCTTAAATGTGAAAAGTGTTACAAATTATTTTATTGCACTAGTTTCCAATACATAAAAACGACCAGGAAAATAAAACAAAATAAAAACCTCTATTTGCAGATTGTTCTAATTCAGTTAAGAAGCAAAGAAAAAAAAAAGGAAGGTCAGCAGACAAAAATAGCATATGGAAATGATCTGCAACACTGAGAATATCACTCTGTTAAATATCATTGCCTAGAGCTCACATCCCACTGTAAGATCTGGATGTATGTGGGTGCTTGTTATATATGTTGGTATCTAGTCCAAAGTCAATTTTCAAATGGAGGCAGCAATTTCACTTATGAAAATACTAGAGAACATCAGTATTCATTTACAACAAGCTGTCAAATTTGCTCCAGTGACAGTTATAAAGGTTTGTAATTTACAGTCAAAGCTTTTGGTTTAGTCCATCATTCCTTCACGTTTTCCTCTGTGAATCAGTGAGGTTAAGGCAAGAAAGGGTTATCTTTCAAGACTTTTTATTCTCCCCTCCTAAGTAAGCCACTGGTTCAGAGGAGTCCATATCTCTCTAGGACCTGATCTTTTTATTTGTTCATCAGCATTGAACTCTAACCATATGCTGCAACAATGCCATTTATCATCTCAAAGGACAGTGCTAAACTTTAGTATAATGGAAATAACTTTACCTAGTTGAAACTGTTAAGTGAAGACATCTACCAGGCTAATTTAGTCCAAAAGGAAAATTTAGCAATGCCTTATAAGTAACTGGTCAAATCCAGTTTGTTAGATCCCTTAATAGCAATAGAAGGTAGGGAGGCCTGGGCAACCAAGAAGGACAAGACAATCTGAAACATATGCAAGGTGGTGACATGGTTGACAGACCTAATCAGTTGGTCCCAGACCAGAACATAAAAGAAATGTGTATGTCTCTACTTTTGCACACTCTCTTTTGCATATTCTTCTTTCAGGCCCTCCCTCCCATATTTATTCTTTCCAAGTGGACTCTGATGTTACTTGCCATCTGCTCTGAGTCTTTAAGTAGTAGAAAAGATATCGTTACAATAAAATATTTGGTTTGACATTTTGTGACAGATATAAACTCAATGAAGGTTCTACTATGTCTGACTTACCTCTGCATCTGATCAAGCTCCATCTGACCTTGGCAAAAGGAGATACTCCTCAGACATTAATATCTGCAGTCCATATGGCAACAGATTACAGAATTACACTGTCTGCAATGGCAGGTCTGCTCTACAGGGTGAAAGGATTCAGCAGTGATGAGTTTATCCATTGGTATTTGAGTTTAATCAAAATAATAAAAATCTCAAAAATAAATGTTTTCTGAAGTTACATTTACATTCCATTCTACAATGTAACTGTATTCTACATTGGAACAACATGCATCTTTTAAATTTCAAATCACTCTGACTCTAAAAGAATTTCTTGAATAACTGCTTTTGATGAAATGTTTGTCTATGCCAGCTGACAGCATTTGATCAATTAAAAGCTATAATCTGATCTGCAGCAATAAACACTATATGCCAAGGCAAATACTGGCATATCTGACTTGGTATGAGAGAAACCATCAGTCCTGTCCAAAATAAAATGCATGAAACCAAAATACCAAAGGGCATTTTTCTTGTCTTCTTTTTTTTTTTGAGGCATCTGCAAAATTTTTTCCTCTCTTCCACCTTCTCCACATCTTGAATGTCAAGGTACAATACTCAATTACAAGAGAATCCCAAAAATGTATCAGAAAATGTATTTTAAATAAATCTGGAAGAAATTATTTTGGTTTGGTTTGGTATTTTTTGTTTTCTTGAGGAGCAGAGAAATTACACTGACAAATTTGGACAATCTTTATTATTATTATTATTATTATTGTTGTTGTTGTTGTTGTTGTTGTTGTTGTTGTTGTTATTGGTCTCTTTATTGGCATGCAAAGTTTTAAAGTGTTGAAGTATCTTAAGATGTTTTGAATTTTATGTAGAGGTAATGATGTAAGAGTCTTCACAAAAGCCTAGAAATGAAGAGCTGTATTCTTAAAGTGTTGATGTAACCTAGCAGCTACTGGTATCATGTCCTGTTGATTTAAGCACTTTTTACAGTTCATGTATTTTTATCAGTGACATGTAAATGCTCCTCCTTATTTGCTCTAAAGAATATGAGTAAACCTATATAGTCAATGTTTTTTTTATCTTTCAATGTCTAAAGTAAGGGTGAAATTGCACATAGCTGAAGACATACAAATTTTGATGGTGAATATCTTCTAATCGTGTACAGCTTCAGATTAGGTTCTAAAATTGCATATGTCAGTATGCACAACAGTGTAAAACAAATCATTGGAATGGGACGCTGACTACTATGCCTAATTTATTGCCAATGTTATTTCTCCCCTGAAATATTATAATTTCCTTTTTCTTTCTTTTCTTTTCTTCCCTTCTAGACTGGTAAAATTAATCTTATTTCCCAATAGTCTCTATGTTCGATATTGAGAAAATTGGCTTTTTCCTTTTTGCCTTGTTATAATCCAAATGTTTTTCCTACCTTTAGGGTCTAAAGACCTGTAAGAGTGAAGGCAGTAAAAATGACAAGCAAAGATGTCTGTTGGAGAGTTTGTATAGAACAGTTAAAATATTTCACTTTTTACATTTACATAAATAGCTTTATTTTGAACTTAAAAAGAACTTTGCAAATGTAGACATAGCATTCATGCTAATGAATACCGGGATTGCCTTTGGGAAATTTTTTTTCCCAGGTTTTAGTTATCATTTATATGTAAAATTTGTAGTTTTGGCCTTTTGTGTGTCAAATCAATGGCTCATCAGTGGCAGAACACGGGAACACCTTTGTAGCAAGTGAATAGTTCTGTCTACTTTTTTTTTTTTTAAAATAAATACATAGTACTACTTGACCTTTGAAATGAACAACTGAAGGAGAAAGCTTTAGCATAAGGTGCCAGGGCCCCTTGAAGAAGTCTGGATTTAGAACTTTGTTATAGGACCCTCATTAAAATTTGTAGGTTGTATTCTGCATTGATATGTAGTTCTGGGAAGATGACTTAATAGTTGAAACTGCTTCTACAGCAGGACTAAACTCTAGAGAAAACTTTCTGAATATTATCCCTAAGCCATCTTCCCTTCCCTTCCCTTCCCTTCCCTTCCCTTCCCTTCCCTTCCCTTCCCTTCCCTTCCCTTCTGTAATTACAAATAGTAATCCAATGTTTAGCCAACATAGCAAAAGTAAATTTCAGTGATGTAACTAAAAAGAGGCAGGAGAATTGATGGTGGTAATACAATCGTTAGCCTTTATTGCTATCCAGTTGTCAAACAAAAAAACTTTTTTTTGTTTTCGAAAAATAGGGCCATAGACCAGTAACTTGTGATAAGAACAAGTCTGTTGTCTCCCCTTCTTGCTAAAATTATACTACATGTAAGTTTAAACATTATTTCTTGATAGTTTTATTATGCCAATAGATGAGGACTGTCATCAGCAATGAATTCTTGCAAATGCCACAAGAATAAAATATATAAACTTGAAGAAAAAAAAAAAAATCACAGATTTTTAGTTGTTTAGCTGAAATTGGAATGGTGTGAAGGAGATGCTGAAAGGGTAAAAAGCAGACTCCTGAGGAAAACTGCCTATAAATAGAGGTTGGCCTAATTCTTACTTGTGCTATAGTTGTTTTGTACTGCTTCATAAAATGCCTAAAAAACAAAATCACTCCCTGTATGCATTAGTCTAATTAGGCTTTTTCTGCTAAAAACTGTTGGGTAATCTTGTCTGAATGCACAGAAACCAGCTTGTTCCACTGGACGTAAATATTGGGAAAACAAATTTTAACTCCCTTTTCTATTTTCATTTGTTTAATTTTAACTGAAGCATTTTAATATGTATTTATGATAAAGTAGGTTATTACATGTTTGTGTAAACATATATGAAGAGTACAGTCAATTTAAAGTATATGATAGCTGTTTTCCAGTGAATTTAAGATCAAATACTAGACTGTCTCATGTCAGTGAATTTGCTCAATTTTCATGTTATATCAGAAGTTTCCCCAGCTGTGCTGCACTGTCTCCTACACTTAATGGCAAAGTAACAGAAAACTAAACACATATATTGAGATTCATTTCATTCTCCTTAAAATTCTCTTTTTTAATGCAACCTCAGGAATAATATGTGCCTCAACTACAGTAACTATATATATTCGAAACTTAAAATACATCACATTGTTCTTATTCTGTCTTTAATGGAAATGTAGTGTACAACAATCTATTTTTTTAATTTTTTAATTATATTTCAGATAATTAAAAAAAAAATTAGATTAGTATATTTGTATTTCTATGGCCAGTACCATAAAAAAAGGGAAAGGACTCATTTATCTAAGTATGAGCAAACCCATTAAATTTAGAAATATTGATGTGAAATACAGTATAATTTTATAATATATATATGTAAAAAAAAGCCCAAACAAACAAAGAAACAAACAAAACCCCAACCCACCAAACTATGGCAATAACAGGAAGATTTGTGGATGTTAATGTGTTTCAATAATGATCTGTCTTATTTTATTAGTCTTTATATATACCAGTTCTTCTTGTAAGGTGCAAAATCAACCGTGTTCAAGGGATAGTTATCTCCAATGTTCAGTACTTAGGTACCATAACAGTACTGTTTAAGTAGTTTAATAGCTAAATGTGACCTTATAGAGTGAGCCATATTACACCTGGGAGAGTTATTACTTGTCTAGCTTTAGAGCTTTTATCATTCCTTGTGACTCTTACCCAATTTTCTGAAAAAGGGAGTCTTACACATTCACTCTGTTCTCCTAATCACTTGGGCGCCTAGTAAGTTTCAAGCTATGCCAATTTAAACCAAATACAGAAGAAAGATTACTCCAGTATTAATTTGGTACAGGTTCCTAACATGTGGTGGAATGAGGAGGGGAGAGATTTGTAATGCTAGCTCTTCAAGATATTTCTGCAATGATTTGTTTAGTGGATCCTGAGAGCATCCTGGCACAGCACTGGATGGTTGCTGTGCAGTCATTCCACATTCTCTATCTATGATCTCAGAAGCGTGACCGGAAGCTGCGGCTCTGACAGTTGCTGTAAGGCATGGACTGTCTGTTTCCTGGACATGCATCCAGGCATTCTTATGGCTATAGCAATAACATAAAAATGGTATTTAAGATTAAAGCTCTCATTTACTGTTTTCAGTAGGCAGGTCTTCTTTACTAAATCCTAATGAGTATTTGCAACTTTGACAATGACTTGCTTTTGTTGGTTGGTTAGTTGTTTTTTCGGGGGCGTCTGGGTTTTGTTTGTTTCTTTTCTTTTTCAAACAACTCTGAGATATCAACTGAAATATGGAGGATAAAATAACCAGCCTGTTAAATGTATTGTTATAAACAATAAGTGCTAAATTATGTCCTTCTAGAAGAGTCAAAGACACTTTGAGTGAAACAAAGGAAATTGAGTTAGTAATTTATTTGTTATTGTTTTACCTTTTAATATAACTGGTTAAAGGTTCACTTGTTATCTTCTCTGAGCATAATTTAATACTGATTCTGTGTTTGTATATTGATGCTCAGATCTTGTACACACAGGCATTTCAAGGTATTATGGCTTCTGTTTATGATAATATTTTCAACAGCTTAAATTGTTCTCTACATTACCTGTTGTATTTCACTCACTGCTTTATGAAATAACCTGGCGATATGCTTATTTATTTTATTCAAAAACAGAAAGTGGGAATGTAGGTTGTAGACATAGGCTTTTATGTGATATGGACGCATTCATGAGATCTGGAATTTTCACCCCTCTTCCCACTGAGAAATCTGTGAGCAATTCCACTGACTTGACTTTGAGCAGAAAATATTCCTGGCCTAGTCTACATGTATAGTGAGTGCTTGTTCAGATAAATAATAATACACCGAGAATTTTTCTATTGTTAAGGTCCATATTTGGAGCAAATATTGGCAAAAAAATGTTGTTTTGTTAGCTCATTTGGGACTGAAAAATCTCTTCAACACTTTTTATGACACAAGGTAACACATTGGAAACCTTGTCATCTGGTTGCACTACAACCAAGTGAGAACTAGCGCAACTGAGCTAATTCATTTGGATAGCAGTGCATATTTTTGCTCCTGAAAATGACGCTTAACAGCCCAGTTCTGAAAGAACCTGCATAAAGGTTAGGGCACTTAACAGGATTCAGAGCTCTGAGTTTCTTTCTCTATTATTCTGCTGGAAAAAGAGAGGCAGAAAAAGCCAGACACTTTATTGCAGAAGTCTAGAAATGCAAGCAGATAATTGGAGACATACAGGAAGAAAATGTTTCCGATTTTTTCTTGTGCAGTGAGGTAAGTGCATCCCTGAATTCAAGATCTCTAAAAGGGGGAATAATATTACCATGCAAGCTGTGATACAGAGAACTATGAGATTTCAGCTATCAGAAGAGCACAAAGAAATGCTTTTCTCTGCTTTATGCTGCTTTTTCTTTTGACTGATTTTGTGCCATCACAGGTGTCCCATTTAGTCTGAGAACACAAGTTTTTCTATTGTATAAAATGAAAGCATTAATTTTCTTTACCTATCCTAGACAGCAAAATTTAAGCAATTGTGGCTAATCAATAGCAGAGCTGTGAGGCGGTCGGTCTGTACAGTCATGGAATGATTGTGATGATATGTATATTATGTACCTTCATCAGATCACTTTTGTCCTTGTTCTAAAGATGAATGTACATGTAACACTAGAAGAGCCACTTTAATCCTTTCGTTGGGAATCACTAGTAGACTCAGTATTTCGTGCTTCCAAGGCATGAGGGACTGTTGCGATTTAAATGCACATGCCAAGATGTAGTCAGTACCCATTTTTTTGTCCGTTTTGATTATTTTTTTTTCCTCCCTAAGAGACAGGAAATGTGAAATTGAGCTGTGGAAGGGTTGGTTATTTTTACTTACTGCTATCAAATATCTAGTTTTGCATTCCCAAAGGAGTCAATCATAATTTACCTTCTTGTTGTTTCTTTCAGCGATAACGTTTACTAAATTTAGTTCGAGTTCTTTATTCTTACCCCCCAAATTTCTGCAGAAATATTTTGAGGTATGGTATTCCTGTAGGGTTCGTCTTATGAACTGTGTATTTCTTAGCAATCAAAGTTAGGGTATTACAGGTTTCATATTTCATTTGCCCATTTTCCTCAGTAGATGATGGAATGAAAGGTTTTCTACTGAAACTGACTGGTATAGCACAAGGGACGTTGCAATGTTACAAGCACTCATATTTTATGCAGTTTTCCTTATGATTTTTGTATTTAGGCTTTTAGAGCTACTGCTGATGCAAACTGGAAAAGCAGGCTATTACTCTTGCACTTAACAGATGGCTTACAAATGTCTTATCCATATAAAAAGTGATTAGCCTTAAGGATGCTTTCTGTGAAAAATTATCTGAACATATTTTACCACTCCACCACCTTTTACCATTTCTGTTGAACTTAAGAATTATATTAAGAAGTTTCTCAAGAGCCTTTCCTCTTACTGACAGAGACTAAAATTGCAGATACTGTATAAATTATACAATGAACGTCTCTTCTTTTGGCTCTTGAGGATCCCAGTTAGAAAAACTGTATAAAGAAAGAAGATACTAGGAGATAAGTGGTCTGGTTATACTTACTGGCGAATTCCTACCTTTATTTCTTTGTCTGATATTATGCAAGGCATTTAAGAGGGGGAAACATTTGACATGTTTTTTCTGTACCTTCTGAGTTTTCTTTCATGGTGAGAATTACATTTTTTGCACACGAAAAAGAAGTGACTATAATCATTTGTGTATTTTGGTCTTATTTACATCTTTTCTCTATTTTCTATTATTTTAACTAATTTATAATAATTTATTACTGGGTTCTATTTTTTTTTTATTTTGCTTTTGTTTTGTTGTGCTTGTTTTTTTTTTTTTAACAAGGCCAGCTTTTATCTACCAACTTGGTTTCATTGAGCAGTTCTGTCTTACGTTCTTAAGACAGATATGACACTTTCTAATGCATTTAGTTATGGCAAAACATCTTGACATTTGCACAACCTGGACAGAGTTATTCATGTCACATGTTTGAAACAGCATTGTTTTTTCAAGTTCATAACAAACAGTAAGTCAGTTATTTGGTGTTGTTAGCTTGGAGGGACCAGGGGGATCAATCAAGGCATGTTCTTCCAGAGTTCCAATACTTCTTGCTGAAAAAAAAAAAAAAAGCAATAAAAGTAAAAATTATTAATAGAAATTTACTGTTAGTGAGCCGTTACTATACAAACAGCACATCTAGAAAAAGTGTATTTCAACCTAAATATTCAGAAGCAGGATGTCATTCCTATTCTGTTGGCCACTTCCTGTTGTTTATAAAGCAGGAAGAGAAACAGAAATTACTGACTTTCAAAGAGTAAGGAGCTGTGTGCCAGAAATCAAGGACACCCATCGTAATATCCTAGTAACTGTAAACTCTATGTCAGACACAGGCTTAAATTGGTTCCCTGAACTGAGCAGAGGTGGGAAGTACTTATAATCAAATTATCTCAAGATCAGTTTATTAGATATTCTAGAGTTTAAGAGTGATTGAGATTTTCAATTTAGTCTCTGTACTTATGATGAATTTCCCAGTTGTTTATTTTAGGATAGCCTAAGGGATTTGTTTTTTTGGTTTTTGTTTCTTTTTCACCGAAGTCATTGATAACTCTTAATTAAAGCTGCATGACCATCTCAGAGCTATTTCTTCTGCAGCATTATTTTCAAAGTGCATGACATTTTGATACATCCTTTGGGTAGGGGGGACTTTTAATGTAAAATCTGTAATAAAAAATATTTTTTTCCATACAATTTTCCATTTTGTCATGCTACTGAAGGTAAGGAAACTATACATATATTTAGAGCAATTAATTTGCTTTCATACAAGTAGCAGCCAGTGGAAAAATGTGCTACGTCTATATTGTTTGTCTTTTAGACAATTGCCCACTTCCAATTCACTCAGTGGGTTTACAATTTTCAAATAAAGCCTAGTAGCAAAAGAAGATTTTTAATAATTAACATTTTTCAATTCTTAATCATTTTGCCCTGACCAAGAAAGAGGGCTGTCAGCTTTAGATGATTTCTGGGATTTTTACTTGCCTACCTTGGTAAAATCAATCTGTTATTGTACTTTACATTTTGTGTCAATTGACTGTTTTAAAGTTCATCCTTGGGTGTCAAGGCTTTGCAGAAAGAACTCTGTCCATCACTTTTGTGTTCTCTTTACTTTTGTTTTTAGGTTTTCTGCTTAATCCCCAGACCAACATGCCTTGGTTTTCATGTGTTCAGAGGCACTACATATATTAACTACAGTTTGAAATAAGACTTGCTCAAGTGTATGCATGTCTGTTTGAGTATATTTCAAGTAAAACATATTGTGTGTTACCTCCCCACCCCTTTTTTTTTTTTTTTTTTTTTTACGTAGCAGATGTTCATTTCATTGTTTCATGAAAACAGTTTTCATGGAATATAGTTGTGAGCAAATACCATCATATGTGTGCTTATTATTTTGATATTGTTAATAATTGCAACTTCATGGCTGATCATAACTGAGACTAAACATTTTTTGAATGTTCTTCATTTCAAGCATTATTTTGAATGAAACAGGGAAAGCATTAAAAATCTAGAGTTTGGATTAAATTAAGAAAAGTGATCAAATGTCCTGATCGTGGGGTTTTCTTTTTTTTTTTT
This sequence comes from Hypotaenidia okinawae, assembly GCA_027925045.1. Taxonomy (NCBI): domain Eukaryota; kingdom Metazoa; phylum Chordata; class Aves; order Gruiformes; family Rallidae; genus Hypotaenidia; species Hypotaenidia okinawae. The sequence goes on along the minus strand of BSDF01000005.1, from coordinate 38,072,599 downwards.
TTTTTTTCCAAATTTTCCACAACCTTAGCATCTATGAACTTACATTTTGCATTTCCAGTATATCAGCATTTTCATATTTCAAGGGCTTTTAATTTTGGTGCTAAATGAAAAGTCAAATGAGTATAAATATTGATCCAAATATTACAAAACAGTATGAAAATTTGATTCTCAACAACTGAAATACATAAAAAAGGAAGTAGGATACAATTCATAGTGACAGTTAATGATACATTATATTACATGTGAATCCCCATAGTTAATATTTTACCAAATAAATATTAAGCTTATGAAATATTTGTTGATTACAATATTCAGACAATCAATAAGAATCCAATGTTGTTCATGATTATTATAGGTCAGCATGATGTATGTGTCTATGTTGGGGTCAGGCATGTAAAGTTTATGTATGCTTATTATATGGCATGGATTAACTGCTATAGAATCAGTTCTGATTCTTGCTAGGACATTTTTCCAGTTGACAATAGTATTACATGGGTGGTATACCTAAACATAATCTTAGAAATATCAGAATACGTTTGATCTCTTTACTGTATGCAAAAACTTACTTATAGGCAAGTGCTGGTTAACAGTTTAGCAGTGGAAACTGAAATAATCACTTCATGTTGAACATCAGCATTTTAGCTCATTGCCACAAGCAAAGACTGTAGGCGTATGCCCTTATTTTAATTTCCTTTTCTACCTACTATGTTGCCTAAAAATATTTTCCAGAATCAGAGTTAGTGATTATGTCCTTCAAACAGTTGAGCTGCGCACAAATGTCAGCAGTTTATTATCAAAAAAGGCACCATAATTCTTGCCTTTGAGAAAAATAAATAAATAAATAAAATAAAACAATTTCCACCCACCCCCCCACATCACCACACAGAATTATTTTAAGCCAACCGGCTTTCATGTTTCGCTAATATAACCCTTGGGAAGAACAAGAATTTAGATATTTATGCACAGGTAGAAGAAAGACAACATTTAGTCAGAAGTACAGACCATGTAACTCTGTGGGAAACAATGGTTTATCTGCCAACATGAAACCTGAATGAATATTGGAAATTATTGAAAATTTTGATTTGAGCAATATTTATAATGTCATAAAATTAAATCAGTAAAACTGTTTTAATAACACCCACATAACCATTAGTAATATAATAAACATAATATTTTCAGTCCAACTTTGAGCAGATTGTTCAAGACATTAGAAATTAGAGAATAGCAATGTTTATATTATTTCTTTATAGTTTGTGTTGTACTCATTGAAATATTATTTTTTCATTTGTACTTTAAATTGTACGGCTCTACTTCTGATAGATTAGTAATCAGCTTTCTCAACTTTCAGAATTCTAGTGTAGAGATACCGATAAATGCTGCATGATGCAGTTGTAATTTAATTTAATTGCAAATAAGGAAAACAAAAGAAGAAACTCTGGCAGAGTATCTGTAAGGCATATTGTAAGTTTTATAATAGAGAGGTCTATTAATCCTGTACCTGTGCCATATAGTATCTACTGAAGTGCAGGGTGTGGGTAAATTGCCATCCTGGGATTGTGATGAGGGCAAGTTGTTGGTTTATCGCAAAATGTCAGCATCTTTTTTGCATTGCTGAGTCATTAAAACATTTTCTGTGCTAGGCACCTGCAACAATGTGTGGCAGTCAGACAGCCTTCTAATTTTGCAGGAATCATAAGGCTTCTGTGGTGTGATTCAGTCTTTAGTGAGCAATGATACACTAGCCTATTCTCCTGAAAGCAGAGTGGTCTATGAGAAGGATAAACCCTGAAATCAGATTTACTGAAGACAAATTTAATGCAAACCTTATCTTCCTGTTATTAAAATTCAAATCAGGCCTTCAAAGTAATGTAGACTCATAGCAGCCAGATACTAAATACACAGGTCAAAGATAATCCTTACATTTTTATTTTATTTTAATAAACAGTTAACCAGAGTTTCTTTATCGTTACTATGTTCTTTAATTGCCTAGGTATCATGAACAAATCTTTCAGGTTTCTTAGTGTAGTCTTTACCACTTTCTCCACAAGAGCGTATGTATTTCAATATGTTCTTATATATATTAATTTATGTTAACTTTTTTCATAAATCCTAAATCTGTTTTAAGCATTACATCTTTGTGCTATACTTATTTAGATAAAATTCTAGCTATTTTGTTACCAAATCTTAACATTATTCAGCACACCATGAAGTAGAAAAGGAAGATATGCTGCAGTCTGACTTCTGTCACTCTACCTTGCTCCTTGGAAGAGTTGTATTTCCTAGGAATTTTATTCAATTGCTGAGATATCTTATGTGGAAACACTGCATTCAGGTAAGAAAACCTTTTGTGGGAAAAAAAAAAAAAAAAAAAGGCAACTTCCATTATTGCAATTTAGTAATAAAAAAAAGTTAAAAAGTTGGAGGAGACCTTAACAGGTAATGAAAAAAAGCACCTCTGACATGATGAAACTGTAATTCCCCCTCATGACTAGGTCCATCCCTCTGATGTTACCTTTCACTTTGTGGATTTGGTTTTATTTGTTTCCTCAGCACTAAATAAACATGCCCTGATCAGCTAGTGTAGCTTCACAGAAACATTCACAGTATTTGGCAAGAGGCTACGTGTTTTTACTTGATTTCCTTTCTGATCAGCAAAGAATATTTGTCCTACAGAACATCTGCAGAGGAAAGCTGTGTATGGTTGACTAGGTTGATAAGAGTGCAGTGTTGTGAGATCATCAGCATGTTTTGCTATGCTCAGTCTTATTTTCCAATACAAACTATATAGAATAAAGCAAGGAGTTAGAGCTCTCCCAGGAAACTAATTTTTACACTTTTATGCCACTGTCCTAACATAGCCATTCTTTTGTTTTTTCTCCAAAAATATGATCTAACTGATAGCACTTTATTCTTTCCCATTAGATTTTATGAGATCAAATAATTTCTTCAAAAGTCCAAATGTGTAGAATATGCTGAGAAAACATTATTTTAGTGTAAAAAAAGAACAACAAGAAGATGAAAAATAATAATAGAATGGCTGGGAAGAAGGGTCAAAAATATGTCTTTAAAGGCTAGAAGAAAAAGCAGATATCATGCTGCACATGCTTGATACAGATTTAAGAACTGCTCTGATACTGAGAAAATCGTGTTCAATATTTTCACCATCTTAACTATATATTATATTTGCTATATATTATTTTCAAGCACTAGGATGATATATGCAATGTGAAAATGTACTGCAGTATGAAGATTTCTCAGCACACGTGATTTCCTCTGATCAAAAAATCAAGACAATATTTACATATGAAGGAGATTATATTTTGTATGCACAGTCTGTGTAACTTTGTTATGTAAACCCTTAAAAGTAGGCTTGTTTTCTCTGCTTGAGTACTTACAGGATATCAGGCCAACTGTTCTGTATTAGCCTGTATGTTTCCTATAAAAAGTTATTCATGCACCTTTGGGGAAAAAGTGAAAGAAGGCTTGCAATTTTTAAGCCTCATTATCTGAGATCAAAGGTATTTTTTTTTAAATTTCTTTATTTAAACTGACTGTAATTTTAATGGTCTGTAAACTTATTTTTTCATAAGTCCTAAAATAAACTAAAAATAATACTTTCAATATCAATTATTCTCATAAACTTTGATGAATTTGACATTCTCTCAAGGAGCCCTGTTAATCAATAAATTTTTAAAGTAAATTCTCTTTATTATCAAAGTATTTGCACACATACAACTACAGAACACTGGAGTTTTAAGAGGTCAGTTTCAGTGGGACCATCATTAAAGTTTAGGATTTTTAGGTTCAAGTAATAAAAAAATATTAATGGTCTAACTTGACTTGCTTTGTCAAACATTACTTTTTCTCAATCATTATTTTGATGGCTAAGGAAAAGACTTTTAAAATTATTGTTATTTTACTCAGTGCTAGACAGGGATTGAAATTTTCAGTATGTTTGTGTCAAAACCATACATTTATCTTTAGGAATGTAAATTAATTTCCTGGTTTGTATGCATTTTGAATAGCCTAGCGATGCATCATGTTGCACATATCTTCAACAGTGCTCTTCAAAATTAATCTAATTTTAGACTTACAGAGAAATAAAATCTCTCTTTTAAAATATGTTTCAATTTGACTGTCCATCTGCTAAAATGGGGGGGGAGGGGTAAGTAGAACAAAAGATGGAGAGAGAATGTATTTAGAATTCACTATGTAGCTCAGTTATTCCACCAAATTTAGGCTGTGCTGGAACAAAACAAGACCAATTCATAGCATTTTGTCTTTTTTAACATCTGCATGACTGAAGATATTTTAGTCACATACCACTGAAGCTTCCAAGGGTAAATACATAAATAAATAGTCATTTCAAGGTAGAAAAAATATTTTAGCATACTTTCTGGTGACTTAACCCATTTTAAACTGGAGAGATAAAGATGTGACCCTGTGATGGCAACATTCTTGGTGGGGGGAGGAAATAAAAATCAGTTTCTCACTAATATAGTCATAGAATAAAATAAATTAAACCCCAAGTTTCTGGATTATTTTTTTATTGTCCTTTAGTAATTTATGATTTTTTTTTAACATGAATCTTGAGATATTTTTGTATATTTAAACAAGATAAATTAAGCTATAAATATATATACAAAAAGACATTTATTCAGTGTTTTCAATATTTTTTTCCTTTTTACTGTTTGAGTCTATCATTTAAGTGTTTATGTACTGTATATGTACATCTACTTCATCACTTTTCTGGTGAAACATAGAGTAATATACATTATCTCAAGTAGTCCTTTCATCAACTCCCAGGTCCCTTTCCCCTGCGATGCTCTCCAACAAGTTCATCCCAGATCTGTATTTGTACCTGGGGTTGTTCTTCCCCAGATGCAAGACTCTACACTAGCCCTTGTTTCATTTCATCAAGTTTCTCCCCACCCAACTCTCCAGCCTGTCTAGGTCTCACTGAATGGCAGTGCAGCCTTCTGGTGTGTCAGCCACTCCTCACAGTTTTGTGTCATCAGCAAACTTGCTGACAGTGCACTCTGTTCCCTCATCCAGGTCACTGACAAGGTACTGGTCCTAGTACAGACTCCTGAGGGACTCCACTAGATAGGGGTTTCCATCTAGACTCTGTACCATTGACCACAACTCTCTGACTTCTTTCCTTGAACCAGTTAACAATCCACCACACAACACGATCCCCCAGACCACATTTCCTCAGTTTAGCTGTGATGATGCTGCACTGCCATCATCTATCCGCCTCATTATGTCCTCATAAAAGGCTATCAGTCAAACATGACTTCCCCTAGTAAAACTATGCTGACTGCTCCTAATGACCTTGATATGCCTAGAGACTGCACAAAGGGTAAGTTTTTCCATCTCCTTTCCAGGGATGGAAGAGATGTTGACCAGTTTGTACTTACATGGGTCCTCCTTCTTGCCATTTTTGAAGAACAGATAAATCTCATCTCTATGTGTTTATGAACTCTTTCTTGGCATACATATGAAGATTTGTATTTTAGGGTTTCTGTTTGTTTCTTTGTTTAGCTTTATAGAATATAAAGTTTAAAAGAAAAGAAAAGAAAAAAAAAAAACAAACCACCAACCAGCCTTCCATTCCCAGAAAAAAACACAAACCAAAACCCAAAACCAAATCCCCAAACAGTTATATTTTTTGAAAAAGAAGCCCCACATTTTATTTGTACATTTAAAACTGCAGTCTTCTGGTTCTGAAGAAGATACAGAAGTAGGTTCAGAAAAGGATACAAAAGTTGCTCAATTTATTAGGACAACTCTGTATGAGGAAATTTTCAGTTGATTTGCTAAAAATATGATACAACTCTGCAAATTTATTATTCAACCTTGGAAAGTAGACAAGGATTGTGTGTGAAACCATACATTGACTTTGAGTACAAGATATAAGGGCATCACGTGAAACTCAACAGCTGGATCTTTCTCAAAACCGACTCTTAACTACTTCATACAATAGGGAAGCCACATGTAGAACTTGTTATCATGGATAAACTGAATACAGAACATCTACATAGCTTTCACAGACAACTGAATGCTCTCTTAGAAGACAGATCTAACAGGAGTGTATAAATAGAGAAACACATGTAGGTGAAACATCCTGAAAGGAAACTTGTGGGGCTTGAGAGAGAACTCAGAGTAAGTACAGTATCAGCTTTCTTTGGTTTTGCTCTTTTTCTGGACATGAAATGTATGAATGCTGGGGTTTTTTGATGCTCAATAGCTCTACTAATTTACAAATTTGTTTGTTTATTGATGTAGTTATTTGCACAGGGGAGGCTTTTTTAAAAATATATATTTTTTTAAGAGGAAGTGGAGGAAAACTTCAAATGTAAGTTATTCCTGCCCTGTGTTGCATATGGCTGCTTTGAGACAATGCCATGACGAGATGAATCTTCATGCAGTCACTTAATTTAAAGAAAGAAGTTAGGAAAATATTTCTAAGATATACAAGAAGTAAGATGACTGACTAAACAGAAGATTGTAATCAGAAATTTTGACCAATGATGTCCAAATATAGGTGTTCTCTTTTGCAAGAGTAATTGAATGAAAGATGTTCTCTTTGAAAAATTCCTTTCAGACGATGATTCTTGTCCAAAATATTTTCCCTTATTGCAAGCTAAGCAATCTTTTCCTGATACATATTCTGGGACGTTTTAGTTAGCATGTATTCAGGGGAGCGTCAGTAGAGTGTAAGGAGATGCAAAACAGATAATGTGTGTTACTCAAACACTCCTGGACTATTACAGGAAAACAATGTTTCCCAGACTCCAGGGTGAATGTATGTAAGACTGTATACAGCTCATGTTTTCTCCTGATACTGAGGTACAAATTAAAATTTTTTTTGAAAATAACAAATTCTTCAATTCTGTAGAAACTAAGGAAGGTGATTCTCTGGTGCTTTGATATCCTTATTTTGCCAATATTAAAATTCCTCCATCTCTGCCAACATTCATGAGATTGGCAGCAGGCGAGCTTTATCTAGAACGGAGCATCTCAGAACAGCAACAAGTATTAAAAATAAATACAGTGAGAATTGAAAACACAACAACCGCAAACTGGAATATTGTATCTGCTGAACTTTCTATACTAATGATCTGCCATCTTTACAAAAAAAAGAGGGCAGAAGTAGTGTGTATTATGATGCTTGCATTTACCACTAAAATTCAATTTTATAATAAAGTATGTAATATAACAAAAAAAGGAGAGAAAAATATATAGGAAAAAAATAACAATTTTAAAGAAAATAGCGTTCTGTTGTTTCTAGCTTTACAAGAACATTGCAAGTTCTTGTAGTCATTAAATGGCATGGTAAAACAGGAGGTCATTTGAAAAGTGAATAGGATGTCAGAATTTCTAACATGCAGGAATTAACACTAATTAAGGGGGAAAAAAATCCCAACCTGAGTGATGCTTCCAGAAAATCATTGCAAATCATTTTTGATATTTTGAGAAAGAATTACCCTCTCAGTCCTGAGGGTTATATGGAACAACTCTTTGATACCCATAATATTTTCACAGAAAGCAAAGAGTGAATTCCATGAACTTTCACAGAATCACAGAATCACAAGGTTGCAAAAGACCTTTAAGATCATCAAGTCCAACTGTTCCTGCCCTGTGCTAAACCATATCCCTAAGTACTTGATCTTCCCAATTTTTGAACACATCCAGGGTTGGTGACTCAGCCCCTTCCTGGGCAGCCTGTTCCAGGCCCTGACAAATCTTTCAGTATTCTTGTTTTTCCTAACATCTAATCTGACCCTGCCCTGGTGCAGCTTTGTTCCATTTCCCCTTGTCCTATCTACTGTCACCTGGCTGAAGAGACCATCACTCACCTCTCTACAACCTCCCTTCAGGTAGTGGTAGGCAGTGATAAGGTCTCCCCTCAGCCTCCTCTTCTCCACACTAAGCATCCCCAGCTCCAGCCCCTTCACCAGCCTGGTTGACCTTCTCTGGACTCGCTCGAGGACCTCAATGTCCTTCTTGTAGTGAGGGGCCCAGAACTGGACACAGCACTTGAGGTGCAGCCTAACAGAGTACAGGGGCACAGTCACTTCCCTAGACCTACTGGCCACACTATTTTTGATACAAGCCAGGATGCCATTGGCCTTCCTGGCCACCTGGGCACACCACTGACTCATATTCAGTCAGCAGTCAACCAACACCCCCAGGTCCTTCTCTGTCTGACAGCTCTCCAGCCAGTCTCCCCCAAGCCTGTAGCACTGCATGGGGTTGTTATGTCCCATGTGCAGCACTTCACACTTGGCCTTGTTAAACTTCATCCCACTGGTCTCAGCCCATCAGTCCAGTCTGTTCAGATCCCTCTGAAGAGCCTCCCTCCCCTCAGGCAGATCAACACTTCCTCCCAGCTTAGTGTCATCTGCAAACTTACTGAGGGAACATTCAATCCCTTCATCGAGGTCATTGATAAAGATATTGAACAAGACTGGACCCAGGACTGAGCCCTGGGGGACACCACTCATGACTGGCCTCCAGCTGGATTTTGTTCCGTTTACCATGTGCATTGTGTTAGCATGGTCCTACATAGATTGTGGCAAAATGATTTACTTATTCTTTTAAGTATGAGACATAATTAGTATAGGGAAGAATAATGTCTTTTTGGTGAGGGCATCTATCATATCTATCTGGAAAAAAAGAGTGGAACTTATTTGCTAAAGGTAGCAACTTAAATTCAACTGTACTTGCAATGCCAGGTTACTGCATTGCAGTACATGTATATTACTATACATATATATTCATAGAATCATAGAATCATAGAATCATAGAATGGCATGGGTTGGAAGGGACCGCAAGGATCATAAAGTTTCAACCGCCCTGCCACAGGCAGGGACACCAACTTCAACCCTGGAGCTACACATGGTTGCCCAGGGCCCCATCCAACCTGGCCTTGAACACTTCCAGGGACAGGGCATCCACCACCTCTCTGGGCAGCCTGTTTCAGCACCTCACTACTCTCTCTGTAAAAAACTTCCCCATAATATCTAATCTAAACCTTCCTTCCTTGAGCTTTAATCCATTTCCCCTTGTCTTGCCATTGTCTACCCTTTTAAAAAGTTGAATCCCCTCCTGTTTGTATGCTCATACATACATATATAGTAATGTGTATATTACCACCATTTATACGATAATTCTATTTTATCCACAAAATTTACTAAAGGTTATGAGCTCTGCTATACTAGCCCTTGCTATATGACTTATTAATACAGCACAGGCATTAGCAGTTGGGGGGCAGCTCAAGACACTTCAGGATACCTTTCATAGCTGTTTGGGAAGCACAGAGTGTTTACAAATCTTTGAGACTCCTTTCCTCTGATGATGTTCTGGGGGAGACATTAGACAAGGGAAGAAGCATGTTAAAATTAAAATTTGGAGACAAAGCATTCATTGAGGAGGTCTAGAGTGCTATTTTTCTCAGGTATTGATAGAAAGCCCCTGTTCCAGTATAAACATAGAATCATAGAATGTTAGAATAACAATCGTTTGGGTTAAAGCAGGCATCAAATATCAACTAGTTAAAAAAAAAACCCTACCACTAGAACAGGTTATCCAAAGCCTCATCCAACCAGGCCTGAACACTGCCAGGAAGGGGACACCCATAACTTGTTTGAGCAACCTGTTCCAGTGCCTCACCACCTTCACAGTGAAGAATTTCTTCCTAATAACTGTATTCTGGTTGAAAAAGAGATGCAGATGAAGTAAAATGATTATACATTTCTTTATAAGATTTGTTTAAACTGCTTTGCAATATCACAGATCTTCTGTTTCATCATATTTCTGAACAGTGGGGATTTTTTTCCACTATAAATAAGAGAGTTGGGAATTTCGCTCTTGTGTTCAGTTGTTGTCTAAAGCATGAATCTTAAAACGTACAATTGTCCAGAACTTAAGTAATTAAAAACCATATAGAATCATAGATAAGTTTGGGATGAGAAAAGACTGTTGAGATAGTCTACCTCAACTTCAGTAAAGCCCTTGACACAATCTCCCACAATATTCTGGAGAAGATGGTGGCCCATGCCTTGGACAGGTACGCTCTGCTGGGCTAAAAAGCGGTTAGATGGCCAGGCCCAGACAGTAGTGGTGAATGGAGTCCAATCCAACTTGCGACTGGTCTGTGACAAGTGGTGTTCCTCAGGGGCTGGTACTGGGGCCTATTCTCTTTAATATCTTTATTGATGACTTTGATGATGGAATTGAGTGCACCCTTAGTATGTTTGCAGATGACATTGAACTTGGGGGAAGTATCAATCTGCTGGAGGGTAGCAAGGCCTTCCAGAGGGACCTGAACAGGTTGAATAGATTAGACAGAGGCCAATGGGATGAAGTTCAACATGGCTAACTGCCAGATCCCACAATTTGGTCATAATAACCCCAGGCAGTACTACAGGCTTGGGGCGGTCTGGTTAGAAAGCTTCACAGAGGAAAATGATCTCAGGGTGTTGGATGATACTTGCTCAACATGAGCCAGCAGTGTGCTCAGGTGGCCAAGAAGGCCAATGGCATCCTGGCTTGTTTCAGAAATAGCATAGCCAGCAGGACCAGAGGGATGATCATCCCCCTATACTCATCTTTGGTGAGGCCCCACCTTGAATACTGTGTTCAGTTTTGGGCCGCTTACTACAAGAAAGAAATAAGTAATATAGCTGGTAGGGGAACGGTTAGACAAGATGATCTTGGAGGTCTTTTCCAACTTCAATGATTCTATGATCACCTAGTTCCAACTCCCCTGACATCCTATCACTACACTCACCAATAAATAGTCCCTCTTCATCTTTTCTGTAGGTGTTCTTAGGTACTGGAAGACCTTATAGCAACCTTCTAGACCTCTCTTCTCCAGGCTACACAACCCCAACTGTCTCAGCCTTTCTTCAGAGGAGAGGTTCTCCAGCCTTCTTGTCATTATTGTGGGCTTCCTCTGCACTCACTGCAACATCTCCATGTCCTTCTTATACTGGGGACCCCAGAGCTGGGTGCAGTACTGCAGGTGGGGGCTCACAAGAGTGAAGTAGAGTGGCAGAATCACTTGCCTCGACTTACCAGTCACGCTGGTTTTTTTATTCAGCCTGGAATATATCTTGCTTTCTGGACTGCAGGCGAACCTTGTTGGCTCATGTTGACTTTTTCTTCAACCAACATGCTTAAGTCCTTCTCCTCAGGGCGGCTCTGAAACTTTTCTCCACCCAACCTGTAGCTGTGCTTGGAGAAGTGCTAGGGTTTTGCACTTGGTCTTGTTGAACTTCATTTGGTTCTCATTGGCCCATATCTCAATCTTGTCAAGGTCCGTCTGGATGTCATCCCTTCCATCTAGTGTGTTCAATGCACCACGCAGCTTGGTGTTGTTGGCAAACTTGCTGAGGGTGCACTCAAATCCCACTTCTCATGTCTCTGACAAAGATACTAAACAATGACGGTGCCAATAGCAACCCTGATAAATACCACTTGTTACTGGTCTCCAACTGAACCATTGTCCACAACTCTTTGAGTGTGGCCATCTAGTCAATTCCATATCCACCCAGTGGTCCAACCATTCAGTCCATGTCTCTCCTATTTATAGACAGGGATATTGTGTAGGACAGGGTCAAATGCTTTTTCACAAGTCCAGGTAGATCACATCTGTTTCTCTTCCTGTATCCACCAGCACTGTAACCCCATCATAGAAGCCCATACAAATTTGTTAAGCATGTGAAGCCATGTTGACTGACACCGATGATCTCTTTATTTTCCCTGTGCTGAGCGTAGTTTCCAGGAGTATCTGCTCCATGATCTTGCCAACCACAGAGGTGAGGCTGACTGTCTATAGATCTCCAGGTCTTTCTTTTTCCCTTTTTTAAAACAGGGGTTTTGCTTTCTCTTTTCCAGTCAGTGGGAACTTTATTGGGCTGCTACAACTTCTCAATATAGTGGATATTGGCTTAGACACTTTTTCTACCAATTTTCTCATAACTCATGGATGCATCTCATCAGGTCCCATGGACTTTTGCACCTTCAGTTTTCTTAGATATTCTCAGACATCTAAATCTTAATTCTTCCAGTCCCTGTGTTTGTCTTCTGTGACTTGGGCAGTGTGGATGCAGAGCCCTTGCTGGTGAAGACTGAGGCAAAAAAGTCATTAAAAACCTCAGCCTTCTCCATATCCTGGGTAAGCAGGTCTACCATTACATTCTAGTGGGGCCCATATTTTCCCTGGTCTTTCTTTTATCACTGTCATACCTACAGAACTTCTTTTGTTTCCCTGGTTGTCAATGGTCAGGTGTAATTCTATCAGGGCTTTAGCTTTCCTAACCTGATCCTAGGCTGCTTGGATCCTCACAGGCTACCTGTGCTTGCTTCCACCCTCTGAAGGCTCCCATTTTTCATTGGACTTTTTCCAGAAGCTCCTTATTCATCCACGCAGGTCTCTGGGTATTTTTGGCTGACTTTGTCTTTGTTGGGATGCACAGCTTTTGCTCTTTGAGTAGGTGATCTTTGAATACTGGTCAGCTTTCTTGGGGACTTACTCTCTTCAGCTACTCTACCAACCAGGTCCCCGAAGAGCCCAAAGACTACTCTCCTGAAGTCCATGGTAATGAGCTTGATGTGCACCCTCCTTGTTGCCCTGAGGATCTGGGACTCCACCGCTTTGTGCTCACTGCAGTCAAGGCTGCCCTTGAACTTCACTTGCCCTACCAATCTCTCCTTTTTGGTGAGAACAAGGTCTCCATGTTGGCTTATCAGCTGGAGGAAGGATGCATCAATGCATTCCTGGAATTTCGTGGATTGCTTATGCCATATTGTCCCTCCAACAGATATCTAGGTGATCCTTATAATTCTGATTCATAAGCTCTCAGTTGGCTTCTTATCCAGCCTTAGATGCAACCTTAGATAAGCTCCATGCACTGCAGCTGATCTTTGGTGCAGAGAATGACACCCCCTCCCCTGTCTTTCCTTCCATTCCAACACTCCACTCATGGGAGTCATCCCACCATGTCTCCATGATGCCAATAAGATCATAGCCCTGCAGGCATGCTTATGTCCTTAGCTCTTCTTATTTGTTCTCCATGCTGGGGTGTGTTTGCATAGAGACATTACAGTTGGGTACGCAAAGTGTATTATTTTATAAAATAATACACTTTGATTCTTCAAAAGGACCAGATGTTTTAATAGTTTTTGGTCAGTGCAATGTAATTTTTGTTGGTCTGTATCATCTGCCTCAATCAAAGCCTGTGCTTTGGTTTTGTTTTCAACCAGTTTGCAGATGTGCTTTCTGGAAAGAGTTTTGAAGGACTGATTCTTTGAGTACTCAAGATAATAGAGGAGTGTGAATTTGTAATGGCTTCTGAAAGACAAAAAGAGAAAGTTCACCAAGGGAAAGTCAACTACCTTATATCCACTCATTGTTGCAAAGAAAAAAGAGATGAAGGCGATTCACTTTCCTCATTGATATATGTCTGTCCACTTTTGATAAGGAGACAGATCAAAAACGTAATTGAAGGATATAAGTAATTAGAGGATGTTGGCTGAACTTCTGAAATGTTGCATAGAGAAATGGGCAAGATGTAGCTGTGCAGAAACTAACCAGAAAAACAAAGCAAAAAGTATTAAGGAGTGCTCCGGTATGTCCTTTTCTATCCTGTGGTCACAAAGCAAGGAAGGTGGATAAAAGTGATTGAAAAAATTCTTCACCCTCTTTCATCTTAAACTATCATCCAAGAAAAAAAAAGAAAAAAAAAGACAACGTAACCAAAAACCCTAACAAAACTATAATATCCACCCACCCACCCAAACCCCATCACCATCACCACTAGAGAAATTAACTGGAATTAAGATTAAGGGATCTGTATAAAACCCGAGTCCTTGCTCTTTTCTGTAATGGCACTCAGACAATGGCTTAAAAAATGAGTGATAACCTTTTATAATCTGTATCCTTGCTAGTGTGAATGCTGCTGCTGTTCTGAGTTTACACCCAGTCCAGAAAATCAATTAAAAACATCTGGTCTGTAATTTCCAATTTGTAATGAGAAGCTCCTAATGTTATTAGAAGGGATTTCCTTCTCCTCCCCTTCATGTCTGAACATTTTATTATCTGCAGCATGGGGTCTCTTCTCACTCTGATCTGTGCACACAGCTCCAATTAATGTTAATGGCAATTCCCAGGATGGAGTAGAAGAAAATATACCACATAAGTTTAATTTCTGCAATCTCAGATCCATCTAGTGAGTTGATGGACTCTAGCCATTGCTGCGGCATTTAGGACTTATGGGTGTAAAATGCTGAAATATGTTGACATCTTTGATTTGAGGGCTGTTTTTTAGTGCAGATGCTATTAGTTTCACTCAGTTGTTTTGGGATTTTTTGGGGGTGTTTTTTTGTGGTTTTCTTGTTTGTTTTTGGTTTTGTTTTGTTTCTAAACTGTATTTCTAATTCAATAAAGCTATTTAAAAGCATTTTTTTTCAAACTTGGCTGGCAATTTAGACAGCAGTAAATTTTTACTATGTCTTGTCCTTGTATAAACTTGGAACTCAAAGATTTAAGCTTCAACATCATATGCACTTTGGATTTTAACAGTATATATGGACATTTTGCATAGCAGTGCACCATTATTTGATCAATAAACAGTGTTAAAATAAAAACTGGGTTTAGAAAATAGAGTGGGATTTATACAAAAAGGTCTAAATTCATATTTGCATTTTTTCCCTTTTTAGCTGAACTATAAAATGTTACTTCAAATATTTAATTGCTCTATGTTTGGGAAGTCCATTGCACAGGCTAGAAGGCAGTACCTTAAGGTGTGACAAATATATGCCTAATATGGATTTTTCTCTTCTGGTAATTTTGGATAGCGGGAATTAAGATTCAAAAGCCTTTTGAAACTGTAAATAGAAAAGCATTCATAGAAAAGAAGTTTTGATTGAAAACCAGCTAATAGAATTTAAAAAAAATAATTTAGAAATTACAATTCAGACAAGATGGAATCATGAAGTACTTCTTTTAAAACTTCTTAAACTTGCATCTCTTTAATTAGTAGCCTTTTTGCTAAAACAACATCAACAACAAAATCCAGTAAACTCTACAGACACACATCCTGATTTTTGCTTATCTTCAAATAGAAGAAGTGCTGAGTAAACAGACAGAAAAACTGATGCAGATTCACAGGTTTCCAGACAAAAAATGAAGTAGTTAAAATAATGGAAGAAAGAAGGGAGAGGATTAATCACTGGGAATTGTTTGCCCAATTTCTGTGCTACTAATCCTATCATCCTTCCTCCAAAATAGATTGTACAATGAGTCTTCGCAATGCTGACACACAACATAGCCTAAACTTAGAAATAAGAGAGAATTTTATGCTAATTTTATACTAATAGACTTACTCATGTCAGTTTGTGCTCCTGCATCAACAGCATAGACACCAGAAAAGAGGAAATTGCAGCCATTTGGTAACAATGTTGTAGTGAAAACAGAAAATGTTTGTTTTGTGTGGGTTTTGTGGGGGGTTTTGGGTGGTTTTTTTTTGGGGGGGGAGTTATGGGGAGGGGATGGGTTTGGTTTTTTTTCAGTGGTAGTGGTAGGTTTTTTGTTGTTTGTGGTTTTTTTTTTCTCTTGCGTGCCTTTAGTCCTTGACTGGCTTGATTTCTGTTTAGTTTAAGGAAAATATGAATATGGATAATTGGAAATACAAATCAACAATTAAAAAATAGTGCTCAGTAGAATTGAAGACATTTAATTGTTTTGCAGATCTTGATACCTTCATGTTTGTTTACTTTTCTTTCCTCCACAGAAGAATAAGCTCTGTGTATTTACCTTGAATGATATGAAAGGTTCCAATCTTTTTTTTTTTTTTAACAAATTAAACAAATTACAACAATTGCCAATTTTATAGTTCTACTGAGGTGGGAAGTTATGTCATTATTAGTTCTTTTGGATCTCTCTCAGCATTGCTAGTAGGCATATGACCAGTGAAATCTTAAGTGTCTGAGCTTCCACACTGATTATTTTGTTGCTTAAAAGAAGTAATATTGGTACCTAAATAAGCAAATTCAGCTAACAGAATGAGCTAAACAGCAGTGACTTTGGGTAGCATTTCACAATGCAACAGGTTCTTCTGTTTGTTCATTGAAGATTAGTATATTGACTAGCTTTATATTTAACATTTATCTTTCTCAGATATGTCATGATTTGTAGTTGAAAAGGGACATTAAAAAAACCCCAACCCAGTATATTAGTTTTACTGTTTAGTTTTAGCAGGGAATATTATTTAGCTCTTAATCTTTCTCCAAACACTCAAATGTTTAAATCTTCCGTTTGTAAGCCCATTTTATTTCATTACTGTGTTTGTTTATAGGCTTTTCCATGTTATTAATTTTAGAAAATATCATCAAACTGTAACGAACGTCTGACTGAGACTAAGTTTGGACTATTGCTCTAACACTGACCATATCCTCCACTGTAGTAGAAACTCTTAATTTACTTCCCTTTATATGGATAATAAACTTACCCCCCACACACACACACACCCTCCCGAAAAATGTAGCTATACAAGTTAACATGAGATGCAATTCAGCTAGGATGTTGTTTTTGTTTTTGTTTTTTTTCCTTTTTTTCTCTAGCTTGTAACTTGAACAGTGAAATGATACAGGATAACTTCAATTCAATACTTCAGTTGCTAAAGATGTTCTGATATTTTGAGCATTTTATGCTTAATTTCCTGTAGAAACAAAATACAATTTCGGAAATTTATCTGAAGTCTTTCCTTGATGATCCATTGAGTTAGAAACAGGCCCTTTTGAAAACTAATATAGAAGCAGTCTAAGTAAAACAGATTTGGAAGGTGTTAACAAAAGTATTTTAAAGTTTATAGCTGATAAAGACCTTTTTTTGCATGTTGGAAAACCCTGATTCTGAGCAAAAAGCATTTTAATCACTTGCCTATTTTTTTTCCCATTGGATTACCTCACTTCTCCCTCTTTTATGTTCAAAATCCTGTTTTGCTGAAGAAATTACAACCATTTCTTCTTCAAACTCATTTCACTCATTCTCAGAAAACTATATACCTTTTGCTTCCAGTTACCATAAATGGATCATGATTTCAAGAGTTAGCACTGAACCCTACACTAATATTTCATAGTAAAAGAAAATAATCATAGTAAATTACACAGTACTAACCAAAGTTTGTTAACCTCTCATATTTGATAGAAATAACAACAAATAACCACATATCTCTTCCAAAATACAATCTCATGTATGTCTCTATTAACTTTTTCCTGTTCTCTGTCCCTAAATGTCAATTGCCAGAAGCTAAAATTGTAGTGCCAGAAGGGGAAACAGTATGTCAGGGAAAAATAATCCTCCCTCTCTTGTTTCTTTTATACAACCCTTTAGCAGAAGTGGGATGCTATGGATCTGACCTAGCTTATAGGTTCTTGTGTTCTACATACACAATGACTGGGAGAAATGAGACATATTTTGATTCTGAAATATTATTTGTATCCTTTGTGTTTGTCACTTCAAAATATACTGAGCTTCAATGTAGGAAAATATAAAGGTGATGACCAATTTACTATAGCTTTTAAAATCATAAACTGGATTTAACACAATCACAGAACCAGAATGCCTGAGGTTGGAAGGGAGGTTATCTTGTACAATCTCTCTCTAACCTACAGAAAGGTTCCCCACCACTCCCTTCCTCCCAGACTCAACTTTATTTGTGAATTCTCTCCCTCCCTTCCCCACCTCCAGGTGACACAGGGGCAGATGGGGAGTGGAGAGTTTCAGTTGGTTCATCACGAGTTGTCTATGCTGGTCCTTTCTTCTTAGGGGGACAACTCCTCAGAGACTTCCCCTGCTGCAGTGTGGGGTCCCACCTACAGGAAATCCTCCACAAACTTTTCCAATGTGAGTCCTTTCCCACAGGGCCTTCAATTCTTCACCAACTGCCACACCATGGCAGCCTACAAGGTCACAAGTCCTGCAGGAAACCCGCTCCAGCATGGGCCTTTCTCTCCATAAGCTGCAGATCCTGTCAGGAGCTTTCTCCATCATGGGCCTCCCACCAAGCCACAATATCCTTCCTGTGTTTGCACCTGCTCCATTGTGGGATTCTCAGTGGGTACAGGTGGGATCCGCACACCCCCTCCTCTTCCATGGGGGCTGCAGGGGGACAACCTGGTGGTCTTCTCCAGTGGCTGCAGGGGAATCTCTCCTCCAATGCCTGAAGCACCTTCTTCCCCTCCTTCACTGACCTGGGTATCTGCAAAGATTCTTACATTTTCTCACTTCCTTCTCTCACATCAAAATCAGCTGCTTGTGGTTTCCTTCTTTAATATGTTATCATAGAGGCTCTTTGACTGTCACTCATTGGCTCAGCCTTGGTCATCAGCGGGCCTGTCCTTAAGTAAGCTGGTATTGGCTGTCAGACCTAGGGGAAGCCTCTAGCAGCTTCTTGCAGAAGCCACCCCTGCAGCCCCACCACCACCACCAAAACCTTGTAATGCAACACATGTCCAAAGAGCTTTGAGTATCTTTGAGGAGGGACTCAACACAGCCCTTTTGGGTAACCTGTGCAATTGCTTAGTTACTTTCACAGTGAAAAAGTGTTTCCTGCTGTTTAGGTGGAAGTTCCTGTCTTAAGTTTGTGCCCAGTGCTTCTTGGCACCACTGAAAAGAGTCTGCTGTGGAGAAAGTCCTCACACTCTCCCTTCAGGTATTTGCACACATTGAAAACATCATTCTGATCCTTCCCTTCTTCAGGCTGAATGATTCCCATTCTTTCAGCTTTTTCCCATTTGAGAGATTCTTCAGCCCCCAAATCATCTTTGTGGTCCTTTAATGGACTCATTCCAGTACCTCTATCTCTGTCTTGTACAGGGAAGCCTAAAAGTGGACACAGTAGTCAGGGTGTGACCTCACCAGTGCCAAGGGGAAAAGTAATCTCCTTTGACCTACTGGGAACATGTCAGTTCAGTCAGGCTAGAAAGCTGTTCACCTTCGTGGCATGGCCACATTGTTGGTTGTATGTTCAACTTTGAACCCTCCATAACCTTTTCTGCAAAGCTCGCTCTGAGATGGAAAACACCCAGTATGGACCCCATATGACTGGCTTTATTCCTTCTCTGGTCATGGACTTTGCATTTCCTTTTGTTGAACTACCTGAGGTTTTTGTCAGCACATTTCTCCAGCCTGCCAGGGTCCTCTTGGGTAGCTGCACAGGACTCCAGATTATCCTCTCTGTCTTAGATCATCAGCAAATGTTTAAAGACTACACTCTGCTTCATCATCCAGATCATTAATAATGGTATTGAACATGACTGGGCCCCATATGGACCCCTGGGGTACACTGCTAGTTACTGTACTTTATTTTCTAAGTCTGGTCATTCAGCTCATTTTCAATCAATCCACCTCACTGTCTGCTCATCCAGCCCATACTGCATTATCTTCTCTGTGAGGATGTTAGGGGAGAAGGCGTCAGAAACTTTACTGAAGTCAAGGTGGACAATATCTATTTCTATCCCCTCATCTATGTACCAAGGCCATCATTTCATTATCAAAGGTTACCAAGTTTGCCAAACATGACTTCCATGGTAAATCCATGCTTACTACTTCTGCTCAAGTTTTTTTTACTTTGTTCTCATACCCGGAAATAATTCCCAGGATTAATTCGATCATGTTCCCAGGGATGGAGGTGAGACCTGACAGGACCACTTCTCTGGATACTCCTTCCAGCCCCTTTTGAATTTAGGGGCATTTGCTTTGCTACAGTTCTCAGGGATCTCTCTCAGTTGACATGATTTTTCAATCATGCGGCCTTTCAGTGATGTCAGACAGTTCCTGTGTGATTCCCCCAGGGCCCACTGATTTCTGAATGCCCAGCTTGCTTAAGTCTTTTCTAAGATGACCTTTATAAACCAAGTGTAAGTCAGCCTTGCTCTAGCCTTTTCAGCTGTTTTCCATGGCCTGGCAAAGACTCGTGTTCAGTATTTCAGCCTGTTTTGTGGGTTTTTTTTTTAATCTGGTATTTTGTTCAGATTATTTTGCTGCTTTCACAGTAACAATAAAGTGAATTGAGGTTCCTCATCTATGATAAGTACAATCTGTTATAATTCAAAATATGAAAAAACCACAAATTTAAAATGCCTTTGGACTGACATAATTTTTAAAGAATATAAGTGTGATTAACAGATATGTATGTATTTAAATCTGTTCTTTGCTTCCCTTATTTTCAAGATCTGTTGTCAGTTTCAAAGGCTTGTATTGACAGAAGTCAAATTAAAGCCCATATTTTCTATTTCATGTACTGCTAATGTAAACAATTTACACCTTTATAACCTGAAAGTCATGAGATATTTCTCACAGTTTCAATCTCAGCTGTAAACCAGAACTTTGTTTTTGTGAATAAGAGTTTGAACTGCTAAGCTCTGTAATTAGATACTCTTTAATTTCAAGATAAATGCCTTCAATTTAAAGCAAAAGACATGTAATATTGGTGGTTGAAAATAATCTGAGACACTTAATATTTCATGGTTTTAAAAATTTTAGTTTATTAACATATTAAAATAAAAAATATGTATCCACAAATATTTTTATGGAAATAACATAGTAGATGTGCCATAAAATGTTAGTTAAGGAATTCCATCAGATAGCAGTGCCAGATTTCACTGGCATTTTTCAACCTCATTGAATTTTTAAACTACTTAAAATAAAGCACAAACTCCTATTAATTCACATCTTTAAATCATCAAAATACAGTTTAAGTTGGATAATAAAACTGATAAAATTAATTCAATTGCAGAATCTAAAAATTCATGAAGAACTAGTATGTTAGATCACAGTAAATCCAATCTTTGTCATACTGGGTAAAAATTATGCTATCCTATTCTGAGAAAAAAAGGACATCGATATCAAACTTAAGCTTTGTTAATTAAAGATCACAATAAAATTAGTGCATTTAAACAGTGCTGTTTTGGTGTTTTGGGTTTTTGTTGTGGTTTTTTTTGGTTTATTTTGTTTTGTTTTTTTTTCCCCAAACCAATATTTTGAATATAGCTTTTGTTCTGTTTCTTCATATGCAGCAATGATTCAAAACAACTTATAGGGTTCTTGTTTTCTCAGTTTTATGTAAGATCCCATGTTTTCATTACACATTTTTTAATACACATATATATATTTGAGGTAAATTTCCCAAAATATAAATGAGTTAGCAGGAGGAAATAAGCAATACAATATTTTGAAATATATCTGCATTTCTAGATTTTTTCTGAAACTTAACCTTTCTGTGATTTTGTACTGTATTGAAAAATGTCTTAAGTTCCTTAAGCACTTAAGACTTTGAAAATCAATTTTGTTTCTAATTCATAATTTATTAATTCAAGCTATTGGATCCTGTCTTCTCAGAATCTCAAAATTAGTGTTCTAGACATGCAGGAGTTTTTAAAGCGCCTATGCTTAAATGCAAGTAGAGCTGTGCTAAACTTAATACTCCTATTACAGAATTCTTAACCATACTTTGTCTCAAAGTTGCTGTCTGTCTGAGATAGAATATTAGAAATAAACTGTATTATATTTAACTAATTTATATATATTTAATCTGTGTAAAACCTTTTCTGACTAGGATTTTGTGGTGTTTTTTTCTTACTTTTGTAATTGTTTGGCAACAATTTAATTCAATTGTAGACAAATGCATGAAGAGTAAGTATACTAGAGTATACTGAGTCCAACTTTTATCATACATGGTTAAAGCTATGCTAGCCTATTATGAGGGGATAAAATGACACCATTGCTAAATTTGTGTTTTTCATGCAAATACTTATCATTTATCAAAGGTATCAGAATAGTTATACAAAAACTAAATTTGCTTTAGAAATAAAGAACATTTGACACTTAAAGTCACCATTGTGAGAATCTGAGGAACACCAAAGGTCCAAGTGGACTATATGAAAGATCCATGTTTAACCAACTCATGACATTTGTTAGGACCTTCTCTCAACAAAATGCTAATGTTAACTTGTTGTGCTGAGTAGCAGCTAAACTTAAGAACAAATCCTTAGTTCCCTTTCTTCCCATAAAACCGAATTATTAAAAGTACTTCAGAGCTCAGTATTTTACTTTGAAATGATCAATAACATTTTCATTGAATTTAGCTGTGTTCTTAGAATTCTTTTATAACTTGTGAGAGTTGATTACTAAACAATATCTAATTCAGTCATATTTGGTGTAGCAAAGTGCACCCTGCATTGGTGCAGCATCACACATGGTGGATCCTTCAAGAAAACCCTATCCTGTACCTGTCTGATGTTGCAATAATGCTGGGATTCCAGCATTTAAAGGGTCCTATGACTTACTATGTATTTATATATATCTTATTGCTCTGTCTTGTTAAAACATCTCTTGGCCATTTGTTGTGGGTCCTTTCTTGCTGAGATGGAGAACCTTGCACTGCCACTTCTCTCTCTCTGTCACACTCACCTAACCCTGTTACCCAAGATGCAGAACAGATATCAAATGTGATAACACAGTATAACATACTAGAATGTAATGCAATTATAAGCTGAATTAAAAAAAAAAAACAACTGATGAATAAATTCTTATTAGGGCATAAAAATTCTGTTTCTGTTGTGTAGTTCTGGTTTCTTGCTGTTTTGTATGAACACAGTGTAAAATTTGTTGTCAGATTATTTGTATGCTTTTGAAATTTATACAGGCTTTAAAGTTTCCTTTTCTTTGAATTTATATTTTGCTTTTCTCGTGAATTCACGTAGGATTTGTTTCATTGACCCTAGAGCTATAAAAGGTATGTAAGATATAACATTGCTATCCAGAGTCTTACATCTTTAAAAATAACAGTATTTAAATCCTCTAACCTATGTTCCTATTAAAAATTAGACTTCCCATAAATAGAGTAAATTAAGGTCTCAAAGTTGGTAAATACAGCTGTATATATTTTGCATTAAAAATTACTATCAATCATTAGGCAGAATTAATAATGATGTGTGAAGTGGGAGCAGACTCAACATAAGATTACTGAAAAATGTTTGGATAGCCATGTGGATCAATTTACCTCTTTCATATTTGAAAGAAAAAATAAAAAAGCCTAATATCTCTAATATTTCTTCCTTGCTGATTTCAGGAGGTTTTTTGACTGCCTATTGTAAAATATTTTCTTTACACTAGTAGGTGTATCTTTACACAAAAAGAGTGCACAACTGTATTGAACATGAACTGCTTTGAATTTTGGTAGGCCATGAGACCTCCTTTATCCATTCTCATCAAAGCTAGACTACCAGTCAGTTCTTTCTTGCAGAATTTGGGACACAAAATAGTATCTGCAGTTTGTATGACTGAATGCTAATCTTTCATATGGTCCATGCAGAATGGTTTTATTGCTTTGTGAGCAGGTAAAAAAAAAAACCCCAGACCAGTGCATCTAATATGTAAAACCAGTAATTATAACCAAATAGGGAGAAAGTATTTTTCACAGCTTCTCTAAGAAGTTTATTTTTAATTATAGTCCTGATAGTGATTCTTTTTGTGAATTGAATCTCTTTCCTTAATTTTTTCAAGTGGTAAAATGTCACTGATAATAATGGAATATCTGTGTATATTAGTTATTGAAGCACTCATTATTCATTCTGAAATAAATACATTAAAAAATGTGACAGTGTAAAACTTCTGCTAAATATTTTGTTGCTTGATTTTACTGCTTGCTTTTTTTTTTTTTTTTTAAATTTTACTGTTTCTCTCTCCATTGCCAGTCTAGCCATCCTTCTTTCCAGGCTCAGATGTCCTTGAATGGAACATGTATTTGCTTCTGTGGTTGTCCTAGAAACACGACAGGCCAAATTAGCATGCTTTGACTCATGAACAAAGTACATAAAACACTTCCTGATGGTTGTTTTTTTCTTTGTACTGCTCATCTCAAAGCGACCTAGTTCCTGATTCAGTAGTTGAAGTGCTTGAAGATCTGATAACTTTGTTTTTGTACTGTGTACAAAGATATCAGAGAAGTTCAAGGTATTAGACCAAGGAGAACAGCTCAATTTTTCATTCATGTCTTCACTTCTAGGTCAATTTATGAGCTGTAAGGCAAAATCATAAACCTGTTGATGTGATAAGTAAGCTATATGTGCAAATATCATATGAGACTTGAGTGTATAATTCAGGTAGAAGGAAGTGAACAAAGAAAAAACAAACAAACAAAAAACCTCAAAAAACCCAAACAACCAGAAACAACAAAAGTCAGCTAAAACTGAACCCACTTTAGTACTCAATTTGATTAGAAAATATGGCTTAACCCCAGACAGTAACTAAGTACAATGCAGCTGGTTTCTCACCTCTCTGCTTCCCAAAGGGATGGAGAAGAGAACAGCCCCCTCACTCCATATGTTGAAATAAGAACATTTATCTAAATAGTAATAAAAACAAAACAAAAGTGATGCACAAATGCAATTGCTTACCACATGCAAAAGGGAAAAAAAAAAATCAAACCAAACAACAAACCAACAAACTGATTCCCAGTATATTTCTGAGCAGCAATCACATCTCCCAGCAAGCTTCCCCAGTTATATATGGAGCATTATACCTTTTCTGTGTCTGGGGCAGCTGCCCTGACTGGGCTTTCCCAGTTTCTTGTGCACCTGGCAGGGTGTGAGAAGCTGGAAAGTCTTTCACTTAGTGTAGGCACTACACCTAGCAACAGGTGTAGTTGCTCACCTCATCTTTGAGCACAACACCTGCAAGATGAGGTAGATGTGCTCAAAGATAAACTAGACAGGCTCATGAGCATTAGGGAGGCTAAGATGGAGATAGATCCGTGGAGACAGGTTCTGTCCTCCCAGCCACAGAAATGTGAGCACTCAGTAGATAGCATCCAGGACCAGAGTGACCCTGTACCCTCCCCCAGGCAGGACAGTCTAAATGAAAGGGATGAATGGAAGCAGGTACGTGGCAAGGGCAGTAGGAGAGTGCCTTCCATGCCTGTCCTTCCTCCCCAGGTTCCCCTGAGCAATAGATACAAGGCCCTACTACAAGGGGACCAGCCAGATAATGAGATGGCTGATAGGAAAATTACTCCTGAGGTTGTGTTCCCTAGGACAAGACCCCCTAAGCAGACCATCAAAACAGCCTCTGTTAAGAAGATGGGTCATTGTCTTAGGGGACTCCCTTCTGGAGGGAACTGAGAGCCGGATCAGTAGGCTGGACCCTTTACATAGGGAAGTCTGCTGCCTTAAGGGAGCTTCAGTTAGGGATTTAACAAAGCGACTCCCGACCTTGGTCAGGCCCACTGATCATTATCCACTTTTAATTTTCCAAATACATAGTAATGAAATACATAAAACCAAAACTGAGGACCATTAAAAAAGAAATAAGAGCCCTGGGACACATGGTACAGGAATCTGTAGCACAGGTAGTGTTTTCCTCCATCGTTCCAACTACAGGGAATGGGGAGGGATGGAATGAGAAGAGCCAGGAAATTAATACTTGGCTTAGAACATGGTGAGAGAAATAGAACTTTGTGTTCTTTGACAGTGGGCTGGCTCGAGCATCACCAGCCTTGCTTTCTAGGGATGGGGACCACTTATCCCCAAAGGGCAGAAGAATACTGTCAAAGAAACTATCAGGGCT
Source organism: Hypotaenidia okinawae (assembly GCA_027925045.1). Classification (NCBI taxonomy): domain Eukaryota; kingdom Metazoa; phylum Chordata; class Aves; order Gruiformes; family Rallidae; genus Hypotaenidia; species Hypotaenidia okinawae. Next base: position 38,046,960 of record BSDF01000005.1, on the reverse strand, counting down.
CATTAATAGAGCTTGAAACTAGATAAGAAGAGGGTGTGGGACAGGGCCAGGCTAGATGGAAAAAAACCTGGGTGTGGTGGTTGAGTTCCTGAGGGATGGTGTGCTGGCAATGACCTCTGGTCAGCGACCTTAGTTAACCAGGCGGATACTGTGCTAATTCAGAGTAGAGATGTAATTACTACTGATGGGCTAGGTAACTTAACCAGCTGTCACTTGGGAAGCAAGGCTTCCCTTAGGAGTGTAACAAGATCAATAGACCAGCTGAAATGCATCTACACCAATGCACACAGCATGGGCAACAAACAGGAGAAATTAGAAGTCCTTGTAGCTAAAGCAGACTATGATGTGATTGCCATCACAGAAATGTGGTGGGATAATTCACATGGCTGGAATGCTGCAATGGCTGGTTACAAACAGGCTAGGTAGGAGAGGAGGTGGGGTAGCCCTGTATGTCAGAGAATGCTTTGACAGCCTGGAGCTGGAGTATGGTGAAGACAGGGTTGAGTGTCTCTGGGTAAAACTGAGATGAGCATGAAATCAGGGAGATATAGTGATGGGAGTCTGCTATAGACCACCTGACCAGGATGAGGAAGCTGATGAGTTGTTTTTTAAACAACTGGGAGAAGTCTCACAATGACTAGTCCTCATCCTTATTGGGGACTTCACTGGGAGACAGCAAAACAGCCACCTTAGACTTCTGTAGGGCTGACTTTGGACTGTTCAGAAAGCTGCTGGGTAAGATCCCATGGGAGGCAGCCCTTGAGGACAAAGAAGACCAAGAGGGTTGGATGCTCCTCAAGAAGGAAATCTTGGTGGCACAAGAACAGGCTGTCCCAGTGTGTTGGAAGAGGAGTCAGTGAGGAAGGAAGCCAGCTTGGCTGACTAGAGAGATCTGGGAAGACATTAGGAAAAAGAGGGAAAAATAGGAGCTTTGGAAGAAGGGGCAGGTGTGTTGGGTTGACTAAAAGAATATAGTGAGATCATGTAGGGAGAAAGTCAGAAGGGCTAAAGCTGAACGGGAACTTAGACTGGCCAGTTCTGTAAAAGATAATAAAAAGGAATATTAGCAGTACAAGGAGGGTCAAGGAGAATCTCCAGCCCTTATTGGACGCAGGGGGAACATTAGTGACAAGGGATGAGGACAAGGCTGAGGTACTTCATTCCTTCTTTACCTCAGTCTTTAATAGTAAAGTAGGATATTCCCTGAGTACTCATCCTCAGGAACTGGCTGACAGGGAGGGGAAGAATAACAAAGCTCCCATGGTTCAGGTGGAAATGATTAGTGACCTACTTGGCCAGTTAGATACCCACAAGTCAATGGGGCCAGATGGGATTCACCTAAGGGTACTGAGAAAGCTGGCAGATGTGCTTGCCAAACCCCTTTCCATGATCAATCCTGGCAGACTGGTGAAGTTCCACTTGACTGGAGGCTGGCAGATGTTATGCCCATATATGAGAAGGGTTGGAATGAGGTTCCAGGGGACTACAGGCCTGTCATTGTGACCTGAGTCCCAGGGAAGATCATGGAGAGGGTCATCTTGCGCAATATCATGCAGCACATGCATGATGGCCAGGGGATCAGGCCTAGTCAACATGGGTTTACAAATGGCAGATCCTGTCAAACTATCCCAATTTCTTTCTATGACAAGGTGACCTGCTTAATGGATGAGGGGAAGGCTGTGGATGTGGTCTACCTGGATTTCAGTAAAGCCTTTGACACGGTTTCTCACAGCATTCTGATTGAGAAACTGGCTGCCACTGGTCTGGACAGGTGGACCCTCAGCTGGGTTAAAAACTGGCTGGATGGCCAGGCCCAGAGAGTTGTGGTAAATGGAACAAAATCCAGCTGGAGGCCAGTCATGAGTGGTGTCCCCCAGGGCTCAGTCCTGGGTCCAGTCTTGTTCAACATCTTTATCAATGACCTCGATGAAGGGATTGAATGTTCCCTCAGTAAGTTTGCAGATGACACTGAGCTGGGAGGAGGTGTTGATCTGCCTGAGGGTAGGGAGGCTCTTCAGAGGGATCTGAACAGACTGGACTGATGGGCTGAGACCAGTGGGATGAAGTTTAACAAGGCCAAGTGTAGAGTGCTGCACATGGGACATAACAACCCCATGCAGTGCTACAGGCTTGGGGGAGACTGGCTGGAGAGCTGTCAGACAGAGAAGGACCTGGGGGTGTTGGTTGACTGCTGACTGAATATGAGCCAGTGGTGTGCCCAGGTGGCCAGGAAGGCCAATGGCATCCTGGCTTGTATCAAAAATAGTGTGGCCAGTAGGTCTAGGGAAGTGACTGTGCCCCTGTACTCGGTGTTGGTGAGGCTGCACCTCAAGTGCTGTGTCCAGTTCTGGGCCCCTCACTACAAGAAGGACATTGAGGTCCTCGAGCGAGTCCAGAGAAGGTCAACCAGGCTGGTGAAGGGGCTGGAGGGCAAATCATATGAGGAGCAGCTGAGGGAGCTGGGGATGTTTAGTGTGGAGAAGAGGAGGCTGAGGGGAGACCTTATTACTGCCTACAACTACCTGAAAGGAGATTGTAGAGAGGTGGGCAATGGTCTTTTCAGCCAGGTGACAGGAGATAGGACAAGGGGAAATGGCAAGAACCTGTACCAGAGCAGGTTCAGATTACATGTTAGAGAAAAAAAAAAAATTACTGAAAGAGTTGTCAGGGCCTGGAACAGACTGCCCAGGGATGTGGTTGAGTCACCATCCGTGGATGTGTTTAAAAAAAGGGTAGATGAGGTACTTAGGGATATGATTTAGCTTAGGATGGGAATGGTTGGACTTGATGATCTTAAAGGTCTTTTCCAACCATGTGATTCTGTGATTCTATTATCAACATTATTCTCTTACTAAATTGAAAACACAACACTATTCCAGGTACTACAAAGAAAATATAATATCCCAGCTAAAATGAGGGCAAACTAAAAATGATCGCCTGCATGCAGTATGATGGAATATTTTCCTCAGAATTCTAAATAATTCGGATTCTATTGATGTTTAGTTTATATTAGCTTTTAAAAAGCTAACTCACATCTTATAAACATCTGTAACATTCTTTTGGAAAAATTAAATTCTTTCCAGGTTATATTATAGTCCTGGGATAAACCTGCAGTTGCCAAAGTATTTGACCAAGCTCATTTGTGTATCAGCTAGCCAAAACTGATGGAAGCTTACAAGATCTTATCAAATCTGATCAGATTTTTAAAAAAGCCTGAAAACACAAACACAAAACAAAACCAAAAAACAACCTTTTAAGCATGTACATACAACAACTACTCTTTTATGTTCTAGTTTGGCCTAGAGTAACTGCTCATTTAAGCACATAAGGCAGGGTACTACACAGGCAGATAGGGCAGGGCTGCTATACGAAATGAATGCTAATTCCCCTCGTAAAGGAAATTCAAGAATAATTGTCCTCTCTGAGATATACACTATCTCTGTGCTTCTTTGGAAATAGAATTGTTAGATACATCCCTAGAAATTTTCACATGGCATATAATTAATATATGATTTTTTTCTTTTCCGATTTTGCATAGGTAGCTTTGCATAATTCTATATTGCCATTTTGCGGTTTCCAGAGAAGGTGCTGTCAATCATTTTCCAGTAGAGGGATGAGAAGCAGGATGGGAACATGAAATTCATTTTAACTAGTGACCTGAACCAGGACTTGAATGACCCCAGGTGCCCAAAGCTGGGGGTCGGGGGGGGGAGGAAAAACATACCTTCTTAAGTGCAACACTGAGTACTAGAATTATTCTGTTTTGTGTATTTGACCAGATGATAGTAAAGCATCTACTTGAAATACAGAAGGCCAAGGGATTAAAAATGAAGTCTTTGAAATGTTATTCTTAGTTTATACCAAAGCTTCTGAGAGAATGTGTTGTGTATCCCGAAAGACTGCATAAATGGAGGTATACACCAGTCTGTGATTTAAAAAGAGAAGTTATCTCTAGAATCTCTTTGTTTTGTTTAATAATATATCAAATATATTTATTTTCTGGAATTCTTCAACTACAGGAGATAATAATTAGCTAGAGCTTAGAGCTAAAAAGAATAAAGGAGAAGGTAAAGGCGTAAAAGTGTGTATTAGAGAATGTCAATCTTGAATTAGGTTTCACAAGTGAGAATTTTAGACCAGCTTTCGTTTAGTGCAAATATTAATTTATTATATCCCATATATTGCCACAAACAGATTTTGATCACATTTCAAGAATGGCAAATGTATTTTGCAATTTCAAATAAAATCAGTTCTTATTTTGTAAACCTGATCTAGTGGTAAGTGTTCTATGTGTAAAGGAAGTTCTCTATAGCTAGGGAGAATATTTAATGAAGTCCTCTTTAAAAAAGCTTTTACATATGCATTTTTGAAAATGAACAGCTCAGCTGATTTTTTTTTCTTCTTAATTAAACAAAAGCTATCAGATACACCATAGCACGACTGCGTACTTGGCCCACATGATTTCTGAAATCAGACCCTTTATTTTTGTTAAAATGAGCACAAAGAAACATACAGAAATAGCAGAATTCAAACATTAAGTCATTGACTGTTTTCCCCTTAAGGATTAGAGATCATGTCATATTTTCTGGTGTTGTATAAAATGAACATTTATAAAGAAAACATTGATTACCACAATGTGGTACAAAATATGTAACAATATGTTTTGTTGTGCTTAGCAAGTAAGATAACTACATGAAACACGTAATGACTTTCAAACATTTAGGTGTATGGTTAGCAGTACTCTCACATATTCTTGCAGAATGGAATGGAATTCTTAAATGGAATTATTTGTGACAGATATTTTGTGTGTATACAAAAATGTTTACTTTATGGATTCTTCACATAGTCCAGTTTTAGGTGTATGAGATTAATCTTTCTAGATCTGTTCTACTGTATGTGGTGCTACAAAGGTCTGCCACAGGGCAGCTCAGAACACTCTGCTGGGGTTCTTCCTCTGATATCACCCTCCTGATAGAGTCTGTCTCTTTCCCATCATCAGCAGAGATAAGCCTTACAGATATGTTGTCTGTACTTATGGATAACCTTTATGAATACCGTTGGAGGGAGTACAAAGTGAGATGTGCTCTCCTCGCATGTAGGTAATGGCCTCAGCCTGGCTCAAATATAAGTCAGAATGGCACAAAGCTTTACTGAGTTAGTAAAGCTAATAGACTATAAGGGGAATAGCTCTTTCTAAATACCATTCATAAGGTAAACTACACTTTGTTGATGCAAAAAGACTCCATTCACAGGTTTCTGTAAACTTAGACTAATTCCGTTCATAACAAGTGTCTCATGGTGTGTGTACTCTGCGGAACTGCCAGTGGAAGTTGAAATCAATCTTCAGGGGCTACTAGCCTTATAGAATATGCTGGGACAAGACCAAATGATTTCCTTTTCCTCCTTTAGTTTTCCTTTCTACTTTTATTTGTAGCAAAACAATGCTGCGATCTTACTATATATATATTTTTAAATCTTTAAAAGAGACATTCAATAATAATAGAAAAACACTTCCAGATGATTTCTGAGTTCAAGCATACTTTATCAGTGCCATCTAGTGTATGCAACTACAAAATGAGATATTAGAAGAATTTTTCCCTGCCTTTCTACTGAATTCACTAGGCATTATAGCAAGTGAAGTTCTAAATGCTTTTCTTTGATATCTGTGTCTCTTCAGCAAATATTTGTTTCTCAGCTAAACATTTCATCAGAAGGTTTCAAAATAGTCTTGTGGAGAGTACCTATTCGAAAAGAGTTTGTAAGGCTTATGTTTCATTTGAAATTTCAGAAGTAACTTTACTGTGCTTCTAAGAGAGCAGTACAGATAAATAGCTTTATTGTTCACATCTGCCAGTATACCTTAATAATATGAGTCATCCAATCATTCAGTCTTTGTAAGGAGGATAAAGAAAGCTACCAAAAATGTGAGAGTGGCAATCTAGTGGATAAACGTCCATAAAAATGTCTGACTTAAAAAGCAGACCAGATAAAATATTTCATATCATAACAGTAGATCTGTAGCATACTTAAGTGGGTTATCAGTGATTTTCATATTTAAGAGACTATTCAGTTTCTACTCACTGATTTTGATCAAAGTTAAGCTTTCCCTTGTTCTCTTTTAAGGAAAATGGGGTGTTTCTTTTTGATTACTGATCTTCTCAACACTAGGAACAACAAGTAATACAGTTTGTTTATCAAGATTAAAAGGAGCTAAAAAATATAATAATTCTTGTAATCCATATTATTGTTACGTTGCCACTGACATGACTCCTGAAGGAGCTATGTTGTCAAATTACTCAAACCATTACTTTAACTTCAGTAATTCTCTGTGACAAAAAACCCCAAACCAACCCAAACCAAAAAAAACTCCACAATAACCCAGGAAGAGAAAATTGAGGTTGCCACTGTGTTTTTGTTGTATTATTAAGTCCCAAGTTGTCAAATTGTCAATTACTCTGTAAAAAAACCCGCAAAACCTAATTCGGGTTCAAGAAGAATAGACAGTAAAGAGTGCGGGGTGCAATGTCAGAATCCCTGTGCTCTGAATTATGCAAATGTTTCTGTATGTGCAAAGTTATGGAAAGAATATTACCATATGCTTTGTTCCTAACCTATGTCAGTTTATTTAAAAGTCCATCCCAACAGATGAACTGGAAAGAATTCATTTATTGATTTATTTTATCTCTCATTGGATCTGAATCTATATACATACATGCATACATACATGTATATAAGTGTGTGCATGGAATTGTGTATCTCTCTATCTTTGTAATTGTGTATCTCTATATCTACAATTGTTTATGCAGGTGTATCTACATATGTATATCTAAGAATGAGAAACCACTGTGAGGGGAGGGAGTGCTTAAGACTGACCAGTTTCAGGACAGCTTCGTACTTACCACTACACACATAAACCAGTAGTTTCTTAAGAATTTCATTCTGAATGACCTATACTTTTATAGTGCCACATACCTGCTGTGATTCATCTTGTAGAGAATGCTATGGTCCTTGAAGTTTCTTAGCCACAGAGGTCACAGTGATGAGGTCTGAGAGCCCTTCAACAAGGGAAGCAGGAACAGAAGTTTTTTCTCTAGTTTTCCATGTTATTGTAGGTATGGTTTCAATAGTCAAGGAAGGTAACTGAATCAAGTCTGCCATGGACAAAGTTGGTACACATCAACTAGCAAGCTAAAAATGGGACTGCTATTAGACTACTTCTTCAAATCTACTTCTAATAAATCTGTTTGGCCCACTTGACCTGAATTTACAAATACAGTTTAAGAGACATTGAAAATACATGTTTGAAGGTGTGTTAACTGAACTTCTACTGAGAAAGAAAATGTTACACTTTTCTACTTAATATACACTATAATTCTCAAAAAAATTATAAATATTAATTGCTTACCAAAAGCCTATGTATGTGTAGGAGTCTGCTAATGAAAATGATGACATAATTGCAATTATTATTTTCTTCAGTGAGTGATAGTTAAAGAAAGTTCCACTGTGCATGTAATATGAAATTCAAGCTCATTTGGTGAAATCTCCAAACCCAACAATACTACATGGAACTAGTTTAATTATCCTTTTAAAATTTCTGAATAAAGATAGCTAAGCAACTATCTAAGTGGTAAATTAGATACCATTACATAAGAAATGTTGTCATATTATTTATGTACTTCTACTGGAAGCTTTTTAATTTTCTTAGTATTTTGTGATATTGCTGGCTGCAGAAAGAATTTTTAGAATAATTAAATCTATTTGCTATGCAACCTTATTTTAAATGCAATTAATGGAAATGTTTGTATAGAACCAACTTCCTGATGAAGAGCATTTGAAGTCTAAAAATTTCTCCGAGAAAAATGTGCCAATGAATCCATAATGTCTTCACAAAAATTATCAAAAGACAATAGGCATAGTCTTTAAAAAATATTTTGTAAGTAGCTCACTATGAAAATACATATAATCTTTTTATGCAATTGTTGACTATTATTTTTTTAAACTCCTGTAACAATTATAGTGAATACAATGATGAGCCTAGACTTGCCAAAAGGTTCTGCATGTACAAGACGTCAAAATTGTAAAGTGCAATAGCACCTGTAATCACTTGCTTTAGTTACTAATGCTCTATTCAAGTTTTAGAAAACATTAGCCCTTCCCTTCCCTGCCCTGCCCTGCCCTGCCCTGCCCTGCCGTGCCCTGCCCTGCCCTGCCCCTCCCTTCCCTGCCCTTCCCTTGCCCTGCCCTGCCCTTCCTCATCTTTCGATTTCTCTTTTCCTTTGGTTTGGTTTTTTGTTTGGTGGTTTGTTTGTGGGTTGTTTTGTGGTTTGGGTTTTTTTCTCTGCGCCCTGCTCTCTCCTTAGGGATTGCATCTAGCTCTTAGTACTTTTATTATTTCCTTAAATCACAGTGTTTTTGACCAAATGTACATTCATTTTACATGTAAAAAGAAAATAAAAGGGGGAGGGATAAAGAACCAAATGACTCAAACTGATGGAGGTGTTCGCTTTTTGGATATGTTCATTTTTAAGCCTACCTGAATTTTAAATTGCTCACTTCTATGATGGCTGTTTTGTGGATATAGGGACTACATGTGTCCTTCTCACTTAAAACCACCTTGCCTATCATGGTGGCATAGTGTTTGCAATGAAAGTTCATAAATAACTTAGTCATTCAGTGTCTGTAAAATAAGGACTGTAATATAACTGGAATAGCTATAAAACTTCTTAAATTTCTTTATTCCTCTCTCACCTGGAGGTGTGATTGCAATGTAAAATAGGTAGAAGTTTTTGAAGCTTTAGCAAAGATGAATTCTAACTTCTCACTATCATTATCTTTTGACACCTTTTCTGACACTTGGAATGTTTGCTTAATAATATGAAAATGGACTGACGGGAGGAAAAAAAAGCCATGTGCAGGCTTCACAGCTGGTGCAATGTGCCATTATGCCTTGTCGTCACCTGCCTACACTTAATTAATAAGCATCTGTTTCATTCTTGTATTTACACAAGATACAAAATAAAATGCCTAAGTTTCATTTTTTCCATCTGTGACATGATGCTTCCTCCCTCACTTCAAAAATTATTACTGTGAATGTGAAAAATACAAATACATCAAAATGTAGAACTCTGCCCAGGAAATAGAAGACATGGTTTCTTGGTTTAAATATGTAGACAGATCAGTAGTGTCAAGAGAAAGCTCTACTGCTGTGGAAGGTATTTTATGGTATTCCAGCAGACCAAAGCATAAAAATATGTGCATGTTAAATGAATAACTATCCTAACATAATTTATAGTATTTTACAAGCTAATTTATTTCTCTTTGGAAGCAGAGAACATGATGCATGGGTATTTGTGTTTCTGGCTATTAGGGAGCATGAAATCTGACATCATGGATTTATATTAAGCAAATGGTTAGTAACTACGGAGGCTCTATTTATGCGTGTATCTGCTCTGTAGGTATGTAGATACAAGCAGAGAATATTAATAATGTAATGTTCAAAAAAATTTTCACTAACCAGTAGCTCTTCCTGGTGATTATACAGATACTCATGATGGCTTCAATTTCTTTCTTATCATTACATTAAAGCTTTATTGCATGGATGCTTGTTCTATACCATATAGATTTCACCCACAGATACGTGGTACTTTCCAGCACAAGTTCAATCTTGATAACTCTCTGTCATTAGCTGAAATTTATCAGTGTTACCAAGAATCATGATGTTCAGTAATAAAAATACTGTGCTGTATATCTCACAGTTTCCCCCCAGAAGAAATTACAGAATATATGATTTTAAGGTCTGGTAATTTATTGGGTTTTTACTGTAGCATTAACCCATAGTTAACTAATTAAAGCTGGAAATATAACATACTAACACTTTCTAAGCTATTTTTAAATTTATTGGGTTTTGTTGCATTATTTTTATATATATATCTTGAAGCAATAATACCAGACCAAGATTCTGTTTATTGGTTTGCTTCGAGTTTTTTTGATTTTGTTCTTGGGTTTTTAGTTTGTTGGTTTGTGGTTCTTTTTTTCTTCTCAGATTTATGAAATTAAGGTTGAAGTTACATGGGTTGTATGACTGCATTTTTTTGAAACAGGAATAATTACTTCCATGGGTGCATAGTAAGATAAGTAGATGGCATACTAAGTTTGGACATAAAAAGCTCATTCTTACCTTATTTTATGTTGCATTTGCATCTAAGTTTTACCTTTGGATATTATGATATAATGAGTGAAATAAAAGACAATGTCTGTGTTTAAGAACTTTTTTCACATAAACGAATTTTTGAGAAGTAGATGGCTCTTAGGATGGACAGTGGAATGCAACAATCTTCATTTTTATGTTTTCTAGTTAAATTCTTTCTAAGGTCTGTTATTTGTTATGAAATAGCTATTGTGCACAAGCTTCTTGCAAACTTACATGAAATTAGTTGAGAATTTTTGTTTTAAGCAGACCAACTGCATTGCTGCAAAAACCAAAACCAAAACCAAAACCAACAACAACAGAATCCCCAACAACAAAGACACACACGCACACACACCCCTCAAAAAAAGAAAAAAAGCCACCCCCAAAATCCACAAAAAACTCAAAACAAAAGCACACACCTCCCCCCAAAAAAACCACACCACCACAAACAAAATAATAAAAAAAATAGTAAAAAACTGGCACTTCTGCAAGGACCACATACTGCCCTCCCCATTCCATGACAGCAAGGTCAAGGATGTCAAGAATTTAGCTGCAGTAATTGTTCTTGTTGCTATCATAAAGGAACATTTTTTTAGAAATCATTGAGGTGCAAACAGTCCTTTTGTTCTAACTTAGGTAAGAAGATAGTAAAAGTGTGTATGGATGTTAGCTATTCCCTGAAGTTTACAGCTGCAAGAGAGAAAAAGAAAATTAGGTGGTTTATTTGCATCTCCTCTGATACCTGCGCATACTTTACAAAATATCCAGCAAACTTCAAGAAACATGCTAAGTTTCCAAGATATAATATTTATTCCTGCTTTCTACATACCCTTATGAAACAATGCAGTAATGAAAAGTGATTTTGAAAGTTCAAAATTACCTGTAGTGGACAACTCTAAGTGCTAAAGTCTGTAATACTGTGATGTGCCAAAAGCATACAGACTGACATTACTTAAGTAATAACCACCTAAAATCAAAATGGGCATAGAAGTGCTGGGGGGGAGAAATTAGGAGGAATAAAAAGTACACTTTTTCAGTTATTTTATTTTAAATTTCAGCATGACCTGCCATTGAGATAAAATATTTGTTGCTAAGGAATGGAAAGAGTGGGAATTATGAAACAGATAAGAGTCTACCAAATCAAAGAATTGCAAATCAAAGAGCTGCCAAATAGCAAGCAGGTTCCCCTGAGAGCTAGAATTATAATTGAGTTCAGTTTCTGTAATCTTTGGGTACAGAAAGCTGTTGTGCTTGGAAAAGGGTGAAGATTTTGCTAACAGATATTCTTCAGAAATGGTGGAAATTAGTTTTATTTTTATGCTGATCACAATTTCCTTAGATGTGAAGGGAATAAAATTGACAGAGCTTTTTGCCCTTCTTAAGGCCTTTGAACAAGTATGAACCACTTCATAGAAAGCTGAATATATGCAATACAAAAAATTCTAAAGTACCCAAGTGAATTGTCAGTCGAATTAACTGTTGTCTGAAAAGTTCTAGTTGCAGGCACCTCTTCCTGAAAATACAACAAACTTACAATGTCTTAATTAATAACCCAGATATAAAATTAACTCATCTACATGTCATGTTTACATTGCTACCTAAGCATACTTTTTTTAGTGCTACGGATTTTATTTTATTTTTTCACTTGAAGGCTAAAATACCCTTTTTAGAAGAAACAAACTTTTATCAGGGGTTTGGAATTACATTTGTTTGATGCTTGAGGGGATTTTTTCAGCATTGTTATACAGTAGTGGTTTGTGGTGTGGCAATTCTTTAACTTTTAATGATCGAAATCTAGTCAGTTATTTAAATTTCAGAAAGTACTGCAGTCCACTAAAGATGCATCAAGGTTACACTGACAGCTAAGATAAAGAAGGCTCCAGTATCAGTGCTCTGTCAGTTCTTCCATGACCTGGAATTTTTAATGTAATCATGTAGCTACGTTACATATCGAATTGTACTATGTCAATCAATTTCCTTCATCCAGCATAGCTAAGGTCTCTCAGGATTTCTTGGCTTGTTTTCATTCTTCTGCTTCTAATTTCAGGTCACACAATTTTTTATCCTAGAGAAAACCCACTACATTCCACAATGTGTAACATTCTGTGACCAACTTCTCTTCCTTGATACATCTGTATCTCTACCCTCTAAGAATTCTTTGCTATTTCTCCATTCCAAAACAAAATAATTCCCTGAAGTTGAAAGAATCACCCATTTCAAAAGATAAACCAGCTTTATACTTTTTTTTCATTCTTCTGATAGCATGAACAGGGAAAGCTACTCCAGAAGTAGCGGACTTTCTAAAATATCGTGTCAATTTCTTTTATAGGGTATCTAGGAACCTTTTTTTTTTTTTAAATTCTATACGGAATAAATGTCTATTACCTTGTTACAATATGTCAGCAAGGTTAAGAGTAATACTGGTTTAAATTGAGGAAGTTAGGATTCATTTTCATATAGGCCGTCTGATGATTTATTGAAAAAAATATTTTTTAAAAATATGATATGGAACTTGAAAACTTTGATACATTAAGATCCTAGTGCTTTGTCAATATTTGAATATTTTTTTTCAGATTCAGAAGTCATAGAAATATGTGGAAACAGTTTTTGATCATCATGTTGGAAGTGAAATTCAGTAATGTTAAGGTACTTGAAAAAATAATGTATTGTCTATCTCATTGGACATTGAATTGTGTCCATCTTCAAAAATTTTCTTTTCTGAAAATTTTAAAAAGTGTTTACATTAAAAGCTTATGTCGTTTAGGCTCCACCTTCATTAAGTTTTCTAGATCTGAGTTCAAAATTATAATTCATATGATTATTTTCACGAATAACTCTTTTTCATTAATGCACTTGTATTAATTTTCCGTGTCTTTAACCTGATATGGTGTTTTTATGGTAGAGTCCAGGCCAGCTGCAAAGCTACTTCTTGAGGATTTCACATAGATGACTTCATCTACATGTCTTTTAAATGCCTCCAGGGATGGTGACTCCAACACCTCCCTGGGCAGCCTGTTCCAATACCTGACAACCCTTTCAGTAAAGAAGTTCTTTCTATTATCTAACCTAAATCTCCCTGGTGCAATTTTAAGCCATTTCCTCTCATCCTATCACTTGTCACCCAAGAGAAGAGACCAACCTCACCATCTCTGCAGCCGCCTTACAAGTAGTTGTAGAGAGCAATAAGGTCTCCCTCAGCCTCCTTTTCTCAAGACTAAAAAACCCAACTCCCTCAGCTGTTCCTCATAGGACTTGTGCTCCAGACCCTTCACCATCTTTGTTGCCCTCCTCTGGATGTGCTCCAACATCCTTCCTGTAGTGAGTGGCCCAAAACTGAACACAGCACTCAAGTCGCAACCCCAACAGAGCTGAGTACAACAGAACTGTCACTTCCCTACTCCTGCTGGTTACGCTATTCCTGAAGAATATTCACTAGACCAGCCCTTCTTCCTTTGCAAGCACAACTCAATAGTTTAATATGTGAGATGTTTTCCATTTTGTTTGGTAGAGAATTATCTGTGTTTAGTTCAGTGGTTCATTCCTGCATGAAATATCTTGGCAGTGCTTGTTTGGTGGGGCAAGCAGAAGGGAAGCTCTTCAGTGGACTTGCTGGTTCCTTCAAATTTCAGAGAAAACCCTGTGAAATGATACTGCTAAAGCTTGGGGAACTTAATGTGATATCATCATCAACTATTTCAGCACCTTTTTAATGAAAAAAGCCTCTTCAACTGTCAGATTGATGTTGTTCTGATGAAAACTGTTGTTAGTTGCTATTTAGTTCCTATGTTATCACTTAAGACAGGAGTCCTGGAAGCTTATTATGAAGCAATTTACATTATTTGGAGCAGTCAGTATGCACTGTTAGAATAAAAGGCCATTACTGGAAAATGTATAGACAAACACCGATTTTATATATAAATACATGTGCAACTAATATCTTTAGCACAGTCCTTCCAGTGCAGTGAAATGGTTGGTCGGAGGGCAGGAAGGAGAGTCCCAGACTGGCTAATAGTGCTGCCCAGACTCCTAGGCTCACCGCAGACACACAGGACAAGAGGCTGCCCTGGGTCTTCTTTGATTACTGGAATCTTGTGTTGTGGCCTCTTCTCTCAACACTACCAAAATTCCTCATCCAGTCCTATGTAAGGATGTATGTACTCACTTTTGAGAACAGTTGTCTCAATAAAAGCAAACAAACAATCCCCCTTGCCCCACAAAGTAAACAGAATTGTCCAAAAATATAATTTATTTGTATCTGAGCTTTTGTTTGTTCTGTATCCTGCATGTCAGAGTTTCCTCTGTGTCCCATATTAAGTCATTTCTAATCCCTCTCTCTAATCTTCCCAATGGAATCCTGTCACTCTCACCTCACCACAGTGCATGTAATGCTAATCCTTCAGGTATCACTTGTTCTCTGAATTCCTTCCAACCCACCTCCTCAAGCAATCATTGTTCCTTTCATTGTTTATTACCTTAACTCCCTCTTGAACTACTCATGCTTTTTCAATCTGCTGCCGTCTTTTTACAGCAGCTCTCTCTCTCTCATGTACCATCAGTCTGAAATACCTACTAAATATCTTTTTTAACCGTCCTCTGTAGTCTTTTTTGTTCTCACACTTAAATCTCTTACCTTCCTAGGGAAAAAAAAAAAAAAAAAAGTGTCGTTTTTTAGTTCCTGTTAAATTGGGACTCCTGTAGAAGTCTTATTTGCTCTCTGAATCTCCTCCCACTTAACACACCCCCCACCCCCACTCCACCCTTTATTATTGATACTGTTATAACTTTTATGTCTTGAATTTCCATTTAATTGAAATAACGTATGATTAAAATGTTAAATTGGATGATGCCATCCAGATTAATCAATGATGAATTTAAAATCCAATTAAAAGATCAGTTTAAATTGTATTTTGTTTGAATGCCAACTACCAAAGCAAGAGTTTTAACTAATCAGATATGCTGATTAGATAATATTTGGACTACCAAAATGTTCCCAAGTTTTATATTCAGCTAAAGACCATCTGTGAACCTATAACAATTACAACAAAATCTAGAGATAGAGGTAAAATCTCAACAAATTTATATACTTAAATAAAATCCTGATTAAAAAGTTGCAGGTTTTCATCCTTTTTAGTAGTAAAATGTTAAACAAACACTGACAGATTCACACTTCAGATATGCATCTTTTTTTTATTTTTTTGTAAAACAATCAAAAGTCCTTCTGTCAAAATAATTTTCAAATGTGATTATTTCTATTGACTTCAGGAGAGATGCTTGCAAGACTAGCAATCTGCAAGACTTAATTATTAAAGGCAAGTAAAAGGAAGAAGGAAAAGTAACACAGGTGTAGATGGAGTAAACTGATATACACTGGTTTGTAAGATTTGTTTAAAATACTTAAGCATTATCACAGATGTTGTATTTCATCATATTTTAGAACAGTAGGGTTTTTCCTACTATAAATAACAAAGTTTGGGATTTCAGTCTTGTGCTCAATTGTTCACTGAAGCATGAGGATTTAACTAATTAAAAAATGAGATAGATATATATATGTATATATATGATCATAGAAAAAAATGGGTTGAAAGGGACTGCAAAGATCATTTAGTTCCAAATCCCCTGTCATCGGCAGGGACATCTTCCACTCTCAGGCTGCCCAAACATCACTTGACCTTGATCCCTGCCAGGGAGGGACCATCCACAGCTTTTCTGGGCAACCTGTTCCAGTGCCTCACCACCCTCAGAGTAAAGAATTTCTTTCTTATATCTAATCTAAACCTACATTTTTTTAGTTTAAACATGTTTCCCCTTGACCTATCACTACACTCACCAATAAACAGTCCATCTTCATCTTTCCTGTAGGCTGCCTTTGTGTAGTGGAAGGTTGCTACAAGGTTTCCCTTCAGCCTTCTCTTTTCCAGGCTGAACAACCCCAGCTGTCTCAGCCTGTCTTCACAGGAGAGGTTCTCCAGCCCTCTGATCAGCTCTTTTGGGCCCCCTCTACACTTGCTCCAGCATCTCCACACGCTTCTTATGTTGGGGGCCCCAGAGCTGGGTGCAGTACTCCAGGTGGGGTCTCACAAGAGTGAAGTAGAGGGGCAGAATCACCTCCCTTGACTTGCCAGTCACGCTGTTTTTTTTTATTCAGCCTGGGATATGTCTTGCTTTCTGGGCTGCAAGCTTGCCTTATTGGCTCATTTTGACCTTTTCTGCAACAAACATGATCAAGTCCTTCTCCTCAATGTTTTTCTTAATTCTTTTTCTGGCAAAAGAAATCCTAGTGCATGTAAGGAACTTCAGGGGAAAATATTCATAGGTAGATGTTCAGGTGCCTAATTTGCTGCTGCTGACACATGGGCAGACAGATGCCAGTCCCAGTACTGACCCCTGAGGAATGCCATTCATCACTGATGTCCACGTGAACATTGATCTGTTGTCCATAACTCTTTGAGTGTGACCATCCCACTACTTTCTTATCCACCCAGTGGTCCATCCACTGAATCCACATGTCTCCAATTTAGAGACAAAGTTATTGTGTGGGGAGGTGTCAAATGCATGATCCAGTTAGATCACATCTGTCAATCTTCCCTTATCCACAAATGCTACAATTCCATCTCGTGTAGAAGGCCACCAAATTTGTTAGGCATGATTTGTCCTTAGTGAAGCCATGTAGACTGGCCCCAGTGACATGCTTACTTTCCATGTGTCTGAGCATAGTTTCCAGGAAGATCTGCTCCATGATCTTGCAAAGCACAGAAGTGAGGCTGATTGGTCTATACAGCCCTGGGTCTTCCTTTTTTCCCTCTCTAAAAATGGGGCGTATGTTTTCTGTTTCTGTCAGTGGGAATTTAACAAGATTACCACAAGTTCTCAGATCCCATGGGCTTGTGAAACTTCTCAGATCCCTTAGGTGTTCTCAAACCAGATCTATTCCTACAGTTCTTCATTCTTCCACTTCTTGTGTTTGCCTTCTGTGACTTGGGCAGTGTGGATGGTGCCCTTTCTGGTGAAGAGTGAGGCAAAAAAGTCACAGAATATCTCCATATCCTGGGTAATCAGATCTACCATTACATTCCAGTGAGGGCCCATATTTTCTCTTGTCTTCCTTCTATCACTACAGAAGTTCTTCTTGTTGCCTTTGTCAACCCTTGCCAGATGTGATTCTATCAGAGCTTTAGCTTTTCTGACCTGACCTGTTACTGCTTGAACAGTTTTTTTATGTTCCTCCAAGGGTACCTGTGCTTGCTTCCAACCTCTATATGGTTTCCTTTTTTGCATTTGAGTTTGTCCAGGAGCTCCTTATTCATGCAGGCCTACTGGCATTTTTGCCTGACTTTTTCTTTGTTGGGATGCAGTAGGTAATATAACTACCTATACAGTAAAATGTATTTTATAAAAGCCAGCATCAAGAAACCTGACATGTCTACACACTACTATGCCGTGCAATAAGGGTTTTCTGTTCCACAAAGAAACAATTCTTCTAAAAATACTTTACAATGAATAACAATTATCAGAGTGAAAATGTTCTTTCTCATAACTGAAATGCCACTAACTTCTAGAGTAAAAGCGGTAGTGTTACAGTTTTGACCTATGAACTAGTGAAGTAGTGAGGAATAATTTATACCATCCAATAGCAGTCATTTGTCTCCAGCAGATAATCATTACACACACTGCAGTTATTGAGAAAAAGGTCAAATAAATGCTGTAGTGTTCTTTTATAAAGGAAACAAACCCAGATTCTTTCAATAAAATCCATATTAAACATAATGAAAATAAACTTTGATAAATTATTTGTGAAATTAATCAGGTAGTTGGAAAAAGGAAATGCTAGTTCAACTGAGAAATAGTATTTAAACTCAACTGGGAATGGGCTGCGGTGCAGCACATAAACTAGTTTTGGGTTCATGACAAATTTAGCCTACCATGTGCACTTGAGAGTCTTTCCCAGTGGACTGGTTTGATGTGTGAGTGGTTCTTAATATGCATCTTGTTTCATCTTTTTAGTGTGTACAATGATGAAACATTAATTTTGTTATTTTTGTATTAAAAAAAACTCAGAGCACCCTTGCCTTCTTAGGAAAAAGGTTACTATACCCTAAGTTGTGCACTAATTCAACTGTATACTTACTGTGGAATGCTAGCTATAAAGCATTGTAGAAATAGTGCTATGACTCTTGAACATCTGTAACAGTATGTGTCCATGTTGTGGAAGGTCATGGTAAGTATCTTAACAGTGACCAGTTTCTTTTTGTGTCCAGTTCTGGTCTCCCTGGTATAAAAAGGACAGGGATATCCTGGAGAGAGTCCAAAGAAGGGCTACGAAGATGATTAAGGGCCTGGAACATCTCCCCTATGAGGAGAGGCTGAATAAGCTGGGGTTGTTCAGCCTTGAGAAGAGAAAACTAAGGGGGGACCTAATTAAAGTCTATAATTTTCTTAAGCAGGGGATGCAGGGGGAGTTGGCTGGCCCCTTTTCAGTGGTCTGTGGAGACAGGACAAGGAGCAATGGCTGCAAGTTGGAGCACAGGAAGTTCCGCACCAACATGCGGAAGAACTTTTCACAGTGAGGGTGACAGAGCCCTGGGACAGGCTGCCCAGGGAGGTGGTGGAGTCTCCTTCTCTGGAGATATTCAAGACCCGTCTGGATGCCTGTCTGTGCAATATGAGGTAGGGAGCCTGCTTTGGCAGGGGGGTTGGATCCGATGATCTCTCGACGTCCCTTCCAACCCCTACAATTCTGTGATTCTGTGATTCTGTGACTTAAGCATATGACATCAGGTCTCTGTAGAAGTACATAATATTCTGGCAAAAAGTATTTTATTTACATGTCAGAGATGGTCAGAAGAAATGTTAGTTTAATATAGAGGATTGTCAAAATCTGATAAACTCTTTAAAAATTCAAAATGATTGCTGCTGGTTCACTCAGTGGGATGCGGCTTGTTAACCTCTGACCTAGACACATAAGAATCTGTACTTTTTGTGCTAGATACAGAATTTAAGACCACAACAGAAAGGCCAATCCAAAATCTAAATCATAAAAATTCCTGCTGAACTATACTAGTCCGGCATATTTTTAAAGGCCACAGCACGAGTTTTGCAAATGGAGTCTGTTAATTTCCTTAATATTTCATGCTAAGCATGTGCATAGGTTTCTGCACAAAATTGCATCTGCACTGTGCACATGGACATTTACTCTATACCCAAAATCTCATAAAAACTGTCAAAGTAAATATTGCCTCATCTGTTCCACTCCTAGATCTTAATCTTCCAGCTGCCTTCCAGGAACATAATCTGAGTCAGGCATTGCAGAGAATATGGTTGATAATAGTGCTGTTATAATACTTCTACCTGATCGTCTTATGATTGATGTATTGACTTTGAGGCAACAAGAATCAGGCTGTGATACCCGTTTTAAACCCACACATCAGGTCCCACATTATAGCAGAAACCATTCTACTTAAAACAGGGCTGATCAACTTCCATGGATAGTCACAGAACTACAGAAACCCATGTCATCTTGTTGCAGAAGATGTTGCAACAACTCCTTTACTGCTAACTAGTCCTCATATAAAGACTTATGAGGAGGACAGTTATGAGGTAGCCTGAAAATATCTACAGAACCTCTGTTGTCATTGCATGATCTGGCTTGTAATTCTGGGAAATTGTTGCATGAGATGGAAAATCCCAACATCTTCAGCATGTTTTCTGAAGGTAGGCACTGCAAGAAGAGTCTATCTTTTTGAACAGGTAGATAAACTTGATAAGGTTATCTACTGTGAAATTGTATTAACATTTTTTATTTCCCTTGTCCTGTCTTCTTCCCTTGCTATATGAAGGATGCCAATAAGTGTGTTTTAATTCACATGGCTGATGGTTAAGGGAAAATTATTTAATTGCATTAATTAAAGGCTTCTTAAAATCTCATCCCTTATTAAACCTGTCAGCTTCCCCAGAAAACAAACTTTCCTGATAAATTGATTCATTTTATCTCATGAAAATGCCTATTGTCTGAAAGACAGATGATCTTACATTTAAAGAAATCACATTTTTGTAGAATAATGAATGATCTAGCGGTTCAGTAGTTCCTATTAGTGCTTTTATGGCACTTGGTGGTTTTGAACTAAGATGTTATTTATGAACTGAAAATCTGCTTTTCTGGAGAAACAATATTAAAAAAGAATAAAGAATTCTGGTGTGTGTTAGCATTAACTTGGTTTACAAGTGTAAGCTGTTAAATGATAGATGTTCTTTGTAAGAATGACTTTGATTTTCATCTATCATACAGTTTACTTCCTGTTAAACCAAATTACAAGTGTTATAGTAATGTGATCAGATGTGTTCTTTTCTTCCTTAGCTATTCTTTTGACACTTTATTAAACCTTTATGAAAAATCAAAATAAAATAAAGGAATTTGAGCTCAGGAAGAATCTTAAATATGTGCTGCACTTTACTGCAGCCTTTTTTCCTATCTATGTTCCCGTATTCTATAAGAATGCAAGTTGGTCACTCCTAACAGACTTGTTGAGGATTTGGTTTGCATATGTAAATTAAGTTTAAAATAATTAAAATAAATGTAAACATATTTATCATGCAAAATACACGGAAATTTTGATTAAAGTGCTCCAATTGCACAGTGCACAATTAGACAAAAAGGAAGGTAGTAATCAACCAGGTCTGATTTTTTCTGAAGTTCTGTTTAAAGCAGAGGAAAAAGTAAATGGAATTTTGAGATAACCTCATTATTTTTTATGAAGAATGCTGCTCTTTCAAGAAATAACCTAGCTAAATTCCTTAACTGCTGAGAGGTTTCAGAAGACAAGTTTTCTAGGTGTATAAATCTTGTAGTGTACCATTGTTATCTAACTTACTTCTCTTTGGAACTGTTATCTCTGCTTGTTTTTATCTATCTCCACTTCCTCATTTTTTACTCAGCCTTTTTTCTTTATTTATCTTTTTTTAATATTTTTCCTAGGTGGGAACCTTCCTATTTTTCAAAGATTCAGTAGTGTTTTCTTGAGCTGACCTGACACAAGCATAAAAGATAGTAGTAATGCATTAAAATGAAACAAACTTTACAGACTGGTAAAAGACACTTAATGGTCAAAATTACCAGAGCAAGTTGACATGCATGACTGCATTTCAGGTGATAGTTAAAATTGAAGTGTTACCTCTAAGGTAAAGATGATCCTGGTTCATTGCTATTGTTCAACCTACCCATTATCATCTCAGAAGCCACCAAATCCACTTGGTGCCATGTCAGTATGGAAATATTTAATTCTGATACAGTGTTTCTAAAAAGAAAGAGAAAATAATTACATTTTATTTTGATGGCATAATGCTATAAAGTAGAGGTCATTAAAATCCTATTCTGAAATCTCTTATGTGTAATAGTGCTCCTTACATGTTTCTGGAAAGTTTAAAATAATTGCAACTTTTTGTTATGTGAATGTTATTTCTCCTTTTCCTCTATGAAAGTAAAAATCAAAGATGATATGCAAGAATTTAGCAACTTTTATTTTTTAAATTGATACAAAAATACTTTACAATAAAATAACAATAAACATTAAATATAAACACAGGCATACATATGCACACAAATTTCTTCAACTACTCTGCTGAATTTACATCGTATCTTCTGTATCTCAGTAACAAGACATAAAATATTAAATGTGTCTTCATCACTCTGTTCCTGAAATAACCTAATAGAATGTGAAATGACAGATGCTTCAAGAGTGTTGTTTGACTATTGTACCAGACTTGTGAAGATGAGAAGGTAGCTGGAAATCTTAAAGGTGGAGAGACATTAGTATGGGTTACTTGATGTGATAAACTGAAGAAAAATAATAAAAATTAAAAAAGCAACTTTTTTTTTTTTTTTTGGTTTTTTTTTTTTTGGTTTTTTTTTGTTTTTGTGTGTGGGAGTTGAGATGCAGAATAGCAAAATTATGTCTTTTATATGCCTTAAATTTTAATTAAGAATATTCCAGAAATACCTTTGGTCATTCAGAATTCCATTTTGAGCAGAATAGGGGACACTAACTTTATATTAAATAGAAAAATAAAAAGGGGAACCTTTCAGGTAAGAGAAATAAACTTGGAAATATCAGAGTATGTCCCCAAACTTCATATTAAATACGCAGCGGAATGCTCTTTTATTAGTTGACTAAAAATTCCTGGAATTTTCACAGATTAATATCTTGTCATTGTAGGGTTTTTAAGATTTATGGCAATATATAAAAAATATTACTGACACTATACTTCAATCAGTAGGTCTGAAGCTTTGAACTCTTGAAACTCTTATTCTTTGTCAGATTTTATTTGTTTTTTTCATTTTCATATTGGTCTGAATGATATAAAATCATATTGTAATTAGATTCCTTTAGATCTGTTAATTATTTAGTTTCGATGTTTAATTTAAAAGATTGAGCATCTGGATTACTTTTACTATAAAATTTTGTAAACACTGAGCAAAGGTCAAATGTCATTTCTATAGATTAAGCTGCATAGGTACATGCCTATACATGTATAACCATCTTCATAGAAATATATGTATGTGTATGTGTGTATGTATAAAGTACAATTTCATCAAGTGTTGAGGTTTGAGTTTTAGCTGTTCTAGCCCTGGAAGCTATCACAAAGAAATTCCAGTTCCACTTCACATTCCTACTGTGCCCCTGCTGTTGGCAATAGCAACAACAACAAAAGAAGGTTTCAGTCAGATAAACTTGCTACACAGAAGCTGAGACAGAAACGAGAACAAATAACTAGGGCGGAAGGCAACACAGGCCAAGACTACTTCTTTCAGCAGCAACCTACTAAGAGAGTTTAAGCTAGGCATTGAACTACAGTGACTGGGAAAAGTATAATACTATCAATTACTAGGAGACACATCATTAAAATTAATATTACTGTTCCTTATTTTCTTCTCCTTCAAAAAATTTAATCTTTGTTTAATGTTATTTTCCAACAATATGGAAAAATATCCAATATAACTGCAGTTAGCAACAAACTTAATTTCCAAGAAATAGAAAAATAAGAAGCAGTTTGTAGTTTAGTTGTATGGGTACTTTTGACAGATTTTGTAGTCACTATAAAAAGACATCATAAAGTTCTATTAAAAATAATGTACATTTTATGCTTTATATTACTCTGCAGAAGATGTTTTCTTTCTTTTTCATTTGTACATTTATTTTCATTTCACCTCTGTATGAAGCTGTTTGAGTGTCTTATCTGTCCGTGGTTCTTTATCTCTGCTAGGCTTCTCTCTCTTCTCCTGTTCCAGAAATCAGAGATGTTTTATTCATCTGTCCCCAACTGAAAGCAGAAAATGTTCATCAAATTAACATTAACCAGGTTAATTAATTTAGGCAGGTAAAGCATTTCTTTCAATGGCAGCAATAGGTGAAGCAGCTTGGCCTTTCGTCCCTTCTATTTATTGGGATTGTTCTTGAACCAAATCGATGTTTTGATTAACCAAACTGCATACCTGGAAGATTATTACTACTGCATGGAAACAGTCAGGAAAAAGTAGGAAGGTTTACTGCTGGGGCTGATGGTAGTAGTATGATGGTAGTATTGTAACACATGTAATAGTACATTCTGCCCTCTGTTCAAAACAACTGCCCTAAAACTGACAGTAGGTAGCAAGATAAAACTTCCACTAACTAATAAATTCCTTGAAATAAAACCCTATTTTGATTTCAAGAATTTTGGAACCAGCAAACGATACCATATATCCACCCTGCTGGTGGGGTGGAAGGCAATTTCTCCATCTGGATATACTAAGAATACAAATAAAATTTTACTTAACAGCACATTAATTTGTAGGCTTGGTTTTGGCTTTTTTTTTTTTTTTTCTTGATCACTGTATAGATTGAAAACATACAGTGTTCAAGTTAGAATAGGTCAGTGTTAGAATTGGGGAGCAATCCACCTGCTTAAGAATATGTGTTCCTTTCAAGATTGTGATTGGAAGTTTTCCTGACTGGCAGTGTCTGCAGCGAACAGCCAATTTACTTGATTCTTTAAACAACTTTCTCAAAATTGCTTTGTTCTCATGTATGCATACCAAAGGAACAGTGTCTTCTTGGCTCTTTCATGTCTGTAAGTCAGAGACAGAATCTTTGAAGAACAGGGGCTAAAGGACTCTTATCTTGGTAACATAGCAGGTAGCAGAAGGCAACTTTAAACCCATTTTTTACTCTAAGAAGAGTACACACAGGGGACAGTAAACCAGAATGACACAGCTGATCACTTTGTCTTGTTCAGATTAGGCAGTTGGGATCAGAAATATGCATTCCATTGCCTGTCTTTGGGGAACAGCCATGCTTGCTCCTCCCTCAAAGTAGCATCTTTCCATTACATAATGGAAGAGATAATAGAAATAGAAGCATTACTTTCTACTTTTTTCACAAGAATATTTCCACACATTTCTGTTAAACAGTTATTAAACTAAAATATTTATATGTTTTTTAGATTAAAAAAAACCCCAAAATTTAGCAACTTTGTAAAATCAAGTGAATACTTGATTAAGAAGTAACTCTTTTATCATTGGAGAGAAAAATAATATGATTACACTTAGTGTTCTTCATTAATATTCATACACAGAAGTAGCAAACATAGATAAATCGTTAAAAATTGGAGCAAGACAAATTTGTTATTGTAAATATTTAAGCTCTCCCTGCTATGCATTTTTAATAAATTCTATATTTTTAATGTATCTATTGTTATGATGGCTGAACTACACATTTCTATTTCAGGCTATTTCTGCTTTATGACATATCATTTTGGGGGCATGATGTAATGCAACCTGGAGTATTAAGCTTTGACATAATTGGTATATGCATTTTCAGTATGATGGATTTGAGGGAAAGCATCTGCTCACCTACTGAAGTGTGCTCTATCTATACAATCCAAAACCATAAATTTAATGATTCTTAGTCATATCTGTTGAAGTGAAAGACAGTATAGAGTTGCCTATTAAACTCAATATATGCTGTGCAGGCCAATGGTTCTCCCAGGTCATCTATTCACCTATATATACATGTATTAAAAGGAAAAATAAGCCAGAGTGTAAGTCAAATCTTAGTTGGCAGCATTTTTCCACAAAATAATAAAGAATAGGATAGGGCAAAAGAGAAACTCATTAAGAAATCTGTTGAATTCATGCTCAGCATCTGAGGGCTACTTGTAAACAGAACAAAAAGGATTTCACATATGCATAAAAAATGTAGTCAGAAGATAACTCAGTATTTCATTCATTAACTCTGGGAACTCCAATACTAATCAAAACAGATATACTGAGGAAACATGATTTAAAATAACCTCCATAAGGAAATAATGTGCAAAATTTACAATACTTATTGCCATTTGAGCAAAGTAAAACCATTTTCAAGATCAAGTGGTCACATTTGATCAAATAGATTGAATGCCACCAGAAGTATGTTCTCCTTGAAAAGTCTCCTTTTAGTGAAGCTCCCTCAACTTCTACTAGGAAATAAATCATACCTTCCAGTGAATCACACAACCTCTATGTAAAAGTTCCTAAGTGAGTTATCTACTTGCCTTTTGTTTGCCTTGTTAGCAGAAGAGCAGAAAAAAAATACTGATGGATGATACGCTGATTCTTCAGTTTGGTCTTCACTGGGAGGGTTGATGCTGACACAGTGTGTGCTGTCAAATAAACCCACTG
Source organism: Hypotaenidia okinawae (assembly GCA_027925045.1). Lineage (NCBI taxonomy): Eukaryota > Metazoa > Chordata > Aves > Gruiformes > Rallidae > Hypotaenidia > Hypotaenidia okinawae. Next base: position 38,021,083 of record BSDF01000005.1, on the reverse strand, counting down.
TTAAAATTCAAATGCACATATGACTACAACCTTAGTAATTCAGGAGAAAGATAGAAACTATTTTACTGTTGACTCAGTTGGCATTGATGTCAGATACAGAAGTAGCAGGTTTAACCTTGAAATTATGTGAAAATCTGATAAAAAAACTTCACAGGTGCTTCCTATTCCTTTGCAGATAGCTGAAAAAAACCCCAAAAACAAAACCAACAAATCAAAAAACCACATCTTTAACTTACAAAAAATCCAACCAAACAACTAACCAAAAAAAAACCAAAACCCCACAACTTTTTTTTTTAACTAAAAAATCTGACATAGGAGATTTAAATGTCATCATGTTAAACTTCATAAGGAATTGGCTCCTTTTAAGATCATGAGTGAGATAATATACAGGGCTTAATAAATATTTAGGTTTCTATTTAAATTTGTCACAAAAACACTCAGTTAAATAAGAATGAATGGTGTAGCATAAAATAGAAGCTAAAAATTCTTCCAAGTCCAGTCATTACAATTACACTGATGCATTGATAAATATATATATTTATATAGTCCTGTTTAACATCTTCATTGACGACCTTGATAAGGGAATAGCATCCACCTTCAGCAAGTACGCCGATGACACAAAGCTGGGAGGAGTGGCTGACACGCAGGAACACTGCACTGCCATCCAGAGAGACCTGGACAGGCTGGAGAGCTGGGCAGGGAGAAACCAGATGAGGTTCAACAAAAGCAAGGGTAGAGTCTTGCACCTGGGAAGGAACAACTGTTTCTATCAGTACAGGCTGGGGGATGACCTGCTGGAGAAGAGCTCAGTGGAGAAGGACCTGGGGGTCCTGGTGGATGACAGTTTGGCCATGAGCCAGCAGTGTGCCCTGGTGGCTAAGAGAGCCAATGGGATCCTGGGGTGCATCAGGAGGAGTGTAGCCAGCAGGTCAAGGGAGGTGATCCTCCCCCTCTACTCTGCCCTGGTCAGGCCCCACCTGGAGTATTGTGTCCAGTTCTGGACTCCCTGGTATAAAAAGGACAGGGATGTCCTTGAGAGAGTCCAAAGAAGGGCTACGAAGATGATTAAGGGCCTGGAGCATCTCCCCTATGAGGAAAGGCTGAGAAGATTGGGACTGTTCAGCCTTGAGAAGAGAAGACTAAGGGGGGACCTAATTAATGTTTACAATTATCTTAAGCAGGGGATGCAGGGGGAATCAGCCAGCCCCTTTTCAGTGGTCTGTGGAGACAGGACAAGGGGCAATGGCTGCAAGTTGGAGCACAGGAAGTTCCGCACCAACATGCGGAAAAACTTTTTCACAGTGAGGGTGACAGAGCACTGGAATAGGCTGCTCAGGGAGGTGGTGGAGTCTCCTTCTCTGGAGATATTCAAGACCCGTCTGGATGCCTATCTCAGTGAAATGTCCTAGGGAGCCTGCTTTGGCAGGGGGTTGGACCCGATGATCTCTCGAGGTCCCTTCCAACCCCTACAATTCTATGATTCTATGATTCTATATATGCAGACGTTATTAATGCCATAATTGTTTTTGTTACTTTTTTTTATAAACCAATGTTATTCTATTCCAAAGCTCCTGGTATTGACTCAACTAGAAGCACTTACTACTAATTTGAAAAAGTATTATTGTGTCATTTGTTTTGACATTTCTATTCATAAAATATCTACCTTACTATATTTCCCTATTTAATTTCTGATAAGCATAATTCAGTGTGATATTTAAGAAAATCTTTGCTTATACTAGACCTTGAATAACCACTGAGATATAGGAAGTCAAAACTGATGTTGCTCCCATTTGAAGCAAAATCTTAGAAGTGAATAGGGCTTTAGTGACTAAACAATCGTATGTCCACATCAAGTACTTGATTATCTTTCTTTGATTAAAAATAGTACCTTGAAACTGTGAGAAATTTCTTCCAGTTCATTGTCTGTGAAACTTCAGTTTCTGATAAAGACTTAATTTTCAGTAACACTAAGCATTTCTGCCTAGGGAAAACAAACAAACAAACAAACAAACAAACCCCAAAACAACACACACACTACTTCCCCCCAGCCTTCAAAATAGCTATTAAAAATCCCACCTAAAATCTTGATCACCTATACCTAAGATCACATGGATTCTGATCCTAGCTTTGCCTTTTACCCGATAGCTAAATGATAGATTGCTCCGTTTTTCTTTGCTGCTCTTTCCCTTCCTGTCTTTCATTTTTCTGGTGTAGGAACTGGTTTCTCTGAACACTTATTCAGTGATTATTGATTTGAGATCTTCACTAGGATCCCTAAGAGGTACAGAAATATGAACACCATCAGAAATATCTCTTTAACTCACTAATATCACAGGTGTTATCTTTTTTCCAAGGAGTTTCCTGGACGTAGGATTTTATAAAAGGTTAAAAAATAAATTCTACATTTCATACCTATCTTTTTAGTGGTACATCCTATTGCAACCTGTTCTTTCTTGAGTCATTGCCCTATTTGAAAGAGAGGCTACAGCTGCCAAAATTGTTGGTTCATCTTTTGCTATACAGTGCATTGTATTGTGCTTCTCATAAAAGAGTATGACTACACAGCAAAGAAAAATGCTATTTAACTGTAACTCTGAGCCACTTGCAGCCTTCTAGATAGAAAAGGATATTACATGACACCTTGGTTATTTAAGGAAGGGTGTAGCCACATAGGAGGTTCTTCTTCAATTCATCCATGTTCAGCAGTAGTTCGTGTACTTACAGCTTAGACTGAGACTTCCAGTTATCACCCTTTCCCATAGTCAAACACATAAAATCGATTACTTATAACAGCTGAGATGAAAAGACGCTCACTGTGGAACGTCTCCCTCCGTGCCAGAAAGAAATCTCATAATTACCGTAATTTATCTAAAAATACAATAATCATCATTTTAAAATCTGCAATATATGAGCTGTTGTGACTGAGCAGCGAGAATGTCTGCTACAGAAAGGAAGTCAAGTCAGGAGCAACTGGTGACAGAAGGGCAATACAGAATCCCATAGCATCCAAACGAGAAGAGCAAAGCAGGTCTGATAGCAGTGGCAAAGAGACTAGGGGTTGTCAATCAATTCATTAATGATGGAGATGGTCCAAAGTCAAGCCTCTGGCTTGCAGGTCAGTGTCCAGATTCACAGTGCACATGAGCAGGTATGGCTACAATGTAGGTCAGGCAATGCCCAAAAATAAGGGTCTGAGCTTGAAAGCAGCATCCAAGTGGTGAGGGAGCACCTCCGACCTCTTTCACACAGCAATTTCCCAGCAGCCAGAATCCAGTTTAGAGTCTTGCACTGTGTCAGAGGTGGCTTTTAGCATAAGCAGCTTAACTCCTGAAAAGGATCCTGACAGTTGGTTGTCCCAATACCAAAGCCCTAAAGATTAAATATAACCTTTTGCTGTTCTGTTTTAAAAGAACTGCCTTGTCAGAGTTAAAACAGAACTCAGGCAAAACTGCATTTAATTTACTAGCTAGCTAAACATTATTTTTAGCCATATATTTTATAGCCAAGACCTCACACTGGCTTCTTCAGTAGCTTCAATAATCTTGGGTTGTTTTTTTTTTTTTAATTGAAAGGTTTTGGACATGATCTGTAAGTGGAAGGAAAATAGAAAAATTACAAGATGTTGAAAATACCGAAAAATAGTCAAGCACGTATGACAATATAATCTAAAATTTGCTTGCAATGAATGTTTGATTAATACTGAAAATTTATTAATGGATAGAAGTATTGACTCTAAAATTCACCCAGGGTACTTCTTTCTAATCATTAAATCATTTCAGTAAAATCTGTTGTTAGAAACAGAGGTTTCAGAATCTTGAGCTCCTTGGAAATGTGCTTGTTATTTTTATCCACAGCTGACGTGCTAGGGAAGAAGAGCAATTTTGTTTACTCCCAGGTGGTTTAAATTTGATTTGAACTCACAGCTGAGTTTAAGCTGATGAATAGCTTTTTATTGAACATGAATAAATTGAGAAATTCAGATTAGTCAGCCACTTTTTCATCATAATTTAAATTCCAGAGAAGATGCATTTAGCAAAAATAGACCAAAAAGGTACACACAATTGATGAATTGTACATGATGACTAGCTGAATTAATAAAATCATTAATGAATATAATGCTTTTCCAGGTCTTTACAGTATTGGTGTTCTTATGAAAAAGAATTTGGATGAAAGAAAGGGAAAAAATACTTCCATCAAAAATAAAAACAAGTAAATGCATGAACCAACAAGTATACAGACCAATGCAGAGAAGGAGATTCCTGCTCATAAGCATACATAATACAGCTCTTCTGCGCAGACTGAATATCCGTAATAAACATTTAAGTTATATTTAAAAGCACCTTATATGGTCTTTTGAAAGCTAGACAGTATTGAGAACCTTGTCAGCATTCAGTTCAACATCGAAGTCTTAATATCGTTCTCAAAAAGAGAAGATAGTCCTAGCAATCCCTTCTGGAGCCAAGGACTGAAAAAAATCTGAATCTGTCTAGCTGTTCACTGGTAAGAAAAAGGCATAATGGAAGTTAAGGTAAACACATAGTTTCAGTTACATCTTTTTCTTCCTGGCAAAATGCTGGCCATTCTTCTATTTCTGCAGAAAAGTTTTTATAGGGATTTTTTAGATATCCACATGCGTGTGGGTATTTGGAAAATATTTTGAGACCAGAAGATAACAATGGCTACATTGTTACTATAGTATTCTGCTGAGACACCTAGAGAGCAGTGACATTTCCTTCTCGTAAGAATGACAAATTATGTGAGTCTGTTATCTAGAGAAAGAAGGAAAGAAGTAACCAAGAAAGGAAATATTAGAAAGACTACCTTTGTATTTAGTGAAAAGTTGTTAGACCCCATTAGTGCTGCTAATTTTGCTTTTGGAGCCCTTTGAAAACAGAATAGCTTGATTCTATATTGGTTCATTTAAAGAGGTTACAGGGGTATGTCTGTGTGTTTGTTTGTCTTGTTATTATACAAAAATTATTTGATAACACTAAAACATTACATCTGGATACATTTTTAGAAAATAATTTACAGATTTCAGATAATAGCAACTTAGCAGTGGAGTTTTCCCAGAGTACCATAAAAATAACTGTATTGAAATGTAATAAACTTTGAGTAACTTGGTACTTAATAATTATCTATTTTCGATATTGTAGTGCTGCTTATCATAAATATGTTATATGTTTTTATCATGTGCTTATTTTACATATAAAAATACTTCTCAGAAGTTGGACAGATCTTAATACAACATGAAAAACATCTGCAAAACAATCACAGGAGCTTTGTACACCCAAGAGATAACTGCAGCCCTCTAACAAATAATACCATCTGTTGTCTGTTTAGTTAATGTATTTATAAATTCTAGCGGTTTCTTATTATTTGGTAGTTAGTAGTAAAATATTACAAAATTTAATTGAAAAACACTTGGGTTTATGTGTTCATTTAGGACACTAATCTCTCAACATCTGAATGCACAGCTAAGCAGTGTGATGTGCACATTTTCATTTACAAGGATTACATTCAAATCAGTTTATTTACAACCCTAGTACTCTAGACTGAATATAAATTTATGTCCACATCAGATTGAGAGAGTGGGAGTTTGATACCTTTTCTAAGGTTGAAGGTGAGTCACTTAGCTCTTTTTTAATTACACTTGCTTTACTTTCTTTGTTCATTTATAAACAGAGCAGGACACCTATTTGAAAAGCAGCAGTCCTAAATATGGACATCTGGGGGGCATGATTTGCTGGTTGATAGAATGGTGATGGGTTTTGGAAAGTACTTTTGTCAATGAAAATAAAAAGTTAACAAGAAGTAGGATTATTTTAGCGTGTTTCACAGCTGTTTTGTAGCAAGTTTGAATTAGTTTAGTGTTATCAACAAATATAAACAAGTTGGTGCAATGACTGCTTACAAGCTTTCTGACTAAATATTCAGCCCATGAAAGTGTGGTTGGAATTTAAAGAAATACATAAACTTTTTTTTTTTTCATATTTTGTGCTCCTAAACACAGGAAAAAACTGACATTTCAATTTACCTGTAGAAAATTTTGAGTGCTACTGAATAGAAAAGAGTCATAATTACACAACGAGGGAAATTTTGCGTTTAGAAATATAGGAGTATCATATTCAAACTTCTCCCTCTTTCCCAGCATAGGTAAATTGTACTTGGGTTGTATTAGACACCTGCAAATGTGCATACTAAAAAGACTGAAACAGAAAACTGAGTAGCAAGCAATACACTGTAATAAGAGAGACTAGCCGTGACATTAAAGACATCTAAAACCTACCATGAAAAGCAATCATTGATGACAGTGTTTCATAAAAATAGATTACCCATTCCTTATAAAGAGGGTATAATTGTTTCTGTATTTAACATACAGCAAGCATGCATTATGTACAGACTTATTTTTTGTGAGACACATACCAGGCAGGAGTCTTGCAGTATTAGGAAGATGTTTTAATGTCTGTTGTTACGTCAGTAATATTTCTTTAATGTCACAAGATTTTCACATATGTTGGTATTGGTAGGCTATGTGAGATAACTAGGTGTATACTTGTTTGATGCAATGAATTAAAGACACACTACATGTAAATATGAATTTTTTAAAGTACTGAATTACAAATAAATTACATTAATTAAATATATACCTGCACTGTATGATGTATTAAATAGTTGAATAATAGCTGTGTTTTGAAATTATCTTATTCTTGGTCTATGTGGTGGTTGAGCCCTGGCCAAAGGCCAGACGCCCACCCAAATCAGTCTATTACTCCCCTTCTTAGTTGGACATGGGAGAAATAATATAATTGGGTGGCTCAAGAGGCAAACTCATTAATGACTCGGGCAAAACAGACTCAACACAGAGTGTTGAAGAGAAAGTTATATAATTTATTACACTACACTAAAGAGAAAACAGTGAAAAGGAACCAGAGTCAGGAGTGCCACCAACAATCTTGAAACAAATGCAAAACAGGCAAACACTTTCCCCCACCACTCCCTCCTTAGCAGGCTTTAGTTAGAAATTTGCTCCCTTCTTCCCTCCTGGTCGCAGCCCAGGAGGGGCAGGGACTGGGGAAAATGGGGGTCTTGGTAACACCTTCCCCCCACCCCTCCATTCTAAAGCAGACTTCCCTTTCAGCTATGATTTTGCTCCCTTCTTCCCCTCTCCTGCTCACAGCACAGGACAGGGGGGCAGGGACTAGGAGATGGGGGCTTTGGTCAGTCCCTCGTAAGATGGTTTCTTTCTCAGACGGAATAGGGGCATCCATTCCACACAGCCTCCCCCTGCTGCACCGTAGGATCTCACCCATAAGAGCCAGTCCTCCACAAACTTTCTCCAAGGCAAATCTCTTCCCACCGGGCTTCATCTCTGCTATGGCAGGCAGCAATCAATCACAGTGTCTCTCAGTCCCAGTCCTCCACGGGGCTATGATGCCTCCTCCAGCAAACCTGTTTGGCTCATCTCTGTAGGTCGCTTGTGCTGGCAGGGGCTCATCCCAACATAAGTCACTGCATCTTCTCTATGTCTCCACTGGTTCCATCCAGCGTGGAGCCTCTCCACCAGGCAGGTCGGGTCTCTGCCTCCTCCATGGCTCCTCTCCTCTGGCTACTCCACCTGCTTCAGCTCGGGCTGCAGGGGCAATCTCTCGCCTGGGTACCTGGGCGTCTACTCCTCCCCCAGCCTTCCCGGCCTTTTATGTCTGTCAACTGCTTACATTTATATGCAAATATACACCCCAATGCCCTTAAAGGGCCAAAATTGCAGCCTTCCTGGCACTCAGTGTTCTGGTGGAGTCTTTGTCTCCTATATGTGATTCTCGGAGATGCTATAAACAGGCCTGCAGAAGACTCTAGCAGCCATTTTCTGCAGCACCTGGCCCTCTCTCAGTAGCCAACTATGCAAAACTGCGACAGTCTATGAAAGGATTTTTTCACTCTACTGATGTATTTATCTTTGTTTTTCAGAAAATGTTAGTGTTTCTCTGTTTTACTACCATTAGAAGGTGTTTTTTGGGGTTGGGTTTCTTTTGGGTTTGTTTTCGCTTTTTAGTTCATGAATATGAGTGCTATTCACAGATTGTTTCAGCTTAAGGAAGCATTTCAGTAGGTTAAACTTACATAAATCTTTGGTGCAGGTAGAGAGTTATATGTATAATTCAGAAATAAAAAGCAATAATTTGCTTTGTTATTCCATAGCTTAGAAGGATGTGCAACTTAAATAGACTCCATACTGTTAGAGGAAAAAATACCCACTCTTGTTTAACAACATAATTGACAAGAAATTATGTTTAATGTAAAAATAAATGGTGCATGAGTGGTAGCCACACATCCACAAAACAGCATATCCAGCTTGCACAGGACAGTTGGTGTTACTGACATAAGCATATTGTTCCACTCTATTAATTCACAGTTCTATTTCTGTCTGTTCTGCTTATATAGGCCTTGGGTTACTCCACAGAATAAGCTCCAGGTAATGATCCAGCTGTACCTTTGTTGTTACTGGTGATAATATGCACAGCTCTGTAAAACATGTTTTCAGGCGACATGTGCTTGTGGTGGGTTGACCCAGGTTGGATGCCCAGTGCTAAAGCTGCTCTACCACCCCTTTCCTCAGCTGGGCAAGGGAGAGCTGTAATGTGGTTCAGGAGATAAGGACAAGGAGATCATTAACCAATTACCATCATGGGAAAAACAGACAACTTGGAGAAATTAATTACCAAATCAAATCAGAGTAGGATAATGAGAAATAAAACTAAACTTTAAAAACCCTTTCCTAAGCTTTACTCCTGATTTTTTGTGTTACCTTCTCCCAACTGGTAGCACTGGGGAACAGGAAATAAGGATTATGGTCAGTTCATCACATGTTGTTCCTGCTGCCTCTTCCTCCACAGAGAGGACTCCTCACACTCTTCCCCTGGTCCAGTGTGGGGTGCCACTCATGGGAAATAGATCTGCACAAATTTCTCCAACAGAAGTTCTTTCTGCAAACTGCTCCAGTGTGGGGCTCTTCCACACTGCTCCAGCATGTCTCCCGTGTGGGTTCACAAGTCCTGCTCCAGCATGGGCTCCTCTCTCCATGGGTCCACAGGTCCTGCCATGAGTCTGCTCCAACACAGACTCCTTGTGGGGTCAAAGCTTCTTTTGGGCTTCCACCTGCTCTGGCACCGAGTCCTCCACAGGCTGCAGGTGTATATGTCCACCACGGACCTTCATGGACTGCAGGGAGAAAACCTGCCCCACCATGGTCTTCTCCAGGAGTTGCAGAGGAATCTCTGCTCTGGCACTTGGACATCTCTTCCCATTCCTTCTTCACTGACCTTGACATCTGCACCATATCCTCACTCCTGTCTCCAGGTTGCTGTTTTGCAGTAAGCATTTTCCCCCTGCTCAAATACGTTATTCCAAAGACACTACCACCATCACTGATGACTGTAGCCTTGGACAAATGGCAGGTCTGTTTTCAAGAAAGCTAGAAGTGGCTCTATTGGACATGGGGGAAGCTTCTAGCAGTTTCTCACAGAAGCCACCCCTGTAGCCCCCCCACTACCAAAATCTTGTCAAACACAATACGTACACGCTTTTAATAATCCCTAATATAAATTATTTACATTATTCAAGAATTTGAACATCTTCTTGGTAAGATTCTCAGAATTAATCAATAAAGTTTCTGTATTTGAACAATGCATCTAAGGATCTTAAAATTTCCTTGACTGAGTTGGAAAACAGTTTTTCTTCAGCTGCTTCTGCTCAAGGCAAGTTTTTCATTAGTCCATCAGGAATGTGCAGTCAATAGCTGTTGTCTCCAATGACAAAAACATCTCATTCTCTCTGAGTCTATTTCTAGATCTATATATCTAAAGCTTTTATCAAGTACCTGTAACAAATTCTTCACTAATGCTTAAATCTGCAAGGCGCTCTAGATTGATACTTCAGGTATTTGTGGCAAGTTGAGTGTGGAAATAATGAGGCTCACAAAAGATTACAAAAAAGGATAACTTTTCAGTTTAAATGAGATTTCAAAAAATGTACAGATATTGACAGAACTGAATCATTGTTTTCACGTTTGCAATGTCAGTTTCCTCAGGAAAATAAAGATGGTTTAGGTTCATTCACAGTCTTCCAAGATTTCTGAGGTTCTTTCCTGAGATGGGTGATACACATATCTTTTCCTGAATTTTCCATTCTTTCTTCCATTTCTCATCCCAGAGTTAAGAAGTCATGATAAAAAGGCATGACTTACGCCAGTTACTGTCTTCCTGGCACATTGCTTTTCCTGCAGAATTTAGAGTCTGCTTCCTCTATTCTCCAGCTCTTTTTGGCAGATGATGTTCTTCCCTGATATCCAGGGAATCCAAGTCTGCCATGGTGATTTCCAGGTTAAACTGATAATTAGGTAAGATTCAACTAGATAGGAACAAATTAGTTTCTTGATTTGCATGTAATGAGTGACAACAGAATTGTTAAAAAGAGTGGCTTTGATCTGTTGACTTAGATCACAGTGTTAATCCTGACTTGACAGATATTAGTAAAGGAAGATTTCCTTGATGGCAAATGTGATAAAGGCAAAGATCATTTAATTTAGTGGGATCTCAGAATATGGCCCTGGTCAGTTCACATAAAACTTCTGTCCAAAGCTGTCCTTTCACTGAATTGTACTCTACATTAATTTCCTGTGCTTTGCTTCATGATTTACCTATCAGATTTTTGAAACAATATATGACTTGGAAACACCTCCACAGCACACAGGAAATATAAGTGCTTTTATTAGTATTGTGATCAAAGGAGCAGTTGTACACAACCTTGCTTCCTAATAAAGATTTCTATTTATCACATTGGTTTGGGGTTTTTTTTTTTACATCACATACACTCTGTTTCATAAACCAGATATCAACAGTCTCCCTTTCCTGCTGAAATTAACACATTTGTACAAGAAAGGCACCTAATCCCTGTTTTGTATCAAATGTATGAATCAGGTAAGGTGAGAGAATTGTTATTTTCACCTTCTGAAGGAAAATAGAAAGAGCAAAATTTTCAAAGCTGCCTATGGAGTCTGCATATCTACCTGCTGCTGCAATCCTACAGACAACTTCAAAACCTTCAGATTTTTCAGTTTACAGGTGGATTAAATTATTTATATGAGGCTTCTAAGATTATTTATTCCTTAATGATCTGTTTTTAGTGGTTCACATACCAAAAGACAGTGTTTCAGGTGTGTTGGTGTTTCTTTGACATGTGTCAAAATTATAGCATAGCTATAGCAGTCAATGGGTTGCTGATGCTCTGTGTCATGAAAAGAATTGTTGCCAAAGTTGACTCTTTTTACATATGAAATGTGTTGGTTTTCACATTATTGCATAGAATATTGCTATTGTTAAAAGTTGGACCATGAAGGATCTTCAGCTGAAGCAGCTGATGAGTCACTTTCATTCTAAGCTTTTTTGCTTTTTTATTTGCTGACTAACCCAATAAGCAGTTTACCCAGCAAACTCCATTGATAACACGGATTGAGAGGAATCTAAGAAACAAAAGAATAGACAGGTATCCTGCCTCATTCTTTTATGTTGTTTCATTTTCCAAATAGATTTCTATGTAACCTATTGTTTATGTAAAGATGAAGTTTTTTGTATGACTGTTTTTAATTTGTAATGAGAAACACTGTAATCTGTGAAGGTGCTCATGACTCCATGTTTATTTGGGGGTTTTAAACATTTTGAGGGTTTTAAAAGAAGAATAGGTTTGGGGATTTTTTGGGGATTTTTTTCTGAAGAAAACAGACATGTCTGAATAAAATACCTCATGAATTAATTTCCTAGATTTGTGCAAACACGACTCTGAAAATCAAATTAAATATTTTGTTTAAGACACAAAAATGTATTATTTAAGTATTTCAGAGGAAAGTAATTTCCATTTTAAAGCTAGGGTGAAGGTTTTTCCCATCTACAAGTGAAAACATTCAAAGTCTTTTACAGTTATTAAAAGATTAAGCTGCAATAATGTTTTTTGATGAAACTAAAAAATATACAGTAAAACACTAAAATTCCTGTCTTATGGACATGACTTCTTACCCACAAAAACAATTCTGTAAGTGCTTTTATATTTCTTTTAGACCTTTTCGATATTTGACAAATACATCAGTGTTGAATTATCTCAAAGTAGGATATATTCAGTGGATATGTCCAATAGGTTATTCATTCTTTACATGTGTGCTGTTTTGACCCTGCCTAGAGGCTAGATGCCCACCAAAGTAACTCTAACATTCCTTTTTTCAGCTGGACAGGGGAGAAAATAGATACTGAGAGATTTACAATTTGAGATAAGGACAGGGAGAGATCATTCTGCAATCAGCGTCACAGGCAAACCAAATTCAACATGGAATAAAGGAAAGAAACTCTCTCATTTATTACACTACACTGCACACCCAGTGACACCAGAGTTGGGTAATGAGAAGTGCACCCAGATCTTAAAGCACTTCCCTCCACCCCTCCCTTCTTAGCAGACTTCCCTTTAGTCATGATTTCTCTTCCTTCTTCCCTGCCATGATGGAACTGGGAGGGGCAGGGAATGGTTTTTATCTGTCAGTTCCTCACAAGTTATTTTCCTTCTCAGCCAGTAATGGGGGAGCATTCCTCACACCCTTCCCCTGCTGCAGCATGGGATCCCACTCACTGGAGACAGTCCTTCATGAATTTCCCCAATGTAAGTCCTTTCCCACAGGGCTTCAGCTCTTCACCAGCTACCCCAGCGTGGGTCACTTTTATGGGGTGCAGTCATAAATCATAGAATGACTCTCAGTCTCTCAGGCCCAGACTGCTCCAGCCTGCTCTCCCACTGAGTCACAAACCACTCCCCAAACTCCACAGCTGCAAGTGCTGCCACAGGCTTGCTCCAATGTGGGTCAGAGCTTCTTCTGTATGCCTCCACCTGCTCCAGTGTGGGGCCTCTCCACAGGCTGCAGGTGGGGTCTCTGCTCCCTGTCCTCTTCCATGAGATGCAGGGGACACCCACTCCACCATGGTCTTCAGAGAATCTTTTCAATGCCTAGAGTGCTTCCTTCCACCTCCTTCTTCACTGACCTTGGTGTCTGCAGACTTTCTTATGTCTTCTCATTCCCTTCTCTGGCAGCAAAAAGCATCTGCTTGCATTTTTTTAACTAAGTGTGATTCCCAGAGGCACTATGACTGTCACTGATGGGCTCAGCCTTGGTCAGCAGTGGGTCTGGCCTTGAGCCCAACTGGTGTCTACTCTGTATAACCTAGGGGAAAGTTCTAGCTGCTTCTTGCAGAAGCCACCCCTGCAGCCCCCTTTCTCCACCAGAACTTTGCCACATAAATCCACAACATTGTTAATGGCCACTAGTTAGTAACATTAGTAAGTAACTAGTAGTAACACTATCCGTTTTTAGGTTTTTGTTCACAGAATCATAGAATGGTTTGGTTTGGAAAGGACCTCAAAGATCATCTAGTTCCACCTCCCTGCTGTGGACAAGTACACCCTCCACTAGATCAGGTTGCCCAAAGCCTCATCCAACATGACCTTAAACACTGCCAGAGAGGGGCCTTCCACAAATCCTTCTGGGCAACCTATTCCAGTGCCTCACCACCCTCATAGTAAATAATTTCTTCCTAATATCTAATCTAAACCTACCCTCTTTCAGCTTGAAGATATTGCCCCTAGTCCTGTCACTATAGTCCCTGGTGACCAGCCCCTCTCCCACTTTCCTGTAAGACCCCTTTAAGTATTGTGTTGTGGTTCTGCTGCACGCCAGGAGCTGAGCACCCTGCAGCCACTCACTCTGGGGGATGGAAAGGGGAAAGGAAAAAGGAAATAAAACCAAAGGCAAACCTTGTGGGTTGTGATACAGATAGCTTACTGGCACAGCAGAGAGACAAGTAACAATATTAGGACTTTTATAGTAAAAACATATGAAACTGGTGATCCACAATGCAGTTTCTTACTGAACCACACAACTCAGGCTGTACAGTCCAGAGCCATCCTGAAGGTAGACTGTCCCCAAAAACTATGCATTCTGGAGGCATGTACTCCTTCCCCCACAAACCCAGCCCCCTTTATGCTGAGCATGACATAATTGATATGGAATACTGTCTTTGGCCAGTTTGGGTCACCTGTCCCGGCTGTGTCCCCTCCCAGGTTCCTGGGTGCATCCCCCCACCTTCTTGTCAGCAAGGCACTATGAACACCTGAAAAGTCCTTGACTGTTTTGCAATGTCCAAAACTATCAGGGTGTTATCAGCAGTGCTTCCACCCTAACTCCCAAACACTACACCAGCTGCTAGAAAGAAAACTAACTCTATCCTAGCCAAAACTAGAACATATTGGTAGGCTGTAATTTAGTCTCCCCAGAGCCTCCTCTTCTCCAGGCTAAACAACCCAAATTCTCTCAGCCTGTCTTCATAGGAGAGGTGCTCCAGCCCCCTAATCATTTTCATGGCTCTCCTCTGGACTCATTCCAAGAACTCTATGTCTTTCATGTCCTAGGGAACGCAGAGCTGGTACAGTTCTCCAGGTGGGGTCTCATGAGAGAAGAGTAAGAGAGGCAAAATCTCCCTCGTCCTGCTGGCCACACTGTTCTTGATGCAACCCAGGACACGGCTGGCCTTCTGGGCTGCTAGCATGGGCACACTGCTGGCTCATGTTGAGCTTGTTGTCAATCAGCACCCAAGTCCTTCTCCTCAGGGCTGTTCTCAATCCATTCTCCACCCATCCTGTAGTTGTGCTTGGGATTGCACCAACCCCAATGCCTGACCTTGCACTTGGCCTTGTTAAACTTCAAGCATAGGCCCTTCCCTCCAGGACGTCAACCTAACCACACAGCATGATGTCATCAGCAAACTTGCCGAGGGTGTGTTCTATCCCACTGTCCATGTCACCAACAAAGATGTTGAACAGTACCAGTCCCAGTACTGATTCCTGAGAAATACTGCTTGTTGCGGCCTCCACGTAGACATTGAGCCATTGACTGCAATTCTTTGAGTGTGACCATCCAGCCAATTCCTTATTCACCGCATGGTCCATCCATCAAATCCATGTCTCTCCATTTTAGAGACAAGGATGTTTTTCTGGACAGTGTTGAATGCCTTGCACAAGTCCATAAAGATGATGTCTGTCATCCTTCCCTTGTCCACCATCTCTGTTACTCCATCACAGAAGGACACCAGATCTGTTAGACATGATTTGCCTTCAGTGAAGCCTGAATACAGGTGATCAGCTCAATTACAGAGGAAAGGAATTGAGAATATCTTTATATTAGCATTTCTGTTCTGATCACAGGCCCATTTTCTGAAGCAAATCCGATCAGCGTAGGTTGCTTCAAATTAGAGTGCACTAGAAAGCACAAACTGGATTCCATCCACATGACACTATGCTGGAAGGCAGGCATCAGAACTGTATTTAATTTAAAATGAGAACAGACAAATTAAATACCTGAAATGCATCTAATGTGAATTCCAAACCTTCAAGTGTTTCTCTCTACAAATCAGAGCTTTTTTCGACTAGTTGGTAATGTACATGTTGTCTCTGTGGTCCAGCGTTAGCATCTGATGTAGGCTTGTCAGCCTGGCACTAGACAGGCCGATAAAGGGATTTTTTTTTTTTTTTAAACTGTTTTAGTTTCCTGTCTGGATTTTTTGTCCAGGTGGCTTTACCCTACAGTCATCCAAACAGGTATATTTAAAATTAAGTGAGGACAGGTTAGTGATTCTCCTGGTAGTAATCAATGCAGCCATTTTATGAATCCAAACTGTTTACATAGTGGAGAGAGGCTATTTAGGAATTAAAGTTCTTCCAAACACCTTCTGAAGTCTCCACTGAGTATATGAAAAGCTCATATTTTGTTCTATACATAGACAGAATTTTTATATATCTATCAAAATAACTAATACCAGTAAGGTCTGTGGTGCAGAAACCATTTAAAGGAGAATAATGCCTTCACTGGCATGTTTTTAGGTATTACATAACATGGTTCTGTTATTTCAAGTAGTAGACAAAACTTTGTTATCTTAATTTATTTTTAAAAGTAAGGGACAAATATACAATGATACAAATATTATTTCTTGTAAGTAATTGCAGTACTAGTAGTGATTTGCTAATTTTCTTTGCAGACTTTTCAGTGTTAAAGGAAGGGAAACTAATAGGAAAGGTAAGTGAAAAAGAAGTGAAAGAGGCTGTAATGGGCTACTGGAAAAGCAAAAGAGTAATGACAGGGAAAAGGCTTTGTTTTCTAAAAATAAGTATCATAGAATCATGGAATGTGTAAGGTTGGAAGGGACCTTTAAAGGTCATCTAGTCCAACCCCCCTTCAGTAAGCAGGGACATCTTCACTAGATCAGGTTCCTCAGAGCCCCATCAAGCCTGACCTTGAATATATTCAGAGATGGGGCCTCCACTACTTCTCTGGGCAATGTGTTCCAGTGATCAGCCACCCTCATATTGATGATTTTTATTTTTTTCCTAATATCCAACCTATATCTCCCCTTTTCTAGTTTAAAACCAGTACCCCTTGTTCTAGTGCTACATTACTGTTTGTTTTCTGTTTAGCTGTTTGTAAAGCACAACTCATGTAAAAACATCTTTTATGTTTTTCATGATTTTAAAATATTGTATGTGATGTGATACACTTGCAACACAATTCTGGTACAGATGTGAAATAAAACATGAGTTCTGAAAGTTATCTAGACTAAGTTCAGAATATAATTTTCTTATACTGGTTTACTTAGATATTGAAAGGAAAGAGTTTAACACAGTGGAACATGCATAAATCTCACTAACAAAGTTCCTGCTAATTCTTTGTTTCTTTCACAACTCACTTGTGTTTAGCACAGACAGGATTGCTGGGCTTATTTCTAAAGAAAATCAAAATCTTGTTGCAAAGCCTTAGCAAAATATGCTCAAAAATAGCAACTTATGTTACTATAAATACCCATTTATGTTGCATTACACTTTGAAACAGAAAGGATATCTTCATGGTGCTTGTTGTGCTATAGATTTCAGTATTTATGCTTAGTCATTTGGAAAAGTTTATTCTACATTTATCATTTTTAAAATCATGTAAGGAAAGAGGGATAAATATAGTTACTAGATTTCTTATTCATACCTAATGTATAACCTAAATTGAACAACATAATTACTATGCAAAGTTTACAGTGTGTCTCAGAATGTTAACACACCACTTGAGAAATTGCACTTGTAGGTTTCTGGAATATCCTACATTATTTTTTTCCCCTCTTACTTTTTCTCTTTCCAGTTTTAGTAGCTGATCATTTCAGGTAAAATCATCAGACTGCTAAAGTTGATGTCAGAAGTGCCTGCTAACTTTCATGGAATCGATGTGTTCATTTTTTGCTAAGTGAGTGGTTGTCAGTGTGTTAGTATGAACAGAAACAGATCAAATGATAGTGAACACTGTTTATAAAGTACAACTGGATTATCTCATTTTATCTGCACACCAGGTCAAAATAAGACAATAATTCCTTGCATTATTAGGTGCTGTTATTGGTACAGTTATGGATACCTAGCTGATTTTTGTTACCTGTCTACCCAAGAACACAAGATACATCAGCAATGGAGGTGTGTTTTAGATTTTTAATTCCACACCCTGAACTAGAGCTCCATGCAGCATTTTGTTATCTTTTGCTGTTCTTTATGGAGAATAACTATAAAGGAAGAAGGTTCTGCTATAAAGTTCTGTGTGCCAATAAATCAGTAGTAATGCCTAGAGCAGAGTGCCTCCACTAGCACAAAATAAATGCTGATACATTGGGAAGAAAAATAATGCAATATAATTGTAATAATATGTTTATAATCAATCAGACTTTAAGCTTGCAATCATGTTAATGCAATTTAGTACTGTATAACAGTCTCTGAATAAAATTAATGAAAGGTAGGACTGTGGTGGTTAGTTCGTACATCAGGTGATCTTCACATAAAAAAACTCACCACTTTTTTCACCAAGCACACTCTACCACTTCATTCTGATTCAGTTTTCTGTGTTCCTACAGTCGCTAACAGGACAGTAAACAAGAGCAGAAATGTCCAAATTTTATAAATGAGAGAATAGCAAAGATCTTCCTTCCCTACTAAGCGCAGTGGAAACAATTCATATGAACACTTTCTCAGCTGCAGTGTTTTTAATCTAATTCAAGGATGTACGAATGTAAATTTTACATTGTGGGCATAATGATTCAATTTTGTAATACTGGATGAAGAAAAGGTTACACTTTACACTAGGTGGCCAATCATTGCTTCTTTGATAGTTATTGCAATGACATTATTTTGATAAAATAATTTATCATAAGTGTATAGGTAATGTAGCTCAATATCAGAGTAACATTTTTATATTCTATGGCTTACTGGGCATTTTTTACAATTGGGAGAATACCACCTGAAGACTTTTAAATTTTTTTAAAATAAATTAAGTATTGCATAATTTTCAAATATAATAAACAATTTATGTTATGACTTGAATAAGGAAGAAAATGACAAAATTATTATAGGTAAAATAACAGCAAGATTTCATGTCCTATTAACTAACTGAATTGTATTGGTAGGACACAGAACTGGTGTGTTTAACATTAAAAGTGTTTTATCCTAAGTAGTAAGGTAACTTTTTTTAGCTGTCCTGGATTAATAATTTTACTGTCTTGCTATTTGTGCATGCATTATCTGCAGTACAGGTGTCCTTTTATCAGAAATTATTAAAGTAGTTTAAGGAAAAATATACAGGTATCCTGAAGGTAAAGAATATGGACCTTTATATAATATTAAAAAGGAGTAATTGTAGAAAAATTTTTAGAGCTTCTCAAATTATTGTGAGACTCCAGAGGAATGATGTGTGAATGTTCCATAAGAGCAAAATTATAATTGGCTTATTCATGCAAGTAGTTCTCTTGAAATCAATAGGATTATTTGTGTGATCTAGGTAGTGACCAGTTACTTTTATTCTTATTAGAAGAGTATTGGACTGCTGGCATGTTTTAGTGTTTCCTAGAACAGTACAAGTTTTTTACACAATAATTTGATGTTAATTTTCTGGCATCCAGTACAATTTGGCTCCCTGTGATTCCTCAATTCTGATTTAAAAATGAATTAGATATATATACGCTTTCCTCCTCCTCTTTTATATCCCACTATAATTTCTCTACACGTACAGATTATCATGTGACTAGCACTGACTGGTGAGATGTTACCTAGTAGGTGTTATGGAACTGATTTTAGCTGTCTGTTTCTTATGGTTGTTCCAGGCTCAGCCTGTTCTATCATCTGCTGTGGAACTGCTCAAAGTCAAGCCTCTTGGGGTATGTTTACAGATCTTCTGTTGCTACAGGTTCAGCTAGTTTTGATTTATTTTGCCAGCCTGCCTCCCAGTTATTGACAGCCTTTTGCTTCTGTTGTACTTGTGACCAGGTCTGGAAGACCTGATGCTGACTTGCACATTCAGTTGGAGCTACTCACTGAAAAATGCAGCTCCTTGCAGGTTATTTGCTGCTGTGTTATGGCCTCTCTTTATGGTTCTGAGGGAGCAGAAACAAACTTTAACAAAAGAGCCCAAATTTTTTTTTTTTTTTTTTTTTTTACGGGATTTAGGCTAACAATTACTTGGAAATAAATGTTTTCCTCATGTGTATCCGTTTTCCTCTAATAGCTTGCACTTAAAGTGTGCAATAGGAAAAAAAACATGTACAGAATTGTGAGAAGTATAGATTTGAAAAAAGATCTGTTTCTGCATTTGTATTACCTTTTCACAACAACAAAAAGATGCATACAGTTTTTCAGCATTCTCTCTGATATGAAAGATGGCTTAAATTAGACTGAGTTTTCCATGGCACTAGGATACTGACCTGACAAGGTTTCTGTTTTAATTTTACTGAAAGAAGCATGTCTTGTCATTCCCCAGCTGCAACTGGTAGGACATTAGATACTCTTAACTCTTTGAAATAATATAACTAGCTACACTAATTCTGAAGAAAAATAAATACCAACAAACCTATAAGACTGGCAAGAAGGGAATGGTTCTAAATAAGATGATATGGAAAAAAAAAATAAAAAGGAAGAATAAAAAAACAGATTGAAAATCCTTAATGAGCTGGAGGTCTCTATGAAATGGCCTTTTTCCACAGAGATTTTGAACTGGGCTTCAGTATGAGGAAAAATAAACCCATTACCTTTTCTCTGCTTTTTAAGTTAAAATGTAGAATGCAACACCTTTTTTTTTTTTTTTTTTTTTGTGTCTTTTTTAACAACTTTTCATCTTAATTTTTATTGCATTGGTAACATGTTCCATAACCTTATTTTGTCACTCTTTATTTCATTCTTGTCTTTATTTTGACAGTAGGTCAAGTATTCTTGAAATACCTACAGTATCTTTTTCTTTTTGAACTGTCTGCACCTTCCTGAATTCTCTTTCATCTTTGGAAAATCTACAGATTTCTCCTTTCCTTGTTAAGGGAGAGAAAGTGTGTATACCTTTTATTTCTGAATTGTATAATATATGAATATTGCATTTTGTATGAGATTTGCAATGTGAATATCAATTTCTTCTCAGTCATAATTGTCCAGACCACTTCATCTCACATTGTTACCTGATCTAGATCAAATCCATCCTTTGCTTATAGAGACAGGTAGAAATACTTAAGCTGATTTGTTGTCTTGTAATATAGTTTAGTGCCCAAAAGAGGAAGAAGGGCCACCATAGCTGCAGACTCAGTGCAACTCTATATCGAGGTTTATTTTATATTACTACCTTAAAAAAATACTTTCTTCTGAAATATTTTTTATTATTTTCCTTTACATTTTGTAACATTATGTAAACTCAACATAATAAGCTGAATACATAAAAACATTTCTTTTCTCCTGCATCCAATAGTTCTGTCAGGGAATCATTGACTTGTTGTTCTGTTCTGGCTTTTGAGATATTAAAAGATTTTTTTACCATTCATTCTCTCAGATTTTGTGTCACCACCTGAGAGTACAAAGTTTTGGCTATGCAGAAGCATGTAAGGAATACAGACCTTTGGTGAATGTTTTGTCCAGTCTATGTAATAGCAGTTTGAGGATCTGCAATAAATAGGGGTGGGGCACACTTATGGTTAGGCCTATAAGAATCTGAACATCACACCTGTCTTTGGAAATAAATGAGTAAGAATGATTTCAAATGAATACTTTTATTTAAATTATGTTTTATATTAATTCAAAGCAGTTATGAAACTCCAGTCTTATTCATGAATTCTTGTATTAAAATGTCATGCTTACATTTTAGTTCAGACATATTTTATTCTATTTATCCATAATTGTGTATCTGGTTCTGATTTTTTTTTGTGGTTTGTTTCGTTGTGTTTTTTTCCCTGTAGTTGTTAATATACACTATAATAATCCTACTTCTTCATTCTGGTAGAATGTCTTCCCATGGTATTATATAATTATTCTATTTGCATTAAATGTATGGTATGAAAATTAATATTAAGTTACCTTTCTTAACCGTTTTTAGTCTTTCAATTTTACTCTTACTTATTTACATTCTAATATTCAACTAAGTTCCATAATGTGTTTTATCTATCTTTGAGTCATGGACAGGTGGCACTGTTGCAAATATGATTATCAAGTGAAGGACAGTTTTCAGTTTTCTTAATTTTCTAGGTCTGAATTTCCTAGTACTGTGAGTTTTCTTTTTCTCTCTTGTGTGACATGGGCTACTTTTAAATATAGTGGGATTTTTATGACTATGGATTTTTAGCTACTGAATAAAGCATTTTTGATCGCTGCTTTTGTATACTTACTTCACTGTTTCATTTATTAGATTTAGGCTGCTAGTTTAATTTTGGTTTATGTGCTTTTAAAAATCTTATTCTTTAAAATCTTGTCCTGGATCATCTCTAGGATTATTCCTTGTATCATGCTATTTGCATCTAGGCTTTCTGTTAGTTGATAAGTGATTCATCAACATCTGAATTGAAGGTAATCATCCACTGCTCTGATACTTCTGATAGCCTTTTCTGTTCCTTTGCCATGCTCTGTGGGAGCTATCTGACCCCAGTTGGACTTCTTTGATTAAAGTGATTATCAGACATTCATGGTACTGTCTAAAAGGTTTTACCTACTGAATTCAGTAACTTGAGCCTGTAGGTTAGCACTAGAAAGACACAATGTAGTATGAAGCAGACCATAACAAAGTCACAGTTAGTTTTTACAGTCATTTAAAAGATGGTGAAAGGAATCATGAAAAGATTAACATGCTCGATAAAGATACAGTATTCTGTAGAATAATGTATGTTCATAGTAAATAATTTGAATGCATGAAGACTTTCAAAAGGAACATCCAAGTACTATTACTCAGGGAAACAATACCTTGCTGCTTATGCTTACTACAGATTTGCACACAGCTGGTACATGTGTGTCTCTAAGACCTATGTGGGAATTCTGAGCTTTATGAGAGAATGAACTACTTCTAACCTTGTTTTTTAAACTATGTGTTCTTCACACTGCTTTGCTAATAAGCCCCCCAAAAAGCACTGATAGTATAAGAGTTTGACCTAAGCCACGTCCTTGCCACAAGCCAAAAGACAGGCTGTGAATGATTACTTTGAAGTTTTATTCAGTGAAGCATGCTTCTAGACAGACAGAAACCAGTCAGCCCTTATTTTTTATAAAGCAATGTAGAGAAATGTTCCTTTCCTGCTTATAAAATGTAAATGTGCAGAAGGTGCCAAAAATAGCTTGAGAAAAGTACAGATAGTAGGTCAGTGCTGTTTCTTTGAATATATGTATATTTTTCCGATCATTATAGAGCATCTTAAACCAGTTTTAGTTCTAAAACATAAATACTCAGCATTTATATATGGAAACTGCAGTCCTATTCATTTTATTTCTCTAAGTAATGTCATTAAATCAATGGTTGTAGTCATGTAAGGTAAGCACAGTATGGCCCTTTGTGTGTCTTTTAAAAAAAGATGCACATTTATCAGAGAGATTCATTATTAAAATATGATAGTGGAGAGATAAATCAGAGCTGTTTTTTAAAGGTTAGATCCGTTATAAGGGTCCTCAAAGCAAGTGGCATTTTTATCATATTTAAGAGCTATTGTTAACAGGGGTTTGTTTTTTTTTTCTTCTTTTTTTTTAAGCGCATATTTTAGTGTTGGGTCCGATTTTATGGCTCCTGTATCCTATAAACAGAGCTCTCTGGAGGATGAGATTCCTCCGTCATGGAAACTTTTAAGTTTTGGGACTTTCTGCTACATAGGCAAAACTCTTTGAGCATTTTTGGGAGACCAAATTGTGAAGAGAATTAGGTTAACTGTTGTATTGTTTAATAGAGCAATATTACCCAATAAATCCAGCAAGGATAATTTTAAATTTAATTCTCTTGAAATAAAAGCAAATTGGACAGGCAAAAGAAAGGACATTAAGGTCAAGTTTCTAGTGATTAGCCAAATGTGAGATATAGAGGTAGAATCTTGATTGAACTGATGTTCTGTGATTGGATGTCAGGCGCTTGCTCTGGCTCACTCAGGGTAGGAAGTTGATCTATGATCTTATTACAGTTTGGGGTTTTTTTGGTTCGGATTTTTTGGGTTTTTTTGTTTGGTTGGTTGTTTTTTTCTCTTTTTGAAGTAATTACCAAATTCTTCCTGTCTATATAATCAGAAAGGTGGTAATTTTCAGTAACAGTTCTACTGAATGATGCCTAACTTCACTTCTCACCTAGGCTACTGGAAAGAGACATCTAAGAATAACACATTACTTAAAATGTTAATTTCTGAATAGACTTCTGAAAAATATCATAGAATCATAGAATCATAGAATTGTAGGGGTTGGAAGGGACCTCGAGAGATCATCGGGTCCAACCCCCTGCCAAAGCAGCTCCCTAGGACATTTCACTCAGATAGGCGTCCAGACAGGTCTTGAATATCTCCAGAGAAGGAGACTCCACCACCTCCCTGGGCAGCCTGTCCCAGGGCTCTGTCATCCTCACTGTGAAAGAGTTTTTCCGCATGTTGGTGTGGAACTTCCTGTGCTCCAACTTGCAGCCATTGCCCCTTGTCCTGTATCCACAGACCACTGAAAAGGGACTGGCTGATTCCCCCTGCATCCCCTGCTTGAGATAATTATAAATGTTAATTAGGTCCCCCCTTAGTCTTCTCTTCTGAAGGCTGAACAGTCCCAATTTTCTCAGCCTTTGCTCATAGGGGAGATGCTCCAGGCCCTTAATCATCTTTGTAGCCCTTCTTTGGACTCTTTTCAGGAGATCCCTGTCCTTTTTATACCAAGGTGCCCAATACGCCAATACTGAGCTTAAAGAATTTTTTTTAGCAAGCTTCTGGTTGAACTGATGTAACTTCTGAACTATTTGAAAGAAACTGTCTCAAAGACTTTAAGGAGGAAAAAATACGAAATGCAGCAAAATCACATAGAGCAACTTTCATGCATTTCACATTGACTACTTTGGGCTTATCTAGTTTGGACACATGAAGTTTGAGGGGTGACCTCATGACCAAGTGGAGAGAGACATTCTGAGCTTTCCTATATGGCATCTAGTCATAGGTTGTGTGGAAATCATTCAAAGCTGCACCAGGGGAGGTTTAGACTGGACATTAGGAAGCATTTCTTTACTGCATGGATGGTCAGACACTGGAAGAGGCTTCCTAGAGAGACGGTCAATGCCTCAGGCCTGTCTGTTTAAGAGGCTGTCATGCTTTAACCCAGCATACAGTTAAAACAACCACACAGCCATTCACTCACTGCCTCCTGCTCTCAGTGGGATGGAGGAGAGAATCGGAAAGTGGGGAAAAAAAAAAAAAGAAAAGGGGGGGGTCCAAAACTCATGGGTTGAGATAAAGACAGTGTAATAGGACAGAGAAAAAGGCAATAATAATAATAATAATAATAATAATAATACTAATAATAATAATAATAATAATAAAAGATATACAAAACGAATGATGCACAGCATAGAATCATAGAATCATAGAATCATAGAGTCATAGAATCATAGAATGGTATGGGTTGGAAGGGACCCCAAGGATCATAGAGTTCCAACACACCAGTCACAGACAGGGTCACCAACTTCAGGCCTGGATCTACACTAGGTTGCCCAGGGCCCTGTCCATCCAAACTGGCCTTGAACACTTCCAGGGATGGGACATCCACCACCCCTCTGGGCAGCCTGTTCCAGCACCTCACCACTCTCTCCGTAAAAAACTTCCCCCTAACATCTAATCTAAACCTTCCTTCCTTTAACTTTAGTCCATTCCCCCTTGTCCTGCCATTCTCTACCCTTTTAAAAAGTTGATTCCCCTCCTGTTTGGATGCTCCCTTCAGGTACTGGAAGGCTGCAATGAGGTCCCTCCGCAGCCTTCTCTTCTCCAGGCTGAACAAGCCCAGCTCCTCCAGCTTCTCTTTGTAAGGGAGGTGTGCCAGCCTCTAATCATCTTTGTGGCCCTCCTCTGAACCCTCTACAACAATTCTATGTCTTTCCTTTATTGCGGCCCCCAGATCTGGACACAGTACTCCAGATGGGGCCTCAGGAGGGCAGAGTAGAGAGGAACAATCACCTCCCTGTCCCTGCTGGCCACTCCTCTTCTGATGGAGCCCAGGATACCATTGGCCTTCAGAGCTGCAAGAGCACACTGCTGGCTCATGTTAAGTTTCTCATCCACCATGACACCCAGGTCCTTCTCAGCAGGGCTACTCCCAAGGAGCTCTTCTCCCAGTCTGTATCTACGTCTGGGATTCCCCCAGCCAGGTAAATGACATTGGTTGCCTTCCCTTTATCCACCAATGCTGTCACTCCATCATAGAAGGTCACCAGATTGGTGAGGCACGACCTTCCCTTGGTGAAGCTGTGCTAGATGTTCCTGATCAGGTGCTCATTCCTCATGTGCTCCAACATGTCATCCAGGAGGATCTGTTCCATGATCTTCCCAGGTACAGAGGTGAGGCTCACCAGCCTGTAATTCCCCGGGTCTTCCTTGCTCCCTTTCTTATAAATGGGAGTGACATGACCCATTTTCCAGTCCCTGGGGACCTCTCCTGACAGCCACGACTTTTCAAATATGTCAGAGAGCAGCTTGGCAACCATGTCAGCCAGCTCCTTCAGGAGCTTACCAATCTAATGCAATCTTCAGGAAGTTATCAAGATGATCTACTTCCCAGCCCACCTCCTAGTTATATACAGAGCATTACATCACATGGTATGGAATGCCTATTCTATTCTATTCTATTCTATTCTATTCTATTCTATTCTATTCTATTCTATTCTATAAATGTCTCATTCCACGTTCATGCTATTTTGCCATCTTCAATTATGTTTCACCATGGTGCCTAACATGAAAGGGAACTCTGCATGAAAAATTTACTTTCAGACTTTGTTGAGCAACTTGCTTTCATTAAGTTGAACCACTAATAGCTGTTCAGTGATAGCTATGTTTGGTAGGTAGGTAGATTGATTTTTACACTTTCCATTCCTTAGTGCTCTGTTCATAAAAATATAAAAATTAACTGTGTCAAATAATATTTATGTTCTGTCAATATGCTTCCAAGAAAGCGTTTATATCAATTATGTCCAATAATTACAACATTGTCATGTAAAATATATTTGTGAAAATAATTTTTTTTAAGTATTTTAAATCAGACATTGCATAAAATGTGGTTTACAAAGTAAGTAATATTTAATATAAAACCTACTTGGCAAAATAATAAATCATCAAATAAATATAGGAGTATTTTGAAATCTTATTAAATAAACAAGGTCTAATAATTGGTAAAATACTTCATCTTGGTGGTGGTGCTTAATTACTGAGTATTCATAGGAATCCCTATTATCCCTCCCTAGGAAAACACAATCTCTGAGAAAAACCTGTACAAAAACTAAATGTACATGATATTAAAAATTAAGAATTCAGAATAAAATGGATACAAAGACTATTAGCTTTTTACATTTCAAAAGAGAAAATAGAAAATCTTACCTAGTTAGAAGTATAAAACAAAAACTGAAAGAGGACATCATTTCTTTCGAAGTATGGGAGAGATTGGAGGACTAGAAAGGGTGCAAGTATTAAATAGAGACAAAAGCTAATTAAACAAAAGGACACTGCTAGTGTAAGAAAAAAAAAAGTCCATTAAGAGATTTTGCCTAGAAATAAAAAGCAGGTCGATAAAATTCAGACACAGCATTCTAATACAATGTAGTGCAACATAAATCACTGATTTGTGTTAAGATGACAATAATTTTCTGAATTATTATATTTTCTGGTTGATTTGGATTCTAGGCAACTGACCCAATGACCCAAAGATCCATTGTAGGCCTAAGCTGTTTTATTCCAGTTCATGTTTTTTCTCCTAATTTATTTCTTCATTTGGTTTTGGTATTGTTCCAGGATGTCCAATTACCTTTGACATTAGTTATCACAGTCATTAGAAGCTGTGTTCCTGAATTCATAAAGATGCCACTTGAACAAGCTTTTCAGCAAGACTTGCCAGGATATTGACTACACCTTTTTTCCTTTCTTTTTCCTTTTTTTTTTTTTATTCCCCAAATTAGACTTCAATACTGATGATAATAAAACTGATATAATATTCATAGTACTTATTGCTAAATTCTTCAATATTTATACATTGAACCCTTTTTACCTATCAGTACAAAGGCTTTCTTTATTGTATTTTTGTTGAGTTTGGTTTTATTTGTTTCTCACAAAGAAAATCTCATCCTTATGAGGCAAAATATATTGACAGATTATAAGAGGTGTCCAGATGAATACTTGCATTTCCCTTTTCTTAGAAAAAACTCATCATGTAAATTGGGGAATACAAAATATTTTTTTAAAATCCTCTAGAAATAGTAGACATAAATAGTCACAAATAGTATCTTCAGTGTCTGTGAAGTTTTAGAGCATTTTTCTTTAAAAATGGGTTACATTACAGCTTTGTATCGTTTGATATGAAGATGTAATTTAGACCTGTACACAATTTTTTCATAAATGACTTGAAAAGTTGCCAATAAGAATTTGAGATTAATGATTTTTGCAGTTTTTCCTTTTGTATGTAAGCGCTTGCTTAGACTTCTTTTAGTGGGGAAACATAACCTCGTACTAGCCAGATTCTATTGCTTCCATTCCCATAACTTTAGCCTTAAACGGATAGAACTAGATCATAATATAATTTCCACGTTGGGTGCCGTCATTCTGTATATCATCAATAAACTAATGCCTACCCACTTTAACAATTAAACATTTATTCACATATGCTGCTTAGTAGCCACAACTGTGGCCTAGTATCCAGAATCAAACTAATCTATTGTCACCTACACAACTTGTTAAATATATGAATTACAGCTATGTCTGAGGTATGCTTTGATTTAAGTATAAAAATAAGAATTAAAAACATCTAATACATTTTATTAAATTAAAATAATATATATATTTTAAAAATTACTCCTAGCAACTGAAGATAGACCAAAATATTTTGATTCCTAGCTTGAGAGAATGACAGGATGATTTAAGACATCAACACACTTCTTCAGGGTTTTAATAAAACATGCTTTATATATAGCATGTTTTATTAATAGTCTTGAGGGAGATCATGCGGTATGTGCGGGATGGCCGGGGGATCAGGCCTAGCCAGCATGGGTTCATGAAGGGCAGGTCCTGTTTGACCAACCTGATCTCCTTCTATGATCTAGTGACCCATCTGCTGGATGAGGGAAAGGCTGTTGATGTGGTCTACCTAGACTTCAGCAAAGCCTTTGACACTGTCTCCCACAGTATTCTCCTGAAGAAGCTGGCAGCCCGTGGCTTGGATGGGTACACCCTCGGCTGGGTAAGGAGCTGGCTGGAGGGCCGGGCTCAGAGAGTGGTAGTAAATGGAGTTAAATCCAGCTGGCGACCGGTCACGAGTGGTGTTCCCCAGGGGTC
This sequence comes from Hypotaenidia okinawae, assembly GCA_027925045.1. Classification (NCBI taxonomy): domain Eukaryota; kingdom Metazoa; phylum Chordata; class Aves; order Gruiformes; family Rallidae; genus Hypotaenidia; species Hypotaenidia okinawae. The sequence goes on along the minus strand of BSDF01000005.1, from coordinate 37,992,161 downwards.
GGTGCTGGGGCCTGTCCTCTTCAATATCTTTATTGATGACCTAGATGAGGGCATTGAGTGCACCCTCAGTAAGTTTGCAGATGACACTAAACTGGCTGGGAGTGTGGATCTGCCTGGGGGTAGCGAGGCCCTACAGAGGGATCTGGACAGGCTGGAGAGCTGGGCTGAAGCCAATGGCATGAGGTTCAACAAGAGCAAATGCTGAGTCCTGCACTTTGGCCACAACAACCCCAGGCAGCGCTATAGGCTTGGGGCGGAGTGGCTGGAGGACTGTGTGGAGGAAATGGACCTGGGGGTACTGATTGATGCACGGCTGAACATGAGCCGACAGTGTGCGCGGGTGGCCAAGAAGGCCAACGGCATCCTGGCTTGCATCAAAAATAGTGTTACTAGTAGGAGCAGGGAGGTAATTGTCCCCCTGTACTCAGCACTTGTGAGGCTGCATCTCGAGTACTGTGTTCAGTTTTGGGCCCCTCACTACAGGAAAGACATTGAGGCCCTGGAACGCGTTCAGAGGAGGGCTACTAAGCTGGTGAGGGGTCTGGAACACAGGCCTTACGAGGAGTGTCTGAGGGAGCTGGGATTGTTCAGCCTGGAGAAGAGGAGGCTCAGGGGAGACCTTATAGCTCTCTATAACTTCCTGAAGGGAGGTTGTAGTGAGCTGGGGGTCGGCCTCTTCTCCCGTGTAGGCAGTGACAGAACTAGAGGGAATGGTATCAAGCTGCGCCAGGGGAGATTCAGGCTGGACATTAGGAAGCACTACTTCTCGGAAAGGGTAGTCAGGCACTGGAATGCACTGCCCAGGGAGGTGGTGGAGTCACCAACCCTGGGGGTGTTCAAGGAAAGACTGGATGTTGTATTGAGGGATATGGTTTAGTGGGAGCTAGTAGTAATAGGTGAATGGTTGGACTGGATGATCTTCTAGGTCTTTTCCAACCTTGATAATTCTGTGATTCTGTGATTCTGTGATTTGAAGGAGTACATTTTTGTGGTATTAAAAAGTGCAGGGTTAATCAATACTTCAGATATCAGGCTGCAGAAGAATAAAAGAACGTTTCTCCAAATTAAGTTGATTGTAATAGAAGCTCCCAAACTTAAAATACATGGAGGATATGTCTTGACATATTCTAGCACCAAATGTATTTATAAATGCAGGAAGTTGCTCAAAGCAAACTATCAAAACCATTGACTGCTGCTGAAAAATATACTGCAACTGAGGGTTTAGCTATTCCTAAGCCAAACTGGCTGTCCAGTTTTAAGGAATTTCCTTCATCTACCACTGGGAACAAATGAGTTGAAAGTCAGAAAATAGGAACTGGGAGTTGACTTCCTATCAAGATGCGTTTTACGTGCACTGAAGTTCCAAATGTATGCAGGTAAGGGTGGTCATAGCAAGATGTACTGCAGGTGTGAAGTTGACTTATAGCCTGAAATACAGGCTGACTACTGCATAATGTTCTGGATTGCTGCATGAAGCTGCCCTACAGAACTTAATAGCAGGGAACATCAGTAGGTCTGAGCTTCAGTATAAATTAAAGATCAGCCTGAACTTATTGGTGTAGGCTTTGAATTCAGATTATTTGCCTGATGAAAATTGCAGTATCTCGGATTGTATATGGTATGAGGATGCTTGTGTATGCACCAAGTAAAGTATGTAGCAATTTGCTCAGAAATGTTACTAGTCCTTCCTGTTATTCAGTATGGAAGTATTGAATGTAAATTCTTCAACTTGTTTAGCATTGAAGTGAATATAGCATGAAAGCATGGCATTTTAAAAACTCGACTTTTCTTTGTAGTGAAAAATAAATCAGGATTGCTAATTCCCCTTCATGTGAAGAAGTCCACGATTATGAATGCATAATAAAAAAATTGTGACACTTTTTATGGAAGTGGAACTGGCTTGAAAGCTTTCACAGCTCGTTGTCAAAACATTTTTTAAATTCTCAAGCCTTGGAAATTAGCTTGCTGTCATCACAGCAGTCTGCTGCTGTAAGATCCATTATTTTAATTTCTTACTGCAGTTCCTGTTGAGAAATCAGCTACGCAAACTCTTGTTTTACATAAACCAAACATGATTATAGGTGTCTCTTATAATGTGACAGGAATGACTAATATCAGAAACTGAAAATTAGATTAACGTATCTTTGTATTTTGGGACATTCAACCTATCAGAGAAGACAAAAGTTAGATTTTACTTGAATGGACTTATTTGTTTCTGATACAGTATGAAATATTGTAAACTCCCTTCATTGAATTAAAACACAATCTCATGCCTTAATAATGAAACATCTCCCCCTCACCCCTCCCCGCCCCCACCACCCCCCCAAAAAAAAAAGGCGGGGGGAGGGGAATCTTAGTATTATGACAAATATGTGGTACAAGGGTCAGCTCAGGAAATACCAGCTTAGTTAAGTGATAGGTCTATCATACTATTCTGGGGCTTTTTTCCAATGCATTTCTCTCTTGTTTGTGGGGTTCTCAATCATAGAGAAACTGTTAGCCTGGACTCCCTGTTGGGATGTGTATGCTCTGCTTATTTCCTTAATGCTACACCTAATTACTAAGTTGAAGCTTTATCAGACCAAAAAGTTGCAATGCCAGTTACACAGCACAGTTAGTCTGCAACATATGTAACTACACTGTATGTAACCAAGAATTAAACATTCCTGGTTTATTTTGCATTTCACTTATTCTGGAGTATACTATATGCTACACAGCAGATTTGCAAATGTTAACTTAAAATGGAGGATAAATACTCATGTTTTTATTTGTTCCCTAAAAAGTGATAAATCTCATTATCTATTAGATGTTAGATTTTAAATTATTCTAATGTTTAAGAAATTCACAGAATCAAAGAACAGCCCAGCTTGGAAGGGACCTCAAAAGATTCTCTGGTCCAACCTCTTGTGGGAAAGCGAGGTTATCTACCATCCTATTCAATCATGTTTTGAAACTACCAGTGATGGGAACTCTATACATCCCTGGGGAGCCTGTCCAGTGTTATTGCTTTAAAACATTTCTTTGGTATACTGCCATTAAATATTTCCTGGTGTAACTTGTACCTGTTGCCCTTTTCTTCTCATGAACAGAGAGCCTCTGTGCCTCTTGAAGCCACTCTTTAAGTATAGGAGCACTGTGATGATGTATCACCTAAGTCTTCTCATCTCCAGGGAGAAAAGGCCTAACTACCTCAATCTTTCCTCATAGGGAAGATTCTCCAACCCTTCAATGATTTTCATGGCTGTCATTTGGAACCTCTCCAGTCTGTCTGCATCTTACTCAAACTGTGGGGACCAGAATCAAATACAGTACTCCAGGCATGGCATGACAAGCACATAGTAGAGTGAGATGATCACTTCTCTATCTCTGCTAATAATGTGTCTGGTCATGCAACCCATGATGCAATTTGCCATCATTGCAGTTGACTGTTGACTACTGTTTAGACTGTTGTCAACCAAGACCCTAGCAAGGCTTTTACGCAGGCATGCATTTCTTTGTCTGTACTGGTTCTTTGGTTATTTCATCCTGGGACTTTGAATTTATCTTTGTTAAACTTCACACATTTCTCACTAGCCCACTCTTCCAGCCTGTCCAGGTTTCTCTGCAAGACGGCTTTCTCTTCTGATATGTTCACCTCACAAACCAGTTTATTGTCATCAGTTCTCAATTAATCCCTCTGATCTTTGCTTGTTTTAATTCTAGAAATGTCTGAACTGGTTAATTTAAGCCCCATCTAACCTGGCCATGAACACTTTGTGATGGGACATCTACACATTCTCTGGACAACCTGTTCCAGTGCCTCACTACCCTCATGATTTTTTTTTTCCTTCTATCTAATCTAAATCTACCCTCTTGTCCTATTATTACATACCCTTGTAACAGTCCTTATCCAGCTTTCCTGTAGGACGTCTTCAGGTACTGGACGGCCATAATGATGTGTCCCTGGAGCCTTGTCTTCTCCAGGCAGAACAAGCCTATGTCTCTCAGCCTATCTTCTTGGAAGTGGTGCTCTCTAATTATTTTTGTGTCCCTCCTCCACAGAAACTTGCTCCAACAGTTCCATGTCCTTCTTATGTTGGGGGGCCCAAGAGCTGGATGCAGCACTCCAGCTGGGATATCACAGGGTGGAGTAGAGGGCGAGAGTCACCACCCTCAACCTGGTCACACTATGTTTCATAAAGCCTAGTGTATGGTTGGCTTTCTGTGCTGCAAGCACATATTGCTGGCTTGTGTTGAATTTTTCATTAACCAACAGCCCCAAGCTCTTATCAGGGCTGCTCTCAATCCATTCTCCAACTAACCTGTAGTTGTGCTTGGGGTTGCATTGACCTATTTGCAGGACCTTACATTTCATCTTGTTGGGCCCATCTCTGAAGCCTGTCAAGGTCCTTCTGAGTATGTCCTTACAGTATGTTGACCACACCACAGAGCTTGGTCATCAGCAATCTCTGTAACCAATCAAGATGTTAAACAGAGTCAGTCCTAATACTATCTCTTGAGGAGCACCACTCCTCACTTAGACATCAAGCCATTGACCACAACTTTTTGAGAACAACCAGCCAGACAATTCCTGGTCCACCCAGTGGTCTATCCATCAAGTCCCAGTATCTCAAATTTAGAGATAAGGATGTTGTGGGCACAGTGTCAGTTTGCAGAAGTCTATGTAGGTGACATCAGTTGCTCTTCCCTTATCCACCAACACTGTAACCCTATCATAGAATGCCACCAAATTTGTCAGGCATGATTTGCCCTTAGTGAAGCCATGTTAGCTGTCACCAATCACCTCCTTATTTTCCATATGCCTGAGCAGAATTTCCTGGAGAATCTACTCCATGATCTTGTCAGACACAGAGTTGAGGCTGACTGGTCTATAGATCCCCGGGTCTTCATTTTTACCCTTTTTAAAAATGGGGGTTCTCTTTCCCGTAGTAGGAGCTTCAGCTGACCACCACAAATTCTCAAATATGATGGAGAATGGCTTGACTACTTCATATGAGAGTTCCCTTGGGAGCTGCGGATGCATGTCATCAGATCCCATGGGATTGTGCACCTTCAGATTCTTTCAATGTTCTCAAACCTGATCTTCTACAGTGGGTGGCTCTTCATTCTCCCAGTCCTGGCCTTTGCTTTCTGTGTATTGGGTGGTGTAGCTTGAGCACTTGCTGGTGAAGAATGAGGCAAAAAAGGTTGTTGAGTACTATTCCCATATCCTAGGTAAACATATCTCCCATTTCATTGCAGAGAGGGGAGCCATTATATCCAACTACAAATTCATATATATTCAACTACACACACTTATATATATATGTATACTGTCACACATCAAACTATAGGACAGGCCTTTATATCCTCAAGTACTTTTTTACTGATCATAAAAATTGGTTCAAAGTAATTTTACCCCACAGTGTTTCATGTGAAACAGACCACTATGAAGACCTGAATTTTTTGTTACTATTTCATACAAATATTTACTTTTGACAAAAAACATATTAAAGTTCTATCTCACTTCAGCTAAGCTGCCAGTTCAGCACTGAGACAGGAGTGTCTTACTACTTCTGGCACACACTCACAGCTTTGCAAAAACTCCAAGAAGTGTTGGCAGGTAAAATTATTACCTCCATGGTCCAAGCAGACAGAAATCATTCCTTCTGCTGCTTATAAAGCTTTGACCTTCAACCCCATAAGCAAAAGTCTCCTGGCTTAAGTGGAAGTTTTGCTCATTTAAGTACTATAGATTATTTGTAGCTTGTATCCAGAGCTTAGCCAGTGCTGATGTATAATGAGGAGTAACTAATGTGAGTTTTACACAGAAAGTCCTCATGTGACAAAATTAATTAGAAATATGTTTTTAATTATACAAAAAAAAAATTGCTGTCTGACTCATTGGAATCAAAGATAAAAGCTGGAATCAATGTTTATTAAAATAATAATAAATAACCTATTGAAAGAAAAATTGAAATGACTATGGTGATAGTAAATATTTGAAGCTGTTAAAAGGTGTTTGTTTAGTTCACATATAGAATTTCTGTTCTTTCTGAAATGGAAATGAATACAATAAGAAATTTTTAAGTCATCTGGAAATAATGATCACCAGTTCTTGTGTTTTATGCAAGTGCAACTAAAATTCTATTTCAAAAGATCTTTGGGAAAATTGTCTGAAACACATTGTATGTATCATGATTCATTTTTCAAACACTGTACAAAATCCCAAAATCTATTCCCTCCCCCATCTCAAACCCTTTCTGGGAAATTATCATGATGGGGTGCCTCTCTGATGTGCCCATACACCACCAACATGTGCACCATGGGAAAGAAACAGTGGAAATAAGCAATCTATGAGGAGTTACAGGATTTTGATCTTGCTGGAATCATGGAGATGCAGGGGAATTTCTTGCATTATTAGAGGACAACAATGGAGAGATACAGGAATTTTAGGAAGGATAGAGCAGGAAGATTAGTAGGAAGGGTTTACCTTTATGTGAGAGAGAAGCTAAAGTGTATGGAGGTCTGCCTAGGGATGGATGATAAACTAGCTGAAACCTTTTTGGGTAAACAATAAATAGCACACCATTAAAGGTGATGTAGTGGGTGTCTACTGTAACCCACCAGATCAGGAAGAACAAGGAGATGAAGCTTTCTATAGACAACTGGAAGGATCCTAATTTTTGCATGTCCTGGTCCCTCATGGTGGTCTTCAACCATCCAGATATCTGCTGGAACAGGTACATTACACCAGGGCACAAACAAGCCGGGATGTTCCTGGAGAACCTCAATGTCAACTTCCTGACACAAGTCAGAAAGGAATCCTTGGCAGAGTGATGGCAGCACTACTACCTAGTGTGCTCTACTGGACCTTATACACAAAAAAGGATTTGTGGGAATGTGAAAGCCAAAGATAGCCTTGGTGACCATTGACATGAGATGATGGAGTTCAGGATCCTGAGAGGAAGGACGAGCAGGTCAAAAAACAAGGTAACAACCCTGGGCGTCAAGAAAGTAGGCATTGTCCTCTTAAGGGGTCTGTTTGAAATAATCCAATTGGATACAAACCTGAGTAGAAGAAGACATCAAGAAAAGTGGTTGATGCTCAAGCTTCATGTCCTGCAAGCTCAAGAACAGCCCATCCCAACAAGCAAGAAGTCAGAAAAGAAATTCCAGGGGACTTTCATGGAAGAACAAGATGCTTTTGGCAAAAGGGGATTAAAAAGGGAGTATATGAAAGGTGGAAACAGGGGCAGGTAACCTGGGAGGAATACAGAGACCCTGTCTATGCATGCAGAGATGCAGGTAGGAAGATTGAAGCCCAGGAATAGAATCTGTTGAGGGATGGCAAGGGCAACAACAAGGGCTTTAAGTACCTCAGCAGAAACCAGGGAAAAAAAGGTCCCAGTGCTGAAAAGCAGGAGTGTGGGAGGTGATGGACTTGGTGAAACAGGACGTATAACAGGCTGAGGTACTAAATGTTTTCTTTTGTTTCTTTCTTTACTAGCAAGACTGGCCTTCAGAAATCCTAGATTTCTGAAACAAGAGGGAACATCTGCGGTACGGAAGGTGTACCATTAGTAGAAGTGAATCAGGCTAAGGAATCCTTAAGCAACCTGAACATGGTCCATGGGCCTTGATGAATTGTACCCATAAATTCTGAGGGAGCCTCCTGTTATCACTGCAGAGCCACACAATTATTTTCAAATGATCATGGTGACTGGGGGAGTTGCCTGAACAGGAAAGGTAATGTCACTTCTATCTTCAAGAAAGGCAGGAAGAAAGACCAGGAAACTGCAAGCCTGTCTGGCCACACCTCCATCCTGGGAAAGTGATGGAACAGCTAATCCTGGAAAACATTTTCAGGCAGCTGACCAACAAGAAAATCACTGGGAGCAGTCAGCATGGGGGATTCATGCTTGACCAACCTGAATATGTATACAATTATGATAACATGAATACAGTTCTGTGGTATGAGGGAAAAGAGTGGATATTTTTTATCAAGTCTTAGTATGGTTTTGGTATGTTCTCTGTCACTTGACACTGAAAGGATGAAGCTGTTCTTTTTGGGATCCTTGACAGAATGATGACAACACTATTACCAGGGGTTGGGAACAGGGGGTACAAGTCACACGCTCCTCCTGTGACATCCCCATAGACAAGCTTTTGATAAGTGGACTGGAAGTGAACAGTGAAGTGGATTGAAACCTAGCTAAATAGCCCAGTGGAACAAAATGAGTTGGGAGACTGGACACCAGTGATATACACCAGGGGCAACACTGGGGATGATCCTGTTGAATATATCCGTTAATGATTTGGAGGATGGAGCAGAATGTACTCACAGCAAGTTTGATGATTTCATAAAATTGGAAGGAGTGGCTGATGGACCAGAAAGTTGTGCTGCAATCCAGAGGGATCACAGTAGACTGGAGAAATGGGTTCATAGGAACCTCATAGAGTTCAGAAAGTGCAAAGACCAGCACCTCAGAAGGAAGCCATCTCCATATCTGGAAATGCAGAGATGCATTTCCCCATCTCTTTGCAGAGAAAGCTATTGGGATGGTCCAAGTTGAAGATGAGCCATCAATATGCTTTTGATGCAAAGAAGGCTGTCAGCTTCCTAGGCTGGAGTAGAAGGAGTGTACTCAGTACATCAAAAGAGGTGAGCCGTCTCTTTTACTCAGCACTGGTGAAGTCACGCCTCTAGTATTGTGTCCATTTTTGCTCTCCCCAATACCAGAGCTATGGACATACTGGGGAGGGTTCAAAAAGGGGCCATAAAGATGTTTTAGGTTCTGAAGACACTCTCCTATGTGGAAAGGCTGATATATTCTCAATGGGATCCAATCACAGAACAAGAGGCAATGGACACAGACAGAAACCCAGCAGAATCCATCTGAGCATAAGGAAAGCATTGTGGTTTTATTAGTTTGTTTGTTTTCCATCTTTGGGGTGACTGAACACTTGAATGGGTTGCCTGGGGAGGTGCTGGAGTCTCGATCCTTGGAGACATTAACAAAAAAAACATTCAGCAGTGTCCAATGACAGGACAAGAGGCAATGTGCACAAACTGAAACACAGGAACTTTGGTCCGAATATCAGGAAACACTTTTTCAATGTGTGGGTGACTGACCAGGCTGCCCAGAGAGGCTGTGGAATCTCCATTCTTGGAGATAGCCAAAAGTTATGTGGACATGGTCTTTGGCAACTTTCTGTAGATGACCCAGCGTGAGCAGGGAGATTGTACAAGATAACTGTGGAGGTCACTTTCAACCTTAACCCTTCTGTGCTTTTGTGCCTTAGGAGTGTGAAAGCTTTGCTATTGGTAGTTTTATAGCATTACCAGACAGCATGTTTCTTTTGTGGTTTATAACACTAACATCAGTCCTGAAAGAGGACAGCCACAGCTGACAGCTGGCAGAAAACCAATTAATTAATTAAGAACTATTATTCCAATACTGGGTAACCTCACAGAATCATAAATGTTAGAAAAGACCTGCAAGATCATTAAGTCCAACCACCACAGCAAACCTCTTTGGAAAACATCTTCATGCATGGGACAAGGAATTAAAATTGAAGTAGAAGTACTTTAGATAATTTCATATTGAAGATAAGAGAATAAAATTTGACTTTTAAGCCTCCCAAAATTAATGACTAAACATTAGTATAAAGTTTTGCCCCCTTATCAAAAGAAACCAATTTTGCTGTCCAAAGGGAATGCCTACCTGCTAGTCTTTGATTTTTTTATTTATTCAAGAACATAAAGAATTCCATGTTGTTTCTACAGTCACAATTATTATTACTTTGTGTTATATCTGTTAAAAACCTCTTTATTTGACAATACATGGCAACATATACATTCATTAAGTATTAGTTAAATTAGGTCATTTTTGTTTTCTCTCCAAATCCACAAAGCTTTACTGAATTTAAATTTCAAACTTAATTATAGAAACATTAAAAATATTAAAAGTGAAACATTCTCATATGGGGAACAAAATTCTAGCTATTATGACCTAGAAAGATGTTTCTGATGTTCACTTAGTTTTAACTAGTGTTAAAAGGTTTACAATTTCAGTTATGTCAATTCTAGCTGCATCAGCACTTTTCAAATTGGCGTAGAGATTGACATAGCTTCTTCTGGCTTTGCTGCTCATTGGCAGGCTAAAACATTCTCTGTATCAAGCTATGGAAACCTAAGGTATGATAAGCTGATCATTCTCAAAAGACGAATTCTAAGTAACTTCAAAACTCAGGATCTGTTATATTAAGAATAAAGAAACTATGACCCAAAAAAAGGGATTTATTTGTTTGGTTTTGTCTAGTTATACAGATGTTTTATATAGATCAACACAATGAAGGAATCCACCATGACATAAAGTACTAAAGATAATTTTTAGGTTTGATGCCTGCTTCCTATTCAGTCGAGCTAGGATTTCAAAATGAAGAATGTTACAAGTAATTTTATAATTAATTCCATTATGGATTTTTCCAGGTAGAGATATCTTTGACTACCAAGATCATATTTTAACATTAACTCAGATGAAAGTCCTCCCACACACACACACACTGTATCCATTTAACCCTCGTCTTTTGTTCACATCAAAATTATGCACCAATACTCAGTCTGTTAGGGAGGTGTTAAATTAGATCTTGATGTTCCCAGTAAATTTTTTTCATGACTCTTAGGCAAATAGTCTTCAGGGAAATCAAATAAACTAAGTTTGACAGAGGTTTTAAGACATATCTACACTTCAGATTGTAGGAAGAAATGCAGGAGCAGAGGGGTAGGGAGGGGAAAGGAGGGACGAGAAAGGAAGGGCGGGGGCAGGGAAGAGAAGGTAGGGTGTGAGGAACAGAAGAATATAATTTAGTTCTTACTGTATTGTCTTAAAAGAATTGTGAAGAAATAAAGTGACTTTCCTGTTTTGCATAGTAGGTTTATTTTTTTACAGAAGTATGAAAAAAGACTGCAGACGTTTAGCTCATCCTTTTTCCAAAAGTTTTTGTTTAAAAATAGAAATACATTTTCATTTTCTGTGAATTGTTCTCCTTTGAATTTGTGGATTTTCATCAAATTTTAGCATGATGTAAGAGTAAAGTTGCTGCCATTCAAACACCTAATTTTCAAGAAGTTTGCGTGTGATGATAGTAGTACTGTAGTATCTGAATTTAAACTCAGTGAAACGTTTATCCATAAATGAAGTTTACTGCTATATAATACTTGCTCTCTATAAATCCTTTTGACTTCAGCTAATCACCCTGCATAAATAAAGGGTATAGAATTGCTCTCCAAATACCTAAGCACTAAAAATGAGAAAAGTGTCCCACTGCTCCTGCTGGCATTAAACATCTTTGCTATAAATTGTTTATACATGCTCATGAAGACAGCAGGAATTATTCTTCTCCTTGTAACATATGTAGATTTAAAAAATGTGACTCCCAGTAAACATAACAGAAATATGTTTGGGTTGTTATTGAGGTGCTTTTGTGTATGTGTGTGTGTTTTGGGGGTTTTTTGGGGGAGGTGGGTTTTTTCCTGAATTGAATCAAGGGAGACTTGGTGCAGTTCAACAAAATAAAAATTTTCATCTAAGCCTGCAGAACATGATGTATACCATGATTTTGTATTTTTTTTCTTTTTTTTATACCTCTGCATTGAGACTACTGTTTGTTGAGCAATTTCGACTCTATTTTTGCTACAATGGAATTTATTGTTAGATACAAATTTCTAGTACTGCATATTTTTTTATAAGCAGGATTCAAGTGATTAGTCTTTTATACAAATGCAGGGGAGTGAAATACTTTCAAGTGATGTGGAGTTACATCAGTTTCTAGGTTGTATCTGTCCTTCTGTATTACATATTTTTATATAGCTTCCTCTGGTTTAGCTAAAATAACACAATTATACCTGAACAGAACTGTAAATAGTTTTTACCTCGTCATTTTTGTGGCTGGTACTAATCTGTCAAAATGTTGCTAAATACTTCCTCAGCTTTTAAATCTATTCAGCACTCCCTACATGCTTAGTATACAGTCTACTCTCATGCCAGTAGCAGTAATAGACGTCTTTTCTAATTTTGTATATCAAAGTTCCTTGAGCATGTCTGCTAAATCAGGAAATCCTATAGATGGGGAGCAACCCAAGAAAGCAATTAATTTTTTCCTACATGAGTTCTAAATCTTAATTGTGACTATCGTGGATTTATCCCTTCCCTACCTCCTCCCTCACTCCTCCCAAACTGGATTCTTGTTATCAATTCTGTGCACTTGGTGTGGTTGTCTTTTGTTTTCTTGCAAAGGCAGGGTATAGGGAGATGAGATCCTGACAAGGACATTGAAGAATGGAGGAGGTTCCACTGTGAAATAAGTTGGTTTGTTTCAGTGTCTCATGGAAGAGTACCCTCATAGAAGAGAGTATGTTCTTTATTAAGAGAATGCAAAAGGCATTAGGAATATTTTGTATTCTGTGTTTTAATATAAACAAAATATTAACAATATTAACAAAAGGTATGTCATCTATAGAAAATTGCCACAAATCTCAGGCCACAATAATTATCTAAAATTTAGTTAACAGTTACAGAAGTACTTTAACGGGCCCAAAAGATATTTATGTATAATGTGCTAATGGTAGATTCTGAGGTGTCTCAGGACAAAGGAACAGAGTCCATAATGAAGGTGTATGCAAATAATTTTTGACTGTTTTCTCTTAAGGCTCTAGTAACAACCTGCACTCTAATTAACATCAAGATTTAATAAAACAGAAAGGAAAATTGTGAGTCTGTTGCACTGTTTAGTGTCCCAGGAGTTAAATGCTTTTGCAAATGGTACACCTCAAAATTTTCCATCCTTCATAGATGGGACTTTTTTATTCCTGGAATACCTGTCCTCTCTGATGATGGCAGTGATTGTTCTTTTTAAAGGTGTGATATTGTCATGATATTCTACTTTTGAGCTGAAACATCTGGAATATTAGTGAGTAGGTTAAATGCTTAGTATGCCATCATGTACTCTTCTGATGCCTAATTAAAATAAAACTGAGAAAATACCTTCACTCTTAATATTTGAAAGGAAATTATGACTCTCTGGATGAGCTTTTCTTAGCAGTTTAACAATAGAAATAAACCACCAGGATTTCTATTTATTTTTTATTTATAATTTTAAATGTAGTGAAAGACAGAATTATTAAAGGAAAGAAAATGGTCAAAAAAAATCTATGTGATCAATAAAGAAACAGTGATACAGGTTTCTAAACCATCAACCTTTTATAGGTTATAGAATGTGCCAAAGCAAAAGTTCACCCACCATCAAATCAATCAACACCTCTGTGTATAACCTGGAAGACAAAAACAGCTTATGTCATTTACACTGCCCTTGTGTACTAAAGACATATGCAAAAAAATCACACTTACGAAAGTGGAACTACAAATTCGCCTAATTTGGCCTTACACATTTTATTCTCCTGTGAAATTCTGTATGTCACTTTGTGAACACTTTCCAACATGCTGAGAAATTAGCAGCTAGTTCTTTCTGGAAAAACTTGTCCAGACTGGCTTTAATATTGCAAGAACATTGCATGTTTCATTATTTCCGTTATTTTTTAGAGACTCTGCTGATGGTGAGATCAGCTTTTTTTTTTTCCTGCATTGCCAACATTCATACATCTTGAATGAAGAAGGAACTTTTCCTACGTCCTCTGAAATTCATGGTATTTTGCAATATCACACATGCTTTAATTACTTGTAAGTGGCCCTAGCCTTAGCAATTGTTTCTTTATGCAGATTTTCCTTTCAAAAATTTTCAGTCTAAATAAGAATAATAGTAAACCTACTAAATTTTCAGATCCACATAGAATTTCAAATCATAGAAACTCCTGAGTTGGAAGGGACCCATAAGGACCATTGAGTTCAACTCCTGGTTCTGTGTCGGCTTTGCTTAAATGAAAACTGTAGAAAAGAACTTCCTGAAGCTTCTCGACTCCTGAAATATAATCTGCATGGGCAGACCTTCATGTCTACATAACAATGTACTGGATCAAAGGGATTGTTAAACAACCTAGGATAAAATAACTAATCTTTTCTTTATAACTTGATGGCATCACATTTTTCTACTTGTCTTACTGTCTCAAGGCTTAGCACACCTGCATTTTCCAAAGAGCTAGACAATTTTCTGAAAATATTCCTTCCCACAGAATTTTTTACATAGAGAGTCCAGAAACCTGAAAAAAATAGAGACAGAGAGTGTTATCACACATACAGCTCAGAGTAGCGTTATGGCAGATACAGATGATTTGAAGTATAAATGAAAATGGTACTGATGTTAAAAATATTTAGGAGAAATAGTACAGTGTAATAAAGTAATAAAGCCTGTTCATCTCCCATGCTGATGTTTTTAGTCTATGCACACTTCAAATTCTTTCAGAAACATGAGCATTCTAATGGTTGGGGGGCTTCTTACTATTCCACTTAATAAAGCCATGAGTGTCCTCTGATAGCACTGAAATGCACAGAGAGTCTGCCCAATATATAACGAGAATGGTTCATTCAAATACATCGCCATTCTGGGAAGTTTGTGATACTAGCTTTCTTACTTTTCAGTGCCAGCTTCAGGAGAATCCATATGAGTAATTAATAGAAGATATTTGAGATGTAGCCTTCTGTTCCACAATAATGAATCTATGTAAATTTTAAGAAAATTGAGTAAACCAAACATAACAGGTGCAAATTCTCTCTACAAAGATTCTGTACTCGTTTCAAAGATTATATGTCCATTTAAAGAAATATTATCAAAATTTTATATAAATAATCACTACTGATATTAAAAATAACAAAGCAAGTGAAGTAGCTATCATGGAATAACTTTGAAAGTTGCAGTTAACTGGGTACCTATAATATTCCTATATAGGAAAAATAGACAGATTTGTGACATGAAGTACATGAAAATGAAATAGTACAACTGATATAGGAGAGTAAAGATCACTATAACTTACCATTTAGACACGGATTATGAAGTTTTCGATGCAGAAGTAATATGGTGTGCCTTGATACAGGGAAAGAAAATTGCAGTATCAACATTGCAAAAAATTTATTAGAATTTCTTAGTGTAACAGAAAGACTGACTTGCATGTTTTCTAGGGAAAAAATGCAATAAAAATATAATTAAGACATCGATGCTAATATTTTGAAACTGTGGCTGTAATACAACAGTATGAAGTCCACAGTGCACCCCAGCAACAGAGTACAATAGCATACTAGGCTTTATGAATAGGGGCAGATAGTGGCTATCAAGGGATTTTCCTCTTCTACTCCACATCCATTAGATGACACCTAGTTATTGTATTCAGTTTTGACCCTCAAGTATAGGAAGGACTGGAAAACTGGAGTGGGTTCAAGGGATGCTACTGGGATAGTGGTGTCCAGAGCAGCTGCCCGGCAAGAAGACACTGGGACCAGGACTAGTTAAGCTGGGAGAAAGAATGCTTTGAAAGGCCAGCATCCCCAGCACTCTGGGGAAGAGACTGATAGATTCAGGCAGGCTCTTCACAGTGTGTGGCAGGAGGTTGAAAGTAGGCAGTACAAGCTGAAACATGAGAGGCTCAGGCTGTAGATAAAGAGAAGTCTTTTCTCCAGAAGGACAGTCCAGGAGTGGAACAGGTTGCACAGAGGTGTTGTGCCATTTCCATCCTTGGAAGTTGTCAAGACATAACTGGAAAAACCCTGAGCAACCTAGTCTGAACCTGCTATGTACAGAAGATCGGGCTAGAGACCTCCTGAAGTCCCTTTCAATCAAAATTCTTTTATCCATCTGAGATCATTGATTAGGAAAATAAATTATCATGGTTGTTTGTGTTCTTCCATTGCTCCCTTCATGAAGCAAATGGTTTTATATTAAGCATCTTTTCTCCGTGGTGTATGTGCTGAATATCGACAAGATAATCTTTGTAGATTTGTTACCAGCTCTTGCTTATTCTGGGCACATCACACATACTAGTAAGAAAGAGCAAGCATTCCTCTCTAAATTCTGTTTAAAAGAAGGAGAGCAGTTAAAAAAGTACCTTAAGAATCTAGAAGAAATGGATAAAAGGGAATCAAGGAGGGGAAAAGGAAGTAAAATTGCAGGAGATTTAGAAGTATTTAACCACCATCTTCCAGTTCTGTTAATGTTGCCAAGCCTTCAGCATTCAGTGCTGTATCAGGTCTACACTGCGCACACAGCTATAAGACAATTACAGAATCACAGAGCACTAATGATGAAGGAAGAATTTAATCTTCATCTGCACTCTAGGGACCCAATCCACAGCAGAGTTTAATTGCCACAAGTGCAAGGTCAGTTTCTTTCTGCCAAGGATCTTTCTTAGTCTAAATTTTATTTAACCTGTGCAGGAAAATGAGAGCAATATTTCTATGATTAAAAAAAAACAAACAAACAACAAACCAACCCACAAAAAACAAACAACATCCCTCCCCCAACCACCCCCCAGAAAAAAAAAACCCAAAACATAGAACATTGTAACATTGACACAATTTATTATGCAGCATAGAACTGAAATAACAAACAAGATGTAGGCATATTATTGTCAACTATGCAGCTGCTGCTTTGCACCTGTTCTGGGGGCTGGGCAGGGAGGTGTTTCCCGCTACAGGCACAGCCACAGTTGGAAAGACATATTTTCCTGATCTACCCAAAATAAACTCTTTAAGGGTTTTGGGTTTTATGGGTGTAGGGTTTTTTTTAGTTTTGTTTTGGTTTTAGACATGCTGAACATCTGCAGTGATACACAAGTCTTTTAGGTCTTTCGGTCAGTCCCAAAACTGTGTTTGTCCATGCTAGCCACTGACACCAGAATTACACCAATCCTCCTTCCTCTGAGGAAACCTCCCTAAAAGCATCTTCCAGAAGGCAAAAGTTGGAGTCTTGGTCTCCATCAATAGACTATGTCACTGAGGGCAGTGCATCATCTTCACTTTTGCCTTTCCCAAATTTGATTTTTTTCCCATCACTTTTTTGTTGTTGTAGTTCTCCTTATAGTTTTTGTTTTCTTTTCTGTATTATGTTGTGATTGCTATTTTAAACAAATATTGCAATGTGGTGGGTTAACCCTGGCTAGAGGTGCCCACCAAAGTTGTTCTATCACTCGTCTCCTCAGCTGGACAGGGGAGAAAACATAATTAAAGGCTTATGGGTCAAGATAAGGACAGAGAAAACAGGTAAAACAGAATCTAGATGGAATAAAATGTATCTAATTTATTACCCAATGAAAACAGAGTAGTATGATAAGAAATAAAACCAAACACCCACACACACATTTCCCTTCTTCCTGGGCTCAACTTTATTCATGATTTCTCTCCCTCTTTCCCCCTGAGCAGCACAGGGAAACAAGGAAAGAGGGTTTCAGTCAGTTCATCATCCATTATCTCAGCCGCTCCCTTCCTCCTCAGGGGACAACTCCTCACACTCTTCCCCTGCTCCAGTGTAGGTTCCCTCTCATGGAAGACAGTCCTTCACAGACTTCTCCAACATGAGTCCTTCCCATGGGGGCTTCAGTTCTTCACCAGCTGCCCCAGAGTGGGTGTCTTCCATGGGGTGCAGACCTTCAGGAACAGACTGCTCCAGTGCAGTCCTCTACAGGGTCACAAGTCCTGCCAGTAAACCTGTTCCAGTCTGGGTCCCTCTTCACAGGCTGCAGATCATATGCCAGGAGTTTGTTCCAGCATGGGCTTCCTACCAGGTCACAGTCTCCTTCATATGTCTCCACCTGCTCCATGGGCTGTGGGTGGAACCTTTACTCCCCATCATCTTCCATAGGCTGTTTGGGGACAGTCTGCTTCACCATGGTCTTCTCCATGTGCTGCAGGGGAATCTCTCCCTGGCACCTCCTCTCCCTCCTTCTTCACTGACCTTGGTGTCTGCAGGGTTTCTCACTTCTTATCACTCCATTATCTGGCAGCAAAAAGCTGTTGCTCAGGTTGGGGCTTTTTTGTTTGCTTTAAATGCACCACAGATTGGCTCAGCCTTGGTCAGCAGTGGTCAGGGTGCATCCTAGAGCTGGCTGGTATTGGCTGTCAGACCTAGGGGAAGCTTCTAGCAGCTTCTCGCAGAGGTCACCCCTGCAGCACCCCCTCCCTGCTACTAAACTTTGCCATGCAAAACCCAAATATGCACTTATGGTATATAATGTTTGTTTCAGAAACCTTGTAAAACCTGTTATTTTGTAGAGACAGTTTTAATTCTTTTTGCATCTACTTCCTCATCTTAATTTTTGTAACAAAGCAAGGAGATAAACCACAGATTAATGGAGTGAAAGGTTCAGTGGAGATAGAAAATTTCTTTTCACTACCAAGACTTTAGGACAGTGTACAATAAACTACACACGTTCTTCCTCACAGCCAGAAATTTTTCATTTTCTTTCCCTGTTCCCAGTTCTTGGAGCATTGTGGAAGACATGCAACTAATTTTATATATATTGAACAAAAACCTGCTGAACATTTGCAATTAGCCATCAAGAGCTGGATACTAACAGCAGGATATGCAGTGGCATGTGTGCGTGCCAGGTTAGCTATGATGGATTTGATCCAAAAAGAGCAGTTTAGTAATGACAAAATATGATACATAGAGAAATAAGCAAGTTAGTGTTGGGAGTGAAAAAAGCAGTGCACACAGACAGCAGTTTACACAGCATGGTACCTGGTGGACAGAAAAATTTGATACTGCCAGGTCACCTTACTCTGCCACTGCAATATGGATTTCATTACTTCTCATTGCTAGTCATGAGCCTTGAAGGTCAAAAATCAGTAATAAAGAATGTGTTAAAAGTGATGTTATGGTCTCTTTCAATAAAATACAATGTAAATTTCTTAAGACCCTGCCTCTGTCATGCAGTGGGAAGGAGGCCTTGGACAGATAGAGAAATTACTTGAGTCAACCAAGAGAAATTCTACCGATCCATGGTCGTCTGAATATGATCTTTGGTTTCCAAACAGTTTGATGGCTAACAAATGCAGTTGAAATATAACACTGCTAACATTCATTCAAGGAATATTAGCAAATGCCTTTCAGTGTCATAGAATGAGGGAAAGTAATTTGCTATACTGCTGAGAAAATTCATGAAAATTAATGCAGTATTCATATTCTCTTTCTTACATTATAATGCATATAATTACTACCGTGGGCAATGTTCTGGGCTGACTCTACATGAATTTTGACCTTCTTCATAGATATGTATCTTAAAATTAAGACTATTGTCTTAAATGAATGAATTTTGCTACCTCGAACAGCTGACATACATAACTGTCACATGACCAGCATGTTACAAACCTCTAAGTGCTAAAACCTGTTTGGGTAAAATGCACATGAGTTTTTGGCATATTTTACATTAAAATGCTTTATTATTATGCAGTAGATGACTTTGAAGCACACCTCTATGATTTAGTTTAATTTAGGATTACACGGATTGTCAAGGCAAACAAAATTGGTGGTTTTATAACCAGTTCTTACTTTGCTCCACTACAACATTGTAGGTCCTGACCTCATACAGAATTGAAAGTCTTACACTCTTGTCTACTTCAGAGGAAACAGGGGTCCAAGACCTCAGTGTGCCGAGTCCTTAGAAATCCAGTTACTTCACACCTTATGAATTTCCCATTCAATTACAGTGTTAAAACTCCAGTGTTTAAGCCCTTCAAAAAAGGTATTAAACATCTAAACCATTTACAAAGGGTGGCTGTATGTATAGTGTGGTGAGTTTACCTTCTGGATGCCAGATGCTCACCAAGCTGCTCTATCACTACCCTCAGCTGGACAGGGTAGACAAAATATAATTAAATGCTTCTGAGTTAAGGACAGGGAGATTACTCACCAATTACATTCATTGGCATATAGACTCAACTTGGGGAAATTAATTTAATTTATTGCCAATCAAATCAGAGTAGGCTAATGAGAAATAAACCCAAATCTTAAAACACCTCCCCTCACCCCTTCCTTCTTCCCAGGCTCAACTTCAATACAGATTTCTCTACCTCCACCCCTTGAGCAAACACAGAGGGATGGTGAATGGGTGTTTGGGTCAGTTCATCACATGTGGTCTCCTTCTTTCTAGCACTCCTCTCCTGCTTCAGCTTTCCATTAGGAGCCATGCCTCCAAGAAGATCTCCAATGTGAGTCATTCCCACAAGTTCCATGAACCTCTCCAGCAGAGCAGGAACAGACTACTCCAGCATGGTTCCCCATGGGGTCAGAAGTCTTGCTAGCAATGGGCTCCTCTTTGCATGGATCTACAGGTCCTGCCAAGAGCCTCCTTTAGGTATCAACACCTGCTCCAGTGTGGGGTCCTCCACAGGCTGCAGGTGGATATCTGCTCAACTCTTAACCTCCATGGGCTGCAAGGAGACAGCCTGGCTCACCATGCTCTGCATCAGGGGCTGCAGTGGAAACTCTGCTCTGGTACCTGGAGTTCTGCCTCTCCTTTCTTGGACTGCTTCACTGAGCTGGGTGTCAGTAAACTTGTTTCTC
Source organism: Hypotaenidia okinawae (assembly GCA_027925045.1). Lineage (NCBI taxonomy): Eukaryota > Metazoa > Chordata > Aves > Gruiformes > Rallidae > Hypotaenidia > Hypotaenidia okinawae. The sequence continues at coordinate 37,971,674 of BSDF01000005.1, read as the reverse complement.
TCACATCTTCTCATTTTTCCATAATCCCAGAGTACCTATTTCTATCAGTCAATGAATACATGCACAAGAAAGTGAAAAAGTGAACATGAGACTTCTCAGGACCAAATTCGCTAATATAAACAGTTTCATTTTGAGACTAAGTCAGATTGCTTGATCCAAGCCATCTATATTTTTTAGCTTTCATAGAATGCAGTGTCAAGACATAGACTTGTCTTTACCTAACTTGAAACTTTTTCTTTTACCTTTTTTGTCAGTTCCACTTCAGTACTGGGCTTGGCTTTGCTCATAGTAAGAAGTAACTTTTCCTCATGTTTGTTCCTTGTCGTGCTTTCACCTAAGTCTTGAAAAAAAACCAAACCAAAACAAAAAGCCAACTAGGTTAATGAGAGAAAATAACAATTCACTAAACACAATATACAATTTTAATTATTTCATTTCGAAATAGGGATTTTTTGTTGTTTTTTAATATAGAAATATGTTATTTCTAACTGCACACTTGTGTTTGATTTGTCAGGATTAAGGTTCAGAAATCTAATTTATTTCAATATAATTTTTTAGGGATAAAGGACTGTGAATGCTGCCTTGCAAACCTGGGACTTAAGATTTCCACATGGGTAGGACTAGAGCATATACATATGTAATCAAAGTAGATAGAGAATATTTCCAGCCGAATACATTTAAAGTCAATGGGACTCATGTAGCTAAACCTCCACATGCATTAACATTTCTCCTTGATGTCCTGAACTGGAAATGGGATATATTCACAGAATCACAGAATCACAAGGTGGGAAAAGACCTTTGAAGATCTTCAAGTCCAACCAATCCCATCCTAAGCTAAACCATATCCCTAAGTACCTCATCTACCCTTTTTTTAAACACATCCAGAGAAGGTGACTCAACCACCTCCCTGGGCAGCCTGATCCAGGCCTCAACAACTCTCAGTAAAAAAAAATAATTCTAATATCTAATCTAAACCTGCCTTGGCACAGCTTTGTGCCCACTGCTCCTTGTCCCATCTCCTGTCCCCTGGCTGAAGGGACCATCGCCCACCTCTCTGCACCCTCCTGTCAGGGCAGTGGAGGTGGGGAAAAGGTCTCCCCTCAGCCTCCTTTTCTCCAGGCTGAACACCCCCAGCTACCTCAGCTGCTCCTCACAGGATTTGCCCTCTAGCCCCTTCACCAGCCTGGTTGCCCTTCTCTGGACTTGCTCAAGGACCTCAATGTCCTTCTTATGGTGAGAAGCCTAGAACTGGACACAGCACTTGAGGTGCGGCCTCACCAATGCTGAGTACAGGGGCACAATCACTTCCTTAGACCTACTGGCCACACTATTTTTGATACAAGCCAGGATGCCACTGGCTTTCCTGGCCACCTGGGCATACTGCTGACTCATATTCAGTCAGCAGTCAACCAACACCCCCAGGTCCTTCTCTGTCTGACAGCTCTCCAGCCAGTCTCCCCCAAGCCTATAGCACTGCATGGGGTTGTTATGTCCCACATGCAGCACTCTACACTTGGCCTTGTTAAACTTCATCCCACTGGTCTCAGCCCATCAGTCCAGTCTGATCCCTCTGAAGAGCCTTCCTACCCTCAGACAGATCAACACCTCCTCCCAGCTTAGTGTCATCTGCAAACTTACTGAGGAAACATTCAATCCCTTCATCGAGGTCATTGATAAAGATATTGAACAAGACTGGACCCAGGACTGAGCCCTGGGGGACACCACTCATGACTGGCATCCAGCTGGATTTTGTTCCATTTACCACAACTCTCTGGGCCAGGCCATCCAGCCAGTTTTTAACCCAGCTGAGGGTCCACCTGTCTAGGCCAGTGGCAGCCAGTTTCTCAATCAGAATGCTCTGAGAAACCATGTCAAAGGCTTTACTGAAGAAGTACAGGTAGACCACATCCACAGCCTTCCCCTCGTCCATTAAGTGGGTCACCTTGTCATAGAAGGTGATCAGGTTAGTTTGACAGGATCTACCTTTTGTAAACCCATGTTGACTAGGCCTGATCCCCTGGCCATCATGCATGTGCTGCATGATATTGCGCAAGATGATCCTCTCCATGATCTTCCCTGGGACTGAGGTCAGACTGACAGGCCTGTAGTTCCCTGGATCCTCCTTCCGACCCTTCTTATATATGGGTGTGCAGACTGTGGAGTTCTTGTCATAATATTAATGGAAGGCAAAATGTAGGTTTGGGTTTGAATTTTTGCCTTCTCCATTAGACTCTCTATCAAGCGAAACCTTAAAGCCTGTAATGCTTGGCTTTTTTAATAAATATGTTTTGAATTCAATCTTGGAAATGGTAATTATAATTACTATGTAGAATTACGCACATAGAAAATGTCACGGATCACTTAATGTTAGATTTTTCTGAGTTGAAATGCATTTGTTATATGTGTAGTATGTGAGAAAGGGTGCTAAATAGCTCACAGTATCCAAATTATATGCAAGTTGAGTTTGCACTGACACACTCAAAATCACATTGCTGCTATACAATGATTAAACACTTCTGTGGCTCATGCCACATTCAGCAATGTATGGGTAGTAAAACATCCATGGAAACAAACTGTCCATGGATATTTAAAACTGAATTACCCATTTTCATGAATATTTGATCTGCTTATTACCTGCGAAATGCTTCAGATTAGTTGCCTGTAATTTGAGCTTATTAAAGTGCTGAAGGCAAAGCTCTGTGTGACAGGAAGGGCTATAGTTCTGGAAAAAATATGAGAAATGTACAGTGTATAAAATTTAACTAGATAGACAGTCCAGGATTATAGACTTCCTGCAATATTATGTTTCTCTGACACATGAATCAAAATTTTAATGTGACAGAAAAGTAATCGTCCTTCTGAACTGGCATGCATCTGATTGGTAAACATATTTACTGGGATTATTATCTTAAAGTTTATATTTACTTCTGATTCCTTGAGAAGTAAAAATTGAAACATAAATAAAATGCTTTTGTAATATTCTAAGAATTGTATTCTTCACAGACAAAAGTAAGTTACAGAGGAAGTGGTTATGGATTATAAATACTATAGACATAAAATCAATTGCATAAGAAATTATTATCTTTATCTGCTGATTGAGTGGAGGAGATAATAATAGAAAACAGCTGTTGGCCATACCTTCTGTGAAGTTTCTTACAGATGACATTAGCAAAGATTTTATGTTATGGCACAATGTAAAATTCATGGGTTTTTTTTTTAAATGGGAAGAAGAAAATTTATTTCAGGATTACAACATTTTTATAGTGCCTTATTTTCTTTTACAGAAACTGGAAGTCCATATGAAGAAAGAGTAAAGCCAAAACTCACATTATCAAAAATATTCTATTGTCTCCATTATAAATCTGTTGTTAAAATGCTAAATGTTAAATCTTAACTGTTAAAGGATCAGTTTAACATTTTCACAAAGACAAAGGAAACCCCCAAAATAAACAAAATAACCCCAAACAACAAAAGAACAAACTCTTACCCATGTTAGTACTATATGGGTAATAACATTTTTACCTCTGGAATTAATATGCTAGGCATATATCCATTAGGGACTTTTTTTTCCCCCTCTGCCTCTGAAAACATCTGTATTATAGAAGAAGATAATTTCCAAATAACATTAACACCTTGAAGCTTTAGCTTAATCCTTATACATAATCATTAAGTAGTCTAGAAGACTACTTAAATGTAGACTTCATATACCATTCACAAACAAATGAGTTCTTAGTGGTTGATCACTGTCATTTTCTTTCTGTCCTCTACATAAAGAACTATACTAGAAAAAAATATTCTTCTCATTGAGTATTTTAAGTATTAGAAAGAGTACCTGGGTCTTGAAAGTTTAAAAATTTAATACCATAACTAATGTAATTTAAAAAATGTATTTTTAGCAAAAAAATCAAAGAAAACCTGTAACATATTTGATACTTTTCATATTATATACTTTCTAATTCAATAATGTCATGATAGAATCATGTAGGTTGGAAAAGCCCTTTAAGATCACTGAGTCCAACCATTAACCTAACACCGCCAAGTCCACCTCTAAACCATACCTCTAAGCACCACATCTACATGTCTTTGAAATACCTCCAGGGACGGTGGCTGAACCAGTTCCCTGGGAAGCCTGTTGTTACAATGCCTGACAAAGAAGATATGTTTTCCTAACAGCATCTAAACTCCTTTGGCACAATTTAAGGCCGTTTCCTCGTGTTTTATCTCTTGTTACTTGGGAGAAGAGACTGACACCCACCTGGCTACAACCATCTTTCAGGTAGTTACAGAGACCAATAAGGTCTCTGTTCAGCCTCCTTTTCTCTGGACTAAACAATCCCAGTTCCCTCAGCCACTCCTTATTAGACTTGTTCTCCAGAGCCTTTACCAGCTTCATTGCCCGTCACTGTATATGTTCCAGGACCTCAATATCTTTCTTGTGGTGAAATGCCCCAAGGTGAACTCGGTACTTAAGGTGCAGCCTCAGCAGAACCAAATAAAAAGGGGTGATTGCTTCCCTAGTCCTGCTGACCGCCCTGTTTCTGATACAAGCCAGGATGCTGTTGTCCTTCTTGGCCACCTGGACACACTGCTGGCTCCTACTATGCTGGTTGTCAACGAAGTGCCCCAGGTCCTTCTCCACCAGGCAGCTTTCTAGCCACTCTTTCCCAAGCCTGTAGCATTACATGGGGTTGTTGTGCAGGACCCCACACTGAGCCTTGTTGAGCCTTACAGAATTGACCTCTGCTCATCAATCCAGCCAGTCTTGATCCCTCTCTAAGAACTGTCCTACCCTGAAGCAACAGCTTGGTGTTGTTTTCAAACCCACTGAGAGTGCACTCTCCTTATTGATAAAGATATTAAAGACAACTGGAGCCAGTACAGAGCCCAGCGCAACACCAGTTGTGATCAGCTGCCAACTGGATTTAACTCCACCACAATCCAGCCAGTTTTTTAACTAGTGAAGAGCATGCCCATCCAAGCCATAAGCAGCTAGTTTCTGCCGGTTAATGCTGTGGGAGAAAATGAAAGCTAAAACTTAATTCAGACCCAAAATATTTAATAGCTATTAATAATACAAAACATGCTTATAAAAGCAAATATAACTGCATTTTTAGGTAATTGCCTATAATATAGATTTCTTATACAACAGCACAGACTAGTGGCTCTAGTAAGTCAGCAAGTTTGCCTTGGTCTCTTAAGGAACATTGAAGAATATGTCTAAGATCACAGTGTATACAAAACGTCAGTATAAATAGAAGAAAGTTACTTTACAGAGGCAAGTATGAAAAAATACTGTTTCTATTCTATTAAGAAACAAGAGACAGTGAAAGACAGGCAGTTTAGAGGTGCATCTTTTATTAAGGAGAAGATTTTATTATTTTTTTTTACTCTTACCCCCCCAACCCCATATTTTTTAAGGAAGTCACGCCCATTATATTAACAGACAACAATGCTGGGGTTTCTGTTTCAATGTTGTGTTTTTCCAATTCATGCATGACTTCTAACAGGTCTGGGCACTTTGTCAAGAAGACTGGACACAGGGACTAAGTGAAAAAATATTTTACAAAGTGACAAGTTATTTGTACTATACTAGACTTAAACTTGGCTTGCACATTTTTTACGTTATTTAGATAGAATGACTCTGTCCAGAGCTTCCCAATGTCCTGGAAGACTCTGTTACAGATTTACTACAATGTTACATAAAACTACACAGAAGATGATTTTCAAATACTGTTGACTTTCATATTTCTGCACAAAGGGTTTTTACAAATTTTGTCTATGCATTTGCTGAATTTGAGTGTACCTCTGAAATTTAATCTCTGCCTAGGTCCTCTAGACTTCAGAAAAAAAATAGTTACAATTCAAGGGCAAAAACTTATCCTGAAAGTAGGAATATTGATCATAAAGGTTATACAGAGGTTTCTTTACCTCATTCCTCACACATCTTCTTCTGCTCCCTTGATACAGGTTCTCTCTGCTTTTCTTGTCTTTCTCTCTAGTTATCCTAAGCACAGTAGCACGCTGACATCAGCGTAGTTTCTTCAGGCAGCTTGTATACTGCTTGAGCATTATTGCCCTACATTTCTTCCTATTAAGATGCATGTCACTTTTCTAGAAATGCTTTTCTTTGCAAATAACACCTAGCAAAAGGTAGTGTGGCCCTGTAGAGGAGTAAGAATACAGTATATATGTATTCAGTACATAGGAAACTGCCAACCATGGAAAACTAGCAGCAGAGTTTGGACTTTAGAGAACTTGGGTCATGCAGAGGGAAAACACATTGCATTTACTCATCAGGATAAAGCAATAAAATGGGAGGAGGTGTGTCTCTGTGCGTACACTTAAAAATAAATCTCCTAGCACATCTCCTCTGTGTCAGTCACTTTAAAGCTCTTGGTACCAGGGTAATGAACACTGAACCTAAAGACAAAGTTAAAGTTAGGGCTCCATGAGTAATTGCTGAGATTGAAATTCTAGTCTTCTGAATTTAACAACTGCTGTTTGCAGCTTAGAAATGGTCTATGTGATGAGATGTAAAACATGTGAAATATAAGAACCCCGTCCAGCCCTGGAGGAAATAAATACTTCACCATGCAGTTCGAATTACCATATAATTTGGTGCATGTTTTCTCAGTACAGCAAATATTTCAGGCATGCTAGGCTGAAATCAATTAATAACCGAACTATGGAGACATAGTTGCCTCTCACCATGCTCAACTGTATATTTATATTCCTTCTTTAGCTAGCAAACCATTGCACACTTCACCTTCTTAACTCATCTCAGTATTTCTGATTGGTTCAACTGGCTTAATTTCCTCATCCTTGCTGGTTACATTTTTACTCCATCCTCCACTGTAATTTCTTCCCAGTTTCATTAATTTCTAATGTAATGAAAATAGATTAATGTAATGCCAGTAAGAACTCTGCTAATCTCAAGACAGTAAACAAAGACCAACTATGAAATCTTCTTGGTAGAATATATATATACCTATAGACATTCTGGTTTAGACTTGTGAGGCTGAGTAGTCATCACAGTCCATTATGAACCACTCAACATCTGATTTGGATGTCTTGAAATCTTCAGCAGGCTGATACAAAATTTATGTTTAAAGACCTTCAGCTGGAAAGGAAAAAGGAATACTCAGTTTTGTCTAATTTCGGACTAGATATAGCTGAATCAGAACTGAGAATGAAGACAGAAAAGCTCTTCAAAAAAGTCCAGTGCTGTGTAAGCTGTATGTTACTGCTTACTCTACATTCAGCATCAACATGACATTACAGTGCTAACTACTGATTCGTATTTTGTGACCTAGACAGAGGTCTCCTAGCAGGAGGACAAAAAAGAGTATGTATTTGGGATTTTTTGTTGTTGTTGTTGTTGTTTGGTTGTTTGGGGTATTTTTCCCCTTCTTTTCTGAAACTGCCGACACTTACAGAAAGCTGGGTATTTGCTATGAGGTCCCTGTGACGTATAAATAGCATAAATCTTTTTAAGATGTGTTTTCTTTTTGTAAAATAATACTTTTAGCTATTTTAATGAACAAAACAGTGGTATTGACATTTATGCTGTAAAATTAAACAAATGTTTCTTCACAGTGACCTCTTTGTCTTTAGTTTCTCCCTCCCCTTGACCTCCTGCCTTTGGGAGGTTTTCTGCCCTCTGGTTCATATTTATCAATCTGGTTTCGTTACACAGTCCCCCAAACATTGTACTGCAAGGAGATTTAGGTCCATATTTACATAATTTTACGCTCTTGACGACATTAGAATAATTATAATTTATATGGCTACTCAGCACCTAAATTTCCGCAATGGTCAGAGTTTTAATCTGTCATTACTGTAAAAAATTAAACAAACCACATGTATTTCTGTTTAAGTTAAATCAGGAACGAGTCCTTCCAGCAGATGGCAGTAACTCTCCACCTACCCCGACAATTATAAAAAAATGTCTAATCTTCCTAAGCAGAAACTCCTGTTATTTATTTTATTTTTTTTCACCTGATAGCTGAATTATTTATGCAGGCTAGTCTTTTTCAATTTTAATTTGCAAGAAGACCAGGCACAACAGGTGTCACTAAGTCATCTGAAACTAGCCAAGACAAGAGGCATCCAACTCTTACATCATAATTCATTTGTTGTATTCAGATAAATGAAGAGGGATCAAAGTTGTAGTTAAATCTGCGTTTCTCTGAAAGAGCTGCACTGCTCAAGTTAACTTTGCAGCTGCAAGAACCTGAAGCTAGTCTGGCTTTTATTTAGCATCTGCAAGGATTTCCATTCAGTGGACTTGTCATTCCCAGCTATTCTGCTTACTTGACACATCTGTAGTGCAAGTGATATTGGACAAGATACACATATTCTCCTTAAAGGAGTGTCTTGCTCATTCTTCTCTAGTCACAAAAGATCACAATATCTTCCTGTTCAAGGGATACTGTCAAATAGAATATTTAGAAAGAAGCCAACTCAAATTCACTGTATGCTACAGCTTCCTATAAATAATGGACTGGTGTTATTTTAGATCTGCCTTAAAAAAATAAGCCTTACAGTGACTTCTCCTCCTACTGAAAAATCAGTGCAATTACCAAGATAGTAATTGCCTGTAGCTCTATCCTACAGTTCAGGATATGAAGGGATTTAACTTCATGCACATAATCCCTCTGCACTGGAATTCCTTGTTAAACTATATCTTAATACATGAATAAGTGTTTTTTATTATCTAGGTCTAGCTGACAACAATTAAGTTACTGTTGTATATAAGAAATGTATGTAATCAAGGGATTCTATATATAACGCTGCCACTGCCACCAACTTCCTTGCTATTTGATATTTAAAGAAATTGTAAGTAAAGCTGGCTAATGAATGTGATGTCTAAGAGAATCCTAACTAAGTCTGAGTTGTCTTTAGCGAAAAACAGAGGAAAAAAAAAGTGCTTACTTCAAACAAATGCATCTATAATCCAGATTTAAACATGACAGTTAATACTACAAAGCATTTTATCTGCTGAAGAGTTTCTATTTTGCTTTCAGTCTAAAAGGATATTGCAACTTTTTACCAAATATGATTAAAGGACTTGTATTAGAAAGCACAAATTTTTATATAAGTACTATGAAAGAGCTTTTCCTTGTGTCAGAAAAATTCTTAGCTTCACTGAGCCATTACTGAACTACATGGCGACTTCAAAGAACTTAAAGTGGGGATCTCAATTTTCCAACACTCATCAAGAGTTTTTTTATAGTGAGGAATTCCATTCACATATTTGAATTTTTGAAAAATACAGTGTATTTTGTAACAGTAGAGCATTCATTTTTCTTTTTCATATAGAACATAACTTTCTGGATATGTTCATATTTGACATTTTTCATAATATGTCTTATGTTTTATTTAGACCAAAGTTCCTGACTTAAAGAAAAAAGTAGAAAAATTGCATAAACTTTTACTGCAGTTCTGCTCCTCGATTCATTTTATAACTTATTTCTGATGTATGATCAGAAGAAATAATTGCAAAATTTTCTGGGTTTAGTCTGTGGTTTCTTCCCAATTTCTTTTTATGGCTTTTCAGCTTATCAATGCCTGTTTTGTAGCATTTGGGTGATATATCAGTCAACCCAATAGTAGAAGATTTTTCTTATAATTTTATATTAATCATTGAACAATTTCTGCATGATAATATGCTATTTTAATAAATTACAAATTCTATCAAATAATATTTGCATTGGTTAGACATATAAAAAAGCCAACAGGAGAGCAGAATTAGAAAGCCATAGAAACACATTATTTTAAAACTGACCCCCCTTCAAAAAAAAAAAAAAAAGAAAAACGTAAGGTAGTAACAGAAGACAATTTGTAAATGCATTTCATTTAGCAAAATGTTAATTATAGAAGATTGGTGAGTTGTATAAAAGAATTTCTTTGAGCTTTACTGCAAATACATAGCACTGTCACTACTTCAGTTATCTCCAAGGCAGAGCAAGTTAGCTCACATAAATATGGCTTTGCTCTGTGTCCGATACTCTGAGAAATAAGTGTGTCAACAGTTTCCATCTCAGAAAGTTTACAGACTAGACAGTATATTAATCTAGAGGCTCTGTAAAAATGTATTTAATATGGGAATTAATTCGGTAGTACTTGGATAAAAAATTAAGAGACAAGGTGATGAAAATTTCCCTCCCCAATATAGCATGATGTTTTTCCAAATACCTGAGCAAAAAAAATACTGCAGAGACAAGACTACAAGCAAAATGTTAACACCTCAGAAAATAAAACATTTTTTCAAAAGCATTTAGCAACTGCAATTTTTGGCAAGGAGGAAATACTTGTTCTACCTCAGCAAAGAATGAACACTTTTAAATGTTATTTCTTCAGTTCTGGGTCAGGAACTGGGAGCTGGGCAAGTGCAGGGGCATAGAGCCAAGGCAGGATAAGGTAAAGCACAGGAGCAAGAGCTCCTAATGTCTGACTGTGGCCTCTAGCACTGCTGTGAATGGTACTCAGTTGGGAGATCTTTGGGGCAGCTTCTCACACAGCCATGGGGCCTATCCACCATGGCCTGGCCTTAGGGCCTGGCCTCTCCCTTCAGCCTGGGAGGAGGGGGGTACTGTGGGAGTGAGGCCACCCCTGTGTGTACAAGCTGAGGGCTTGGGACACACCCCAGGAGGGTTCTGGCTGGATCTGAGTGGCCCGGGGCAGAAACAGGGACCTGCAGCCAGCAGGGCTTTAAGGGATGCTGCTTTCACCTCAGCCCTTGGTAAGTAAGTCTGCCAGGAACTTCTGCCTCATGTGAAACCTATACGAACATTCATATTCATAATACTTGTATTAATAGAGGAGGGCAGTACTATTTTATTCCCCTACAATTTAGGATCTCTTTTTACAGCATGAGTTTGCAACAGCATTGGAATCAAAATTTGTAAATTTTGTCAAATGCAAGGTAAAACAAATCCAGTGCCATTCTAATAGGTGAAAAAGGGTTAAACACTTTCTTACTTTATCTCTCAGCAGGGGCCTGTTTACTACAGGTTAAATCTTTACCAAACAGCAGCCTGAAAACCCTCTATTTTGCTTCCTGTGCTACTACATTCCCACTGGGGCAATGCTGTGTTTCTTGATACTATTGTTTGTTGTGCTGCCTCTAAATAGTGATACTATTGAGAATAACTTTACAGGAGGAGAAACACTGATTTAGTTGGCTGCAAAGTCATTTCTGGAAGGCTGCCTGCTTGTGCCATACAAGAGAGAGATGTTTCACTCTGTTGGTGAAAATGAAACTAGGCAACTGAAAGTTCTTAATAGGCTGTCCCCACATCTCCACGTTCAAATACAATTCTTTGTTTCATCATCTGCCACCAGCTTTCTCAATTAGTACACAGGTGACCAGGAGTATGCTGGATTGACCTTGAATGTGGGATCAGGAAAACAGAGAATCAGGCTTAAAGGCAAAATATGTATTTTATTCTTATAAAACACATTAGGTACAAAACCCTAAACCACCTATTTCAGTATTCTTCTTGAACATCTACATTGTAATATTCTTTCCCACTATCTCCAGAAAAGGGAAATACTCTCTAGCTACTTTAGACCAAATTTATTTTTCTTTGCTTATATAACATTTTTGCAACTTTTCAATCTTGTTCTCTAAGGAAAAGGATTGAGCTAAATTAGGCCTCCGATTTGGTGCATGTTAAAATTCCTGATTTTGATATTTTTATTCATTTTTTTCATGGTATATTTATTTATGTTTTCATTTGAGAGATTGAAGTTTTTTCTACTCTCGGATGTGACACTTTGGAGCCTAAGACACATCTCCTCATGTTCTTTCTTAAATAAAAGCAAATGGTTAGATAAGCACTATTGCATAATAAGCTTAATTTAAGGAAGAAGTATTTTTTATACTATTTGCATTTCTTCTTACTTTGAAGATCATAATCTTTCTAAATAAGCCAGTAAACAATGTCTGTGTACTGACACATCTTGAGAATGTTTATCTGATATTGCTGATCATAAGGTTTGTTTCAGCAAGGAAAATCCACTCAATAAGCAAGATACCTTTGACAGTACAATGTCTTTCTCAAATAAACTTTCTAAATAAAAAGAAACCCTACGTTTTATAATTCTACAGGGGAAAAAAAATCACTACACAGGGAGAAGTCTAGGCATATGTGAAATTTTTAGATGGTCTTTCTTAACTTTCTTATACTTTTTTTTTTTAAGTGAAATAGAAGAGTTAAACCTTCTGTCTCACACTTACTCTAATTCAGGCTAAGTACCTACAGTCAGGAGAAGATTAAACTTATAGTTCTTTACCCTGCTTCTAATGAAACCAAATTTCTCATTTTTTCAGTGCTTCTATTTTTAGAGGTTTTCTACATATTTTTATATTTTAAATCTGAAGATAGTTAATGTTACAATATTATGATGATACAGTTAAGCAGGTTCCAGCATGTAAATGAAGTAACTCAGATCTGGGGTATCGCAGCATCTCAGTTGTGTGTGCCACACTGACTCTAATTCAGTTATTTGATTCCTTCCCACTATTTTTTGTTTTGAGAGTGGATGTGTCTGTCTTTGCTATAGCACGCAAATGCTTTCTTGTTCATGACTCCTAAGTGCATCCAGGACATTATCTGCTACCCCATGCCATATCGGTGTTAAAACCAAACTGTTTAAAGGGATTCCCATGAAAAATATTTGGCTTGACTACAATCTGATAGGTTGTTCAGTTGTTAAAGTCCTATCTTATCTGTCCCTGGCTGTGAATATGAACTATCCAAGAATGCTTTTCTGGCATTATGGAAAAAGCAATTTGTGGTTTAGTTAGTAGAAAAGCCTCAAGTTGTGTGCATCTGCCCCTTTCCCTGTGATGAAAGTGAGACCCTTGTTTCTTTAAGTATCTGTGCTGAGCTCTCCAGACTCATTGACTGTGTATCAGGGGAGTAACAGCAGGAAGAGCAGAGTGTATGACAGGAGGATATAAGATCTTTTCTCCAGTAACTGTTAGTTTTGCATACCCGAGCCATGAAATGTAATAAATGTCGAATTCCACTGTTTCTATACAAGAGTGATTATGAAGAAGACTAAAGGACAACCACAAAAGAATTAGAACTAATGAGGTAAAACTGAAATGAGCAACATTCATACAGTTTCACATGCTTTTACAATATTCTTCAATTAATTTGTTTATATGGCATGCCAGTGACATAGCAGGAGTCTGTCATCCCCATTTCCCAGTGAGAGCCCTGGCCACGGTCCCACAGAGTCTCACAGAACATTCTGTTTCCACAATTCACTGGCATCCACTGGGTACAATCCATGTCTTTTCTCTACAGACCTTGTAGTAACACTCTGTAACATGGACTTGGAAACATAGTTTGGGGGTTGTGACATTTGCTTTTGTACATTTTGTACTTAGAAGCAGGAAATATATGTTCTGAAAACAGGAGGGTTGCTTTATTTTCTTTTTTCTTTTTCTTTTTTTTTTTCTTTTTTTCTTTTTTTTTTTCTGTGGGAGAATGTAAAATACACCACAAGCATAGTATAAGTAATTTTCTTCTGAAGCATGGACCAGCATATCAATCCTTTAAGGATGTGTTGCAGTACTATCCTCTTAATAATTTTAGCCCAGAAATTCACCATTCTCTTACTGGGAAGGATTTTTAAATTTTATTTATTTTTTTAATTAAAATATAAGGAAATTTGTATTCAATATAGTAATTTGAACAATATCATTCAGCCTGCAGCTCTGAAAACATGTATCACTTGTTATTTGCGTATTTCTATTAATTGTGTGTGACTGTGGAAAAAATATCCAATAGAATCACAGAATCACAGAATCACTAAGTTGGAAAAGACCTTTGAGTTCAACAATACTCGTCCTCTACTAAACCATATCCCTAAACACCTCATCTACCTGTCTTTTAAATGCATCCAGGGATGGTGACTCATCCACCTCCCTGGGCAGCCTGTTCCAGTGCCCCATAACCCTTTCGGTGAAGAATTTTTTTCCTAATGTCTAATCTGAACCTGCCCTGGCTCAGCTTGAGGCCATTCCCCTTTGTCCTATCACCCGTCGCTTGGGAGAAGAGACCAACACCCATCTCACTACAACCTCCTTTCAGGTAATTGAAGGCAGTGATAAGGTCTCCCCTCAGCCTCCTCTTCTCCAGGCTAAACATCCTCTGTTCCTTCAGCCGCTCCTCACAAGGTTTGCTCTCCAGCCCCTTCACCAGCCTTGATTCCCTCCTCTGAACACACTCCAAGACCACAGTGTCTTTCTTGTAGTGAGGGGCCCAAAAGTGAACACAGAACTCAAGGTGCGGCCTCACCAATGCTGAGTACAGGGGCACAATCAACTCCCTGACCCTGCTGGCCATGCTATTTCTGATACAAGCCAAGATGCCATTAGTCTTCTTGGCCACCTGGGCACACTGCTGGCTCATATTCTGTCTGCAGTCAACAAACATCTCCAGGTCCTTCTCTACCAGGCAGCTTTCTAGCCACTCTTCCCCAAGCCTGTAGTGCTGCACAGGGTTGTTATATCCCAAGGGCAGGACTCTGCACTTGGCCTTGTGGAACCTTGTTGAACCAACTTTGTTAGTCTCATCCCATGGATCCAGCCTGTCCATATCCTACCATGACCCTCCCTACCCTCAGGCATATCGACACTTCCTCCCAGTTTAGTGTCATCTGCAAACTTGCTGAGGGAACATTCAATCCCTTCATCCAGGTAATTGATAAAGATATCAATCAGCAGACCTGAATTCAGGACTGAGCCCAGAGGAACACCACTTGTGATCAGCCTCCAGCTGGATTTAGTGCCATTTACCAGAACCCTTTGGGCCCAGCCATCCAGCCAGTTTTTTACCCAGCAGAGAGTGCGTCTGTCCAGGCCAGTGGTAGCTAGTTTCTCAAGCAGAATATGATGAAAAACGGTATCAAAGACTAGGTACACTACATCCACTGAAATGCTCAGGATTTCAAAATCATTGACTGAGTCCATTGTTGTATACAACCTTGTTTCACCACATTTCCAGGCACTGAACGATCATATTAAACATATGTTCCAAACACACTGATACACTTCCTTGAAGTTTATCATTCTTTACATTTATTCACTGCAAATTTAGATAGCAGTTCAGAATAATGGGTTCTTCCTCAGTAGGTGAGAAACAGCAGCACAGAGAATCATGAATTTAGAAAAAATGGGCACCTTTCAGAGCTGAAGTTGAGATCTTTCCAGTTTACTTTTTTTGGTTGTTTCTTTAAAGCTCAGAAAGAGAAAGTAGATTAAAATGATTCAAAAATGTGGGTTCTTTCAAGACAGGCTTACAAGATTGTTTTTCATGTAGTTTCAGTTTCGATTGCAATGCACTGTAGACTAGACACATATGATCAGAAAAGTCTCTTTCTTGGTTCCATATAGACTTAGTAGGCACTTAGCATCACTATGAAATTGAGAGGTGAATTTAATACCATAGAATAAGTATAGAGTCAGCTTTGGAATAAGTAATGATTTTTTTCATACCTTAAGATGTTTCACAATCTTCACTGTAATAGTCTTTGTCATCAAGTGTATCTCTTTACCTTTAGGCTCTCTGGTTTTACCTTTAGGCTCTCTGGTTACCAAAAAAAAAAACCAAACAAAAAAAAGTTATTTTAAAAGTAGCTGCTTTTAACTCCACTCTTCCTATCGCAGAAAAGGTTCAGAATTTCATTCTATTTGGAAGTACTAATTTGGAAGTGTTTATGTGCAGTTCAATGCTAAATAATTTAATCCTACTGTAATATTTTTTTAAAAAATTGAATTATTGAAAAATCCAATTATAGCTTCTAGAGGGTGATGCAAGAGAATACAGTTTTGGAAAAAAATTTGCCTTCATGTAGAAAATACAGAAAATGTGTAATCATATAGCAAATTACCATACTGAGAGCAAAATTGATTTTTTTTTATTTTAAAATTAAGTTTTATGTGATGGTATTGTATAAAATATATTAAAAATAATGATGTGTTCAGAAAAAAAGTAATTTGACACATTATTTTTTTGTTTTCTAAATGGAATTTTGGAAATGAACCATCAAATGGACATTTGTAATATTTTGCTTGGCTACAGCATAAGGAGAAGAAGAGCATATGCCTGTTATTCCAGTGCAAGATAAAAGTGGATTTTTTTTTCTTTAATCAGGCAGCTATATATAAGTAGGTGCATGCCATCAAGTTCAAATATTATGCATAAATATAAATGTTTTATAACTTCAGGAAAGGAGTTAATGTAGTTATCTAGCATACAGAAACATTGGAGTTTTAGTTTTTTCTAGATTTAGGGAAAGTTAACATAACAAAACATGTGTCTTGGTGTGGTGGTTTTGGCCCTGGCTAGAGGCCAAATGCCCACCAAGCCGCTTGCTCACTCCCCCTTCAGCCGAAAAGGGGAGAAAATATGTTTTTGGGGGATTAGGCCCTGAGATAAGGACAGAGGGGTCACTCTCCAATTAGTGCAATGGGCAAAACAGACTCGGCACAGAATAAAGGAAAGAAAAGGGATTTATTACAACTACGACTAATACACCCTGTGAACCGGAATGAGATAATCATAGAATCATAGACAAATCATAGAATTGTAGGGGTTGGAAGGGACCTCAAGAGATTATCGGGTCCAAGCCCCCTGCCAAAGCAGGCTCCCTAGGACATTTCACTCAGATAGGCGTCCAGATGGGTCTTGAATATCTCCAGAGAAGGAGACTCCACCACCTCCCTGAGCAGCCTGTCCCAGGGCTCTGTCACCCTCACTGTGAAAAAGTTTTTCCGCATGTTGGTGCGGAACTTCCTGTGCTCCAACTTGCAGCCATTGCCCCTTGTCCTGTCTCCACAGACCACTGAAAAGGGGCTGGCTGATTCCCCCTGCATTCCCTGCTTAAGATAATTATAAACATTAATTAGGTCCCCCCTTAGTCTTCTCAAGGCTGAACAGTCCCGATTTTCTCAGCCTTTGCTCATAGGGGAGATGCTCCAGGCCCTTAATCATCTTCGTAGCCCTTCTTTGGACTCTTTTCAGGAGATCCCTGTCCTTTTTATGCCAAGGGCATTCCACACACACACACACACACTTCCCTTACGGCGCTGTGGGGTCCCACCCACACCAGAGTGGTATCCAGGAGTTTCTGCAGCATGAGTCCTCTCCATCAGGGAGTCATCTCCTCACCACAGGCCTCTCAGCAGGACTTCCTTCCATAGGGTTCTGATATTTGGGCCCGGGCTCCCCCAGCCTGGCTCCCTGCAAAAGTCACAAGTCCCCCGGCAAACCTGCTGAGGCATGGATCAATCTCTTCACAGGGCGTAGATGTCTTTGCTCCCCGTCCTCATCCATGGGCTGTGAGGGGACATCCCGCTTCACCATGGTCTTCTCCATGAGCTGCAGGGGAAACTTTCCACATTCCTTTCCCCCCTCTCCTTCTGGGCCTGGCCTTGGCTATCGGTGCAGCTGGTCACATCTTCCCACTCTGCGTTCTGGTGGCAAAGTGTGCCAGCCAGGAGGTTTTTCCTCGAATATGTTTTTCATAGAGGCGCTATGAATCCTTCTGTGATTGGTCAAAAGTGACTTTGGCCTTGAATTAGCTCTTGTTTACTGTTGGGAATTCACAACAAACTGTAACTGCTGCTTTGCAAAAGCCATCTCAGCAGCACAGCTACAGCAAACTGCAACAATGTCCTGGTTCTGGCCAGGCCAGGGTTAACCTCCCCAATCAGCCAACACAGGTGAGCTGAGTCAGCTCAGGTGTGCTGAGTTAGCTGGGGCTGTTTTCCACACCACCTGACACCACTTCCCCATAAAAGCAGCAGGTTGGGGAAGGGTAGGGGCTGTTTTGCCTCTAGGACAGTTGGAGTGCAGCTGGGATGTCGGGTTGGTCAGTCCTTACTATTTTGCAGCACTCTGTAGTTGTCGGGTCAATAAGGTACTCTGTGTTAACAGTGGGTATAAGTGTAACTACCCATTATTGTTCTGTATTCACTTTGATACTTGTCAGTAAATTGTGCTTATCCCAACCCATGGAGGCTCTGCCTGTTTCTCCTCTGGAGTGAGTGAGCGGCTTGGTGGGCATTTGGCCTCTAGCCAGGGCCAAAACCACCACAGTTGGAATTTTAATTTTCCTTTTTTTTCAACTTAAAGTCCACTGGAAAAAAGCATGCTGTAAATTTTATTGTTTGATACTTATGCACAAAATTTATTCCTGTAAAAACAGGAAAAACATATATATATGTTAACTGATAATTCAGAAGGAATTTACAATTATTCAAGACTATGAGTACATTGTATTTTTTATTCATCTTGCAGCTTGATATTCAGATGATTTGGTCACCTTTTGAAGTCATCATTGTATCTCTTGAGTAATAGTTACATTCTTACAAAAGGCTGCAAAATATGTGAAGAGGAAACTCTTTGTTTAGAAGCTGATATGTGATTGAAGAATCAATGAATTAAGCAAGTTTGGTTTAATTTTGGGAGGAAAAGGAGAGTCTCAGAAGTCAGTGTGGACAGTGAGGCAAATCAAATGGGCATTAGGATGCCATTTACCATTGATATATGCATGCTGCCACCTTGAATAAATAGCTGCTTTTGTTGAATAATGAAAGGCCAAAAGAAGAACCAGGCAATAGATTAATAAATCAGAAATTTAGTTTTGGAGAAAGAAGGTGCATGTCACAGACCTCCCCTTGTCCATGGCTGTGCATAGCTTACAGATGCCTGTTAGGAAGCAGTGAGATGCAGACTGGAGTTGCACCCACTTGTTCTTAAGTAGATGGCTTTGTTAGAAGGCTGCAGAAATCTTTGGCTGAGTGGCTGAAGAAAGGGAAGATGGGAGTGCACTGTATTCTAGTAGTGTCCCTGTCAGGGCCTGAGGCAGTGAAAAACAGATCAACAAACAGCAGGAGCTGCACACTTGGTCACCATAGGCAAGTTCTGCCCAGGGCTTTCCCAGCCTCAGGCCAATGCTTCCAGTCCCAGGTCTCCCTGGAGGATACCCATCATGGGCTGGCTATGTCACCAGCTGCCTGGGGCACCACTAGCCTGCTGATGAGTGTGATATGGCAGCTATATTGCTGGGGCTGGTGCCGTGAACTGATGGCTTGAAAATAGCACCAGCCAGGCATTATTTTGAGTCATTCAGTGTCCTTGAAGAAACCTGAAAATCTCTCCATCTGACTATCTAAACACAAGAATTTGCCATGGTCTGTTTATGTCCTGTTAGGGCCACTGACCCTAAAAGCAGAGGAGGACCAGCTACTATCTCTTGCGCCACAGGCAGCCCTTGCCTCCTTGCCTGTGGCCCTGTTCTCCACTTCTCTGCGCTTTTCCCTGTTCTCTCACCTCAACCTTTGCTCATCCACCAGCTCACTGCACAACCATTTTTAGAACCTCCCTGTCTCAGCTGTGCCACCAACTCTGTGACATGGCAACTGCACATGTTCTGTTTGCTGTGGCAGAGCCCCTGCAGAACTAGATGGGAAGCCAGAGGATGATGGGAGAACTTGGCTGCAGAGGAAAAAAGGGGCATTGCTCTTCAGATTTCTTCAAACACAGATGATAGTTCAGGCCTGTAAGGAAAATAATGCCAACACAGAGAGCCTCCTATTGCTCCAATAGAATAAAGTATTTCCATTTGGAAGGGAAGGGCCTTACAAATGATAAACTAGCCCAACTTCCTGACCACTTCAAAGCTGGCCAACAGTGCATTGACCATCTCTCTGGGATGCCTGTTTCAGTGTTTGACCAGAGACGTTTCTTAATGTCCAGTCTGGCACAAATTTGAACCATTCCCACAAATCCTTTCACCTGAAGGTCACCTTTCAGCCTCTTTTTCTGCAAACTAGACAAGCCAAAGTTCTTAGCTACTCCTCAAAAGACTTGGTTTCTATCCCTTTCACCAGCTTTGTCGCCATCTTCTTTTAATTCAAGGACCTTAACATCTTTTTATAAATGGAGGGGCCCAGCACTGCACACAGTACTCCAGGCAAAGTTGCACCAAGACTGAATACAGTGGGACAGTCCCCTCTTTTGACTGGCTGGTTATGCTGTGTTTGATGCACCCCAGGATGCATTTTGCCCTCTTGGCTGCCAGGACACTCTGATGGTTCTTTGTGAGCTTAATATTAACCAGCACCCCCAGATCCTTTTCTGAAGGGCTGCTCTCCAGCCACTTTTCTTCCAGTTTAGGCTTGTGCCTAGTGTTACTCCATCCCAGGTGCAGGATCTAGTATTTAGCTTGTTAAATTTAATTTCATTAATGGTTACAGTGCTCCAATCTGTCTATACCCTTCTGCAAGGTTCCTCAGAGAATCAACAGCACCTCCTAATTCGGTATCATAAGCAAATTTGCTAATGCATTCAGCTCCTACATCCAGATTGTTAATAAAAATATTGAATAGAATTAGCCCTAAAATGGAGTCCTGTGGAAGACTGCTTGTGTCTGGTCACCAACCATATGTAGCCCTACTCACTACAATCCTTGGAGCCCTGTCCTTCAGCCAGTGAGGTGAACCCAGTCATTCTATATTTAGACAACTTGTCCAGAAGGATGCTGTGAGGGACAATATCAAGTCTGACTAAAATCCAGAAAAAGTAAATCCCCTACCTTCCCTTCATCTACCAGGTGGGTGACCTTATCATACAAGAATATCAAACTAGTAAAACAGAAATTCTCCTTTGTGAGCCCATGTTAACTGTATGTGATGGTTGCATTATTCTTTAAATGCTTTCAGTATTACCCAGTATGATCTTCTCTATATTTTTCCTAGGAACTGACTTTAGACTGTAGTTTCCTGGTTCTTCCCTCACACTATTCTTGCAAATTGGAATAAGATTACCTAGCTTCCAGTCAGCAGGGACTTCCCCAGACTCCCAAAACCTTTAGGGAATGATAGAGGGGTATAATTAATAGCTATTAATAATTCTTTAACAATTTGGTTTCTGTTTTCAAACCATCTTGTACTTGCTTCTGCACAGAAAGCGTGTAATGTGAGTGGGAAGCCAGGTGGGATAAATGTTTATTGGTTCCAGATTACTTGCTCCTCTGTTTGTTCCCAGACTCAGATTCAGAATCTCTAGGCTGTCAAAAGGAAAATGCAGCCTATTAAGGAGGACCTAAAGGAAAAAATAACATATGTGTAAACATAATTTACCATGCATAGATCTCTAGCAGATTTATTACAGAAGACCTCAAATTATAGGTTCTTTGTTAGACTTGGTGCTTTTCACCCAAAGTCTGATGCACATTCCAGAGACTTAGTTATGGGATCAACACAGAACACTCTATTTGGCCTTCCTCAGGGGTTGGTAATAGGACCAGCACTGTTTAACATCTTTGTCAGCAACACTGACAGTAGGATTGAGTGCACAACCTCAGCAAAGTTGCCAGTGAAACCAAGCTGTGTAGTACAGTCAACACAATGGAGGGAAGGGATGCTATCTAAAGAGATGTTGACAGGGTCAAGAGATGGGTCCATACGAACCGCATGAAGTTCAACAAAGAAAGCACAAGCTCCTGCATGTGTTAGGGTGATCCCAAAACCAGCCGCTACAGGCTGGGTGGAAAATGGATTGAGAGCAGCCCTGAGGAGAGGGGCGTGGGGATGTCGGTTGATGAAAAGATCAACATGAGCCATCAAGGCATGTTTGCAGCCCCAAAATTCAACTGTATCCCAGTCTGCATCAAAAACAGTGTGACCAGCAGATGAAGGTAGGTGACTCTCCCCCTCTGCTCAATTCTTGTGAGACTCTCACTTGGAGTACTTCATCATGCTCTGGGGCTCCCAGCATAAAAGGGACATTGACCTGTTGGACCAAGTGCAGAGGAGGGCCATGAAGATCATCACGGGGCTGGAGAACCTCTCCTATGACGCCAGGCTGAGACTGTTAAGCTTGTTCAGCCTGGAGAAGAGAAGAGTCTGTAGTGGATACTGTTAGTATCTGAAGGGGGTCTACAAGAAATCAGGAGAGAATCTGCTTACAAGGGCACATAGTGATAGGACAAGGGCTAATGGCCTTAAGATGAATGAGGGTAGGTTTAGAATCACAGAATCACAGAATTGTAGGGGTTGGAAAGGACCTCCAGAGATCACCAAGCGCGTCCAAACCCCCTGCCAAAGCAGGTTCCCTAGGAGAAGTTTACAGGTAGGCATCCAGACAGGTCTTGAGTATCTCCAGAGAAGGAGAATCCACAACCCCCCTGGGCAGCCTGTCCCAGTGATCTGTCACCCTCACTGTGAAAAAGTTCTTCCACATGTTGGTGCGGAACTTCCTGTGCTCTCAGTCTTCTTTTTTCAAGGCTGAACAGCCCCAGTTCATTCAGCCTATCCTCATAGAAGAGATGCTTCAGGCCCTTAATTACCCTTGTAGACCCTTAATTACCTCCGCTGGACTCTTTCCAGGAGATTAGATATTAGGAAGAAAATCTTTACTGTGAAGGTGCTGAGAAACTCTGATAGTCCAGCTAGCCAAGGTTAAACCAGCACAGCCAGAGAAATTGTGGACAACCCTTCCCTGGAAGTGTTCAAAGCCAGGTTGGGAGGGTATTTGCACAACCTTGTCTAGCAGAAGGTGTCCCTGCCCATGGCAGGAGAGTTGGAACCAGGTGATCTTTAAGGTTCTTTCCAACCCAAAGCATTCTGAGATTCTATGATTCTATTTATAATGACTAGTTATATTGTGATTATTACCTCGTTGTGATTCCATATACATATCTAAAATCACAAAGCTTACAGAAGAAAATAGAAAATACATTAATTTGGATTTATTTTTATTCAATCTGTGAGAACACAAGAGTAAGAAATTAATATTTTGTAGCAAATGTGACTTTTGAACAATAGCTGGAAAGTGACCTGTTGGCAATTGCTTATTTCTACCTTCCTTTTTTCACTTAGCCTGCAAATAATAGAAAAAAAGAGCTATTTTTATTCTTTTGTAAAGCTTACTTTGAAAAGAGGTTGTACATGGTCAGAAACTTTCCAGTCCATATCCCTTCATAGGTTTGCAGTACTTCTGAAGTTGCAACTTGCAGAATTTCTATGTAATATGATTTACTTTCTGTTGCGTAGCGTATCTTTAATGTCTGTGAATCAATTTCACTGAGTCTTAACATAGTTATGATTCTTAAGGGGAAAAAAAAAATTGAGCCTATTTTCAACAACTTTCCTTGTGTTGCATGTGCATTTCATTAAGAAAAACCCAAACCTAAATCTCTGAAACTGCTCTTGTATTCTAACAAAAATAGTTTCCCTTGAAATTTAGGGGGAGAGAGTTTTTAGGACAAAGCATTCTTGATCACTGTTTGGCATTTACCGTTATTGAATTACTTTTATATTTTTTTTCCTGAATCATTAGGAATATTGTGACTTCTGAATGTCACCAATGAGATACAGAGAAAGGTAGAAGGTGGTTATCTATCACAATCTGTCTAGGTGGGTGGAAAAACCCCAACTCTAAGTTCTGTGAATAAAATATCACAGAATCACAGAATGACTGAGATGATTGGATCTGGACCAATTTCCCTGCTCAAGCTACTTAGACCAGGTTTCCCAGGACCATGTCCAGATGGCTTTTTGATATTTCCAAGGATGAGGATGCCACAACTATTTCTGGGCAAACTACTCCAGTGTTCAGTCACCTTCACAGTAAATAACTTTTTCCTGATGTTTGGAAACACTCTTCTGTGTCGCCTTGCTCTCATTGCCTCCTGTCCTGTCATTGGATACCAAAGAAAATGGCCTGAGTACCCTCCCTTCAGGAATTTATATGCATTGATGAATTTCCTCTTCAGCCTTCTCCAAGCTGGACAGTTCCAGCTCCCTCAGCCTTTCCTCATAGGAGAGTTGCTCCAGTCCCTTCAATATCTTCATGGTCCTTTATTGTTCCTCTTGAGTACATCCGTCTGTCTTTTGTACTGGGGATCCCACAATTGGTTACAGTACTGCAGGCGTGGCCTCACCAGTGCTGAATGAAAGGGATCACCTCCCTTTCCCTTCTGGCAAAACTCCTACTTCAGCCCAGAAAGATGGTTGGCCTTTATGGGAAATGTGTGCTGCTGGCTCATGTTCAACTTGGTGTCAATGAGGATCCCTGGGATCATTTGTGCAACGCAACTTTCCACTTTAGCTTGTAAATTTCATGAGGTTGCTGTCAGCCCATTTGTCCAGCATGGCAGGGTCCCTTTGGATTGCAGCACAAACCTCTACTTTGTCAGCCTCTCCTTCTAGTTCTGTGGCCAGACTTTGCCTCCTCCTTCAGATCATTAATGGAAGCATTGAATATAGTGTTATCTAGTCTTGATTCACAGGGCACACAGCTAGTTACTTGCCCCCAAGTAGACTTTATTTCTGATCAAAACACCCTGAAGTCAGCCATTTCACCTGTTTTCAAACAACTTCGCTGTCTGCTTATCCAGCCCATACTTGTCTCTGTAAAGTATTACCATGAACAATGTCAAAAGCTATATGGAAGTCTAGGTAGTCAGTATTGATCACTCTTCCCTTGTCTACCAAGCCATATAAGGTCATCAGGTTGGTCAATCCATGCAGACTGCTCCCAGTGATTTTCTTGTTGGTCAACTACCTGAAAGCAGTTTCCAGGATTAGTTGTTCCATAACCTGGCCAGGAAATGAGGTAAGGCCTGATCGGCCTGTGGCAACAAAAGTTTCTGCTGGTCTCTGGGTTTTCCTGAAAGGCAGTCTTACTAATTGGAACCAAATCAAAGAGGATATTCATTTTCTCAGACTTTACCATGTTGTGTTTTTCCAGGGCCTCTGCTACATTTAGCAGTGGGTCTACATTTTCCCCAGTCGTCCTTTGCCTGTGGATTTCTCAGAGTCCTTTCACATTTCATTAGACATCCCTCACTATTTTCTATCCCTGTGCTTTGATTTTCCTGCCCATGCCTCCATGCTTAGTGTTTCTGTATTCCTCCCAGGCTACCTATCCGTGTTGCCACCTTACATCTACTGATTTTTCTATGTCTTGAGTTTTGCCAAGAGTGCCTTTTTTCAGATGGCATTTTTGCCTGACTTTCTGCTTGTGGGGATGGACTGCTATTGAGCTTGCAGGACGGGATCCTTGAATATGAAAAAGCATTGTGAAAAACAATCATATTCAACAGAATGAAAGAATATGTCTACTTGAGTGTAAAAAAAAATGTGGCTGTTATGCTTTTCATATTTTCTTTTTTGTTATTGCTTGTCTTGGTTTAAGGTTAACTTTTCAATAATAATTAACTTTTTTTGTAGACATCATGCACATTTAGAAAGTGTGTTGAATGTCCACTGTAATTTAGAGGGGATCAGAAGACTAAAAGAAGTGACAGTCTTTGTGCATCTGCATTATTGCCCCATTGTTAGTGTCACAATTCAGTTATATTATTGGGAGGGGTTTTCTTAGAACAAAGGCAGTTGTCTGGCAGGATGAAATCCACAAGAACCACAGAGTAGCAGTGTAAAAGCAGCTGGGTTGTGAGGGTTCTTTGGTTTTGTCTTTTTTGGGGGGAGGGGGCGATATTGTTTATTTTTTTTTTGTTCATGATGAAGATCAATGTATTTTAAGTGAAACATATGTTGCTAGGCAGACAAAGGGAAAAGGAATTACTGAAAGTGAAGATATTATCATAGAATCACAGAACATTAGGAGTTGGAAGAGACCTTGAAAGATCATTTAGTCCAACCCCCCTGCCAGAGCAGGATCACCTAGACTAAATCACACAGGAGCACATCCAGGCAATTTTGAATGTCTCCAGAGAAGGAGACTCCACAACCTCTGTGGGCAGGCTGTAAAGTCTTATCAAGGCCCATTGAGGAAAGTGAAAGGTAAGGATGAGTGTCTCTGATCTTATTAAACTAGCTATTATTTATTAAAAGGAAGAATAGTGAAAAAATGGGACAATTGGATATTTATGGAAGACAGTGGGAAAGTGGAAGCATGAGAAGCATTAAGGTAACATGAAATTCAAGAAGGGAAAGATGGATACTTGAAAAGGCAAGTATGTCAGTAAGAGCCAGAAAACAAGCAGGGAGAAAGGCCAAAAACATCATATTATAGAGAAGAGAGCCTATGATGACACATGTGAATAGATAAACAAATTTATACAGCATGAAAATAGCCCCACCAAAAAGCAGAGATTTCCTGCTTAAAGTAGGAAAAAATGAATGCAGAGATTAAAATATCTAGTGGTTTTTAAATTCGCTTCTCTACACAAGCAGGAAAGAAAAGGTAGACCATCGTTTGCCTAGATTTGTGTCAAAATAAGAGTATTTGAAAGAAAAAAAAGGGTTGTTTGCCTGAGGGATCAACAGGCCAATGCATTTCACAAAAGCAGAAAAGGAGGAAGGTGTGAATAAGATGAAGCAGCAGCAAAAGAAAAAGTCAGTTTAGAAAGAAATACCTTTCTTTAATAGGAATGCTATTGTCACAAAAGCAATTATCTTTTCCTCCCAAGCTACAAATAATATGATATAAGACCACTGTGGAGCTAGAGGACAATTAAACCCATCGAAAAGCAAATTATAATGATCTGCACAACTGAAAGGAAAGGTGTTTTTAATTTTGACTTCCTACAGTGACATTCAAATATATGCTGTGAAGATGATTCCTGTATTCATCGTGTACTTGACATTCACCAGTTTCAGTCTGGGTGTTTTATAGAACCTCTATGAGCCTGGCTTCTAGTGAGAAAGAGTTAAGTCAGTTAGAATGGACATTTACATGGTAGAGATTGACACTGGTTTGTGATATGTGAAGAGATAGCTTTGCTATTGCAAGGCTACAGTTATGTTTCCATAAAGAGTTAAGGTAATTTACTGATGAACATACTGCCTGTACAAAGTACTGCAGGTCTTGGTAATATCTCTACTGTACTCAATGAGCTAATAGCATAAGTTCAGTTCTGAAATTGTGTATTTGCTCTCAAAAATAGTACATTGAAAAAGAGTTGGTCTAGCACAGTGCCACAGCAAGAAAGACACTGTGTTTGAAACACAGTTGTTTTTTCATGTGCACTTTAATTAGACAATATCTGATTCAAATAATTAAATATATGACCATTTATGATCTAGAATGTTTTAAGTCATAGTTACTCTAGATTTTTTTTTTTTGCTGACTTTTAGTAGTAGCAGCTTGTGGAAGTTATTTATCGTCAGTGTATTAACTTTTCTGTATCTTGGATCCTTCGACAACTATCAGTCTTGCTGCTGAAATGCAAATAAAACATGGTTTATTTTCTCTTTCAGGGAAATCCTGAAGAGTCTTACACTTTTAATCCTCCAGTGATTGATTGTGCTGTGAGGACATTGTGGTGCGGCGGTAAGTTGGTGCAGATCTATTGCGTTGATCAGCTAAATTGTCATATCAGATTTAACTGCTGAAACAATATCTTTCAATGTGGTGTCTGGGGGGAAAACAAACTTGAAAAACACTTTCCTGTCTTTCTTGGCAAATTTCCAAAATTGTAAGCCTACAGTTGATTTCCTGTGTAAGAAGTTTGAATCACAGAGGCACCAGTTTTGTTCTGCATTTGCAGATCCACTTTATATTATATGAATAAAGCTGTTCGTTCATACATGCTTGGTGCCTATTTTCCCGAAATCCTTTGTTCCTATGGAAATCTGGGTGATTGTTGCTGTCAGTTTCGTGGGTCATGAGTCACTTGGCAATGTTTGATATTGTCACCTTTTGAAATTTCAGTGATCTATTTGTCAACTCTTTGTCAGCCTTTTTCAAGAGTTTTTCCCTGCCCTTTCCCATCCCGGTAGGAAAAATCTGTAAAGCCTTACTACAGGGAGGGCTGCTAGATTTAAGTCACTGTACCCTGTTGATATTTCCTGCATGAGCAACTTTTGTGAAGCTCTAATAAATTACATCATGACTTCTGCTGATCTTAGCAACACTCTGGTAGCTCTTACAAAACAGTGCCTGGCTAGGAACTGGTAGCTGAAATAAGAGAATTTTTAATTATTGCTTTCAGACCCTACGTGGCCGTAACAGGAGTGATGGTCACATATTTGTAGGTATTAGAAGAGTTGTGAAAAATGAAGGGTCCAGTGACTGTAAGTCACAGTTCAGAGAATCAAAACTGGTGGTTCTCAGTATTTCTGACCTCAAGCTGCTTGGACAGTCAGTCTTAATCAACTACACACATTTTACATTATGTTTTTTAATAATCTGAAAGTTTATGTTACTGCTGGAGCATGAGTACTAAGAAATACAAACCTTCATCTTTCAATGAGAAACCGTATGGTATGTATTAGGCTAGATACTATTTTTTTTCAGGGGGAGGGGGTGTGTTCCATATTTCTATCCATCCACCCACTAATAAAACCAGAAAAATAGTTTTACAACTCAAATTATATAACCTTATATATGGAAAAGCTTGTTATATGAAAAAGCTTAATGTTCCAGAATTTAATGAGTACAAGAAAACTTTTCAATGTACTAGATACTTAGAAGACTACAGTTGTATGCTATTTCATTTTCTGTGGACATAGAAATGTTCATTATATGATGTACATCAGTCACAAATTAAGGACCACTGACATAGCATAGGTTCTTACTCTTTGCTTTGTTCTTTTTGATCAATGGAGAATTGACAAAGTAAACAGGCTAAATTATTTCTAAATTTAATATATAGAGATCACCCAGTATAGGGTCTGTTACTTTTTAAAGCAGGCAGTTATTTGTTCTGATTAGTGTTCTGAGTGACTTTATTTTGTTATATCATTGAAGTCTGATGTCATGTACTACATCTAGGTGTGAAAATAGAAGTGATTTTACATGCTTAGGTGTCTATTTCTTTGAGTGAATACCAACAACAAAATTCTGTTTTGATTGTTTCTGTTTGAAGCATTTTTTCCTTGCCTTTTCTAATAAGTAAGAGATTAAAGGGTGATCTAAATCATGTAATTTTGTCATCTTTTTATTTAATACAGTTAGCTAAAATAGAAATTACTTTTATTGAAAGTAATAAAATTATCCCCTTGACTTGGCCAATCTTACTTTAAAAATAGTAGTTTCCATGAAGTAATGTATTTTACCCAAATTAATAAACATGTTATCAGAACAAAATCACATTCTTAAGGTGTAATAAATATAAATCTAATTTATTTTCCCTTCTCTTGAAGTAGTGTCTTTTTTTTAATGAAATATTGGAAATAGTATTAATATTTATACCTCACAGATAAAGAAGCCCCGACTTACTGCAGTTAGATTGCTGCCAATGTTTTTTAAGATTGAAAAATCATAAATAAAGGTATTTTCTTATACCTTCCTGGGCTGAAATCCTGTCAGCTTACCAAATGTAAGAAATTTTCTTGAAGGAATCAATAGCCATGAAAAAACAACGAGAAATAAAAAATAATGAATAAAAAAGCCCAATTTATACCAAAATTTGTATTGTTTAAGATTTCTATCAGTTTTTTAATTGTGGATTTATGTCAGATATACAATGATATGCAATTTTGAACCACCATGCATTTTTCTATTTCAGATGTTATGGAAAAAGAATTATGCAAATTATTTTGTAAAGAAATTAATGTAAAAAAAAAATCATTATACTGAAGCCTGTTCAAAGTTGAAT
Source organism: Hypotaenidia okinawae (assembly GCA_027925045.1). Taxonomy (NCBI): domain Eukaryota; kingdom Metazoa; phylum Chordata; class Aves; order Gruiformes; family Rallidae; genus Hypotaenidia; species Hypotaenidia okinawae. Next base: position 37,942,076 of record BSDF01000005.1, on the reverse strand, counting down.
AGAGGTGGTTTCTGTTATGTTAAGCACAAATTCAGTGCTTTGTTTTTCTTTGCTTGGTACGTACTTTCATCCCTGGGTATGTCAACATGCACTCTTTATAAGGACAAAATTTTGGTAGTGTGGAAGTATAAAGCATATCCCTCAGATTTCACCATGTCTCAGATTCTGTGTGCATATTTGGATGAACAGGGATATATCTGCAGCAGTTTCAATGATAATTAGATAAACACGCGAGGAGACAATGGGCCTTCATTATTTAGAATTAATTTGTGGTTTATGAAAAAGATGGAAAGTGTAGATATAGGCAAATAAGTTACAATATTTTAGAGTTTTGTTATCATAAATGAGATAATTATTAAAGCTTTTTTTTGTGAACTTGATATAATTAATAAGCATGAGTAGTAAATTAATGTATTAAAATACTTAGCAATGTCAGTTCAATAGCTTTCTGAGTTAATACTAGAATATTAAAGCTTTAACTGCTATGCCCTATTTTTTAAGTCAGTTTAGATTAATTGAATTTCAATATTCTTTTTGCCTGACAGTTATTTGCCTCCCTGAAATGTGATGGTGGAGTACGTGAAATGTTGAGGATACAGAACCGTATTACAAAACAATTGGATGTTATGACAATAGTTCATATCTTGCAATCACAACAGAAGGGCCAATGTCCAAAAGCATGTCTTACAGCCCAAAAGAGGTAGCATTGCAGTTGTGGTTAAAGAATTCCAGTTCATTTAGACACTTGGCCTCAGCACAAAATTCACTTTACCAGTTAATCAAGCTAAAAATTAGGGAGAAACAGAACTTCCTTCTCTTTATAAAAACTATCTTGTTCCTAAAAATATCCTCACTGAAAGTGAAAATAGCCTGAGTCAAGCTGTCAATTCTCCTGAAGGAATAGTAATTAGGAAGGCTGCTCTAATGGACCTGTAGAAGCTCTTGGTACAGCACAAAAACATGAATAAGCAAAAGATTTTTGTCCTTAAAATTAGAGGTTCTTCAAATAACTCAGTTCTTCTGACATGCTGTCTTTGTGTGGAAAGAAAGCTGAATAAAGCAAATCTTCATAGAATAGTTAGGCTTTTTGAAAACCTATGTGCTGAGAGTATTGGTCTTTTTCCTTCTTAATAATTTTTTAGCAAAATCATTCTTCATCTGCATTTTTTTCCAAAACTGTTGAGGTACCTACTCTTAGCCAGTGAACAAAGTTGTGGAGTTACTTTCACTTGTGTGCCTTTTTTACAGAGAGGTCATGGGAAACAATTGGCTTCCATTCCAAAACCGAATCTTACTAAATAATATAGATTGATTGAATTCTACATGCATATTTGGACATGAGAGACAGATATTCCATAATAGAAAAGTATGAAAAATATGTTTAGTTTTACTGCTGTTTAGATTTAAGTATTAGAGCAGTGTACCGTATACAATTTTGAAATGTTATGAAGCAGAGTAATCAGGTTTGACATTTTGCTGGAGCTTAGTTTCAAACTTATGAAAAAGCCATACTTAATATTTTAACAATTGGTTTAGCATTCAGGATTCCAAAAAGGCAAAAATCCTTTATTTTGTTTGTCTGCTTCCTTTTTGCTTTCAACATCTTTTAATGTTGTAAATGAGTATATTTAGTTTCTCTCATTTGGCTGATTCATGATTCCATTTATGATCTCCTACAGCAATGTGAAAGACAACCTTTAAGTATGAAAACACTTTTTTGTCTGCTTAAAACTATGAAGATAACTGTTGCAGGTCTTCTAAAGTACATCTGTGGATACCAAACTCATGTTCTACTGAAATTCACAGTAGATTTGCCTGGTTTCTGGTGGGGGGTTGGACTAGATGATCTCTAGAGGTTCCTTCCAACCCTGGCAATCCTATGATTCTGTGGTTTTACCTGATCTCAGGCAAAAAGTAATATCAAGTACTTGGTAAAAGTAATTTGTTAAAAGTCTTTATCTTCACAGACTTAGAGTTTTATTTTTTCACTTTAGGAAGAATGGAAATATATTTCTAATAGGCAACATGCTGTCATATAGAAAGAAGGGATTTATATGAAATGTATCACTGTGATATACAGCATGTCTTGTGTTATGAGTTCTGTCACGTTAAACAGGCAAAGGAATGTGGCTGACAGTAAGCCTCCTGTCATTCCAACTTGTCCTCAGAGGGAATTTTGAGTGGACGATAAGTCTGGTCACGTTCAATACTGATCTGTCACGATTGGGAATTCACAAATAGTGGGAAGCACCTTTCAGTCTAGCAGTGTTCAACAAACAAGCATGGCCAGGCTCAAGTGGTTCGGTTGTGTTCATTCAGTTAGGCAGTAGCACAGCTAGGTTAATGAATCGTGCTGTTTATTTGGATTAGAGAGTGAAGATTCTTTGCATTGCCAGTAATGATCTAGTGTCTACAAAAGCAGGTGCAAATAATTCAACAGCATAAGACAACATAAAGTTACACATAAAGCAACATAAAACTATTTGAGCAATATAGCAACATAAATAATTCTCTGTATAGAATTCTGAGTTTCCTAGGATAGCTAAATGTTCAAATCTCACACAAGGTGTCCCTGGGTGGTGGGGGGAAGAGAGGCTTAGTCTGTTGGCTGGTCCCAGAAGTCAGCGATGGTTTGTGATGGTATTTTCTTGACTTGTTGTGATGGTATCATCCCTAACATGCCTCTGTTTTTAGGGCTACTTTTATATTAATTTTACCTATCTGGTAGAGCTTGAGTGACTCTAGTCATGAATATCTTTGTTGTGATTGATGTAAATTTTCCTTGCTTCCTGTTTAAAGGTATAGGCTAACAGAAATTCAGAGTGCATGCTCAGTGAGGGGTGGTCACACCTTGGAGGTTGTGCAGCTTTCGGGCAAGGGGGTGTGGTTTTGTGTTATAATGAGCAAAAGTAGACCTGAAGAACAGAGTCTTGACAGGAAAATGAACTGCTGTCTCAGTTCTGGTTCAGTTCTTACTCAAGGCAGAAACAATGCAACATCTTGGTACCATAGTACACCAGGTCCCCATAGATCACAGAGCCTAGCCAAGGCATTTCTGCTCTGCTCTACCCTTGGTGTACTGTTCTCTCAGTATTATCTCATCAAGCTCTCCTGATGTTGTCAACCTCCAAGATTGCCTAGGAAACTTTCTGTGAAATGGATTCTCGGCATACTAGCTGTTCTTCACTCTGAAATCTTCTTGAATACTGAACATTTTCTTAAAGTGTGAACAAAAGTTTTAATTTTAAAGTCACTTACAGTAATTATTCCACAAGTTCCAAAGCTATATTGTAAAACAAGCCCCGTATATGTTAACATTATAGCAACTGAAAAACAGATGTCTTGGACACATAGAGAAATATCTCTTTTACATACATAATCCTTTATAACATATAAGAATATATTCCCAAAATAAAGGTTTTCTTCTTAAATTAGTAAAAAAAACGCATAGAAGAGATGTTAGCAGGGGTGATGGCAGTCCTAAAACAACAATGTTCAAATAATTCATTCATGTAGAGTAGTACAGCCGTTAAACTGTTTCCTTGAAAGAAGGCTGACTGGTACTTAGATTTCTTTTTTTTTTAATGCCTCTGATAAACCCTACATTATCGAAACACAGCATTAATATACAATGTCCTTATGTCACAATAACCAGACTTAAACTATTCATTAAATTCCGAATTGAAAAGCTCCAGAAATGGCAGTAGGAAAAAAGAGTCATATCTAGAACATCAGATGGCCTGATTCTGAATTAATTTTGGTGTTTGAGTTGGAATTAGAGATGATTTCACATGCATTCAGTCTCCTACTTTCTTCAAAAATATCTTTTTTTTTGTCAGTGACATAGAATATGTGAAACATTCCTTTCAGTTCTATGGCAAGAAATTAAGCAGAGCACTATTAAAGAACTACAGAAACAGTTGTCAGTTAGGGTGAAGGAATTGGTATGTTGAAAAGAAACTGCTGTTTATTCTCAAAAAAAAATTAAGACTGGAAGGCACATTTCATGATTCCTTTCTTTACAATATTATTTAATGACACTAAGATACTTTAGAAACAGTGAAACAAGCAAAACTCAAGAATTCAATCCTCACAATATCCATGCAGTTATTTTTTTTTAACATTAAGAGATGAGAACTACAATATTTGGAATTGAATTTCGTTTTGTGTATGATATTTTTTTCTACATAAACTCAGCACTCCGGTTGCTTACTCCCATTATTTTAATTATAGAGTTTCAGAATTAGGTTTGGTGTTTGTTTTGTTTGTTTGTTTGTTTGTTTGTTTTTAATGATATCTGTTAATCCAACAGTACATTGCACAAAGAACAAGCCTGTGCATCAAGAACAACTCTGTATTTGTCTGACACTTTTTTGGGCTTGTGAGCAGCAGTTAGGATTTGCAGAATTTCAGCCTAAATTTTCAAATATTTTTTCTGATGATACCATGAAGCTCTGTCTAAGGGAATAACACAGTATTTACTCATTATTTACCCACGTCCTCTGATGTATAAATTATGATTTTTTTCCCTAAATGACAAAAATATGTTTTAAGTTCTGCTAATTCAGAAATGTATTTCTAAAGAAACAGTGAGTATTACAACTTCTCTACTGCGACATTCACTTTGTGCTATTTTAGGTGACTTTGTTCTACTCCCACTCTTTCTTTGCCTGCTTAAATATTTATCTGAGGTAATAACAATAATTATAATATGTAAGTCAGCAGCTGTTAGCACACATATTTTTGTTGCTGACAAATTCAATTAAAGACATTGCTAGCTAAACCAATCAAATAACAGGTAGCCCAGGAAAGGTCAACTCTGAATTATTATTTCCCATAATAATTTCCCAAACCATTAAGTCTGTAAAATCCATTTGAAACTGAAGCTCATAAAAGTAAATTATGGAGAATGCCTTGCTATTTTGTGGATATTCTAGAGCACAAGGCTGTGTGTCTCCCATGCATAATACTCCTGCTAACACTGTCCAGGTCACAGCACAACTACAGATAGGCTCTAGAACCATTGTCATTATAAATGCCTATTTCTAAGAATGGTAACTAGCTAACTGTAGTTGGGAGGCTTCTCCCCCCTCTCCCCACCCCCCACCCCCCCGCAAATGAGTACCTACTCAACATTTTTTTGTTTCTTTCTTTCTTTGTGTGTTTTTTTGTTTGTTTGTTAGTTTACTATGATTTGGGGTGTTTATGAGAGAGAGAAGGATTGATGCATAGTAATATGTAAATGTATTGTAGTAACAGCAGTACCTTTTGAATATCTGTAATTCCAAAGGGAATTATATTTCCAGAATTCCAAAGCTTGAACTCTGTCATGAATAAAAATGCAAATGATGATGAAAAAAACCCTGAAATCAAGAGATCTTAAGACTAAGATAGGACGAAGCAGTAATATATAGTTACATTAAGCTTTTAGCTACTCCCAAGTATATATGGGGAGACAAAGAAAAACCTCGTGGGTTGAGATAAGGACAGTTTGCACAGGGAGAGGGAAACAACAACAGAACTTATGACAGAATACAGAAATGGTGATAACACAAAGCACTTTACTGACCTGATGAATGGCCAGATGCTCATCCCACACTCAGACTGTCCTGGAGTTGCATGGCCGTGCCCCTCCCTGCCCAGCCCCCTTTTATAGAGAGCATGATGTCCCATGGCATGGAAAACACCCTGGGCTAGCTCATCTTACCTGTGTTGGCTCCTTGTCTTAACCCAGACTAGGACATTATCCATACCATCTATGTCATGCCTAGATCCTGCATTTTTAATTAACCATTACCACTTTCCCCACCTTTGATATATACATATACAGAAGTCATTTTTCTAGTCCATGGGATATCCCTTTAAAATATCGAAAGAGTTCATTTAGTCCATGACTTCAGGTTCAATTTGTCATAACAGTCTCTCAAGCCAGGAGGAATGGTATGTGAGATTGAGTATTAAATGCTGCTTCTGAAACCTGCAGCCACTGTGCCTGATGTGGTCCATTCTCGCAGTCTCCGTGTTGAAGATGTTGATCTTGAGGGAGGTGCTGGGCACCAGTTACTGAAGTAAGTTCTAGTATCATTGTCACAGAACTTTTCTCAGTTTCATCAAAGTCCATCCTTCATTAATTCGGGTGATTCAGAACATAACATGGTTTTGGTTGTTGCCAAGCAGTCAAGGACTTTTCAGTTGTTCATATTGCCCTGCTAACAAGAAGCTGGGGAGCTCCCAGGAAGCTGGTAGGGGACACAGCCAGGACAGGTGACCTAAACTGGCCAAAGACAGAATTCCATACCAATTATGTCATGCTCAGCATAAAGGAGGGTGGGTGTAGTGGATGGAGACATAAGAGGGAAGGAACAATATGTTTATTGATAAAAAACAGAGGGTATAACAGGGTTTGATAATAAATGTGACAGCAGTTAAGGTTCGATGGCAAGGTAATCTTGATTATTTAGTGCATAGAGAACAGGGTCAGATGAAGCTGTCAGGGAGACCCTCCCATTGAGTCACAAGGTTCAGAAAGGACCCCCTTGCTTTCTAAACTCCTTCTCAGAGAGGAACCTAGATGCATCTGCATCCAGTCTTAGTCTCAGACTTGGTCGATGGTTTATGTCGAAAGGATTATACATGTACAATCAATCCTTTCTACTTAGCTAAGATCACAAAGTTTAGTGCACTTACTCACAATTCACTTAATGATGATCTGTTGCGCATTTGTTGTGGCAAGGATTCTCTTGACCTCAAGGAGTAACCTTGAGAGGAATCCATTTCAAAGGGAGATCCTGATGTGCAGCCCACTGCTCTTCAGGAGAGCTAAAAGGGTTTTTGGGCTCCTCATTATTTATGGAGTAAGTTGATTGGCTCATAATCATATTTACATATGGTATGTGCTAGTGGACACTGAGCAGCGCTCTGTCCACGGGGGCACATTAGCATAGGTAGCCCTTGGCTATTGTTATCTTTCTTCCTGAAATCACCATGATGCAGATGCAGACATCATGACTGTCACCAATGGTTATCGATTAATCCAGATTTACAGGAAAAAGTCAGGCAACGGTGGGAGCTGTGGGGGAAGCTTACTGTCACGGGTGGCTCATGGGAGGAGGAGCACGTGGGACACGTAGGTTCTGACAGTTCGCTATACAGTGGGGCCTCTTCAGCACACGTCACTTCTTCCTCTGATGACATTTAAAATTCTTTGCCTTCTGGCCAGTCCGTGATTTCCAGGATTCCTGGGTAATTGTCTTTTCTTGTTTGACCCACTGTGGGATCAGTGCAACCCACTTACACTGTGTATCATAGTGGCATGTTTTGTAGAAAGGGCCTTCCCTTTGAACATCTACTCCAGCATCTGCACTCAGGGTGCCAGGAGGAGCTGGGTTTTGGTTCCAGTCACTTCTGAAGCAGCTTGAACCCCTTCATATGCTGCCAGTATTTCCTTTTCTGCTGGCATATACCAAGACTTGGGTCCTCTATATCCCTTGCTCAAAAACCCCAGGGGCTGACTTCGAGTCTCCCCTGGTGCTTTCTGCCAGAGACTCCAGGTAGGGCCATTCTCCCCAGCTGCAGTGTAGCATAGATTTTTTACATCTGGCCCTGTCTGGATGGGTCTCAGGTCTACCGCGTGGACAATCTGAATCCTGTTTGATCTGTTCAAAGGCTTGTCGCTGCTCTGGGCCCCATTGGAAATCATTCTTTCAGGTTACATGATAAAAGAGGGCTCACAATGAGACTGTAGTATGCGATATGCTTTCTCCACCAACCAACAAAAAGGAAAACCAAGCTTTCCTAAGTGTTATGGGTTTCTGGTGAATGTATATCCCAAACAACAGTTTCATTGTAAACCCTATCTACAATGTAACCCATAATATTACCTGTAAGTATTATTTGCCAACAGTTGTACAAAACTGAGATTTTCATGGTTCCTGATTTGGCTCTCCTAAGTATTATAATAACTTATGGAAGTTGGAAAAAAGCCTAAACCAAGTATTTGCAGAAGTAGGGGATTGAATGTAATCAGAGTTGGTTTTAAAATGAAATATTTTATTGGACATTGCTGGCTTAAGAGAGAGTAAGATGTTTTTTCATTAAAACAGCAACATCAAATACCACAACAACAGTTGGTAAAAAATAGTGAGAAAGAGGGAGGGAGAAACCAATACCCATCCAGCGATTATAAAGAAAAAACTACCAAGCACCCATCAAATGTTAGGCTGGTAGGCTGCCTAAATCATTGAAATGATCATTCATCTGCAGTTAAAGTATCTTTATTTACTGCACTTCATTGTATAAGAAGAAACTAGTCTGCTAAAATACTTTTGGAAAACTCATATGCCCTAAATAAGTAAGTAAATAAATATTAATAAAAACCTCAAACCCCAAACCCCATAAACCTCAGGTCTTATTCAACTCTTATGAGTAGCTGTTAGAAACTAAAAAAAAAAAAAAACACCTGCTACAAAAAAATCAGGTGCTGCAAACATGTACTTAACTAATGCAACTCTGTGAGGTCATGTGACTTGAATTTGAATGTTATTTGTATTATTTCAGTATTTAAGTGAATTTTAGTTTCCATTTTTATGCTGAGTTGTATTAGTTTATGTTATTTCCTTTTTAGACAGAAATTAGAACTTCACCAACTGGCAGTACTATTAGATTGTTAAATACAAGTGTTCAGCTTGCTTTTTTCCTATTCCATGAGCATCATTTTTCAAATTGTAGCTGCAGTTATGTTTACGTAACTGATTGTTTGCAATTCTTTTTCATGCAGAAAGCTGGAAACATTTGGATTTGCAATTTAAGAAAGAGGCATTTTATTTTTTTCCCCTTCTTGTTACTATTTGAATATCTTGTTAGACTTCAGTTCCGAGGAAGGAGATTGAGCAGATCATTGTGAAGTACAATTATGCAATACATGCAGGACAGCCAGGTGATGTATTTATGAAGGATGGGTCTTGTCTGACTAACCTAATCTCCTTTTGTGATAGGGTGACCTGCTTATTGGACGAGAGAAGGGCTGTGGATTTTGTCTACCCTAAAATTATAGCAAGGCCTTTGACACAGTTTCCCACAGCATTCTCCTAGAGAAGCTGTCTGCTTGTGACTTGGATGCATGCATGCTTTGCTGGGTAAGAAACTGGTTGAGGTCCAAAGAATTTTGTTAAGTTGAGTTGAACCCCGTTGGTGGCCAGTCAAGAGTAGTGTTCCCCAGGGCTCAGTGCTGGAGCTGCTCCTGGTTAAGATCCTTATTAATGATTTGGTATAGGAGATAGAGTGTACCCTTAGTAAGCTTGAAGACAACTCTAAGCTGGGTGGAAGAGTTGATCTGCTTGAGGGTAAGAATGCTCTGCAAAGGGACCTAGACAAGATTGATCAGTGGGCCAAAGCCAATTGTATGAGTTGTTTGTTGAGGTAAGGCAAATACAATTCAAAAATAGATTTTTATGTATGAACTTGAGAATCTACACTCTCATGTTCAGACTATTTCATTGGCACAGTCACATGTGTGGGGTTTGCCTGGTATTACATGAATTCAAATAAGAATGTGTTTTGAATAAAACTCAATATTCAAAGTTAAATAAAAAGTGTCCAGGTATAACAAATTTGAGTTTATTTTATATACACAAGTTTGCAAATGGAAGGAGATCCTCTTGAAGAAAGCTTTTACTTATACCAATAAAAGTTGCATAAAATATAAAAGCAACTTATTTTTATGAGTCTGCATTTCATCACAAAGTGATGAAAAACATCTTTACTTCAGTGGAAAGAGAAGGTGACACTTGCTGAGACAGTCTTGAGAAGTTCTTTTCTCTAATTTTCAATGTGTAAAAATATCTGGATGTATTATTTACTACAAGAAATAATGTAGCAATTAATTATATTTATTATATACTTTGAATTTTCCAGTAAAGGAAGCTTAAAAAAATAAGTTGCAAAGGAAAGTGATACATGACTCTTACAGTTTAGCCCCGGCCAGCAGCTGAACACCACAGGACTGCTCTCTCACAATGGGATGGGGAGGAGAATGGGAAGACAAAAGCAAAGCTTGTGGGTTGGCATACGAACAGTTTGATGGGACAGCACAAGGACAGGAAAATAATAACTTAGAATAAACAAAGTGAGAGATAACACAAGGCAATTTACCAAACCAAAAACTGACTGGATGCTCAGCTGTCATAGTTTTGCGTGGCTGGGTTCTGGAGGAGAAGGGGGTGCTGCAGGCATGGCTTCTGAAAGGAGCTGCTAGAAGCTGTCTGCAGGCCCCACAGAGCAAACACCAGCCAGTTCAAGGCCGGAGTCATTGCTGACCAGGGCTGACCCCATCAGAGATGGTCCCAGCACCTCTGGGAATCACATTTAGGAGAAGAAAAAAAAATGTAAGCAGACACTTTTTGCCACAAGAGAAGGGAGTGAGAAGATGTAAGAAATTGTGCAGACACCAAGACCAGGGAAGAGTGAGGGGAGCAGGGGCCCCATGTGCCAGAGAGAAACATGCCCCTACATCCCCTGGAGAAACCCATGGTGGAGTGGGTGTCTCCCCGCAGCCCATGGAAAAGGCCAAGACCCCACCTGCAGCCTGTGGAGAGGCTCCATGCTGGAGCAGGTGGAGACATACAGAAAATGCTGTGACCTGTGTTGGACCAAGCCTCTGAAGCCCATGGAGAGAGAAAAGAAACAGAGATGAGCAAGGGAAAGAGATCCACACCAGAGCAGGTTTGCTGGGGGAAGGAAGGCTTGTGACCCCATGGAGGACCAGGCTGGAGCAGTCTTGGCCTGAGAGACTGAGAGACATTCTATGATTCCATGACTGCACCTCATAGAAATGACTAACACTGGGGAAGCTGGTTTGTGAAGACTGTCTTCTGTGGGTGGGACCTGATGGTGCATCAGGGGTAGGGTGTGAGGAGTACTTCCCCCTGGCTAAGAAGGAAAGCAGCGTGTGAGGGCTGAAACCGCCATTCCCTCCCTCTCCCCCTACCCATGGGGGTAGAAGGGAGGAAAATCATGACTAAAGTGAAGTCTGCTAAGGAGGGAGGGGGGGGGGGAGGTGCTTTAAGATCTGGTCATGCTTCTCATTATCCAACTCTGGTTTCACTGTGTGTGTAGTATAGTGTAATAAATTAGATAGTTTTCTTTCCTTTATTCTGTGTTCAGTCTGTTTTGCCCACAATGGTAATTGTGGAATGATTTCTCCCTGTGCTTATCTTGACTCTTAAACTTCTCATTATCTATTTTCTCCCTGTCCAATGGAAAAGGGGCGTGATAGAGCGGCTTTGGTGAGCATCTGGCCTCCAGCCAGGGTCAAACTTCCACATCAGCCCATACTCAGATTGTCCCAGAGCCAATCCACCCGTGGTGTATTTCCTTGAAAGAAAATATAGATAGCCAGGAAAGGAAAAAGGGATCAAAATGGTCCTTGAGGTGTGTAAAAATGAAATGAGTTAATTTGATAGTTGCATGTGATTAATTCAGGCAGATGTTGTACCAGATAAATGGAGTTGAGTGTTTAAATATTCTAAAATGACTTAGAGACTTCATCGCTGGTAGAAATATCTGTGCCTCAAGTACAATTATGAAGGGATTAATACTGAAGTATATGTTTTCGACTACAAACCATGGAGTTACAGAAGAATATAAAGAAAGGGAAAATGCTTCTTACAATACTTTGCAACATCCTAATGAGTACGTGGAAACATGCTTCAGATGTTTTGGAAACTAAAAACCCTTAAATGAATTGTTGTGTCTTAGAATTGGTTCAAGACAGGAATCATGCTGGAACAACAATGAAGATATCAGGTACAGTCCCATGAGACAATGCAGCGACACAAAAAAGACTTATGGAATTTTAAATCTAGGTAGACAAACTGAGACTGTCAGGGTGGGAATAAATTTTGTCTGTGAAAATCAGTGATTTATTTTTCCTGGCAGAATCACGCTGGAAGGTTAAAACAATTACATTAATTATAAATCTTCCTCTTAAGTATATATGCAGTTGCTGTAGTGAAGGTTATTACTCATTTTTCTCAGTTTCTTCATTCAGAACATTTCTGTGCATATATCTCTCTCTACATGTAGCCATCTTAAACATATGTAAGTGATCATTATTCATGTTTGTGACTGCATTTTCTTCCTACTGGGAAAACACTTTGTTACTGCTTTAAAAGTCTTTAAACAGTTCTGTTTAAGAGTTTCATGGCATAGCTAGTAAAATCAATTGTCTTCACTATTTGGAGTTACCATGTTTGTACTAGTAGGGTATTAATTCAATAAGGAAAAACCTCAGGGTGATTTTTTTTTGTGTCATGCCTCCAGCCCCCATCCCCTCTTTCCCAATTTTGTAATTTGTTGTTTGTAGAGGAGGCTAATGTTCACCAGAATCTTGGTGCTCTTTTTCCTTCTCAACTTCTCTACTGTCTGCAGTGTTAAAACATACCCTTCTTTTCCATCATTGTCAGTCCCTGGGTGACTTCCTCTGCTTTGCAAACTCTGCTTGTGTTCTCACTAGCCTTGACTTTATTTTCTCTCTGACTGAGAATTTTGCCCAGTTTGCAATCTTATAATGAACTCATATAGCCCCAAGTGTCTTCTGTTTTGTTTGGGGTTTTGTCTGTTTGTTTGTTTGTTTGTTTGTTTAGGCATGCAATGGTTGTGCATTTAGTACAGTAATGGTCAAAGTCCTGCAGTCCCGCAATAGTTTGCTAGTGTCTCCAACTTGCCTGACTTAATTGAGGACTGTTAAAATACCACATCTCAAAAATGTCAGAAATAAACCTACTTAATAGCTATCCCTTGCCACCATATTGCTAGTATATAATGAAATACTGTTTAGATCTTCTTTATCTATTATTATTCTCAGATATTTTTTTACACTGCTGCAGCTTCTTATCTCTTTCTTTTTGCTCCTTGGGGCATGTGATACCACTGTGTCAGTCTCTGCACTGTACCAGTTCCATCCCAGAGACAGTTCAATGGCCAGCTCCATACAAGATGACACAAGATTATACACAGCAGCATGGAAAATCCTATTTCATTCAGACAATTAGACCATCATTCCACACAAATCCCAGCCCAATCTCTATGTTACCTTGGTTTATATACAGCATTTGCACAACATGCAATGTGTTTGTACTTGGGAAGGGAAAAAAAAATTGTAACACTTACTTAGTGTTTCTTTAAAGCTGAGGGAGTTCTTATTTGTGAGTTACATCAAGAAAATGTGCTAATTGAGCCCATTTTGCGTGTGATGTTCACACTAATTTTCTGCTTGATGCAAATTGCCATTAATGTTATAATAGATATTTACATGGCTTTATAAAGTAAACATCCTATCTCATGTAAAATAGTTCCAGAAATCAAACTAAGAAGTTTTATTACATGAAACATATTTCTTTCACTCCCATGAAGAAGAAAATTTGAAACAAGCTTAAAATACTCAACTAATTTTTTTTTGGCAATTATATGCCTTTTAGTAAAGTTAGCTTCTCAACCCCAAGATGTAAAATGAAAGCTAATAATTTGAAGTGCTGTCACTGATCAATTTGTCCTCTATCAAAACCAAACTAAACGAAACCATGTTGGCTCTCCTGTGTAGTGATATTGTTCTGATAATATTTTCATCTAATATTTTTAACGAACTGTTTTCAAAGAATATATAATTCAGCTTGGTTACTACTTTATCACATGAACATTCACACTAACCATAGAAAGCCTACTCTATTTCACCACAGAATATTCTTCTGTAATTTATTTTTGACCATTCATAAGTGTTGTATCAAAATTAAATTTTCTGAATTTTACATTTAATATTTTGAAGGGTTTTTTATTATATTTCTTGTCAAATATGTGCCTCTTAGGTTCTTTTATCTCACCTGCAGAAGTCAAGTTAACACTACCTGGGTCCCAATGCTCTTACTATAGCCTTCAGAGCTCTGTAGTGTGTTATCCTCCAGGTTGTCCCTTGTAGCTTACCCAGTTCCAGAATGGAAGAAAAGTAGGGGTAAGGGCCAGTGAGTGATGCCAGCTTTGACTGGAGCTCCACAATATCCTGGATCTGAGTCCCTCTCAAGCAGCTGACTTCCCTAGACATTGAGGTAGGTCAGCTCTTGAGTGCCTCCAGCCCCCGCAACAGGGAATAGCCCACTGGTTGCACATTTTGTTTCCTTTTGTCTTCAATAAGGTTCAATCATCCAGGATGCTTCTCTTGAAAGTAAGCTGTAATGGATTATGAAAAATTGATCAGTTTTAATGATACTTTAATGATAATTTGGAAATATTTCTGGTCTTTGCCTTTTTCTCAAACATACGGACATGAACAGAAGTAAGCAGCAAGCTGTTAAGTTGTCAGTCATATCAAATAATAAAAGCTTCAGAAGACACAGTAAGTTAAGCTGTCTGCCTAGAAGGCTCTTTGCTTTGGAGGGCAGTGGACAATATAAAAGGGAGTCTTAATGTTTATGGAGATCACTAATATTGTCCTTCCATCCTGGTGTTAGATCCCATCTCCTTATGGAGATTGTTGTGAATAAATACAATTATAATATTCTTCTAGCTGATCTAAGGTGGGAGAGAGTTTTTTTCTGAAGTGAGAGACACATACAAAGGTACTATGCAAAATATCACAACGTAATTTTTAGATCTTTTATACTGATGATCAGATAATATTTTTTGAAAGGTTGATCAGAACAGAATTTCCTTAAGAATTTAGGGAGGGAGGGTGAGACACATTACAACTTCAGAAAAAAAATGCTAAAATGTCATGAAAGGAGAGGCACTAATGCACAAGAGAAGTAGAAGACATCATCGTAACATTGGTGCTAAATGAAAGTGCAATTACACTTGTTGAGGTTTTTAGATGTGTAAAGTGCCAGCCACATTCCTAATATCCTTTTTCTTTCTGCTGCTTATCAGGAAATAAAAAACCCCAAACCACAGTGTAATACAGTCCTATAATTGAAAATAAAGAAGTAAAAGAGAAGTGTGTTATATTTATAGAACACTTAAATCTAAAATGTAAGCCCCTAAACTTGCCAGGTAATGTACATGGCACAGACAACAAAACCTAAGCACAGTACAACAAAATGTACAGTAAGAAGAAATCCAATGAAAATTGCCCTGTACCACTCCTGTTTTCCATCCACTGAAAACCTGATACTTTCAGGACAAGAACCTCTTGTCCCTTAAATTGATTACAGGAGTTGGAAAATCTTCATTTGCCTGAAGATGGGGACTGCTAATTATCTAGCTTTGATTGTGATATTTTCCCACTGATTTAGCAGCTGCCTGAAAATTGCATTTGGCTAGACTTCCCTACGTTAAACCATGGGATGGACCAAATAAATTGAATTCCCTCCATATGTCTGTATTTTATATGTGCCTTTAATCACTTTTAACACAGCACATTTCATATCTGTGTTGCATAAAAATAAGTAATTCATTCCACTTAAATCAAACCAGGTAAGGTTTCTCCTAGTAATAACATCTATTGACAGCTTCTGGGCTCTGTGGATGATTTCACCCTAATAAACTACGTTTCATAGGTGATGATTATTGTTCTCATCTTGTTATTGATAATTACATCTTAGGAATAGTGGAGTGTTTTCTGAGAACATGTCACAAGTGTGTCCTCAAAATAATAAAAGTTGTACGTTCAAGGGGCTCTTCTCTTTAGTGCTACACCTGTGTTTTGCAACTGTTCCTGAATTCTGGGACAAATTAACCCATAAAAATATGCAAAGACCTTTGAAGGAATGGTGCATACCCTTCTTTCTTCTAGCAGAAGATAATACCCCATTATAGAGATACCATCAGGTAAGCTGAAAGTTTGTAAAGACTATGTGCTGGGAGAGCCCTAATGTATAATTTGAGAATAGCTGCTTTAAAACTCATCTCCTAGAGTCCCCTTCATTTCTATAGTTTTTATTCTTTGCCTAATAACTATACCCCTGTTGTGACTTGAACTGTGTCTGAAACAAGCACACTACATATATTCAAAACTACAGCTGCTTTTTTATCGCTGCTGGTTTTGTGTGTGTGTAAGCTGCCTTTTTCAGCTCTTACAGGAATGTATAACAGAATAACCCAGTGCAATATGGCTGACTACTTTGTATACATTTTCACTTGATGGAATCAGGTTCACAAGAGAAAAAATGTCCAATTGTGAAACTTAGCATTTTATTTTATATCTTTTGAAAATTATCTCTCACACACATGTTATAATTTCTACTACAGCGGACTTTTTTTTGATGATTAATCTTTACTGTTATTTCCATCCTGGAAAAATCCTGGATAAATGCATTTGAACAGGTTTACTGTGGTGTAAAACTGATTAATTAGGGTGGAGAATGAGGTGGGGGGTTATTATTATTATTGCTACTATCAATGAACACTGTTAAGAAAACGTAGGGTTTTTTTTACTAGCTGGCATGTTTATGTCTCTGTATGCCTCACCTGATGTATAAAAATAATTTAATAATCTATTATTTAAAAAAAAAAATCCTCACAGTTCCCAGTAAGAAAGATATTTAATTCTATTTGGTTTATAAGAAAAAGAAACTGCCACAAAATGCTTCTCATAAGTATTTGGCCCTGCTTATCTATATATATTTGGTGCAGAATAGAAATATGTGGTGGTTGAGCCCTGGCTAAAGGCCAGATGCCCACTAAAATCAGTCTATTACTCCCCTTCTTAGCTGGACAGGGGAGAAAAATATATTAAGCGGCTCAAGAGTCAAAATCGTTAACAACGACATGGGCAAAACAGACAACACAGAGTGCTGAAGAGAAAGTTATATAATTCATTATTACACTACACTAAAGAGAAAACAGTGAAAACAACCAGAGTCAGGAGTGCCACCAACAATCTTAAAACAAATGCAACCAGGTAAACACTTTTCTCTCTCTCTCTCTCTCTCTCTCTCTCTCTCTCTCTCTCTCTCTCTCTCTCTCTCTCTCTCTCTCTCGGGTATCTGGGCCCCTCCTCCCCCAGTCTTCCCGGCCTTTTGTGTCTGTCAACTGCTCACATTTATATGCAAATATACACCCCAATGCCCTTAATGGGCCAACATTGTGGTCTTGTTGGCACTCCATTCTCTGGTGGCAAAATGCAGCTACTTTCAAGTCTTTTTCTCCTGTACATGACTCTCAGAGGCGCTATCAGCAGGCTTGCAGAAGATTATAGCAGCCATTTTCTTCAGCCCCTGGTGTCTCTCTCAGCACCCAACTATGCACAACTGCGTCAAAATGCCAATAAAATTCCAATACATTT
Organism: Hypotaenidia okinawae; assembly: GCA_027925045.1. Taxonomy (NCBI): domain Eukaryota; kingdom Metazoa; phylum Chordata; class Aves; order Gruiformes; family Rallidae; genus Hypotaenidia; species Hypotaenidia okinawae. Next base: position 37,924,807 of record BSDF01000005.1, on the reverse strand, counting down.
AGGCTGGGAAAAAACCTACAGGTAAACATCTATTTTTATTTCATAGATACATAGCTAGCTATATTATAGCTGGAGATAAATATTATGTCAAATTCAAAGTCTGTCCCTTGGTTTTATTTTCTACATTTTCAGGTACTAAACACAAAAATGTATGCTAAGTTTGTGAGTGACCCCCATCATTCAGAGAGTGTGAATTGTTTCTGGCAGTAGATGTTAGAGAAAATTGTTTATAGAGAATTAAAAGTAACAGCAGGAGGATAGCTGGTGTCAATAAGTCGGCTATGCCAAGTCAGTTTTCCTCACTGTACTATGAAATTACCCAGTTTCTTTGAATCATACACTGATGCAGACTGTGTCTTTGACTATCATGAATGAGCAGGAGGCATTGATTAAATTTCTCTCACCTAATCTGCATTTTTGAAAATGGATTATTACACTGCTGCTATGTGTGTAAATACCATCCTGCTTATTTGCTGTATCTTTTTTTTGCACATGTGCCTCTCTAACAGTGAGTGTGAATTCTGTATATATGCAGGGAAACTGGTAATGACACATTTTCCTTTTTGCTGATGAGCAGGACAGAAGACATGACATGGAAAGCAAAAATTATAAAAGCAGTAGGGTTGGTAAGAACTGATGGATCTACAGTTTTATGAATCCAAGACTTTTCACTTCAGAATGTGTAGCAAAATTTAGTATAGCTCAAGTAGAGATGCAGTTTATTCTGTAGAACTTGGAGGTCTTCATATTAATGTTCCAAACTTTTGATTTTTTAAAATGAATTGAGGTCATGAAGTATGTATGTTCTCATACGGACCACCAGCAGGTTTCTGTTGATCCTATAATGAAAACTAGAAGTACAGTGTTGTTTAACTTCTTAACTATGTGTATCTTGATGCTGTGGATCTTGAGGCTGTGTACTATATAAAACTTTTTAAGATCTAGTGGCAAACCCTTATGAAGTATTTATTTTTATTAAAAAAACCCAAACTACAACACAACCCCACCCCTCCCCCTAATCTTTCCCGAAAAGTTGTGCTGAATGGCAACATAATTTTTTATAAAAATGCTTGTCAGAATGAGAGATGCCTGAAGTTTCACAGCACTGGAGTATTCACAGTCCTCCATCCCAAGGAGTATAGATTCAAAAGACCACTGTTACTAATACAAGGCCTAGTGCCAGTTTCTCTTTGACCTAATCTGTTAGGTCATGAAACAGAACTGCTACAACAATACAGAAGTGACTGTTTTCTGGGGGATTTTTTTCCCTCATACCCCTGAGGTTAGGCCAAGTGCTAGGCATGCATGAAAGTAAAAGACATCTCTGGTGCCCTATGCAACTATTACAACTACTAGTCAAATTTTTGTTCTTGAAATGATGGTACTCCTCTGAGATTGGGCATTTTATTGGTTTTTTTGGATGTTTCTTTTTTACTTATGCATGAACAAAATTACTTATATTTAAAATATGGAAAAGAGGAATCAAAGAATATTCTCAAATTATCAATCTTTGTATATTATTTAAGTTTGAAATTACATTTGTAAACTTTGTAAAAATTGTCACAGCAAACTTAATAGTTTCTCAGTAAGTTGCATTTTAAGATTAGTTGTATTTCATTTGGTTTATTTTCACTTGCTTTGGTGTCAGCTTATAGTTAAGTTTAAAGTTCAGTTAAAATGTAAGGCAAGTTTCCACTTGTTTGGAAATAATATTGATTTTTTTAAAGACTGCTTCCATGCCACGGTTTCAGAACAATATACAGGTCATAAGGATTATGTAATTTTGCAAAGCAACTTTGTGTCAGTAATATAACATTGATTACTAAGTTGTATTCCAAAGTGAAACTAGGTGTGTTATTTCATGTAGTACAATGCAAGACAAAAATTTAACAAACAATTAGTCAAGTTCTTTAATGCTGATTTTTGTTCACCTTCAAAAGCAAGTATTTTATAAAACTTTTTAAATTATTATTATTACTTGCATTCTTTAAAAAGTGCTAATTTAAGACTAAAAATTGAGTTAATGTTTCTCAGAACAAGTATTTATGAAAGCAGTTTGTGTCCCATAGGACAACAGAGTTAAAAGATTAAAAGAATATGAAGAATAATTTATTTTAGTATCTCCACAAATTATTTAATAAATGAATTGCAGTTTCCTTGAAATTAACTTCTTTGAAGTATTTGCTACCTAGTTTAAGATGACAGGTAAACAGTAACAAAGCATGCAACACAGCAGTGCAATTTTCTTTTTTTTTTTACAAATGCAAAAGTACTAAGTTTGCGAAGTAACAGTTGTAAACTTTCAAGAGTTTCTGAAAGATATTTTTTCTGAGAACAAGTGCATGCACATCTAGTGAATTCTATGAATTCTTCCCTGACAAGTACACTGATTGAATTTACCAATATCCTGTTTTCTGTGTTACTGTTGACCTAAGCCACTGTTTTTAAGAAAAAAAAACCAAATTCAAACCCAGCCCCACCATCAACACACCTCCCTCCACAACCCAAGAACCTGCAGAAGTTGAAACATTACACTTTTAAATAAGTGGCCTAGGTTTTACTGTTGCCTGCTTTCTACAATTCCAATTGCCACTCCCTCCCAAGTCATCTAAAATCCATACCAAAGCACCACAAAATCCTTGTTATGTGCTTTTAAGTAAGTTTTGTGCTTACAAAAACTTTTTATAGAGCCTAGTGGGACATACAACTTTGAACTGAATGATACTGCTTAAGATTTAAACCAATTGGGTAAAAGCTTCTTATTGAAGCAAGGTGATCTTTTACTCAGAGGAACATTGAGGTTTGTGTGAATAAACTACTACTGGAAATGAAATGTGATCTAAAAAGATGTAATGTCATGGCAAAAAAAAAAAAAGTTACATGTATTTTTGAATGTTATTTTCATAAATAATATCTGCTAGTACCACCAGGCTCTGTTACCAGCTGTACAGGTCATGGTTGAAACACTAAGATTGTCTAAACTGTTTCCAAGGAAATGCTTTAAAATTAATCTCTTTAGCACACATCATACCAGGGAATGTATTTAGGTAACATCAATGTGATGTAGCATTATGTGAATTAGTAAAACATTGATCAATTATTTTGCACCAAAACCTAACATAAACAAGAATCTGTAAATTGTGACCTTGAATTTTGTAAGTGACTAGCAAGTAGATATCTGTTCTCCTTCTGCAACACTGAAAGATCGGGGGCAGGGGGAGGGAAGAAGCAAAAAAGAATAAAAAACAAAACAAAAAAAAAAAAAACCAAAAAACCAAAAAACCCCAACCTTGTCCTGGTGTCCCCAACCTTGTTGGGTGTTTTTCAAAGTGTAAGGTAAATTGCTTATGGTTTAGTGAGCATAGCAGTGTTGGGTTGACAGTTGGACTTGATGACCTTAGTGGTCTTTTCCAACCTTAATGATTCTGATTCTGTAATATGTACAGTTGTTGAAGGGCATTCTGAACCCTAAGTTTAAATCTGAACTTTATTAGTTATGAAAGTTGAGGCCTAAAAATGCCTTTAATAACCTATGTGTGAGCATGATCATATAGCATATGAATGTGCCTTTGAATTCTATTTTAAACTTGACATAGGTGTGATTTTCTTTCTTCCTTTTCCTTCTCCTAGAAAATCTTGTGACATTCCCTTTTTAGGGTCAACTCAGATTTCTAGCACTGGTCAGGCTGGAAAGAAAAGAATCTTAAAAATAATAAAAAAAAAATTAAAAATCCATAAAGATCCAATGCCAAAATGCTGTGATTATCTCTTCCTCCGAGGCTTCCGGTCTGATTTTTCAAACATGGGAATTCAGTATCTCTTGCTTACTCTTCTAAATGACTGTGAATCTTTAAAAGTTTTTTTCCTTCATTAGTTGTATTCAAAGCTTTCACAACTTGCAATACAATAATCACAGTTAAAGATCCTTATTGTTAACAGCTGTCTTCTCAGGTGTGTACAAATTATCCTGGAGGAATGTTTCTAAAACATGGGTAGAAGCTCACTTTTCTCCTCATATTCCTCATCAAATCTGGGGGTTTTCATCACAAAACTGTAGAGATAGTATGCATGAGATCCAAGGTAAGATTGCTTGTTGATTTTTCAAAGAAGTGTCTGATTCCATAAAAACCTAGGTTGCATAAGATATCATCACTAAATGCTCAGATTACATCAGAAACAATAAACCCATGTAATATTTGGGGGCAATTTCTGAAAAAATGCTACTAATAATTAAAATATTAATAGCACTTTTTTTCTCTTATTGAAAAAAAAATAGAATTAAGTAATTAAAGCACTTCCCTGCAGTTTCTCAAAACTAATCTTAGGAGAAAAGTGGAATAGTAATGCTGACCTACTTTTCAACAAGATCTGAACTTTAGCTTGTCAAGATGCAACTTCTTGCATGCTCAACAGCTGCAGAAGTGATAATGCTGTTGGTAAGGAAGGATGCTATTATAAAAAGACTAGTTTTCTGCACTTTCTGGTATCAATATTAATTTTTATTTATCACTTCAAGACATTGGTTGAAAATAACATATATACATTCCACATATAAAAACATAATTATATGTGTCAGAATATTTATTGTACATCAAATAACATAGAAATATTTTCAAAATTCACAAGTAGTGGTCCTTCTCTTTTACTTCAAGTAAACTGTCTACTAGGTTCCCAGTTATCAAATTCATAATAAAAGAGCTGGAAGGAAAGGAAGGAAACCAATTTCTTCTTCAAGCAGAGAAATGCTGAAGATGAGAGCTAAATTCAACAGGATAGGAGAAAATATTAAGCATACACTTTTGTATGACTGGGAATTTCCTCACTGTGTAGAGTATAAAATAAAAAAGAGAGGGATGAAACATTGTCAGTTCTTATCAGGAGTGAAAACGAGACATAGAAATAAAAAAGACACAGAAGACATGATTCCATCTGAAGTATGGAAGAATACGACTCAGTAATTCAAAAGCAGTGACTTTCCTGTCATCTTCATTGGCAGGTAATTGTTTTACACTTAGTTCACTTTTTTTTTTTCCTGGCAGCTAGAGGCTCAGATTCTCCAAAATTGTTTTTCTTTTCCCATCTTTTCTACCTTGTCAGATATTTTGTCTTCCTATCTTGTATATACATATATTTTTCTTCGTTTTCAATGTAGAGGTAAAGGAAAAGCAAAAAGCATGTAGCCAAGAGGTCAATCTCTCTCTGATAATCACAAATTCTTCCTAAGAGACTAAGCTGACAGACAAAAATAAAAAAAAAAAAACGGATAAGGTGCTTTTAGACAAAACAATAAAAAACAAATGAAACCAAATCAAAACATTGTAGAATGCTAGAGAAAAATCAGGTGCCATCTTCAGCTGCAGAGCAGTGCATATCAGAAGTTACACTTATGTAAGGATAGGAAATATTTCTTTTCAAAAATAAGTCAATTTCTACATTGTACAATTTTCTTGTATCTGTTGAAAGTTCAAAAAATAATTTGTTTCCTTTATGGGGAAGAATAGTAGTAGTGCAATTTTCTTTAGAAATGTCACATTTAATATTGTCTTATGAAACTACAACAACAACAACAACAAATCTGCCCTGCCTCTTAAAATCTGAGTTTATTTGTCACAAACTGTTTTTTTACAGTTCACATGGGTTGCTGAAAAATTTATATTATTGAAAGAAGGAAAGGGAAAGGGAAAGGGAAAAGGAAAAGGAAAAGGAAGGAAAAGGCCACCAAACTACTCGAAAATCTTTTTGGAGGAAGACTAAAATATTTATCATGACATTTAATTTTGCCTTTATTTTATTATTGCTCTGATTTTAATTTTTTTTTCTTTCCTAACCTAAAATTCCTTCACTAAAATATTTTCTGCTATTTTGGAGACAAAATCTACATAGGAATGATTGAAAATGGCATGTGAGCTTATTGCTTAAATCTTAGTATAGTGCATAATATAGTGTAAAATTTTTGTAGGTGTTTTCATACATAATGGAGCTCTCTCAGAATTAGTAATAATAAATTTGAAAACTTATAATTTAGTTATCTTTGATAGTGTTTTTTTTTTTCATTTAATAACAAGAAAAATAGTGGATGTTGTGTATGAGTTCTTCTGAAAAATCTGTTTACCATTTCAGCCCTTTAAATTTCTTAAATAACAATGGTACTTTTCAAGGCTATATGTATACCTACTTTCAAAGGATAGCATATTAATTTTCCATGCATTATAAAAAAATAATTTTGCAATGTTCATTTTATTATCCTGGTGTTATCTATTTTTGACAAATATATAACTGGTTGCCGATGTTTGAAGTGAAACAGAACAAAAGAGACTATTCTGGTAAATAATGTTTTTGTCAATATCATTACATTTTATTTGTACAAAAATACAGTAATGCCTTCAATGGGAAAAAAATATTTGTGACAACTTTAAAGATTACTAACAAAACATTTAGGCTATTTTATTCTATCACTATCATTCATATACACTGAGTGACTATTCTAAATAGATATCATGACTAGCTTAAGGACAGTATCAGTAAACTACAGCTGTATTTAAGCATATCTGGGACATGTGGGGTTGCTCAGGAAACCTTTCAAAACTGTTATTGAACCAGCATGAGCATCTCCACAGAAAACTAACTCTTCTACATTTGGAAACACAATCCTGTGATATTGTAACAGTGAAAATTTGCAGTTGACTGTCACAAACTTATTGAGAAAAAAAAAAATCAAGATACTCTCAGGATTCCTTAAGTAGAATATCTATGTCTGAGATGATCAAAGCTTTTAAGTTATCACTTCCTTTTAATGCTTCATTAATAGAAGTGTTTCATTTCCTCTTTTAATTAGAAACACATAATATACAATCAAACTACAGAAGTTAATTTACGAAAACTTCAGAATGTAGCCAGATGGATTCCAACAGCATAGCGGCTAGACTTGATGAAAGGAGAATGCATCTCCTGTCCTTTCTATCTTAATCAACTCATGCTTTAGGATCAAAAGTTAATGTTTTGAATTCTTATCTACTTCACAAGTGAACTGTTGTAAAATTTACCTGTAAGAACACTCCATAACAGTTTTTAGAGGAGTATATTTTAAAGACAACATTGAAGCTATTTGGCATGCAAAAGTTCTTTGTGATGAACAGAGAACATACCTATAAACTGCAAGTGATGATATTATGATGTACTTTCATATCGAGCACAATTTGAAATGTTTCATAGTAAAATCATGGGAAACAGCAAATAGAACAAAGTCTTCCTTTTCTGTTACTGAATGTCACCTACCTCATTGTTTACTGAGTGTAACCTGAGAAATTTTGATAACCAGTACAAATTTTTTGTTGTTGGATTTTTATTTTTTTTTTTGGACTATTTCTGGTTGTGTTCTCATCTAATAGTAGTTCATAGATTCAAATTTGAGCAAGAAAAAGGATCTGGAATTTGTGCTGTCTCTGGTGCCTAACAGTCATTGATCCTTTTGAGAATAAATTTCTTGACATCCTCTGAAAACTCAAATACTAGTAATTAAAGACAAAATTTCAGGAGCATAGAAGGCAAGCATGAAAATCTGATGAGCATGAAAACATCAAACTTTCAATTTGAATACAAATTTTTTTCTGCAGTTTTTTTTTTGTATTTTTGAAATGGAGGCAGATCTTACCCAACAAAACTCTCTTCTGTACTTTTCTGCTTAATTATTATCAGTGCAGTATACTGACATGCAACAGTAGAAAAACATTCTGTATGGGTCTCAAACATCACAGAATCATAGAATGTGTTAGGTTGGAATGGACCTTTAAAGGTCATCTAGTCCAACCCCCCTGGAGTAAGCAGGGACACTTTTAATGAGGTCAGGTTTTTAAGTGTTTCATCAAGCCTGACCTTTAATTTCTCCAGAGATGGGGCCTCCACCACCTCTCTGGACAATCTACGCCAGTGTCTCATGACCCTCATAGCAAAGAACTTTTTCCTAATGTCTAATCTAAACCTACCCTACTCTAGTTTAAAACCATTAGGCCTCATCCTGTCACTGCATGCCTTCACAAACAGTCCTTTCCCAGCTTTTCGGTAGGTCCCCTCCAGGTACTGGAAGGCCACTGTAAGGTCTCACATGGGTTTTCTCTTCTCCTGGCTGAACAAGCCCAGCTCTCCGAACCTGTCTTTGTAGGAGAGGTGCTCAATCCCACTGATCATCCTTGGGTCCCTCCTCCAGACCTGTCTCAAGACGTCCATGTCCTTCTTGTGTTGAGGGCTCCAGAGTTGGAGGCATTACAGCAGGTGGGGTCTCACCAGAGTTGAATAGAGGGGGAATCCTGTTATCTATATCTCCTGTAGAAAGATTGCCTTCATTTCTAAACTGAAAATGGCAAAAAAATACTGCATCTTACTTAAAGCACCAATTTACCTATTCCATAATTATGAATTCTGAAAAAAAATCCCACAACTTTTTTCAGATTTTCATCATAGCCGTATCAGCAATATTTATCATGGGCTGACAAAGTCTACCTGCTTTTATTTCTTATTCCTAAGATTGTACACAATTTTCTAGACCTCATATTTATATCTAGGAGTCAATACTCTAATTAATTAATATAATAACCCCCCCATTGAAATTTTTTGAAATGTTGGAGTTGGACAGAATATGCTGCATAGCAAAGTAACCATTGAGCTTAATACAAAATCAAACAGTGTGTTCTTGTTTGTGCTAAATTACTGGGGAAAGAGCATAATCAAGTGATTAAGTCAGAATCAAATAATATGAAGGACTAAATATTGCAATAGAAACTTTATTTCACTGCAACAGAAAATTGTGGATATGTAAAGCAATTAGATAAGTGAAATAAGTGGCTTTGTCTTTCTTGTGTCTCTGTATGTAATACCAATACAATTTATTGCAAATATGTCATTGTATTTAGACTGACCTTTACCATGCCATGGAGGTTAAAATCTGGATATTGAACAGAGAGTCCCACCATAAAAAATACAAAAGTTATGGTTAAATTTATGAGAGAAATTGTTTGAATTCCTGAACTTTTTTTCCCTGGAGAAACAGTTTTTTATTTGTCTCAAAAAACCTAAACCCAAACCAAATAAAGACCAAATAAAAAGTTTAGAAAAGTCAGGTTAATTTGAGTTAATTAAAAATGAGTTTTGTTTACATCTCAACTAATCATTTACATTTTTTTCCTATATAAATTCCAAGGTATTTTCAATTGTATTGATTTTTTTTTTTTATTTGACTTCCAATCCCTAATACAACGTAATGCTAATTCCTAGTAGTAAAGTAATTATTATCTTTCCCCTCAGAGTTGGTCGCATTTAATTTCAGGATGAAGTAAGTACTAAAAATTACTATTTCTACATTAATTGTAGGTTAAATGGTCTGTATAAAAGCTTCTCAGAGAGTTAATATCCATTTCTATGTCCTACGGACTTTTTCTTGTCTGATTGGCCAGGGTGCCTAGTGAAAGCTTAAGTATATTTGCTAGTAACTGCAAGTGTTCACTTAAAATAATAATAATAATTAAAAAAAAAAAAAGCCAACAAAAAACCCACCAATGGGTGATAAGCCAGTCTCAGAAAAGCAAATATCTTCTTTTGAGAACTACTTTTCTGTGTGTTTTTTTCCTAGATCCTAATTGCTGATTATTCAAATGAAAATCAATTTTCCTACAAAACAGATGAAACTTTTTTGGATATGGACAAAAAGGATCTCTATTTATGATTGGCAGACTCAGAAATTACAGTTACTAACCCTTAGAAATGTGGTTTTCATGGCCCTGTTAATGTACTTTGAAAAATATACTCTTATCTCTAACATAATTGATTTTTTTTTTTTATCAACTGCTCTCAGGAAAGCAGCTTGACCTCCATCTTTGCAGGGTCAGTGATTCAATAAAGATTATAGAGTAGGAGTGTGTAATAACAGTACTCACCTAAGATTTGCTTTCTGACACTGTTAGTGGGAAGAAGATTAAACATTTGCATTAAAAATATTTTGCAGGTAGATCAATGTCAAATAACTTGATAAACTATTCGCTGTTCTATTATTTATTCTGCACCCCATATTTTTGTGTTGTTATAAACATATAAAGTGAAATTTCATTGTTTTCCCTCAAGCATGCTACAAAGTTATCACAAGATACTGAAATAATAAAGTTTTATGTGTAAAAAGTATAAAAAAATATTGAAAGAAAAGCAAATATAGTATAAGGAGACATATTTTCAGAATTCCAAGAAGGGTTGGTAGAAACAGCTGATTGTTGTTTTTGCTGTTGATGTCTCTTATAAGAAATAAAATGTTGACACTTCTATAATGAAAATGCTGCTACAGCATATGTGTCAGTTTAATGGTACCCCAGAGCTGCATTGTTGGATTTCATTACATATTACAGTAAATAACATTTAGTGTGAAAAAGTGAAAAATGAATTTCAGTGGAGCAGTTATCTTCCACTTAGCAATCAATATATTAAAAATTCTACAGGGAAGATAAGATTTATTTTCTTTACTGGTATAGAGTTAAATAACCCATGCATGAAAAGGAAATGGAACCAAAGCTAAAAATTTACTAAATTGTCTATAGCAATGATATGATTAAAGCAATGTAGTGTTTGATATGGGAAGTTAGAGCAGTTTCGAATAAAATGTCAGGACTAATATAAGACAGCACGCTACAAAACTTACAATGCTTTCCTGCTGAATATATTTGAACTTGGTAGCTCCACTGCACATAAACTACTTTTATACATGAAGAATTTTGCAATGTTTGGCATCTTATACATTTAAAAAAAATCCATTTTGTATAGATCATCCTCACCAGTCGTATATAAAACAGACATATAAATTAACATACACTGATAATCACCTCAACTTGACATTTTCAGTCAATAAAGCCTGCAACAAACAGGTAACCTTGAATGAACTACCACACATCATGCTATTTTGCTTCAGGAGACAAGCTAAGGGACATGTTTAGTGGTGACTTTTGTTTGACATACAGTAAATCCTTACAGGTATGCTCCTTCATTATTTTTGCTGCTACAATCTACAAATAAAAGTGTTTGCTTTCATTCCTGTAGTTAATTGGAAACTTTCAGGTTTATTCTTGTCACCTCAAGATGTTTTCCTGTAATCTCAGCATGTCTTCATGTTAGGGATGAGTGATTGACTAGATTATTTTTATTGTCCTTCCTGTTGGAATTGTTATTCTAAGGAAACTATAATGAGGGAGTGATTGTCAAGACTGTTGCTGAAGATGTCACTCGGGAAACTTAGTACTAATGTTTCTGCTCAGGTAGGTGTGTTGCAGAGGAAGCAAATTTCCATTTTAAGTCTCTAGAGATAACCATTGGATTCATGTGGCAAGAGTTTTCCATTGCTACTGCTAGGTCTATCTGTAAGTTTACCTGCTTGAAGCTGTAGCCTAAAAATGGACATGAACTGGAATGTATGAAAGATTTAGGATATCAAATCAAGTTCAGAGATCTTGATTTGGTACTGGAAGAGGAGAATAAACACTTAGTGTCATCTTAAATTATGATCTCCATGAATTTCCTCCTTTCCTGTTGGGCAGGATAAACAATTGATCAATTCACACTTCAGAATGTTTTAAAAATACATGATCCCTGGCCCAGTTACAGCATTGTTGAGCTGGATCACCAGCTCTACAGCACTAATAATTATCAAAAACCACACAGAAAGAAAAAAGGTAAAAGAAAATGATAGCTGCTTTGGTTCTTGAGAAACTAGTGTCCACTTACTTATTTCTTTTTTTCCATTATATTTTTTTCTTTTGACAAAAAAAAGTAAAAATATTAAAAAGAAAAAAGGTGCTTTTCTTTACTCTGGCAGGTCCATTACTGCAGCACCCCAAGCCAGTGGAAAATTCTCTCTTATGCTGGGGTAGCATTGCGACTACTAGCAAGAGGTAACCTGTACATTAGCAAATTGTCATTGGATTTAAAAATGGTGTGTTTCTACAGAATTTTTCTGTCCTATGTGGAAAAAAATAGGAAGTATTTTTTAAAATAACTGATTCTTTTCTCGTTTGAATGTTTGATTCCCACCCCCATCCCACTTCCCTTGTCAGAATATGTAGAAATTGGCATATTGTTATCAGTTGCAAAAAGTAATCTGGAAAATATTGTTCTTTTGTGGTCAGAAATTTTATGGATTAAAAATTTATTTGGGAATTATCACATCAGACATTTTGACTAACCCAGAAATGCATTTGAAACAATAAAAATTCCTCTGAACTCTTTGCTATCTGGTAGGAATATTATCTTTATTTTATAGTATGGAATAGTATATGCTGGAAACATATTGTTTACATCATATGAAAAATTGTGAATGAAAAAATACTTTTTTATCTCAGGATCTGGGAATGTGTAAAATCAGAATTATGGAGATTCACTAAGCTTTTCACTTTGGAAACACAAGCTTTCATCCACTTTAACAGTTCTTCATCTGAGGCAAATGATGTGTATTGATAGATATGAACAGAACAAAGCAAGTTATACCATCTTCTCCTATACGTAGGTATGGAAACTTCTGCCACAGCTCTTGAGTCAGTATCAGAAGCAACAAGGTAATCTGTTAGATATTAAGCCCTTTAAGAAGAACAGTTTTTTTCTGGACATGTTCCTGATGGAACTCTCTTTGAAGTAGAGAGGAGAACGTATAAAGCATCTACAATATCTTCTGTCTCCTCTGTACTAGTGGATATCCCTGAAGATGTTGCTGGTGAACCTGGACTTTCTGTGAAGGCAATTATCTTCTGAAAGGACACATGTAAAGATGACAAAGAGTGAAAAAGTCAAGCTTCTTTTCATAAATATATTGAAAAGTAGGAATCAAAACCAAATAAGTTTCTATCACACAGTTTCAGTTGAATGATAGCCCTTGTTTTGACTGTTCAGACTATTACACTACATCTTCTGTTACTGATGAGAAAAATGGCTAATTTTTGGAAAAAATATTGCTACTTTTCACACTTCAATGTTTTTTCTTTAATATTTTCTTGAACACTTATGTTTTATTTTTTAGCAGCTGTTGCTTATTATTATAGGCTTGCCTCCATTATCTTCTTTTTTTTTTCCTCTGAGTAATAGTAAAACCCCTAAATCTTGCATGTAATTTTATTTTTGTTGTGAAAGGTCCAATCACAGTGATTCTAGTATCTTTTTGATACTAGTAGAACTGTCTTCGTAGTACAGTACATTATGGAAAAAAGGGACATAAAAGCTAAAAGAGATCTATTTTTGCTAGCACATAGATTTTTTTCTTAATTCCCCCTTTCCACATAAATTATTAGACTGGTTTGATTGTAACATCAGTACTTAATAAAGTACAGAATTTATGTTGTCCAGAAATTATGTTGTACAGGTGAAGGAGTTTACATAGTAGTGCCTTTGTGATTTAAAAAAGAAAGGAAATTCTGCCTCCAGTAATTTCACTGCAATAACTATGAGATTCAAAATTCTTTCTTAAAAAGGCATCATTATCTAAAACCTTAACAGGAAGACCTCCTCACTCTGTATGTGACCTTTGAAATAGCAATGAGAGATTAATAGACATTTTCCATTAGGTAAAAATTTCATAAAACTCAGTGGAAGCTGCACCAAGATGACAAGTGCTGAATTCACCAGTCCTTACCATTTCCCTGTAGTACAGTGAAAGCATTATTTAGAACACATTCAGTAGATTTTTCCTAGGAGTCCTATGAATATTTCCTTGGCTTAGTTCCCCAAAAACCTAACCGCGTATCAAATGCCAAGAATTTGTTGGTTCTGCTCCGAGTTATCAGTTTCAGACTTTTGGCTAACCTCCCTGACTAACACGAAGCTTAGACACTGTGCTTTCCCACATGTTCTCATCTGGAAGGCAGCCCACATAGATGATAGCAGACTGAGCAACTGAGCTCTGAAATGTATCATAGTTGTCCCTGGGGATTCTCTGACAGAAAAACATCCAGAAGAGTATTGCTTCATTTGTTTAACATGTCCTCTGCATCTTCCTTACTTATTTAATTTTTGGTCATGATAACGAGTAATGTCATAGATTTTTTATTTGTTTTTAAACAGAACTTTCCTTGAAAGAATCCATCCTGTTCAAGAAAATATCCAACACCCAGCCCAGTTAAGTAACGAGATTTATTTAAACAACTATCTAGTTCTTAAGAGGAATTAACAGTATGTAAAGCTATTCTGCATTAGTCATATATGCTATATAAAAAGAATATTGTAGACTCCAAGATAGGAAACTATCATGCTTAGGAGTCAGGCATGCTAAAGACAAAAAGAAAAGATGGCTTCTCTGCAACCTTAGCTATAGGCTTTTTAATAAGTTATTCTGCATTTAAAAATGTCCCATTGCCAAAGTTGATACTTTTCAAAAATACTTATTTCATTGAGTTTCTTTAAGATTTTTTTTTTAGAGAAAAAACAAATTCAAAATATTCCATTTCATTATTTCTTATATGAAAAACTAGTTCTAACTTTTTAGGTTCTACGGACTACATTTTAAACTTAAGCTATTCATGAACCATTTTCAAAGTTATGAAACTTTTAAAATGTAAATCCTTTTAAGGCTTACATTGAAATGGCTCATTTAAGCCTTATCCTACATCTGATTTTTTGTTTGCAAACCATTATTAGTAATTCAGCTTTTCATCACAACCTGGGAAAACTACTGTCCTGCTTATTCAGAGTACAGTAATGACACTGGAAGTCAACATACACAACTATTCTTGATGAGAAGATATAATCTTTTAATTTACAAATTAGTACTTCTTTTTGTTATTTAAATTGAGTCATTTTTACTCAGAAGGTAAATACAATGTTTTCCAGGATACTAAAGTCTAAGTTAGGTATTTAAGCACATACTTATTTTCAACATCTCTTCCAAGAATGAACAAAGCCATGCTAAAAAGCCTTTTAGGAATGATGTCCCAAGTCTCAACTTTGTTGGCTGCTGGTTCTTATTTTTCCTATCCCATTAATTTCCCAGTGAAAGGTAGCTGTCACATCACATAGAGAGCAAAGTTACTTTAACCTCTGATTCCACTTCCCTGAACCAGTTCCTACTTCTTTTTTTCTTTAGTCACTCCTGCATTTTTCTGGTTTTATTATCTTTGAATTCATGCCCAAGTCCATTCTGACACCTTTCTTCTTCTAACAGTGTTTCTGTTACAGAAAGATTACACTTGAGAGTTCTTTATAGGGATTCATATGTATCCAGGGTTTTTCCATTACAAAGTATTTTGGGTTATAGAAGACAATTTAATTTTTACTGTAGTGTCTTCCTGTGCTGCTTCCATATTCTTTAGAAAAATGTTTTCTCTATTTAAGAAATGGAGAAGCAATTTTAAATTGCAATTGGGAAGCATTTTTAAAAATGAAATCCTAATCAGCTAGAGAACTTTATTATTATTTAGTTCACTTGCTGACTTCAGATGAGAGTAAAGAGATTAAAAACCTAGTAACATATGAAACTGATTCATTTTAAAATCAGCCAAAACTGATTTGAATCAGTAAAGCACATCATAATTCTTGTCAAGAAAATGATCTTTGTGTAAGTAGCAATAAATTTCCATAGATCATAGTAGCTCTCCGTGAAGATGAGATCTTCCAATATAAATAACAAGTAAACATAGTCTAAATATATACAATTTTGTTTATATTTTCCCCTCCTAGTTCTAGATATTCAATCAAACACAAAGGCAAACCTAGTGGACTCTGATCTTTTGTTTGCTGGAGAATGTGATGGATACCACTGATAAGGGTGAAATGAAGTATCAGCAAAGATCTGTAAATGCAGGGAAATTCATATCCAGAGGCAAACTCCTCACTTCATTCTTATATATTTTATTACACTGAGCCCAAACCCCAAATCACTAATGCAATTTGGATCAAAATTTGTCCTTTACAAATCAAGAGATCCCACTGAGCTAGTGCAATTTGTCATGGCACCCCATGCTGGGAAATATCAATGGCATTTCTCAGATACCCAGAAATGTTGTGGGAAATACATATGAAATACGAATGTCCTAAATTGGCCTGTGGCTGCATGACTGGGTGGAGTAAAACTCTCCTTTTCCTGGAGTGAAATTTGTCAGGTAGTATGATATTTTTCATTCATAGCAATATGAATTAGTGGCAAAGTTACTTCTCTAAAAAATTTCTTTCCTTAAAAAGTATTGGCTGGCATTTTACTTTGCTGTAATTATTAAATATAATACTAGTTTGCTGATTTTTCCCTTCTAGCTTATTAATTGTTTACCTACCAGGGAGAAATATATCCTTTCCCTAGCCCAGAAGGTTATCTGCTTTCCCCAGCAGTATTTCTTATAGATGACAATTTTATAGAATGGTAGCATTCCCAGAATGTCTAAGAATAAATTCCTGCTGTGCCTCCTAAGAGAGACATGGATCTTCTTGAGGCTGAAAGCTGCGAAATCAGTTTGTGCTGTCAGAGTTTAACTTTTATTCCCCTATTGATTTTATTGTTGACACAAATTGTTGTATTGACAGCACTTATTACTGAATCTCCTACTTGTTCATGCATCAGCTTCATATATCACCAGCAGTGATAAATTGTCCTTGCAGCCTTACTCATGTATCAGCCACTTTAGGTTCCTCAGACATTTTATCTTTAAATAAATAATTTAGCTAAAAATGTTGCTGGTGGAAATTTACTAATGACATAATGCATGTGATTCTGTGCTCTCACACTGTGGTCATTTACCGTTTTCTGGAGACATCACAGAACAATTACTCAGCTACCAACATGTTTAAAATGTGTAGTGCTTAAGACTTACAGCTTTATATCTGCCTGAGCTCCATCTTTTCCAACCTATAACCTATAACCATACTTTCCAGTGTAGAGTGATCTTTGTATTCTGCTTCTTTATATCATGAGACTTCCACAGAACACTCAGTAGTACACTAGAGCACATAAATTAATTTCTAGAATGGTGTGGTGGGGCCATTAATGTCAGCTACAGTTGTCACTACTTTAGGTAAGATTTAGAAAAGGCATATAAGAGTATACTCAAATAATTTTAATGAGGCAAAAATCTCAGGTAATGCTCATTGTGGATTTTAAGTCATGCTCTCTCATGTAAAAGAATATGATAGAGTTCTTTATACAGAATCTGAATATGAAATACAAACTTACAACATAAGCAACACCATAAAAATGAAATCTACTGTTCATGATCAGCTGCAACTTCCTACTATATTGACAACCTTACCAAAATCTTAAAATAAGATTAATACAATATTTCACAATGTTCTCTCAGTTTTTATTTTTGGCATAAACAGAATTTTCTAATAGGACTATAGAAGGAAATGAAGAGCAAAACATTCCTGAAATCATAAGTTAAGCTAATGGTGGATGCAAGAGAAAGTGTTCAAATTATATGAAAACTAATAAGTACAGATTTCAAAAGTACTTTTTCTAGAAAAATATTTATGCATTTGTGTGTGTAGTTCTTTGTAGCTTTTTATCTTAACTTTTGAAGATTAAAATAATGGCCATCACTTTCTACAATGGGAAACTGAACATGTCAATTTTTGCAGATATGGGATATGGCTGAATGAATAACTGTGGAATAACTATACAGCAGTTCTCAAGATGACAGAGCAAGCTATTGGTTTAAAATATCAGGAATAAATATTAATAATCCAATAGCACAAATTGAATGTTAGGTTTTATACGTATGCTTCAAGTTCAGTAGTCACAAACCCATAAATAAACTCAGTCCTTATTATGAACTGTAACTAGTTAAAATAACATTGACTTCAAGTTTCTCCTAAGCTGGGAGAGATCAAAAGGGGTAGAGGTTGTACTGGATATATTTGACGTGGCATTTTCTTTTTGTCCATTCTGTCAGGATCCTGAGCAGAGCCCCCTTTCTTCAAGTTCAGTTGACAGAGTTAAGGCACTCAGTGGGAAAAGTGAAGACATTTAGTCAAAGGGTACCTCCACTGCTGATGAGAAGCCAGAATCTTGGGCTGCCCTCCTTCTCTGCAGAGCTGCTTTTTAGCAGAGCCTGCCCGTGCTGCCCGTGACTGACCTGTGTCACAGCTGAGTATACTTGACCCAACCCAGACCCTTGCACATGGTTTTCTGGCCTGATCTAAGACCTGCCTTGCCCCAGTACACTTATCAGGGTATCACTGCACTGACTGTGCCTGGACATTGTCTCTGGGCCTGCTCTTGGCTCCAAGTTACTGTCTCAGTGCCCTGGCTCCTCATCAAGGGGATGGCATTACACTGCCTGCCTTGCGGTCACCCATGGGACCTGTTGCCTCCCAACAGTGAGCAGGCATGCCCTGCTTCTCCCTGACATCTTCATTAAAATTCTAAGCTAACATCAAAACTATTCCTGTACAAAATATGCAATGACCTTGTTTTTATACCAGAACTTTATAGTGCTGTTAAGAAGGTGGTGCAATTGCAATATCATACAGGTAAGTAGAATTTGCAAGAAAAACTTGATTAATTACTTCAAGCTGGTGGAAATGGGGACCAGTGATGGTTTTCAATCCTTGACCTAATTTCAGGAGAAAACAGTATTTTTACAGCTTAAATAGCTGAAGTTCAGTAGCTGTTTTATTAGAACTGGTAGGTGGGGAAACAACAGGGAGCATGCTTTTTTCTTTTTGCTTGACATCAGCCTGGTCCAAAAATTTCATAATTATCTTCATGTTTTCATTCTGTTGTTGAATTACTTCTCAAATATTTACTACTGTTTCTGTTTTGGTTTTCCATGTGTTACTGTATTCCTTTGGAACCTGCTGTACTGTTCCTGTGACCACATAAAGTTCTACAATTATGTTCTGATTCAGTTCCTGTATTTTAACCCATCTTTGAAAATTTTTTTTCTAAGGGATTGCTTAGTGGGGGGAGGCTTGTTCTTTGGGGCTTTTAGTGACTTACTTTACTGAGAATCTGAGACTTCAGTCCCAAATATGTCTCAAAGAAGCATCACTCATTAAATGAAACCATCATATCAGCAGTAAATGGACACTTGTAATGTAAAAGATCCTCTCCCTGATGCTTTTTTAGACGCATTTATTTGAAACAAAATAAGCATAGGGATGTGACTAAACCAGTACTATACTGTTTGGGTCTGACATAACTTGGGACTGAAAATAAGTGAATCAGCTATAAATGAGCACCCCATTGGTAAAGATAGTCAAAGAAAAACTAAGACAAATTTAATTCATGTGAAGCACCTGAACTACCTCTCTGGTATGCCTGTGTGGCTCTCCAGAGTGCTTTGTAGAAATACAGACTTGCAGTCAAAACTGCACTGACTGATTACTTTTGTAAAGTTGGCCAGGTCTTGGAAATTATGGGCACTAGACACTTGTTAAAGCAAGCTAAAATGAGTACAGGCTCAGGCAGGTACAGGAAAGTCCTAAAACACTGCACTGAAAGGTCAGTACAGAGCCTGTGGCCTTATATCAGGGACATCATTTATACTGGACTACATTTTCAACTTGACCTACCTGTCTGTCCTGGTTTCAGCTGGAATATAGATTTTCTTCCTAGCAGCCATTATAGTGTGGTGGTTTGGATTTAGAGTGTGGATAATGTTGATAACATACTGACAGTTTGGTTGTTGCTAGGCAAAGTCAAGGACTCTTCATCTTCTCATATTCCCCCAACAGTAAGAAGGCCAGGGGTGCACAAGAAGCTGGGAGAGGGCATGGCCAGGGCAGCTGACCCTAAATGTCCATGGGACGGATATTCCATCCCATATGACCTCATGCTTTATATATACATCTGTGGAAGGTGGCTTGTAGTTTAGACTTGCTTAGGGATATGCTTTGGTAGTGGACAGGTATGATTGGACTTGATGATCACAAAGGTCTTTTCCAAACTATTCTATGATTCTGTGATTCTGTGACTGTAGCTCAGGAACTAGCTGGACATCAGTGGTCTGAGAAGGGTAAGCAGCTATCCTGTGCATTGCATTTTTTGTGTATTCTTTCATTATTTTTTATTATTATCATCTTCAGCAGCACCACCACAACCATCATAATCATCATCATCACCACCATCATCATCTTCCTTTTTGTCATATTAAACTGTTGTTATCTCAATTCATGAGCCTTACCTTCTGTTTTTCTGATTCTCTCCCCCATCTCACTTGTGGCATGGTGGGAGGATGGGGTGGGAGATGACGGGGAATCAAACAGTTGTGTGGGTGTTGTAGCTGCCTGCTGGGTTAAACCACAAAACTGTTATTATGAAATCTCAAAGTAAAAAAAAAAAAAAAAAAGAAAAGATGTAAAAAATGTGTCTTAATAACAGTTTGAAAAATCTGGTAAAGGCTATTGATTAGGATCATTGCACTGTTTTCCTATGACAGCTGAAGTAAAGAGTTCTTGACAGTTTTCCACTATGACCCTGTTGACATATGCAGATACTTTCTTGCCTCATGAGAAAATAGATGTGCGTTTTGTCAAGACAGAAATAGAAAAATAAAGATATTGTTTGATGACAGATAGTTAAAAGCAATAAGAAGGACTGAAAAAAAAATGGTGTGTAGATAGCCTCATTCCTGAGGTAAATGAAACTAAAGTAGTAGATAAAGAAGTACTGAAAAAGTTTTGACTGGGGAGAGGTTTTTTTGTTTGATGTGGTTTGATTTTGTTCCTTCCCATCCCTGCTCTCCCTTAGATTAATCATTTTGCATGCTAGAATTCGAAAGGATATGAGATTCTGAAAATGTAATTAATATGATTAGATTTTAAAAGCCCTGGCTAGCTCTTAACTGGTGATTCTTAACTGGTACAACTCTATAGGTATGTTGTAGGGATCTGACAGTAGTTTTGTAACAGTGAGAAGAAGGGAATTGCATGGGTATGCTGATTTATGATGAAAATTTGAACAAATCCTTTATTTGCTGAGTATAAAGTGCTTTGAGACTAAGACTCTGAGGAATATTTGATTCCTCAGTTTTATGTAGTGAAGCAGATTTGAACTGTACTTAACAAGCAGAATTGCATTTGAATTGCTTTAGGAAAAAAAAAATCAGTTTTGATGTCTTTATTACTTGTAATTTAATATGTTCAGAAGTGAAACAGTTTAAGAACATAATATTCAACACAGAAGGCTGAGTTTTGCATTGTATAAGACATAGGATTTATAGATTGTGCGAAAGCCTAGGGCAAGTATGCTTGCCAAGTTCTGAGTTGCGGCAACATAGTCTAGGCTTCTTTGCTGAAAATCTGATTTTAGTAATAACACTACACTTTTTTGTTTATGAACATGTAGGTAGAAAGAATTAGCAATACCTTAGCATGACCTCCAAATACATTACAGCTTCTTACTGGATTTATGCCAATCTTCTGCATCAAGAAAATGGAATAAAAAGATTATAAATTTCTATGTCTGTTATCTAGATTACTTATAATATATATTGAAGTTACAAGTGCCTGAATTCATTGATTCAACATTCAGGGTTTTTTTATTAATTAAATTGCCATAGGCAAAATGAATGAGGAGTATTGCATATCTTTAAACTATTTCAGTTCTAGTTTCTTCATTTACTGGAGATATTTGACTTCTTACTTTCTTTTTGCAGGTTTAAATGCATATATCTGATAACATAACCATGATAACACTAATAATTGGATTATGCATTGGAAATATTCGTGAATAATTACATTTGATACAAAACTAGATTTAGTATAGAATCCTAATAGCTGAATGCCTGCAAGACTATAAAGTCTAATACTAGATTATCTGTTGTCTAAAATATATTATGGCTTAGAACAGGTTTTTATCGGCTTTTGTTCCCTTCTCTGTTATTAAAAACAAACCAGACCAAAACAAACAAAAAAACCCACCAATAAACCCCCTTCATTTTCTTTTCTTTAGATCATTTCTTGGCTTTGTAAACCTTTATTAAGAATGGTAGTCTCACAGAAATAACAAACCCGATTATCTGGACTCCATGCCTTGTAAGAAGCTAATCTTCCACCTTCTAAATCAAACCAAGAAAATATCTCAAGACTTTTTCTTGCATGCTCCTAAACAGACAGTAGGACCTGAAAACAGTCAGCACACTAGATGACTAGCCTCAAACGCCAGATGCTCCATACTATTTAGTCTAGATCATAAGAAGTACTTGTCTTGGTACAAAGAAGGTTTGGGACAGTCCACTATTGAAAGCTAGCTCTTCCTTTAAGAAAGCAAGGAAAATTAATGGAAGTTATGACATTCAAAGCTGTTGATGCATAGTAAGGATACAACAGGCAGACACACTGAAAAGTTGAAGTTTGAAGGGACCTCTGGGGGTCATATAATTGAAATTCCATGCTTAAGCAAGTATCAGTAGGGCTTCTGATACCAAAGAATGCCAGGGACCATTACATCTAAAGTTATTGAATAAATAAGACTTTTTTTTGCAGCCATAACTGTTGTTAAATTGCTGTGCTTCAGAAGAAAAGATAAGGAAGACAGCCTTACACTTTTAAAATGCAGGTCTTTTATTTGGCTATACGTATTGTTGCTGAAGCTGTGAAAAAAAACGTATCAGTGATGTATGAAGCTTAAAAATGAGATCCACCTATGTGGTGGTATTCAACAACTGATTTATGCCGTTCTTTATGTAGGGACTTGAAAAATTGGTTTAATAACACAACCATGATTTAACCAGGGAATATTTATGATTTCTGAAATCAAATAAGAATCTATCATAATTACATCCTTTCCTGATAGCATATCTTCCTTCTCTTCTGAACAAACCTATCATGATATTTCTCTAAGCAAATGAGAAGTTAGAGCACACCTGATACCTCTGGCAATATTTCACTAGCATATCCCGGGAGCACACTGTGAGATGAAGAAAATGGTAAGCAGACCACACCTATTTGTCTAGGATGAATAGTGAGTGGATAATGAACAATGTATGAGAAAAGTTTTAATGAGTGTTTTAGTTGCACAGGACACTTATAGAATCATATTATAGGCTGGCTTGTGTTGGAAGGGACCTTAAAAACATCTAGTTCCAACCCCTCCTGCCATGGGAAAGGATCCTCTCCACTAGACCAGTTTTCTCATAGTAAAGATTTTTTCCTAGCATCTAATATAAATCTGCTTTCCTTCTCCTTACAGCCATTACCCCTTGTCCTATCATTACATGCCCTTGTAAACAGCCCCTCTCCAGCTTTCCTGTAGGCCCATTTAGGAACAGGAAGGCTGCAATAAGGCCTCCCTGGAGCCTTCTCTTCTCCAGACCAAACAAGCCCAACTCTCTCAGCCTGTCAGTTTCAGCCCTCTTGATCATCTTGTGGGCTTCCTCTGCACTCACTCAACAGAGCTGAATTCAGTACTCCAACTGGAGTCTCTTGACCTTACACTGTCATTCACTAAGGTTAGTCATTAGGAATATCTTGACATATGTTTTCAGAAGCACAGTAGTTGAATTTCACATAACATTTTAAGCACTATCCATATTAAAGCTCAGAAAATCCAACTACAATTTTGTTTGAATCCAAATAAACCAAAATTAATAAATTAAGAGTTTAGAAATACTAAAGGCTTAAACATTCTTTTTTTCTCCACATCCCAAAGTGTAGAAAATGTAATTTTTGCCAGTTTTTGTTGAAAGACAGTTTTACATCAACCAGACAGTACGTTTCAGGACCTGGCTAGATTTGCCTTGACCCAGGCTTATTTTATTTTTTTTTTTTCAAATCTCTAGGAGCTAAGTGATGATTGTCAAACATGGAGCTGCAACTCTCTGAGTTCCATCAGATCAAGTTCTGACCCTCTATCATAACTTGAATTACTGATATTTTTTTGTATATTTGAAGTGCTATATCTTCGTTTAGGTTATAAAATACCAAAAATTTTTGTAATCTAAAGCATCCAACTGAAGTTTATCTAACAACATTTTAAATAACATTACCCATTAAAGTACCTGGGTATTTGCATCAACTGACTGCTTTTTGAGACTTAGCAGAATCATTCTTAAGTACAAAAAAGATGTGACAAGGAGTCAGCAGGCATATTTACTGAGATGATTTTTTTGAACAATTTTACTTGGCTTAAAATGACTACATGTTTCTCTGTCAATTTCGACATGTCTTCATAAGAGTAACAGCATTCCCATGTGATAATATATAACCTATTTATTTTGTCATATTCCTTAACTTACATTCCTTCCTGCTTGGATTATACATATCCCTTAAAAGAATCACATATTTATATATCCTTTCTTTCACATACATGCATATGTAGAAGATAAAGAATGATATGTCTATATCTGTTTTATCTGGTAGCAGATAAACCAGAAAACATTGTGATCCTCTTTCCAACAAGCCAACCAGGTTACTGTAGAAATTTGGAGGGGTAGTGGTTCACACCATTTTCAAATCAAAGGTGGAACTGTAGAAGCTCCCTAATTTTTAACAGAAGGAAGCTCTCCTCTGTCTGCTATAGACCACCTGGCAAGGATGAGGAAGACAATGAGTTATTTTAAAAAACAACTGGGAGAAGTCTCACAATGACTAGTCCTCATCCTTATTGGGGACTTCAACTTACTGGATGTCCCCTGGAAGTACAATACAGCAGGGAGGAAGCAGTCTAGCAGATTCCTGGAGTGTTTGGAAGACAACTTCCTGAACCCAGCTGGGGAGTGACCCAACCAGGGAAGGTGCCCTGCTGGACTTGTGGTTTGTTAAACAGAGGAGGCCTAGTGGGGGGTGTAAAGTTTGGAGGACACCTGGGACATAGCGATCATGAGCTGATAGAATTCTTAGTACTGGGAGAAGTAAGGAAGGGAGACAGCAAACCAGCCACCTTAGACTTCTGTAGGGCTGACTTTGGACTGTTCAGAAAGCTGCTTGGTAAGATTCCATGGGAGGCAGCCCTTGAGGGCAAAGGAGCCCAAGAGGGTTGGATGCTCCTCAAGAAGGAAATGCTGGTGGCACAAGAACAGGCTGTCCCAGTGTGTCGGAAGAGGAGTCGGTGAGGAAGGAAGCCAGCTTGGCTGAGTAGAGAGATCTGGGAAGATATTAGGAAAAAGAGGGAAAAATAGGAGCTTTGGAAGAAGGGGCAGGTGTGTTGGGTTGACTAAAAGAATATAGTGAGATCATGTAGGGAGAAAGTCAGAAGGGCTAAAGCTGAACGGGAACTTAGACTGGCCAGTTCTGTAAAAGATAATAAAAAGTCCTTCTATAGGTATATTAGCAGTACAAGGAGGGTCAAGGAGAATCTCCAGCCCTTATTGGACACAGGGGGAACATTAGTGACAAGGGATGAGGACAAGGCTGAAGTCCTTAATTCCTTCTTTAACTCTGTCTTTAGTATTAAAGTAGGATATTCCCTGAGTACTCATCCTCAGGAGCTGGCTGACAGGGAGGGGAAGAATAACAAAGATCCCGTGGTTCAGGTGGAAATGATTAGTGACCTACTTGTCCAATTAAACACCTACAAATCAATGGGGCAGAGGGTACTGAGAGAGCTGGCAGATGTGCTTGCCAAACTCCTTTCCATGATCTACCAGCAATCCTGGCAGACTGGGGAAGTTCCACTCGACTGGAGGCTGGCAGATGTTACACCCATATATAGGAAGGGTTGGAATGAGGTTCCAGGGAACTGCAGGCCTGTCATTGTGACCTGAGTCCCAGGGAAGATCATGGAGAGGGTCATCTTGGGCACTATCATGCAGCACATGCATGATGGCCAGGGGATCAGGCCTAGTCAACATGGGTTTACAAAAGGTAGATCCTGTCAAACAAATCTGATCACCTTCTATGCCAAGGTGACCTGCCTATAAGATGAGGGGAAGGCTGTGGATGTGCTCCATCTGGACTTCAGTACAACCTTTGACACCGTTACTTACAGCATCTGATTGAGAAACTGGCTGCCACTGGTCTGGACAGGTGTAACCTCAGCTGGGTTAAAAGCTGGCTTGATGCCCGGGGCCCAGAGGGTAGCTGGGAATTTAACAAAATCCAACTGGAGGCTGGACTCAAGTGACGTCCCCCAGGGCTCAGTCTTGGGTCCAGTCTTGTTCAACATCTTTATCAATGACCTCGATGAAGGGATTGAATGCTCCCTCAGTAAGTTTGCAGATGACACTAAACTCCTCATAGGGGAGATGCTCCAGGCCCTTAATCATCTTCGTAGCCCTTCTTTGAACTCTTTCCAGGAGATCCCTGTCCTTTTTATACCAAGGCACCCAGAACTGGACACAATACTCCAGGTGGGGCCTGACCAGGGCAGAGTAGAGGGGGAGGGTCACCTCCTTTGACCTGCTGGCCACACCCCTCCTGATGCACCCCAGGATCCCATTGGCTCTCTTAGCCACCAGGGCACACAGCTGGCTCATGGCCAACCTGTCATCCACCAGGACGCCCAGGTCCTTCTCCACTGAGCTCTTCTCCAGCAGGTCATCCCCCAGCCTGTACTGGTAGAAACGGTTGTTCCTTCCCAGGTGCAAGACCTTGCACATGGGACATAACAACCCCATAACAACCCCATAACAAGACCAAGCAGCTAGAAGTAGCCTCGAGATCGCAGGCACTGGGCCTTATCGGGGACTTCAGTTACCTGGATATTTGCTGGGCAAGCAACACGGCCAGTCGTATGCAGTCCAGACAATTTCTGCAATGTGTAGAAGACAATTTCCTGCTACAGATGGTGCAGGAACCTACAAGGGGAGGGCGGGTACTGGACCTTGTTTTAACTAACAAGGATGGGCTCGTTAGGGAAGTGAAGGTCGGGGGCAGCTTGGGACAAAGTGACCATGAAATGGTAGAGTTCAAGATCCTGAGTGGAAGAAGCAAGCCAAAAAGTAGGATAGCTACCCTGAATTTTAGAAGAGCTAACTTTGATCTCTTCTGCAACCTAATAGGAGCTATCCCATGGGCTATGCTGTTTGAAGGAATGGGAGCCTGTGAGAGCTGGCTAGCATTTAAACAGCACTTCTTCCAAGCCCAGGATTGGTGCATCCCTTTGAGCAAGAAATCAGGGAAGAGTGGCAGAAGACCTGTGTGGATGAGCAGGGAGCTCATGGGTAAACTCAAAGGGAAGTGGAAGGTCTATGAATTGTGGAAAAAGGGTCTGAGCACCTGGGAAGAATACAGGAAAGTTGTCAGGGCCTGTAGGGACACGACTAGGAAGGCCCACCTGGAAATTAAACTGGCAATGAAAGGATAACAAAATGGGGTTTTTGAGATATGTGAATAGTAAGAGGAAGACTAGGGATAATGTGAGTCCCCTGCTGAACAGGTCTTGGAGAACAGGAGAGATGCCTGAGGACTGGATGTCACTCTGGTCTTTAAAAAGGGCAGGAAGGAGGATCCTAGCAACTATAGGCCAGTCAGTCTCACTTCTGTCCCAGGAAAGGTGATGGAACAGCTTGTTCTGGATGTCATCTCCAAGCAATGGGAAGAGAAGAAGGTCATGAGGAGCAGTCAGCATGGATTCACCAAGGGGAGATCATGCTCGACCAATCTCATAGCCTTCTGTGATCTCATCACCGGCTGGGTAGATGGAGGGAGAGCAGTGGATGTCATCTACCTTGACTTCAGCAAGGCTTTTGGTTAGAATATGAAATAGATATTCTTATTCCTCTGCTACAGGATATTTATAAAACAGTGTCATATTTTGAAAAGTTTTTCTGGTTTCAGTTAATTTTCTACTTCAGCAAGGCCTTTGATACTGTCTCCCATGACATCCTGATAGCAAAGCTGAGAAAGTATGGGATAGATGAGTGGACAGTGAGGTGGGGTGAGAACTGGCTGTTGGGCCAAGCTCAGAGGGTGGTGATCAGTGGAGCAGAGTCTGACTGGAGACCTGTGACTAGCAGTGTTCCCCAGGGCTTGGTGTTGGGTCCAGTCCTGTTTAACATCTTCATCAACGACCTTGATGAGGGAATAGCATCCACCCTCAGCAAGTACACTGATGATACAAAGCTGGGAGGAGTGGCTGACATGCAGGAACACTGCACTGCCATCCAGAGAGACCTGGACAGGCTGGAAAGTTGCGTAGTATGAAACCAGATGAGGTTTAATAAATGCAAGCGCAGAGTCTTGCATATGAGAAGAAATAGCTGTTTGTATCAGTACAGGCTGGGGGATGACCTGTTGGAGAAGAGCTCAGTGGAGAAGGACATGGGGGTCCTGGTAGATGACAGGTTGGCTATGAGCCAGCAGTGTGCCCTGGTGGCTGACAGGGCCAATGGGATCCTGGGGTGCATCAGGAAGAGTGTGGCCAGCAGGTGGAAGGAGGTGATCCTCCCCCTCTATCTGCCCTGGTCAGGCCCCACCTGGAGTATTGTGTCCACTTCTGGGCTCCCTGGTATAAAAAAGACAGGGATCTCCTGGAAAGAGTCCAGAGGAGGGCTACAGGCCTAGAGCATCTCTCCTATGAGGAAAGGCTGAGTGAGCTGGGACTGTTCAGCCTTGAGAAAAGAAGTCTAAGAGGGGACCTTATTAATGGTTATAAATATCTTAAGTATGGGATGCAGGGGGAAATGGACAGCCCCTTTTCAGTGGTCTGTGGGGAGAGGACAAGGGGCAATGGCTGCAAGTTGGAGCACAGGAAGTTCCGCACCAACATGCGGAAGAACTTTTCACAGTGAGGGTGACAGAGCCCTGGGACAGGCTGCCCAGGGGGTGGTGGAGTCTCCTTCTCTGGAGATATTCAAGACCCGTCTGGACGCCTATCTGAGTGAAATGTCCTAGGGAGCTGCTTTGGCAGGGGGTTGGACCCGATGATCTCTCAAGGTCCCTTCCAACCCCTATGATTCTGGGATTCTGTGATAAGTGGAGACTGGCTGAAGAGCTGTCAGGCAGAGAAGGACCTGGGCATGTTGGTTGACTGCTGACTGAATATGAGTCAGCAGTGTGCCCAGGTGGCCAGAAAGGCCAATGGCATCCTGGCTTGTATCAAAAAGTAGTTCTAGGGAGGTGGTTATGCCCCTGTACTCCTCATTGGTGAGGCAGCACCTCTAGTGCTGTGTCCTGTTCCTCACCATAAGAAGGACACTGAGGTCCTCAAGCAAGTCCAGAGAAGGGAAACCAGGCTGGTGAAGGGGCTGGAGGGCAAATCCTGTGAGGAGTGGCTGAGGGATCTGGGGATGTTTAGTCTGGAGAAGAGGAGGCTGAGGGGAGACCTTATCACTGCCTATAACTACCTGAAAGGAAGTTGTAGAGAGGTGGGAGATGCTCTCTTCAGCCAGGTGACAGGAGATAGGACAAGGGGAAATGGAACAAAGCTGTGCCAGGGCAGGTTCAGATTAGATATTGGAAAAGAATTTTTACTGAAGGAGTTGTCGGGGTTTGGAAGAGGCAGCCCAGGGAGGGGATTGAGTCACCTTCCCTGGATGTGTTTAAAAAAGTGTAGATGAGGTACTTAAGGATATGGTTTAGCTTAGGATGGGAATGCTTGGACTTGATTTTCTTAAAGGTCTTTTCCAACCTTGTGATTCTGTGATTCAACTTTAAAATAAAATTGAAGTTTGGTAGACTTTCAATCTCCCTTGTTGTGTTATGGTTGCTAAGGTATACAGGGTAATGACGACTAGTAATATCTAGGAAACCTTACTAAATTCAAGGCTTTTCTGGTGATCAGGCTCTGTGAACTGGAGTCCATGGAGTTCCTTGTTTAAATTGTCTTCATACAAGACTTTAGTAGAGAAACACATAATCCAACCTAAGTTGACTCTGCTTTGAATGGAGAACAGTCCTAGAAGAACCACTTATAAGTTCACTACCAATCTAAATTTTATATAATTCTATGGGTCTGTGATAGAAAAGTGTTTACGGTGATTGTAATTTTGTCTCAGAATTCCTAGCCAGCTATCCTTGTCATATTACTGCATACCAGCATATCAGAAGACAATTCGTTCAGACAGTTCTTCCAGGTGCACTGTTATTTCTTCTTTTCTACTTCTGTAATAAATGTGTATGTTGTTGTTTTGGGGTTTTTGGTGTTTTTTTATTTTATGTTGCTGTTGTTTTTTGTTTTGTTTTGTTTTGTTTTATTTTAATATGTAGTGAATATAATTAAAAAAAATTCTCTCACACTTGAAAATACGTATGATATAAGTAGGGAGTTGGCAGTATGGTGAAACTGTCATATTCTTACATATTATAGAATTTAACTATTATATTCAGTTATCTTACTATTTTTTTTCATTTTTTCCCTCCTGTTGTTTGAAAGGATTTTATTAACTGTATCCTTCACAGATTTTGTTGCTTATAAAATTTTTATTGCTTATGAATGCCAACCCTGAATTTGGCCCAAAGGTTACAGGTTAGGATTGCTTGAGAAATTGCTGGATTTGCATTTTCTCACCCTTAGATATAATTTTAAGTAATTTGGTCACCATTATAGTCATAATAATAATAAGGGTCTGTAGTACCAAAATGAAATGAAATGATGTCTTATTTTAATAGCTGCCCAAGCAGTTTTCAGTCTTTTCAGTGACTTTCTTGCTCTATGCATTAACTTTTTACATGTCTCCATACTAAAAATTAGGACTATTTATTTAAGAAATTACCCTCTACCCAACTGCAACATGTATGAATGATGATTTTTCATTCAGCCGTGAGGTTTAAGGATGGAAGTGTTTGCCAGGCATGGAAGACAGAGCTCTCATTCTGTAAATAGAAACAAGCCAGCCTTAAAACACAAGACCTCTGAAGATTAAGTTGTCTAGCTTAATCAGAGAGAAGATTGAATTCTACAGGAATATATATATATATGTGCATGCACACAAGTATAATAGAAAGGAAAGGACAGCTCTTTAACTTGGTAGACAAAATGGTGACATAAATCCAGTTATTGAGAGACAGCTTTTGGAAGAGTTTATTATTAAAATTAGAAATAAATGTTCTTGTTGTGAAATATTTAGATATTGTCAGAGTAGTGCAACTTGCAATCATTTGATAACTCAGCTGTTTCAGAGGTATACTTTACTCCAGAAAATTTTATAACCTCTGTGCATGGTATTAATGGATATATGATGGCTTTAGTTCATTTGAACCTTGAAATCTTTTAAATTCTGAGTCACCATTTTCATCATCATCTTTCAGGACTACTGGGGAAAACAAAATTTAGTGCATTGGCATTTTAATGTTCTTTGTACTTGCATCTATACATTAAAGTAGTAACAAAATCAAATTTCATGCTTCAGAGCTTTAAACAGTCATCAGCAAAGTGAAGGAGTACACTGTCTTGATGAGCAATCGGTTAGATATATTTTTCTCCTCTTCCTCTGAAGAATCAGAGACTTGCTGCAACTATAGATGGGAAGAAAAGATAGATACAAAGACACTTACAGTGTATCTGCTGACATATCCAAGGTCATGCTGATCACCAGATTTTTATTCAAGCAAGAAATTTTCCCTGCTCAGTCTGGTAGGGAGTATGAAAGATTTTTGCCAACTTCTTAATTTTCTCTACAGAAAAAATGAGTAGACTGAGCTTCTGAAGTGTCATAATGTTAAAATTATTTTTCAGCTTCTGAATTTTATGGTCAGGATAAATAATTTCTTGACAAGAAGTGTCAAAACTGGTCTCAGCTTTGTTTGGATTATCTGGGCATTTTTCAGATAATAAAATGTTACCACTATTAAAAACCTGGAGTAGAGGAATTTATGCAGCTCTCCCTCAATGTCATTACCTACTCGGAGAGAAATGTGTACGATGATTACACCTATGGGCTGTAAGAAAGGGAAGTTGTCAATGCTTGGAGTGCTCAGATCAAAAAGCTGGCAGCTGTCGTGGTTGACCTTGGAGACTGGCCAGATCTCCACCCAGCCGCTCTCTCATTCTCCCTCCTTAAGAGGACAGGGGAAGAAAATAAAGAAGGAAAACCTTGTCATTCATTAATGTCTCTACACTTTTTATGGGGACTGAGCTACATCAGACTGGAAAAGCACCTAGTTAAAATTAAATAAAATAAATAACCCAGTAGAGTCCTGACTACTGATTATCCATTTAGGATTAAAGACAACCCCACAATCTGTACTATCTTCAAGAATACTGTACAGGCGAGGTTAGATAATTAATTTATAGGTCTAGTTAAATATGAACATGATGAGTGTCAAGGAAATCTAAGTACTTCACTTTTCCTAATTCTCGTTTTTTACCAATTTTTCTTAAGGAACAAGGCAACTGTCATATTTTATTTTCCTGAAAATTAGATGCTTTTGTGGTGAGTTAACCTTGACTGATTTCCAGATGTCCACCAAACCACCCTCTCACTCACTCTCCTCAACACAATAGGGGGAAAACCAAGGCAGAAAAGCTCATGGGTTGAGATAAAGACAGGGTGCTCACATCGCCAGTGAACGTCAAAAGGCAAAACAGACTCAACCTGGAGAAAAATAATTTTATTTATTGTCAAAGAAAAATAGAGTAGGACAGTGACAAACATAGACAAAACTAAACTAGATTTCTTCACACCCCCATGTTGTTCCCAGGTTTAACTTCTCTCCTGACTCTTCTACCACCTTCCACTGCAAGCAGTACAAGATGATGGGAAATGAGGGTCACAGTCAGTTCAAAGCACTTTATCTCTTCTTCTTCTTCTTCCTTTCCATATTTTCCCCTGCTCCAGCATTCTTCCCGTGATATACAGTCCTTCATGAATTGCTCCAATGTGAGCCCTTTCCATGGGGTACAACCCTTCAGGAACAGACTGCTACAGCATGACTTCCCTCTATGGCCTGCAGGTCCTGCCAGAAAAATCTGCTTCCACATGGCTTCCTCTCCACAGACTTCTGTACGAATTCTCACAGTCTGTGGCTTTCTCTAGGGAATGCCTTCCTGATGTATGGGGTCCTCCATGGCCTACAGTGTGGATATCCGTTCCAGCATGGTCCTTCTCGGGCTGCAGGCAGACCACCTACTTCACCATGATCTTTTCCATGGGCTGTGCCGGGAACATATCCTCTTCCTCTTTTTCCACTGATCTTGGTGTTGCACATTTTTTTCACTAGTTTCTTAGCTGATACACAGTATATTTTGCCCTTTCTTAAATATGTTATCACAGAAGTGCCACTATCTTCGCTGATGAGCTCAGCAGAGAGTCTGCTTTGGAGCTGACTGGAACTGGCTCTGACACATGTAGTGGAAGACTTTGTTCTCACAGAAACCATCCATGTAGCTCCCTTCCTCCCCCAAAATCTCACTTTGTAAATGGAATATAGTTCCCCATTAAAAAAAAAAAACCAAACCCACAAAAAAACCCCAAACAAAAATCAAGAAAAAACCCTCCGAACCAACAAATAAACAAATTAAAAGAAACAAATAAACCAACCCAGCCCAACAACCTTCCCCCCAAATAAAAAAAATAAATAAAAAGCAAGATTATGGAATGAAGAGTTAATTCATTGCAAAGGATTTACCAGATTCCCATTATAAACTTTATTTCATCTTCCATCCACTCAAAAACCAAACAGACACACAGACACACACACACACACACAAGGTATAACAATCATACTGAACCCAAATTTGAATTAGATGGAATATATCCAAAGTAAAGTTACTCTCTAAAGTTTGAAAGGGATGATTTGTTGAATGCAAACGGGACCTTTTAAAATAGAGACATATACATTTTTTTATAATTATTACTATTTTTGCATTATTATGAAGAAATTTCGAAAAATATAATCTACTTCTTTATAAAATCCTAGCTCATTATGATTTCAAGCACTCAAACAATTATTAAAATTTGGAAACGTGGAGAGAAGTATGAGACTGTGCTCAGATATCAGCTATTATAGTTCCGCAAAGTTCTTTAGAAGATGCCTTTGCTTTTGTTTTTACATAACCTCTCCCCATTATTTCTGTCATAAAGCAGAATTTGGGATTCTCAGTTGCTCTAAGTTCTGAAGACGACATCAGTTTATTTATTAACATCTAGAAGTTTGAAAAGATATGTGAGATTTGGTCTCTACATTACCCTGGCTGAAACTTCATCTTTTTGCCAAGTTTCTTCCAATGCTGAGCATGGCACCTCTTGTTGGTTGAGGACTTGTAATCTTATCTAAAAACTATTGAAGTTGATGACAACTTTCTTGTTAGATAAAGAAAGTTTGATCTAATGATTTGTTTAGAGAAGTCAGTTAAAAGGGCAGTAGGATACAGATCTTTCACCTTTGAGGTACCAGAAGACTAATAATCTCGTGCTCCACATCTACAGTTACATAGGCCTTTCTAATGGTAAATATGGATAAATAGCTTAATCAGACAGTCTGTGTTTTGTAGGCTATAATCCCACATATATGAATAAAGGAAAACAGAAAAAGATTTTTTTTTAACTTTTAAAGGGAGGTCCTCAACATCACATATAGTCATGTTCTCTGCTCAAAGAAATAAGCAAAGTCTTACTGAACTCCTTTATTGTCACTACTTATAGAAGAACACCATATAATTTTTACAAAATATTTTAATTTTATTTTTTAATTAACTATATTAATTTAGGAAGTATTTTTCCATCTTCAGAAATCACAAAGATTATATAAACCTTCCTTGTTCATTAAAGGAGCACAAAATCAGACAGATCTAGTGATGGGAGTCTGCTATAGACCACCTGGCAAGGATAAGGAAGCTGATGAGTTGTTTGTAAAACAACTGGGAGAAGTCTTATGATCACTAGCCCTCATCCTTATTCGAGACTTCAACTTACCAGATGACCCCTGGAAGTACAATACAGCAGGGAGGAAGCAGTCTAGCAGATTCCTGGAGTGTTTGGAAGACAACTTCCTGAACCCAGCTGGGGAGTGACCCAACCAGGGAAGGTGCTCTGCTGGACTTGTTGTTTGTAAACAGAGAAGGCCTAGTGGGGGGTGTAAAGTTTGGAGGACACCTGGGGCATAGTGATCATGAGCTGATAGAATTCTTAGTACTAGGAGAAGTAAGGAAGGGAGACAGCAAACCAGCCACCTTAGACTTCTGTAGGGCTGACTTTGGACTGTTCAGAAAGCTGCTTGGTAAGATTCCATGTGAGGCAGCCCTTGAGGGCAAGGGAGCCCAAGAGGCGGTTCTGTGATTCTATGATCACTGATGTATTGTTTTTCTGATGGCTGAGTCAGGGTTTAAGATTATCTTTTGTGATTTTAGTAAGCAATTTTCAAACAAGCTACAATATCAATGTCTCATGTCACACCTAGCATACTGAATTCTTCTTGCCTATATTCTTTTGACTTGAACAAGGACTTTTGTGCCAGCATCTTGTAATTTTTTTCTTCTCAATTTTATCAACAAACCTAAGAGATGTTACTTCTCCTCTCATGTCTAGCTTGTCTCTTTGTGCAGCAGTGTCATAAGTCTGAATTTAATACATTGAAATTCATTGTAGCCAGAAGCATGTATGTAAATGTCAATGCTGAAGCTTAACCTTTTTTCTAATATTGTCAACTATATATTGGCATCTGGCTTTCTCAGACAATTTTCGGAGAAAATGTAAATGTTTTAGCCCTCATAGTAGGGAATTTCAGCATACATAATAGAAAAGAGAAACAATAATGCACAGTGCTCCTGTAGTGGCTAACAGAAGTAGCAGACAGCCCAAAGCTTCATGCTTATCTGCTGCTTTCATTCAGAAGCCAAAGTGATGTTTCCTTCTGTGCCCAACTGATAAAAAGTGCAAAATACAGGGAAAATTAACTTTGCACCAACTGCACCCCTGTCAGAACAGAGAAAACCAAATTGCTGGGCTGATTGATGAGAAAGTGGTGAAAGTGTCCATAGGTTTGCTGAAACTGAAATACATAGAATTGGAGACTAAGGGAAAAAGAAACTGAGTTGTAGGAAACAAGAGGAAAAAGCCAAGAAATGGTATAGAAAAAAAAGATGAAGTACATTGAAAGGAAGTATTAGAATCTAAGAAGAAAAATGTATTCTGAAACAAAGGAGTTATTTGCTTTACTAGAGTGGAAAATATATACCTCCAGCCATCTAAGTGTGGAAGAAAAATCTCATGGTGTTGCTGCTGCAGAAGTTTGTTTTCCAATTTCAAGTTAGGAGCAACAAAAGAGAAGAGATTTCTGCCGAAGCCTCTGATGATTATTCTGGTTTTAGTTAATTGTCGCAAGTCTCTTTGCTCCTCTGTCTTGGGGAATTGCAGGCTAGAGCTGTTTGGAAATTTGCCATGAGGATAATTTCTCATAAGAAAATATTGATTAGTTGCAAAATGCAACTTGGGAAGGCATATACAGCAAATAGAGTTTATGGTTGAAGCACTTCAGAGAGATTTAATTCTGTCTTCCATATTCCACCTATTTGTCTTTTCAGTCTAAATCTTATCAGGAAGATCTATTTAGATTTCCTTGTTCTTTTATTTCAGAAAGATTGTTAGATTTCTGAGAAAGTCTTCAGACATCTGTTTAAAAAAAATGTTTTGAAACTGAAAAACTGCTACAGATGGAAAAAACTTCCAGTTCATTCCTAAATAGCTATTCATTGTCAAATCTTTAGGAATATTGAATTAATTTTTTCTGTTCTTAAGGGGATTTTTGTGTATGAATAACTTGCACTGAAGTGTGTACTGGAGGGAAGTGTAGAAAAAAATGCTTCTGAGAGAGTACGCAACTGTAGGTTGTCCATGGAATAATGTAGACTTTGCATTCCAAGGAATTATATTAACTTCCTCTGTCTAAGAGGAGGTTCTGTATGTTACAATTAAAACACAGTTGAAGAAGCTTTTCAGCTCTGATGAAATTGCGTGGTATTTATTTTATATGATCATTTTAGGTTTTTATAATGAATTAATTCTTTGACCAGCTAGAAGACAGGAGAAACGTTATTGAATTTTTTTTTAGCATTTAGATCACAGTTATTTTTCTGAAGAAATGAAGATGTGCCATTTACCTTTAAGAAAATAACATTATTGCATAAAATAACATTAGTGCATCACATAGTTTAGATCTCCTAGATGATTAGACTGTAAATGAGAGGTAAAAAAATTCTCAGACGTGTAGTGCATCTCCAACAAAGGTTTGTATACAGCGTTAATGTATTAACTATATACTTTTAATCATTATTCTTATCTGATGATATAACCAAACATTGATTGCTAAGTTATATGCTCTCTACAAGAGTATTGATGAATAAAGATCTGAAACTTTAATAAGCCAGCTGTAATTTTTTTTTTAACATTTCTGTCTTGTCCACAGTGCTATAGTAGTATACAAGCTCACCATAAACTTGTTTTAAGGCAGTGAGCTCATGAAGAATGATGCCCTCCGTAGAAATCCATTCTCTGTGTTTGATGTAGCTGAGAGCTGCAATGTGATGCTGGTTTCTCTTCATGTTCATTTGGTGTTCTTTTAGTTTGAACAGTAAATGCATCCTGTGGTCAGGAAGAAATAATAAAAATACTATTTTAATGTTACAGATATAATGGATGACAATTTTTTCTCAATAGTTTTTTTTTTCTATATAATTGGAGCAGATGTTTAAGAAATGCAGATTTCTATTTCATCATTAATGTTATTAAGTTTTATTGTGATGCTTGAGAAAAAAACCCATGGTTTTCACAGCTCTCACTTCATCCACCAAAGGTATCATTAAATTAGGAAGGAATCAGCTTGGCCGAGCAAAGTTTACACTTAGTAAATCTGTGTTGGCTTTTTTAGAATAGCTTAGCCTGGAGTAGAGTAGAACAGAATAGAACAGAATAGAATAGAATAGAATAGAATATTACAGTTGGAAGTGACCTCCTCCTGACCACTTCAGGGCTGACCAAAAGTTAAAGCAAGTTATAAGGGGCATTGTCCAAATGCCTCTCAAACACTGAAAGGCTTTGGGCATCAACCACCTCCCTAGAAAGACTGATCCAATGTCTGAGCACCGTCTCAGTGAAGAAATGTTTCCTAATTTCCAATGTAAAGGTCCCTTGGTACAGCTTTGAAACATAAACACACATCCTACCGCAGGATTCCAGGGAGAAGAGCTGAGCATCTCCTTCTTCACTTCCCCAGTTCTCAGAAGCCAGTAGAGACCAATGAAGTCACCTTCCACGCTCCTTTTCTCCAAACTAGACAAGCCCAAAGTCCTCAGTCACTCCTTACAAGATATGCCTTCTGTACTTTCACCAGTCGTGTTGCCATCCTCTTGCTTCATTCAAGGACCATAACATCTATCTTAAATGGTGAGGCCCACCACTGGACTCACCACGCCAGGTGAGGCTGCATAAAGCCCCTCTTTTGAAAGGCGTGGGTATACTGTGTTTTGATGCAACCCAGGATGTGTTTTTCCCTCTTGGCTGCCAGGGCACCCTGCTGGCTCATGCAGACCTGGTCCCTTACATTTTCAGTTTCCGCAAATGGAAAGTCAATGTTCCCACACTTGTGATTCTCCAACTTAAGGCATGGGCTGCCCAAGTATTACTAAAGACTGACAATCTGTTTTTTCTTCATCCGTATTAGCCAGAGGATGATCTTCAACAAGTATTGATTTTGTGTTTTCTTTAGACCTCCTCTTGGCATTAACGTACTTAAAAAGCCCTCTTGTTATCTGACACAACACTGTCCAGTTTCAGCTCTAATTGATCTTTGGCCTTTTCTGTCTTCTTCCTGAATATACAAATGACAGCTCTGCAGTCTTCCTGTGAAGCCTGACCTTGCTTTTAGAGATTATACAATTTCCTTTTATCTTGAGCTCCACAATGATTTCCCTGTTCAGCTAAGCTGTTCTTCTGCCCTGATTGCTTGACTTATGACACAGTGAAATTGCCTGCTCTGGTGATTCTTAAAGATCGACCAGCACTTGTGAATTTCTAAGGCCTCAAAAGCAAATTACCATGGTATTTTCATAGATAGTTACCTGAATAGCTTAAAGCTTGCTCTTCTGAAGTTCAGGGTAGAAACTGCTATCCTTTTTTCTCATTATACTGAAAAGAGTAGACTCAAATATTTTATGATCACTATAGTCGAGGCAGTCACCTGCCATCACATCCCCCATGAGTCCTTCTCTATTTACAAAGAGCAGGTGTAGAAGGATGTCTTTCCTAGTGACAATATCTAATGTAAAGCTCTCTCAATCAGTCCTGCCAGCTGCTTTTTCCCCATCAAGACAAGGGAATCCTCTCTGGTCCCAGTGTACCTTATGTCTGTGTCCTGGTTCTGGCCCAGCCAGAGTTAATTTCCTCAAGTAGTGAGCACAGGTGAGCTGAGTTAGCCTGGGCTGTTTTCCACATCACCTGACATAAAAGCAGCTGTTTGTGGAGGAGTTCTCCTGTCCTGCTCTGGGACATTTTCAGTGTGGCTAGGATGTCAGGTTGGTCCTCACATTGGTGCAGTGCTCAGTGTTATTGTCTTGTCAGGCCAGTAACGTGCTCTGTGTTATCACCAGGTGTGTGCACTTTGTCCTGGGCTTTTATTCTTGCAGTTCTTGTCAGTAAACTGTCCTTATTCAAACCCATGGAGATTCATGGGTCAGTTTCTCCTGCTGGAGTGAGCAAGTATCGTATGGTGCTCAGGCACTGCTTGAGGCTGAATGACCACAGTCTTTTTTGGCACCCAACTTGGGATAATGGTAGATCTGACATGATTGTGTTAAAAAGCTGAGATAAACATAGATCATGTTGTTCAAAGAAGTGACAGCAACAATGTTTTGTTTGAACACCTAGCTCTGGTATACAAACCCACACACCTGTCTCACCTTGGTGAGTCAGATATCTAATTCTCGTAAGTATTTGGCCTTGCTTATCTGTATATATTTGGTGCAGAATAGAAATGTCTGGTGGTTGAGCCCTGGCTAAAGGCCAGACACCCACCAAAATCAGTCTATTACTCCCCTTCTTAGTTGGACAGGGGAGAAAAATATATATTAAGAGGCTCAAGAGTCAAACTTGTTAATGACACGGGCAAAACAGATTCAACACAGAGTGCAGAAGAGAAAGTTATCTAATTTATTACACTACGCTAAAGCGAAAAGGGTGAAAAAACAGAGTCAGGAGTGCAACCAACAATTTTGAAACAAATGCAACCAGATAAACACTTTTCCCACCACCACTCCCTCCTTAGCAGGCTTTAGTTAGAAGTTTGCTCCCTTCTTCCCTCCCAGTCGCAGCCCAGGAGGGGCAGGGACTGGGGAAAACGGGGGTCTTGGTAACACCTTCCCCCCACCCCTCCATTCTAAAGCAGACTTCCCTGTCAGCCATGATTTTGCTCCCTTCTTTCCCTCTCCTGCTCGCAGCACAGGGTGGGGGCAGGGACTAGGAGATGGGGACTTCAGTCAGTCCCTTGCAAATTGGTTTCCTTGTCGGCTGGGATGGGGGCATCCATTCCACACAGCCTCCCCCTGCTGCACTGTAGGATCTCACCCATAAGAGCCAGTCCTCCACAAACTTTCTCCAAGGCAAATCTCTTCCCACCGGGCTTCATCTCTGCTATGGCAGGCAGCAATCAATCACAGTGTCTCTCAGTCCCAGTCCTCCATGGGGCTATGATGCCTCCTCCAGCAAACCTGTTTGGCTCATCTCTGTAGGTCGCTTGTGCTGGCAGGGGCTCATCCCAACGTAAGTCACGGCATCTTCTCTATTTCTCCACCGGCTCCATCCAGCGTGGAGCCTCTCCACCGGGCAGGTCGGGTCTCTGCCTCCTCCATGTGTCCTCTCCCCTGGCAACTCCTCGGGCTGCAGAGGCATCTCTCTCGGGCACCTGGGCGCCTCCTCCCCCAGTCTTCCCGGCCTTTTGTGTCTGTCAACTGCTTATATTTATATGCAAATATATATCACAATGCCCTTAATGGGCCAACATTTTGGTCTTCTTGGCACTCCATTCTCTAGTGGAGTCTTTCTCTCCTATATGTGATTCTCAGAGGCGCTGTAAGGAGGCTGGCAGAAGATTGGAGCAGCCATTTTCTGCAGCCCCTGGCCCCTCTCTCTCAGCACCCAACTATGCACAACTGCATAGTTATACTATGTGATACTGATTGATGATTACATATTATCTGTGTTAGTGAGTCTCAGAGGGTATTTCTATGTGACATTTCTGTCATTTCCACCCATTGGGCAACATATCTTAGCATCATTTAACAATCATAGTCAATTCATAGGGAAGAAAGAGGGATGATTTCTCCTCCCCTTTTTCCTTTAGGCTTGTTGATCTTCTGAGAACTTTGACTATCCCTAGGATGTTCAGACCAGTATACATGTGTTGCTCACTGTCCTGAATTTCTTTCTTGTCTTATGTGTTAGCAGCAACTGTTTCAAGAATATTACCAAGAGATCTTCCCTGGAACTGAAGGGTCAGGGGTGGCATGGCATATGGGAGGGCATTTTCCTTTGGTGGCAGAGTGCAGGCCACAGTTTGATTTCACTTGGAATGGAGCCCAGTACATCTGGAACCGACTGCCCCAGGGGTGGAAACACAGTCCCACCATCTGCCATGGACTGATCCAGACTGCATTAGAACAGGGTGAAGCCCCAGAGCACCTGCAGTATTGATGACATCATTGTACAGGGCAACCACTACAGTCTGGAAGACACTTCCATGGTTTAAAACCCCAAGGTTTTGGTGAAGGCATCAGTTCTGCAGACAGATTCTGGGCTTTCCTATGTCATCCAATGTCTCCTTTCTTTATTGTGAGGATTGAAGAAA
This sequence comes from Hypotaenidia okinawae, assembly GCA_027925045.1. Taxonomy (NCBI): domain Eukaryota; kingdom Metazoa; phylum Chordata; class Aves; order Gruiformes; family Rallidae; genus Hypotaenidia; species Hypotaenidia okinawae. Next base: position 37,883,218 of record BSDF01000005.1, on the reverse strand, counting down.
ATGCTGTGTCCCTAAATTAATTAAATATTTTCTCAAGGCTCTGAAAACTTTTCATTGAAAGACTTTTTTTGTTGTGGCATCATTAGTACTGACACGAAACAGCAGAAATCAATAGTTGTAGTCTGAAGTTTGTACAAAGCTTTTCAGTCTTGTGACATCCTAATGTGGGCCTCAGGAAGGTAGCAAACTTCCCTGAAAAGAGGGTCTGGTCTGCAAATAGGTGCTTCTCTTCTGCACAGAACAAAATCACCAATGACCTTAACTTGCTATCATTTCTTCTCAGCACTGGTCTTAATGTAGGTTTTGGTGTGAGGGCTTGGTCTCTGATCAACTCCTTGCATAGATTCCTCCTCTATCTCATTATGTGCTTTGTACACTATACCTGGAGCCTTGTATCTATTCCATAACTGTATCTTACAGAATAAGAAGGGATTTATTTCATGGCTACATGCTATAAAACACCTTCCATTCCTCCTTATTTCTTTTAAGACTGCCTTCTTCCTGGTACAAACCAAATCCTGGGGCTGCTTCCATCGTGACTGTGATGAGTGGTCTTACATGCATCAGAGGTGGCAGAGTGCAGCTCCATTGATCAATCTTTACAGACTCTAATACTCTTCAGTATGCCCACTTCCTCCTGCAGCCTGGCCACCAAGCAGAGCAACCTTTCTATCTGATTGCACCTTCCACAAACTAACTTTCAATAACTCTCCACTTACAGGAATATTCCTTCACACATCCCACAGCTGGAAACCTGGGTGGTTACATGCTTGGACAGGAGGTATCTCTGTGTGGCTGCACTGGTTTTGCCAGGTACTAAAAGCTGAGGAGAAGTGGAAGTAGAGGACACTGATTTTTGCCATGTTGTAACAATGCTGCCACACACCTGGACTCTGACATTGCTCACCCTTCTTGTAACTTCAAATAATTGTCATAAGGACCTGTTCTATATTTTTTCCCATGAACTAAAGTGAAACTCATTGGACCTGGTTTTCTGAATCTATCTGCAGATAGAGTGAAAGAAACTTTTTTAAGCAGTTTGAACTCCTTTATATCTTTGTGACCTTTTGAAAGTGCTAGAGAGCAGTTCAAAATTGGGACACTTTTCCATTAACTATCTGCTTTTAAAATAGCTTTTTATAATTTTGAAAACAGTAGTCCATTATCAGGTAAAAAAAAAATGGGAAAAAGAAATAGTACTCTAAGATCAAATTAAATGTAAATCTCACTATTTGGATACTTATATTAAATTACTTTGCTCTGAAACACAGGTCATATGAGGAGTTGCTGAGAGAACTGGAACTGTTTAGCCTTGAGAAGAGGAGGCTTAGGGGCAATCTTATTGGTCTCTACAACTACCTGAAAGGAGGTTGTGGTGAGCTGGGGGTCAGCCTCTTCTCGCAGAACAAGAGGGAATGGCTGCAAGTTGAACCAGGGGAGGTTCAGGTTAGAAATTAGGAGAAACTTCTTCTCAGAAAGAGCAATTTGACATTGGAATGGGTTGCCCAGGGAGGTGGTGGATTCAACATTCCTTGTGGTGTTCCAGGAAAAATTGGATGGATGAGGTACTCAGGGACATGGTTTAGTTAGTAATATAGGTGGTAGGAGGATGGTTGGACTAGATATCTTGGAGGTCTTTTCCAACCTTAATGATTCAGGGATTCTGTGAAATGCTTCTATCTTCTACTTGTAGATGTTCTGACTTTACTCTCTTCAGTGCTAGCATTTAGTAATGCATACATTGTATAAAAATATTTAGCAGTTATGAATTAACAGTAAATGTTACAAGAATTTAAAATAGCAAAGTGAGGTATTATATTCACACATGTTGTATTTAATGTTTAAGGAGAAATTCAGAGTGTGATAGTTCATGCTTCCACCCTTTTTACAAGTGTTCTGATGAATGCTTAATGTGACAAGCAAAGGTATTGTAATGATTATCTTACTGCACTTGGAAGACTGGAAAAAAAAGTAACCAACACAATATTTTGTTCCAGGTAGAGGTGAAAACAATTGTTTTCCTGGCCCTTTTCAATCTAGTTAAGAATTTGACTGACAGAATGTTGGCACCAGCTGTGGAAGGGCTGATCAGCCTCAGCTCCAAGTAAGTGAACTCTTGAATGTTCTGAGATTAATTTCAGACTAAATTTACAAAGCCTGCATATTTTTATCAAAAAACATGTTAAAAAACCCAGTTTCTTAAACAATGTAGAGCACTTTTTCTTCCCATGTTGTAGAATTCAACATCTCATTTAAACATATCTTTAAATTAGTATAAGACTTCATGTCTTCATAACATGACTTGGCAAACTTAATAACATTGCATTATGATTCCTCTTCTCTTCTAGACAATTGAAAGCACTCACTTGAAGTAATGACAAAGTATTAAAAAATGTAAATATAGTACATGAATATATATGCATATATTTAATTATCAATAAAATCTTTATAAATAGTGATCTGTTTGATATAGAAGAGAAAATAGTGGGAGAAAGAAAAGGAATGTTACTTGGGTGCTAATTAAATGGACTTTCCTTCCTGTGGCATTTCTCATGGAAGAAAACATAAAACAGTTGTGGATGAAGGACAGAATCAGAAGACTTTTATATCCAAAGATGGTCTTTGATGGAGTCCCACAAGTTATCCTTCATATTTTATGAGTTAAGGTGACAGCAGCGCTAAAGTCACAAAGTAGAGGAATTATACATAAACATTAAAAAAAAAAAAAAAATACTCACAACTTCTTAATGGAAAAACGTGGAATGCACCAGCTGTATTAAAGCACAACTCTCATTTTGTAGTCTTAGTTTTCTATTATTTGTGAACTCTGGTATCTCAATTCAACTTCAAATATTTTATTTTCCCTGGTATTCTTTCCTGGTAAGTGTAAAAAATGCTACTTTTCTACAGCTACTAGGATCTTACATCTGACAAACTGAAAAACATCCATCCTTTATCTTCTCTGTGATTTTTACTCACAATATAACACAGTATAATTTCTCAGAGAAAGTCTATTTTCCAGCTGCTAAGATACCTGGTAGATATTAGCCTGGGGAAAAGAGAAAAGGGAGAGAGGGACAAAGAGGAGAAAAAAAGAAAGATGAAACGAGTGTTGAGTATCAAGAAGTGATGCTATTCTGTCAGGGAAAGACATAAGATACAACGTTAAAAAAAATGGAATCTCTGAAAACATGCGATTATCATGGTGAAATAAACTCTTAGCTTGCATTATTACAGTACTTGACAGTTTGGAAATTGCTCACAATGTTTATTTTTAGAGCTATTTGAAAATACATAGCTATTTGAAATGAGGCACCAAATTCTTATCACCAGCTGTGTTAATCCTGGATCACCAATTGCTTTAGGGATTATTAGAAATGCTGGTAAAGTTGAATGGGTCCCTCAACATTTTCCACTGCTAGACAAAGAAAGCAAATGCTCATATACAGTATTTGTTACATAAACTAAAAGCTAGGAATCTTCACACATTTTCAAATATATTGAGTAAAATGTGTTAGTCTTTTCTAAGAGTTCTTTTAAGATCAGACATAGAGGAGAAAGCAACCCTTGATTCAAACTGGGAATAATGTTTATGTGAGGAGTTAATTTTCGTTTAAAACTTTCAATTAGCAATTTTTACTGTTTGACTGTGTGTGTGACTTAAAATTTTCTGGAAGTGTGAGGGCAACTGGTGATTGATAACTGTATCTAGGAAACCCATCTATTAAATATAGGCAGTTTTTCTCCAAATCTGTATTACTCTTTGAAAGCAAAAAAGCCTTCAGCCTAAAGGTAGTTTTTGTTACTGACAAGGATGAAAAATCTGAATTCTGATCTAATTTTCTACATCATCTATGGAGAAAGTAGAAGGGGAAAAGGTGCTTCAGTTATCTTCTCGTATTTCCTTTTGTGGCAACACCTCAGCTAAAAGCTCTGCTTCCCACCATTCCTTATGTTTTAATGCAGGCCTTTTGATAAGCAACCTGTAGCAGACTGGAACAGTAGAAAAGAATAGCTAAAAATCATCAGGTTTCTTGGGATGAACTGACAGGAACTAGCATCCTAAAACACAGAAGACAGTAGGAGTAATCCTATACCAAAAGATCATATTTATACACAGCATGCAATAAAGCTGCCTTGAATTCTGCATGAAGTATAGAACAGCTAGTTCTAGTTAACAATAATTCCCTAATTTTATGGGTTTTTTTAGATTTTTGCCAACAGCTAATCATATCTAGAGAGGGGAAATCTCAGGCAGCAGGTTTCAAGCTAAAAAATAATTAACCTATTAGCCCTACTAAGGCTAACAAGGATGACTCTGATTATTGCCTAGGTATCCTGGAGACTAGTGGGCTTGCTTAATGTCTACAGATTTTCCAACTGCCAATTTAAGGTTTTACCATTTTGCAGTTGCTTGTGAATAGAGCAGGAGTTTGTGTTAATTCAAGTATTAGAATTTTCTTCTGGTCAGTACCTGTGAGATAGCGTCTGGAATGCTGTGCACAGTTTTGGGAACACCAGTATGAGACACGTATTGATGTAATGGAGATAGTCTTGAACGGGTCTGTAGATGGAGGACAGGATATCCAAGGACAGGCTATAGGGGCAGGGCTTCTTAAACCTGAGGAAGGGACAGTTTCTGAGGCAAGGAAAGGACTGCATATCGTAGAATGGCTAGGGCTGGAAGGGACCTTAAAGATCATCGAGTTCCAACCCCCCTGCTATGGGCAGGGACACCTCTCACTAGACCAGGCTGCTTAAGGCCCCATCCAGCCTGGCCTTGAACACCTCCAGGGATGGAGCATCCACCACTCCCATGGACAACCTGTTCCAGTGCTTCACCACCCTCATAGTGAAGAATTTCTTCCTAATATCCAATCTAAATCTACCCCTTCCAATTTAAAACCATTCCCCCTCATCCTATCACTATATGCCCTTTTAAAGAGTCCCTCCCCATCTTTCTTTTTGGACCCTTCAGGTACTGGAAGGCCACTTAGAAGATTTTCCCAGAGCCTTCTCTTCTCCAGGCTGAAAAAGCCCAACTCTCCCAGCCTGTCTTCCTAAGGGGGATGCTCCAGCCTTCTAATTATCTCCATAGCCTTCCTCTGGACCTGTTCCGATAGTTCGATGCCCTTTTTATGTTGGGGACTCCAGAACTGGACAGAGTACTCCAGGTGGGGTCTCATCGGGAGTGGTGAGAGTGGAAGAGATGGGGAGAATTATTTCCCTTGACCTGCTGGCCATGCTGTTCTTGATGCAGCCCAGGATACAGTGTGCCTTCTGGACTGTGAGCACTCATTGTCAGCTCATGTCGAGCCTCTCATCCACCAGCATCCCCCAAATCCTTCTCTACAGGGTGGCTCTCTATCACATCATCTCCCAGACTGGACTGATGATGAGGATTGCTCTGTCCCAGGTGCAGGACCTTGCACTTGGCCTTGGTTAACCTCATAAGGTTCACATGATTGGTTTTAAGATGTAGAGGATGCAGAGCAAGGTTCTTTAGAGAGGTGCACCTTGGAAGGGCAAGACACAACAAACACAAGCTACAACACAGAAAATTTTGACTAGAAATAATGAAACAAGATTACTGTAATGGGAGGGAGGTTGTCCAGAGACACTGGAATCTCCATTCTTAAAAATACTTAAAACTGGACTGGACCTCAGTCAGACAAATATGCTTTCATTGTATGGGCTGTGTGTAGAGGGGTTGGACTAGATGACAGATTAAGGATTAAAACTTAATCTTTAATAATTTAATATAGATTAAATAATTTTATAGCTTTGTGAATGTGAACACTAAATAAAACACCAAAATAATATATAGCCGGAGATTTGATCTTTATTCAAGAAGTGCATATCCATGAAAATCTGTCACCTAGTCTCTGTTCCATGTGTTTTCAGACGTCCAGCCCAAATGAGATTTATGAAAGAGGAGTGGAGTTAATTTATTTAGAGACACCTCCTTACTCTAACATACACACCTCTTCTTATTCTGGATGTCAGAATAAGCTTCTTGAGGAAAAGTGTGAAAAGTAACTTAAATGATAAGAAATTTAGACTAGAATATCGATCTGCTGCATATTCTCAGAAATTACCTTTCAGAAAGTTCCCAAATGCTTCACTAGCATATAGTGAGAGAGGTTTACAGAACAAACAGACCGGAATGACTAAATTGTGCAAGATTCGGAAACATTTTTTTTCATCTGCAATAAAAAAACCCAAACAGATGAATGGTGAGATTTTAAAGTCATATATTTTACAACTGTTTCCAGTGAACAAAGTTCAAGAGTTAAAGCAAAAGCTTATTTTAGATTAAAACAAAAATCTGTGTATATTAATCAATTTAGTTTAACATTTGTAATCCCAATGACAACACATAAATCTCATTAAAATGAAGCATATAAACCCAAGGACTACCACTGTTCATGTTGCAGCAGCTTAAAATAGCCTGACACCAGATTAACTTCATGCTTGTCTGTTTCTAGACCATCTTTTTCTAGGGAAGGAAACACTACTGTATTAAATTTACAAGCCACAGCAAAGTGAGTATTTGTCATGAAGAGTCTGGTGTTAAGCCAGAAATGGAAACCTGTTTATCTTTCCCCCCTGCTACAGGGCTTCAGCTTTCATTTCCAGGAAAGATTAAAGCTTTGTGTCTAGATAACATCAGAATCAGATTTTCACAAGCTTTTAGTTGCCCTATTGGATGAGTTCTTCATCTGATATCAACTGATTATCCCTGATTTTAATACGTACTGAAGGTCAAAGTCAGTATTTTTGCCGCTTTCTTGCAGTCCTGTGTGATGGCAAAATTCTACCAGATAGATGTCTTTTAATTTTATAATCCCTTATAATTGTTCCATTTGTGTGTGTGAAAATACCAGACTTTAGACAGACTGAACCACTGGTTTCACTTAGACACAAGAAAAGAGAAACTATGTGTGCATTAATGATATCTCTCTGGATTGATTAAGATTGTAAACAAGAGAAGGAAAGTAGCTTAACCCTTCTGCCTCCCTGTTTTTTTAGCCCTTTGACTAGTCAGGTAGCAAGCCTGGGTAATAGAACCTTTGGCCAATTTTGAAGCAGTTTTCCTGTTTGGTCATCAATAACAAGTTTTGAAGCTTATATATATGACAAAACAGCATATATATTCCCTTTAAACATGATAAAAACCCCGTCTGCAGTTCTTAAACTAAGGTCTGTTCATGTATTAAAATTGAGGCTTGATAGCATTTTACATAACTTTTAAAGAATTTTTGAATAGTAGGGTCTTTATGTAAATAATAAATTCTTGAAAGTGTGTGAAGCCAGAACATCTACAAAGATAGAATTATAAGGACTTTTGCATATTTATAACTATAGAATTTGAAGATGGTTAATAGTAACTACACTGTAAATGTGAAAGTCATACAAACTACTAAATAAATGAGGTAATATAAGAGCAGATCAAACAGCAATGATATGTGAATATCTTTTCTAGCATATCAGTATCATTACCAAATATGTAGGAGCCTGACAGCTTCTATTTTCATAAGTTCTTTAGAGTGAAACTATTCTTTATGCAAATGTAAAATTGAGGCACAGAAAGAGCCATTATTTCTCCAATGTTATGTAAGGAATATATGGGAAGTTAGAGAGATGCTTTCTCAAATCCTAGGTTAAGGTCATGGAAATGAAGCTCTGCTTTGTGAAGAGTTGTCTATAATACAGGAAAAAAAACCAAACCCAAAACACTCACATTACTTTAAATTTTACATACAAACTTTGTTATTTAAAAAGAGAAAAAAAATCCTTGGAAATAATTTGTTGAAAGGGGCATATAGTTTCTTTGTACATACTGGCATCATTAGAAGGATAAAATGTGTCTGTATTTCAAATGTTACACATAACAAGAGCATTATTAAGGACTTTTCTGTATATTTTAAGTCAGCTAAGTGTTTTGTTTCATTCTGGTTTTGGTTTGTGGTGTGGTTTTCGGTTTTTGAGGGTTTGGGGTTTTTTTGGGTTGGTTTGCTTTATTGTGTTCTGAGGGGTTTTTGGTGTGTTTTTTAAGTAATTTGGTCAGATCTTTGTGTGCTTATGCTATGTTGACCTCAAAAAATGTTACGCCATTGTATCCCTTGCAAAAAAATGTCCTCCATCTAGAATGAAATGCTCCATTTTGAAATTGTCTACTGAATTTAATAGGATGAACAGTATGAACATTTACTCCTAATTTAAAATAATGTGAAGTATACAGAGAGAAACTATATAATTAAAGTACAGCATTCCAGCTAGAACTAACATTAAAGGATCTTATTTTAGTTTTTAGGATTGGAGCGTAAAATGTATTATCTCCATGTAATTAAATGTATATTTCCCTATATTGGAGTTTCTTCAGTTCCCATCTTTTAAAACATTGTTTTCAGCAACTTTTCACTTGCCAAACTTCAGCATTCAACATGAGAGTTTCCATGCAAAGTGTTTTGCCTTGAGTCAAATATTAGTTTCAGCTAAAACTGTTCAGTCATTTCCTAGGTGAAGGTTGGACAAAATATATTGTTTTGTCCATGATTTTTAAAAAAATATACAGCTTTTCCTCAAGATAAGCAATTGCTTCTGTCACTGGAAAACACAAGTAATATTTGACAAGGCTGTGATTTGGCTTTGCTTCTATTCCTAGCTAAGACTGCCACAATTAGCAAAGTCTCCTTTCCTTTCCTTTCCTTTCCTTTCCTTTCCTTTCCTTTCCTTTCCTTTCCTTTCCTTTCCTTTCCTTTCCTTTCCTTTCCTTTCCTTTCCTTTCCTTTCCTTTCCTTTCCTTTCCTTTCCTTTCCTTTCCTTTCCTTTCCTTTCCTTTCCTTTCCTTTCCTTTCCTTTCCTTTCCTTTCCTTTCCTTCCCTTCCCTTCCCTTCCCTTCCCTTCCCTTCCCTTCCCTTCCCTTCCCTTCCCTTCCCTTCCCTTCCCTTCCCTTCCCTTCCCTTCCCTTCCCTTCCCTTCCCTTCCCTTCCCTTCCCTTCCCTTCCCTTCCCTTCCCTTCCCTTCCCTTCCCTTCCCTTCCCTTCCCTTCCCTTCCCTTCCCTTCCCTTCCCTTCCCTTCCCTTCCCTTCCCTTCCCTTCCTTTCCCTTCCCTTCCCTTCCCTTCCCTTCCCTATTTGTATACATATTTATTTGTAGATGTATACATCTGATTGATTTAATTCTTTCTGTAGAAAAAGTTAGTTGTATTGCAAACAGTCCTCAGCAAAGGAAGCTTACGTAGTAACTTCTCCATTCATTGTTAACATTACAAACCAATTATATAAATGTTGTACAAGAACCACCCTCCATTTGTTTTGCCTCAGATCAGTCTTAAAAACTTCCAAAAGCATTTCAGTTTGATCCCGTATTTCTTATTTTTTTAAACAATTTAAATCTGACTTGGTGTTTTCTAATAAATCATTAGCATTTGAGTGGTGTCTGTCAGATTGGCAAGCAGCCTACATGCACACAAACACATCTTTGCTTACTACAGCAAAAGTCACATATTTAAACATTCTCTGCTTCAAAGCATATTAGCAGCAAATATAACACCTGATCCCTCTCCAGTCTCAACATATTCAGCAAGGCTGTAAAAAGCTCAGCAATATTCCAAGACTGCAGCTAATGCTTTTGTTTTGTTTTGTTTGTCTTCAGAGGTCCTTTCTTACAACTGTGTGAAACTAAATCTGGACCTGTTGGGTTTCAGGTTTCCCTATGAAACTCAGTTCTTTTTGGACAGATCAGTGCTGACCTATTCCATAGTCACAGGAAGGTCTCATGCAGTATAGTTCTTAGAGAGATACACAGGTATTTACTTCAGATTTCAATTGTGGGGACTTACATTGTCCAGTAGGACACTGAAAGGTGATTGTGTAATAAGTTCATAGATTACATCTTCATTCATAGATTTTTGGTTCCACTGTCTCTAAACAACTCTTCAGGCTAAAACTACATTTTTGTCAGTAGTTACTATTTCTGCTCCTCAGGGCTGCAAAGGACACATGACCTGGAACCATCAGGCATGGATGTCCAGTTTAAACTCTATGTGCTAACTGGGTCTACTCAAACTGTAAAAAAGAAGTGGTAGTGTATGTCTGTCTCCTTTCTGGTCATAAAGGTTGTGCACTGTTAGCTAGAAAGATAGCAGCTCAGCACACAAAATAATTAATTAAATAATTAAGAAGATTTACAGAATCTATGGTATCTTTGTGATTGTTACTTTAGATAACTATGCCCTTTTAGTAGGGAATAGTTAGAAAAAATATTCTTCCTGTGAAACCTGGTTGATCTTAGAAGAGAAGCAGTCCTAGTAAGTTGTAGCTATTATGCAGGAAATTCTCTAGTTTATTTATATTTTCTTTGAAGTGTTTGAGTCCTTGTAGAAGGTGGGAGAATCAGTGGGGACAGAAAACTGGCACTCTTCCTGTGGTAATGGACAGCTGGATCATGACAGACAGATTTCCTGCAATAGTATGACATTTCTGGAGGATTTGTGTATGACAGATGGGATGCCACCTGCTGAGAAATCGAAGGGGCTATATTAACATTATTGAAAATATGAAACTATGAAAAATGAGTAAATTAAGGGTGTCACATCTTTTGCTGCTGTAATATTCCAAGGAATATCAAGATTTAGGAGAAAGGTAAAAGAACAGAAGACAACTGACTAATTTGAAACTCCTTCCATAGTCCTGAATATGTAGAAATTAAAGAATATTGGAGGTGTATGTTGATTAAGATGGACAGAAGTCTTTAAGGTCATATTTATGATAGCTGTCACTATAAAAGCTAATATACATATATACACCTGGCTGTGTTACATTCATAGAAAAATAGCTTTCTTTCTGCACTTGCTATTATTACCTCTTTGGACTATCATACAGGAGAATTCCTGTGCCTTTTATTTTCAGTGGTCATGTGAACATATTCTGTGTAAACTTACTTCAAGCAACAAACTAAATTAATCTTAAAACTTTGAACATTTGATTTCTGAATGTCCATAGGAGAATTTGGTGTGGTTTAAATAAACCTTTTTTTTTTTTTAAAGCGTGTTGTTGCAGTTTGCTGTAGCTGTGCTGTTGAGATGGCTTTTACAAAGCAGCGGTTACAGTTTTCTGCAAGTTCCAGACAGTAAACTTTGGCCAATTCAAGGCCAAAGTTATCTCTGATGTATCACAGCAGGATTCGAGGAAAAAACCTCCTGGCTGGCACACTTTGCCACCGGAACGCAGAGTGGGAAGATGTGACCAGCTGCACCGATAGCCAAGGCCAGGCCCAGGAGGAGAGGGGGGGGAAAAGGAATGTGGAAAGAAAGTTTCCCCTGCAGCTCATGGAGAAGACCGTGGTGAAGCAGGGACAGGGGGCAGAGACATCTATCTGAAGAGATTGATCCACGCCTCAGCAGGTTTGCCGGGGGACTTGTGACTTTTGCGGGGAGCCAGGCCGGGGGAGCCCGGGCCCAAATGTCAGAACCCTATGGAAGGAAGTCCTGCTGAGAGGCCTGTGGTGAGGAGATGACTCCCCGATGGAGAGGACTCACGCTGCAGAAGTTCGTGGATACGACTCTCGCATGGGTGGGACCCCACGGCGCCACAAGGGAAGAGATTGTGTGTGTGTGTCTGTGTGTGTGTGTGTGTGTGTGTAATGCCCCCCCCCCCCCCCCCCCCCCCAGCTGAAACAGAGGACAGCTCAGGCAAAACAGACTGAACACCCCACACACACTCCCCATTCCCTGCCCCTCCTGGTGCTGCGATGGGAGGGAAGAAGGGAGCAAAATTGATGATTAAAGCTAAGGGTGCTAAGAGGCGAGGGGTTATGGGAAGTAGAAGTGCTAAGATCTGGGGAAGGAAAGCAACTGGTACTGCTGGAACCTCACTCCCCATTCCCTGCCCCTCCCCGTGCCATGTTGGGGGGGAAGAAGGGAGTAAAATCATGATGAAGGTTGAGTTTGCTAAGAAAGGGAGGGGTGGGGGGAAGGCACTTTAAGACCTGGCTGCTTCTTACTCTTATCTCGTTCCGGTTCACTGGGTGTATTAGTTGTAGTTGTAATAAATCACTTTTCTTTCCTTTATTCTGTGCCGAGTCTGTTTTGCCCATTGCACTAATTGGAGAGTGACCCCTCTGTCCTTATCTCAGGGCCTAAGCCTCTGAAAACATATTTTCTCCCCTTTTCAGCTGAAGGGGGAGTGAGCGAGCGGCTTGGTGGGCATTTGGCCTCTAGCCAGGGCCAAAACCACAATAGTGTTTACATAGAAAGTCTCCTTCACAAGGATAGCAGAAAGCGGAGTATACTCAAACACTTTGATCATGTAAAGCCTAAGTCTAAATAATAACAACTTTAAGGTATAATTACTGGGGGTGTTATGAAAAGTATAGAAAATAAAATGTTCTTTTAAATAAATAATGAAGTTAGGTGAGGAACTTATAGCAGCAGGTCATCCCTAAGACCGGAGGTGGTATAATTATGAGCAGAGAAAAGCCTGTGTAGAAGAAAGGAAAGAGGTTCAACTTGCTTGCGTAGGCTTCACATGGAACTTGTAGTCCACAGCAGAGCAAAAGTAATTAGGATACCTTTTGCCAGTTTACAATATAAAGTTACTCTTTTCTATACCAGAATGTTCTAAAAGAATTCTAATCTTTCAGAACCACATGACAAACTACCTCTTTTTTGGTTGGTTTTTTTTTTCTTTTTCTCTTATCGGTGTTCAAAAGGCAAAATTTGCTCACTACCGAGTAGTGCTGTGCTACATTTTGCCTGTGTTACTTGTACAGAATGCATTCCTTCTCTGAGAGAATTTTCACTGAAGTCTTGTGACTGCTGTGGAACAAAGCAGTTGCCAACATAAGAAAGGATGTGAAAATTCCCTTCTGTAACGCTTAGTGGGATATTTCTTTAAGATTCCCTGCCCATGGGAGATGGGGCAAATAGCTGACCCATTAACAGCAAAGAGTAGTCTTTTGTTTTAAGAACTAAATCCTGCCTCTTGAAAGATTTTGGGGCTCTTAAATTATTTACCAGACTTGACTGTAAGCAGTCTCTTGTCTCACATTAATCAAAGTGTTACTATTTAAAAACCTTCGTTGCTCTACCTTCTTTTTCCTGGTAACTTAAATGGAAATTTGTTTTAGAAGTCATTGAGGTTAATCCAAGTAATATTACTTGTAGTGTAAATATCAGAACTGGTATATTTTGTTTTGATTTATTTACTTATTTGTCTGTTGCTCTGAATAGTTAAGATGTGTGAAAAATATAGTCACATAAGCAATAGTTCACAAACTACTGACTAATTCATTGATTACTGCTGCTTTGAAATATTATCACAATTTTTGCTGACACTTACTTGAAACATGATTTAGGGACAACACTTTCCCAATTAACATCATAATGTGTAACTTTATTTAAAAATCATATTACTATGTAAAACCTATTAAATAGGCAATAGAATTCCTATCGCTAGTGCCCAGATATTTATGTTATAGAAATTCACAGTTATTTAAATATTTATAAAATGAGAGTTGAGAGAAGCACTTTTGAAAAGCAGTTAATAATGAACAGACATCAAGGGAGCCATCATTATAACAGCAAAGTGCTTTGCAACTCCAATAACTTCACTGGTGCAGAAGCAGGCCATCAAATTTAATTAAAAGCAGTCAAAAATAAACTGAAAAATTGAACTGCAAAAGCCTATCCTTTGCCAGAAGCTGAAGGCAAAGAGAAAGAGAGAAGGGAGAACCTTGAAAGTAGTAATGAATTGATAAGCCTTCCTGCCTGCAACTTGTAATTTGTTCTGACAGATTTTAGTATCAGTTAAACTAGATTAATAGAACAATCACTGGGTCTCTATCTTAAATCTTTATGCACAAACCCTCTATTATGGTTTTCCATGATAAATGAAAGTCTGAGAGGGTCAAATTTAAATTCATTTTCTTGCTTCCTCATTTCTTTTAAATAGCTCTGATGTGTACACTTACTGGACATAGGCAAAGTCTTCAAAGCAATTTAGAGGCAAAAATAATTTTTTTTATTGATTGTTGCTTTTGACTCTTGCAGAAAGGTTTAGTAACTTTTTACCCAACAAAGGTAGATACCACCTGGAACATGAAATACTGACATCTCCATCTGCCACTAGAGGTTCTCATGGTGAAATGAAAGATAAGGAGACTCATTTGTAATGTAACAGGGCTAGCAAATTTATTGCTGCTTTATATGCTCACATTAATGTGGATATATGCAAACTGTACCACAAGGACAAAACCAATTTACCCTAGATCATTTTATTTTTTATAATAATGTGCTTTAATGAAGCTAAAGCTTCCCTGCTGTGACCTTATTATGTTTTCCAACATCAGTGGGAAATGGATTATGTTGAATCGTAACAGAGCTCATGAAACAGCAGGAATTTTGAGGCAGAAGATCAATTATATTTTAGTGGTCAATTCAAAAATAGGGAAGACAAAAGCCACTTAGATTCTGGAAAATAAACCAGCTAAAAAAAAAGTAAACAATTTTCATGTCAATCAACATTACACAATACAGTTCTTTTAGGAGTTATTAAAGACACAGTAGTGTCCCAAAATGGAAATTTCCACTCCAGTAGCTATTTTAGGATTGATATTATTTTATAAAACAAAATTAAGTAAATAGGAAATATGATGTTGAAAATTGAATAAAATTTATAGCAATAGGGATCTTTATTAATTTATTCTTTTGGTAATTAATCAATCTTATGAAACTAAAAGAAGTGACCTCATTTAAGAAACCTGTAATTTATTGTCATTCATTGAATTTCCATCAGTTATCAGAAACTGAAAGGTAAATAATTATTAATGCAAAATAGAAATAAAACTTCTCCCCCACTCTAATTTCTTTTTCCTCAGCAACAATTTAAGATAGAGACCTTGAGTTCAGGAGAAAGCAAACTTCAAGGGAAGTGTACAATCCACTGAATAGTAAGAAAGATGCTCTTAAGGTCATTCATTCCTGTTGAAATTTCCATTTTTTTTTCTATATTATTATAAATATTTTTATATGTCCTTTATACTAAAAGACTGCTTAAAAAAAAAAAAAAGAAAAAAAAAGAGATAATAATGTACCATTATATTATGGTAGGAAGATTTTAAGATATTAAGCAAAGAAATAAAAGCCAGTTCTCATGTTAGAATTTGAAGTCCTGCATGCCTTGATATTAACTTTGATTTTTTAAGTTATTCTTGCATGGTTCATTTCTAGGCAGAAAATGATATGGACACATAGTAGATGCTAAATAAGTGTGTGGAAAGGATGACTTGGACTCTAAACCTTGAAGGGAGTCTTTGCAAAGAGACTGGAGTCCATCTGATGCTCTGACAGCAGATGTGGACAGATTTGTGATGTTATTGTGCAGTCAGATTGTAGGATAACAAAAAGTCTTCGAAATAAATACAGGAAACATATTATGATAACCTCACTCAGTCTGAATAACACGACAGAAACAAATCTGATCTAAATATGTGCCAAGATCTGTAATATTCTTTGCATTGCCACTGGCCTCACCCGTGAAACAAACCTAAGAGAATTGAGTTCTAAAGCAAGAAGTAAAATGGATGCAATATGTCAGTGATTAGTATTTTCACAGTGGTGTAGTTTTGCATGGCTGGGTTCTGGTGGAGGAAAGGAGTGCTGCAGCAGTGAATTCTGCAAGAAGCATGTAGAAGTTTTCTGTAGGTCTGATGGAGTAAATACCAGCCATCTCAAGGCTGGAGTCGTTAAATATAGCCAAGTCCAACAGAAATGGTCATAGTGCCTCTGTGAATCACATTTAGGAGAAAAAAAAATGCTAGCAGCTGCTTTTTGCCACCAGAGTAGGGAGTGAGAAGATTTAAGAATCTTTTTTGCAGGCACCAAGGTCAGTGAAGAGGAGGGGATGAGGAGCTGTTACAGGTGCCAGAGAGAAATATTCCCCTATAGTCCGAGGAGAATACCATGGTGGAGGGTGTGTTCCCCTGTATCCCATGGAGAAGGAGGAGACCCCAGACACAGTCAAACCACCACAAAGAGTCAGGAGGCTATGGGCCTCTTCAATCCAGAAAGAGTATGCACTTTTGGACCGTACCTTTAAAGAGGAGGTCAACTTGCCTTTCTCTTGTCTACATCAGTGAATTTAGAATAGGGATCTCTTATGCCATGAATAAATGAAGCACATTCTGCTTGTTGTGGTCTGACCTGGCTGGAGGCCAAGTGCCTACCAAAGCCAATCTCTCACTGCAATTTTCATCTGGACAGGGGAGAAAATACATATTGAGAGGCTTAGAAGTCGAGATAAGGACAGGGAGAGATCATTCTGCAATTAGTGTCATGGGCAAAACAAACCCAAACCAGAAGAAAGGAAAGAAAACTCTCATTTATTACACTACACTACACACACAGTGACACCAGAGTCAGATAATGAAAAGCACAACTAGATCTTAAAACACCACCCCTAAGCCCTCCTTTCTTATCAGACAAGTTTAGTCATGATTTTTCTCCCTTATCCCCTCATGGATGACCTGGGTGGGAGGGGTGCAGGGAGAGGAATGGGGGTTTCAGTCAGAACTTCCTCACAAGTTGTTTTCCTTCTTAGCAGGGGGGATGCATTCCTCATGCTCTTCCCCTGCTCCAGCATGGGGTCCCACCCATAGGAGACAGTTCTCTATGAGCTTCTCCAGCTTGACTCCTTTCCCACAGGGCTTCAGTTCTTCATCAGCTGCCCCAGAAGTGGGTAACTTCTATGGGGTGCAGTCATAAATCATAGAATGTCTTTAGTTTTTCAGGTCCAGACTGCTCCAGCCTAGTCCCACACACAGTCACAAGTCTCCCCCAGCAAACCTGCTCTGCCCTGGACCTCTCTCTGTCTCCCTCCACAGGCTGCAGATTTGCTGCCAGGAGCTTGCTCCAACATGGGTCACAGCATCTTTTTCAAGAAGATTGATTATCAAAGAATCACAGAATCGCAGAATTACAGGCTGGTCAGGTTTGGAAGGGACCTCAAAAGATCACCTAGTCCAATCCTCCTGTCAGAGCATGATCACCTAGAGCAGGTTGATATCCTTGGCATGCATTTTTACCCTGAAGGAGTCGTAAAAGACCAGAATCAAGGACATACCCTCTGTGCTTTTCTGCCTGAGTGGGTCCAAATACATTCCTTTCTTGAGGCATTCTCATAGGAACGTGATGACTAGTCTAACATAGGGAGCATTGGCCCACAGCTCTGAGGGATGGATCTGCTTACCAGGTTTTCCATTTCATCTTTTTAACCACACTCGAGTTTTGGTAGAGAAATAGAAATGGTTTGAGAGGAGTGGCTGGGGCATGTGCTTTTCAGACTGTTGCAAGATCCCTGCTCTTATCATAAGTCATTTATTTTCAGGAACGTAGAACCAGGCTGTGACACAGAAATGTAGTAACATTCATCATGGAAAAGAGAATGAAAGAAAAAGACTTTAAAGGTCTCTCACCTCTTTACAGATTGGAATCCTAAATATCAACTAGGTATCTCTTGGCCTGGAGTGATCATACAAATGCTTTTTCAGATAGTACAAGCTAGGATATGAAAGGATAAACCAAGACTACATCTACATTTCTACTGTAAAATAAAGCTTTTAATTTTTTTCCAGTTACATCATTATTTTTTAAATAAATAGTTTCTCCTTAAGGAAGTCTTATAAAATTTCCGAACTGAAATCTGAATAAATGAAAAATACGGTGTTTTCATGTGAGCATAAATTAACTATAAAAATCTTTATGCTTAATTCCTGGTGGAAGTGTTTTTTCTTGTTAAAGGAATTTCAGTCTTGATTATGTACCTTCTTTCTTTCAAAGAAAATGGTCAACAGCCGTATGACCTTGGGGATAAAACCAAGTTAAAGATAATGGAGATTTGCTTTCTCATAAGATACCTATTGGAAGTATTTATAATTTTAAAGCCTTTTGTTCTTTATTTGTTTTCCCTGTTCCTCTTTTCTTTTCTTCTTTAAATAAAAGCTTCTATTTATGTATAAATTTAAAATTAAGGTTAGCTTTCCCCTGAAGTCTCTGTAGTGCAAATCTGTGTCCAGAACTGCATAAAATCAATCAACTGTAGATACAACTTATAGAGAACATGCTAACTGTATCTTCCAGCTTTATTGTCAGTAGGGTGCTGCCTCTAACACAATTAAATTGAATATTAGCTAACATTCTTTAATCAAAACAGCTTTTAAGTTACTTAACAGCCAGTGCAGTTTCGCTCTTTCTTTGATCTTCTACTTAATCAAGGGAACTTCTTCTGTGGTACCTCATAGTTAACTAAGTTCAGATCAGCTTTTTCAGTGTGATTTAATTAAAAGATATGACTGTGTCTAAGATTTATCTTATTAATGGGATTTTACTCAACATTTTCCCACTCAAATGTTGGATTTTTTTTTTTTTACATTAATATACTGGAGTATCACAGAAAATGGATTCCAGCATTTCCAGGTGAATTTTAAAGTGTCTGTGAAAAAAGCAGCCCTTTAAAAATTACTTCCACACATATTTTAGGACTTAGTTCAGTAGTGTAGTAATAAGAATGTATATTGATAGGATTTTTTTTCCCCCTGGAAGATCAAAATACTAAAAATATTCATAACTGACAGAGGAAGGAAGGAAACAAAGTTACGAGGAAAGTGGTACCTGACAGTTCTGAATGGTGACCATGATTTTCCTAACCAGTTCTGACTTTACAAACATTAGTTAATCCTTGCTCCTCCTGGATAAGAAATGCTTAACACATCACAGATTCACAGAATCAATTAACATACAAATACAAAATCATGCTCAGGATTTTTCCATTCATGTTCTATTTACTTCTGTAAATGTTGTGCTGTTACTATACTTTACATACTGCTAAAGCCTGTTTCGCTTCAGTATGAAGTATCATATTTTCAAATGAAAAAATGTCTTTTTTATACTGAGCTAGTACTAAAGACTGTCATTCAACCTGTACCTCTGAATTAATTTTTGAAACTTACATATATCATGTTTAATTTGCATTACTATAATGCTTTATGTGCTTTGTCCACCACACTGAAGATACATTGTTGAGACCTGAGGTCATTAACTTATCATTTGTCTTGTCTCTCTAAACACATTATTATTAAACTTCTTAGCAAGCATCAAGTGATTTTCTGTATTTAAATAATCAGTGTGTGCTAGTTCAATAACGTTGAATTGATGATTGGCCAAATGTACAGATAAATAGGGCAGGATACATTCTATCTAGAATATTGAAAAAAATATTTAAATTTAATTCGCATTTGCATTATTCTAAGATAATAGGAAATAATGGAATTGACAAATAGGGTGGAATATGTTTTTAAAAGGTTTATAAAGAAAAAATTCACTCTATACCATAATACTAGAAAAATAAACTCTTATAATTTCTAAACACACTGAAATTTGTTTGCTTCTTTTCCTACATAGTCATTGAATATGGCATAAATTATCAGAAAAGATGAAAACCGTAACTGGTTGGTTATTTTGTTTTCTTTTTAAAATAAAAGAACCTTACTATTTAAAGAAAGCATTAATATGACTGAATACTTTTCTCAGCATGGAAATAAAGAAATTTCTAACTTCCACTATGATTAAAATACCTAAAGATCTTGGAAAATAACATTACCAAATATTATTTAAATTTATTTCTTTAGGTCTTGAAGGGAAAATAAAAAAGGTTGTTTCAATTTTATTGTAATAAAGTGTGTAGCTGGCATGAAATAGCAGCTGCCACTGTTTTTCCAGGAAAATGTATGGGTTTGGCAGTGTATATATGTTTTGTTGTATTGTGTGATATTCTCATATTTATGGAAAAGTATAATGTATTATTTCTTATGCTTAAGAATTATCTATGTTTTCCCAGGTAAGAATGATATTTTACTCCAAAACACTTGTTTGTTCCTAATCCAAACCAGGGCAAGATACTAAATTGTTCTCGGTTCTGGGTCCAGTAGTGTTCAACATCTTCATCAGTGAACAAGATGCAGGAATAGCGTGTAGCCTCAGCAAGTCTGCTGATGATATGAAACTGGGAGTATTGGCTGATACACAGGATTGTTCTGCTGTCATTCAGTGAGACCTGTACAGACTGGAAAGTTGGGATGCAAGGAACCTGATGAAATTCAACAGAGACAAGTGTAGGATCCTTCACCTGGGCAGGAATAACCCCATGCAGCAGTAAGTGTTAGAGGTCGATCTGTTAGAAAGCAACTCCACGGAGAAGGACCTTGAAGTCCTGGTGGAAGATAAGTTGACCATGAGGGCCAATGTGGCCTTGTGGCTAAGAAGGCCAATGATATCCTGGGGTGCATTAAGAAGAGTGTGACCAGCAGGTCAAGGGAGGTTTTTCTGTCCCTCTACTCTACCCTGGTGAGGCTTCATCTGGAGCCTTGTGTCCAGGTCTGGGCTTCCTACTTCAAAAGAAGTAGGGAAATATTGGGCAGAGTCCGATGAAGGAAATGGAGCATCTCTCCTATGAGGAAAGGCTGAGGGACCTGGGACTGTTCAGTCTGGAGAAGAGAAGGCTGAGAGGAGATCTGATGAGTGTCTATAAATACCTGAAGGGTGGGTGTCAAGAAGATGGGGCCAGTCTCTTTTCACTGGTGTGAATTGTTCTGAAGAGAGGCAATGTACATAAACTGGAACGCAGGAAGTTCCACCCACACATGAGGAAAAGTTTCTCTACTGAGATTGTAATGGAGGACTGTAACCTACTGTCCAGAGAGACTGTGGAGTTTCCCTCTCTGGAGATCCCACCTGTATACATTCCTATGTGACATGCTCTAGGAGAACCTGCTTGGCAGGGGTGTTGGACTAGATCGTCTTTAGAGGTCCTTTCCCACCTCAGTGATTCTATGTGATTCTGTGAGGAGAGGTAGTTTCCCATGTATGAACACTGCGCAGGGAGAAAGTACTCTCCAGCTGTGAAGCAGTAAATTCTTGAAAGTATGTTTGGAATCATTCTACTATGGTCCTTCAGCAGGCTTGTTTTCTGTGGCTGATGTGGAGTACCTTGAAATTAAAAACCCTCAACTTGTCTTGTCTCCTCAGTCTTGTTCTCTTAATAAGCAATAGTTTGTTATTAGAATCATTTATTTTCTGTCAGTTCAGTTATTCAAACTTTGCAGGGTCATCATTTGCAGTGTTTGATAAATCAAAGCTAGGCACCAGATTAATCAGACCTAAAAATCTACATTAATAATTTTGAAACAAATAAACTGTAAAATCATTTGTAGTAGAAGGGATGCAAGAAAAATTTTGATAATTCCCAATGGAAATACAAAGCTATTTACTCACAATGACGAAAGCAGAATCTTTCACTACCTTTTGTCCTCTGAAAAATCCACTGCAGGAATAGCTGCATGAGATGAGCATTTATAAGAACACAGGGCACAGTGGAAAGGGAACAGTTGGAGACTGCTTGGAAAAAAATAGGCGTTTTCAAATATCTGACACATTCGTGCATTCATTAACACTTATCTTTGGGACCATGTAGAGAACAGACAAGGTTCCAGAAGACTGAAAAATAATTAATATATTTTCAGGCTTTTAGAAGGAACCACAGAAAAAATGTAGGCATGCCACAATAAGTTTAGTTTTCAGAGGAAAGACTGGGACAGATTATAAAATAAACTGTATTTGAACACCTGGAGGAAAACAAATAGAAGAAAAATAGCCAACTTGAATTTATCCTAAGCATACCTTGTCAAAACAATTTAATTTCCTTCTAGAGTAGGCTAACAAAATTTTCAAAGACAAAATATATGTCAGCATCATTACTCTACTAAGGCTTTTGTCATTGTCCTGTATGTTATTTTCATAAGCTATTGGGAAGCATGGTGATCTAAGAAAAAGTTTCATAACAAAGATAAAAAATAGGTAATCTTACTGGATTAACAGCTATTAGTGGCTTACTTACTCATATCAAGTAGTATTCACCATGAATCAAGCAACATTGAATTTGGACGAAAAATGTTTTCATATGCTTTACTATGCTTGAAGGGGCTTCAGTGATGCTGAATGCAGGATGAAGATACTGTAGCAAATGTTGGACATAGCCTATATACTGTTACACTTTAGCATAAACACTTTTTTTTAAATGACATTTAGGAATAAAAAGTTCCAGGTATGTGTAGTAAGGAATAACTGTCTTGATAAATGAACTACTGACATAACCTCTGAAACTGATCTCCAGGGAAAAGGTAAGACATTTGGAACCCCTAGAGAAAGACAAGAAAAGTTTAGAAATAGAGAAAACTCCAGAAGGCTTAATCAATGAGAGGAGTTTGAAACACCTTGAGTTATATTGTCTAAGAGAAGAGTTGAATAGGAACTGATAAAACTCTTCAAACACCTGGTAGCCTGCTCCAAAACTAATAGGCTGACTTTCCTGTTTATGGTAGGTAGGAGAAGTAAGGAGATTACATGTGAGATTTCAATTAGACAATAAATATATCTTCAATGATGAATATATATTGTAGAGGTTGTATAAACTCCATAATTCAAACACTGCAACAAAAAGATTTAAAAAGAATGGATTACACAATTCCTACTGTCTTGTGGCATAGAGTACCTTAAAGGGTCTCTTACAGACTTTTCTATTACTTGTATTATAACTTAAACAAAAATTTCCTAATTATCCTTTATTGATAATTTCTGATGGATAATAAAGCAGCCTTTATTCTTTCTATTCTTTAAAGTCTTTTGAGTGATAAACCAATAACATAATACTATAATATTATAAAAAATGCATTTTTTTGTAAATAATTCAAGGTTATTTTAGTTCATCAGAAAACTGACTATAATTTTTGCCTGGGACTTTAAGACTGTAATTTACGTAGTGTCATATTTGCATGCATAATATATTAAAAAATAATGCATTTTGAGTGAGTGGGTCATGAAATGTATTTAATTTAATGGTAGACTACTTTCTGTAGCAGTTGTCATTTATTAATATACCAAGTCTAAATAAATGTGCATACATTTGCAGGAGGAAAAAACCTTTACGATTTTTTGGTTCCTAAATTGGAAAGAGTACTTATCCTTCAAAACTGCAAACTCGTCCTTAAAATCCATTAATCAGCATGTTAGCCATCCATAGCAGAATTTTATGAAAAACACCATGCTAACCACACATTTGACAGACATGCTTCTTCAGGTAGAAATCTGTCTCCCTTGTTTAATTTATAATGAGCAAAGTACGTGCATCAGCAATCAAAAACTATTAAAGTCAGTGAAAGCAGAAGCTGAACTTTGCATTTGGGTCTGCTTTTTCTTTCTGAAAGAAGGCTAAAGTAGAAAATTATTATTCCCAGAATGTAGGCTGTAAAAATGCAGTCAGAATAGGCCTTTCTTCTTTAATAGCTCACTGTTGTGTTGACTGTGTAGTTTACAGGATGTAGCCTACCTGAGACAGGTTATAATTTCTATTATGGAGGCTGAACTGCCAATTGCATGGACAAGTTATTTCCCATTTCTTTGGAAGGGTGTCTCCATCTGTTAAATGCAAATAATAATGTACCTTTGCATTTCTTTACAGTTAATAAGGCATACATGAATTCATTTTGACATTTACTGGTCTAGATATAAATATAATACTGACCACTGGCTTTTTGTCTTGTTACATTGATGGGCAGATAGTTAGACAAACTATATGGTATCTTCTGAAATGTTATGATGCTTATGTTTTGTCTTGACATCAGCCGAACAACCAGTTTACAATAATTTCTAGACTAATTCAATTTTCTATTAGTCCCCTTTTTTATAGTGATTTGTATGTATTAAAACCCAAATAAATTCAGTATCTTTGATTTCTATTTTTATCCATCTCAAAGCTGTTCCTAGAACAGATCCTGTTTAGTGTCTGAATTTAAAGGTAGCTGGATTTTGAAAACTGATTTGCATGTAATGTATGTGTTTTAACAGGCAACCTTGTATCTACACAATTTGAAAAAAAAATTGCTCTTATCCCCAATTTAAAAAGTCATTAGATAATACATCCAAAAGTGTTAGTGTAAGTAAACAAATAATTGCTAAAGTGTTTTGCCTGTTTTGAAGTACTTTATAAGTTTGTACTGACAATCTTCATGTGATTTGCACATATGCCATGGTTTAGCTCCTGCCAGCAATTAAGCACCATGCACCCACTTGCTTATTCTCTCCCATATTGGTGAGGAAAAGAAACAGAAGAGTGAAAGTGGGAGAACTTGTGGGTTGAGACAAAAACAGTTTCATAAGATACACAAAAAAAGAAGATAATACTGATAATAATTTATATTAATAATATGCATACAAAACAAGTGATGAACAGCACAATTTTTCTCCATTCAAAATTGATACTACACGAGACAGCGCAGCTGATGTGCAGGACCCAGCAACCTGCCCAGCCTCACAACACACAAGCATTAGCAAAGGAAAACAAGGAATTCATTCATCTCTTCCAAACAGCAGGCAGGGCTTCAGCCATCACCCTGAAGCGATGCTGCACAAGACCCCCAGCTGCCACACTGCACCCCCAGCTATAAACAGAATATGACACTGCACGGTATGAAGTATCTCTTTGTTCAGTTTGGGTCAGCTGTCCTGGCTGTGTCCCCTCCCAGGTTCCTGGGTGCCCCCCTCCTTCTTCTTAGCAGAGCAGCATGAGAAGCTGAAAGTCCTTGACTGCCTTGCAACAGCTAAAACCATCACTGTGTTACCAACATTAGTCTCATCCTAAATCCCAAACAATGCACTACAGCAGCTCATTGAAACAAAAGTTTTGAGAAATTCAGAAGAAGAAAAAACCAAAAAAACAAGGACAATATATAATTCAATCAGGTTTAAATTTAGTTTCTTTTGCAACCATTGAATGTTTTAAACTGTAATTTTAAGCTTTTAAAATGTAATTTTAAAGAAATATGGGGAATAAGGCTAAACCAAATTACTTTATATCAGAGTTAAGTTCTGTAGAAATCCAGAATATGATTTTTAGTTTATATAGTTTTCTTGCGCATATCCATGTTAATTTGTTGTTGTTGTTGTTGTCGTGGAATAATATTCTAAATAAAACTATTATATATATTCTGTTTTGGCAAATCTGTCCTGCCCAGCCCTTCTTAAAATAATAATTGCAAGAAAGTTCTTATATTGGATAAAATATATGTAATTTCAAAGTTATTGATTTTGCATTTTAGTTTTGATGTTTACATTTAAATACTGTACTGAATCTCTACTTAGGTAAATAATGTGACCCAAGTTTTTGAATGTCTTAAAATTAAGTCAGTGCGCTCACTGTGGGGAAAAATAATTAAAAGAGGAAAAAAAGAGCCAAGTTAACAATAAGCCAGTCTAAAGGCATAACTCTTCTCAGTACAAAGCTGTTTCTCTCTGCCACTCCTTCCTTTTCTTCTGCTGTAACATGCGGAACAGCAAAATACCTCATTGTCTGAGGGGGGAAACCCTTTACAATTGCAGAGAGAACAATATTATCTTCTGAAAGCACAAAAAAACCCCCAAACCCTACAATTAAACAGAATTCAGTACTAATTACTCTAATTTATTTGGGTTTGAAGAAGGAAAAAACAAAGTTAAGAAGCTTGAAGATCATATGGAGTTGGCAACATTGAATTATAATTCAATTGGGTAAAGCCAGAATACATATGCAGGATCCAGGTTCAGTAAAAATTTTCCAAGATTTGTACTATTTTACCATGAACACTACTGGGAAACATCACTGTTTGAGTGAAATTCTTGTTTTCATGATTTCTGCATTTCAGACCTTATTGCTGACTTAGTATTTTTTTCTATGATTAACAAAGATCCTGTTAAACAACAAAAAAAGCAACTGTTCATAGCAGTTAGATCTTGTAATATGGACATAAATACCCTGTGCTGCCAGAAAGATTTTGCTTAATACCACTTAGAGAAAATAAAAAAGATAAATCTGCACTGGGTTCAACCAGAGTTACTAAATGCTAGAATTGTATATACAGAGGAAACTGATTTAGGTATTTATACATAAAATGTTCTCACTTTTTCTAAAGGAAAAATACATTTTGAAAAAGTTAGATGTATTATGCAAACTGTTGAAAAATATTAATTAATTATGATTTGTAAAGAAATCATCCTGTCACTAGTCATGTGGTTGTGATTCTGCCCGTAAGTCACTCTGTAGATGCTTTAACTGATTCCATTGACTTATTTCCTAAGCATTTATTTTCAGATTTAATTTTCATTTAAAAATTACATTAATATAGTGTCCAAATTCATAAACAATTTTGCTTCAGTGTAGCTGTGTTTATTTGTTCCTTACATTGGATTCTGCTAGTCAGATGTGGTTTACTGTGTTAAATGAGACATTACTTTATCTGTGTTAGCAAATTAAAAAGAATTTTCTTTGAGAAGCAGAAAGGTTATAGAAAAGGAAAAGTCAATATTAAAGTTTATTTCTATTCTCTTATGTGGGTGTATTTTTCATATGTACCTTGGGTTTAGCCTTCCCTCAGACCATCGTGGCATTAACAGATACCACAATGATGTGAAAGTCTCTACTGCTGTAGAGACTCCCAAAGGGAGTTAGGTATTGAAACATTCTAAGATGTTATAAAAACTGCATTTTTAAGCACCCAAGCATGTTTTACAATCTGTCCACTGTATCTATTTCTCTTTTAATAATGGAACTGGACTGCATAAGCTTATTCACTGCCTTTTTTGTGCATACACTAGACTGTAGTTAATAAGATACTGATGCCCATCCATAGTGACTAGGATGTTCTCCTTGAAAAAACATATCTAAATTACTTAGTCTTAATATTGATGATTTTCATCATAGCATGTTTCTGCACTTAATATTCCAAACATACACCACTGTATGATCTGTTTCTATGCTTGTTTCTTTAAATTCTTCATATATGATTTTAAATTATGAGGTTTTATTCAGTCCATAATAATTTTGTTTTATGTGGGGTTTTGTTTTGTTTTTCTTTAAATACATATCCAGCAAAATTGACTATAGTTAAGGACTTTTAAAGGATTGGGAGTTAACTTTGCATATTTCACTTTCCTCATGCTTTAGTGTATTATGACATGTTATGTTTTACAGTGTTAGAAAACTTTGCAGCACTGGGAAGTATAAGAAACAAAAAGAAACCATTATGTTGGTGTAGATTTTTTGTGTCATCTGGAGAAAAGTTCAGCAGCCATCTCACAGGACATAACATGATGTGATCAAGATCACTGCTTCTTAAAAGGCTGTAGAGGCCAGCTAAGTTGTATATAAAATGGATTTGGTGGACTCAAAGAAAAATGTCTACTTAGAACTCTAATGATGTATGGTCTAGATTTATGCGATAATATCCTAATCATAAATTGTGGAACAATGTGATAAACTGCACTTGTCGTGCAACTGTGCCCTAAACTATGATTTAGGAATTACATCAACTTTCCAAACTTCAGAACAGCTTTGAGTAATCACTATTTCCCCCTATCTTTGTGTTAAGGAAGGAAAATAATGGTAAATTAGGATGAAGATAGGCATTATGCAGCCATCTCTAAGGGACAAGCTGAATGTTCAATGTCTTGCTAAGTTAAAATTCTTGAAGACATTTCTGTGGACTGCTTGAGTACTCAAAGACTTGTAACAGAATATACAGGAACACAGGGGTACAGAAATTTATCAATCCTGATATTTAAATAGATCAAAGAAGAGATAATAAAAAGTTATCTTTAAGAACTCCATGAGTGTCCTATTTAAAGCAGAATAGTATTTACATTAAAAAGTAAGAAAGCCTGATTGTATATTCTGACTTAAGCAAACAAAATCATAGAATCACCTGGGTTGGAAGAGACCCTTGAGATCATTGAGTCCAACCATAGCCTAACCCTGACTAGTCTACCTCTAGATCATGTCCTTAAGGAATTCATCTGGGCAGCCTATTCCAATGCTTGACAACCCTTTCAGTAAAGAAGTTCTTTCTATTATCTAACCTAAATCTCATCTGGTGCAATTTTAAACCATTCCCTCTTGTCCTTTCACTTGTCACCCAAGAGAAAAAAACAACCCTGACATCTCTGCAACCTCCTTGCAGGTAGTTGCAGAGAGCAATAAGGTCTCCCCTCAGCTTCCTTTTCCCGAGACTAAAAGGCCCCAGCTCCCTCAGCCGTTCCTCATAGGACTTGTGCTCAAGACCCTTCATCAGCTTTGTTGCCTTCCTATGGATGTGCTCCAGCATCTCAACATCCTTCCTGTAGTGAGAGGCCCAAAACTGAACACAGCACTCAAGATGCAGCTTCACCAGAGCTGAGTATAATGGAACTATCACTTCCCTACCTCTGCTGGTTACACTATTCATGATGCAAGCCAGGATCCTCTTGGTTGGCCTTCTTGGCCACCTGGGCTCACTGCTGGCTCATGTTCAACAGACCCTGCTGTCAACTAACACCCCCAGGTCCTTTTCCTCCTGGGACCTCTCCAGCCACTCTGTCCCAAGACTGTAACGTTGCCTGGGGTTATTGTGACCAAAGTGTAGGACCTGGCACTTGGCCTTGTTGAATCCCATAAAGTTGGCCTCTGCCCATTGATCTAGCCTGTCCAGGTCCCTCTGCAGAGCCATCCTACCTTCCAGCAGATCAGCACTCCCACACAATTTGGTGTCATCTGCAAATTTACTGAAGATGCACTCAATCCCCTCATACAGATCCTTAATGAAAAATGTTAAACAGGACTGACCCCAACACCAAGCCATGGGGAACACTACTTGTAACGTGCTACCATCTGGATTTAGCTCCATTAACCACAACTCTTTGGGCCCTGCCATCCTGTCATTTTTTAATCCACAGAAGAGTAAATATTAGCAATTGCAGAATTTAACTATGATTTGTAATAACTATGTAGTAAAATACATTACTTTTATTATTATACTCTTGTGATATGTTTGCAATGAGAGGTCCCAAGGATAAAATCAGAGTTACATTTTGATAAGTTAAGAAACAGCCCATACCAAAAGAACCTGCTTTTTAAATGGAAGTTGCAGAAAATAGATAAGACAAAATTTTAGAACTGGGATCTCAGCACAATAAAGATTGACTTAAAAAGAGAGTAGTAGAATTTGCAGCTTAAGTTTGCAGCTTCAAGATCATCAATCCTTAAGATGTGTTTATGACAATGTTATTGAAAAATGTTTAATAATAACCTGTCATCTGTGACTTCAGCTCTTCTTTAATTATTCAGAGTCTCCAAATAAACCAACAGCATCAAGGATCCTACAGAAAAACCTTTGGACTAATCCTCCTTACCAATTTGCTATCAGGTGCTTGAATATGTGAAAATATAAGCAGATCACTAAATGTAGGTTCAACTTTGATGTGAATAGGATATCTTGTGAGGACAAGGAGATGTGGAAATAGAGGCAGCTTTTCAAAGAACTCCTCCTTATCAAGACATTAAGCTCAAGGATAGAGCCTTTTTTTTTTCTAAAGCACACATTTCTTTTATCTAAGTTGTTTGAGACACATACGGTATGCATTCAAACGGAGCCCATGTATAGTTTATCTTCACCTTTGAAGACATAGGAAGAAGAGTTTGCTTATGTACAGGAAGACTCTGTAGAACTTAGTACTATGGAAAGTTTAGTATTCCTTCACTTGGATGAGTTGCTTAATGATTTGACAACATAAAAATTACTATTTTTCTGAATGTATGGTGGCCACAGAAAAGTCATCAAATAAATACAAGAAATGAAGAGAATATACTTTTCTCCCTCTATCATTTAGAGAACCGAAATGAAAATTGGCTCAGGCTGGTGTTATTTCCTAATTTTTAATACTGCAATAAATTAATGTAGTTTCAGTAAAAATATAACCATAGTGCCATTACTGTTAAATTATGTGAATCTTGACTTTCATTGCTTTTTCTTCTTCATGCTGTATGTGTATCTACTTCTTTTAGGATGCATTTGTGATACTTGATGCAAGGCTCTATAATCAATAGATTTCAAGTGAATGCAGCAGCATATTAATCAAAATCATTGGATTCCAGTGTAGGAATTCCTTTTCAGTTTTCTGAATACACAGTGGTTCTATTTTAATTAACCCAGTATTTCAACATAGAAACTTCTTAGAAAAAGAAAATCAGAACAGAACAGAATTAATTTGAGATGTTTGGTAGATAAGCAAACTCACTGCAGACTCAAAGCACACTCACAGCCACTTGAACCTGGCAGATGCTAAATTGAGGGTATTCAATGTCTCAAAGCTCCTAAAAGCGCATGCTTTGTCAGTGTGATAGCAGTGAGATATGCAGCTGAAAAGACCCAATGGAATGACACCAAGTTCATCTCTAATGGCGCTTTCAGTAGGCTTTTACAAAGTTATTAGGAAAAGTAAGAACATCTGCAACAGTCAAATTTGATTTTTTTTTTACAGTCTGCTAATGTAGTGAATAAATAAAAAATGCCTCAAATTAATGCATTGTGAGTTCAGTTATGCTGAAAACAGTTTTTCAACCAATAAAGTAATAAAACATAGATTTAAAGCTTGTTTTCCATCTGACCACTGTGTTTATCTCCTCGGAGAATTATCTATTAAGTATAGGATATTAAGTCATTATCTATAGGTAGATACCTATAGATAGATATATGTCTATTACCTATCTATTTACTATCAAGTATCTGAGCTAGCTATAGCCACACCCAGGAGAGGACTTTGTTCCAGTGACTCAAATCACAGACAAAGGCAAATAAATACTGTCTTTTCTTCGGAAGTAAATAAAGACAGAGTAAAAATACAGTTTGAAATTTAAGTATCTAATGGTGTATCTGGTAATTATCATACAATTCAACCCCTTCCTTTCACTGTGTATCAAAAATCTAGAAAAAAAGATAGGATGATCAAAATAACTTCTATAGGTACTAATGAGTGAATGAACACATTCCTTCCCAAAGTACGAAAACTAATGTAATTCTGACAGAAACTTCTATAAATACAAACTGAATGAAAAAAAGTGAGTAAGGTATTATTAATCACTACTTTCATTCATATGAGTGACAGAATTTTTTATTTAAAGGAAAAGGTTTTTAAAATAATATGCTATCATAGAATGGTCTGGGTTGGAAGGGACCCCAAGGATCATAGAGTTTCAACCCCCTGCCACAGGCAGGGCCACCAACCTCCAGGCCTGGAGCTACACAAGGTTGCCCAGGGCCCCATCCAGCCTGGCCCTGAACACCTCCAGGGATGGGGCATCCACCACCTCTCTGGGCAGCCTGTTCCAGACCTTACTACTTCCTCTGTAAAAAACTTCCCCTAATATCTAATCTAAACCTTCTTTCCTTTAGCTTTAATCCATTCCCCCTTGTCTTGCCATTCTCTACCCTTTCAAAAAGTTGATTCCCCTCCTGTTTGTATGTTCCCTTCAGGTACTGGAAGGCCGCAATGAGGTCCCCCCACAGCCTTCTCTTCTCCAGGCTGAACAAGCCCAGCTCCTTCAGCCTCTCTTTGTAGAGGAGGTGCTCCAGCCCTCTAATCATCTTTGTGGCCCTCCTCTGAGCCCTCTCCAACAGTTTCTTGTGTCCCCAGATCTGGACACAGTACTCCAGATGGGGCCTCAGGAGGGCAGAGTAGAGAGGGACAATCACCTCCCTGTCCCTGCTGGCCACTCCTCTTCTGATGGAGCCCAGGATACCATTGGCCTTCGTGATCTTTCACGTCCCTTCCAACCCAAACCTTTCAATAATTCTATGAAATTACAATTAATGATTTAAATTTTTGTTTAGAAAACATAGCATTTCACACAGTTCATCTATCTTTCTGTCATCAAAAATAACACGTTTAAGTATAAAGTATGGGAATTTTAATTAAGCAGACCTTTACTTTTCTTAGCTGCTTTCTTAGCTTGGATGTGACATACTGTCATGGTACAGACTATCAATGAAAAAGCCCTAATTGACATTCAAAGACATTGGCCAAACTTAAAATCTGTGAAGAAATTCTGAAAATGGGATTTCAGACATGTTTCTGTAGGAAAAGATTTGAACTTCGACATAACACCTTAATTGATGTAGATTATTTTGAAAACATGAAATTGAAGTGTAATGTGTGTGTGTGTGTGTGTGTGAGTGTATCTATCTGTATCTTCCCCATGATAAATGACTTCATATTTAATATGCAGTTTTAAATTTCTATATTATGCATAAAACATGACCTGATTTTTGGATTTTAAAGACAGTGAAATCAAAGCTGATGTTCAAGATGGTGACCATGTAACAACACATTTTAAATCTGTTTTATATTACTGCATTTTCCTGTCTGGTTTTAATTTTTTCTATTTTGCTCAGCACTACGTGACAAAATTTCTGCTACATCACTATTAACATGTTAAAAAAAATCAACACAACCAAACTGACAACTCCAAAGTATTGAAGTGTTGCCTTAATTACAAGATGTATCATCTTTGAATAATTTCAAATTAAGAAATAGTTTGCTATAATATAATCTTGCTCTGTTTCAGTCTTTCTTGCTGCTCTTAGCAGGCAGAAAGATGTAGAAAATGTTCTTGCCTTTTACCAGTAATATCATCTAGATACTTTTATGTAATTCTTCCATGTTCTTTAAAAAGAAAACTAGCAAGAAATTTTTTTTAAAGTATACATATTCTGTTGGAAACATGAATCTGTCTTTTTACACAAAAGACTGAGACACAAGCCTCTTATCTATCTTGTTTGTAGCAAAGTGTGACAAACAGACCTTTTAGATTCCCATCAGTCATTTTATGAGTGCAGCGCTACTCATTGGCACACAGTCAGATGAGAAATAGGCATTCCATTACAGAAAAAAATAAAAAATACCAAAACCAAACTACTGTATCCCTCAGCCTATTTGGAGTACAATTTATTTTATTTTTTTCATATTGGCAAAGGCAACTGTGTAGAATCCACCCTTATTTAAAGGTGCAGCTTGTGAAAGGGCATTGAAAAATGAAATAATATCACTTATTTTTAACTTTTAATTTCCTAATGCTAGTGGTGTAAGGAAGACGGAGGATAAGAACCCCTGAGCAATTCAATAAAAAATCTGCAAAATATGTAAAATAGCCTAGACTTATGGTGAGGAAATCTTCCCTTCTTTCCACTTGCCCCTTCCTCTGCTCCATTAACCACTTGGGTTCTTGAATCTCAAGGTCTCAAATCAGATGCAGTATATAAATCTCATCAAGGTACAGTAAGAGAAATGTTGAGGTTCTTTAGTCTCCAACAAGACCATATTTCAGGAATAGAATCCTGCAATATATATAATATATTACCATTGAAATCCATTGAATACCATTTATTTACTCCTTCAGTGATCACGTACTTATATAAACTTGTATCTGTTTGTGTCATAATAGTATTATGACATACTTATTGGTTTTAGTTGAGTCAATTTAGGAAACTTGCAATTCATTACTAGGCAAAATAATTTATTTTTTCATTATTACATTACAATACTACAATATATGAAGTATAAATATACTTCATAGATGTCACAGACCTCTGGAAAGGCTACTATGCAAAGCTACGACCTAATGCTGTGAAAAAAGAAAAAAAAATTGTGGAAAAATTTAGCTGCTTAGCATTTACTTCTCCAAGATTTCATCAAATATCAAGAAGTGGTAAAAGTTACTATTCATGAAAAAAATTGAAAAATATTAATCTTTTTTATAGGTTTTTTTTTTTTTTCCTGAAGATTCAGTATTTAATGCAAGTACATCTTCCATGTTACAGTTTTGAGAGAATGTTGGTACTATGACATTCATAATAACACGTGTCCATAATTGTTCTTATATCTTGAAAATTTTGAATTTTCTGGTACTATATTTTGCATTGAGTCATTTGGTGAAATCATTTATACAGCTACTGAAAGCCTTTTTAAAAGTAGCAAAAATATTGGTGCTGAATAGGAGATGGAAAGGAACTTCCACATATGACCAATTTGCTTTTGTTGCTCCTAGAAAGTAGATGTAAAAATTGAATATAGTAATACAGTCACTCTGCTTTTAGTCAGTCTTCCTCCTCCTCTGTTTAATGGAGTTATTACTATGGTATTAAATATTTTTTCCACAATTTCATGGGTTGAATGAGTGAAAGATTCAATGTGAGATGGAGAAGGTTCAATTCTACTATATTTTATGTAAGATTTTACTTACAAACCGAATCCTAAAAAATTCAATGAGTGCTGAATATTAAGTGAAGGGTAAAAGGATTCAAAGATCTGAGGCAGAAAACATATTTTTCAATGAGATTTCAAAAAAGATGCCATGGCATATTTCAGGCAGGCGGTTCCAAACAACAAAAGTTCACAGAAGACTTATACAGTAATGCCTGTGAAATTATAGTAAAACAAACTGGACAAACCAAAGTAGCCAGTCTGTAGAGGGTTAGAAGAAAGGAATTTGTTGATTCTATGTGATCCTTAGGTGATTATAGAAGTTGTTTATATTAATGGAGTGTTTCAGAAGGGAGGTGTTAAAGTTTAAGCAAGTAAAAGTTGGCAAAGCCAAATGCAAGCTTGTTTGTTTTTTTTTTTTCTTGCTATGTCAAAGACTCTGTGAATGGAAATTCTACAAGTAGTATCAAGACAATAAACAGTATTACTTGCATTAGAATAAAAACGTGAAAAGGGAAAATAGAATAGAGTTAAATCTCATTAATTGTGACTTAACACACATAAACAAAAAAATAAAGTTCTCAGAGAAAGGAAAACCTGTACATATATATATATTTGGGATGATTTGTTTTCATTCTGATTTTGCATTTACATCTACTTGGTGAATTGTTAATTTACTTTTATTATGAAATCAGGATAATTTTCACATTATAAATATTTTTTGACAAAAAAAAAAGAAGAGGCATGAGAAACATCATTGCAGAAGAATATCAAAGATCTCACAGACTATTTAAAATATAATAGATTTCATCATGGCTTCTTCACTACTACCTGAATTATTCTGCTTAATTTTAACTGTGACATATCTTCTGCAAGATTTCCTTCAGGATAACTAATCACTTTCTACTCAGCCACAATATGTACTGAAAGATGTAAATGCTGAAACAGAAACCTTTTTTATTATATTATTTCATGTTATTTTATGTTGTTATGTTACATTATGTTATGTTATATGCTCATGTTTTCTTGAGTTCTTGAGGACTGATACAGCAGTCACTTAGGATAATTCCAGGTTCTTGTAACTAGGAATGGGAAAACAATAAGATCTAATTCCGTATTACTCACATACCATCTCTAATTTTGTTGTGAATTGTGTGTATAAAAAGCCTTCTTTAAATTCTTGTAATATAATCCAGTCCAGCAATAGGAGTTGTCTATTCCTACTTCTTCTGTCACAGGACCATTGGCAGACAAAGTCAGTAAGCAAAACAGAGGTGAAATTGCATATCTTTTCAATATATATGTGACAGATCTCCTATGCCTTTAATTGGAAATAACAGTTTTTACACATGTAAGATTTTTTTTTTTTTTTTTTTTATTAAATGAAAGGATAGAAGCAAAAGCCCATATGATGAAGGGATTGAATGCATCTTCAGTTTTACCCATCAGGTAGGAGTCTTGATCTACTTGAGAGTAGGAAGGCATCTGGACAGGCTGGATCAATGGGCTGAGGCCAATTGTATGAGGTTCAACAAGGCTGTGTGCTGGGTTCTGTACTTGGGTCATTATAGCCAAGTGCAGAACTATGCAGTGCTACAGGGTTGTGGAAGATTGACTGGAAAGATTCGTGGTCGAACAGGGCGTGTGGGTGTCAGTCAACAGGTGGTTGGATATGAGCCAGCAGTGTGTCCTGGTAGCAATGAAGTGTTCCCCTGTAGCCAGCGCTGGTGAGGCTGGAGTCTATCCAAAGATTGACTAATGAAGCTGGCGAAGGGATCAGGGAACAGGTCTTATGAAGGGCGGCTGAAGGGACTGGGGTTGTTTAGTCTGGGGAAAAGGAGGCTGAGGGGAGACCTTATCACTCTACAACTACCTGAAAGGAAGTTGTAGCCAGGTGGGTGTTGGTCTCTTCTCCCAAATAACAAGAGGTAAGACAAGAGGAAGCATCCTCAAATTGTGCCATGGAGATGTTTAGATTGGATATTAGGAAAACTTTCTTCACTGAAGCTGTTGTCAAACTTTGGAAGAGGCTGCCCAGGGAAGTGATTGAGTCACCATCCCTGGAGGTATTTAAAAGTTATGTAGATGTGGTTCTTAAGAACATGGTTTAGTGATGGACTTGGAAGTGCTAGGTTAATGTTTGGGCTTGATGACTTCAAGGGTCTTTTCCAACCTAAACGATTCTATGGTTCTCTGAGTCAATGTGTGTTCTGGAATCTTTAAAAGCACTTCATCATTTTCATTGTTGTAGTTAGGCAATAAGGAAAAATCTAATACTGTACTTCTGCAATTGATAAAATGGTGTTGAGGCATTTCTCACTGAAGTTATGTCGCTTTAAATAAAATGTTGTTAAACATTATGAGTAAATTTTGAAAACCTACAAGAAATCAGACTTGATTATAAATTACTATAACCTGTTCAGCTAGAAGCAAATAATTACAAATAAGTACAGAGAATTTATATCTGTTTTTTCTGTATAAATTGCAGTATATTGAAATCAAAATGTGCTGTCTGATGGTTATTCTTTTTCGTAGAAGCACTATTATATGTAGGCACCAGTAAAACAGCAGCAGCAGCAGAGGTGAGGCACCAGAGCAAATTCAGCTAATTGGTGAATTCTAGAATCTTTTCAGCATACTTGAGAAGGTAGCCCAAACACTGGCTTGACAGGGAAAGCAAAAAGTTCACAGTAAAGGTCATAGAGTCGTCAGTCGAGTGAGCATTTTTGCTAATCGATCCACAGAAACACTTACATGCATGGCTGCCTTTAATAGCTGTTTCAGCACTAAATAGCATCTGCTTAAAATGATACCCAACCACAGAAATAGGCTGCAATAATAACCATTGTTCTTATGTGTATGAAGTAATGTCTGTCACGAGAAAAGCCATGTAAATAATACTTTTCTTTTACGGATTTGAAATGAGCAGGTATCTACAAACATTTGGTAATGTTGTTTCTGTGATTACACTGTCCTATAACGTATCAAAGAAGCACAGCAGTCCCAAAGAGAAGGGGTTACCACTATCTATGGCACTGTTTTTCCCTGCAATATACCTCATCTTTCTCTCTCTGATCTTTATTTTCACTTTTTCTTGTATGAATATGGTGTCTTGGTCGTCTACAATGAATGAATAAAACTTAGTATATTTAAGCAATAACATGCTTTTTACATATAGTTGCACATCACTGAGCTTGACAGTAGATTTTTCAGTCATCTTTTCACTTGGAAAAGACTACAGAAGAGAGGAAAGTACTGTGAAGTTTATTTTTAACTTTGTAGTTTAACTTATTACTGTGAAAAGTAGATAACCTGTTTATAAATATGTATGAAAAGTCATGAATGTTTTATTTGGTTTTCATACTTGGAAAAACTTTGAAGAGAATCACTGATACTCTGCTTGCAGGTACTTACCATATGTTAGTGGTGATCACAGGTTTTCTATAACTTTCAGAACAATATGAGTTTTATATGCTGCAGATAGCATCTTCTATTTGCAATTCTATAATTCTAAATTCCATATTTTATAATTCCATATTCTATAATTCCATAATTCTATAATTCTTGATCCAGTATAAGACAAATCTTGGAGGTTCCAAGCTTGATTATATTTTTGAAGTTTTGGGTTTAGGACTTCCATAACCTTCACAAATATTGGTCGTCTTTATTTGAAATGATTGGAAATTACTAGCCTTTCTCTGTTATTCTGAAAAACTGATAATTCAATAAATACTTTTAAGGGCCTCTCCTTTATAGCAATATAGCTGTAACTTCTAAAAGAAATTGTTATCCATACCAGCAGGAGAACTAATAAACAATGTTCTAGAATTAAGTAATACTTTGATACTAGTGATAAAGGTTGAAAAGCGTTTGTACTGTTTCTTGAGGTTTTAACACACTTCATTGGTTATCTTGACCACAGATATTGCAGTACTTCTCGTCTAAACTAAGTGAGAAAGTAAGAATGACAGGTAAAAACTAAGAAGAAACCACTGATGAAATATTTACATGAAGTTCTAGCTTATTTCACAATGCATGTTTTCTGTATCACATTTATTGTGATGTATTTTTGAATTGAGCATGCAGTCTCCAGCTTAGCATTAGTAGTGACTTCTCTGTGGAGCTAGAGCTCATGCTTAGTGAATAATGACTCAGGGAGCTTACTCAGAACTCTTTAGCTATGTCTTTCTGTCCATAGGACTTCACAGCATAAAGCAACTGCAGGATTTTGGGCAGTAACATCTAATGTACATGTGAACAGCCTAATTTTTTCCTTATTTTTTCTTCACAAAGTAGAAGTGTCATCACTTTCTAAGGCTTTTATTTCCCTATATAGTATCCTTAATGAAACTTGCTTTTTCAAATAGTGCATTAACAGCAAGCTCCATTGCAAACAACACAGAGATTAAGCTGAAATGGTATTCCGCAAATAGTCTCTGCATTTTTCTGTAATAAAACTTTCACAAAGGAGAACAGATTCCATTGACTTTGATATCACATGAAAGGGTAACAGCAACAAAAGTTTTGCAGGTGCAAATGTAAGAAACAGCCTTTGATGTCAGCGGGGATACTGGGCATTGAAAAAGAATTGACTTGGATCCTAGCAAAAAAAAAATCTCCAACCCCCCCAGACATGCCTAGGGACACCTTCCACTACAATTTCTCATCCAATGCAATGTTTATGCAATTTCCTGGAGCTAGATCACTTACAAGAGAAAGCAGTGTAATGCTGAACAGCCATACACACTTGTATAAAGTCATCTCTATTTAGCTAGAATCCACTAATAATAGTAAGACAGTCATGGTTGTTTTCCCACTAATGCAATATCATCTTAATTTCTGGACAGTATTTCACCATTTCAGTGGAAACATTGTATTTCAAGCACATTCAGTTTTAGGGCTTTAAGTATCACATGATATGAAGGGTCTTAGATACTCTGATTACATCACCAACAAATGTTTTAAGAGTTTATCTGTCTCCACAACCTCCAGATTAAAAGACAAAAACCGTGGTCCTACAACTAAATGATGAAGTTGTTTAGAAAGTTGATCTGCAGGTTATGTACCAAGTATTTCCTCAATTTCTAAGTTTTTGAAGTCCAAGATGTGGTCCGTCTGCTGTAGTACCTCTGCTGTGATACTGGCCTTTTTATTATCCTGGCTTTCCTTGATTTATTCAGATAGTAAATGTCAGAGTTAATGAATATAAAATGATGTTGATGTTTCTAAAAGGGGGAAGTGGCAGTAAATGTATTTGAAACTGTGTTAATGGACAGTAATGCTAAAAATAAGTGAGAGGAAAAGGTAAACTCATTAAAGAAATTCAGTTTAATCATTTAATAGCTGCTAGAAAAAATGATACCATTTCTTATTCCAGAGAGTGTATAAATTGGCTTAGCTACATAATTTCATATAAACCTATTGTCACAGACAGGTCTATAACTCAAGATTCTTGCAAAAATCTACAGTGGTCTGAAGTGGCTCACAGTCATTGTAACAGAAGTGAAAACTGGAAAGGAAAATGGTTTTGCTTGTAATTCTCTCTAGTAAATTGAAATTCTCCAAATTTTGTGTTCCTGTCATAAATAACATTATATCACATTTCCATCAAAATGGGTAATTTTGAGCCAACTGAAGTAAATGAATAAAAAATTAAGAACATCTTAATTGGGAAAAAAAAGGGGAAATATATACGCCCAAAAAAAAAAAAAAAAAAAAAAAAAGGTAAAATAAAGAGAGAATCATAATTCCTTGAATAAAATTAAATTAAATAGAT
The DNA here is from genome assembly GCA_027925045.1 of Hypotaenidia okinawae. Classification (NCBI taxonomy): domain Eukaryota; kingdom Metazoa; phylum Chordata; class Aves; order Gruiformes; family Rallidae; genus Hypotaenidia; species Hypotaenidia okinawae. The sequence goes on along the minus strand of BSDF01000005.1, from coordinate 37,843,289 downwards.
GGCATTGGCTCTAGTAATAGAAATAAGAAGAAAAGGAGTTCTTTGAAGTAGAAACTGTAGAAAAAAGAACAAACCAAAAAGAGAACCAATAGATATTTCAGTGGAAAGTTCTGTTCATTGGAAAGGAGCAAGAACTGAGAAGACATGCTTCTTACACTTTCCATTAAGGTACTTATTAGGGATCTCGGTAATAATGATTTTGACAAAAACCTGCATACCAATGCATTAGAGCGCTCCTGAACGTATATTCTGTGTCTTTTGATCACTTCAGTTACAGATATTTTTAGAACCCTTTCTGTATTTTTTACCTAAAATGTTATAATTAGGTTTTACCTTTTTTTTTTTTTTTTTTTTGTGTCTCTTAGTTTTGGACAAAACTTCATTTTTTTCCCAGCTATGTTACAGCTTGTGCTGTGGATTCCAGAAAAGAAGACATTGTCACAGAAGTATTGTTCATGCCTTTGCAGAACAGGTTTCATTGGAAAGAAGCAGGAAATATTGTATCATTTAACTTGCTGTTGAAAGAAAAAAGTGACATCTGTTATTGAGATCAGATGGAAGATCTGGTGCATGAAAAACAAAAATTAGAAAAAATGATGTCTAGTGTTATTGTATCAGAAATATATTTTGTGAAGCAATCCACTAAGTGTAATATTTGAGAATTGTGCTTATATTATTTTAATATTAGCTTAAATCCTGATTAATTAGTGCTGCTCAAAGGTAGAGAAGAAAACACCAACAAAATCCTAAATCATTAATTACAAATGCCCATAGAGGATTTGGTTGTGGTTTGGTTTTTAGAGTTTTTTTTTTCTTTCTTTCTACAATTTGATTGATACTATGCCAGTAAATTTTATTAATGTTTTCAGATTGAACATAATAAAGAACATACAGGGTAAATATCAATGCACTTATTTACAACATTGCTGTTTTCTCCACTTTGTTATGTACTTAAAGTGACACTCACAGCTCCCTATGTCCTTCCAAAAGCTTTTAATGCTTGTGATCTCGTTTTACAGACAATCAATGACTAAACAGTCTATATAGAGTTGGGCCAAATTATTGGTTAAAGTTAAAATGTGATTACTATTTTGACAAAAGATTTTTTTCCTTGTATTAAAATTTATGCTAGTGACCTTGTACTCCACAAGTACATTTGCATTACACACACTCATGTGTATTCCTTTATGTCCTTATATTAGCAGAAATATTTGCCTCAGAGTAAATCTTTTTACGACTTTTTGATTTAAACTAAAGAACCAAATTAAGTAAAACTTAAATGCTGCCTATCTGAATTTTCAGACATACTTGGTATAGCATAGACAGAAAGGGTATTTTTGTTATATAAATGCTGTTCGTCATCTGCCTCCATCTATAATATTAATTTCGTTATACTATTTTTATCAGAATACTTGCATCCCGTGAGAAAGCAGTTGGGAAATCCTCTGTGCATTCATAGCTCCAAGGTGCTTTCATAGCTGCAGGCAGAGAAAGAAAGCCATCTGAGATAAACTAGTAAACATTTACCTAATTCTCAAAACAAGTATGTCAGCTGATTTGTTCAGAGCTTAGTTTAATGTAGAATTCTACCTCTGTAGGTGTAAGAAAATTGAAGCTATGTATTATTATTATTACCTAAGGATGGATTGCACATGAATTTCATAATTGTGGAATCTGAACCTTCTGAGGCAACATATAATTTTTAACAGTACATGCTGGGAAAGAACTTTCTTTCCAGAACTGGAGAAAGATGGATATTTGATGGAGAAAGAGGGATAAGCATATATATCTCAGTATAGGTTGTTTACTGAAGTAGGTGAAGGTAAAAACATCTGCTTGTTTTGAAATGGAAGAACTTAATACCAGCTGTTCTGTCTCTTGCTCTTTTTCTATGGATTTGCTCATTTTCTATGAATCTGCACTAAAACTTTGAAGATTCACACTTATCTTCAAAGTAAATATGGTGCTATGTTGTCAGGAGAACTATTTGTTTATTTTTCTATCACTTAATTTTTTGACTCTTAAGTCAGTCAGCAGTAAGTGGGTAGGATATAAATACACAAACAAGCATTTTCTGTGACAAATTCCTAAAACTGTAGCTTTGTGTGAATTTTTAAACTAGGGTACCAGAAATATTGATCACTTTAGATCAATATCTCTGGTACCCTAAATTAAAAATTCTTAACAAATTCAGAGAGTTCCATACAACATATCTTTAATATCATTACTGTGTTTTGGGAAATATCTATTACACTGTGGAGATCATCAAACAATAAAAATAAAACAGCAGCTTACCTTAACTCTAGCCTTCAGTGAAAAAACTTATTATTTAAGATTTGGGTTAAGAAAATTATGCTCTTGAAAATTTAGGGTAGTATTTTTTAAGGCAACAGAATGCTTTTAATTGCTCCTAGGCTCAGCTGAAGGATATATTTCAACAAAACCTTGGGGGCATGGGGGAGGGTGGAAAGCAAGAGAACTAAGATACATGAAGTTTTCATATTGAATGGCTTCTCTGTGGGTTGTCTTCAATACCAAAATACCAATACTAAACACAGTAACAGAACTTACCATTACCAAGAAATAGTTCTACTTGACATGTGTAACAGCCACTGCCATTTAGAAAACCTGTAAACCTCTTGGTAATTAAGCATAAAACCTTATGGGCATGGTGCAGAGCTTTAGCATAACCATTAAAAGGTCCTTTTTTTGTATGGGATCGCCCTTGCCTGCCTTTGAGTGGTACATCCTGTTAATCACTCCGTTTTGCCACAGGAGATCTTTTGTAATTGTTATCCCTGTTCTCTGTTTAACCCAGGAAAGTTTAGTCCCTTTTATTTCAAGATTATATAAATTTATCACTATTTCCACCATATAATAGAGGACACTGTCTGTTTAAGATGTAACCTCATGGTCTGCTATGATAGTCCAAAGCTGGTGTCAGAACCTCAGGTTATCTTGTTTAAAAAGATAGGAATATTTTCTTGATACCAGGCATCTCTCAAGAGATAAGAAGATATTAATGGCAAATAATGTCTTTTGCAGATGAAATACTTCCTCTAGTAGTATGTAGTACATCAGTGCCTGCCAGCTAATTCCCAGGAATACTCCAAATAATTATGGTTGTCTGTTAAAAAGTGCAAGATAATCCACAAAAGCTTATTGTGATAGGCAGGTTAATATTTTGATTTCAGACAATTCACCTAGACTGTTGATGTTACCATAGTTAGTCTGATTAACTTTGTTGTAAGCACACTTCTGTGTGGCAAGTTAATGCAGGTAACTTGTATCTAATAAATTCATATACTCACTTACTGTGTAGGAACTCCCACAGGTAGACAAACTCTCAGCATGGGACTGATTTATGTGATGTTAAGGTTTTTCTGATAGACATACATGTCTAGATATGGTGGAGGGTTTTTTAAGTTAGGGGTTTTTTTCCTTCAACTTCACTCAAGCTACGGTAAGGCTAGAGGGTTTTTTTCTGTGTTTGATGCTACTCATGAGATAGTATGAGTTAACTTGATCAAACGTGTCATAGCAAAACATTTGTACTACTCTCAGGGAAACTCAATGCAAATTATGTAAGTCCCCCTATGGCACTAAACAGCATTTTTCATGGTTGAAATACTGCAGATGGTGCTCAAGAAGGGAAAAAAAACCCTAAATAAACTGTATAATTTTGCAAATTAAGAAGGATGTATGTTGATGATATTTGTTTGGTTGGGTGACCCCTTCTTTTTGCATGTTTGGACCAACAGCCACAAAGCTGTACTAAGTGGCACCTTTCTACAAAATCTTTAGAAATATAGTTTGTAAAGTAAGTGTGGAAAAGGAAAATAAGATTATTCACGCCAATTACAAAAAAACCCAAACCAAACAAAAAACCCCAAGCCAGTATCAATTTTAATATTTTTTCAGAATTTTTATATCAGGATTCAGAACATAAATGAGACTGGAGTGCATAGATTACAAAGAGAAAATTATCAAGTATTAGAAAACTTAAATCTTGAAGAATGAGTTTTAAAGAATGGCTGTAGTAATTATTGTTGTGTCCGTGTTCTTTCTGAATTCCATCATGCACTTTACTAAACATATTTTATTTTTATTAGGTTTATTATGTTATGTTCTGTGCTATTTCCACACATCATAGCACTGTCATGCCATCAATTTTCCTTCTGATTATATCGGCAGAAGTCCCCCTTTTGCTTAGCAGGCAAAATGTACCAGCTACTCCAAGGACGCTCATAATGCCACTTCTGTTAATCAACTACTGGGGAACTCCCATGGGAATACACTCAGCATCCAGTCTGAAAAACTCTAACTGGAAGTCACCTCCAAGGACACCTGACCACCCTTGAAGTGGTTGTTACCACTTGCTTCTGCTCTCTACTCAGGCTGAGCCTCAGATGGCATTTATGTTTAGTGGCTTCTTTAATTTAAGTAGCATAAGTTGCTGCGATTGGTATGACTCGTATTGTCCCCTGCCTGCCCTACTTATTATTTTTCTAGCTCTATATGCATGCTGGTGTATAGCTATGCTATTTTTATTGTCTCAGCTTCTCTACAGGTTAAGTAGTAAAAGTGCCCTTCACATTCTGCTTACTTGATTATTAATATGCAGATGCCAAGAAAAGCTTTAACTACATACATCTCATATACAGAGCTGTCAAAAATACAGTCTTTGAATATGAATTCTCAGATCCTAACTAACTCCTACAGTTTTGCCTTCATTCCATAAAGAATTTTAATTTCTTCAAAGCTTGTTGGTGCTAAGGAAAGTTTTCTTGCAATTTAAGGTTTTTCAATATTTCATGGAAACAGCTGATTCAGCTGTTCAACACACTGCAATGCTGATAACCATTGTCTCCAATTGCATGTAATTGTAGCTTAAATGTAACAATAATACCTAGGCATTTACAATCTGTCTGCTTGGATATTGCAGGCTTTTTTTCTAGTTTTCCCTTTCAATTGAATTCTGTTCTCTCTTATGGTGAGCATTAATCTCAGTCAGTACTGTACTATCACTACTGTGTCTGTCCTGTATATCTAGTATATTTACTGATTTTTATTAACATAATATATGATATCATATCTTATAGCATTAGAGACCAATACCTCTCGATAACTTAGGCATTGGATGAAAATACCAGAATCATCTTTATATCATTAGTGGACTAAGTTGCCTTCTGTGCCTGAGATGAAGGTATTTTAAAACCAGAATTTTCTGTTCTGTAAATCATTGCTAAAATACATGGATAAAAATCCAGCTCCATGAATGCCCACAATTTATCTTCACAAGACAGTCACACAATCACAGAATCACAGAACTGAAGGGGTTGGAAGGGACCTCGAGAGATCATCGGGTCCAACCCCCTGCCAAGGCAGGCTCCCTAGGACATTTCACTCAGATAGGCATCCAAACTGGAATATCTCCAGAGATGGAGACTCCACCACCTCCCTGGGCAGCCTGTCCCAGTGCTCTGTCATCCTCACTGTGTAAAAGTTCTTCCGCATGTTGGTGCGGAACTTCCTATGCTCCAACTTGAGGCCATTGCCCCTTGTCCTATCTCCACAGACCACTGAAAAGGGGCTGACTGATTCCCCCTGCATCCCATGCTTGAGATATTTATAAGCATTAATAAGATCCCCTCTTAGACTTCTTTTCTCAAGGCTGAACAGTCCCAGTTCTTTCAGCCTTTCCTCATAGGGAGATGTTCCAGGCCTTTAGTCATCTTCATAGCCCTTCTTTGGACTCTTTCCAGGAGATCCCTGTCTTTTTTATACCTGGGAGACCAGAACTGAACACAATACTCCAGGGCAAGGTAGAGGGGGAGGATCCCCTCCTTTGACCTGCTGGCCACACTCCTCCTGATGCACCCCAGGATCCCATTGGCTCTCTCAGCCACCAGGGCACACTGCTGGCTCATGGCCAACCTGTCATCCACCAGGACCCCCAGGTCCTTCTCCACTGAGCTCTTCTCCAGCAGGTCATCCCCCAGCCTGTACTGATACAAGCAGTTATTCCTTCCCAGGTTCAAGACTCTACACTTGCTTTTATTAAACCTCATCTGGTTTCTTAATGCCCAGCTCTCCAGCCTGTCCAGGTCTCTCTGGATGGCAGCGCAGTGTTCCTGGGTGTCAGCCACTCCTCCCAGCTTTGTATCATCAGTGTACTTGCTGAGGGTGGATGCTATTCCCTCATCAAGGTTGTTGATAAAGATGTTAAACAGGACTGGACCCAACACCGAGCCCTGGGGAGCACCGCTAGTCACAGGTCTCCAGTCAGACTCTGCTCCACTGATCAACACCCTCTGAGTTTAGTCTGACAGCCAATTCTCACCCCACCTCACTGTCCACTCATCTATCCCATACTCTCTCAGCTTTGCTGTCAGGATGTCATGGGAGACAGTATCAAAGGCCTTGCTGAAGTAGAAAATTAACTGAAACCAGAAAAACATTTCAAAATATGACATTTGTTTTATAAATATCCTGTAGCAGAGGAATACGAATATCTATTTCGTATTCTAATCTTTAGAGTGCAAATTTGTTCTTTGGAGACTGTAATTACAATACTTTATATGAAACTTCAAAATATTTATTTGCTGATAGCTGACTTAAAATGATCAATATATACATTCAGAATACAAATTGTTTGTCCCTCTGCACCGCTACTTCTCCAAAGGAGGAAGAATATACAGTACAAACCCAGTGACCAATCCTAGTGAAGTTATGTCTTGTGAAGTGTGGTTGGAGTATGGAAGTGGAGATTGCTTCAAGCTTTCTCAACTACTGTCTTTCTGTACTCCCTTCTGACTTGCTTTCCACTAAAGCTGTGGTCTTTAAATTAAATGCTCACTGTCAGAGCCATAATTTTATGTTATTTTCATACCATCCAAATACCCTTCACAACTTAAAGTTATCTGGGTTTTGGTCAAGAAGGCTCAGCGTTATACCGGCTGACTGGTAGCTGAGCAATGGCTATGGATTCTGTAGGTATCTAGTATGTCCTGCATAAATTTTTCAGTCTCGTAGCATCTGGTACTTCCTCATTAGCACAGTAATCATTATACTACTAACACATTGACCACTACTGGAATATTAATGTCTATATAAGGAACCAAGAACAGATAAATGACACATTTGCTTTTTTCCCCAGAAATATGACAATATCTATTGTTATGTAAATCAGGAATATAAAGCCTGACATATTAAAACCCCGCATATTATGAATGTAAAGTTAAAAATCTGCTAGGGAATTAAAAGAAACTTATTCTTTTGGACTACTGCAACCCTTTCTTGTGTATAGTCTACAGTTATCTTTTAAAGTATAGCAGTGATGGGTTCATTAGTATTCTTGATCAATATGATAACCTTATAGCTCCATAGAAAGTTTATTCTTTTATACATATTTTTTATCTTATTTTTATTTTTTTCCAAACGGGTCATGACATGATGTGAGTAAGCAAAAAATAGCACGCGAATCATGTAACTTTTACATTATTGTAAAAAGGCCCATTTTCATAAGCTTGTACTTGGTGGAAAAGCAAAGATTTTCTGAATTGTAAACAAATTGTTTTAATTTATCAAATAACTATTCAATAGATAATTAATTAAATTATTTAATAATATTGTTAGCATATAATTATCAATAAATATTGTCCAAATATTGTCAAATATTTTTAACATATAATATCTGTTAATTATCTGAATTGTAAACAAAGTATGACAGTAGGCTGGTGATTAATAGGGCACAAACTCCTGCTTTTCATGACCTGCCTTTGGTCTCTATTCAGTGCCATCTTACCTTTCACAGACATAGGAACTTAATAGGTGCTAACAGCAGTGCCTTCTCTCTGCTCTCCTTTGCACTCTCTGCGCATGGTCAAAAGTGCATTTTTTTTCCCTTTTTGCAGATGCATTTAACGTCAGGTAAAACGTATTTGGCAGAACCTTTAATAAGTTACAGAGGACAAACTGTGGTTTTAGTCACTAAGGGCATCTCTGAGACAATTTTGTTTGAGGAACTGACCAAGGTTACTTCTCATAGTTGACATCCTGTACAGTGCATAAACATAAATTACAGAGTAGCTTTTATCTGCCTCAGATTCATGATAAAAAGCTTTACACTTTGACCTTTGCAAGGCACATGTGTTCTCACCAAATTTTACAATGTAAAAGTCACCTTTAAAGAAAGAAAGGGGACAAACAGAATAACAATAATCTGTTCAATCATGTATCGTACAGGGAGGTCACTCGTCACGTTCATTTTTATAAAAACAGAGCTTTGGCAACAGAGATTTAGTTTAATATTCTCACAAACATGGAAAATGAACTTTGAAATAAATTAACAGTTTATTTATGCAATTTTCTATTGTAGAACTAGCCTGCAGGCTAACAAAACGTTAACTTGCCTAAAGGATGTTCATTTAAATTAATAATGAAAATTTTTCTGACAGCTGGTAATTTGCTTATTTACAGCTTCCATATTAAATCTTCAAATATAGTAGATACAAATTAATAACCTTCAGCTGAAGGGCCCTCGTTCCCTTTCAATTGCTCCAGCTGCAGAGAAATGAAACTTCCTTTTGCTTTTCCTGTTTCTAATTGTCATCTTGTGACACCCTATCCTATTTTCTCTCTTCCATGTAAAGTTCAGATATGTTGCTAGAAAGTGGAAATAATTAGTTATGAGGCCTGTTGTGTAACTCTTATTAGTTGTGGTATTGAAAGTATTATACGCTGGATTTAGGGTTATGGATTTTTTTCCATGAGTGATCTCCCTTGTGCAACTTCCATTTCATACTACAGACATAAAGCAAAAATGAGTTGAGAAATCAGTTAAGAAATCCTGCCTCTAAGCAAGCTGTGAAATTTTCATGTTATCTATGCTTTTTCCTTTTTAATGTTTTGGGTTTGATTGTTTTGTTTTGTTTTTTCAGTTGCCCATGCTTTTTTTACAATTTTATAAATGAAATCACTGCATTCCCTATACCTTGGATATTTGTTCAAGAAACTGCCTGCCCACATACCAAACTTTCTTGGGGAAAACATGAAATCAGTGCTCTTTCAGACTCCACTGACTCTTAGTTCATTTTGAAGTGCAACTGATCTTTTAAAACTCTACTCTTTCAGAAGTAAAAAACTCCCACAAAGGGCTAGAATCGTCTCATTAGTGACAATGGAATGATAGTAAAGGTCTATGGTTGTAACATATGCAAGTGAAGCTGAAAAACAAATGCAGCAGTAGTAACAGTGGAATAGTAACAGGATGTGCCAGAAGCCTCAGGATTTGAGGAAGGCATTGCTGCATTTAGTGACACTTAATTTTCATTAATGTTTTCATTTGTGCTACTGAGATTAGTCTTAAACAAATACATTCATCCATGCAAATGCCATGACATTTTTCAAAGTGCAGAGATATTTTTAATGAATCTACAGTAACTCTTGAATTTAACCCACCCACTGAGCAGATCTTTGAATTTATTGACCACCTTTGTGTGTAGGACAATTAGTTTGTTTATCTGGCAAGTAGTTTAGTGAAACAGTGTTACCGAATCTGCATTCAGTAGGTGGGAGTACGTTAGTCCAAATCCATTAAAATTGATATGAAATGAAGTAATTAAATTTTTGTGCTTGTTTATTAATGCGGTACATAATAATAACAAAATATGTTAGATCTTTTAAAACATCCATTAAATAAAAGGAATTTAAAATAATTCAACAAACAGTGGATTAACTGGTTTCATGAAGGCAATGGGTGAGTGAAACTTAGAGCAGTGGTAGATGCAACCACACTGAAAAGGGCAGGATTCTTACATACAAACAAAAATTATTTTGTTATTTATTTTCCTACACAATACAATTTCCTACTTTTTTTTTCCCTGTTTTGCGTGTGTGTCTATGAACGTTTGGGGTTTTTTTGGTTTTGTTTTGGTTTTCACCTGAGGTCATACTGAGCTTGAGAGTTCAGCTGTTTGGGAAAGTTGTCTCATTAAGTACTGAGAAAATGCAATTTATTAATAATTGACAGTTGGAGCGGTGGAGCATCCGAAAATATTTTTTACAGATTACTTCTTGGAATTGAGTTGCATATTGAAAGTGTATATTTATTAGGTAAAAATTAAAAAAAAAAAAAAAAAAAAGTGGAACACTTTAGTGGGAAATAGGGGTTTTTTTGGTCCCATGTTTCAGTGCACTGTAGGGAAACTACATGATAGTAATGACAATATTTGGAGGTATATTTGCCTACTCCATCAAAAATGAGCTGAGCTTTCCTGGAGTACAAGTATAGCATGTTTGTTTTTTTCTTTCATGGAATGTTTTCCACCAATTCTTCTTCAGAGATTTAGGTCATTAACTGAGGGGGTTTTTTTCAGTCATACAAATGTAATCTGGTGTGTCATAAATACATGAAAATCTGAATAAATACTTAAATTGTCACTTCAATGAAACTCAGCAGAAAAAGAGTTCAATTTCATTGCCTTTTCTTTATAATTAAATAATTGTGCTATATATTGTTTCTTATGTTGTGCAAAGCAATAATAGTCCTTCAGAATATAAACATAATAGATTATTCAATTCTATTAAAGGATTATGCTTTAAACATAGTTTAGATAATCCTATGGTAGGAAATATATTAATTATTCCCTTTTAGAAAAGAAAAAATATGTTTCAGCATTCCAGACATAATACATTTGCGTGAATTTCTGAGCTCTATACAACTATTTTAAAGTAGTTTGCAGCTGGGATCCATCTATCATATCAATCAGATACAATTGTATCAATCAGAGGGGGAATAAGAGTCTTTATGTTGCCAGGGAAATTTTCTCGCATAGAAATTCATAATTTGTCTAGTACAGATGTGCTTTCAGGATGTTTTCTCTTTGTTTTCTACTTTAGTAACATTTTTGAACTCACTTCCTTCAAAAAGAATCCCGTCTTTATTTTTACATTATAGTCACCAGGATTTTGGTTTGTGTCCCATTCTCCTCCTCCACCCCCCAATTTTGTTTGCTTGTTTGTTTGTTTTGTTTTTACATTGTCTTTTATTTAATAACCATTACGGAAAAAGAATGGGTTTGCTACTGGATTTTTTATGTATGTTTATATACGTGTGACTACATCTAGATGGACACTGAAGGAAAAAGGGAAAAAAACCCCACGAGAACCACCACATTATCTCAAGTCTATTAAAAATACTTTTGAATTCTTCCCATATTATTTCAACAAATGCAGTTGCTGGCACAGATGTTTCCAACAGAATAAAGTTAAACAAATGTTTGAGAATACTGACTGACAGTGAGTTTCAGATGAGTAATTGTGAAAATTCATGTGTGATGCCTTATACAAAGGTTTTCAGTCACATAAACAGCAGGATGAAGTAATTCAGTTCAGTTACACTGATTTAATTATCAAGCATGTTTTGATACTCTGTGAAAATAAGGATTACTTAAACAAATACGTAATACTGCAGTGTATTTATTAGTAATACCGTTTTCATTGCCTGCTTCTGCCATTTGTCAATTCCCACTCTTTCAGAAAGGCTACTTTTATTCCCAAGCACTGATTTGCAGGAATTTTGTTTGGAAGATTTAAATTACAAAAAGATTAATTAATTATGGAGACTATTACTATATTACTTAAGAGTGATCTGATATTATTCTTAATGCATTTGATTTTTTTTACCTCTAGTTTTGATTTTGACAGGCATTATGTCACTTACGTTTTTTTAAATAAGAAAAGTGACACATAATTTTACTTTGAGAAATTTTGCACACATTTTGAAATTTATTTGGAACCACACATTTTGCTACAAAGAACTTTGGATCACCTTTGTCTTCCATTGAATTTAATCAAAATAATTTTCTTGTTTGTACCTGCAGCTATTAAGTGTCCCCCCGTTTCATTTCTGACAGCAACATAGATACACTGTTGGGAGTGAAGAACGGATTAAAAGGATTTATTCCATTTAGGGTATTTTTCATCATTCACCTGATATATAATGTGTAGACTTGAATGATATAAGGAAAGAAGATTTTGATCAATCTTTTATACAGTTTCACATCATTGTAAAAATGAGATCAGATGTTTTCCACCCAACATTAAGCCCTCTGTGTGCACTGCTTTTTACTGTGTTCTTACACTTTGTGAGAGAACTTGAGTCAAGCAAGGATGTTTCAGTCTAAACTGAAGGTTAAGTTGCTTCTTAGGAGGGGATAAAGTTTAATTATTTACTTACAACAGTGGAAACAACATGAAATGACATATCAAAACAGGACATCAGGGGTAGAGATTTTACTTTTAAATTCTGTATTAGCCATAAGGTGGCAGTGTGGCAACTATTTTTAACTGAAATGGAAAAAAGCAAACTCCTAGCTTGATTTCCACAAGAAAAGTAACACAGCAACAGTTTTGGCATTTAGGGATATTATTTTTTTCCTTTAAATGTATACACCTAAACCAATTTAGATTACTGAAAGAAAAAATTCCTAGGAGTGAAATCTGTTTTGCTAATAGTTCAAGCAAAGGGAGATTTTGGCAAGCTACAGAGGAAATATGTAAAAATATGTTAAAATTACAGTCTACAAAATATTAATCAGAAACAGGATGAGACACTTAGGTACATGGTTTATACATATTTCTAAAATGAAGTTCATTCTTTTCTTACAATAATAATATTTATTTAAAATATTGAGAGCTATTGTATGCATGTGCATATGCTCACAAAGGTACACCCACACATGAAAACAACTCCGAAAATAAAACACATTCAAAGAACTTGAAGTTGTAAATATACACTACCTCTGATTCTATTCTCCTCTATTCCCTTAGCATTCTTCTTTTTTAAGCACTAAAGGTTGGACAAAATAGATGTGGGAATGTTCAGTGGATTCTTCACTAGCTTTGAGTGTGCATCCTTCTGAAATCTTCTCAAAGAAAATCCTCAAAAGGTATGAAGTGTATCACCAAAATGCAGATGGAGGAGAGCTCAATGTCTGTTCTTTTCAGACGTTTTCAATAGGTTTGATCTGATTTCTGCTGCAAAAGTACACATATAGAAAGCAGTTGGCCATTCCTACTCAATTCTGAACATGCAGATGGATAATGAAAAATTTGGATCAATACCAAATGTGCAATTTTGATACAGACAACAAATTCATATGAGTCTTTTCAGAGTTAATTTTCCTTCTAAAAATATTTACTATAAAGGCACATCTTGCAAAGTGCAGAGAATTTCAACACAAACAAATCTGTGGAGTTGGAACCAGAGAGTCTTCACATCCTGGAAAATTCAAGTAAGTGAAGAGGGGGAGGGTGCGGAAAAAAAAGAGGACATTTTATTGTTCAGAACTGAAGGCATTGTTTTCCATTTTTCATAACACATTGTTGATAATCTCTGGCTTTGCTATTATAAGTCAAATTGTCATGCTTAAAACACAGTTACAGTTACAGATTTGCAGTGAATTTTTTGCTTTTAATCCTTTGGATTAGCAGTTTTCTCACACAACTGATTTATACACATCACAAAGCTGCAAAAAGCAAACAAAACTAACCTACATTCACAATGACATTGGTCTGTATGTAAGCACTTTTCAGTGCATTTATAAATTGCAGAATAAAATTTATATTCTACAAATGTGCTGACTAAAATTAATATTTATCTTCTTCAGAATCTCTTTTCTTTCCTTTCCTGTCTAATTGGTAATATAAAACTACAGCTATTTGCAACCATAATAACTTTTCAGTTCTCTTAAAAAAAACAGGGAAGCAAGAAGACAAAATATTATCTATGCTACCACAGGAAAAATTGCAAAAAGTGCATTTTCCAAAGACTCTTATAAAAGTTGTTTTAAACTCTTATATGTATCAATAATAATTTTTCATCTATCTGACATGTATTAGATGAAAACCAGTTAGAAATGGTTAATGATATGTTTTACCTATAGAATACTGCTGTTTTCTTAATAAATATTTAGGTATCAGTAAAACAGGTTGCAAACAAAAAAGACTAAACCAACCAAACAGAACCACAAAAAACGTGCTCTTAGATTACTTAGCATGAGAATTTATAAGAAATAAATTAAACTGAAAAGAGAAAAGGATGATAATTCACCTGGAATGTAATGATGCATAAGCTTTAAGTGCTTTAGGTGTCCTAATTAAATATTTAAAATCTGACCACCCTGCTGTTAAGTTTGCACTGGGTTTTTGTCACTTCACAAGGGCAGTTGCCTCCTGAACCCTAGAAATACACTTCAACTAGAAGAAGGTAGCACCTGGTTTGGCTAGTTTCCCTAAAGAAATAATTCCTGGAGGTATGGGTCCCCAGACTATAAATAACCTAAAGCCATAAAACTTGTCATCCCACTGCTGGAATGCATCCAACTCCTGCAGCCCATAAGCTGATCTTTCTGCAAGGCTTCTTGCAACCTCTGCATTGCTCAGTAGTGAAGCAGCTGTACACTGCACACAGGTGCCTAAGTGCTGGTAGTGGGTGGTGTTCCCCATACACTGCCCCACAAATCGCGGCTGTTGCCCAGTGCTGGTTCCAGCCACAGACAACAGACCCACCAAAGGCGACAGCTGAGCCATCCAGAAAAGATCATGATGACTCAGGGAAAACATTTTTAAGAAAGGGCAAAGATGCTGGACAGTCAGAGGAGGGGAAAATAGTGGGAACACAAGAGTGAGCACCAAAGACAGTGGAGGAGAGGGAGGAAGTGCTCCAGGTGGTGAAGCAGAGATTTCCCTGCAGTCCACAGAGACAACTGGAGTTCCACCATTCTGGAGCATGGGAAAAGAGTGAAGAGGAAGGTGCAGAAAAGAACGTGCACAAGAGAATGTGCACCTCTCCTCTGCCCTGGTGAGACTGCACCTGGAATATTGTGCCCAGTTCGGGGCCCCTCAGTTCAAGAAGGACATAGAACTTGAAAGAGTCCAGCACAAGGCCAGCAAAATGATTAAGGTAGTGAAAGACCTTCCTTATAAGGATAGGCTAAGGTAGCTGGGCCTCTTTGGCTTGGAGAAGAGTAAAGTGAGGAGAGACCTTATTAATGTTTATAAATATGTACGGGCTGAGAGTCAGGAGGATGGAGCCAGGCTCTTCTCAGTGATGGGCAGTGATAGGACAAGGGGCAATGGGTGCTAGCTGGGGTATAGAAAGTTCCATGTGAACATAAGGAGAAACTTTTTCACTGTGGGGGTGATGGAGCACTGGAACAGGCTGCCCAGAGAGGTTGTGGAGTCTCCTTCTCTGGAGACATTCCAAACCTGCCTGGAGGCATTCCTGTGTGATTTAGTCTAGGTGATCCTGCTCTGGCAAGGTTGTTTGGACTAGATGATCTTTCGAGGTCCCTTCCAACTTCTAACATTATGTCAGTATGTCATTCTGTGAAACCTCTGTGTCCTGATGAAACTGAGGCAGCTAGAAGAGTCAGGAGGGAAGAGTGAAGCTGAGTCTCAGAGAAGAAAATAATTGTTTTAATGTCTGTCTTGTTTCTCACTTCCCAGATATATTTTAATGGGCAACAAATTATACTATTTCTCCCCAAATCAGTCCGTTTTGTCTGTAACATAACTGATAAGGGATCTCACAGCATTTGTCTTGACTCAGGAGATTTTTTTTTCATGTTATTTTCTTCTCCTTTCCTCCAGGAGAAGGGGTATAACCTTTTGCATTTGTCAGGGTTTAACAGCCGAAAAGGTTTCCCTGTTTGAAGCCTAAACTGTCACTCTTACTGCTACAGGTCTGTTTGTTTTCACAGTTCTTCATCAGTTGTATCCTCTCTTTTGCCCCTCTTTCTCCAGAATTAGGGTTAAATGTCTGTGTCCCCGCTACTTGTGCAACCTGACCTATTTAAATTGCAATGTATCACCCTCTTGTTTTTTATAGGAACATAGATACAGATCAGACACTTTTGTTTCAAGTTTCTTCAGATTTTTCTTCTTGTTCCATTCATATCTTTTTCTACCTTCTATATTCTTTATTTCAGGTTAGATCTTTCCTACTCTCATCTGGGTTTTTGTGACTTTTTTTTTTTTTTTCTTTTTTTCCCCTCTTATAATGTTTTATTTAGAATCTGACTTTTGCCACCTAGGAACCATACTACCTCCAGAAGAAAGAAAGGGAAGGATAAGACAGGTATCATCATGAAGGAAAAAAAAACCAAACCAAACCAAACCAAAAAAACCCCACAACTGTAGGAAAAAAAGAAGAAAAACAAAAACTGAATTTTTTTGAGAACATTCACAAGAGGATTAAATTGCAGTATGCAATTCTGCTTTCTTTTGCCTGACTTTGGGGATCTTTTTGGTCTTGGCCTCATAAATTCATCTTTAAAAGCTCAGGTCTCTCCCTCTCTGAAATCCTGGGCACCCTGTTGACATTCTCCTCTCCAAAGCAGCAAAATCTAAAAGAAAGCAGTATTTGGCAGTTTATTCCTTCCTTCTCCCTACTTACACACAAGCTAATAAACTGACTGCACGTCTTGTTTTCTAGTACCATGTTTTGGGAGTAAATATTGGAGAAAACAGGAATGGTAATAGGTAACAGGTGTGCTATGACAAAAGAAATAGAGCAGAAATGTTCCAGGCATGTGTTCTTTCCTTTCTTTTGTCTACTCAGCACATTGGTGCTGAAATAAATTTATTTTCTTGGGTAATGACTTCTGGAAAAGATAATTTTGATGTGGGAAGCCTCTCCAGCCTTTCCAGCCTGGATTTAATGCCATTGGTTGTCTTTAGACTGTGTAAAAAATCAGTAAAGCACAGCATCATGAACTGGACCACATCTTTTTTTCTTCTAACAATGTCAAAGAATCTGGTTTCAAAGAATCTGAACAAAACCAAAACAGTCTCAGTTTGGTAAAGAGAGTTACAGATATAAGAAAAAATGGGTTTTTTGCTTAATGATCTTAGACTTTTTATTTTTTTTTATCAGAAAAATGATACTTTCTTTCAGATTCTGCTGTCCTTTCTTCACGCCTCCACAATCAAGAAAGTAACATTCATACTGAATAATTTGCTGTTAACAATGTTCATCTGTGTTAATCTACCACAACACAGTAAAACACAGTATTTCAACATGAAGTGAACTAGCCTTGTACAAATCCAGTAGGGTTCTTACATTATACATGTTCTTCCATGTTGAGTAGGATTGTTTAAAGATTTGGGATTTTACATCTATTCTCATAGCATTGCAAATCTGAAACTGTTCCAGGCTATCCTGTGATCACTAATTAATTTATTCTATATTCTTTGTTTCTCCTCCCCAGTCCTAAGTCTTAGTAGCAAAATATTTAGAAGCTTCAGCAATTGTTTACTTTCACATATAATGAGGAAATTGACAACTTCTATTGCCCACTCAAATTCTTGATGACACCACCAGCCATGAAACATTTTTTGAAGCATCTAAAAGGGAGGCTTAGTTCCCAAGAATTATTATATTATATCCAAAATTATAACAGTGGCCTGTTGCTGTGTTTTGCAGCGAAGCTCCTCTACTCTACTTTCAATCGCAGGGTGGATTAAAGAAAACAAGACTAACAGCATGCACGTTCTTGTCTAAGTCAACCTTTAGGGAGCCTTCTGAGCTGCCAGATAGCAATGGGTATCCTAGTTTCATTGTTGCAGGATCGGACACATATGTACCCCTTCCCCGAGGCAGGAACATAGTCAGAGTTTCTGGTAGAAAGGAGTTCTTTTCTTGGCAGTGAAATCCAAAGATCAAAAGTCACAAAAATTTCTCTGTGTGTAGTGAATAGGAAAAGAAAATATTACTTAGCTTTAGGGGAAAAGGAGAGAGATGCCTTATAACAACTAATAGCTGATCCAGAGTCTGTTGTGCAGTAAAAGATACTTACAGAATCTGAATCGTGTTAGTCCAAAATATGTGAACCATCCTTCACAATCCAGAATTTGAAGATCCTTTGAATCTAATTAGCAAGGCATTCTAGATCTTCAAACTACTAATGTGTCAGAGGGAGAAGTCTCAAGCTTAAATTCAATTAGAGGTGCTTCAAAGGTGTAGACGACTTCTGTTGTTTTGCTATATTTACATTTTCTTCAATGTTTGTTAAAAGGGTGAAAAATGTAAAAAATGGTGAAAACTATCTTGAATTTAATACATTTTGACAACTAGTTTACTTTTATGATCAGAACACCATATTATGCTTGAGTGGATTAAATGCCATGAGCACATTATCATCATCTGAGGTAATAACACTGAATTTTAAGTTTGTTGTAGGATGTTAATTTAGAATTGATGGCCACCAAGCACATGTTTTGCCTGAGAAGACTTAATCAGATGATACTATTATTTAGCATATTATTTCCCATGGGCAAATTAAGCTCAAGTGTTTAGTCCGTGGATCTTTGAGAATTTAATGAACTACTCTGGCACTACATACACAAGGCAACAGTGCATACACAGTGATACATAGGAAATCACATTTTGGTTTCTTCGAACAAAAATATAAGTTCTGATATTTTAGGGAAAATTGTTAGAATTGTTTCCTATTTAAAGTTTCACACTGAACCAGTAAAGTCTCTATTTAGGTATATTTATACAGGGTTCATCACAACATGAATTTGAACTAGAAAGCAAATGGAATTTACCATTCTGTTTCCTTTTCAAATAAAACAATTGCATTGATGCAGCCTTTAGCTCTATTTCTCTGGCAATTCGATATAATTTGGGATATCAGCTGATACTATGTTTTAAAAATTGGAATGCTATCTTTGCTTCAGTAAGAATTACCTATTTCAAGCAAGTTTCTAAAAAATGCACTTTGTGAATTTATGGAAACTTTATTTGTCAGAGGAAGAGATGTATATATATGAAAACACAAAAATATTATGAAAGATTTAAAAAATTCAATAAAATAATTCACCTCGTGTGATTCTCTCTGTTAGTGGATAAGTTATTTTTGTACTTAAGTGCAGTCACCAAACCAAGAATCTTTTCCAAGACTGGTTCTTAGTGCTGTAAGTTGCCAAGGCAGTCTCTTAGTGGGATAAAAACGCTGATCACCCATCATTTCTCATTAGTCTTTTGTTGTTAAGGACAAGGTATCCAACTATTTTTTTTTCACCTCCTAAGATACAGGATGAAATAAAAATGTAGAAATCAAATAATATCTTACTAAAACATCAAGAAAGTCAACATCATATAAAATACATTAATGAAGTTGGAAAAGAATAAAAATCTTTCACAACTGTAGGCTTACTATTTAGAAATATTTTATTTCAATTCTTTTAAATGAGTGCATGTATGTTACATTATGAAAATTTATCGTACTGTCTGAAATTACTTATTAGTAATACAGTAAGAACCATCAGCTTATCACAAGTTTTAACAAGTTTCTTCTCCTACTTCCCAATAGCATAGTAATAAAAATAATAAAAGAAGAAAAAAAAATGGTGTTATCTTCCACTTGTAATTTGAACCTATTTTTCTCGATATCATTCAGTTGAGAAATTTCGTTTCCAAACTGAGTAAGGTTACTCTTACCTGATCCTTTTTGTGTTTGATTCTACTCTTTCACTGATAAAAAAAAGTATTTTTTACACCACTGTTAGTAGGATATCTGCTAAAAATTGATTTAACAACAGTATTACCGTTAGAATTGTCTGGTAAGAATACTTACGTTGAAACAAGTACAATTCAGATTAGTTTTGATGATTATATGGCAACTGTGTAAACACTATAATTGATCCTTTTTAGTGCATTTTTAATAAGAACCAAAGCAAAGGTAAGATTATCAACAGTAAACCATGGTTTTAGGGATTAATACATTTTGTTTCATCTATCTAATTTCAAAACAATTTAAAAAAAAAAAAGACTGAAACACATACTTATGCCCATTTCTTTGCACTTGAACATTCCTGTAAGTAGTATTGTGTCTCTGCTTTTGTGCCTCTGCAGTGAAATTTGGCAGGAAGAAGTAAAGGAATCTATTTATTTCCTAATGATTAAGAATGTTTTATTTTATTAGAAGCCCTGCTTTGTATGGTTTTCTCACTGTAAGTCTGTGACTCTAATGAAGAAAAAATGAGCCACTATAATAACCTGACAACCACATTTATCTATAAAGAGTGTTAGTTTTGTATCAGATCCCACCTTTAACTCTGTGAAACTGTACTACGATAGAAAGAATTCAAACAGTAGGAGAGAAATCTGCAGACTCTATTATTTTTTGTTAGATATCAAGATAACAAGCAGAAGTCTGTATCATTTTCCAGTTGCATAGTCATAAATCTAATGAAGAAATTATCACTGGAAACAGGAGATATTTTATTTTCTTTGATTTTTATAAACATCTAGGGAGGTCCAAGAAGTACTGTGTGCCATTTTAATCACCATTCCAAAATAACGAGTAAATTCATACATGTCTTAGAAAGATAGTTTTTCTAATGATGTCAAAAGAATACCGACCTAAATCAAATCAGGTGGTCCATCTTCTGTATTTTGTCTTTTGGAAGTGCTAAATGCAAGATAACAAGAAATACACAAAAAAATCCCTACTCAAACTTCAGACTTTCTCACTAACAGTAATTCAACCTTCAGTTTCCGCTTAGTTGGAGGTTGCTTCCATCCATTGTTGAGAAGGTTTGTATGCTTCTCAGAATTATTTTAAAATTTGCTATGGTCTGACTTGCCATGGGTTTGCCAGGCATAAAACAGACCATGCTGGGTGCTGCCCTTCACTGTTTTCCAATGAAAGAGGCTTTCTAGACCTTCTAAGGACTGGTGATGGGTACAGTTGTTTTCTGTCAATAAAAACTACTTATATGGAATGTCTACCTAAGTTACTCTACCTTAAGGCCTCAGTTCTTGATTTGTATGCCTGAGTCTTGTTGTGGTTTGCTAATTTTTCCTCATATCCAGGAAATGAAGAACGAGTCAGTAAGTGGACAGAGGAGTTTTCTAAATACAGCTGTAATTCTGGAAGAAAAAAAAAAGTTTCTGATACTTTTGAAAATAATTGGGTTTTGATGTATTCTTTGTAATCAGAATAAAAAAGACATAAAAGAATGGGGGTGGAGCAAAAGCATAGGATAAAAAAATTTGAAGAGCAGGATTTATGGGGCTTTCCTTCTTTTTATTTTTTAATTTTGAAAAGAGCATTTTCTCCTTCCTTCTCACTTCACTTCCAGAGCATATATCTATGTACCAGGAGCTAGCTGATGGTGAGACTTCTCTTTTTGCTGGGAGGAAAAAAAATTTTTGAAAGACACTATTAAAATGCTGGGGACTTACTCAGAAAATAAGCAGAATATCTAATGTTTTATATATCAGAATATAGTCACTATTTATGGTCATTGGTCAAAGTACAACAGTTCTGGTTTTCCAGGAAAAGAGGTTAAATTCCAGATATGAACGAGTTAATTTTAAACCATTCCTCAGTTATGTAAATGCACAAAATGTAGTGCCACTTTCTATTCTTATTACAATCATGAGACTGTCACTATAATTGATTAATTTTGTGCCATTCTTTCCCAGTGATCTCTTTGTCACAAGAATGAGCTATCACAGAATTTTAATGCTTAGTACATTTTAGTTTTCATAATGTGTTCTGATTCTCATTCTAGTGACAAAGGTTGGCACAAAATCAGGCCATATTCATAACAAAGGCTGCAAAAATAAAGCAGGAAACTGTATAGAATCCATCTTCATGACAATCTCAGAACAATGAGAACAGAAATATCACAAAGCAAAACTCTTTGTTCTTGTGGCAGTCCTGGTATTATAATATCACAATATTCCAAAATGCATTTCTGAACCTTTTCAATTGGATGCACTAAACTAATTTTGCAGTGTGGATATCTTTAACAATATTTTTAAAAGGGAAGTGGGGAAAAAAACTGTGTCAAAATATGATTTGTTAGACATATTTGCAATTTATTTGAAAATATAATTTGGCGGCTTGCTAATTCTTAAGTCCACCACTGAGTTACTGTGTTGAGGGAATGGAGCCAAGCAAGTAGGAAGGAAAAACCAATGGTTGTTTTTTCATAGAACCTTTACACATTTACACTAGTTGTTTCTTTCTGGGCCTGGTGTTAGTATAATTATTTGATAAACTGCTAACATGGCAAAACTTTGAGTATAAAATACAAGAAATCTTCAGTAAATTAGAAGTATTGAAGTTGTGGGTTGTGATGATATGGATTATATATATTCTCCTTCTCCTAGGAGAATCATGAGCCAAGAACCAATGATGAATTCATTTTTGGTTCTCTAGGGTAAACTAAGTTATGTTCTTTAGCACCAAACTCACTGATGCAAACTCTGAATTTGTCTACCCTACTGTCTAATGTTAGTTTTTCTTTTAACACCCCAATTTTTCAAACTGTCTGTTGGAATTAAAACTATTATTTATATGCAAACAGATATGCAAACAAACCTGGATATGTTGTACTTTGTTGTAAATAGAAAGAAAAACAACCTGTTTAACAGTCTGGTGGACAGATAATTGTGTACTGAAGATATCTTTTCATTTAACAATGAAACAATAATCATAAATGTTTTAATTCAAAGGTCAGGCAATATTTCCAATTTGAACAGTTCCCATATTTGAGTCTGAGTTCACACTTGGCATGCTCATAGATTTATTTGATTTTTTTTTATATGCTCCTGCAGTCCAAGAGGACTACGAGGGAATACCAAGTACTTACAGTAATATTTATTACCTTTCAGTGCACTACAATGAACCTTAAGAGAGATCACTAAAGTATTTGTACATGTATGGGACATCTGTCACATGTACTGCACTACTGCACATAGAAGCTTGATACATATTTAAATATTTTATATTAAAACCTAAGAAGGTGTCCTAGGGAGCTACTCCATGCTTGGCTTTTATGTTCTTACTGTTGTCCTTGCTGTCCACTTGCTGTCCACTGTTTACATCAGAGTACATTGCTAGATGTTCTTTTGGCCTGACATGTTTAGGGTTTCCTTAACAGGAGTTAGATACTACGTACACAGTAATTTGGAAGAATATTATGTTAAAAAAAAAAAAGTTATTGATTGCACCACACTACAATTCTAATAGGTAGTACAGTTATAAACATTTCCCTAGCTCTGCCCAGGTTTGTACATTTGTGATATCATTGCTTTTCAATATTTACAGAAAGTTAGTGAAAAATAAAATAAAATCCCTTGTTTAGACTACAGAGAAAGATCTCTTCTTCATGGGATCAGGATGCAATGAAACACCTTATTTAGCTCTGTGAATTCATAAGTGTATCATCTCCTACTGCCTTGGTAGTCCAAGACCCTGCCACGAGGGAAGTAAAGAGATCTTGCTCATAGGAATAATTTTTTTAGACTACAATTTCAGTATACAAGAGAAGCTACCACTATTACTAATTCCAGTAAATTTTAAAGCTCAGATCCCAAACATTGAAGACCAAGAACTATTGTCATAAGTGTAGATATTCAAATGCTATTTAGGCATTATGAACTATCATGATCTGTGTAGAGTAAAGGCTTTCCAAAATTAGAATCTTATCTGAAAACAAACAAATATGCAATGATTTGGGACTTAAAATAGCAGAAATCAAGTTTGTTACTATACCAATTGAAACTATCTCAGAAATAAACCCCAAAGAGCTATATGTGAAGTTCCTGGAATCAACTCCTTTCAACATTTGTCAGCATGTTTTTATCTCTTAGGGACATTTCTTTAAATATTTTCAGAAAGTTGTGCAACTGTCTGTAAATCTGCTTAGTCTACGTACTACTTTTTCTAATATATACAGTCATTCATTAATATTTGTCAACCTCATTCCCATTAGATTAAGAAAATTTAATATCTTGGAGGACAACTGCATTTTTATGTTGTCCAAGTGGTGAGTTTTGTATTTCCCTTTTCCAGCAGGCTTTTCACTGTTAAACGCCAAGTTCTTCCAGAGGGTATCCTTGACCTATTCCTTGATTGACTCTTTAACCCTTAGCATTCGTAATAAAAACAGTATCTCTCATAGAGTCCCCTCCATCTACACATACCTATCATTTCAATGAAAGACTATATACTGTATTCAGGACTAGTAGCTTGCCTTGAATATTGAACATTAGATTGAGTCCTCCTCATACATGATGATTGATAGACATCTTCAACAATGTTCTGACTATAAAAATAAAACCCTTCTAGTCTGCAACTTTGGCAATTGTCTCTCATACAATAATGAGGACTGTCTGTGATTCCAGATCTTCTTTTTCCAGGGCTTTTGTTGTGTGCTTGTGGTCTAATTTTCTGTATGTAGTTCTTTCAGGACTTAGAGAGCCTTTCTGGTTTCCTTGAAAAGTACTGGTGTCATGACTTCTACACATCCTGTTGTTTCTTACATTTCTATGTATGCTACTGTCTCTGTTTACAGATCATCTCCTTTTGAGCTGACATTTGCTCCTTCTTACTTTAATGGCCATGGCTGCCTTGACTGTGCTGGGAGCAGGGTTGTGGACTCGTGAACTTTCCTTTTTTGCAGTCTGTGATTACAAGGAGAGCACATTGTATCTGTTCCTGAAGAGGGTGTCCAGATCAAGTCCTTTGGAGACAGAAAATTTGTTATTATCTTTCTTTGTGACTGAAAGGGGTGAGCAGCTTTTACAGCTGCCTACATTCTCTGATGTATGGCAAACAACTTCTGCTTTATTCCCTGTCACTACATCTGTGAAACTGATTTGACTGGTATTCACAGAATCACAGAATTACAAGGTTGGAAAAGACCTCTAAGATCATCAAGTCCAACCATTCCTGTCCCATGCTAAACCATATCCCTAAGTATCTGATCTACCCTTTTTTTAAAAACATCCAGGGATGGTGACTCAGCCCTCTCCCTGGGCAGCCTGTTCCAGGTCCTGACAACACTTTCAGTAAAACTTTTTTACGTATATTTCTTCACAATTTTTTCTGTATTTCTTCACATTTTCCCTTTTCTCTTCCCTGACTGACTCCTCACTCGACTGCTCTAGTGTCCTCTCAGCCAGTGGCATATCATATCCAATGGTAGCAGAATTGTCCAAACGTCACTGTCATTAATTCCATATTCAGCTTTACTTGTGTGTGCAACTTTTATTTTGATTATTAAGCTCTCTTTACCATAAGAACCATTTATTTCCAACACACTTGCCATGGTCAAAGACACCTTCAAGTCCCATCCAACTTAGCCTTGAGCACTGCCAGGAAACAGGCATCCACAGCTTCCAGGGGCAACATTTTCCAGTGCCTTATCACATTTGTGGCAAAGATTTTCTTCCTAATATATAAACTAAAAATAGCTTCTTTCAGTTAAGAACCATTACACCTTACCACTGCAGTACTTCATAATGAATCTCTCCACATCTTTCTTATATGCCTACTTTAGGTACTGTAAGGCTGCTATAAGGTCTTCCAAAGCCCTCTTTTCTCTAGGGTAAACAACCCCAGCACTCTCAGCTTGTCATCATAGGGGAGGTGCTCCAAATCTCTCCGACAACAGACTCCTTTGCTGCTGAAATCATGTTCTACAAGAGACAGAAAGATCATTATTCTTCAAGAGAAAAAAGAAAAAAAAAGGTCAAAATACAGTGAAAGGAAAAAAGAACCATTGTCTTTAAGGTTAAAAAAAGCACATATTAGCCAGCATTGATATAATATCAAAGAGACAACACAGCAGTAATTACTTTCCTTGGTTTCTCTGCAGAACACTTGAAATGTACATGTCACTGGTAAATTTAATCCTAACACAGAAAGGACTCAAAAATACCTGTTTGGGTACTACATTTCTAGAAAACCTTCTCTTCCCAGTGAAGTAATCACATCTGCTGTCAATAACAAGAGCAGAACTGTCTTTTCTCCTGCATTTTTAAGTGGA
This sequence comes from Hypotaenidia okinawae, assembly GCA_027925045.1. Lineage (NCBI taxonomy): Eukaryota > Metazoa > Chordata > Aves > Gruiformes > Rallidae > Hypotaenidia > Hypotaenidia okinawae. The sequence goes on along the minus strand of BSDF01000005.1, from coordinate 37,817,426 downwards.
GGTCCTCATTTGCAGCACCACCTATTTCAGGGTGACATAAAAGTCTGCAGGATCATGTATTCACAAGAGTCATAAAAAAGACATTTCCTTATAGATGCAGTGAGACAGAAATATAGCAACTCAAACATTCTACCCCCCAAAACACTGACATTCTTTCCACCATTAGAAACCAAGTCTTGACACTGGCGTTCTTTCTCACTTCTAACAGACCTAGACCTCTTTTTTGCTTTTCAGTTCTATATTCCTCTTTTACTACTGATATTGTTTCTCCACTGTCCTCTTTTTTCTTTCTCAACATTCAGCAGCTGTTCCTTTGCTGCAGACTCTCTTCAAACTCTTCAAGGGTAAGGCACATGAGAAATGACCTGGAAGTGGATTTTTTTCCCAAGTTTTTTCTGGCAATCAGCAAGCTGTAGCCTCTGCTCCATGGTACTTCCATACTGCTTCTATAGTGCTTGAACATATAAGAAGAATGTATCCCCACAGAATAAGGTGTATTGTAAATGAACAAGAAAAGCAACAGAAAAAGCCCTCCAGCCCCTTCACCAACCTGGTTGCCCTTCTCTGGAGTCGCTTGAGGACCTCAATGTACTTCTTATGGTGAGGAGCCCAGAACTGGACACAGCACTCGAGGTGTGGCCTCACCAATGCTGAGTACAGGGGAACAATCACCTCCCTAGACCTACTGGCCACAATATTTTTGATAGAAGCCAGGATGCCATTGGCTTTCCTGGCCCCCTGGGCACACTGCTGACTCATATTCAGTCAGCAGTCAACCAGCACCCCTAGGTCATTCTCTGCCTGACAGCTCTCCAGCCAGTCTCCCCCAAGCCTGTAGCGCTGCATGGGGTTGTTATGTTTAGATCCCTCTGAAGAGCCTCCCTACCTTCAAGCAGATCAACACTTCCTCTCAGCTCAGTGTCATCTGCAAACTTACTGAGGGAACATTCAATCCCTTCATCAAGGTCATTGATAAAGATGTTGAACAAGACTGGACCCAGGACTGAGCCCTGGGGAATGGCGCTCCTGACCAGCCTCCAGCTGGATTTTGTTCCATTCACCACCCTTTGGGCCCAGCCAGCCAGCCAGTTTTTAACCCAGCTGAGGGTCCACCTGTCCAGACCAGTGGCAGCCAGTTTCTCAATCAGAATGCTGTGAGAAACCATTTCAAAGGCTTTACTGAAGTCCAGGTAGACCACATCCACAGCCTTCCCCTTGTCCATTAAGCAGGTCACCTTGTCATAGAAGGTGATCAGGTTAGTTTGACAGGATCTACCTTTTGTAAACCCATGTTGACTAGGCCTGATCCCCTGGCCATCATGCATGTGCTGCATGATAGTGCCCAAGATGACCCTCTCCATGATCTTCTCTGGGACTCAGGTCACAATGACAGGCCTGCAGTTCCCTGGAACCTCATTCCAACCCTTCTTAAATATGGGTGTAACATCTGCCAGCCTCCAGTCGAGTGGAACTTCCCCAGTCTGCCAGGATTGCTGGTAGATCATGGAAAGGGGTTTGGCAAGCACATCTGCCAGCTCTCTCAATACCCTCTGGTGGATCCTTTCTGCCCCATTGATTTGTAGGTGTTTAATTGGACAAGTAGGTCACTAACCATTTCCACCTGAATCATGGGATCTTTGTTATTCTTCCCCTCCCTGTCAGCCAGCTCCTGAGGATGAGTACTCAGGGAATATCTATACTAAAGACAGAGTTAAAGAAGGAATTAAGGACCTCAGCCTTGTCCTCATCCCTTGTCACTAATGTTCCCCCTGCGTCCAATAAGGGCTGGTGATTCTCCTTGACGCTCCTTTTACAGCTAATATACCTTTGGAAGGACTTTTTATTATCTTTTACAGAACTGGCCAGTCTAAGTTCCCGTTCAGCTTTAGCCCTTCTGACTTTCTCCCTACATGATCTCACTACATTCCTATAGTCACCCCAAGACACCTGCCCCTTCTTCCAAAGTTCGTATTTTCCCTCTTTTTCCTAATATCTTCCCAGATCTCTCTACTCAGCCAAGCTGGCTTCCTTCCTCGCTGACTCCTCTTCCAACACACTGGGACAGCCTGTTCTTGTGCCACCAGGATTTCCTTCTTGAGGAGCATCCAACCCTCTTGGGCTCCTTTGCCCTCAAGGGCTGCCTCCCATGGAATCTTACCAAGCAGCTTTCTGAACAGTCCAAAGTCACCCTATGGAAATCTAAGGTGCTTGTTCTGCTCTCTCCCTTCCTTAGTTCTCCTAGTATTAAGAATTCTATCAGCTCATGTTCGCTATACCCCAGGTGTCCTCCAGACTTTACACCCCCCACTAGGCCTTCTCTGTTTACAAACAAGTCCAGCAGGCACCTTCCCTGGTTGGGTCACTCCCCAGCTGGGTTCAGGAAGTTGTCTTCCAAACACTCCAGGAATCTGCTAGACTGCTTCCTCCCTGCTGTATTGTACTTCCAGGGGACATCAGTAAGTTGAAGTCCCCAATAAGGATGAGGACTAGTCATTGTGAGACTTCTCCCAGTTGTTTTAAAAACAACTCACTGTAGCTTCCTCATCCTGGCCAGGTGGTCTATAGCAGACTCCCATCACTATATCTCCCTGATTTTGTGCTCCTCTGATTTTTACCCAGAGACACTCAATCCTTTCTTCACCATAATCCAGCTCCAGGCTGTCAAAGCATTCTCTGACATAGAGGGCTACCCCACCTCCTCTCCTACCTAGCCTGTCATGCCTGTGTAGGTTATAACCAGCTATAGCAGCACTCCAGTCATGTTTCTATGATGGGAATTACATCATAGTCTTCTTGACTGATAAGGACTTCTAATTCCTCCTGTTTGTTGCCCATGCTGTGTGCATTGGTGTAGATGCATTTCAGCTGGTCTATTGATCTTGTTACACTCCTAAGAGAAGCCTTGCTTCCCAAGTGACAGCTGGTTAAGTTACCTAGGCCATCAGTAATGATTGTATCTCTACTCCAAATTAAAGCACTATCCCCCTGGTTTACTAGGGTGGCTGACCAGAGGTCATTGCCAGCACACCATCCCTCAGTAACTGAAGCACCATTCCCAGGCTCTTTTCCATCTAGCCTGGCCCTGTCCCCCTCCCCCTTCTCATCTAGTTTAAAGCTCTATTAATGAGCCCTGCCAGCTTCTTTGTGAGCGACCTTTTGATCCTTGGGGATAAGTGCTCCCCATCCCTAGACAGCAAGGCTGATTATGCTTGAGCCAGCCCATTGTCAAAGAACCCAAAGTTCTGCTTCTCACACCATGCTCAGAGCCAGGTATTAATTTCCTGGCTCTTCTCAATCTATCCCTCCCTGTTCCCTGTAGTAGGAATGATGGAGGAAAACACTACCTGTGCCCCAGATCCTTGCACCATGTGTCCCAGGGCCTTTATATTCTTTTAAATGGTTCTCAGTTTTCTTTTATGGATTTCATTATTGTGTACTTGGAAAATTAAAAGTGGATAATAATCCGTGGGCCTGACCAAGGTTGGAAGTAATTTTGTTAAGTCCCTAACTGCTGCCCTAAGGGCAGCAGACTTCCCAATGTAATGGGTCTCACCTATGGATCAGGCCCTCAGTTCCCTCCAGAAGGGAGTCCCCTAAGACAATGACCCATCTTTTCTTCTTAACAGAGGCTGTTTTGATGGTCTGCTTAGGGGTTTTGTCCTAGGGAACTCTACCTCAGGAAATCTACCTCAGGAACAATTACCCTATCAGCCATCTCATTATCTGTCTGCTCACCTTCTAGTAGAGCCTCATATCTATTACTCAGAGGAACTTGGGGAGGAAGGACAGGCATGGAAGGCACTCTTCTATTGCCCTTGCCATGTACTTGCTTCTATTCATCCCTTTCATTTAGACTGTCCTGCCTGGGGGAGGGTACAGGGTCACTCTGATACTGGATGCTACCTACTGGGTACTCACATTTCTGTGGCTGGGAGGACAGAACCTGGCTCCATCTTAGCCTCCCTAATGCACATGAGTCTTTCTATTTTGTCTGTGAACACATGTGCCTCATTTTGCAGGTATGCTGTTCCACTGAGATCCCTTAGCTGTTCATAAAGCAAACAGCCCTGACCAGATCTGTCTGCTGCTACCATAAGTCTGTGACATGTACAGGGAATGTACATGGCATTTCTAGGGGGTGTTCCGGCACCAAGCTGATTAACATGTGATATCACAGCAAGCTATTAACTCTACTCAAGTTCAATTGCTACTAGTATGTAACATGCCACAATCTACTTGATCTGTATATGCAATGACTACTTTTTAAACTTTTCAAGTAATTTCAGGTCTCTGTTTCATACATGTGAACAGTTTGTTCAATCTGTTAAAAAAAACACTGACCAAAACCAACAAAACAAATACTTAACCTAAAGTACCAGACTCACAGTTCTGCAGAGCATCTACTGTTCATATACATCCTGCATCTTCTTTATTAGGACAACAGTGCTGGCTACTATTGGTGGACACACATAAAGATGCTTGGTGTAAGTAACCTCCAGAGATGCTTTTCACCCTAAATTATTCACTATAGAAGAAACAGACAGATGTCATTCCTGCACCTGCCCTCAGGTAGGAATTGCCTTTATACCTAGTTAGACTGTCAACTGCCCTTGGCCATAAATCTGTTTTAAAGCTATTTTAGGTATCAAGATTATGCTTAGGTCTTCTGAATCAGTGGAAAGGAGTGAACAAGATGCTTACTTAAAAGTCATTAAGACATCTTCTGTGTGAAGCCCGGAAGCAGGTTATAACCACATGCTCAATTCCAGGCAAAGAATGTGCCATGCAGGCACACAAGACACACTCATGGGCACACAGGCACAGGAACACACGTGAGTGGACAGAAAAGTCACGGGTTTGTGTTCAGCAATGAGTGCATCTAAAAGGGAATATTCTATTCTGTGGGCAATTTTTCCTGAAACATTCCTCAACGCAAAAATTACATCAGTGGAAGACAGTTGGGAGGATTACAATGAGAAGCAGTTTTCTCATGATAAGTCAAGCTGGTGCACAAGATCTATCTTTGGGGTTGTAAATTTTATGGTTTTTAACCTTCTAAGAACGCAATTATGCAAGAGCAGGAACTTTCACTTAAAAAAGTAAAGCCATATAAACTTTAAAATACGTATTTGGAAATGTGTTGTAGAGTAGAGACATTTTCACACATTAGACAACCATAAAACAACAGCTAAGCTAATATTCAAATTGAAATTGTGCACATAAACCACTTTGGCATCCAAACAGTGATATTCCTGACACTTAGCATTCTAAAGAGTTATAGAAACCCAACTCTTTCATTCCTTCAGGCAAAAAGATGATGTTATGCTGTAGAAACATACAACTTTCTCAAATCTTTATTCTGTTGAAATACATTTGGGTTTCCTTTGATAGAGACAACAGTTACTATTACTAAACGTTGTGATATCTCTGTTTTTGTAATTCTTTTTAATAAGGTATTTAATACCCTCCTTTTTTGTTATCAACTGGTGAATTTGTTCATTTAGTTTATAAAATTTTCAACCCCCATTTACAAACATAATTCTGTAGTTTGCACAGCTGTTTTTTAGGTGATGCGTTTAACAGACTTTATAAATTATGATATTTATAAAAAAAAAGTGTGCATTCAGCCTCTATTTGATGGTATTTCATAGTGAGTAGCTTAAATTTTGTGTATGCATAAGTTAACAGAAACAAAATTACTTTGATAAATTCAGCTTCTACCTAGGTTATGTTTACATAAACAAGGAGTTTCCATCTGGAAAAAAGATGGGAAAAAAAACATCGGAGGCTGAGGGAAGACCTTATTGCTCTCTACAACTACTTGAAATGAAACTGTAGTGAGGTGGGTGTGGATCTCTTCTTCCAAGTACAACAAGACAACAGTACATCAAGTTGTACTGGGGAGGTTTACATTGGATATTAAGAAAAAAATCTTCATTGAAACAGTTGTCAAGGATTGGAAGGGGCAGCTCAGGTTAGTGGTTGAATTACCATTCCTGAAGGTATTTAAAAGACATAAAAGACACAGATATAGTGCTAATGGAAATGGTTTAGTGGTGGACTTGGCAGTGCAAGGTTTGAACTTGATTATCTTAAAGGGCTTTTTCAACATAAACACTTCTATGATTTGATGGTCTTGCAGAAATTTAGTTGATCTTTCAATGACGTCAATTCAAGTGTTGAACGTATCAGTATATCTTTCATATTAATTTTTGGATACAATGATTTAAGATTATTTTAGAGATGACAAGCATGCATACATTTTAATAAAAATACTGGATAATATGAAGTCTGGAAACATGACAGATATGTAAATGAATGCTTTCCTTTCTGAACTATAAGTGTATATAAAATGATGCCTCTTTCTTCATAAAGTTTCTTTTGGCCAGTAGAGGAAGTTGACAACATTTATGATGGAAATTTTTCATGTAATATATAAAATAAATATTTTTACTAAGTACATAAATAAATGATTCATGAAATTTTGTGAAACTTTAAGGTTTCAAAGTGTTAATATATAGTGACAAAATTTAAAATAAATTAAATACAAATGCCACCTTTAACACATGGAGATTCCTGTTGAAAAAAACAGAATTAAAATGAGAATTACTAAACCCCATCTTGCATAACTTGAACTTAAAACAGAACCAACAAGATTTAAATAAATAAATAATACCAAAGTATGCACATTATTTTAAAATTAGTGTCTTAGCCTCAACTTTTAATCTGAAATGCTAATGTCTTTTCAGTCTAAACTCCTTGCCCCACTTAAGATCTAATCTGTTTTTTCAAGCTTTCATTCTCTAATCTTCCAGTAATTATAATCTTCTGCGGAAATAAAAGAGTGCTTTTTGGTAAAATTATTATTTCTTTTGGGCTGTGTGCAAATAACTATATGACTGAAGGACTTTTGAAATTTCTATTATTTTAGAAAGTTTGGTTTTAGTCCCCTTATGGATAACTTTTCACGTCTATTACTTGACCTTTAAAGAGATTTCCTGATCCAATGTTAATGCAAATTATATTGTCATGTTTTGTGACTTTTCTATACTTATCACACAGATGTAGCCTAGATTCACAGACTTTGTTTGAGTTTTGTCTTTGTTTGCTTGTTTATCTATTTCTTTATTTATTTATATTTTAATCGCTAGTGGCTCCAGCCATGGCCAGTTGCCTTCAGTATCATTGATGTATGCATTGTGCTGATAAGTACTGTAGTTCATTTTCCTCTTGGATAAGCACAGTTAAAAAAATAAGAAGGGGAAGAGGAGGAAAGAGAAACTCTCAGGCTAACAATTACCTTAGACTGAGATGGGGATGGCAAAACACACTTCATTGCTTTCTAACCTTCACTGCTATGTAATGAAATATGGCTGCTTCAGGAAAAAAAATCTGTGATAGCTTCCAGTAATTTTAATGTTATTTCACCTAATTCCTCAAAAATGCATTCCATTCAGTATTATCAATGTGATAATATTTTAATTAAATGGCAAATCTTAGCATAATTATGAATTCTTTCACCATACCAAAAGGACTGTACCTAATATTCTCTGTGTCATCACTTCATATTACATTTTAATTTGTTAGTTCATCAGTGTGAACTGAATATCCTAATATGTAAAGAATCATTTGTCATGATTCAGTGATCTAACAAAGTCTGTTGAAAGGTGAAGTGATTAGTTGAAAGAAAGAAGATTTCAACCTTATGGAACATATTATGAAATAAATTTTGTACGCAAGAGTACTTGTATCACATAGGAATACAGGAAAGTCCTCTGGTAAGTATTTCCTATGTCACAGAAAATTTTGTGGTTTTTAGTGTGAACAGAAAAAAAAGAAAAGAACCAGAACCAAAAAACCCCACCAAAAAAACACAAAACCCCCAAATTAAATAGGAAAACATTTAATTCCTTGCTAGAAAGATTTTAATTCACCAATATTTATTGGTGCTGTATGACAGGAATCTGTGATTTTCTTACATACTGATTATGACGATCCAAGATAGACCTGGCCAAATAAATGGATAAACTAAGAATTTACGTGTATCTCAAACATCTCCAAGAAATGTCTATATGCATATCTGCATTTTAACATTGTTTCTGTGATTACTAACACATAATTCCATTACCTAGAGCTAAAAAGTAGAAAAGGGAAATTAATTAACCAAACTGGAGAACCATGTTGATATATAGCTGATTAAAACTAAGAAAAGATTTGAGTACAGTTATGCATCTTCTAACATAATTTGGTTTTAAGAAACATTGAGCCATTTTCCTTATTTTGCTATAGAATTTATGTAGGTGTCTAAAAATCCACTGTTCTTGGGCTTTTACGGTATTTTAAACATTTGCTACGTCATGTCATCTGTTGACATCATACATAACTCACAATTACTTTGATGGCTCGCATCATCTACAGATGTATGCAAAGTGTTTCAGAAACACAGCATTCTAGAACTATTATTTCCGTAGCTATCCAGGCAATGAGATCTTGGAAATAACATCTCATCCATTCTTTTATTTTTATTTGCATCATCTGCGAATGTAAAGTTGTCATTGCTTACTTTAGGATTTACAAGTAGGATGGGTTACAATAAAATTTTACGAGCAGTGTTAACATTAGCCTTAGAGTTTGGACCAGGCTTTTGAAAATCTTCTGACTGTCCCTGCTGACCAAATTTTGTTCACTTAATGTCTTGGGTCTGCAAACTGTATCGGTTCCGTAAGAAAATGAAGTGGAATATCTGCTTCAGGAGTGCATAAAATATGTTCCAGCTGTTGGTGGGCATTCATCCTTGAGTGACAAACAGGACTTAATCTGAGTTAAAGTCTTGAATCGCATGTAGGTTAGATGTTGGGTCCAAGCATGCACAGGGACTGTCTTGGTATGTACCATGTGGCCTTTAATATTTACCTGTTTTCAGAAATTTAATTTGAATTGTGAATGCAGAAATCTGACTCTTGAATCTCTGAATGCTTGCTGTAGGTCCCCCATACATTTATATGGAGAGCTAAGCAGTGAGATTCACAAACACTGCACTGAGAAAGTATGTGTAGCTGGACAATAAATAACAATAAGGACAAAGTTGTTTTTTTATAACAGATTCCCTCCAGTGTTTCACTATCTTTTCAACTCATGTAGACAAGTATGTTCTTCAGTTCTTTGATCTAAACTCTCTTCCAAATATTTCTGAGACCTTTCTCTTAGTTACTGTGATTCCTTTATACCAACACATAGCAGTCAATCCCATGTCCCTCCCACTCCAGCCCTTCCAAGTACAGAATATTCATTTGTGGTATGATAAACTGTTCCAAATCTCTATTTCTTCTGATGGAACTCAAGGGCATGTCTAGTCTGTTTTCAATCGGAGGAGAAGAGTAGGAGATGTCAATGCTGTGAAGTCATGGTCAGCCTTCTGATTTTGCACACAATATAGGCAATCCTAAAGAAACAAACAAAGAAGTTCTATACACACAAAGAAGAAATGTGGAATAATTGTGATTCCCTAGGTTACTGCTTAATTCATTGTGTAGAAACCTGGATTTTCAGGATCTCTCTGCATGTTTGTGTTACACAGGACATCTGACTCTTATCTAAGCTTCCTGAAGTTTTTCTGAGAAATTCTACATTCCCACAGCATCTAATTTTTTGATACAGATTGCAGTTTAAAAGTCACAATGCAGCTAATTGAAAACCCTGTTATAAGGCTTATCTCATTAAATACTGAAATGCAAGCACCTCCCGAGTGAAATGTGGCAGCTGTTTAACAGTGAAAGGCAATACTGTGCAAGAGCTCAGGACAGTGAAAAAGAGCATTGTATCTAATTGAAACTGCAGGAGAATTGTTGGTAGACAGAATGCAATTATCCAAGCTGGAATATGTCCAAAATACTAGGGTTAACATACATCCCTTTTCCTTGTTTTTTTTTTTTTTAATGTTGGGGGAGAAGAAAAATGAGACTGTTATTGTGTAACATTAATGTGTAAATCCTTAGAATTCTGCTTATATCTTTCAAATCAAAAGAAGACATTCTTTGGAAAGTCCAGTACATTATCAGATCAGAATAAAGCTAACTTAACAGGAAGTGTCACCAGTTTAACTCGATCACAGATGTCCTTTTGAGTCTCAAGTTATGTTCTGCACAAAGCCTGAACTCAAAGCTCAGTCAGAAATGCAACATCTCTTAAAGATTGGTTTTACAAAGTGTTGTATCGTAACAAGCAAGCATTGGTAAGAGGGTACTCTCTTCCTACTACACAATACTATTATGTGGTAGGGTTGACAGCTCTTTTGTCCCCTTAACTTTTAGTCATATCACCACTTACAGGTTTGGGTCAGTTCTCTACAGTATGTGCCTTCAATTAAAATGTTCCTTAACACATTTTTTTTTACTTATTTTATTTTTGAAATTCGTTAACATGAAATATTGCCTTTATTTCATCTACAGGGGTTTCCTCCCTATCCTTCACATGTGCTGTTTCAAACAAGGGAAACTTCCAACCGAGAGATTCAGTAGAAAGTACTATTTTCTTTAGAGTACTGAGACTGCTGTTTCTGAAATATTTTATCAGAAGGAAATAATCCTAAAGCTAGAAATAGAAAAGACAACTGTGCTGTGTAAAAATCTTTTTAATTAGCTGTAAATTGCCAAAAGAGTTACAAATAAAGAGTCCAAACTAGTTGATAAGTCCTGTTGAGTTGTTTGAGGATAATGGAAAAAACCCAGTAGATGTAAATAAACCTTCTTACAAAAAACACAGTGACAAAATGATCTGTAATTTTAGAGGTGAAGATATTTACATAGTTGCATAGTGTTTTACTAAAGAGGGTGGAGAAAGACAGGAAAACCTAAATGGTTAAGACTGTCATGTGAGAAGGGTCAGAGGAGGATGAAAGTAAAGCTTTCAGTGAGGTTTGTATTGTTTTTAAGAGAACAGAGTGATGCAAACACAAGGATATGCCTACCAGGAACATTAAATACTTGGACTATCTCTAAATGTACATAAAATGGTAAGACTTAAGGGACAAAGTTTACATAGTGGTCATTGTCCCCTTTCCCTTTCCCTCTTTCCTTTCCTTTCCTTTCCTTTCCTTTCCTTTCCTTTCCTTTCCTTTCCTTTCCTTTCCTTTCCTTTCCTTTCCTTTCCTTTCCTTTCCTTTCCTTTCCTTTCCTTTCCTTTCCTTTCCTTTCCTTTCCTTTCCTTTCCTTTCCTTTCCTTTCCTTTCCTTTCCTTTCCTTTCCTTTCCTTTCCTTTCCTTTCCTTTCCTTTCCTTTCCTTTCCTTTCCTTTCCTTTCCTTCAGATAGCACCTGGGGATATTGATATTAGTCCTATGCTAAAAGTATGTTGCAAAGTTCTTCATAGACACTTGAAAACATAGGTGCCTAAAGGTCTGAAGTAATGCTATGAAGGGGCTGAGTCATTATAGCTAAAGTTAGCAGTGAGTTTATCACGGTAAAACACACAGGACAGATCACATGGCTTGAATTGTTTAGTGGATGAACAGTGCTCTCTGGCTGTCTTCTACATGGTTTTTTTTGAGAAGACTATACAGCAACTTTACCTAAAAGAAAAATAAACCTACTAGAGAAAAAAACCCCACACATTCATAGATATTAGTATGATAACTTTGGAAATATTCCTCCTTAGGTATTCTGTGTTATGTGTCTTGGACAGAAAACATTTTCCCTGGTGAAAATTAAAAAGAAATCAAAGACAAGTATTACCTTTCCATCCATGTAATGGTATAGTTGTGTGACACGACAATGTCAGCACTGCAGACTGATAATATGGTACGATTACCATTTTATCACTCTCAGGTGCAATTCAGCTGCCAGAACTAATACAGACCACTTACACAGATTCTGACCCCCTACCCCTATCAGAAATTCTGATACTCTTTTATGAACTAATATAAATCAGTCTGGGCGTAATTCTGACACTGCTGTCATTGCACATTAATATAACTACTGTCTTTGGCAGCAGCAGGGTCCTGCAGTGATTTTGAAAGAATAATGTTAATGTGTTTTTAGCAGTATGAGGTAATGTGTATATGATGAAGAGCTATTGCATTTCTTAGGTCATTATCAGTATAATGATTAAGAATACCTCTATATCATATGTAAAAGAGGATGAGAGTCACGTATAGCATGATCATTCAGAAAAAAATTACATTTTCTCTAAGAATAGCTGTTTAGGACTGGAAATATTTAATGTCACTTCAAATTTCTGCCTATCTGTGATTAAGAAACTGTTCATAAACTGTAAGAAAAGCAAATAACCTCAGTGTTTTTGGCCCAGTCTTCATATTCCATATTCTGGACTATAAAACTTGAGGTCTAGTGTTCAAGTTAATGCAGAAATGGCAAAATGGGATTACATTTCTGGAACATTCTACTTATGAAACTAGTAAATGAAAATGCTAATAACTTTCTTATGGAACTAAAAATAATAGAAAGTTTTGGAATCAGACAATGAGCCGTTGCTAAAGCACTCTGGATTTAAAGTCAAGACTATCAGAAAACAAAGATACTAAATTCAATTTATGTTACCCATTTATTTTTTACTACAAAACAGTAATACAAATCTTGTTTAAATGGGTCTTATTTTTTTGTGCCTATAAATTTATCAGGGTATTGCCAAGAATTCTCAGCAGTTTCCTTTTTTTATAAGAGTAAAAATGGAGGTCAGTATTTTATCTAACTTTCTTATCCTGATACAAAACTGAAGACGTAACACCTCTGACTGAATGTTAAATATTTGTGTTACATAATGGGTAGTTAAGTAGGAAGAGAAAGATCATGCATCTTCTATGCTTCCAAGGATGAATTAATATTTTAAAAAATTATCATTTAGTGGTAACATATGAAGAGGATTTTGGAGATTAATATGCTGTGACTAGAAGCTATTCATTTCAGTCCTAATTCTACATCCAGCTAGACAGTATTTAAGAAATCAAATTCTTCTCTCCTGTGTACTGTGTTATTTAAGGAAAGTCACTTACAGAGGTATGAAATTAACTGTGATACAGTTAGGATTTCTGGATAGTATCCCAAGACAGCATTTTGAATATATTTTCGTCTTTTTTTTTTTTTTATCTCTGCTGTGAATTAATAATGTGTTTATGAACCCATGTCTTGGAGAATGTTTTTCTATTTATTTTCATTATGTAGCTGTTTATAAGCTATTGATTTCACTTTTTGATACCACCTCATTCTTCTAGAAAGATTTTGGTATATAAAATAACAGTTTACTGCCCCTATCCTGAAGGCTTCTGCTTTTCATGCGTGTATTTGTCTAAACAAATTTGCCTAAGCAAACTGTTGTAAGGAAGTAGGTAATCCCTTGTTAGATGGCCTTTGCAAAGAAGATCCTTCAAAGCAATCAAGAAACTGAAATATATTACATTTTCTTAGCTTGAAATTCCTAATAAATCAATATGAGTCAAATATTCATATATTAATGTTTAAACACTTTTGAGAATAATTGAATGTATTTTCAAGAAATTTTAATCTTTGATAGATTTGTATTTTTTTTCATTTCATCAATGTTTGCCTCAGTAAATATTTCATACTACAGACACCTAACAGTTGGCACAAGTAAGTAGACAACAGTCAGATCTAGTTTAAAGGCCTTCAGCTACAGTTTTATTAAGAAATACCATTCCATAAATAAAGCTAATGTTTACTCAGTGGCTTTATATTCATGAAAGAAATGTTCACATACAAACCATCAGAACTACTATAGCTGAGACCATAAGTCTCCCATCAGTTCTAGTCCCAAAAGAAGGATCAGATGCTCTTGATTAAGATGCCTCTATAATAAATCTCAGAATAGCTGTTGATGACATTAACCTCTGTCTAGTCATGGTAACACCTCTTTAATTTTGAACTCTGAGATAAGTCTTACAGCCCATATTTTCAAATGAATTAGCATACTTGGAAAAGCACCTGAACACCTAACATACACAGGTGCTTTTAGAAGTAATTTTGATGAGAATTTGATGATTAAGTGTTTTGGCAAACCTGCATCTATCCTTAATATACTGAAATACCTTTCAAAAGTCTTAGGGTTTAGGCATCTTTTATAACATAATCAAGAAAAGGCATGTGGTGATTTAACCTGGGACACCAGGTATCTACCAAGCCACACTATCTCCCCTCCTCAACAGGACAGAGAGAGAAAAGCAAGGTGGAAAAACCCTCATGGGTCAAGCTAAAGGCAGCTTAATACAGCAAAAGACTGCATGCAGAAACAAGGAAAACCCAAAAGATTTATTCTCTTCTTCCCATCTGCAGGCCGTGTTCAGCCACTTCCCATGAAGCAGAGTTTCAGTACACATAATGGTTGCTTCAGAGGACAAATGTAAAAAAAAAAAACCAAAAACAACCCAGAAAAAACTCAACCCAAACAAACAAACAAACCACACAAATAAAACCCAAACCCAAAAAACCTCCACTTCCTCTTTCTCTCAGCTTCTTATTGCTGAGCAGATGTCATACAGTATAGAATACCCCTTTTGTCAGTTGGGGTCAGATGTCCTAACTGTCCCCTTCCAAGATTTTGCCCATCTCTAGTCTACTGATGATGTGGGGAGAAATGTTGGAGAGACAGCCTCGAAGCTCTGCTAGCGCTGCTCAGCAGCAGCCAAAACACTGTTAGCTTCTATCAAGAATACTGTTATCAGCAGGAATATGGATGTTATTATGCCCCTGTACTTGGCATTGGTGACAACTTATGTTTTGGGCCCCTCACTACAGGAAGGATATTGAGATGCTGGAGCACATCCAGCAAAGGGCAATGAGGCTGGTAAAGGGTTTGGAGTGTAAGTCTTATAAGGTGCAACAGAAGTAACTGTAGTTGTTTAGCCCAGAGAAGAGGAGGCTGTGGGGAGACCTTATCACTGTCTGCAGCTGCCTCAAAAGAGGTTGTAGTGAGGTGGAAGTTGGTCTCTTCTCCCAAGTAACTAGCAATAACTCAAGAGGAAACGGTCTCAATGTATGTGAGGGGAGATTTAGATTGGATACTAAGAATCACCAACGCTGGAGGCATTAAAAAAAAATGTGTAGGCACAGCACTCCAGGAAATAGTTTAGTTGACATGATGGTATTGGACAAACAGTTGGTCTTGATGTTTTTAGTGGTGTTTTCCAACATTAAAGACTCTGTGATTCTATGATTCTCAAGGCTTTGCTAGTTATCAATGCACAGCACAGCACTGTGAAGGATTCTGTGGGGAAAATTAACTCCATCTCAGCCAGACTAAATATAAGGCATAAGACAAACCCAGAAAATAAACTTTTTGACTGGATGTCGTGGTTTTGCCCCAGTGAAGAGCCGAGCACCATGGAGCCACTTGTTCTTTAAAAGGGATCTGTCAGAGATGATAGAGAGCAGCTCAGCAATCACTTCTGCCAGCTCCCTCAGCACACGTGGATGCATCCCATCAGGGTCCATGGATTTATGTGCATTAATCCCTTTGAGATGCTCCTGGACCATCCCCACCTCAACCAGAGGGAAGCTCTTAATTTCTCAAACTCTCCAATATCTGGGGGTCCTGAGCGGTCTTTGTAATGAACACCAAAGCAAAGAAGGCATTCAGTATCTCCACCTTCTTAGCATCCCCTGTCACCAGGACACACGCCTTGTTCAGTAGGGGACCCACATTATCTCTAGTCTTCCTCTTACTATTCACATATTTAAAAAAACCCTTTTTATTATCCTTTATGTCCCTTGCCAGTTTCATTTCCAAGTGGGCTTTAGCCTTCCTAGTTGCATCCCTACAGGCCCTGACAACACGCCTCTATTCTTCCCAGGTGCTCAGACCCTTTTTCCACAATTCATAGACCTTCTGCTTCCCTTTGAGTTTACCCATGAGCTCCCTGCTCATCCACACAGGTCTTCTGCCACCCTTCCCTGATTTCTTACTCAAAGGGATGCACCAATCCTGGACTTGGAAGAAGTGCTGTTCAAATGCTAGCCAACTCTCACAGGCTCCCATTCCTTCAAACAGCATAGCCCATGGGATAGCTCCTATTAGGCTGCAGAAGAGATCAAAGTTAGCTCTTCCAAAATTCAGGGTAGCTATCCTACTTTTTGTCTTGCTTCTTCCACTCAGGATCTTGAACTCTACCATTTCATGGTCACTTTGTCCCAAGCTGCTCCCGACCTTCACTTCCCTGACGAGCCCATCCTTGTTGGTTAAAACAAGGTCCAGTACCCGCCTTCCCCTTCTAGGTTCCTGCACCATCTGTAGTAGGAAATTGTCTTCTACACATTGCAGAAATTGTCTGGACTGCATACGGCTGGCCCTATTGCTTGCCCAGCAAATATCCCCCATAAGGACCAGCGCCTGGGATCTTGAGGCTACTTCTAGCTGCTTGTAGAATGCATTATCAACTCGCTCCTCCTGATCAGGGGGCCTGTAGTACACACCCACAACAGTGTCACTCATACTAGCCTGCCCCTTGATTCTTACCCACAAGCTCTCAACTGATGGATCATCCTCCCCCAGGCGGAATTCAATACATTCTAGCTGCTCTCTCACATAAAGAGCAACTCCTCCACCTCGCCTCCCTAGCCTGTCTTTCCTAAAAAGCACAGAGCCATCCATGACAGCGTGCCAGTCGTACAGGCTGTCCCACCACGTCGCTGTGATTTCAACGAGATCGTGGCCCTGCGACCGCACAAAGATCTCTAATTCTTCCTGTTTATTACCCATGCTACGTGCATTCGTATATAGGCACTTTAGGGAGGCAGCAGATGCAGGTACCCTCAACAGGTCACCGGATGATTCTATGATTCTATGAGGAAATTGGCATGGAATACCCCCTCTGGCCAGTTCGGGTCACCTGTGCTGGCTCTGTTCCCTCCCTTCTCATTAGCAGGGAAATATGAACAACTGAAAAGTCCTTGATTGCTTGGCAACAACTAGAAACATCAGGGTGCTATCAGCACTGTTCTCATCCTAACTCCCAAACACTGCATTCCATCCGCTGCTAGAAAATAAATTAACTCTATCCTAGCCAAAACCAGGGCACCTGGAACAGAAATACTCTTTTCCAGAATGGATTTTTTCTTTTTTTACATTATATAGTGACATACACTATATAGGACATACAGTGACTAAGAAACAGGCTTTAGATTTTGGAGCACAGGAATCCTACTATTCAAAGAAAATCCTAAGAGATTTTTGAAAAACAAAGCTTCTATATCCTTTTTGTTTTATTCTACATGTCGTGAATGGTCGATCATATTTTAATGCTTGATCAGTTGAAGTGGGTAGGAAGATTATTTTCTGTTCAGGTATGAAGTGGATGAACAGCCCCCTTTAGACTTCATTCATAAAGGTCCCAAAAAGTGAGGTAAGTGAGGTTGAAGTTCATCAATCAGAGGTTACTGTAGGCACATCTGAAAACATTGTAAAAGTTTCAGCTATTTTTGCTCATTGATAGAAGCTATATTAATGCAAAACATTATTTCCTTGCTGAAATATGTATTGTCTTAAAGTATCCTTTGGACTTCTATTAGCGAACAAAATTACTTTATGTTTTCAGTGTGAAATTTTGTAATTTCTGTGCATATTTCCATCATTGTAACATACCAACTTCAGTGACCTTGCTGTCAATTTATACTAATGTAAATAAAGGAAGAAAGAATTCATTCACACTGGCCAAATATCACACAGGTCACTTAGTTCCTGCCAAGAAACCTGTTTGTTTTCGTGAGCAATCAATAAAAGCTCAAAACACATCTTTGATCTCTGTTTAGGTTCAGTGCATAGCTCTTATTTCTTGGTTCCCGTCACTCTTCTTGACATTAACTCTTTATTTCAGGAATTTTTATAAACATTAGTCTTTCAATTAGAACATAATTCAGCTTCAGGTCTAGTAGCACTGGACATGGAGAAGAGGACATTGGACTGTTATTGGAAGCCAATTACTAAGTTATCTGAAACTTCTTATGTTCAATAACTTGTTGCATGTAAAGAGCAGTAATAAGCCATGAAGTCAGACAAGTAATGAACTGGCCATATGTTATTTCTGATATAAATTCTGATAGCAATTTTTACTTTTATCTGCTTTCTGCTTACTTATCCATGTTCCAAATAATATATTTGAAATATATCGATCCCAGATAGATTTCAAGTAATACTTATTTACACAGGCAAATTGCTTAAGGAAAATGTCTTACCCTGTCCCCATAAAGTGAAATATCCTTCCTGGAAGTAATTAATTTTCTCCTGCTTGGACACTTAGGATTCAGAATTTGTAATTATTATCAGGCTAAAATAAAGATCTTTATATGCTGGTATAGTAGGCTTTTACACACTACTAAAATATCTAATATTTATTCTAATTAGAAGCATGAAAGAAGCATTTGGAATACTTATGTGAACACTGCATGTACAGATTTCAAGCTAGGTGTGCATATATACCTGTACTGACAGGAAAAAATATGAGGAAAATTGATGAATACAGCTTTTGAACATTTTCTTCTTGTACACATTAGAAATGTTAGTATGGTCAAATCACTTGTCAATAAAGTGCTAATTCTTGAATCAATTTGGTAAAGTTTTCATCCTTTAGTACGAAAAATTGCAGAGATCTGCAATGGCATATAAAAACTATATATGATTGGTTTTGTTGCAACAATATAAAGGACTCAGATACAGGAACAGTGAAGTTAATGTTAATAGCCTATGCTTGTTGTTAGAATCTAATTGTTATTACTCTAGTACTACATTTCCAAAAACAATTAAAAATCCTCAACTAAACAAAAAAGACTGAGACAATTTTTAATATTTTATAGAATATTTTATGCAACCATGAAACATGGTGCATTTAAGTGCTTTACATTATAAAGGTTTTATTTCAATAGGTCTTCAAATGTCATTATAGTCTATAAAACAATTCAAGCTGAAGAAAAATATTTCAAGAATTAGAAACATACATATTTGGAAATGGTGACCCAGAGTACACATATTGAATCCTGCATTATCTTAGACTCTCACAGATGACATCTTTTAAACATTCAATTATGAAATTTGTAATTAAAAATGTTCTCTGATGTGATTTTAAATTCATAAGACTTGTAACAAAATTTAGAAGCACCAGATATATTTAAGAGTGAAAGAACTGCAGAAGAGAGTTTCCACTTTTATTGCTAGCTGTTCTTTTGAAGTATGCATCAGGTATCGCAATATTTATGAGTCATAATTCTTTCTGACTATTCCTATCAACAAACATAAGTCGATGTATGCATAAAAACATGTTATTTGACAATGGAGCTGTTACTACCAGTAATGTCAAATGCTTTTTTATGTGTTTTTTTTCTAGATCTCTATCCTGAGACATAACAACAGGATGTGCCTTGGAGAAGAGTAAGTTAAAAAATTCCTCGTCCTTGATAATTTTTTCATTATAACAATTGGGTACTGTATCTTGAGTTTCAATGTAATGGATCTATTATAGGTGAATCTGAAGAACAGTAAGCCAATTCCACTGAGTCATATTTTCCACCAAGTTCTATACTGTTTATTCAGACTTGATGACAGCAGGAGTTTTGACTAAGTAACAGCATTTTGAGTTCAGTGAATTTAAACATGAACGGTTAGTATCAAATTAGTACCAAATATTTAACAGCTATGTTTCTCATGATCTCGCATAGTTTTGTGAACAGAAAAACATCCTCAGTAATTCTATTGCTTCAGGTCTCTTTCCTCTAGAAAAGAAAATCAGAGGAAGATGAGTTTGGTGGGGTGGTTTTTTTGTCATTTTGTTTTAGTTTGGTTTTATTTTTTAAAAAAATATACTATGCAATTTATGTCTCTGTCACACATAGAGTACTAGACAGCCTTCAAAACTAAATCATTGTTCATGTCCATGTTTTCCAATTTATCCCAAAAACCGAGTAGTATCTGTTAACTGCTTAATATTGAGGTAATGACTAGAAGCAAACTCTGTACTATTCAAAGTCTCTTCTGAGTCAAGAAGTTATCATGCTGTTTCTACATCAAAATTTGTACAGTGTAAGTAATACTGATTTCCAAGTAGTAAGATATTACATTACAATATTGGCTGCTAATCCTTATTTCTGTTTGTTGAAGATACTGCAAGGTGTGTTGAAGTGGAAAAAGTAAAGTTACTATAATTCCGCAATTGTAGAAGAGAACATAAGCACACTTGGAATTTTTCCTTTGGTTCTATAAGTTTAGGATTTGGATTTTAGAAACAAGAATAACTCCAGTCCCTGAAGAAACAAGTTTTCTATCCAGGAAAACGAATCCTGTTTCACCGCACACAGACGAAAAGAAAGGATGCAATGGGTTATAGGTAGGGGCAATACTGGGAGCAGATCATCCGTGTCTGGCTCCTGGGAGTATCTTTCATTTTCCCTTTCCCCAAATATAAAAGCAATCTCCCACAGCCACTGAAACCACTTGAGGTATATCTTCAATTCATTTGAATTGTCACAGTTCCGTTCCATTCAGCCGAGTAATATTAATTTTCATCACCTCACTGCCTGAAAATAAATCTTTATTACCTCAATTAATGAGCTTCATTTTTCCTTTCTTTTGATGTGTTTTGTGAGAATATGCTATACTTCCAGTTCACATTTGCAGGACATTCTAAGAGACATTTAGCAAAACCCTTTCATTTTCAGAGCTATGCTGCTTCCAGGCCTACTGAGAAATTGGTATTGCCCTACATTCATGGATGTTTGTTAGTTCTGAAGCTATCCTTTACTATTCACAGTTGTATCCTGATAATGCCTCAAGATATTTTTACTAGACTAGCAGAGATGAAGTTCTCATCAGAGGAAGCAAGCCAAGAAGGGAAAACTCAGAGTTTTTACTCTTAAAGTTATTGCAAACATGAGATCATTCATAAGCAAAGTCTTAGCCATACCTTTAGATCTTAGAAAGAATTCTGAGCTTTTTCAGACAGAAGATTCTATGCATGCAGTTTACTTCATACAGTTGCAATTTAGCAAGGTATATCTGGCAAAATAAGAAGAGGGATAGTGAACAGGAAAATACTAGTGATATATTGTAAAAAGAGTATTTTGATTCAAAATACAGTGGATTACTGTCCTGGGTTTGACTAAGATAGAGTTAATGTTATTTTTAGTAGCTAGTTTTGGGGATTTAGGGTGGCAGCGATGTTGATAATACCCTAATGTTTTTAGTTCTTGCAAAGCTGTCAAAGACTTTCCAGCTTTTCATGCTCTCCTGCTAATAAGAAGGCACCCAGGAAACTGGGAGGGCACACATCCAGGACAGGTGATGCAAAGAAGTAGCCTTCAGAGGCTGAACCATGACACTTTGTTATGCCTTGCTACTTTTTACGCGTTTCAGATACGTACTACAGATTCATAGAATCAGAGAATAGAACTATAGAATACATTATGTTAGAAAAGACCCTGCATGATTGATCCTAACTGTTATTCTAACACTGCCATGTCCGTAAGTGTCAGATCTACAGCTATTGGAAGGTAAAATTAAGTTCACTAATTTGCAAATTACTTTCATGCCATCAGAGGTGTCATTAGAGTAAACATGTATTCTGGAATCTGAACACACAGTTCAGATTACAGAGTTAAGACACCATTGTATCAATAGAATTTGTATGATAATCTTTGCAAAATTTTTCATCAAGTTAATTCTGGAATGCACATTAAATTAATGCAAAGCACATTAAAAAATATTTTACACTTAACAAGGACATTTAAAAAAAAATAGAATATGGGGGAACAGGATGCCAAACTTTCTTTCAAAAACCATATTGCATCTTTTTTGAGAAATAAAAATAGGGATTCTGAAATTTAGGTTTTAGCTGACTCTGCTCTGTCCTGTCAAATGATAAATGTTTAGCACCTACTTTGAATATTTGCTTTATCTGTCAGACTAATATGAAACTCCATTTAAACTCAATCAACAGATTATGTGTATCTTTTGAAAATTTAAAAAAAAAATAGTGACTGGAAGCAGGTATATTTTAAAGTTTCTAATTATTTTTAAAATTGTTTCAAATATCTTCAGGCTTCTAAGTTTGTAGACACTGAAAATTTTCTAGTTGTACATCTATATAAAATCTTATCCACTTCATTTTAAAGATAAAAGTAAAGGTGTTCTTTCTTATAACAAAACCGCTCTCTATCTCTAATAGTGTTAGGATTAAAAATTTCCTAGAAATGTAGTTTGTTTAAACCAACTAAATATTCTCTGTTTCAGCTTTCGTATTTTTTTTGATATAATTATGTCATTTTCCAAAGTCAAATAAACATTTATAAAATCTTGGATTAAAAACCATCTTCATCTGTTTCTTTTCTTCTGAACAGCCAGCAGGAATGTTTGGCTGCAAGGGAGAATAATTATGTTCCTTATTTGCAAGTAAAGGTTAAAGTTGTTATTACAATTACTATTAGTCAATAACATAGTTAATAGTAAAAATATTAAACCAAATACATAAGAAAATTTTATGGTGTAGGTAATACACCAGTTGTTTGTTTGTCTTTATGACACACTGGCTGTTCCAAAGAAACAGAATAAAAATGTTATGTAGCTCAACTTCAGATTAACACACTTGAAACATTTTGTACATTTTCAAAATGAGCCATTGTAACCGAATCTGCATTGCTCACCAAAAAAGCATTGATCAAATTCTACTGTTGCATAAGACAGCAGTAATTGTGCCATCTTTCCTCAGCATCTGTAAAATAAGAAGATAAAAAAAAATATTCTTTATCCTTTAAAGTGCTTTAACATGTATAAACATGTCATACATATATAAACCTATTTGTATTGTCCACATGAATTGAGAACATCTTGTTCATGTGAATTCCAGGATAACTCCTACTTAACTGTTCAGATCTGAATTGAGGGCCAGTAAATATACTTTCTGAGCAAATAAATGGAGGAAATTTTAGTAAATATTTTTCATTATTATGTCTGTCTCTCTACATACAGCAAAAATATTTTCTAGTATTCTGATAATATATTTCTGTGTTCCTTAATCAAATAGATTTGCTAACATTTTTATTTATTACAGCCAAATTAATAGAAAGATGTTAATGTTGTATTTAAGTAAAACCAAAACAGAGAAGAGAACAGTTCAGTCTTAAATGTGCTAAAAAATACTTAGCAAAAGGCATCTACACCCTACTTAAATATCACAGGAAAAAAATCTGGCAAGTATAAACTGAGGACAATTTTATAGTCTCATGAAATGTTTATGCATCTTGCAGCTCAAATTAGAGTGGCCAAAAAACATGTATGCTTTTGCCTCTGAAACACTTTGTTTTCTCCTTGAGTATTTAAAAGTTATTATAAGCCCCAAAAGCACAGAAAACCTTCCTACCTGCCCCAATAAATAGCAGTAAACAGCTAAAACAAAAATAAAATAATCACGACATTTCTATTTTGTTAAAAGAAAAAGTGAACCTCTCGTTGGGATGATCTCAACCAACAGATGTAACCCAAGTATCTAGAATAGAGATAAGTAGTGTTTTCATCTTCAGGATGGGAACCTCCCTCTCTGTAAAGGACAAACACCAGACCTCCAATGTATTAAGCAACTGGTGCAAGTTCCTAAATACTTTGCAACATATGTCAAGCAACTCAGCATAAAGTTTTAGCATTGTAGTAATTTCGTGAACTTCACATGCTTAGAAGCCTATGGGCAGTTACCATTACCCCAGGATATGAGATTTTATAACTGCAACAGGGACAACATACTTCCTGCACAGCTTCCTTTTATGTAGAATCTGCTGAGGTCTCTGCAAAAGTCCCAGTGAGGTCTTCTTATTTGAGAATGGTTAATTCACTGAATTCTTCGTGTCCTCAGAAGAGGTTTGTGTGACCAAAAAGATAGCCTTCTGTGATGGCATAACTAGCTGGGTGGATAAAGTGACAGAAGTGGATGTCATCTACTTTTATGTCAGCAAGGCTTTTGCCACCATCTCCCACAACATCATCATAGGCAAGCTTAGGAAATGTGGGATAGATGAGTGGACAGTGAGGTGGACTGAGAACTGGCTGAATGGCAGAGCTCAGAGGGTTGTGATAAGCAGTGCAGTCTAGTTGGAAGGCTGTAGCCAGTGGTGTTGCCCGAGGATCAGTAATAGGTCCAATCTTTTTTTCAATATGCTCATTTGTGAGCTGGATGAAGTGACAAAGTATATCCTCAGCAAGTTTTCTGATGATACAAAACTGGGAGGAGTGACTGATACAACAAAAGGCTGTTCTGTGATACCTGAAAATGCTAAAAAAAGTTCAAAGAAGGCAAGTGTAGGGTCCTGCACCCAGGGAGGAAAAAACCCAGGCAGAAGTCAGGGGTTGACCTGCTGGGAAGCAACTCTGCAGAGAAGGATCTGGGACTCCTGATGAACGAGAAGTTAAGCATGAGTCAGCAGCGTACCTTCATGGCCAAAAAGGCCAAACAATATCCTGGGATGCATTAAAAAGAGTGCAGCCTGCAGGTTGAAGAATGTTCTCTTTCCCTTCTACTCTGGTAAGACCACATCTGGAGTGCTGTGTCCAATTCTGGGCTCCCCAGTTCAAGAAAGACAAGGAACTACTGGAGAGAGTCCAGTGGAGGGCTATGAGGATGATGAGAGGACTGGAGCATCTCTTTTATGAGGAAAGGATGAGAGACCTGTGTCTGTTTAGCCCAGACAAAAGAAGATTGAGAGGGGATCTTAACAATCGTTACAAATATCTAAAGGGTGAATGTCAAGAGGATGGTTTCAGACTCTTTCCAGTCATGACCAGTGACAGGACAAGGGACAATGGGCACAAACTGGAACACAGGAAGTTCCATGTGAATATAAGGAAAAACCTTTTCACTCTGAAAGTGACAGAGCACTGGCTCAGACTGCCGAGATTGCTTATAAGGAGTTTCCTTCTCTAGACATACTCAAAACCTGCCTGGATGTGATCCTGTGCAATCTGGTGTAGGTGATCCTGTTTTATCAGAGTGTTTGGACTAGATGGTCTCCACTGGCCCCTTCCAGCCTTTACCATTCTGTGATCCCATGTGGAAGGTAGGAGTAAAATCAGCTCAACTATACCTTTAAAACTTACATGTTAGGTGCTACTGAATTCATTACACACATCAGTATGTTTCTGCTATATAAAATACATGTACTGAGTACCTTTATGATTCTTTTAAAAAGACTGGAGTGGGTTTTTTGCAGTCTTACGAAACACTGACTTTGTAAATGTAATAAAAATGTACATTTTGTTTTGGGCTTTTCCTGTTTTGGTACTCTAGATTAGAAGACTGATCTCATGTTTTCTAGTTACTATGGCTTCATAGAGTTTCTGTGAGTTACTTGATTAATTAATTTAATACAATAAAAAAAGAATGCAAAGCATTGCAGAGGTTTGATAGTGTGATGGCAGTAGTATTTAGTTTGTGTAGATCAATGTAATTGGTGGTTAACTACCTGAAGTAATTACAATTTGAGATAACATTTTCATTTTTTTTTTCTGTGTGAAGGCAAAGGTAAAGGTGAGCAGTGACAACACATCTTTATCCTCTTGTACGTGGTTCGTATGTGAGGTCACTTAGTGAGAGGTAAAGGAGCTACTGTCAGGTGGCTGCTACACTGTGTCTTGGAGAGGAAAGTTGCAGGCTGATTCTCAAAGCCAGAACCAAAATTAAAGTATCTACAGCAATGATTCCTAGATCACAACCCACGCCCCCCATGCCCCTGGCCCTCCCTCCTATCTATTTTTTAATATTCACAGTGTTTCCAGTTAAATGTTTTCTTACATTCCTAGTGCTACAGGGCCAAAAATCCAAATGTGTAAATTTTCTGCTGTTTTCTCTCTCTGAAGTTTGGATATGAGGAGGTCAGATGAAGAGTTTGAATGCTTTTGTCTGAATTAAAAATTTTCCAAGTTACTTGAAGACTGACCACTGTGGAGTTTTCCATGTTAAAGGGGAAATAATTAGAAATGCAAAATGAAGAAAAGTGAGGTAATATAGATTTTGTTATTGGCCAAATATCAGTGTTTTAAATGTTTGTTTTTATGACTATATTATTTTAACTTCAGTTTGTAGTCTAAATAATCTAAGTCTACAAGCTTTGCCAATGATGATGTTTCTATAAAGCACCATAGCATCTATCTTAATGTAATTCACTGAAACTCTTTCATTGATCCTTATTTTGAGATCTGTACTCTTTTCCAGATATTTATTAGGGTGTCTTTTTTATTTTGGCATTCTTTAAAAGGAAAAGAAACACTGAATATTCTATTCTATATGATCATCAGATAGAAGTAATTTGACACAGCTATCAGTACATAACTGTAGACAAACAAAATGTGGTATTTTGCATCTGTCAAACAGATAAATATTTTGCATTATGCAATATAAACAACAGTATTATTTTCCTGCAGTGCAGAACTTTGTCTGCTCATTCTGATATTGTGGCTCATGCAGCAAAATTATTTTTTTCTTTTTTTTTTTTTTTCTATGTTTCTCGGTGTTTCTATATTTACTCATAAATGACTTCTAAATAGATTGTTTTGATAGCCTTGTGTTGTTAAAAAAGACTTTTTTCAAACAGCTAACTCTGTGTGTGATTTGAAACTTGATCTGAAGGGAAAAGAGAGGCAATTAATCAAATATTAAAAAAACAAAAAACCCTGAAATAATCTTCTCTACTTTATAACCATAATGGCAGAAAGTTCAATATTTCTGCTCAAACAAAAAGGCTGGTAGATATATTTACTAAAGGCCTTATGATATTTGCAGTAGACTTTGCAGAAGAAAACATTTATAAAACCTTCACAGTGTCTGGCAGGTGCCATGAATTCTCACAGGAATTAGCGTTATTCAGATATTGTCTTTCATTTGAACTTCAAACCCTTTTTTTTTTGAAAGAGCTTTTTTAATAGGTTTTGGAAATGAAAACCTTTCTATTTGTGTCATTATAATACCTGCTACAAAATTACTTTGGGGAGATAAATTCCAGTAAAACTGGGGAGGGAGCGGGAGAGGAGGTAGAGGTATAAATATAGTGTGAATCACTCAAAGAACTAAAAAGCATGGTCCTGGCCATGTTTCCTTTCTTTTTCTTTGTGGAATAAAGAAAAGACAGATATTTTCCAGTATTTCCATCCTTCAATATCTAGTCCCACAGAGACCTTATTGTGCAAAAATTAGGCAAAATATTAGTTCAAAATATAAGTTCAATATAAAGGAAAATATAAGTTCAATAAGAATTAGTCTTAGCAAAAAAAAAAAAAAAAAAGTTAAGAATTCCACTTTGAAAGTGAAAAATAAGGTCTAAAGAAGAGAGACTTAACGGATTTACACTGCAAAGTGTAAGGTCTTGCACTTGGAATCCCAGACATATATACAGACTGGAAGAGTTCCTTGAGAGTAGCCCGGCTGAGAAGGATCTGGGGAGCGGTTCTGATGGACAAGAAACTTAACATGAGCCAGCAGCATGCCCTTGCAGCTTGGAAGGTTAATGGTATCCTGGGCTCCATCAGAAGAGGGGTGGCCATCAGGGACAGGGAGGTGATTGTCTCTCTCTACTCTGCTCTTCTGAGGCCCCATCTGGAGTCCTGTGTCCACATCTGTGGTCCCCAATACGAGAAAGATGTGGAACTGTTGGAGAGGGTTCAGAGGAGGGCCACAAAGATGATTAGAGGGCTGGAGCACCTTCCCTATGAAGAGAAGCTGAAGGAAGCCCACATGAAATACAGTTTTGGTTTACCACTTCTATAGTCTACAGGAGTTTGGCAAACTTTCAAGAAATAAATATAGGACAGATTTTTTGAATAGGACCTAAATAGAAAAAAAGGAAATAAGAAGTAATGTAATGAAATGTGAATATTAAAGTATTTTCCCTGCCTGAATCACTAATGAAATAGAAAATTTGCTTTAATATGTCTTTTTAATTTTTTTTATTAAATTCAAAGAATGAGTTCTGCTATTTCTAATACCAATTTAAAATATTAGTTCCTCCTGGAGTTTTATGTTTGTTTTCGATCTATTCAACAATGCAGACCAGTGAAAAATGACTGAGTAGAAGAGAACCCATAGTTTATTTCTTTCACTTGCATATGCTACATAAACTTATATAGGTGAGGAAATTAAAATAGTGTGAGGACAGCATTATCTTCTAAACTATATACACTTTCTGGTCATTTACCTGCATGCAGTATTGTTTATATTAACCACTCATCTGTATGAAACCCTTTCAGATCCAATTTGAATGAATCTGGAGGATTTCTCTTATCTGTCATAACACAAATATTTTCAAAGAATGCTTTGTAATTAAGCATGAATTCCCCTGTCTGAATAGCAATCCTAAATTAAACTGTGCTTTTGCAGGTATTTCTCCAAGCACTTTAGAATATAGAATATTTCCAAGCATACACTTTACAACTGTTTCACTGATCAGTCTGGAGGTTCCTGGTTTTCTTCTTCTGCCCTTCCCCCTTTCCCTTTAATAATGTGTTCTAGAAAACATCCTTCTTTTCAAAGATTTATGCTAAAAAAAAAAAAAAAGGAATTCAGGTCTGCAGACCTTGTATGGAGACAAATGCAGACCCAAATTAAGAAACTTTTCATATTTTTTCCACTTATTTTAGCATGCAAATTGGAGGGGGGTTTGGGGATATCTTTTTGAGATTTGCCTGTAATGACAGCAAGCCATTAACATGACATTTATGCTTTCTTACAGGCTTTGTAAAATACCCCTTTAAGTTTAGAATTGTACATAAAATTAATAACCAAAAAGTTCCAATTTTAGAGGTCCAAGCTAAAATGGGAAAAAAGAAAAAAAAAGAGGAAAAAGAAAGTGAACTCAGTTGATTTTATTATTCACTTAATTAATTGCTGCACTCAGTGACTATTTCTGAAACAAAGTATTTTTCTTCCCTTTAAAGTGGAAGTATTTCCAGGTAAAATTTTAATAAAAATTAAAACACAAAAATTTGCTAAATAAGTGGCCAAAAAAGGAAGCATAATAGACTAGATTCATTTCTGAATTTTCTCTTTAGCTACATGTAGTCACATGAAGTCCTCCTTAATGACACTAACCAGAGTGCAAGATTGGTCCCTGAAGAGCTGTAAGAAATATCATCACTGAGCAGTGAGAGATTTCCTGGGGTTTTTTTTTTTGACACACTTATTTCTAAAGAATCCCTGATACATTATTGACTCTTTTTTAGAGCTATGTATTCAAAACTGGGGGGAAGGACGGGTGGAAGAGAGAAAAAAATTAATCCTTATGTCCGATATCCTCTGCTTACTGCTTATTTTATCACTCTGTACTTTCATTTCCTGCTTTGACAGGCTTCAGGACAATTCATATCCTTCTTTCCTTTTAGATGCCCTTTTAAGAACACTTTTCTTATACTAATCAGGCTAAAGTTTTCATTTCAACTCTCCCAGTAAATACTAATTAGACAAGCTTCAGAACTTTTTTTCACTCTAAATAATCATGGGGAAGATCTATATCCTAAGCTTAAGGCCTGCCAAACTAATTGTAGTGGGACTGCACTTGACTATAGAGGTTTTCCCACTTGGATGCTTGTGGAGAATGAACGTATTAAATATACAGCATGGAAATCAGTTAGTTGCAGAAAACTGGCAGTTAACTTTTTAGATCTTTCCAGATTATAACAATCTGTCAATTTTTTTTTGTGATAATCAGTTGATATAACTTCACTTTTTGCTGTTAATTTATGAAAGAGAATTAAAAAATTGTTTTAAAAAAATCATCTGTGAGGAAGGGAAAAGAATGGATAAGAAAAACAAACGCTCCTGCATGCACCATTTACCATAAGTGGTGTGAAGTTGTTCTGAATTATGCAAGGCTGAATCTGTTGCAGGGTACTGAACATGAAAATTCCCTTAATGACACTAATGCCCAAGAGCTAAAATATTAGATTTCCCAGAGCAGTGAAGGAAATCTGTAATATGTGGCATTTCCTCAAACAGCCATAATATAAGGAATTTTAATAGGATAATAATGAGAAAATATGTGAATAAATCTGGGGATATAAAGAAAAGTTAGATGTAATATTACACTATACAGAATTTTGCCCCTCATTAAATAATGGATCCAGTGCAAAAAATACAGAAGAATTAAATGTCAGGCCCATTATAACACACTGGGCACTTTTATTAAAAAACAGGTATTTGTATTAAATATGGAGCATTAGTAATACGGCTTATCATGATGTATTTATTTTTTTGCTGTTGAGCATTTCAATAAAAAGCACCACATTTATGTAAACCTATGCAGTTTTGACTGCAGGAATAAATAATGTACATGAAAATTTGAGTAAATGGGTTTTAGGAAACAATACACCATTTTAGTATTTTCACAATAGAATGCTATTATTTACAAAATAGTTAAAAGGAAATAAATGAAATATTGTATCTTTATGTTTGCATAGTGTATACCACAAATTTTAGGGTGTGAAATAAAACATCCATTGTATTAAAATGAGCAATTAATTCCTTTGGTGTGTGCATGTGACAGAATTTATTAAAGACTTTTGTTTCCATAAAAGGTAAAAAAAATCATAGGAGCAGGTGGGAGCCAGAAAGTTGTTTTGTTGTATCTAGAATGGAAAGAGTAGTCTAGATGTAAGTGTTGCCTTGAAAGATAATCTTTCTGTTTGGTATTTCTGATGTCTTATTTTCAACATGTGTGCTGTTTTTTCACTATGCTGCTGCAACAATTTGTCCCGTTTCTTAAGTCAAGCCCAGTAAACACTGAAAAAAATCCATCAATTTTTCTCAAAGGAATGCACAATACATACAGAGTGCTGCTAGCGTTTCAAACAATTGTCAGCAGCTTGGATTTCACGCCATAGTAAACAATTTTGAATCTTCTTTTCTCTTATGTTGCATAAATTCTAAATTTACATCCTGCTAGGTGATCTAGTTTACATTTTCCCCTTGGTTTTTAAACTCAGTTTTGTATGCAGAAAAGATAATTTATTCTCTGGTGTTCGTTACTAGTTTACATCAATACAGGACAAGCTATTGTAGTGGATATATATCTAGTCTAAATCTAAATGTCTTAGTCAACATAACTGAACAAGACAGAAGATGGGAAAGGTATGAAATATCTATGAGCTTCCTTTGCAGACATACTGTCAGAGTTCACCTTGGTTTAGATATTTTCATTCTTTCTGTGAGATGAGAAAAGCCTTGCTATTTGACTTTAAATATAATTAAAATTTATTCTTCTTGTAATTGTTTTTTCATTGTAATTACAAATTGTAGTATTTGTAGTGGTTATAAATTGTCAGCCCAGCTTGACTACGTATGCCTTGTTGCTCAGGTTCTTCCATTTTGAAGATACTGCCCAATTCTTTTAGCCCAGTTTTCTTGTAGGAAGCCTACTCAAAGCTTTGCACTTCAGTGACTAAGAAATAATAGTGCTTAAAAGGAAACAGGCAGGACCTTTGTCTATCAGCCACAGTTTGAAGATCTGCTTCAAAGAGACTATAAGACAAGAGCACTTTGTGTGAATACACTGATGTAGCCAGTCACAAGCTAAGAGGAGACACCGCTCTAACCAACCTTTGCTTTCTCCTTTGGAGTGTGCCACAGTTTTATAACAGTCCTGGAAGAAAGTTGAGGAGAGTCAATTGCCCAAAAATTATTTTCATGTCAGAACAACATCATACTTCCTGCTAGGCATTAGTCAACAATAAACTACTAAGACCTGTTGCACCTAGATTCTTTGCTATCAGTTGTACATGTAAATACATGTACGTGAATGGAGGCAATGCTTCAGGATAAAAGATACACACTTGGTCACCAAAGGAAAAAGGGTCAGTTTTCACTGACTAAAGAAACTTTTAGAACAGTAGATTTTGAGTAATCATGTAAATTAATATTTCCGTGATTTCTGCAGAAGGTATCACCTGTAAGATTCAGAATTAACTATTATTTTGGAACTGACTGAAACCTCTTCCTTCAGACTTTCCTAAAGATAACATGGTTCACGCACACCTGTGTGAGCACACACACACATGCAGACATGGACATGCACCAGGATTCCCCGGGCTAGTTTGGGAAAAGTATTTTGGGAAAAAAAGAGTGATTATCAGCTTTTTTTTCCCACTGGTGCCAACCTGAGGACTATACTGACACAGCACAAAGTAGTGAAGGTATTACTGGAAGCTGAAGACTCCAAGGAGCATTTTGGTCCTGCTGGCCCACTTTTAATTCTGATGTTTATTTCTGTTTGGGTTTTGTTGTGGTGGTTTTTTTTTTTCCACATTCATTAGTGCTAGAGACAGGGCAATCATCATTAGCTCTGTCTGGTTAGTGTTTATGTGTTAAGTGTTGGCAATGGGAAAAGAATAAGCATAGTCTCAAAAGCTATTCCATCAATCACTGCTATGGAAGTCTTGTGCTGTGTAGCACATGATCAGTTTTGATATAATCTTCATCTACTATCAAAAGGAGATGATGTCTTTTGTTTGTCACTCAGTCCAACTGATCTTATCAAACAAATTTGTCTTTGCCTATTAAGGCGCTGCTGTGGTACCTCTCAACTGTAAGGCAAAAATCTTCACCTACTGAAAAAAATATCTCGACACCAAAACCAAACAAAAAACCTGATAATTCTAATTGTCTGTGATGCATTAAAATATATATTTCCTAAATCACTTAGAGAAAATGACAAAAAAAAAAAATGTTGTTCCTCTTCTAGATAGCTATTATAATGGTCTTCTATAATTGTTTTCCTTAAGTATATTAAGCAGAGGAGGTATTTTGGTTGTTATGACAGAGAACCATAGTTATTTAAGAGCTGTATTCATAAGACATAATAAAGAATTAATCTAAAAGGAAACGGAAAGAGAATAAGAACTAACCACCTGCTGTAATTATACTATCAAGACAGCTGTATAATTCACCACTTGTTAGGCTGTTTGACATGTTCTTCCCTTTTTCATCAGGATGTTTCATGGTGATATTCTCTATTAGGATTGATAAGAAAAAAAATGGTGCTGTGATAATAATAAATATTTTAAAATATTATCTTTCCAGTGTCCCATTTTCTCATCAGCAGGTCCTGTGACCCAGCTGTGAAGATTCAGTTGCTTGTGTATCAGTCTGCAATGACCCACATTTAGAACATGACCACCAACCTATCCTCCATTTCTTTGGTTTTAATTAAGCATTTAAAAAAAAAATAATTAAAGTCACTTTGTGATGTGTTAAAAACCAAAACCAATAACACCCCCCTCCCAAACCAAACCCACAAGCAACAGAAAAATCATAAAAGCAATTGTATTGACACAACTGAAGTGGAAGTAACTACCTGGAAGGAAGCTGGAAAAAAGCTGCTAAGGGTAAAAATTAGTCAGTCCCATAATAAAGAACACACAATCATGGTCTTTTACTACTTTGATTAAATAAATTCTTACAGAAAGCAGGCGTACTATATCTAAGGAAGCTTTCTCAAGGAAAAAAAAAAACAAAACCAAACACCAAACAAACCAAAAGAAAACACAAGACAAACATATATTTAAAGTCATTATCTATAAAGAGACAGTGCTACTGTTCAGTGTTATGTTGTGTTACCTACTTCAGTCTCTTCTTTTTCTGAGTTCTTATACTCCTAACAACACAGCAACAAATGAAGGCTAGCTCTCCTGGGACTCTGTTTCTTAGCAGATTGAAAAAAAAATCCTAAATATATAGCTTTTTATTTTTGCAATTCTAACTAAGCAATAATCAGAGAAGTAAGGAGGAGAACTTTTATAGCCAATACTAAAATTAAATGCAAAAATGCTGAAGATGAGCAACAAGTGCTTGCATCTTTCTGATCTCTCCTTCCCTATAGTCCATTTTCTACAGAAATATAAAACCCATTTTCCACACACCATGAAGTCATAAAAGTTGCTGTAGGGTATTTCTGCTTCCAGGTAGTTGGAGCCTAAAGAAATTTTAAACCACATGTTTTGAGGCTTTGAGCTGTCTTTTGGATTAAGGATATTGTTTAGTCAGAAATTCAGTAACTGCCATGCTAAAAATGAGGCATTCCAATAAATTGAGAGAAGGAAGAGAACAAAGAACAACAACAAAAAAAGTCCCAAACCCAACTAAGTCAAGCCTCAAGCTACAAAAAGGGTTGGATTATTTTAATTTATATCTCTATTTGTTTGTGATGGATGATGTGGAAATGAACATCAGAGTAAATACCAAAGATGTTTATAATGTCAGAAACGTTTCTCTTTGGGTTTTTTTCCCCATTTTTTTGCTGAAATAAGTAGTCCTAGGAACTGCTGAAAGCTGTAGTGCAGTCAGCTACCTGAGTAGAGACTGAACTGCCAGCCCTTTGGCAGTTCCTTACTTCATTTATGCATATAAATTTCCTAAAACTGTGACTGTAATTAACCTTCTACCTATGCTGCAGGAGCCTATGTAAAACTGTCAAGGGCCATGAAGTCCTCACCTCAAATGTGACTTGCACAGCACCCAAACAGGTCCAGATCAGAGTATGTATTTATAAATTTTGAACAGGTCTACCTACAGGAGGTTAACAATTTCAGACATATTTCACACGTAACTCAGTTACCTATTTCTGGTCATGGATAGAAAAGGCTTTTAACAGACCGACAGACCAACAAAGTTTCAATGAAAGAAACTGCCATCAACATCCAAGTTAACCCCTACTATGTGTGCTCTCTTTTTGAACTAACTATAGCTCTGCCTTTACCCTTAACACTTGTATCATCTTCCCAATCCTTTCTGAAAAAGACATTTGGTTTTGAACCAAAAACACTTGCTGCACAGATCTCAGAAACTCTTCTGTCAAGAACTTGATGAGAATAGCTCCCTCAGTTCATCTGTAAGACAGCTGCTAAGGCAGGGCAAACTCTGACACACTGGATATCCCATACTTCTAAATAGGGTAATTTCTATGCTCCTGTTTACCCAATGGTTCAACAGCAGTTGAGTCAACACAGTACATAGGTACGAAGTAGGTAGGTAGTCACACATCAGAGAGGCAGGAGTAATTACCTCTGGGTAGTGGTAAAAAGAAATCCCTTAAATCAGTTTTGCTACTAGAGGAAATTTGGGGTAACTATGCTTTAGAAAGGCATATCTTAATGTTGTAACTCAGTTTAATACAATCACTTGTAAGTAGCCCAGACAAAAAATGTCTAGGTCTGTTGCAGATAATGATTGAAGATACTATGATTCCTTGGAGGAATAATGCAGCAGGAGGCTAGTGAAAATGTCAAGCAGTGTATGGATTAAATGCAGGTGAAATGTATGACTGTGACTTGGGGTCATTCAAAGGTTGTGCTGATTTTATTTTTCCATCATTCTCAAGATCTTAATCAGAGTCAGAGTGGCCTCACATACTCCCTCACTTCAGAGCTTCAATGTCTGCCACCTGCTGCTTTTGTGCTTCAAAACCTTCTGAAATTTCAGATCACAGAAATGTGGAATATCCTCCCTTTGTTCTATTTTGAAAAGAAGTGTAGATCTATAATACACTACTTAATTACATAGTGAGGATACCAATCTGCCCTTTGAATAAAAAAATGCTTTCAGATCTTCAGTGAAGGGAAATAGAATTTATGTTGTATTTTGACCTCTGTTTCACACATCCATATTTGCAGATCTAGCATGAGAGAGGATTTGAGACTCAGCTCTCCTGTCACAACAGGATTATAGTGATGTTGCTGTACTGCCAATTCTTAACCCATGGTACATAAAGTTCAGAGTATCAGCTATCATGTTTTTGTTGTGATGAAACAGACAATGTTTATTTCTGATTTTGTGCATTGGTCGACTATAAGCTGAGAAACAGAGATAAAGGTACTAAAGTTCAAGAGTGCCCAGTTACAAAAGTTAGATTCTTTGAGTATGCATATAACACTCCAAGGGAGATATCCACACAACAAAAAGTAGCTTAAAGCCCTGAAGCATTGCCTAGACTGGTGTTTCTGTTTATTATCATGTTAAATTTCAGTAAATTAATAATTTACATAAATTCAATAGTAACTATCTGATGTTTTACCCATTTTAATTTTTATTGAATATTAATTTATAGAACTCTAAATTTTTCTATGCCCCTTTTATGTATGTTGTACATTCTAGGTCAAACATAGGAAGATGCCATAGACCACAGTAAGTAGAAATTACCAAGTAAGAGCTTTGGGACTTTTAATAACTATCACTGAATTCACCCTACATGGAATTTGAATTATAACTTATGTTTCTAGTACAACGAGGCTATCCCTTTATCTTAAATGTTTTCTCAAAGTGTAGTAACTTACTTTTCACCAATATCTCTTCCTTATCACTATCTAACTTTTACACAAGGCTTTAATATATTTGTTAAAGATATCAATTGCATAGAAGTACACTGACTGACAAGAGTATCAAAATTCAGAACACGTGATAGTTTTTTCTCCATTTTGGCCTCACATAGCTACAATTTGCGACTTCCATGACAACTGAAGATTTATTTGCAGAAAAAAAGAAGCCATAAAAACTAACCCACAAATATTTTGTTTCAAGAAGCTGCTCTTGTCTTCTTTGTTTGTTTGGTTTGGTTTGTTTTTTTTTCCTTTGTTGGGGGTGATCTCCTGGAATATACATTTTCTTCTGTGGGCGTGTTGCAGACAACAATATCAAGCAGTACAGATGTTCTGATCTCTTTCTTATAAATGAATTGTCTGTTAATTCAAGAGAAATGGTCTATCATTGTAAGAGGAATTGTTTCCACCCACTGCAAAGCAAACAGTCTTGTTTTCCCAATTATACACTAGATGTTCTGGTGCTTGCCAAGGCAAAAAAATATTGAAAACTTGTGCCTACCCTCTGTGCAACTAAAGGAAAACTTTGCAACTGTACTTAGTTGTTTGCCTGGGGCTGTACACTCCTATAGTACCCCCCATTCCTAATTCAACTAACAACATTAGTCAAATATATGCATATATATCCACGTATAAATACATATACATATAAAATGTACATTTATTCTGACAATTAATATATAAAAAGTAGAATTACTTTGAATTTTATATTAATAAGTATACATGTATGTACACAATATATCAGCAAAACTTTTATGTAGCAATCAGGAAAATAACTATGCATATATATAATTACATATACACATGCATATAAAATTAGCAAAAATAACTCTGATGCAGATTTTACTAGATAATTTTAAAATAATATTATGTCCTGTAAAAGCCCTATAAATAATATATTTGAACATTTTCATTTCCTATTGACACAGAATATGCACAATGATATTTTAGTTACCAGGGGACAGTGAAGCGCAGTCTGTGGAAAATTTTTAGCCATGTTTTTTAAGTCATACCTCCCACATAGCACAAATACCACCTAGGATGCCTCATGAGTGAAACGATATAAATATTATTCTGATAGGTTCTTTCTTCTTTTACTAAGGATGCATGCTGCACTTTTGCCTTTTTCATATGCTACAGAGTATCATATTGGGCTTTTTTTGCTAAACACATCAATTTCCTGTATTTAAGTGACAAATCTTATGTTGTTTTTTCTTACATGAAAGCAGCCTGAGTCAGATTGATGCAAGGGATACTGAAATCTCAAGTCAATAGCAATTCCAGTTTAAGGAGTATCTCAAATTATATAAAGAAGTGTTTTAACTGACTGCATGCAGTTCCTTCTTGTGGAATTCAATATAGATGGCATGATAGGAGGCATTAGTATAGCCTTGTATTTCCAGAGGACAGACTTTGGCCTTTTTTAGGGTGTCTGACTGACAGAGTCCCTTGGGAGGCAGTCCTGGAATGCAAAGGGGTCAAAGAAGTCCAGACATTCTGCAAGTACATGATCATAAAGTCACAAAAGAGGGCTGTCCCTATGTGCGGAAAGACCAGAGAGCAGGGAAGAAGGCGAGTCTGGCTGAACAGACAGTTTTGGCTGGAACTCAGGAAAAAAAGAAAACAGCTCATGACCTTTAAAAGAAGGGCCAGGAAACTCAAAAGGACTACTAAGATGCCATGAGGTTATTCAGGGAGAAAATTATAAGCGCCAAAGTCCAACAAGAACTTAATATGTGGTTATTGCCATAAAAGATTATAAAAAAAATGTTTCCATAAATACATTAACAACAAACGGAGGGCTAATGAGAATCTCAATTCCTTATTAGATGCTGCAGTGAGAAACATAGTGGCAAAGGATGAGGAAAAGGCTGAGGTACTTAATGACTTCTTTACCTCAGAGTCTAATGGACTCTGTTGTTCTTGGGGAACCCAGACTCCTGAACTGGAAAACAGGGATGTGGAGAAGAATTAAACATCAAGAGGAAAAGGTTAGTGACCTGCTACACAACTGACAGAAAGAAGTCTCTGGGGCCTGATACGACCTGCCCAAGGCTTACAGAGGAAGCTGGCAGAAGTGCTCACCAAGCCACTTCATGTCATTTATCTACAGTCCTGGCACACCAGGAGGAACCAGTTGTTTGGAGGTTTGCCAGTGTAATGCCCATGTACAGGAAAGGCCAGAAGAAGCATTCAGAAACCTACAGGCCTGTCAGCCTGGCCTGGGTGCTGGGGAATGTTACGGAGCAGATGATCTTGAGTGTGATCACACGGCATGTACAGGACAACCAGGGGATCAGGCCCAGTCAGCGTGGCTTTGTGAAAGGCAGGTCCTGGTTGAATAATATGACCTCCTTCCAACTACCTGAAATGAGGTTGGAGCCAGCTGGGTGTCAGTCTCTTCTCCCAAGTGACAAGCAATCGGAACTTGAGGAAATGGCCATACGTTGTGCCAGGGGTGGTTAGATTGGATGCTAGAAAAAAAAAAATTCTTTATCAAAAGGGTTATCAAGCATTGGAAAAAGCTGTCCAGGGAAGTACTTCAGTACTCTCAAGTACTCTCTGAATGTATTGGAAAGATATACAGACATGGTGCTTAGCGACATGGTTTATTGCTGTATTTTGCAGTGTTAGGTGAACAGTTGGACTTGATGATCTTAAAGGTTTCTTTCAAACTAAATTATTCTGTATTTCTCTGATTATCAGCCACAAGAGTTCACAATATAATTCTTGGTCCTCACGTCACACTGTGCAATGCAAATCTTGATCAATAATTTCCATATGTTCTATTAGATTCTACCTTTTCTATGTGTTGTTCTGCACAGTCAATTTTGCCTGGAGCACCTCGGTCTGAAACAATATAGGTATTAAATTTATTCATCCAACATCCCCTCGTCTGAGTACTACTATTTCTCCAAATGAAGAGCTGGTGTGATGTCCTACTTGAATAAACTAGTATTTGTATTTAAAGGAAGAGCTTTAGGAAAAACTAACCCATCCTTCTTCACATCTCTTTTGTACATCTTTTCTTCTCCTACATTCTTCTGCTATGCTAAATATTTGGCCCCTGACCTTGCTACTTCCGAAATAAATGTAAACCCACAAATATTCTGATGCTTTTCTGTTATATTTCCAGAACAAATAAAAAATGACAGATATTATAATAAAATCTGTCATATTTAGGTTCAAAACATGCATAGATAGGAATTCAGAATGAAGAAGAGAACAGATTAAAGGGAAATAAATTGCCAGATTCCTGGCAAATAAAGATCTCTGAATCAAAAGAAGTTCCTTCTTCCTCATGTGTTGTTTCACACAAGGTTATTTAAGTTGACTTTCAAACGTTCTCTGAGATGTGTGGCTTTTGCCTCCCTAAGCAGGAAGAGAATGTAATTCTGGGCGGCACCTTGTTTCTTTAGTCTGTTAAAATACCACGACTGGCACTTAGAGAAATAGAATCTAAGTGCAAGAAAGATAAACCAAGTCTAGAACAATAATGTATCTTGGTTTGGGGTTTTGGTGTTGGGGTTTTTTGTGTCTACAAAAAATATAGTTATAAAAGTTTGTATTGTTTGAGACTTCCAAAAATTAATTAAAAAGAAAAAAAAAAGAATAGGAGAATTTAGAAAAGTTTAAGGTAAGTCCTATGACATTTTTATACACAAGAAGATTTGATGCCACAATAGAATGATAACGTAATATTTAGGATTATGCTCCTGTAATCTTAAATTTTCCTCTATAATGTACTTAAGAATTAGGAATTAGGAATCTTGGAAGGTGTCAAATTCTGTACGTGACACATATCCACAGTTAAACAGAAGTGAGTGGAATTAAGAAATTTCATTTTTGTCCACAGCAATTTGAGATTTTTTTCTCCAAATGCAAGATTTCTAAAGCAGATTTGCTGGCAAGGTCGTCTTCTAGTACAATTATAATTAAAGGGCTAGAAAGGGAATAATGTCGATTCACTTCCTTAGGTACTAATTCAAGTATTTCTGTTTAGGAGAAATAACTAATATTCTTATATAGAAAGTAAATTTAAGAAGAGTAACAACAACAGCAAAAACAACGAAAGAAGTAC
Source organism: Hypotaenidia okinawae (assembly GCA_027925045.1). Classification (NCBI taxonomy): domain Eukaryota; kingdom Metazoa; phylum Chordata; class Aves; order Gruiformes; family Rallidae; genus Hypotaenidia; species Hypotaenidia okinawae. The sequence goes on along the minus strand of BSDF01000005.1, from coordinate 37,777,008 downwards.
TAAATCTTAAATATATTGCTGTAAACAGAAAACAATTTTCTGCTAATTCTGGTTTAAATTAATGGCATAAAATGTAAAAATCCCCAAACCAAACCAAACAAAAAAGAACCCAAAACAGACTCACATGTTCAGATGAAAAATTGTTATGGATTCAATCTTCTAGATTATTTTTGTGTACTTCGATCTCAGTTGAAAAAATTGTCATGTTTCTGACAGCTGCTGAAAAGCCATGCATTGATTTATTAATTCCATTCTTATAATATAATATTTTATTTGGTAGGATTACTTTTTTAAGGACATTAAAATATCATTTCCAGATGCTTTAGAGACAATGTAAATACTGTTGAAAGTCTGAACCCTCAGTTAACATTTAATGCATAGTTTAATTAGTTAATTATGTTTCACAGTCATTTCCCCAGTAGGTGTAAGACGTTTTAGGAATCTAGTGATCTTGTTTGATGGTTTTGCCCCAGCCAGCAGCTAAGCACCACACAGCCACTCACACATTTAGTCCCTGTCCTGGCAGTGGGATGGGGGAGAGAATCAGAATGGCAAAAGTGAGAAAACTCATGGGTTGAGATGAAGACAGTTTAAATAGGTAAAGCAAAATCTGTGTGCAAGCAAAGCAAACCAAGGAATTAATTCACCACTTCCCATGGGCATTCAGTCATCTCCAACAAAGCATGGCTTCATCATGTGTAACCGTTACTTGGGATGACAACTATCATCACTCCCAATGCTTCCCTGTCCTTCATTCTTCTTTCCCTAGCTGATCCTGGCACCATATGGTATGGAACATCCCTTTGGTCAGTTGGAGGTCAGCTGACCTATCTGTATCCCCTCCCGCTTTCACATACACCCTAAGCATACTTGCTGATATGGTGCTGTGAAAAGCAGAAAAGCTCTCTGTGTAAGCACTGCTCAGCAGTAACAAAACCACCCCTCTTTAACCATCACTGCAGCACAATTCGAAAACATAGCACCAGACCAGGTACTATGAAGAAAATTAAGCTTTTTCTTGTCTCTGAGAAATACTCACACTGAAATGAAAACAGCTCCTCTCTGTTAACTAGAGAGGAGCCAACAATTTTCCCATCATTTTTATTTTTAGTAAAAACTTCCCTGAGATGGTCTGTAAGTGTTGTTACAAGTGAAATTGCCTATATTTATTATTCCAATATAAAAAAAAATGTAGTTTCATTAATTCATCTTAATTCCAATTATTAATAAGTTTTGTCTCATAAATGAGAAAAAATAATCTTTTAAAATTATTTCAATCAATTTTATAGTTGTTTTCCGTGGCTACTTAACCTTGGCTGGAGGTCAGATGCTCACAAAAGTCTCTTTATCACTGGACAGGAGAGAAAATATCTATTGAGAGGCTTATGGGTCAAGATAAGGACAGGGAGATCATTCAACAATTAATGTCACTGGCAAAACAGACTCAACACAGAATGAAAAATACAGCATCTAATTTGTTACACTGAATGACACATTTTACACACAGAGCAACCAGAGTAGGATAATGAGAAATAAACCCAAATCTTACCCTCACCCCTCCCTTCATGGACATTATTTATGATTTCTCTCCCTTCCTTTCCCTCTCCCTTCCCGCACCCCCACAAGGTGTCACAGGGGAGAGACAGACATGGGGGTTTCAGTCAGTTCCTCATGAGTTGTTTTCCTTCTTAGTGGGGGGAGATTTCCTCACACTCTTCCCCTGCCCCAGCATGGATCCCTTCCATGGGGTGCAGTCCTTTAGGACCAGACTGCTCCAGACTTACTCCCCACAGAGTCACGAATTCCCTGCTACAGTGTGGGCTCCTCCACAGTCTGCAGCTGAAATCTGTATTCCTCATCATCTTCCATGGGCTTCAGAGGGACACCCTGCTTCATCATGCTTTTCTCCACAGGCTGCAAGGGAATGTCCTCCAGTGCCTGAAGCACCTCCTCCTCTACCCCCTTCTTCACTGACCTTGGTATCTGCAAAGTTTCTTACATCTTCTCATTTCTTTCCCTGGCAGCCTAAAGGAGCTGCTGGCAAGGTGTTATTCCTTCTTAAATATGTTATCACAGAGGTGCTACCACCATTGCTGATTGTCTCAAGCTTGGTCAGCAGCAGGCATATCCTTGAGAGAGCTGGAATTGGCTCTGTTGGATGCTGAGGAGGTTTCTAGCTTCTTGCCGAAGCAACACCTGCAGACTACACACACCACAAAACCCCACCCCACAGCCCAACCAACCCACCTTGCCATGCAATTGCTTCAGCAGCCAGTTAAATGTCAACTACTCAATTCTATGTTAGTACAGAGCAATTGTTGAGTGAATTCTCACAAATATTAGGACAAATTTACTTGCAGGAAGAACGTTGGTAGTTTTGTTTTGTTTGTTTTTTTCAGTGGGGATCACAGAATCACAGAACGTTAGGAGTTGGAAGAGACCTCAAAAGATCATCTAGTTCAACCCCCCTGCCAGAGCAGGATCATCTAGACTAAATGACACAGGAACACATCCAGGCAGGTTTTGAATGTCTTCAGAGAAGGAGACTCCGCAACCTCTCTGGGCAGTCTGTTCCAGTTCCCTGTCACCCTCACAATGAAAGTGTTTCTCCTCACATTCACTAAAGAAAGAAACACTAAAATTTTCTATGACTATGAGATCTCAATGAAATGGAGACTCATGACTTTAGACTATCACAGAGGTCAAAAGGAATGTCAGATTCATAGAAAAATCATTTAGCAGTACATAAATTGAAACATCTAGTTTTGGTTTATTTGAATTTGTCTTTTTATAAACCTTTTTTTTAATGTGCTATAGCTTTTATTTTTAAATGGAAATATTTTATTATCTTACTCATTTTTTCAATTAAAGTTTTTTTTTTTCATTTTACTGATTAATTAGAAAATTTTAAAAAATTAAGTAAAAAAAAGACATTTTTGAACAATTAGAAACTGTGAATTAACAGAAAATTCCAACACCACCCTATCAAAACATTTCTGTTAGTTTTCATAAAATATTTCCCCTTTCCAATGCAAGATGTGGATTTTTCCATATAGTACAAAAAGCTTCAGTTTGGGTTTTTTTTAAAAACTATATCAAAGCCTTTCATTTCTGGGATGTGATGAGATTTTTATGAACCTGAGTGAATTCAGTATCTATTGAGTTCACTTACTTCACAAAACAAAACTGATAAAGAATGAAATTGCCACCGACTTCATAAAAACATACATAACATTTATCAATGTACTGTACTGGTACCTGGAATTGGGTGATTCCACAATCTTGCTCACATCATCGAAATATCATAGTCACTAAGTAATTAATGTTTATACAGCATTTGACAGAAATAACAATTTGAGTTCAGATACTGATTATATTTTGAAGGGGATCAGTTGCAGTGAGACTAATATCTTACATGATCCGTGACTAAAAATGTCTGCCTTTTCTCTTTTATATAGATGGGTTTTTAGGGAGTTTTTTCCATACCTTTTTTATGCTAGAAAGAAAAAGAGACTATAAAGCCACAAACCATTGCATTGAGCTACGCTGGCTTGCTTGTATGTATGTTTGTGAGAGAGCATCTTGATTCTTACTGGATATCTCTACTTCCTTGTTCTCCTCAGTGTACAAGCAAAACAGCAAGCCTAATCTGACCCTTACATTAAAATTGCTGAGCCAACTCTTTCATTGAGAGATCAACACTTTCGGGAATAGAAGTGGCTTAGTGTACCTCAGTGAACAAATAATTTTTAGCCACCCTTTCTTACTGGAAAGCATATTTTAGGTGTGTAGAATTTACTTTCTGCAATAAAATAAAAATGAAGTAAAAAATGAGCAGTTATGTACAGTCAGAACAAAGGCAAGACCTTAGTCAATGCAAAGTAACATGAATTCCTTCCAATAGAAACTTGAAACTTTCACTTTGCTTATCTGGAGGTCAAAAAGTAATAGGTGTGTCGTGATATGTTTATAATATTACCAGTCATATGTCTCTGCTAGAATTTTCAACTTCAGAACCAACACTGAAGCCAAAGACACAGTGGAGAAGAGATCTCTACACAGTGGAGTAGTATCTACCTCTTTGAAAGTTGCTTAAATTTCACCTTGTGCTAATCTTAAGTGAATGATCTGCTACATTACACAAATATTGTTACTTTTTTCCCATTTTAAAAGGCGTGAAATGTGAAATGTACTGCTTAATAAAGCAGAGGCAAAGCTTTGTGTTTGTATTAATATAGATTACTTACGTGAAGTGAAAATGAAGAACATAAATCAAGATAGCTCATTACAAGTTTCTTGTTTTATAGTAATTTATCAGTTCTATTTCTGTTTTTTACTGTTCTATAACTAGCTTTCTGTAATTTATCCCTTTACTTACTATCTGAATTTTTTGTAAACATTGCTCAATTTTATACATGTTGAAGTGTTCTAAATTAATGCATTTTCCTTCTCTTCTCCATGACAGCAAGCATAAAAAGACATAGGTATTCCATAGGATCTCTAGTAAGCATGCTGTCGTCAGAAAAGTATTTAAGTAGCTATTTAATTTTTTGTAACTAGTTTTTATGATTAAAAAAATCCCCAACCAACTAAACAAAAAAAAAAAAAACCAAACCAAACCAAACAAACAAACATAAAATCAGAATCAGACACCTTCCCCACAAAATAAACCCCAAACATAAGATTTCTGAAATCTCCCAGGAAAAGATAGGTGGCTTGACAAACTCTGGGAAAACATTAATGTTGGTGATTGTTGCAGGCACAATTTCTGCATTATATTAAGTACCATCTGTTAAAGGGATAATCAGAATTCAAAAGCTTTTCTGTCTTTTTATTTGTATATCATAGAATCAGAGAATTACAAGGTTGGAAAAGACCTTTAAGATCATCGAGTCCAACCATTCCTGTTCTATGCTAAACCATATCCCTAAGTACCTCATCTACCCTTTTTTAAACACCTCCAGGGATGGTGACTCAACCATCTCCTTGGGCAGCCTGTTCCAGGCTCTGACAACTCCTCCAGTAAAACTTTTTTTCCTAACATCTAATCGGAACCTGCCCTGGCTCAGCTTCATACCATTTCCCCTTGTCCTATCTCCTGTCACCTGGCTGAAGAGATCATCTCCCACCTCTCTACAACCTCTTTTCAGGTAATTGTAGATGGTGATAAGGTCTCCCCTCAGCCTACTCTTCTCCAGACTAAACATCCCCAGCTCCTTCAGCTACTCCTCATATGATTTGTCCTCCAGGCTCTTCATCAGCCTGGCTGCCCTTCTCTATGCATGCTCAAGGACCTCGATGTCCTCGTAGTGAGGAGTACAGAAAATATATTCTGAGAGGCACACACAAACAGATACATACAAATCTATGTATAGGCACATATATTTGTGCTTTTCAATTCTCATTTACTCTATATTAATGGTTTTGAGAACTTACATAGTACAGTTGGTATTCGATCAGATTTCCACACCTGAATGAGCTTCATACATACAATAACAAATAATGCATGACAGCAGAATTTTTCTTGAGGGAAACGCACTTCTGTAGCAAAGACTTTGAATACAGTGTCAGTGTGTTAGACAGTGAGTTAGGCTTGATTTATATGCGAGTATGGGTATAATTTATGCTGGTTCCCATATTTACGTATGTGAAGGCCAGGTGTAAAAGCATAATATTTAGCTATTTTTTCAAGCAAGTATTTTGGGATGTCTTAAGACTGTTGAACACTTGTTAGAATTTAAATTACAAGGTTACTTCTCTTATAAATTTACTTTCTAATCCTATCCTACTAAGGTGCTGCTTTTTTGTTATAAATTTCTTTAAAAAAAAAAAGTTGACCTGTATTACCTCACATATTACCTAGTCAGACAAGCAGCTTAAACATTGAAATACAGTGTTAGCTCCTATTTTATATAGCATAAACTAACTGTGATAGAAGCCAATGTATTGTAAATCTTGTGACATTTCATAAGATTACTGAAGAAAAAAATGGGTGGGAAGTTAATTTTGATTGACAATCTTAATAATCATTAATTGATAGATAAATTTTCTATGTTTGGATCATCTGTCTTTCGAGAGAAAGTGATTGCCCATGGAGTGCAATGTAGACAGTGACTAATGGCATTCCTATCTTTACATTAGTGCTCTGCAACTTTAGATTTATTCTTTTAATGCATCGTTGTGTGATTCTTAAATAAAACAGAGAAAGCTTGGTCTGGAAATCTTTCCAGACTACTTATTGAGGAATGTGACATAGTTCTGGTTATCAATTTTTCCACTTGTGCAAAGATGTTTTTTAAAAAATTGTTAAAATTACATTAAACGGAATGTTTTGTGTTACTTAAATAAGAATCTTAAACACCACCTCCTCCACCCAAAAAAACGGCCAAACAAAACAAAACCAAAAATACCTATGTATTCTCTACTGGGACTAAAGGCTAGTCACCAAAAAAATTATTTAATTATTCAGTCTCTTTGGAAATCTATCTCAAGGCCATGTTTCTCTGCTTAATTATTGCCATACGTACAACAACTATTGTACATGTATATCTTTTTCTGAAAAAATATGAAAAATTAGTCCCACAAGGGAATTACAATTTGGTATTCATCAGACCTATTAATTAGACAGTTCAAGATCATCTAGAATACATTTTTGCTAGATTGAGAAACTGAACATTTTCACTTAGAAATTTATAGATATCGACCAGGGAAAGAAAGATGGTCAAATGCAACCTCCATTTTAAATTGTATTAAGCTGAAAAATTTTGGACTAGGAAAAAGTATGGGGATTTTGTCTGTTTGACAGCTCACCTGAATGAAGACATTTGTAAATGAAAAAACTTTACGAAAGCTCTCCTACTCTGTAAGATTACAGAATTCACATTAATGGAGTCAAGAGATACGACAAAAAAATAGCTGTGAATTGACTGATTGAAATATATAAGTTAAAAAAAGATTTTTTACAAGAATTCTGTGTTTTTTTAAAGATCTCATCTCATTCAGTTTTCCATAAAGTGGAAGCCTTTATTTTTTTTTTTTCCCAGGCAATATCTATCCATCACCAGTAAGCTTCAGATTAGAATATAAGAAATCATTAAAACTTTTTCTATATTTTTTTTTTTTTTTTTTTTGGGTTATATATAAAACAAAGCTGTTAATTGTGTTCATTTTTAATCATGCAACTTGTCTTCTCTATTTTATAATCCTAGCCTGGAGTATACTGAACACTTAGAAATAATAAAAAAAATAAACCAACCACCATACTCCCCTTTGGTTTGAGGCAGCTTAGAAAAGCAGTAGCATTTATGAATATTAAAAATCAATGGTTTTCTGCTAGTTCTCTTATTTGTGAATATCACGTAATTGTTGTGGTTTAACCTGGAAGGCAGCTAAACACCACACTGCTGTTTGTTCACATGCCCTCTGTCCTAGTAGAATGAATGAGTTAGAGAATTAGGAAAAAAATAATTTGTGTATTGATTAAAAAAATGTTTAAAAGTACAGAGAAATGAATGGACAATAATAATAATAAATAACAACAACAATAATAATATAAAACAAGTGATGCACAATGCGATTCCTCAGCACAGGGCATCAAGTGATACCCAGACAGTTCCTAAGAGGTGGGCCAGCTTCCTCTCCACTTTAGGTAATGAGCATGATATCATAGGGAATAGAATATCCCTTCACATGGTTTGGGTCAGCTCTCCTGTCTGTGTCCCCTTGCTCCCTCACTGCTTCCTGTGCAACAGTCCCCAGCCTCCTCACTGGCAGGGCAGTATGAGAACTGCAAGTCCTTAACTTAATTGTAAACACTGCCTAGCAACAACTAAAATATCAGTTATCCATGCTATTATCATAATAGCATAAATCCAAAATACAGCATTAGGAAGAAAATCATCCCAGAAAAAAAAAAAAATAACCAGGACAGTAATGATGTTTCTGATACTTCATGGTGACTTTAAGGTCTCTGCTACATCTCCTTTGTTTTGCAAAATTATTACATTAGACCTAGGCCATTTGCTCATTACACCAGACCATCATTTTGTTCAGGTGAGTTTTTTAAAGGACTATAAGTATTCTGCAAGAAAGAACGAGATCCTAATTCACAAGGACACTTACTCAAGATTTTCTGCTGACTCTTAACAGGAGAATTTCAGTGATGCTGTAGCAGAGAAAAGAATACATTTTAGTTAAGGAGTCAGTACAAATGCTTCTCCTTCTGCTCCTGTTTATTAGTTCTGTCTTCACACCAGTTTGCTTCTCCCTCAATTGTTCTAACAGAGTTTTTTGTGGGTCTGTGCTGTAAACCAGAAAGCTGAAAAGATTGGAGTGAAAAACAGTAACACAGTTCCTTTTACTAACCCTTTTTACATTTATGTAATGGTGCTAGCACTGAAACCTTCCCAGCCAACACTAGTTTTGCTTCAATTCAGAATGCTAACTCCATTTCAGAGGAGCAATAAGCATCTTCTTAAACGGGTTTCTCCTATGGAGAAATCTATCCTTGGAACAACACCCTGAGTAACTGTTCACCTCTGACAATACTGTCCTGTAAAGAAAAGTAATCATGAACTTGATTGCCCGCAATTGAATCTGATGATGTCATTTCTCTTACAAAGTAGGTGTGAAAAGCTAAACTTATGGTCTGGCAGCGTTTTTATACCTCAGTTTTCTTAGGGATAAATGGCTGTACAACTTGTATTTGTAATAGAGAATCAATTGTGTTGTGTTACTATGTGCTATGAAAACCACAACATGCAGGTTGCATTGTGCTACCTCCTCCTGAAAAGTAAACATATTGTGAGGTTTACTGTACCAAATTATATCCCTTTGTGCCTCTGACTGGTATGTGTAGAGATCTATTATTTGTATGGCACAACAAGAAATCAGCAACTGAACAGCAGTGTGCATATTGATGACACTATTTATGCCTATGATTATTAGTACTAATAGTAAAATACTTTCTGATAGTGTGGGGAAAGGGTGTGGGGAGGAAGTGTGGAATCAGGCAGGAATATATTGTTTTTTTCTGAAGTAACATCTAATAATATTTTTGTCTTCAGCTCAAAGTATGAACTCCAAAACCTTGGCTTTAGTTCCTCACATAATTAAATTAATTTTGGTGTAACATAATTATACATTTCCAATTTGAGCTGAATTTGAATACCAGCTATGGTAGCTCAGTGTAAAGAATGGGCAGCTTAGGACTGAAGAAGCCATAATGAAATGCTATCTGTCATATGCAATTCTATGAATGTTTACTGAGCAGCACTTGACCTAAAATACAGGTGAGTATCTAAGATGGATTTCCAGCTCTTTATGAAGGGGTCCCTGTAGCATAAAAAAGAAATGTTCAGGCTGATTCTCAGAAGAAGAAAAAGAAACAATATAAAATTTATTTTGAAATCTTTCTCTCTCTTTTTTTCTCACTCCATCATAGCTTTTCTGTGTTTACGTTTCAGATTTCATTATTGGGATTTTGAAGTGCCTACTTTGAAAAGGTTTTGGTTTTGACCAACATACTTGTAAAGCATATGACGTGAAACTATATTCTAGTAAACAATGCATTGATATGGTAAAACTGAAAGTATAAGTTCGTACAATGTTTGAAAAGACATAACTGAAAGAAGCAGTTGGCCCCAAGAAACTAACTAACCAACTAGCTAAATTAGTAACTATATTTGAAGACTGGAATATGACGGAAGAAGGTTGGATTTTTAATTTCAATGTCACCTTTTAGGGAGGGCAAAGAAGACAAAGGCTATTAGATCACAGCTTTTCTCAATGATTTTCTTATGGTTTGTTTCCAAACAGTAGTGAAGCTTTCAAATAGTTGCATTTTTGTTGAGTTTAAGTTATCTGAACTAGACTACAGTTGCTAATTTCATGATTTAGAATTTTTGTATGTTCTCTTTTCAGGAACAGGCCCTAGTTACCCTGGTTAATAATCTCTTAGCAGTGTCCTGGCCAGTGCCTATTCTGCAGTGTTGTTACCATGGAGTCTTGCTGAGAGGAAAAAAAAAATTCTTAGTATTATTTTTTTAATTGTTTTACTTCAGAGCACTTCTAATGGATAGTAACTTGTAGTATCCTGCACATTTCTTACATGTAGAAGAATTTTTTCTCTTCTATTAATCTTTTGCTGAAGAGGAGAAAGAAGAGAAAGCAGCATTGAGAGTAACAGCAATAGTTTATGGTCTGACACATCAGCTCTTTCTCTGAACTGCTGTTGAATTCATAATTATCAGTGAGACTGGAGCAAGAAAATTAAGGGTAGTAATAATATTCCTGGTTTCTATTTTGTTTTGAAAGAGTATATGTGCTCCCCAAAGGCACACATGGCCAAACAAACTTTTGTTTGTTTGGTTTTTTGTGTTTGTGAGAGATTCTTTTTTGTTCCTGCATTTTTAGGTTTTGTTTTTTTGGTTGGTTTTTTTTTTTTTTTTTTTTTTCTGGAAAGAAGAGAGATATTTAAATATCCCTTTAAGATCTTGTATTATTTATAAGAAGTACAAAAAATTAATTGCTTTGAAATAAAGATGAGCTGATGTTTAATAAAATTTATGGGCTAATAGAATCTGAGTCATACCACTAATTGTCCTTCCATGATAGGCACAGGACTGAGGGTGAAGAGATGAATGGCATATGTCACTTTGCCTCCCTAGTTTTGTCCTTTCCTATTTATGTTTCTCTCCATGTCACTGCAGGAGTCTTGAAGCCCTAAATAAGGTCTCTCTTTTCTTTTTTTTTCTTTTTTTCTTTTCCCCATTTCTTTTTTACAATAATGTCATAGTACTTGTAGATTTTGCTTGTGATTCTAATTATTATATTACATTTCATCATACAATTGAATACTGATATATATTTAAATGATTTGGGGAAGTGGATTTTACCAGTTTATTTTACTCCGACTTACAAAATCCTTCCTAGGTCTCAACTTTATTCATATTTCTTCTTAATTTTATTCATGATCCTTTGAAGCTACTGTCAATTTTAAAAGTGATTACATGAAAAAGTCTTACCAAAGAGTAGGAACTCAGGCTGTACTTTCTTGCAGGGTATAACCTTGAGGGATGCAAAGCTGTAAAACTTCAACGTCATCCCATACAGATTTGTCTCCTCAGAATAGAAAAAACACTGCAACCTTAGATTAAATGAGCAGCTGGTAGAGAGTTTCTGATTTGATCATGTTGCTTTTTTAGACAGACTAATTGTTCTGATTTATGGTTATCACCTGTATTTCATGGGTGCTTGCTTCCAGCTCTAATTAATGGATAATTTTTAACTGCTGCAACTTTAATTGTTCCTTAGATTTCAAAGACTAGAGGAAACATGGCTGTTGGCAAATAGAGGCCTTGCTTCTATGACCTCTTTTGCATTAGAAATGGAATTTATAATTGTATGGGGTTGTGTGCTTTTTTTTTCTTTTTAATATATGGCATTTTATACCACCTATGAAATAAGAGTATTATGCTATGTATATAGTGATGAGTATGATTAAAAGAATACAAAGATAATCCTAAGCATTGTTGTGTTTTAACCCCAACTGATAATTAAGCACCACATAATCCCTCGCTGACCTCTCTCTCTTTCCTCAAGTAGAGGGTGAGGAGAATGGAGAAAAAAAAAAAAGTTGTGGGTTAAGATAAAGACAGTTTAATAGGATAATATAGGAAAAGAAAATAACAACAAAAAAAATGATAATAATGACAACAGCAACAATAATAACATTAACAGCAATAACAATAATACTACAAGTGATGCACAAATATAATTGCTTGCCACATGTAGAAGAAAACTAAACATGGTATCTACTCTGTTTCTGAGCAGCAATCCCATCTCCTAGCTAGTTTTCTCAGTTTTATATGGAGCATGATGTTATACAGCAGGGAAAATTCCATTGACCAGTCTGGGTCAGCTGCTCTAGTTGTGCTATCTCCTTGAGCACCTGGGCAGGATGTGAGAAGCTGAAAAGTCTTTGGCTTAGTATAGACACAACTACTTAGCAACAACTAAGAACATCAGTGTGTTATCAACATTATTTTCATACAAATTCCAAAAATACATCACTATACCAGCTACTAGAAAGAAAATTATCTCAGACAAAACCAAGGACAAATGTAACAGAGAGACTATTTAAAACTTTCTAGTATGAGATTGTTTGAGATAGGGCAGAAAAGATTGTTTACATAATTTGTTCATTTACTCCTGGTCCTTATATAACACAACACAGTTTTATTAATCCCTCACTAACCTTTTTTTGACTTATTAGTTCCTTTCAGAGATACATACAGTCTTGGTCCAATGATTCAAAAAGATGGAGAATCCATCTTTTCCCTGTGTTACATCATTTCAGTGTTTTTTGTGAACCATAAAGTATAATTAAGCTATTTTTTTGTAAAATATTTTCTAGTGGTAGTATGATTTTTTTCAAAAGGTACAGCAGTAGACAGACAAATATGAAGTAAAAACGATTTTTTATTTTTTAAATTAGAAGATATAACAGGATTCTATAGTACATAAAATGGAATACATACAATATAAGAGGTCAGAGATTGTACTGAGGTGGTACTTAAAGAAAAGCTGTTAAATATTGAAGGTTTTTTAATAAAGTCACCCATAATTAATATGTGTTCACAAGACAAAACAGAGAAAATAGAACACAATCAAAATAGCATTCTTGTACACGAGGCCTTATTGAAACTGTTGTAGAATTACAATTAGAAAAGATTATAAGACCTCATAATTATTTTTTTTTATTTTTTGATTGTAGAGAATAAATTATTGAACCAACTGTAACCTCCCCCCCAAAAAAACACCCACAAAGCTACCTATCTGATTGTGAAAAGGTGTGGGGGGTGTTTTGGTTTTTTAACCTGCTAGTTTTATAAACCTGAATTTCCACCAAAAAATGTAAGTTTCTCTAACATCACAGCTTTGACATATCACAAGTCAGTGCTGTCACAAGCACTCACACATCTGAGTAAATTTATAGTTTATGTTACAAGCACCTTCTCTGTCTCTTCAGGTATTTTTTGATTCATTCATTATTTTTTTTTTCCTTTATGATTTGCTGATTACAGACCATATATGAAACTTAGCAAAATCACAGAAGAAAAGGAGGCTTAAATCTCAGAAAATAACTCAAAGGTGAAAAATTATACTGGTATAGGGAAAGTGTATTTTTTCCTGTGTTTTCCTAACTTCCCCTTCAACATTCTTCAGCAATACATGAAATAAATTTATCAGAATAATTGATTGAACAATTTAAAACATATCCAGATATAACCTGTGGATTTAACTAGAATACTCTGAAAAGGTTAAAGATAATTTAAGAAGTTTTTTAACTAGTTAATACCTGTATGTATATACAGGTATAGTTTTCTATTCAAAACTAAACATAAGACTTAGCAAAACCTTTTTCTTTTTTTTTTCTTTTTGAAAAAAAAGTGAAAAATTATAGATTCAGCATCATTTTCATCTGGGAAGTCTTACATTATCTTTGGACTAGAGTGTTTAAGAGAAGAAACTCTCTGTAAAGCCTGGTTATACAGCCCTGAACTAACAGAATCACAGAATTGTAGGGGTTGGAAGGGACCTCCAGTCATCATTGAGTCCAGCTCCCCTGCCAAAGCAGGTTCCCTAGAACAGGTCACACAGGTAGGCATCCAGATGGGTCTAGTATACCTCTCCAGAGAAGGAGACTCCACACCCCCCTGGGCAGCCTATTCCAGTGCTCTGTCACCCTCACCATGAAGTTCTTCCACATATTGGTGTGGAGCTTCCTGTGCTCCAACTTGTTGCCACTGATGCTTGTCCTGTCCCCACAGACCACTGAAAAGTGGTTGACCATTTCTCGTCTCTCACACTTCTGATAATTATAAACATTGATCAGATGCCCTCTCAGTCTTCTTTTCTCAAGGCTTAACATCCCCAGTTCTTTCAGCTTTTCTTAGTTAAAGAGGATTAAGTCTTCTGGTAGCCCAGAAGTTCAAACGTATGACTGTGATGTTGGTGATATGGTAGCCATCAATCACCAACAGTATGAATATTAACAAGGGCAAGTGCCAGATTCTGCACCTAAGAAGGGACAACCCTGGCACACATACAGACTGGGGGATGAGATGGTGGAGGCCAGCCATGCTGAGAGGGATTTGGAGATAATGGTCAACAGCAAGTTAAACATGGGCCAGCAGTGTGCCCAGGCAGCCAAGAGGGCCAAATGGGGTTCATCAAGCATTTCACTGCCAGCTGGTCCATGGAGGTAATTGTCCCACTCTGCAACGCACTGGTGCAGCCCCACTTTGAGCATTGTGTGCAAATTTTGGGCACCACAGTTCACAACAGACATGAAACTATTGGAGAATGCCCAGAGGAGAGCAGTAAGGATGGTGAGGGGTCTGGAGGGGAAGTCTTACAAGAGGCTGAAATGCCTTGGTAAGTTCAGCCTGGAGAAAAGGAGACTGAGGGGAGACCTTATTGTGGTCTATGGCTTCCTGATAAAGGGGAGCAATTGGGCAGGAGCTGATCTTGCGTATTTGGTGACCAGTGATAGAACTCGAGGGAACGGTATGAAGCTGCGGCAGGGAAGGTTTAGGCCAGATATTAGGAAGATGCTCTTTAGTGAAAAGGTGGTCGGTCATGGAACAGGCTCTCCAAGGAAGTGGTCACAGCACTAATCTTGACTGATTTCAAGGATCTTCTACATGACATGCTCAATAACATGTTCTGACTTGGCTGGCCCCGTGTGGAGCCAGGAGTTGGACTTGATCCTTATGGGTCCCTTCCAGCTCAGGATATTCTATGATTCTATCAGTTTTATTTGTGAACTCCAGAAGAGTTTGACTATATTTTTTTTTTCAAAAGAAGAAATAGTTCCATTAGTCAAATATAATAGAGGATTTACATGTTTATATATTACAACTGTAAAATATTATCCTGAGTGCTTATTCACTTTTTATTTTAAAATATTTTTTCCTTTGAATCCAAATGAAAAATTGGAATTTTAAATCTCTCAGTAATGAAACAGAATCTCTCTCCCCTTTTTCTTTTCATTCCATAAAACCAAGTATCAATTTCCAGAAAAGCATATTCTTAACTCTGCTAAAACTATTTCACCTACCAGTTAAAATTATCATCTAGTTTTCATATGAAGTCCTCACTGCTAGCCTGTCCACTACTTTATAGGGCTTTTATTCTTCCTCTGAGGGAAATGAAGTGCAACAAATTATTTTTAACCACTGTTAAAACTATGTGTACATGGCTCCATTATTAGTGGATGAATGGCAATTAAAGAAGGTTGGGACACTAAAAAATATTTATTTTTCTGAAAACAATAATTTAAAACTTTCACAACCACTGTCTTAAGTTGAAAGTTGCTATAAGACTATGCTCATTTATCATTTCTCATCAGCTAGTCATACACTTTTTGCACATATTGCCATTTGTTTCAGTAGCTAGGCAAGCTTACTGCCATTCAGCAGCAAACGGTTGTTAGGACTTTACATTGACACTAAATTCTCACTACTATATTCTGTGCTTTGGTGTTAAATGAGACAGCTGTAGCCTACGTGTGAGCCTTCAGTGCAAAATAGAGACATTATTGCAATATCACTATGCTTATTGCATTCCCCCTGGAATGTATAAAAATGACAAAATCATTATTAAGTTCCAGCCATCAAAAGAAAAACAAACATCCACCCAGGCAATGATGGCTGTGGTTCTACACTGTGCTAGAGCTCATTATACCATGTAGTTGATCTGCCTTGATCATGAGATGACAATGTGCTCTTGTAGCCCAGAAGGTCATCCATATCCTGGGCTGCATCAGGAACAGTGTGTATAGGAGTGAAATGATTCTCCCTCTCTACACTGCTCTTGTGAGATCCCACCTGGAGTACTGTGTCCAGTTCTGGAGTCCTCAACATAAAAAGGACATGGAATTGTTGGAACAAGTCCAGAGGAGGGCCAAGAAGATGATCAGGGGGCTGAAGCATCTCTCCTTTGAAGACAGGTTAGGAGAGTTGGGGTTGTTCAGACTGGAAAAGAGAAGGCTCTAGGGAGTGACCATAGTGACCTTCCAGCACCTGAAGGGGGCCTACACAAAAGCTGGGGAGGAACTTTTTAGAAGGGCATGTAGTGATAGGATGAGGGGGAATGGTTTTAAATTGGAAGGGGGTAGATTTAGATTGGATATTAAGAAGAAATTCTTTACTCTGAGGGTGGTGAGGCACTGGAACAGCTTTCCAGGTGAAGTGGTGGCTGCCCTCTCCCTGGAAGTGTTCAAGGCCAGGTTGGATGGGGCCTTGAACAACCTGGTCTAGTGAGAGACTTTCCTCTCAGGGGACACATGACAGGGGGTGGAATTTGTCAATCTTCCAGCTCTAACCATTTTATGATTCTATGATTGTGCTTGCATCTATAGATGGTGCTTGCAGAAGAACATCCAGAACAGGCTGTAGTCACACCTTTCTCTTGCTAAATAGACATATTCTAGGGACTAGAGCTAGAGATCCATACAAAATATAGTTATTCGTTTAGAAAATTTACACGATGTAATGCAGTTTTCAAAAGTGTGAATGTTAGAGCTACCAAAATAGTTTGGATTTCAATGGTTTAGTCACCTGTAAATCTGAGGATGGAGGAAGTTTTTTAGAAAAAAAAATTCTAAACATTTAAAAATAGTATATATTTTATCTGTTTCTTGGCACAACAAAGACAGCTTTAGCCTGTCCGACCTTGGTTAAATCAAGTTCATGCTAACTCTGTTCATGTGCTGCATTAGTAAGCTTGGCCTTTGCTGATGGGAAGGAGGGGAAAACAGGTTTATTGAGGTCTATTATGTGCCCATTAACCTAAAAAGCAGAGACACTTTCTGTCATTTTAAGTGTTCGTATTCTGGATTCAGCAGCATTAAAGTTGACCACCTCTGCCCTTACCAGTATATGTCATTGTAATCAAAGGAAATGACTAAAAAGCTGAAGTACTCCATCTGTATCTTGCAGATCAGGCTTGGCTTCTATTCATGGGAAACATGTCCTTACGGATATGAATATTAATGCTTTAAAATGGTAATCTTTATGAATAGTTGTTCCCCTTTATCCTCTTGTTTCCTTTTTGAACTTAAAAATTTGTTTGATATTTCGTAATTGTATCCTTTCTGTCACTAAACAGACATGGACATGGCCTTCTGGTCAAGGCTGCCTTTGGGTTGTCCAACCTATAACTCTGGCAAGAAAATAATTTCTAGCCTCAAATTAATTCAAGATTGCCTTATAAAAACAAATCAGAAGCACATATGAAGAGGGTCACTAGAAAAACTTGGTGATCCTGAGGGATGTTTTTATTTATCTATATATTTTTTGTTTCAATAGATACTTTAATTCCTTTTTAATCTCTGTCTTCTCAGTATATATATGAAAGTATAAGGCTGGCTAGCATATACACCATGAATATAAACAGGGAATTTGTGAATAGAGCTGTGTCTGCAGGTAGGGTGTAGGAAATTACCCTGACTCTGCTTTTAATAGTTTTCTTGTCCAGTTTCTTTTTCTTATTTTTCATGCCCAGTTTGCTTCTACTGGCTGGTGGCTAAGTTACAGAGACAACATCTGCTAGCTAATCACATACTTGTAATTTCCTTAGAATATTGATTATTCTTGTTTTACATGGGAAAGATGCAATTGCAAGTCACATTACACTGATCATGTCAACATGTTAATACTGAACCTGATGACACATGTTTTCCTCTTTGGAAGTAAAATCCCTATGTTTATGATGATATTAAAAGGCATACTATAGAGTATTTGAATAATATATTAGAGAAAAGAGTACAAGAAGAAATTAATGCATCAATATGGTTTGTTTTCTCTTTGGACCATGAGGGCTCCTTCCCTCAAATTTGGAACTTTTACAGCAGCATCAGAGAAGAGTATCTTTTAGAAACTTCACAATGTGGATTTTGTAGAGTCACTGATCTTACTTAAGGTAATTCCCAAGCATGGTCTTTGAAGTTTGTGTGTATACAAAGATGCATGATAACACCATGTATGTTTTTATTTTTGTAAGTACCTACATATGTTTAAGTGTACAGGTGTGGAGCACAATGTGGATTGATCTTCCCAATGAAGTCACTTACCTCATGAGCAACTAGAAGATAAATTCAGATTTGAGATAGACTGTTTTGAAATTAGAGAGAATTTTTGACCAAGGGTAGAAAAGATAGCTGGGCTTTGAAGCTTTCCAAATGTACAAAGAAGAAATTACAGATGCAGGTATCCCTTCCTTCTTTGTGGTCAGATAACTCCCTATTGTGGGGTTCTTTTTTTTAAAAAAATCATTATTTGTAAAGAATTACATAATACGACAATTTGTAACTACAACAGCAAAGAACAGGATTTGTTCAGAGCATGACTTCCTGAGTAAATTATAAATGGCTTGGTTTAGAACTTAGTTTCTGCAGAGATAATGAGGCCTGATTCTTGATCCTAATGATACAAAACTTGGTTTTGCTTTGCAGATTAAAACCAGTACTTCTGATATGTGAATTACTTCATCTGAAAATAATTTTTTTTTCCACCTGAGGATTACTACTGAGCATTATTTTAATTCAATTAAAATAAACTCCTTGTCACCATATAGTCGTGGTAGTACTAGACCTTCTAACCCTAAGGAAATAGATTTTAAAATAAGTGTGGAACCACTGCCTAAAATTGTCTTAATGAGAGCTGACATTACTGAACTGAATTTTGCAACTGTTAGTTAAATGATTTTGAAAATCAAGGATGTAGATAAACTGAGACCCTCTTTAAAAAAAAAAAGGCACAGGAGACAACTTTTTATATAATACAGCACAGATTAACACAAAAAACACCTTTCTAATTCTTTTTTCCAGTATACTGCTCCATTAAAATAAATTGTACTACTATGATTATGAGTTACTTCACAAGAAAAATAAGAAAAGAGAGTTTTAAAATTGTACCTCTTTGAGTTATGTCTTCCACAAGAAACAAAATGCCTATTAGTTGAAAGGCTGTACACCTGTAAATATAGCTTTAGGACATCCAGTAAAATGCCTACAGTAGAAGTCTAGATTCATCAGAATCATTCACTTTGAGAGGTACATGTTACAAGTGGTGAAGACCTAGGGAAATGAAGAACAGATCTACAGCTTCTCCTAAACATTTCGTAATCTTGTGTCATCCTTGAGCTGAAAAATGACATTACAAAGAGCTAAAATTTACATGCAGGACTATAAATATAGCTTGGCAATATATAAAAAAATCCCAGTACTAAGTTCTTAAATTTAATCTAGTTCTATTATTAAAAATATTTTATCTGTAGTTGCTTAAAATGCTTTATTAATTAACTTTCTCTACTCCCCCAAATACATGAAAACATAAAGATATCTTTTAGGGGGAAAAGAATAAATTTCTAGGGACTTGTTGAAATGACATTAAAATCTTCTTATTGATCCTGAATTCAATATGCTGACTATGCACTTAAAGGATTTTGTATCATAATGAATAAAATGCTATATTGGAGATTTTGAAGCTTCATGGGTTTTATCACTTAACACCACTGAAAACTATGGACCAGATGTTTAGTGTTGCTTTGGAGAAGAAAGATGAAGAAAAATTCTCCATATAGAATACAAGCTGATCTATTTAATTTTGTGGGGTACTACATTTGCAGTCTGTTCAGCATTAGACCTAGAAATTATTCTGATGAAAGATTGACCATAGTCATATAATTGAAGAATTGCTTAAATTATAAAATAAATCCCTGCCTTTAAATGTGTGAGAAATCTGTTATTGTCTGCTATTTCTCAGAATTCTACTAAATTTTCCCTGATTTAAATTCTGACCAAAGATTTAATAGATTTTGTAGTGTTTGGAATAAAAAAAGAAATGTGTATTGACATGCACAAAATAATAACCTTGGTTTCAAGGGCTAACTTTGAAGTTAGCATGTTGCATTTCAAAAATGACCTTGTCATTTTTTTGATTCTGTACACTGTCTTCTAGAGAATTCTGCATCTACATTAGTCATCTCTTTTTTTATTGACTTTCTACGTTACTATGTCTTTCTGCTTTTGTATATGTTATGCTGGAAGGAGTGTCAATTGGTAAAGGACTGTGGTGGTTTGACCCTGGCTAAAGGCCAGATGCCCAGCAAAGTCACTCTATCACTGATCTTTTTAGTAGTCAGGGGAGAAAATATATATTGAGAGGTTTAGGAGTTTAGATAAGGACAGGGAGAGATCATTCCATAATTAGTGTCATGGGCAAAATGGAATAAACACAGAATTACAAAAAAAAAATAAAAGAAAACCATCTAATTTATTATACTACTCTACACTACACTACATACACAAAGCAAAGTAGGATAATGAAAATTTAAAAAATATAATAAAACCAAATCTTAAAATACCCCCTCCCACCCCCTTTCTTTGCAGACTCAACTTTATTCATGATTTCTCTCCTTCCTGGCCCAGTGTCATGGGGGAGATGCAGATGGGGGTTTTGGTCAGTTTCTCAAGAGTTGTTTTTCTTCTTATCAAGAGGGGTGCATTCCTCACACTCTTCCCGTGATCCAGCATGGGATCCCACACATGGAAGACAGTCCTTCACAAGCTTCTCCAACAACAGTCCTTCCTTTCCCATAGGGCTTCAGCTCTTCACCAAAAGTCCCAGTGTGGCTCACTTCTATGGGGTGTAGTCTCTCAGGCCCAGACTGCTCCAATGTAGTCCCCCCATAGAGTCACAAGTCCCTCCAGCATCCTGCTCCAGCGTGTGCCTCTCTCTGCTCATGGGCTGCAGGTCCTGCCAGGGGTTTGCTTCAACACAGGTCACAGTGTCCTCTGCATGTCTCCACCCAAACCAGTGCGGGGGTTCTGCATGGGCTGCAGGTGGGGTCTCTGCTCCTGTCATCTTCCATGGGCTGCAGGGGGACAACCTGCTCCACCATGGTCTTTTCCATGGGCTGCAGGGGAATCTTTCTCTCTGTCATCTGTAGTACCTCCTCCCCAACTTCTTCACTGACCTTCGTGTCTTCAGAGGTCCTTACGTCTTCTCATTCCCTTGTCTGGTGGCAAACAGTGAATGCTTGAATTTTTTTCCCTCATAAATGTGAATCACAGAGGAACTATTATGGTCGCAGAAGGGCTCGGCCTTGGTCAGTGGCAGGTCCATCCTTGAGCCCAGCTGGTGTTTACACTGTCAGGCCTGGGGAAAGCT
Organism: Hypotaenidia okinawae; assembly: GCA_027925045.1. NCBI lineage: Eukaryota > Metazoa > Chordata > Aves > Gruiformes > Rallidae > Hypotaenidia > Hypotaenidia okinawae. Next base: position 37,755,769 of record BSDF01000005.1, on the reverse strand, counting down.
TCTAGCTGCTTCTTGCAGAAACCACCCTGCAGCCCCACCCTCTCCTCCACCAGAACCACACAAAACCATAGCATTTTCTGGTACTTCTAATCTCTGTTGCTATGCTGTGATAGAGAATATTCTATTCAAAATTGTTTGTTTCCCTGGGTTTCCAGACACAGAGTTATTTTAATTTGCATTCAGATACTTAAAAAATAACAATGATATTTATAGGTCATAAAACACAACTGACAATGACCCAGAAGTACTTTTGTACTTCACAACTCTGTCTTGCCCTTAGGATAAATTTTGAGCATTGAAATATTAATTAACTATGATTTCAGAAGAAAATATTCTGTTCATATAGGATTTTGGGATGATTTCGTCCTGAAACAGTTGTAGGCTATCTTAGTCATAATGATTATGAAATGTTAGTTTGTGATTCTTGGAGAAGTAAGGAGGGAGGTCAGAAGTACAGCTACCTTTGACCTCCAGAGGGCAGACTTTGGCCTGGTTATGGGGTCTGGTTGACAGAGTCCTTTGGGAGGTAGTCCTAGAGGGAAAGGGGACCAAGACACATACAGTACTATGGGGCCTGATGAAATCAACCCAAGGGTACAGAAGGAGCTGGCAGAAGTGCTCACCAAGCCACTTCATGTCATTTATCTGCAGTCCTGGCAAACCAGGAGGAACCAGTTGTTTGGAGGCTTGCCAGTGTAATGCCCGTGTACAGGAAAGGCCAGAAGAAGCATTCAGAAACCTACAGGCCTGTCAGCCTGGCCTGGGTGCTGGGGAATGTTACAGAGGAGATGATCTTGAGTGTGATCACACGGCATGTACAGGACAACCAGGGTATCAGGCCCAGTCAGTGTGGCTTTGTGAAAGGCGGGTCCTGGTTGACTAAACTGATTTCCTGTGATAAGATGACCCACTTAGTGGATGAAGGAACAGGTATGGGTGTTGTTTACCTAGGTTTTAGTGAGGCCTTTGAAACTATTTTCCACAGCATTCTCCATGAGAAATTGGCTGCCTATATATTGAATGGGTGTACCCTTTGTTGATTTAAAAATTGACTAGGGGTGAAAGAGTCGAATCCAGTTGATGGCCAGACACAAGTGATGTTCCCCAAGGCTCAGTTCTGGACCCATTTCCTCAGAGCTGGATTCTGTTGGATAATAAGAACCCCATGCAACACTACAGGCTGGGAGAAGAATGGTTTGAAAGCTTTCAGGTGAAAAATGTTCTGGGGGTGTCAATCAACAGCCAGCTGAATATTAGCTGTCAGTGTTCCCAGGTGGCCAAGAAAACTAACAGCTTCCTGGCTTTATCAGAAATAGTGTGGGCAGCAAGACTACAGAAGCAATACTCCTGATGTACTCAACACTCGTGAGGTTGCACCATGAATGTATTCATGTATTCAGTTTTAGACCCCTGGCTACAAGAAAGACACTGAGGTACTGGAACATGCCCAACGAAGGGTAGCAAAGCTGGTGAAGTGTCTAGAGTATAAGGTAGGAACCCCTCTAGATAAGTGGCTAAGGGAAGTGGGGTTGTTTAGTCTAGAGAAAATGAGGCTGAGTGGGCACTTTATTGTTCTCTACAAGGAAGTTGTAGTGAGTTGGGTGTCAGTGTCTTCTCCCAGGTAGCAAGCAATACACCAAGAGGAATCAGTCTCAGGTTGCACTGGGTGAAGTATATATTGGATATTAGGAAAAAACTTCACAAAAAAGGTTATCAAGCAATGGAAGAGGCTGAGGGTTATCAAGCACTGGAAAAGGCTGCCCAGGGAAGTGGTTGAGTCACCATCCCTGGACTTATTTGTAAAATGTGAAGATGTAGTGCTTAGAGTTTAGCAGTGGACTTGGCAGTGCTAGGTTAATGGTTAGACTTCAAGATCTTAAAGGTCTTTTCTAACCTAAACAATTCAATGACTCCAATATCACTAAAGTAATGTGTGCATAAACATTATAAAGAAGAAAAATTACAAATTTACATTTAGTGCTTATAGCTTATAAAATATGGTACTTTATGAAAGCTGGCTGATAACTGGTTAGTTTCATGATCGTTTTTGAAAATCAACACACACAGACTCTACTCTGAATACTCTCAAGCAGAGGGAGTTTACTCTTAGCTGTTCTCTTTTTGAGCACACCTGTAACCAGGACTTCTTAACCATCTAGTAAACCTTTCTTAAACAACTTCGGTTATCTCTTATGAGTTCTTAGACAAATTATTTTTTCTAATTATTTCACTTAAACTGTCTTTCCACTTAAAGTTATTAAGTCTTTGGAAGCTCCAGTTGTGTATATACTATTGGCTTTTGTAGGTTTCTTTTGACCTTGTTGAATGTATACAGGTCAAAAGCAAGTGTAAAGTCTTGCACCTGGGAAGGAACAACCGTTTCTATCAGTACAGGCTGGGGGATGACCTGCTGGAGAAGAGCTCAGTGGAGAAGGACCTGGGGGTCCTGGTGGATGACAGGTTGGCCATGAGCCAGCAGTGTGCCTCGGTGGCTAAGAGAGCCAATGGGATCCTGGGGTGCAACAGGAGGAGTGTGGCCAGCAGGTCAAAGGAGGTGATCCTCCCCCTCTACTCTGCCCTGCTCAGGCCCCACCTGGAGTATTGTGTCCAGTTCTGGGCACCTTGGTATAAAAAGGACAGGGATCTCCTGGAAAGAGTCCAAAGAAGGGCTACGAAGATGATTAAGGGCCTGGAGCATCTCCCCCATGAGGAAAGGCTGAGAAAATTGGGACTGTTCAGCCTTGAGAAGAGAAGACTAAGGGGGACCTAATTAATGTTTATAATTATCTTAAGCAGGGGATGCAGGGGGAATCAGCCAGCCCTTTTTCAGTGGTCTGTGGAGACAGGACAAGGGGCAATGGCTGAAAGTTGGAGCATAGGAAGTTCCGCACCAACATGAGGAAAAACTTTTTCACAGTGAGTTTGACAGAGCCCTGGGACAGGCTGCCCAGGGAGGTGGTGGAGTCTCCTTCTCTGGAGATATTCAAGACCCGTTTGGACACCTATCTGAGTGAAATGTCCTAGGGAGCCTTCTTTGGCAGGGGGTTGGACCCGATGATCTCTCGAGGTCCCTTCCAACCCCTACAATTCTATGAATTCTATGAATTCTATGAATTCATAACTGGTTGCTGAGAAACTAAGAATTTCCGTATCAGTGGTCTATTATTTAACAAGATTTGAAATGTCAAATCAATAAACTTCCAGGGATCATAATACTGGCTTTAGTTTACATGCAAGTTACAAACCTCCTTTAAAACCAAACAACAAACCAACCAAAACCCAAAAAACAACAAAACCAAATAACATACTCCTACAAGCACATATTACTTATTAGAGAATGCCCAATAAAATATGCATGTTTCTTTAAAAACAATAAATATATTTCTGTAAATATTTTTGTCTGGGAACATGTATTTGCTTAAATAAATTTGTGGCTCATTTGGAGAATATAATATAGTGTTTTAGTTGATCTTGAATTGAGGAAAATATTTCAAATACAGATTAAAATATTACATCACATATGAAAGGCCCTCCTAGTATTGCCAGGATACTGATAACCAGGCCTCCCCATGACCTAGGATTAAAATAGAACATAGAGCATACATTTGAGTCTTAATCAAAAATGTCATACAGACAGCCATTCTATAGCTTATATGAAGTGTTTTAAAAGGTTATGTTTCATTCTCATTTGGAAATAGATTCAATCAAAGAATCATAGAACTGTTAGGACTGGGAGAGACCTTAAAAATTTTCCCATGGGCAGGGACACCTCTCACTAGACCAGGTTGTTCCAGGCCCCATCCAACCTGATCTTGAACACCTCTATGGAAGAGGAAGACACCACTTCCCTGGGAAACCTGTTTCAGTGTCTTACCACCCTCAGAATAAAGAATTTCTTCCTAATATCCAATCTAAATCTACCTCCTTCCAATTTAAAACCATTCCCCCTCATTCTATCACTATACGCCCTTCTAAAAAGTTCCTCCTCAGCTTTCTTGTAGGACCACTTCAGGTACTGGAAAATCTTATAGATCTCTCCAGAGCCTTATTTTCTGCAGGCTGAACAACCCCAACTCTCTCACCTGGAGAGATGTTCCAGCCCTCTAATCATCTTCATGGCTCTCCTCTGGACCTGTTCCAACAGTTCCATGTCCTTCTTATGTTGGGGACTCCAGAACTGAACACAGTTTTCCAGGTGGGGTCACACAAGAGTGGAGTAGATGGGGAGAATCACCTCCCTTGACCTGATGACCACATTATTCTTGATGCAGCCCAGGATACGGTTGATCTTGTGGACTGTGAACACGCATTGTTGGCTCATGTTGAATTTCTCATTCACCAGCATCCCCCCAGCCCTTCTCTGCAGAGCTGCTCTTTAGCACATCATATATTCTGCTTTGAAATCGAAACGTACACTTTTTTTTTTTTGTTTTGTTTTGGTTTTTTTAACTAGACTTTGAGGAAAAGTCACTTTCCCTTTACTTTCTCTTACGTTAATATAGGATTGGAACAAAATCTTTTTGAGATTTTGAGGTCTTGATAAAATTTTTGATGTGAAGTAAAGCACTGGACCAAGGACTGACTACAGGCTAGTGAATAACACCCATAATACTTCAGTCTGCACCTTCAATGAACATTTAAAGTTTGTGCAGAGGTGAAAAACGTTAATGTCTGTGAAATACAAGTCCACGAACTATTACAGATATACATAAGAATTATTGTTCCTTTTTGATTTTCAGTTCTTCTTTCAAGTAAACTTTCTAGGAAAGAACTAACATAAACAAAATTTTTCCCAATGAATATGAAACTTTCTAGGTCCAGATTTGATTTTAGATTCAAGCCAAAATAAAAGCGAAAAACATTGAACATGTTTTTCAGATTAATGTACATTAGAATTCTTGCCTTAAAAATTATTACATATACTTAAATGGAGGTGACTTAGCTGAAAAATGCTTTTAAGCAAAGGATGAGAAAGGAAAGATCCATTTTAAAATAATCTAGCCAATTGCATACTTAGCAACATGACAGCAGATTAAATTCAACATGGGTAAAAGGAAGATGATGGTGTTTGGAGAGAGTGTATAAATTTTATTTTGCCCGCTAACAGATTTTCCATTAGTACAGTGCAGTCATGTAAAACAATGTGTTGATTAAGATTAAAAATCTGTATTGAGGAATACTGTTCTGTACATAATTTCCAAAACATTGACAAAGACTACTTAGGTAAATTGGTAGAGGCCCAAATATTAGAGGAATGCTCAATTTAATGAGATCTAGGCTGATGGTTGTGAGATCTCTGCCTGCTGTCAACATTTCTGTGAGCTATTTTTAATCCACATATATAAAATTTGGAAAAATAAAGAAATCTGTATCTAGTATTAGAATTTAGAGTAAGTAATCACATAATATTAGAAGTAGAGATGCTTCCTAAAATGATGAGATTAGAAAGATCTATTTCTTCATTGAAGGAGCAAATTGAAGAATAATCTATCAGTATCTTGAATGCTTGGCCTGGTTTCAGCTAAGATAGAGTTAATTTTCTTTCTAGCAGTGGATGGAATGCCGTGTTTGGGAGTTAGGGTGAGAGCAGTGCTGATAGCACACTGATGTTTTTAGTTGTTGCCAAGCAATCAAGGACTTTTCAGTTGTTCATATTTCCCTGCTAAGGAGAAGGTGGGGGCACCTAGGAAGCTGGGAGGGGACACAGCCAGGATATGTGACCCAAACTGGCTAAAGAGGGTATTCCATGCCAATTACATCATGTTCAGCATAAAGAAGGGCTGGGTGGGATGATAGGTGGAGCACTCAGGTCCAGGATGCATAGTTTTGGGGACAATCTGGTTTCAGAACAGTTTTGAGCTGTACAGCCTAAGTTTGGTGAGAAACTGCATTGTGTATCACCAGTCTCGTATATTTTGCTATAAAGTCCTGTTATATCTATCTCTCTGCTATCCCAGTAAACTATCCTTATCCCAACCCGTGAAGTTTGGTTTTTTCTGGTTTTCTATTCCCTCCTTTTCCCCCTCCCCCAATTCAACCACACCCCTCCCCACTGCTTCAAGAGGGAGCGGCTGCATGGTGCCTGGCTCTAGGGTGGAGCAAAACCATGACAATGCTATTGAAATCAATCACTTTTATTTATATTAAATGTTATGGTTTGGTTTGTACTTTATGGGAGGAGTTATAGCTGCAGTATTCTGAGGAATACCAGAAATTGGCCACTGTCAAAGCTTGGATAAAGGGAACATTAGTCAGTTCTAGTTATGTTACTTTTTTTGTTTTGTTTCAGTTGTCTTTCTCACCCTTTTTCATACTTTGATCTAAAGGACAGTAGCTTGTCATCCCCTTAGCACAAGAGGACTCAGAAATGTAATATATCATTGTTTCCTTTTTGTAAGCAAGGTTTACTGAAAGGAAAAAGAAAACACAAAATCCCTACATTATATTATCTAGTAAACCTTTTCAGAATAAGTTAAACAGTAAGATACTGTCAGATATATCTATATAATTCTGTACTACATTATCAACAGTGCTGGTGAAGCCAGAAAGGAGAAAATGTCTCAAAAAGTTCAAAATTGTAACCCACCTCTCTACATGATGGTATTAATTAGTTACTCTGCAGCCTGTAGTTTCATAAAATCTATTCCTTCCTGACAATGAATTAATGGGAGAGGACCGCATTACTTTTTAAAGAAGTGTTTTATCCAAGAAATTGTCCTTGAGAAATGTCAGTTCTATCCCTAGTCTGATTTTCTTCATATTCTACGTCAAGTAGTAAGTTCTTAATATTCTGGATATGTTAGAGGCATATATAATATCAGCTAGATAGATAAAATTCAAATAAACCTTCTAGTCTTTTTTTTTTTTTTTTTTCTTTTCATTTTTGGATACCAAAATTGTGTAGCACAACTGTATTACTCAATAGTTCAATTAAGAGAGGTGACATTTACATGTATTGCTCTAAATTGTGATGTGTGATGTCTGAATTAGCAGAGTTGAAGGTACTGTGAACATCAATAGGTGATCTGCAATATCCTTAAAAGCATGCAGGATGAAGCCGGAGATCACTTAGTCAGAGATTCCTGCTGGGAAATATGGATTACTTGTACCCAGTGCTGTGCTCCTATTAACTTAAAAACTCTTTGTCCCAGACGGCAGGCAATTTTCTTGTACAAGTGACAAAGGATGTTGATAGAAAAGGCAGAAATAAATTCAAGAAGATAGACAGTGCAAAAAGTACAGTTCTTAGAGTGACCTGTCACCATGCGTAAGACACCCTGACTGCTCATGCTGGCCTGCTGTCTATTTTAAACAGGACATAGTCAGAAGAAAGAGGAGGATGGACTCATAACTTGGTGAAATATGCTGCCTCAGTCTTTTTTACTTAGTTTAGATTACTTCAGATTCAATATTTATATTTTTTATTCTTTTTCCTTTTTGTACTGATACATACTTAAAAGTTACCTCCACAATTGTTTTGCTTCACAGTTTTATTTTACACTGTTTTTATAGGAGTTTGTAGCTTAATTCTTAGTAGAATCTTTTACTTCTTAGTAATGTTTACTTATTATCAATTAAGAAACCCAAAATTATTGGTCAATTAATTTCTTAAATATATCCTCTAATCTGATTATGAGCAATGATAGGAATTTAAAATAACCTGTTTAGAAACATTGAAGATTAAGGACCATTTGTAAATCCTTGATTTATTTACAAAATATCTCATTTGCTTTATTTACCACTTTTAAACTAAGATAAATCTGGTCAGAAGAGGGAGGTAAAGACTTTTATTCTAGTTAGTCCTTTGGTACTACTGAAAGTAGTTGCTAAACTTCGCTGCAAACTGATGAAGGCCAGATGTCCTATGACTACTCTACCTCTTTTGAAAATATTGTTATGAGGAAGCTATTGTTAACTGAAACACTAAAAATAAAAAAACCCCAGCAATACACAGGATACCATATAAAATAAGATTAATAATGTCACTGCATCAAATTTCTTTCTTATTCTATTAAAATAATGAGATATCTATTATGAGAAACAAGAAAGAATGGCTTCAAGAGCTGTCTATTAGGTAAATTGGTCCATGGTCAGAGGAAATTTTTATACTATAAATGCTATTATTTATTTCCACAAAATTATGGCACTCTAACAGAGTTATAGCTCTGGTTTTTACATTACAACTAAATTAAATGATAACTATAGAATGAAAATCATGATCATTACCTCTTCTAATCTTTCATATTTAGCTCTCCCTGGAATGGGGGTAAGAATATAGGCATATGTTACACCAAAGTGTGTTTTCTTTAAGCAATTAACTTTATTTTGCTTTTTATGTCACTATTCTACATTGATTTTTTAAATCTATTCTGGTTTTTAATAACTTTTAGGATGAGTGTGGGATTAAAGTAACTCTTTCTCTTTGGCTTCGATGTCTAGGCGCAACTATGATCAACTCACATTAAATTATATATACATTTCTGCATAAGTTCACACACTCCAACTATTTGTAAAGAAAAAAATGTACAGCTTTCCATGCACTGAGGGGAGACTTTAGAAGCAGGTGTCCTCTCAGGGAAGATAAAATCCTCTTTTTTGTTTGTTTCTTTTAATTTATTTTTTTTAAAATAGAATTCCTTTGCACTAAAGAAATGGAAGTACTTTAAAGTCCTTGTTTTAAGATATGGCAGTAGGAAGTAGAGTAGAAAGGAACAATTATTTTATGAGAAATATGTGGATTTTTTTTTAAAACCAGCCCATAAATGTGTGCACTTTGCATGATCAAGGGACAGACAAAATAAAATGGAACCTGAGTTAAACAACACAGCCTGTTAATTAATACATTAGATGAAAAGGTGATTATAAGAAAAAGAGTGTGGTGAAAAAAAAAATCATATTCCATTGTAAGGATTCCATATCTACACCCGACACACTACATATAATTTGGTTTGAGTTTCATTACATCTGAAGGCTTATTCATCTATTGATATATAGCTGAAGCTATATAAATGGATCAGAAGAAAAGAAAACCCTTCATTTCAAATTCTTCAAGCGAGCAACATGACAAGTTACATGAGTGCTTATGCTCATTATAATAATTTGCCCTCTATAATTACAATACATTGTTATTTCAAGAAGAAAAGATACTGTTGCATGTATTATTTACATTTTAAGTTATGCTGGCATTATACAGTGGTTTTTTTTTTTTATCAAAAAGCTCTCTGAACAATATATCCTAAGTACAGAGAAGTGGAATACTTATTCACCTAAAAGGGAGGAAATTATTTCAATAGAACATTTAACTTGTAGATTGGTTGCTCAAATTCAGCAAACTGGAAAAAAAAAAAAAAAAGGTTTAGGCTTCAGTTTTTACTCTTCAACAACCTTAAAATTTTATTTTTATTGTAAATATAGCACAATAGCATCATGGTAAATTCCAAATGTAACATATTTTTTACATTGAAAATTAATGCCTCTGACCCTGAGGAACATGCAATATACTTCTTAAGAGGGGAAAGAAATACACGAGTGGGCAAATATAAAACCAACCAAATCTTTGATGATTAAACATTATCAGTTTATAGGTGAATTTCAATGGTTTGGTTGTTTAAAAGGCAAATTATTAATCTATTTTCAAAGAGATAAAAATCCCAAAATATTGCTTGATATAGTCAGAAAGTATTATCAAATCATTTGTGAAGTTCTGTTCCTACACAGAGAAGAATGTGAGAGTTCTAATGTTCTCTGAAATTTATAAACAATGCTGCATTCATTTTAAAAGAAAGCAAAATAATTCCGTTCAGTTTAGCTACATATACTCTTCCTGCACATCTTTAGGAATTTCTTAATCATTGAAGGGTTCCATTATGTCCATTCATGGATAAGCAAGTCAAAATTAACTCTCTGTTACTTTTCTTCTTCCCATGTTTTCTTGCTATTTTTCAGTAAATGCTTAAAAATATTCATCATCATAAAGCAAACACAGACTCAAAATCCCATGACAGCAGGATTTGTGCAAGCACAGAACCAAAAGCTGGACCATGATTTTAGAGTGCTTTGCTAAAACAAAGTGAGCAACATATGGATAAGAACATACTGGAAATCATAGGGAAACAATGGTCATCATGGCAGATGGCAGTACAGGCCTTCCAGAGCATAAACACTTACATGAGTAGTTTTAGTTAGAGAAAAATAGAGTTTCAATGACAAATTTAAAATAAGATCAGGAAATAGCTTTGAAGATGTTTACAGGGAATTCTTCCAATGTGTGAATGACAGCATTGAGGATGTTTATTTGAAAATTTAATAATGTGATTATGAAGATTAATATCATGAGCTAGAGAGAGGTAGAAAATATCCTCTTGATACTGCAGAGAGATGATCAAAAGTTGGGAATTTGAAAATGAAGGCAAGTGGTTAAAATTTGATATTATAAAAGGAGAGAAGAAGAGCCATTGGAAGTATTCAAGATAAAGAGTACAGCATATGAGAGGGTGAGATCATGAATCAAAATATTTGCATATGAATGGAAAGGAGAATATATATCTTAAAGCCTAGACATGATGTGAATACAAAAAGCAAGGAAAGATCAATAACCATAACACTGGTAGTCACAGTGCATAAGAAAATGAGATGACTGCACGGCCCAAGAAGTAAAGATGTTTCTGTTAACCATGGTGAACATGATGTGAGGATTATTATCTGGGGCTAGAAGACAGAGTTTGGAACTGATTAGAGAGGTCTAGAATAACAAAATAAAATTACAATTTTTGCCTAAATATGGTAATTGAATCTGTAGGTGAGATTATCCAGACTGGAACTCAAATGGGAAACATTAATTTAGGTGGTGTTGGAGAGGGCTTTGGGACTGCTATGAATGGAGACAGAGGAGTATTCTCTGAGGGAAGGAAGTTTTCAAAACACATTAATAAAGAGAAATTTCATGGAAGAAAAGGAAAAACAGTTTGACTATTCTAATGGTATTAATCAAATAAGATGAGAGAGGCATCCTGTCTCTCACGTTTGGATGTAAATCTCTTAAAGAGATTAAAAGAGATTCTTTGAGAATGTTTTCCTTTCATGTCAGTGACTGGAAAAAAAATAGAAGTACAAAAGAGACGGGTGGTGTAAAATAGTTCAAGAATAGACATTTTTTAATCTGAAGATACTAATCTTCCCATTTGCAAGGAAAGAACAAGTAATGGAAAAACTAATTTAAAAGAAAAAAATGGCAGAGAAAGAAAGGAATATCAAAAAGGTCCCTCAGAACAGGCTTGACAGGAGGAAGAAAAGGAGAGATATATAGAAAAAAGAAACCATGCTGAGAAAAACAAAACCAAAATATGATAGTTTCATGTCTTGTCCTTTGTTTTCTTAGAAGAAGTTAAACAGACATTTTAAGAAGAAAAAATTAAGATGAAAGGAGAATGAGAACTGAATCAGGATGGAAAAGGGATAACTGACATTCACTTAGAAAACTAGAAATGCTTAGCAAGAAATACGGAAAACCTCAGGCAGAAAAAAAACCAAAATCCATAGTGTAGTCAAAAGGTGGAAGCTTTTAGCTTCTCTGGCAGAAGCCAGAAAGAGAAAAATAAAAAAAATAAAAAAAATAAACAACTTAGAAAAAAAATCTAAAAAAAAAAAAAAAGGCAACGGGACAACAATTTAAAAAATTTCCCGCAGAACTACAAAATGGACGACTGGGTTCTTGTCTCTATCTGTTGAGCAATGATTAAGTGTAAAGATAAATGAAGAGGTAATGGCTCTGGGATGAAAATTTGAAGTCTGCCTCAAGTGCTGGTCTTTGTGTTTGATTTTGATGAACATCATGAACTTCCTTTCTGCTTGCTTCTCTAGCTTGTTCTGTACCTCTGAGTGGGAGCTCTGTCCTGCAAGTGTATTTACCACTCCTCTCAGTTACATGCCATCTGCACTCTTGCTGAAGATTCCTCCATTCCATTTTTAGGTCACCAATAAATAATCTTTGTTCCTCTACTGACCCTGGAGGAACTTCCCTCACAACCAGCTTTTATACCTCTCAAAGTATTGTGTTGAGCTTAGTCATCCAAACAATTTTCTATCCACTCTAGAATCCATTTATCCAGTACATAACTCACCAATCTGACTATAAGGGTTCTCTGAGAGTCCAAGCCAAAGGTCTTTCTAGACTCTAACTGTATTCACCACCCTCCATTGTCCATTGAGCCTGTCACTTCATTATAGACATAGTCATAGAATCATAGAAGGTGTAAAGTTGGAAGAGCCCTTCCCCAGCTTTCCTGTAGGTCTCCTTCAGGTACCAGAATGCCATTATAAGGTCTCTCCTAAGCCTTCTATTCTTCCAGCTGAAGAATCTCATCCAGCCTGTCTTTGTAGGAGAGGTGCTCCAGCCCTCTGATCATCTTTGTGTCCCTCTTCTTGTGCTGAGGGCTCCAGAGTTGGATGCAGTACTCCAGGTGGGTTCTCACCAGAGCAGAGTAGAGGAAGAGAATCACCTCTCCTGATCTGCTGGCCACACTTGTTTTGATGAAACCCAGGATACGATTGGCCTTCTGGGCTGCAATGGACACTGGTGGCTCATGTCCAGCTTTTCATCCATCTATACTCCAAGTCATTTTCCACAAGGCTGCTCTCTATCACATCATCCTCCAAATGACGGTTTGGCCCAAGTAATCTATCAGCAACAACCCATGCTGATCATGTAGAACTGAGTTTATTGTGTTTTGCTCTTAGTGGAAGTATATGAGATATATTACCTATGAGTATCAGGAAGACACCAAGAAAATAAAATTGTCAGTGGGGCTTGTGTAACACCCTGTGTAGCTCAGACACCATTTCAGAAGCTGCAAAGTGTAAACATAGAAGAAAAATACAGATTTAAAACTCACTCATACAAGATTGCGGTCTTAAGAAAGTACTTGAGCCTTTTTCTGAAAGTTAGTTTTTTTATGTTGTGTGTGGGTTTTTGTGGGTTTTCTGGGGTTTTTTGTTTTGTTTTGTTTTCTTTTTCCAGAAGAATGATGTTTTCCTCAATTAGGACTTCATAAAAGAAATGGGTTATGCTAGTCTTTTACCCTGTTTAGATAATTTCCACCATTAGCTAATGCAATAACAAAAATTACAGGGAGCATAGATAGCATCTTTTATGTGGATGCTTAAGGTGCTTCATCAGCTTGATGACTGAACTGTTAATGTTCTCTAATTATATGAATGTATTCTTCATACATTTAGCAGCACCACTGGATCTAGATGTAGATATCCATCTTTCCTGCAGTCAGATAAAAAGCATCTTTAAATATGATCTTCTATCTAATCCATGTTATCCTTTTGTAATTTTACATGGGAGAAAATGAATAATCATTAGCAATAATAAGCATCCTACTTCACTGTGAGATTGGAAAGGCATAAATACTCTATTGCATTATGAAATCTCAGCTGTGATTATGAAGTGTAACAAAGACAGATGTGCAGGATTAGTTCATCATAAAATTTAATTAATTGTAGTTGAGATAGTAATTCAGTAAGTGGTCTGATTTTCTATTTTCTTTTGCGTGAAGAAAGTGAAATAAAGATTGGAGTTATCCCGGGCTGCAGTCGTCATGCATTGAGGCCTGCATTTGTAAGGGATATGGGTCAGGTGAAGAGTAAAGTAAGGACCTTGAATTTTAGGAAAGCAAACTTCCATCTGTCCAAGGACTTAGTCAATAGGACACCCTGGTAAACTGTCATCAGGGACAGCAGAACAGAACAGATCTGGCAGATCCTTAAAGACATTCTAAATTGAGCACAAGTGCTCTCCATCCCCATGTATAAGAAATCAGGAAAGGATGGCAAAAGACTGTTGTGGTTGAGGTAAGGCCTGCTAGTCTACAGTGCAAGAAGGAAATGCGCAGGCAGTGTAAGCAGGTGCAAATATCCTGGGAAAAGCACAGGGACACTGCCCAGATATGCAGGGATGGGGTCAGGAAGGTCCCTGTGTGGATGGAGCTGGAGACGGGAAGGGACGCTGTTCTCCTTTCAGCAGGAACAGAGGATTTATGATGAGGATAATTCTAGTAACACACTGATGATTTTAATTATTGCCAAGTAGTCAAGCTTTTCAGCCTCTCCTACTGGCCCGACAATGAGAAGGTGGGGACACCCAAGATAATGAGAAAGGACATAGCCAGGACAGCTGTTCCAAACTGACCACAGGGATATTCCATTATTCCATACCATGTGATGTCATGTTTCATATATAACTGGGCCAAGGGGCACGGCAGATTGGAGTCTAATGGAGCATCAATAACAGGTGGTGAGACATTGTGCTTTTCTCCACTTGTTTTTTATGTCTCTATCATTGCTGTTGTTGTTATTATTGTCTTTTTTTTTCTATTAAACTATCTTTATCTCAATCAAAGAGGTTTGTGTTGGTAGGGGTTTTTTCGATTTTACTTTTCTTCTATTTTTGATTCTGTCAATCAAAAACTAGTCTCATATTGTAATATGTAGTAATTTATAAAGTTAGCTTGCCATTTCAACATCTGAATCTGGAATAACAGGACAGTGGCAGATACAGGTCATTGCATATTAAAGGTTGAATTATAAACACAGCTTGTCAGAAGATTAGTATATTCTGATTAGAAAACAGAAGCCTGATCTTTAGTACAAAGGACATATCTTTTTTTCTTTGGAGAAATCTGGTAGAAGACAAGTATAAGACTGTTGCAAAAGTTATAATAAAATATTTCTATCTAAAGCTTTTTACTCAGGCTCATAGATCTATGTCTCCAGATTACTGCTGGAAAAGATCTTTTAAGATTTTAACCTGCTTTGAATGTATCCATTGAAAGATTACCAAAGAAATACACATTATTTTTAAAAGGGGTATAAATAATTGTTATAAAGAGTTCACGCTTTCTGTGTACCCTCCTATTTGCTCGTTTCCAATTTTATCTCGGTCGACTATTTAAATTGTGAAGTCTTCAATAGAAATTTTTTTTCCAGAAAGCAAGAAATAAAATAAAATTAACCCTGAGAATACTCAATAACCAAAGTAAACTAAAATATAAATAATAAATAAATTAAAACCAAATATTTAAAGCTGTCTTCATTAAGGAGAGGAAAACTTTGAAAAGAAAGCTTTAAAAATAAATTTTTATATACAAATATATCTATTAAAAGTAATTATTTTCACACTACTGGGAAAGAGCTTTTCTAGCAGCATGTGCACAAAGATGGTAGTTATTTTTTGAAACCTGAGTTATGTGATCCTTAGAGCTAAATTATTTTCTAAAAAGTAAAGGAAAATACATTAGCTTAAAAAATGGCTTTCTAACATTTTTGACTTACTAAAGAGACACTTTGTTCTAAGAGCTATTTTTTAAATGAGTTTAAATATGTTGAGACAAGTACTGATTTTTTGCTTGTACAAGGAGAGGAGGATAGAAGATGCTATGTTCTGATTTTAGTATAACTTGGAAATTGCATCTTTTGTTTGTCTGTAAGGTTATTTATTTATTTTTAACCTCTGGTATAACATGTAATACCGTGAGATATTCAATACTGAGTGGAAAAATGGGTCAACACAGTACCAGAGGTTAAAGTCAAATTCTAATTCAGTCATTAAAATTCTGGCTTTGATTTAACACTGCAGTAAAATAAGATGAAGTGAATGTTCTACTTAAACACTTTTCTACAGCGTTGACATGCTTAGCTTTCTACGTTAAAGAGGACTGATACCCACGGATACATGTTTCTCAGGTTTTCAAGGAAGATTTCTCAGGAAGTTTCCTAAAAATGCCACCAGGTAGCAAAACCAACAAATTAAACACAGATCTTGCTTTTTCAAGGATTTAAATCAAGGCTTACTCGCCTGTCTTTCTCAGTTCTTCCCAGAAGCCATCTGATAGAGAACAATGGAATTATGGAGGAATGAGAAAGTAGAAGTTCTGACAAATTTCCACTGGACAACTTACTCTTCAATAAAAAGAAGCTCTAGAGAATTCAGGCTTTTTTTTTTCCTTTTTTCTTTTTTTTTTTTTTTTGTACCACAGCAATATCCACCATGGTAGAATCCCGAATTAAAATTTAAGATGCAGAAAAACAGTTACAATAAATTTTGAATTGAGGCTACCTGTCCCACTATAAAATAATACTGTAAAATGAATCAATGATGTGTAACTGCTTCTATTTTTTACCCTAATCTGTGTTGATCCTATTAATGAATATATGTTCATTATAGTCAAGACTAATCAGTCTTCACTGCTCCTCAGTATGAGAGAATGATTTCCAAACATGTCCTCTCAGCTGCTTCCTGTGCACATCCTTACATACTCTTTTTCTGTGTTGCTTTTCTTGATTCAATTTTTGAATCAAAAATAAAATTTTTGAAAGATTTTGGTAACCAAGTACCTCTACATAATTCACTGTGTCCTCACGGGGCTTTTCTGAAGATTCTGTAAGTCCCTCCTTTACTTTGGAAACTTAGGGGTTAAAAAAACCCCTTAAATCTTTCACCAACACTCATGTAGTCTAAAGAAATGTGTCTGTGAACTAAACAGTCTTTTTGCAAAACACTAGGAGAGATTCAAGCCTATCTTGTCACTTAGACAACTAATTACATGCTGCAATTACAATTAAAGATTTTCAGCTGATGAAAGGCATGTTCACTGCACTCTCATTACCTCGTATTTCCTTGCCAACACTCAAGAGCATCATGATTTTGATGAAACAAAAACAACTCAGGAAGCCGCGCTTTCTCAGTAACATCAACAGACTAGCTTAGAGACTGCATTGCAACTCCTTCTCCCCATTATACATTAACCATGTTATCTGAAGATGTAACATTCATCCTTCATGCTGGAGGTTTTTATTTGAATTGGTCTTTACAAAAATTTTGTTACAGTGTTTCCTTTCTTATTGAAGTCAACAACTTCTAGGACTCAGTTTGGGCTGCTTTCTTGGATTTATGGTAATTGTCTTCTCTCAAATTTAAGTAGTTCAAGGAACTGATGAAAGCTCCCCTGTAATAAAAGCTAAAATAATGTAAAAAAATGGAATAGAAAATTCATATGTCACAAATGCAATTATTTTCTATTATAATAAGGAACAGAATCAATACCAGTTTAGCAGCGAGGAAAGAATATTTCATTCCCCCTGAAACGTGTATCTGTCAATTTGATAATTACCATAGCTGAGTAACCAGAGTGCTAGTATAAGTAAGAATATAGCAGACTAACAAGTGTTTTGAAGGCTATTTAGAAGTTGCTTCTGTTTCTATAGCAATATATCCTAGATTTGCAAATATGTCCAAGATGCACTCAGTCACATGCTGTGACTTGGCTGGCCCTGTGTGGAGCCAAGAGTTGGACTTGATGATCCTTATGGGTCCCTTCTAACTCAGCATATTTTATGATTCTATGAAAGTAATGTCTTACTACGTTTTGAAAATTCATGATCTTCCCCAAGTATTCATTGAACTGCACAGAGGAAAAAAACCTATGCTGCAGAGAAAATGATATTTTGTATTGTTAGTGATAAAAATTACTTTCAGAAAGGGAGAAACTGCACACTTGTGTTGGATTTCTGATGCTTAATTTTGTCTTGACTATCATGATGAAAAGAACAATACATATACTTCTTATTCACATTTTACATTTTCTAATATTTCATCCAGTTCTTTCTCCTGATAACAAATGTACGTCTGCAGAAGATGTTTCTTTGACTCTGTCATTCGTAATTTCTGGTTTTACAATAATGAAAGAATGATGTTTTTATAAACACTACATTGCTGCATCTGTTTTGTGTAGAAGCAGCTTCGATGTGAATCCATACCTGATTTTCAAAGAAGAACACCACAAAGAAGAAGATGATGTAAAACTTTAATATTCAGATTAAATTACTTGTCTAGTTTGCTTTTTTCCTTAATGCCAAAATAAAATAAGTTGGTAATTAAAATATTGTAGCTCAGTTAAGGAAATTATTTTGTTGAGCTGATAGCAGGAGAAATTACTTTCTTTCATATGATTTGAATATGGATATGAAACCAAGCTTCACTTGTTAATAAAGATTAAAAACCCAGTGTCAGATATATCACTGCAGCCAAATTACACATTTGCCACTTAAGTATATGGAAATATTTCTGCTATATAAATGAAATTCAGGAAATATTTGTGAGTAGAAGCTTTCATTAAGTTTGTTAAAATCTAAGATAAATGATCTACCAAATTAAAATGTGAAAAGAACCACTTTTTTCATTACCTTGCATGTTTTTTTTCCAGTTATATCTGACCATCCCTGTCTGGGGAAGTTTTCTGATTATTTTTACTTCCACTAGAGTCTGTGAGGGGACTATGCTACCTCTTCATTACCCCTGAACTATGTGTTACACATGAGCTCTGTGTTAACACCTTTACAGACTTAAATTGCCTCTCTTGGGAACACGTTTACTAGAAGGAAAAGAACTTTGTATAGTAGTAACTCTGTTAGTACTCATGAAAGAGTCCTTTGAACATATGAGTCCTTTGATCTCAGTATTTTATATTTCAAATTTAAGAACCTATTTTTAATCTACTTCTTCAGTCAGGGCTGTCTAATATGCAAACCAATGGATATAAGTCATGTTTCTCAAAGACAGTGTTTAAACCTTATTAAATTTAAAACTTACTCCAAATTCTGTGAGGTATAGTTTCCAATATATTTCATAGACTGTGGGTTTTTTTCTAAAGTTTTTACCAACTGGTTATTTTAAAACATTACCAGATTTTATTACTTAACATGAGGGTGTCACTACCTTATGTGGTAATAGAATTACAGGTTTCTATTAAGTTTAAACAGATAATAATAACAACCACCACCACCACCAGGTTTTATATACTTTTCAATTAGAGAAAAAATGATTTCCAATCTCTATTAAATAATAGCCAAAGAGTTAGACCATTCACTTTTGATGTAAGAGACTTATTTCCAAATTGCAGTTATAAAAGAAGCTTCAAGTCCCAATTCTAGGTGGAATGTCGAGTGGAAATATTCTTTTGTGGAAACTCTTCTTCTGCACAAAACAATCAAATAAACAAACCAAAAAAATCCCCAAACCCAAGCAAGCAAGCAAGCAAACTAATTCAAAATTCCTGGGGTTCAGAGTTGAAAAGGGAAAACCAAAATATTGTTCCCTCTGCTTAAGTCAGAATTTCAGATTCTTCTTTTAATATTTCACATAATTTTCACCTAATGAGTCGTTACAAAGAGGAAGAAAAACTAGCACTCACATGTCTTCCTCAAATGTTTTAGCTACTGCAATATGTTGATGATGTACAATTTACTCTTTTTTCCCAGGAAAATTTCAAAATCTTGTTCCCTTCTCATTGCTCAACAGAATGTGTTAGAGATGTCTACTAGTAGGAGATGGTCCCAGATAAGAAATTCCCTCTGAAACCACAAATTATGTGCTAAATGGAAAAGACACTCTTACTACCCATGTTTTTATGGTTTCCCCATGCTCACTCTGCATCCTAAGCCTCGAAATACTTTCAGTTCCCTTGTTTTTTTTCTCTGCACTTTGAGACAGGGTCAAACTACTTTAGAAGAAAGTGTGACAAGTGGCCTCTTGTATTTGAATGACAGGAATTTATTTGGGTGTCTGGGATATGACAGAAAATGATGAAGAAAAGTATATGGGAAAAGAGATTAAAGCTTATTTGAAGTTGTGTGGGAAGTATAAGGGGAAAGCAATGCTTAGGAAAGGACAAGAAATGCAGACCATGTTCAAACAACATTTCTAATTTTCTTAATTTTATTGATCTATGCAAGACGGTTTTCCTCAGTATTGGTGTCTAACCTGTGCAATCACAATGTGGTATGAAACAAATGGTAGAGCCACATTTTGACTAAATTAGCCAGTCCAAATGATAATACACATCCAGTGCAAAGAATATAGATATTGTCATCTGCAGAAGAGCAAAAAATAACCTGCATAAAGTGGTTTTGTATAGTGCTTATTTGAATGCAAGTTTTACCTTTAATCTTTTTTTTTTATTTTTTAGAATATCTGAACTGTCAGAATAAAGCTGAATTGTTTTCTACATGGGATTTTTGAGCTCATACTAGGAGACCTAAAGCCAGAATGACTGCTACTGAACCAAGTCCTTAGTAGGAATGCTGAAGAGAAAAAAATTGTTATGAGAAGTAGTAATAATTCCATTTATTTCTTTAAATGCTGATATTGAGGACAGTAGCTGCATTCCTGAAACACTTTTTTTTTTTTTTTTTGTATACAAAGTGACACTCCAAGCAGCAGCAGGCATTCACAAAATCAAGAATTTGTGCGTTTGATTTTCTGAAGAGGATTCCTTAAGTTTTATTGAAATATTTTCTATTACTGTCATATAAGAAAAGCATACTAAGTACTTCAGATGCTTCACACTGCAAAATTAGACACAGTCTGTCAGTTACTGTTCAGTGCTTATTGCAGCACCTGTTCTTGAAATTAGCCATAGATGAGTTGACCTAAGTTTAGGTGCAAGGTGTGGCTCATAGTTTCATCCTTTTATGTAGACTGAGCAGAAATGTAAGGAAAAAAAATGTATTTTTGCATCTAAGTTAATTGTTCTATGAAAAGAAATGAAGAAAATTGCATGTCATTTAGCTAGGGTAGAGGACAAAGTAAGTTTTAAGCAAGATTGCTACGGAATAAAGTGCATATGTAAGAGGCTTCTTACCTAGAACTTATTTTTCAAGTATTCCTACAGAAATTTTTGATTGGAATGTAAGGTGTAGTTTTACATGTGCATTTTTCTGTGATATTTATCACAATAGACTGATACACAAACAAATGAAGAAGTCATCCATGAAATTCCCCAACTTATTCCTTCAGGAAAATATTCTACCTAAGTCTGATCTAACTTTAAGTCTTTGTTTTGTAGTCTTTGGGGTTTTTTTAGTATATTCATACATTTTCGTTCTGAATGTGAGCACACATTTGCTTTAAAGCTTTTATTAGAAAATGTATTTATAGCTGTTTAGAATCCTGTTGTATCTCCTTAGTGACTTTTTACGTATCTTCTCCTTTAATTTTGTCATGAGTGAAAATAGAGAACTCATACAAATTTCCAAGATTACAAACTATATCTCTGTATCCTCAATAAGATTTCTTTGTAACTTTCCTTAATTCCCTGATTTTTGTGAATAGCTCATTGCATATTCCTAATTTATATTGAAGACTGTTTGCAAATATTCCCCACATTTTTATACTAAATGTATACATTTACATGATGAGGAGTAAAGAATACAGTCAATTTAAGAGGCATTAGTAGAGCACGAATTAAAACTCTATTTAAAAAAAGAAAAAAAGAAAACCAACAAAAATCCCTACCATCAAAAATATTTAACCTTACTTTTCCCAATAGCTAGCTTTATGTTGAAAGTAATGAATAATTAATTTTTGATTAGACTTTGTGTTATAATTTTGTGTAGCTGGGCTCTGGTGGAGAAGGAAATGATGAAACTGTAGGGGTGGCTTCTGCAAGAGGGAGCTAGAAGCTCTCTGTGAGCCTGAGAGAGCAAACACCAGCTGACTCAAGGCCGGAGTCCTTGTTGACCAAGGCTGAGCCAATCAGTGATGATCACAGCGCCTCTGGGAATCACATTTAGGAGGAAAAAACCAAACCAAACCAAAAAACAAGCAGCTGCTTGTCTCCTACCAGAGAAGGGAGTGAAAAGATTGGAAACTGTGCAGACATGAAGGCCAGTGAAGGGGCAGATGATGAGGTGACACGTGTCGTAGAGGAAGATGCCCCTGCAGCCTGTGGAGAAACCCATGGTGGAGTGGGTGTCCCCCCACAGCCCATTGAAAATGATGAGACCCCACCTGCAGCCCATGGAGAGGTCCCACGCTGGAGCAGGTGAAGACATAGAGAAGATGCTGTGGCCTGTGTTGGAGCAAGCCTCTGCCAGCACTTGCAGCCTGTGGAGAGAGAGATAGATATGAGCAGAGAGAGAGAGAGAGAGAGAGATCCATGCTGGAGCAGGTTTGCTGAGGAGGGTCTTGTGACCCTGCAGGGGACCAGGATGGAGCAGTCTGGGCTTGAGAGACTGAGAGACATTTTATGATTTATGACTGCACCCCACAGAAGTGACCCACGCTGGGGCAGCTGGTGAAGAGCTGAAGCCCAACATGAAAGGACTCATGTTGGAGATGTTCATGGAGGACTGTCTCCTGTGTGTGGGATTCCATGCTAGAGCAGGGGAAGAGTGTCATTGCCCCCAGCTAAGAAGGAGAACATCTCATGAAGAAGTGACTGAAAGCCCTTTTCCCTTCCCCTCATGCCACAGTGTGGGGGTAAGAAGGGAGTGAAAGGATGACTAAAATCTGCTAAGAAGGGAGGGGTGGGGGGAAGTGTTTTAAGATCTGGTTTTACTTCTCATTATCCAACTCTGGTGTCACTGTGTGCATAGTGTAGTGTAATAAATTAGAGAGTTTTCTTTCCTTTATTCTGTATTGAGTCTGTTTTGCCCATGATCCTAATTGCACAATAATTCCTCCCTGTCCTTATCTTGAATCCTAAGCCTCCTAATAATATTTTCTCCCCTGTCCAGCTAAAAAAGGGAGTGATAGAGCAGCTTTGGTTGGCACATGGCCTCCAGCCACAGTCAAACTACCACACTTTGTCAGGTAGAAAGCAAAAGTTATACTGATGGACACCTTTTTTTTTTTTTTTTTATGTTGCTGTACCACTTGCTAACAAAGTTTATGTATTTAAACTCTACTTAATAGAAACCAATTTATGAGAGCTTCAGTTTTTGTTTTCATCATCAGACTAGAGTTTTGAGTCATTTTTAAAATCTGGGGTGTTCTATTTTTAAGTTTATTTGGAGGATCTCTAATCTAAAATTGCTACAAAGCTAGAAATGGGAATTTTGCCACAGTATAGATACGTTTCCAATACTTAAAGGCAGATCATATTTCTATACAAGAGACCAAGGAAATTACATATGCACATTCCGCTGAATTGAAAATAAGTGGGTGTTACCAACTTTAGGTAACTTTGAAAATTTCAGATAGGTTTAAATTGTAACATTGTGTCCAAGAAATCTCTCATTTCTATGTGATATTTTCTGAGTTGAGATCACTGTTCTTAATTTTTAGCTTAAAAAGAAAAGGACTGCTGCATAGCTTTAGAACTGTATACTAACCTTCATCTATTCTATGATGTTCTTCAAAATAATATGGCAAGTTCAGCTTAATATAACATCCTTCCTTATATCCAGGTGTGGTTTCTAAGTTAATTTAATTAAATAATATGTAATACATATAGCTGAAGCAGAGAAAATTTTCTGCATGAGAAACCTGATTAAGGAAGCACTAATGAAAAAGAAACCATGTGTTGACATTTTGTGAGATACAAATTCAGAGCCTTAATTCTTGTGTACCCATAGTGACACATGTTCCCTCCCTCTATTTTTCATTATTTGATAGGGGGTGGAACAGGTATATGGAGAGAGAGAATAAGAAGATGAAGAGACCATGTAACTATTGCCGCTAATGAGGTGTGAATGATATCAAGCTGTTATCATGTATCTTGCCAGGAAAGACTCCTGAAGGGATAAGAAATGTGAATGAATTTTGGAACATCCCAGTTGTTACTATGAAGTCATAATTTCTCTTTAGGTACCAAGTCAGACTGAACTTTGACCACTTGCACTTGTCTGTATTAGAAGTACTGTAGCTCTTCTCTGAAAACATTTTTTATATGCATTAATATAAATATTAATAATCAATAAATATTAATCTTAATAATCAGGGTATTGACACTTTGGTCCTTACTGAAGCTAGACTGAAAACCTCCAACTAAACTACCTTCAGCCCCTTCTTCCTTCTTTTCAGCCCCCTTAGCCTGCTCAGGCTGAAGAAGCACTTTCTTAGTATTAGATCTTAGTGTGTGCAAAGAAGGAAAGAATGGCTTAATGTTAGACCCAAGTCTAGTCAGATGAGTAGAAGGGGTGTTCATTTGTTTCAAAAACTGTTTCAAAATTAAAACGTGTACTTCTGCCTTTTATAAACTCATGTGTATAACAGCTCTGTAATTTGTGAAGAAATCACAAAAATGATGCCCTGACAGCACAGAGCCACCATAGTGGCTGGCCTCCCTCAGGCTTTCCCACCTCTCCTTCTGTCTGCCTTTGCTTTGACGTTACTCCTTAATTTGGAGAGAGAAGGGAGACAAAATAAGGTATCTAAGAAAGACAAAGCCTGCAGGTATTGCAGAAAGAAAAGACCTTAGGGATACCTGAGCAAAGAGGATTTAGGGGTGTTTATGTAATGACATATAAAATCCTTACAGATAGATTTGGTTTGGGTTTGGTTTTGGGATTTTTTTAACTTGAAACAGCTTTGTGTATTTTTACTTGGGTTTTGGGGTTTTTTTGGGGAACAATTTAAAATGGAGAAAGTACATTAATTAAAAATATATTAGTGAAATAAAGCATTAATTCAGACTCCACCAACATTTTTTTTCATAATTTTCTTCATAAGACAAGACATCTCTGCTGTAAAAATGAAATTCACTACTGAGGTCT
Organism: Hypotaenidia okinawae; assembly: GCA_027925045.1. Taxonomy (NCBI): domain Eukaryota; kingdom Metazoa; phylum Chordata; class Aves; order Gruiformes; family Rallidae; genus Hypotaenidia; species Hypotaenidia okinawae. The sequence goes on along the minus strand of BSDF01000005.1, from coordinate 37,731,214 downwards.
TCAGTTGTTACTTTGCACATTTTGTTGTAATGTATTTTTCTATCCTGTTTTTAACTTAATATGGTTTTACCAGTTCAGCATCATTTTATAAATATGAACAAATTAAAGCAGAGCTATATTTTTCCTAGCTGTAAAGATTTATCCTCTATGATATAATTGCAATTTCTCAAATCACATTAGTGTCACTTTTGTTTGGTTTTCTTTGTGTTGACTTGTTTAAATATTGTATAAATAAGCCATGTTTTCTCTATTTTTAAAAGGTTTGAGCTCTTGTTGGCATGTGAGGTATGTCTCCCAAATTATTGCTTTCTAGTATTTTAAGGAAATACTTTGAATTCAAGATTAAGTTCCTACATATCTTAGAAGATTCAAATATTTTATTTATATGGATGAAATTTAAATGCACTGTTGCTGCGGAAGCCATACCAGAGTAAAATGCAATATACTTAGCATACTGTTTGCAGGGACTGAGGGTGTTGTGTTTGGGTTTTGCTTTTGGTGGGTTTTCTTTTTTTCGTTGTTTTTGTGGTTGTTTTTTTTCTTTTAATTTGTTTTGATATAACAGGAGAATAATACATATATATTTTACCTTTCAGATTGTTTCTTGATTTCTGTTGCTTGAAGCTGATAAAAAGTTAAGACCCAAGTTATTAACTTAAAGTCGTGTAGATATTTTTATTGAAGTGATATTTCCAACTGAGTAACTTTGAATGCATAAATAAAGAAAGAAATAATGGGTATGAGTTTCTAAATCAGCAATGAGTGCTTGATTTTTGTTTAATGTACCTGTTGCAAACACACAAACCTTACTTTTTGAAGAAATTTATTTACTAGTTCAGTATCTCACTAAAATATTAATCCAAAGGATCTTTTCTTCACATAAATTTATATTGCCTAACAATCTGTTGGTGTAATTCATATAACTGCATTCAGGCAACCAACACGGAAATAAATATTTAAAAATAGATATTAATCTACAGACCTTACTTTGACACATCAGTAAAAAATTGATGGAAAGAACTATGATTTTTCAGACACACTGTTCTTAAGAGGACTGAACATCAAGACAAGAAATGTCAAAGACTGTCAGATACCTGACGATCGTAACAGTACTTTTACTGTCCACATAAGATAGATAGTATTGGCTGCTTTCCACAGAAAGGAAAGTTTGAGTTAAGGACTTGTTCAGTGTTACATATCAAGAGTGTGATTGAGCTAGAAAATAAAACTACATCAGACGCAATAATAGTAGTTTCTCTTGCAGATACAACCAAAGTTAATATTTTATCCTCATCTAGTATTGCCTGCATGTATATTACAAAGAAAAGAATAAGAAGGGATTTAACTGGCTGAAATGTTCTTTGGAGCAATTGCAGGACTATGCTCATCCTGGCTATGAAGGCATTTCTAGCATTTTAAAATTTTTAAAATTTGTTTTTCTCTTACATTCTTGTATTTCAAAGTCTGAAGGAGGAAGAGTTTAAGCAAGTCTGTGTAAGGAACTGTTGGGTTTTTTTCCCTTCTGGAAAAGTTGTTGTGGAAGAAAAAGTGACAGAATTATTGATAACAATAGTAGTTGGCAATCTCAGTAAATACAGGACATAATCTTTGGGAGCATCCTTCTAAAATTAATACTCTGGTGACCAAATATTCAGTTTATCTGGCTTCTCATGTGCGTGTCTATGGCTTTATTCCTTTTTTTCTGGTTTGAGTTTTCTGATGCACTTTTTTTCCTCCTAATTCAAGTAGGAAATATCATTGCTTCATGTCTCTAAAACTTGAACTCTAATCATCACTGAAATGAAACTATCTCTAAAGTAATGGAACATGAGCATGAAAATATAGAGTCATTAAATTACTGTAAATCAAAGGGCTGTGTTTTGATAGCTTCTATCATTACTAATATCAGAAGACATGTCATTACTAATATCAGAGGTCATCTAATGCTGTTATCATAATCTTATGTTTTATTAAAAGTCTCTCTGGAGCTTGAGTAACATTTTTTATATTTTGCAAACAACATTATTATCCTTCAGCAAGAGACTTCTCAAAAATGTCCCATGTCTGTAGGAATTCTTTGGCTCCCACGGACATCCTGTGGCTGAAACAATCCTATATGGAGATTGGTTTACCAGCTTTTCCCTGACTCCTAGCTGTCTTCCTTTTCCAAAGCTTAGACCTGAACAAGATTGATGTGGTGGTTGAGAACTCCATCAGCAGTTTACACCCTGAGAAAGACGCTACCAGTGTTACTAATAATAAAGCAAAAGAATGACACTGAAGATCTGTATTTTAAGGCAATGTTTGAAAAAGAGGAAATTGAGACAGAATATCCAGAAAAAGAGCAAAGGTACATCTGAAAAAAGAAAATAAAAATATTAGTTTAGATTAAAGAAGCAAAGGATGTGTCTGAAAGAGATAAAGTAGTTTTCTGTATCGAAAAATGAAAGCAAAATTTGCATGTTAAATACTTTCTTAAATGCTTTGCTACAATCTTCATATTCTTCGGTTAATAAAGGGATCTGGTAGCTTTCCAGGTACTTAGTAGGTGTCCTAGATACAGCTCTAAAATATAAATCATAAGTTAGAATAATTTTACCTCTCCCCTTCTTCTGATGTCATCTTAACAGCCTTAACAAGTTATATTCCTACACCATCATCACTGAACCCTTGTTCAGTCTGAAATAGCTAGATTGAGAACCCATATGGCCCAAAACATTTTTTTTAGGACCTGAGTTAAATAAATCTTTCAGAGTTGTGTCAGTGCACATGGCAACACCTTAAAGCACTTAGCTTTAAAAGTGCTCCTTTAGTGACAGTTCTCATGGTAGTCCTTTTTCTTGTAACACTTGGGCATCAGAGGTAAATCAAATGTCTTATGCTTGTAATGTTGTTCAAGAGTTATCACCTCTTATAAGGTGAGAACATTCATGACATTTCATACTACCACACTTCAGAAAGACGTATCAGTATTGCACAGATATTTTGTAGGGTACCCTGTGATATATCATCAGTTCATCACCACAGCATACTGTGGATTTCAGAAATACAACGAGAATATGGAAAAAAAACCCAACAAAAACCTACACAATAGTGGATATATTCACATATGAAAGATGTATGAGGGATCATTGTACAGAAATGTACATATTCTACTAACTGATTTTCTATTTTTTCCCCCTTAACTAGCTGCTTCTTCCCTGATTTTCTCACTACTTCTTCTTTGTTTCTTAGAATAAATTTAAGAGTAAGACCATGTAGACAAGTCCTTACACTGGCTTTCTTTTCAATTACTTTTTCACAAGACCATAGAGTGACTGAACTTGAAAGGGACCTCTGTAGGTCATCCTGTCCAGTCTACAGCAGAGTCAAACAGGGTCAGCAAGAGCAGATGACTTTGAATATCTCCAAGGGTGGAGATTTAAGAACCACAACTTTATTAACACTAATCACTACTATCTTTCCTTTTATCTTTCAATTCATTAAGTGTAGTCAGGAAAGATAGTTGACAATGTTTGAAGAATATAATTTTTTCAGAAGAAACAAAGGCCTTGACATAAAAGTGTGGAGTTAAAATCATTCTCCCTCAAATCCCTCAAAAGCTTCTACTCTGTTTTATTAATACTTCCAATATTCTGTCTACTAAAAATAAAAATGTTTATGTAAATATTGACCACAGAAAACTACAATGTGCAGAGATTAAAAAAGAATATTTCATTTTCTTGAAGATTGTAGTAACACTTGTGATAATGTAAACACATAAAAATAATTTTCTGTCTTTTATAGATCATGTAGTGGAGCACAAAAAGGAAAAAAGAGGGGAAAGAAAGAAAGAAAACCCTTTTTCTTCCTATAATCCATCTTTTAGGTGGTCACCTCTGAAAGCATGCGCTTTGTGTATGAGACTCTCAGCAATCAGTTACCATTTGTATATTTTTTTTTTCAGACTGAGGGAGGTGTTTCTGCTTCTATATATCTTGATGATATTAGTACCTGCAAAATCAAAACTTGATCATTCACTTTCAGAAACACACACCTCATCAGAATACATGAAACCACTTAGTCAGAATAGTCTCTATACAATAGTATTTTAAAGACTCAAACAAGGAAGGTAGAAACTACCATGTGTAAAATTATTTGCTACTCCAAAAATCCTTACAGTACATTTTAGATATTAAATTTACTTCTAATATATTTATTTTCTATAAATAAACCAAGTTGTCTTTACTAATGAAAATAATGGTATGGGAAAGACCTTTATACTTCTGTAGTCTTTCTTTCTAAGAACTGGTCTAGACTAGGCTTATAGATGTAAATGAAGACTGCATATATTCTACCTACAAAGTCATACTTAGAAATGAAAATTACTATTTCATTTCAAGGTGTATATATCTTCTTGTGACAAAGTATGAAAAGTAGAAAATGAACGTATTTATCTTGGCAGACAGTAGCTCTGAATGACGGGTTTAATGAGAACTAAACAGGAGAAATTAAACTTGAGTACAGCAAACATAACAGTAATAATTCAAAGATATCAAGCTCTGCCCCAGCACCTACTCTTTTGTCCCTCTAGAGAGTCATACAGCATTTTGCTTATAGCATTGCTTCATGCGAGTAAGATTATGGTTTTGAGACACTCATTTAAAAAGCTTTTGAAACCTCATTTTAACTATGCCCTGAAGAGAAACATAGTGTTTTTTAAAAAACAGCACTATCCAGAAAACTCTTGGCTATACACACAGCATTTCCATCATGGTATGACAGGCCACCCTGAGCTGTCAATAGTGTCTGCTATATAAAAAATTACATCACTTCTAAGACATGCTTCGCTTTACACAAACTCTCTTTAAAATACAGTGTATCATAAATTGTATTCTTGACTGTATGTTTTAAATAAGTCTCCTGCCTTAGAATTCTGTATTTTTGACATTTCTAGTTATGAGTCATGAGACTTAGCTGAATTGTAGACATTCTTCTATTTCCACACACAGGTCTAGCAGCTTCAATATTATTGTACCTGAGTTATTAAGCATAGACAGGGTAAGAATCAAAATCCATGTTTTAGCAATACTGGCATACTTTTTCTGATGGGGTGTCTACTTCAATGCTAATCCACTTCACCAAGAAGTGAAATCAAATGCAAACATTTCTCATCCCCTAATATTGGTAGCAATTAGTTGTCTTCTTGGGACAAGATGAATGTTGAATCTCATAGTTTTATAAAAGCACAGAATCTTATATCTTCAAATAATAAAAATATTATATTATATGATAAAATATTATCATATTCCTATTTTTTTTCTTTTTAAAATTTTTTATTAAAGAGTATATATCTTGCCATGGACTGTGAATTATTCTCGTTCAGTGACACACATTCCAGAAGCAAAGAAACATCTCTGCGCCAAAGTGTTTAACTCTTGTGTTGGTTAAAAGCCTTTAATACCTGTGAGCATGTTGTTATCTCTTAGGCATAAAAGAACAGCTTCACAATACCGAGCAAGATGACATAGAGATTATCTGACACCTCTCTTCATTGAGAGGATCCATAGAAAAATCTTTCAAGATGTCTAAAGTTTGGTTACCCTAATAATACTCAGATTGCCAAATAACTGTAATTTTGCCCATTTTTTTTTTAACTTGAAACCTCCTCATTGACCTAATAATAAATTCATTTCACACCCCTCAGTGACCATCATCAGATATTAATTTTCAGTTTTTTTGACCTAGAGTAAATTTGAGTCATTGACTCATTAATGAAAGTGTCTGCATCCTATTGTCAATTTTTTAAGCTTTTCAGTACTCTGGCATTAATTATCTCTAAAAAGCAAATAAAAATTTATTAAAATCTAGCTAGTATCACAAAACCCAATCTTTGTGAAATGTTTGGCTGCAGAAATAATTACACAGCAGCCATTAAATGTTATGTGTAAGAAGTGTTTATGTGCACAAAAGTGGATAATACGTTGCTTAGTTATTTCTTCATTTTAGCAAGCAGAATAATGACTTCCAGCTTGTAGAAGAGCAGCACTACACATTTGAAGGGTAGATAGTAAAAAAGTTCTAATCTGCCCAAGTAACTTACAAGAAGTGATTGATTCAAATAGGGGGTTTGGTTGTTTTGTTGTTTTTTTTTTTTTTTTTTTTTTTATTTAATTTTATACCTTCTTACTTCTAGTGTTGCAATCCTGGTCAGGATTTCAGTTTCTGTCCTGTCACTGGGTAAACTAGAAGAGACTGAATTAGCCAGGGAACTAAACTGTTTGGAATACCTGCAAGTGGACTAATGCAGTAACAATTTACAAGGTGTCCTGTACCTGAAATATTTAGGGTTAGCTCAGAGGGGGTGAATAGTAGCAATACCCAAGGGAAGGGGATACAAATATTTCCATTTCTTATTTAGAAGTTGTCCAGACAACATGTCTTTACAAATTTCTGCCTATGTTAGGTCAGTCTTTCTAATCACAAATAGGAAATCTGGTGAATCTAGTCTCTTTTGAAAAAGTCATGCCATTTAAAAATCATGCCATCAGTTGTTTTTCTATAGTACTGTCATTAGTCTGATAGGTATGCCTCAGTTTTCACAAAGCAAAACCAAATTGAAAATCAGTGATGAATAAAGAACAGTAAAAAATTGAGTAGGCAAGGTAAGTAAAACAATAATTACAATTTTGTTTCTAGGAAGCTAAAGTTGTACTTTATTTTTAAATTACTAAATAAAATAATCTACAGTGTATTTTGGTTACATTGAGATGAATTTTTCCTCATCTAAAAACTCAGCTTATCCTCTAGTGCTTCTTTACAATCTGTAAGTGATGAAATCTTTCCTGATGTTACATGTACCTCTCTCCTGGGTTAACTAGTGAAAAATCATGGTTAACCTCTCTGCTCCACCATATACATGTAGAATTATGTACAAAATAAAAAAGGTAAGGATGCACAAGGAGACCACTTTTAGTTTGTTGTTAATATTTACCATCAGCTTTAAGCTATAACCAGTTCTTTTCCATATTTTTTTCTTCCAGTGAAAGCAATCTGGATGGAAAAAAAATAAAAATGTTACTATCTCTAATATTTAAAATGAAAAGTAAATCTAAGATAACTATTTTTTGGTGAAACATTTTGGCTTCCGGTATTTTAAACACAATATTTCTGCATGAAGAAGAGATTAGAAGAACCTTTGGTGATTCAGCAGTCTATCTGAAAATTTCCTAGTAACAGGAGGTGCACTGGCTGTCCGTTCCATGAGTCACTTCCATTATATCTGAACTTTCAATATTTTCTCATTTTAGTAACAACCAAAAGGACACATTGCCTGACAAGTATTACAGACATAGAAGCTGGAGACATTTCATAGGGAAGGCATTTTTGGCAGTGACTTGTGACTGCATACATCATGGGTTTGCTTAGGGTAGCAACAGGGAGGTGTGTGTCCACCAGACAACTCCTGCTTTGCAGCTGGCACATGCTACCACATGAGCAGCTGTTTGTGCAGCAGTCTCTGAGCTCTGCTTCTGGGATCTCCTGGGAACTCCTCTAGGCACCCTGGTTCACCCTCAGATGAAGAGAAAAGGTTGCCATAAGAGGCTTTTGCTGCTGGCAAACTCTAGCATTCATTTCTGACAAACCCTGTCAGTTCTCAAAAAACATGAGTTTGAGATTTTATCTGTAGCCTGCTTAAGTCAAGGGAAGGACCCAATAGTTTTTGGCTGTTGTGAGGGTGGGCCTTGCACATTAGCAAGACCTAGTGCTACAAGCAAAGCCAGGGTTGTGCCACAGAGCATGAAAAATGGGTAGTGTCCCCTTTCTTCAGCCAATGAGGGGAAAGGGCTTGGGGAGCAGTGCATGGATCTTGTTGGTTAACAGCTGCTTGCACAGGAAGTCCTGACAGCAGGATTGCATCTTTTATAACCATGGGACCCATGCTGAGGATCAAAGACTGCAGATGGGTGATGGGATTCACCTGATAGAGGTCACAGAACCTCAAAAACCATACCAGGCCAGTTACAAACATAACAAACCAACCAAATAATTTATTTTACAGGATCTAACAGAAACAGCTTTGAGACTCCGACAGACATTAATAATCCACAGGTTCAGGATGTTGGTTGGGATGTTAATACTGCACCACTGACTTAAGAGCTCTTAATCTTTTTGGTTGATAACCCATAATGCACTAAATCATTCACCTGTGCAAGATGAGGTTGCTCAGTCTTTACAGAAGATGAACTCTACGTTGTGTCCACAGGAAGAACCTCCAGCCACAGTCACACTGCTCAGAGGGAGACCATCTCAAAATGGCCCTTTGATGGAACTCCGTTTATAGCCAATTCACATCTTACCTGTGGTCATATACAGTCATGTAGGCCTCCCCTTGGCCAAAGACCTCAGCTTTTTACCTGTAATCTCCTGCAGTGTTCTAATACTCAAGCCAGGAGAGCACAATCTAGATGTGAAAATGAGCAGTGAACAACCAGTTGAATGGTAAGGTTCAGAAAGCCCTGGTTAACTGAGTTGTACTCAGCCAGAAGGCTGGCAGCACCTGCTGTATTGCAGGGTCTATCCCAGAACTTGTTCTGTTCAACATCTGTGCCAGTGACCTGGAACAAAGGATGGAGAGCACACTCCTTAAGTTTCCTCATGGCACCAAGGGGGAAGCAGTCAACACGTTTGAGGTCCATGATGGCTTCTAGGATCTGGATAGGCAGAAGAAAGGGAACACAATCGACCCTGTGAACACATCTAAGACAGAGCCCTTCAGCAATGGCATTTTAGCACTGGTAGGGCCAGAGAGCAGTTCTGTGGAGGTGTCCCTGGGCATTGCTGGGGATTGAGCTGAGCAGGAGGCAGCTGTTCTGCTGCTAGCAGGGACAGCAGCACCTGAGGTAGTGTGAGCTGGAGTATAACATTGAGGAATCACCCTTTATTCAGACCTTGCAGCATCATATCTAGATACAGTATCCAGCCTTGGGCTTCCAAGACAAGAAAAACACAAATAAACACAATGAAAGCAACAGAAGTCACCAAGAGGAGCTGGAATTCCTTGCTGTAAGGAGTGGCTGTAGTGCTGGGTCTGGTTCCACTGGGAGAAGGGGTGGGTTTGGGGGCATCCAACAGTATCCCCAGCACTGACAGGAGGAATGAAGGTCGGGGGGGGGGGCGTTGTGCCTTTACTTACTGAAGTCCTCAGCAGCGTAATCTGAGCCCATGGATGAGCCTGCTCCGGGTAGCAGCTGGGTCTCGAGGTCTTCCCAGGTCCCCATCAGCCTGGATTACCTATCAACTTTAAGAAAATTAACTTAATGTTTATGTGCAAAATCTGCAGTTTATTTCATGTATTCAGAACTTTTCACAATGGTGAAGATTAATCAGCTGGGAAACTGATTGGAGCAAAAATTTCAGCATAACTTTACAAAGGTACAGTTTGTAAACGTGAAGAAGTTGGAATGTGAGGGCAAAAGGATAGCTCAGAATTAAAAATACTGAAAAATGCAGGTGTATCATTTAAAAATTGTAAATTACATGAATTTTATTGTTTTTAATAAAGGAAATGCACAACGTTTTAACCTTATAAGCATGATTAATTTAATGAAATGATACAGGCCTTAAAATTACTGAAGCTTTGTTCATCATAGAAACATTGAAATAAGATGTACTGGTGTGGAATAATCCCAGTCAGAAGTTAAACCTCACACAGCGACTTGCTTACTTCCCACAATCAATAGAATAAAAATGGGAAAAAAAAACCAAAATCATGGGTTGAGATAACGGCAGTTTTACAAGTAAAGCAAAAACTGCATGTGCAATCTAACTGAAATATAGAATTCATTCACTTTTTCCCATTGGCAGACAGATACTTGGCCACTTCCAAGAAATCTTACTTGGGAAGACAAATGCCATCATTCTGAATGTTTCTCCTGCTGCTTCTTTCCCCGCTCTTATTGCTGAGCACAGAATCATATGGTATAGGAAAAGCCTTTGTTCAGTTGATGTGAACTGTCCTGTCTGTGTCACCTCCCAGCTTCTGGCAGGGCAGAGTGGGAAACAGAGAATGCCTTGATTGTGTAGACAGGCTATTCAATAATTTCTAAAACATCAGTGTGATTTCAACAATGCTTTGGTCATAAATCCAAACAATTGTAACATACTAGTGGCTATGAAAAAAATTAACTCCATCTCAGTCAAAACCTATATATACACTGAAGGAAGGGGACCTCTGGAGGTCAGCTAGTCCAATGACCTACTGAAAGCAGGTATCATAGGTTCTTCAAGGCCCTTCCAGTGAGTTTTAAAATATCTCCAACAAGACACTGGAGATAAATTTTAGCCATCCTAAAGGTGAAGCAGGTTTCTTTACATCAAGCCAGACTAAATTTTGTTCTATATTCACTTCCTCTCATCCTTCCATTGTGCACTTCTGAGAATAATTTGGACTTTAGGTATCTCCAGGCACCAATAAAACCAAAAGGATGAACATGGACCAAAGTTGTCCCTTCCCAGACTGAAGAGACACAAATCCCACAGACCCTCATCAGGTGCCCTGTACTTTGGCCTCCAACCATCTTGAGGCTTCTCTAGGACTTGCTCCAGTACATCAGTACCAGTGCTGTATGTGGGAACCTCAGGATGTGGACGCACTGAAGTGCACCTTACAGGACCTGGATAGTATGTCAGGGTCCTTCCCCACATCTGCTGGCAGTACCATTGCTTGGGCAGTGTAGAACATAGTGGCTTCTCTGCTGCCCAAGGATATTGCTGCCTCATGGACAGCCTGATGTCCCCCGGGGCCCTGAGGGCTTTTAACAGTGGTGCTCTTAGGCACTTGGCCCCAGCCTGTTCTCTTCGGGGCTTTTTCCATCCCAGCCTTTTTGTTTGCTTTTGATAAGGTTCATGAAGTTCCTGTCTGACAGCTTCTCCAGCCTGCCCAAAGATTCTGCATAGATGAATGAATCAATAGCTTCAGTTCTTTGACTGCTCCTCATAGTCTGCCACCATGTCCTTGCTAAGAGTGCATCCAAGAAGCTGATGAAGACATTATACACTCTTTGCTCTAGAATCAAGCCCTGAGACACAGCACTGCTAACTGACTTCCCATTGGGTTAATCACAACTGTTTTGTCTGTCTGTGCAGCCAATTTTCCAACCACCCTTTCTTTTCTTTCTAATCCAAATTTCACCAGACTCTAAGGGTACTATGTGAGACCATGAAAATGTCTTGCCAAATTTAAGGTATAAAATATTCAATGATCTCCCCTTATCCCAAAACAACAGGTGAACTGCCATGTTCCCTTAATGAAACATGAAGGTAGATATATGTCATTTATACCTCTGTCCCACTTAACATGTAAAATTAAGTGAAGAAAGGCCTTCATTTTATTAATTACTTTAGTGAAAATCACCTATCGTAATTCCAAATTGTCTGCTGTTGTTCCTACTAAGGAATATCCCTTTGGCTTAATTTGGTGAGAAGAGTTAGAAAGCAGTGACGGTGGCAGAAAAATTAGAATAAAATGCAAGAGAACAGTCAAGATTCCAGGATGGATGATATTACTTCTTAGTTTAAAAAAAAAAAAAATCTATCTTTTTCTACCTCCTTCTGGCTGACTGTATGTATTATTGGTGATAATATATTCTATTCTTGAATCTTTTTGCCTTGATAGTGTTTATGGTCAAAATCAGATAATCTGAAAGATCTACATCATAAGTAATTTCCTTTCCCATTAGCAGATTTACCTCCCAGAATATGACCTGTGTCTTCTGTGTATTCCATTTTAGCTTCTTAGTGAAATGCAATGACTGTATTTTAATGTCCAAAGAAGACCGTGAGTGTACAACAATCTTTGCAGAGATAATTTCTCTCTTTTCAATCTCATGCAAAAGCCATTCTCTTCAAGGATATGGAAACTATCAGTCTTCAGTATGATCTATCCAGGAATGAACAGCAAAGATTTCTTTCATGTTTTTTTTGTGGACTGTGAAATGTCAGAGAAAGAAGCATGTTTAGTCTAAATATCTGCATTGTTTTTCGTGTGCAGATACCTGAATGGAACAAGAGGTGCTAAGAATGAAGATTAAAATAGTGATAAAAAAAGAATTACCCCTCTAATAATAGGATATGAAACAAATTACTTTTTTACCTCAAAAAAATTGTATTTTTTTCTTAGCAAATTAGCGCTTTTTATGAGAGACTGAGGAGATAACACATATGTGTAAAGCAAATCGGTTGCAGATCTATGACTTTTGATAGTGAACTAGAAGACTATTATGGCATGACAGTAGTTTTCAAAAGCTACCAAAAATCTTGGGCTAAACCGTGCAACTTAAAGCTTGAAAAGCAACACAAAAGCCTAGAGGAAAAGAATTTTTTTAGTTTTGTTTTTAATTTTTTTAAATGGAATTTCAACCTCCTAAGCCAGTTGGTTAACAGAGTGAATTTTGCCATCTCTTTAACTTTCTGATTTGTAGGCTATGAACTGCTGCTGAGAGACCTCCAGGCCAAGGACTAAGGGAAGCAGTTTCTCACAGCTGGAAAGACTAAAAAAGAATTATGGGGGCATTTGAGTTCTACAAGTCTGCCGTTTTGCAGCATGAGGAAGCATATTAGAGTAGTGATTTCCTTCGTGGGTTCAACATATTGCTAAGCACCAAAAAAAAAATGGATGTGATTAAAATATATGCCACCATTTTGTGATTGTTTTTTTCCTTAAAAAAAATAATTTTCAACTTTCCTCCAGTTGCCTTGCCAACAGATTTAAGTTCAAACAGAAAGACTGGTAGTTCAAATCCCAAAATACTTATTCCCTTCCCGTGTTCACAGTCATTTTGAATCAGCATAATCAGCATCTAGAGCTCAGAGAAAGAACTGTGAAGTGACAGAAAAGCTATGACTACTGAGGAGTGAAATATTTCTTATTTTTAATGAGGTGTCATTTTCTCAAAGCATGGTATGCCTCCTCAAATCACAACAAAAATGCAAGTACATTCCACTATATGTATGAACAAAACCAAGGAAAACCTGATGACCCAGAGAAGCCCTAAACCTGAAGTACCCAGATTTCCTAATTTCCATTAAAACTGTTGAGAAGTAAATGTCATGTAGGAGTTGCATATTAAACATTAATATTGAGCTAACTTTGTTTTAGCATCAATACCAACCTGATGGTGATTTTTCTCTAGTTAATCTATTGTCAGTCAGCATGGCAGCTTCCAAGTCTCTTTCTAAGAGATGCTCCTTTCCTTCCCCTTTCTTTGAGATCACATATGTAAAAGATGGTCTTAGACTCCGCGACATTCCCAGGAGTCTGGGTTCAGTTTCTGACAGTGCTACTGTGGAGAAAATAATTTTCTTTGTATTACAGGACTGCCTTTGCACGTTAAAGATACATGTACTTCACAAGGTGGTGTCATGATGATAAATTAAAAATGGAGAGTGTGATTATATTCCTTTCCTGTTATGATAATAGAGTAGCCACAAGTTTTCTCTTATTTTAAGAGAGATGAGAAGCCTTGCTTACATAACCATAGTAATGTATTAATGCAGATAAATTGAGTAAGCAATCACTACAGAGGTGTCACAACCCATTACAAAAAGTGTTGTATGATTTTGGGAGACATATAAAATGTAACTTTTTTTTTTTTTTTAGTTAACAGGAACACATTTAATCAGCAAAAGAGGAAAAGAAAACTCTCAAATTTAAAACAAAAAAAAAAGTCCGTTTGTGAATTGACAGCATTTCTGTTGCTGTTTTATTTGCTTGGAAATACTCCCAGAACACACATTTGTGCTTTTGGTTACTTCTGATCCTTTCTAACCCTAGAAATATGGAGAGAGGAAAAAGTGTGTTTGTACGTTTAACACTTCAAAGGACAAATTATGACAAATTTAAAGGCTTTTTAAATTAGGGAGGAGGGCAAAGTTTATTTATCCGTTTTCAGGTTTTTAATTATTTCTCAATTGATTCTGTATTTAGCTTTACAAAGTGTTTTGCTTCTGCTATACAGTGGTAATTTGTATATTTTATACAAATATATATACAAACCCGGAAGATGTTATTATCAGAAGATAATTGTTTGGCATTTTAGTTTTCTGTTTGAGTCATAGAATAGTCTATCATCTAAATCTACATTTTTGTATTTTTCCATTGAGACGAACACTGGAGCAAAATTATTTATATTTGCATGTCTCAGGAGATGAGTAATTTAGAAAATTGATCTCTTTTTCATATTTGATAACTAAGATATTAATAAATTAGCCATCAGAAAAGGATAGTATAGTTTGAGATATGGTAGAGTTTTTGCAGGAAGCACCATCAGATACTTGACCATCCTTAAGTCACTGTAAAGTTATTGTCCTAGATGTGCACCATAGTATCTAAATCAAGCAAAGCACATAATAAACACGTGAATCTGAAGTGCCTTACCCAAACAGATTTCCACTCTTTTTGTTCTAACATATTCAATACCTTTGCTCCAAAAATTGTTAACATGCTTACTAATGACCTCTAAGTTTTCAGGTGAAACCAAATTGGGCAGGAGTGTTGATCTACTTGAGCGTAGGAAGGCTCTACAAAGGGTTCTGGCTAGTGGGTTGACGTAAGCGGTATGGGGTTCAACAAGACTCAGTGCCATATCCTGCTCCTGGATAAAAACAAGGAACAGGGAGCTGTTGGCAGTGGTGATGTTTGTCTTCCCATGTAACTATTACATATTACGGTATCCTGCTATCCTGGAGAGCGTTGAACACGTGCCTGCTGATCAGAAGTTTGAAATAAATTCCTTGTTTTGCTTTGCTTGCATGCACGGTTTTTGCTTTACCTGTTAAACTGTCTTTACATCAAACCATGAATTTTCTCACTTTTACACTTTCAATTATTTTCCCTATCCCACTGTGGGAGAATGAGTGAGCAGCTATGTAAGGCTTAGCTGCCTACTGGAGTTAATAACATAACATTTTTGGCAGAGGGATTGTGTTCAAATTTTGGGCATAATCTCATTTATCTGATTGTACTATTCTTGGTGGAAAATCTAAGAGGAAGTTTTTATTTTATATTGACTGTAGGCTAGCAATTGCTACTAAAACCAAATGATAAAATGCAGTTGAGAGTAATAATTTGCAGCAGTTAATAGGGTAGTTGGCTAAATCACTTCATGAATCTTATTTTAAAAATTGTGAACTTATAAAGGAAAGTCTTTGCTCAGTTAGGAAATGTGTAGCTGGAATGTTGACACTTGACTGGCTGTCAAAATCATGGAATCATAGAAAGGTTAGGATTAGAAGAGACCTTAAAGATCATCAAGTTTCAACCCTCCTGCCATGGGCAGGCACACCTGTCATGTTAGACCAGGCTGATCAAGGCCCCATGCAACCTGGTCTTGAACCCTTCCAGTGAGGGAGCAGCCACCACTTCCCTGAGAAACCTGTCCTAGTGCTTCACCACCCTTATAGTGAAGAATTTCTTCCTAATATTCAATCTAAATATATCTCCTTCCCACTTGAAGACATTCCCCCTCATCCTATCACTACATGCCCTTCTAAAAGGTCCCCCCCAACTTCCTTGTAGTCCCCCTTCAGGTATTGGAACGCCACTTATAAGATTTCCCCATAGCCTTCTTTTCCAGGCTGAACCAGCCCAACTCTCTCAGTCTGTCTTTACAGGAGAGGTGTCCCACTCTCTAATCATCTTCTTGGCCTTCCTCTGGACTTGTTACACCAGTTCTATGTCGTTTTTATGTTTGGGACTGCAGAACTGGACACGGTACTCCAGGTGGAGTCTCAAGAAAGTGGAATGGATGGGGAGAATCACCTCACTTGACCTGATGGCTATGCTGTTCTTGATGCAGCCCAGGATATGGTTGGCCTTCTGGGCTGCAAGCACACATTGCCATCTAAAGTTGAGCTTTTCATCCATCCAAGTCCTTCTCTGCAGGGCTGCTCTCTATCACACCATCTCCCAGCCTTTATTTATGATAAAGATTGCCTCGATCCAGGTGCAAGACTTTTCACTTAGCCTTGTTGAACCTCATGAGGTTCACATGGGCCCACTTCTCCAGCTTTTCAACTTCCCTTTGGATGACATTCCATCCTTCTGGTGTGCCAAAGTCACCACTCAGCTTGGTGTCATCTGAAAACTTGCTGAGAGTGCACTCAACCACACCTTCAATCTTATTGATGAAGATGTTAAATAATACCAGTCCCAGTACAGACACTTGAGGGACATCTATAAGTATCTATGATGTCATCACTAATGTAAGTTACCATGAAAGACTGCAATACGTAAGAATTTTTTTTTTTTTACTTTGAAGCAATTTTCTCCTTTTTTATATCTTAAAGTGGATTTTACACCTAGAAGGATAACTGGCCATCAGTAAAGGACAGTATTCTGTAATGTGTCATTTAGACACATACCATCACTTAGAAAGATGCACTTCAAGAGAGCTGAGACGTCCATTTTGATCTGATTTTTTTCATCTTCCAAAATACAGCTATTTGCACTTCCTTTGGAGTCTTTTGAATACGGAAAGAAGACTGGATGAAAAGACAAGAGTATTTAGCTATATCAGTATAAGAACAGATGATGATCTCCTTTTAACACAGCATATTTTTAAAATTATTTAAATTGTACTGATTCAGTACTTACTGATTGGAAAATATAATTTCCCATAACTTTTTGATTCATATGGTAACAAGTAAAGCAGATAATCTACATATAACCTAATCTTTCACAGCAGTGTATTTGCATGTAAATAGTGTTACTCTCACTTCTTTATGAGTAAATGCATTATAATCCAAGGTCTTTCTGGTTTGTATTTTTTCTTAGATGTAAAGGAGGTGACAAAATGAAAAAAAAACAAAAAACAAAATATGTGGGGCTAAGTGAAGTATTATGTGATTATCCAGTTAGACTAGCTTATTTCTATGTGTTTTCTTCAGAGAACTGTGTTTATCAGTTACACAAAGAGTGAAGATATGATCCCTTTAACCACTTGACTCTTTCCATATCAGAAAAACTCCAAAAATAATATAATGTGTTTAGCTACTTCTGTATTTAATGCTTGGAGAATTAAAACACAGTTATAAAGAAATAGTTAAGACCGACATATAGTGTGTTCATGTGAGTTGAACTCTAGTACAAGGGTTCTTAGGGAGCTCAGTATATTTGCTCATAAAAAATTGTAGCTTGTATCAGCTCTGAAGAGGGCAAAGGTGCTAACTTGTCATGTGTTTGGCTGTCAAAAATAGCTGTGCAGACTAAGGGAGGATTATGCTACATTTTCATCTATTTTCATCTCAACTGAAAACACAGTCATAGGACTACAGGGAACTTACTTTTCTTTCAAATAATTGAAGAGGCATGCAAGTGTAGCAGATGGCCACTATAGCTGTGCCTGCACAACCTCTGCAAAGTTGCTTTTATAGATTACCATTGAATAGAAGACATCAAATCAGAAAGACATCTGAACCACTAGTGGTAAAGAACATCTTTTACTCTGTGTAATAAACTAGTAAGCTCATTTATGAATCCAGTATGTCCTAATTACACATTATTAAATAAAAGTTGTTAACAAATGAGAGAATGCTGGATGTTTTACATACACATCTTCAAAACTGAATTAGCCATTTCTAAGTATCACTTGATGGATTTTGCACAATCTAGTACACAGACCTCTTAATGCACAATGTGTGCGATAAATTTTAATGAATATATATTCCAGTAACAGGAAAAAGAAAAAGTAAGTACAGCCTAAACTTACCTAAACCTTTTTGACATAAACATACTTTCACAACACCTGTTTGTTCTTTACTTTGCTCGTGATTTTTTTAATAAGCTGGGCAACCTTGATCACGCCTAATGGGTGATAGCCCTGCCTATGACAGGGGAATTGGAACTCTATGATCCTTGGGGTCCCCTCCAACCCAGACCATTCTATGATTCTATGAATGTCCCCCCACCTAAGTCATAAAGAATACTATTTCTAAGTTTACACACAAGATAAAGAAAAAGAATAGGTTGAGACATTTTTTTCCTCTTAGGTATGTGATGTTATTAAGAAATGACATGTGACCACTTAGTCCTTAAGACTAGATTTTGTCTTCACTTATAAAAAATGATAAAATGGGAAAAGTGGCTAAAAAGGAAAGTTATCTTCTTCCAGATAAAATCTGCTGTAAGTATAAAAGCGTGAGTTCTGTGTATGAGTTCTTTAACTACACTTGAAGCTCAAGGAACAAAAAAATAATGACTGTGATTTCTGCAGTTTGAATGTGGTCTTCAAACATGTTTTTTATTATAGAAACTAATTTTATAAAATGTGCTTTAATGTAAAATAAATTATATATGGAAAAGATACCTAAGAAAGCAAAAATCATGCTAATATATATAAATTCAGAACCTTCCCAGATTGCATTCCTCTCAGTCATGGTGTATGACTTTGGAAGAGTTTCAAATACTTCATTTTTAAAAATGTTTTGTATGTTGAAAAGAAGTTTTTTCAATACAAAGGTGGACCTCTAATCTCAATTTTGTGTAGGATATATGTGCACTCCTTTCCTATGTATGACATCAATCTCTTAGAAATAATGTTAAAAGAAGCTTTTTAGAAGAAGGTTTTCCTCCAGCTTCCTGAAGCCTTGCATCGGTTCACTTTGAACTTCATTAATCAGACAATTGGATCTTCACAAAACAGGCAGCTGAACTTCTTGTTTTATGCACACAATAGTGTAACAGAAGGGGGAACACCTACCTAGATTAGATAACTGTCGTGGTTTCACCCCCGGCTGTGGGCCGAGATCCACGCAGTTGCCTGCTTCTTAAAGTAAAAGAGCAGGGGAAAAGGGAAACAGGGGGGAAACAAGGGAAGGGAAAAGGAAGGGGCAAATAACTCCAAACCCAAGAAACTAAGAGGCCCGTGGGTTGGGATAAGGATAGTTTACTAAGATAACAGAAAGATAAAATATAACAATGCTAACAGGACTTTAGAGCAAAAGAATATGAAACTATTGATACCCAATGCAGTTTCTCCCCGAACCACACAACTCAGGCCGTACCACCCAGAGCTGTCCCGGAACCCGACCGTCCCCCCAAGAAGCACGCGTCCCGAGACCGCCCCTCTTCTTCTTCCCAACAGTCCCCCGTTTTCCTAGGCAGGACGTAATTGGCATGGAATACTCTCTTTGGCCCATCTGGGTCACCTGTCCTGGCTTCGCCCCTCCTTTCTTAAGAATAGAGAAATAGAAGAAGCTAAGAAAGTCCTTGACTGACTGCAACTAAGAACATCAGGGTGTTATCAGCACTGCTTTCATTTTAACCCCCAAACACAGCATTCCATCAGCTGCTACAAATGAATTTAACTCTATCCTGACTGAAACCAGGACAATAACGATAAGATAAAAATAAAATGTTTAATGTCCACAGCCAAACATTTTTGACTGTCTCACTTTGACCCCTTGCATGATAGCTGTTGGTCTGCAGGCAGACAGAAATGCAAATTTATTACTCACATATATTAAAATGTGAATGACCTAAATTACCTCTGTTCAGCCCTTCAGTGTTTTGTTTGGATGAGTCCCCCCTTTGCTGTGCCTTCAGAAACAAAAGGACTAGGGAGTTAACAGGAAAGAACCATTAGTTTTTCCCTCCACTTCTCCCCTGAAACATACTCAATTTCGTCCATATGCATGCGCACTTACTCAGCTGGCATCAAGTGTATGCTTGTGGCCAGCTCAGCAAAAATATTTCATGGTACATATGGATCCCATAAAGTATTTCTTAAATTTTCCAAATAACAACATGGAATTTATGATCCAGATGTCTGAGATGCTGCTTCTTATGAATTGTATTTTGTCTTGAAAACACGTTCATGAAGATTTTTTGGGGTTTGTACCTCCTCCCTATTGTAAATGTCTGAAACAGATGGGCAGTGTTTACCATTAACGCATGTGTGAAAGTGCCTTTTTTTGAGGATGTTTTTAATTCGGATCAGATATAGCTGGTTAGCTTCTTCCTTTTTGCAACCACTCACTTTTATTTTCCCCAGAAGCTTTTTCAGGAATACTTAAGATGTATATTAATTAAAATAGGAACTTGGAACTAGGAATTAGTTTTGCTTATTGAACCTCTATTTTCTGAGTGTCAGGAAGAGGAAACTTCTGCCAATATGTAGAATTATTGTTCTATCTATCTGCATTACAAATTTTAGAGTCTGAGTTGCATTTTGCATCTATAAAAACAGTACAGTTAATTTCTTTTTACAGTGTGAAGAATCATTATGTCTCCTTGGAGGAATACCTTGCATACATTTTATTGTAAAAAAAGGTGTTTTAAGCTTATTTATAAGCAGCAAAGTACTTATTAATTGAAATGTTGTTAGTCACAGTATCTTAAGGAAGGAGAAGATATTAGAAAACATTCAAAAACAATGAATAATTATTTTATTGTACCACAATCTTACCAGCAAGGTCTTCGTGGAAATTTTGGCCATGTTCTGCTTTATGATATATATATAATACTCATACATGAAAAATAATAAACATTGAAATTACAGCACAATATTGGTTTGATGTGATGCTAAAAATACAAAAAGCCCTCATTTGTTAATTGCTCATGCACATTTCTGTCACATTTTTTTGCTATTTGTACAATCACTCTGAAGATAAATTTAGGTATTAGATGAGTAGAAATGGGTTGGTTTTCTAACAAGTTAGATCCTATGATATTTAACAGACACCTCAGACTAAACTGCTCTGGCTTCTTGTCACTGAAAGAATTGGAAATCAATCATACACCATGCATTTTTTCCTTTTGAGAAAAATGTGCCAAAAGTCACTAGTGATATATGAGATGACTGTGATGGGGTGAGAAGAGCAGCTATTTCTGTGTATTAACTGTAACCTTTGAATCTCTTCAGAAAAAAAAATTACTCTTTTATAATGTACCTCTTTTTATATAAACGAATATATAGCATCCATTTGAAAAAATATGAGAAATCTGAATTAATGCATTAAAAATGAGTACTATTTTTGTAGAATGCTGGATGGAAGACAGAAGTAGGCTAAGTAATTATGAACCATAAGTGTAAAATTTCATAGCAAAATTATCTTCTATTTTAATTTTTTTCAGTATTAAAACCACAATCTTGTGGCACACTCATGGTGTCAGTTCCATTTCCTCAGTGTGTTTTCATAATCATGTTTAGATGTTTATCTATTATGGTTTTATTTGTTTCATGTAATATAAACACTGGATCACTGGAACAATGGGGGTAGCTGGTTAAACTCCATGCAGAACTCTCTTACATTGTGAAAGACATCACAGTGAAATACATATTTGAGGAAAACAAAAGAAAATCTTTCACTTTAGGATTTGCTCCCTAAGCTACACCAAGAGAAAGAGAGGAAGTGTGTGACACTTTTTTTGGGTAAGCTCCTAGATGTAATTTTTTATTTAAAAAGCACAACCTCCTAATTCTTAGTAATAATTTCTATACATGAAGTACCTACCAACTGTATTTGACATCTTCTTCAGGAGTAATGCTACATCTCTAAGACTAAATAAAGAGTAAATAAAGAGTACTTATGAAACCATAGAGAAGCATTAAGAAGGAAGGACATAGGAGGAAGCAGAGTGAGGAAAGTCAGATACATACTTTCAGGGAAAAAGTGAAGGAGAGGACAACACCACAGTGGTTGCTGCTCTTTGATTCATCCTTCCTCTGTTCTTATAATTGTCTGAGGGTCTGTGGCTGTCTCACACATTACCATTTTGCTTGACTCTGTGTTTTGCAGAGACTTAGAGAATCCTTGAGAGGGTAATTGTTTAATATGCTGATATTTATATTACTGCTCTGTAGCTGAAATACATTGAAAAAAAGGAAGTGCTTTGTTCTACATTTTAAACATTTATTAAGATTATTATATCTCCATGAATAAAAGTAAAAAATGGATATGTATACAGCACTATGAAGCAGGTAATTCTTCATGTTCCTAACAAGTGCTTAGGTACCAAAACTTTCGTGCCTGATACTGTTTCTACATACACCTGCAGTTTGAATTGATGAATTTGCTGATTTATATTTATGTGATTCTAATACCAGGCAGGCTTTATTTCACTGGTCTAAATTTCCTTGGAAATCTTCTTTTTTTACCAGGTTCAATTCAGAGCTATTTGGTCTTAGCACTAATATTCCAGCAGATTTTCTCAAATATTCAAGAAATACTGGTACACAAAATATAACATTTGAGATAAAATGAAGTCTAGACTGAGACATCACTGGGAAGGGGAATACTGAAGATATGCAAACTGCGTATTTAAGTGATAGGTCCAAAAAATTATGTCAATAAAATCTCCTTGTTTAACGGGAGCCTTAAATCAAACTGATTTAAATTTGGAACTGGTAATTACCAAACTGGTTCATTTAAAATTTTGAGAAAGGGAAAGATTAAATCTTCTATGGTAAGAATCTTTGATGGAGCATCTGAAAGGAGGTGGCTATCTTTAACTTCGGACATTGTGGCAATTCCTGAGGAAATTATAGTTAAACAAATAAATAGGAATAACTCCATGAAAACCCTATTGTAAAAAAAATTATGAAGGAACTGTTGTGTTTGAAGATCTGTTCTGTTAATTTAATTTAAAACCAATGTAGGCTAGCCTTTGGGTATCTAACTAAAATGTCCAAAACCAGGATGCACAAAGGAGTCATTGAAGAGTGAACTCTAGACAAACACCTGATTGATGGGAAAACAAGGAATGCTTATGACAAGAAATTTTGAGGTCGTAGCTTTTTAAACTGAAGCAGATGAAAATATAACAAGAAAACTATATTCATATCCACTTGCACAAGTACTTCCACATGAAGACAAATGTGCATGTTTACACACATATGTATAGTGGAAACTTGTTGATCTGGATGATAGTATAGTAGTGATGTGGGCATTTCTGATCTTACATTATCTGTACTTGGATCACTTATGCTCGTCGTTATTTTTATAAATGTTCTGTGGGATAAGGCTGTGTCATGTCGATGCAATAGTCTACACATTATTCGTTCATTTTGTATTGCATTTACTGGCCTGTCTCTAATTGACACAGTGTCATAAATTTGTGTGATTGAATTTGTTTTCATTTGGTAATATAAAGTGCAACAGTGGATTAAGTGCACAAAATGCAGTTGCCCTCTATACCCTGTTTTTATGGTTACCTCTAAGGTTATCCCTTATTTCTTACAGTTGTGCTACTTCTCATCTTAAATTTGTAATCTCTGTCAGACTGCATAGTCACTTTTTCCCATGCAAAAATACTACTGAGTAATTGTCTTTTCACTGGGTCCTTTCTTTGCAAACCCTATGACAATATTCATATTTTCTTATTGTTTAAACTCTCTATCTTTTGATTTATTTATTTATTTTTAATTTTCTGCTGATGGAGAGAATTTGGAAGGAAAAAATTCTCTCTGCTTTGTCAAAATTATAATATTCAGATATTATTGTATGTTTATAAATGGAAAGAATTAAACAACTATTGATTTTGAAGTCATTGAACAGTTTTTCCCAGTTTAACCATGAGGAGACTTAAAGACAAAATAATCGGTAACAAAATAAGGAATCCAGCTCTCCTGTACTATTATCATGGTACTATATTACCTCTTTTATCACAATAGCGCTTAGTAAATGAATTGGAGCTTTGAAAGAAATAGAAGTATTTTTGTAAATTAAAAACAAATACGTTCAATTCAAAGTAGAACATACTGGTAACTCCAGGCATGGTTAGATTTTAACATCAATGTCTCCCACTGATATTTAATTATTTGACTTCACAGGAGGTATAAATGAAAAAAAAATATTTTTGCCCTGTGAAAGGAAACTCCTCATGAGCTTGTTGTAGGATACAGGCTAATTTTAAGTAATCTTGTCAGATCACACAGTGAATCAGAATTAAAGCAATGTGGTTCACACTAGCCGCTTCCTCTCCTCAATTGAATCTCCACAAAACAATACTACGAAGTTGGCAAAAAATTGTATGCAAGAGGGGTGTGGTCAAAACACAAGAACCATCTCTCCAGGCATTTTACATAAATGCATTTTAACAGTGTTTGAAGTTTTCTGGGATCCAGAAGGTTAGATATGCAGTTTACTGAAAGAACTACAAAGTAGATTACTCTTCCTTTTGCACCCAGGAACACTGAACTCTCTCTTTGTTTTGTGACCTTGGACTGATCTAACATTTCTTACTTGTAGGGTTCTGATGAAAATTTGCTCTCTCAGTTTCCAGTGAACTGTTATGTTATTTGGTGTTGTAATGGCTCTCTCGGTCCTGTCCCTCCTCGCCTACACATAAAAAGCTTTCTTAGCATCTACTTCCTTGATAGGTTCAATAGAACTTGTGGATTGATAGTGGAAAATGCTTTTCAGACACCTGTTGTCAGCTGCTTCTTCAGGTCAAGGTACTATTAAATCATATAAGTGATATGTAAAGACATTTATTTCACTAGTTTCTAAAGCGCATCAGTTGCTACTTCTGTCAATTGCTGTCTCAAAAAATTACCTATGTGATACTTTTTTATCTAAATCTATTTTCCATGATTTTTTAATTTACACAGTATTATTTTATAATACTTCACAGTGTGTTCTCTGACAATTATAACTTCATTTTATATTTATATTATCTTGGAACACATTATCAGGGAAAAAGCTTGCATTTAAATTTGAAATTTTAAGATCCAGGCTCGTAAAATATCTACAGATATTAAGATTAGAGCAAGAGAGAAGCTGAAGTCCTATGTAATAATTTTATGTAGAACAAAAATTATTTTCTTTTACCTGTTGAAAAAAAAAACAAACAACCAAACCAAACACAATATTTATTTCTGTTAGGTCTAAAAGAAATAAAAGAAAATACTGACATTTTTAATCAGGCTTTGTAAAATGGAAAGCTAGTAAATTATTTGAAGAAGTCCAAGAGACATAATTTACTTATGGACAGTTGGTAAATTTTAATGAAAAATTATTCTATGTTATTTCAATAATGCTGGAGATCACATATAAGATATGCATGTGTACCTCAGGAGTAGTATTTAAAGGTGTTATTCAAAGCCATTAAAGTATTATTTAAAAAATAATATGATGAAGACTGGCTGGTCAGGCCAAAGAATTGTGACAGGAGTTAAATCCATCTGGTTGCTGATCACAACTGGAGGTTCCCCAGGGCTCAGGACTGGAGCCAGTTCTCTTTATTCTCTTTGGATGAGGAGATTGAGTGCACCTTTGGTAAATCGGCAGATTACCCCATCTGGTGCGGTGTTGATCTGCTGAAGTTAGGAAGGCTCTACAGAGGGGAGTGGACAAGATGGATTGATAGATCAAGGCAATGAGGTTTAACAGGACTCAGTGTTGGGTCCTGCACTTGGATGACAACAACCTCATGCAATGCTACAGGCTTGGGGAATAGTCAATGCAGAGCCTCCCAGTGGAAAAGCCAGCAGTGTGCCAGAGAAGGTTCTTTTTCGATATAGGAAAAATTTCTTCACCTTAAAGGTTATCAAGTATTGTAAGAGGCTCCCCAGGGAAGTGACTGAGTGATTGATTCCTGGAGGTGCTGTAGATGTGTAGACATAGAGCTTAGGGACAGTGTTGGCTTTACAGCCACAGCAGCAGAATAGCTATGCTCAGAGATATGATCAGAGGTGAATTTCATAGGAAAGATGTATACATCTGGTGAATTATGGGTTCTTTTCTAACATTTCTATTCCACAGCCAGTCCACGCACTTGACGTTAAGACAAACCAGGACCCAGTGTTTGTGGCACAGCCAAGCCCAGGGTCCCAGGAGCAGGACACTCAATAAATAAATAAATAAATCACTGCATCCATAATTTAAAAAACCACTGTTTTCTATTACTTTGAGTGTTAAGTAGTCCTCATACACTGAGCATGTGGCTCTGGGCTGGTATCTGTGACAGTCTCCCCTTTCAGGTTCAGTTAGAAGCTGTCACTGGGATTTCTGCCACCTACTTGTCTCCTGTCCCAGATGTCCTAAAGAACTCTGAAACTCACAGTGAAGAAGTTTGGGTATTGCTTCTTTGATTTCCAGCTAAAATGTTATTTATCTAATCAGTTAATGGCAGGTAGATATAGTCAATCTTTTCTTCACCTAAAGAATGTCATCAGGTGATCTTCATCCTGACGACAAATACATCAGATTTTGATCCTGATGAAAAAAAATCCAATAAAGCCCCCAATTCCTGAAGTATATAACTCATACAAATAGTGTTAAGTTTAATTTTCCACTGTATAAAATAATTAATTATAAATGAACAATGCCTCCATAAGACAGGAATTTTGCTGCAGAACAATTTGTGGGTCTCTGAAGTGTATGTTTTTTTAGAGACAGAATTAAATATTTATTTGCTTATCAAAAGGCACAGAGACGGGTCAGAGATGAGGGAGATCTAAATTCCAGTCCTTCCCAGTGGGATTTGGAGTTATATTTTGTAGCAAGCAACAATGAACTGGTTACAACAGAGATGTGAGAACAAACACTGGTTTGTGTCTGATAAACAAATGCAGGAGACCCATTCATTTCTCTCTGAAGTTCAGTATTATAATGAACTTATTTTTTGCATGCTTTTCCCATAAACTAATCACCCCACTAAAAGGTAAGTTTCTATATTCCTGAATGAACAGATTTTTAAATGTTGCAGCTTAGACACGCAAAGTCCTTTTTCCAAACTCCAAACTGCAGATCATCTGCCTTCAGACACAGAAAACTCCACATCCCTGTTGATAGCAATTCAATAATGTATCATTTTTAGTTTCTAGCTGTCCTAATGAATGTGATAAAAGAGTTTCAATCTTTGAGACCATAATGTGATACATAACATGTTACATCATCTCCATCAATGTTCTTTATTACTCAGCAGTGCTGGAGGTAGTCAGAGTAGAAGAGTACAAAGTATAGTACATAGTATTAAAAATGCTTTTATTTTATGACCATGCTTTCTTTTCTCCAAGTGTCATTGCAGGTGTAATCAAATCACGTAGCTCATCTCTAAAAAAATACATATACCTTAAAACTTCAGGTATACAGCCCAAATATATCTTAAAGACATTTTGTGTCTTTTTAAGTATTTATAATTCTTCAATACAAATCATACGCTGAAACATATTTATAACTAAAGTGGTTTTGAGTTGAAATTTTCCTCTGATAATTGCAAGCTGTGAGGTGAAAACAGACTTGCTTTTTTATAAACTTTGATTTCTTCAAAATTACTTTCTCACACACTTGTATGCTTGAAGTCAACCAGGACATGTAAAGTTTTATTACTATAAAGCAATATTGTGGAAAGCAAATCATTAACCTCTGTGTATTAGAAGTGCATTTTTTATTTTCTGGTGAGAGCTCTGAAGCACTGGGGTAACTGGAAGCTGCACTGAAAGAAAAAAACTTGGCAGCTGTAAATAATGGGCAACTGTCACCATTATACTCCATGGCTCTGAAAATTTTTGCTGTTCCTTTTAATTGCCTTTCCTTCATTCATTCAAAATATTTATTTACAGATAAACTGTTCTATAATGTGATTTCATAAATCACCCTGTTCCTTAAAACAAAAACAAACCCAACATTTTAGAAAGTTAAATAAAGAGGAAATTTGTTCTGCAACAATATTTAATATTTTCAAAAATTTCTTTAAGAGTACTGCATGCCACCTCTCAATATTTTGTAACCCAGCTAGGCTGGGTATTTTTTAGTAACAGTAGCGTAACTGAAAACTTAAAACAACATTGACTATAAAATAATTTCCTGATGTTAATTGTCTTTCCAGATTTCAAAATAAAATTATTTTCATAAATATGTTTTTAATGGTAACACAATATAAATACTTTTATAAACAGACATTATGAAGGGAACTGTCGTAGTCTAGCCCTGGCCAGCAATTAAGTGTCATGCAGCCACTCACTCATTTTCCCCAGAGGGATGTGAGAGAGAATCCGCAGTGGCATGTGATAAAAAGTTTAATAGGACTCACAAACACACAAATTAATAATAGCAACAACAATAATAGCATCAATTATTGTTGTTGCTGTATTATGATGATGATGATGATGATGATTATTATTATTATTATTATTATTATTCACAAAGCAAGTTATGAACAGCACAATTTCTTTCCACCCAAAGTTGATGCTGCACAAGACCCCAAACTGCCCAGCTCCTCAGACCTCATTCACAAGCAAAGCAAAACAAGGAATTAATTCACCACTTCCCACCTGCAGGCATGGGTTCAGCCAATAGAATCACAGAATCATAGAATGGTATGGGTTGGAAGAGACCCCAAGGATCATAGAGCTCCAATCCCCTGCCACAGGCAGGGCCACCAACCTCCAGTCCTGGATCTACACAAGCTTGCCCAGGGCCCCATCCAACCTGGCCTTGAACACTTCCAGGGATGGGACATCCACCACCTCTCTGGGCAGCCTGTTCCAGCATCTCACCACTCTCTCTCTGTAAAAAACTTCCCCCTAATATCCAATCTAAACCTTCCTTCCTTTAGTTTTAATCCATTCCCCCTTGTCCTGTCATTCTCTACAATTTTAAAAAGTTGAATCCCCTCCTGTTTGTATGCTCTCTTCAGGTACTGGAAGGCTGCAATGAGGTCCCCCCACAGCCTTCTCTTCTCTAGGCTGAACAAGCCCAGCTCCTTCAGCCTCTCTTTGTAGGGGAGGTGCTCCAACCCTCTAATCATCCTTGTGGCCCTCCTCTGAACCCTCTCCATCAGTTCTACATCTTTCTTGTATTGGGGCCCCAGATCTGGACACAGTACTCCAGATGGGGCGTCAGGAGGGCATAGTAGAGAGGGTCACTCACCTCCCTGTCTCTGCTGTCTACCCCTCTTCTGATGGAGCCCAGGATACCATTGGCCTTCTGAGCTGCAAGAGCACACTGATGGCTCACGTTAAGTTTCTCATCAATACCATGAAGCTGATGCTTAAGACTCCCAGCTGTGACATTAGGCCTGCAGTTGTCACATCAGGCCCCCAGCTGCCACTCAAGATCTCCAACTGCTGCTCAGCCACTCACCCCACCCCCAATTATAAACAGAATACGACATCATACGGTATGGAATATCTCTTTGCTCCGTTTTGGTCCTCTGTCTGTTCTGGCTGTGTCCCCTTCCAGCTTCTTGGGTGCTCCCTGCCTTCCAAATAGCTGGACAGCATGAAAAACTGAAAAGTCCTTGACTGCTTAGCAAGAACTAAAACATCATTGTGTTATCAACATTGCTCACATTCTAACTCCCAAACACAGCATTACACCAGCTGCTAGAAAAAAAAAAAACATAACTCTTTCCCTGCCAAAGCCAGGACAGAAATAGTACATTTAACAGGCTAAACCTCTTCAAATTCATTTATACCATCATATGACTTCATCTACCTGTGGAATTGCAAATAATATGTTTTTCTGAAAAATTTTAGATTGTAGGATTTGTTTTGGTTTGGTTTGGTTTGGTTTTTTGTACATGGGGATGATCTGTTTGTTGTTCTGTTTTGGGTTTTGTTTGTTTTGGGGTTTTGTGGGGTTTTTTTCCTCTCTTTTAAGAAGAATGCAGTCTTAATTCTACTAGTTTGAAATAGCATTATGAGTTGTGTGAATTGTGGAATCAGGTTCTATATCAGCTCTTCACAGTTTCAGTAAGTTTATGTAATTTATTCAGCACTGTTTTGTGCCTTGGGTATTGAAGTCATACCCTTATTCTTCATGGTATGTCTTTTTACAGAGACATACTTCATTTTTTAAACTGATTAAGATTCGTAGAGGATGTTTTGAAGGTATTTGAGCCTTTGATATTCTACAGTTCTGAAATTGTGTGGGCCATAGGATAGCTGAATATGATAGGAATTCTGAATGTCAAAACACACATAATATTTCAGACTTCAGACACTTTGGCAGATGGACATAATCAAGATGAAGTCTGGATTCTTGTGTATACTGTGGGATGCTTTTGTCAAGACAACAATGTAATTAAACATTTCTGCAGATATTGCTTTTTCCCACACTATGATATTTTTCTAGAGGTCTTAGAGGTTTGTTTAAATGAAAATATTTTTTTATTTTTACAATCTTTAAGGACATTGGCTTCTTAGTTGTAACAACTTGAGACACAAATTAAGCATGAATGCAAATGTCTGCAATGTGATGTATTCACAAGAAAAGCCCAAGATTTGAAGATTCAGTGATGTGAGACTGACCTTCTTATTTGGTCAGTTACTGCATTCACTAGAATATGCTGATGTTACGTTCTGTTTCTGGTTTGTGTACAAATTGATTCAATAGAAAATAGATAACAGCTGCAAAAATACCAGATCAAAAAATGTAATTCAAACATTAGAACAAAGAGAAAAACATTCAAAGGCAATAAAGTGTTACATTTTCTTTAGAAGAATTAAATGCATTAAAGTTACGATGGCTAACATTTTTTATGTAATAGAAATTCCAACACATGGAACTCAAACAATTTATTGCAATCGGGTGGTAGGAACTCTAGGGAACAACTTCAAAATCTAGTTAATATGTAAACTGGAGTCTTAGATCAAATAGTTAAATTGCATCTTTTTCTGTTCAGGAATTTAATTGATTTTATGACTCAGTTGATTAGAAGCTCCTAATTCATATATAAGTCATAGTACATGTCTTAATGTTTCTAATAACTTTCAAATTTTTAATCTGAAAATAGACATTTATTTTATAATTTCAGAGCTGCCTTTTCTATAATACATGTTTGATGGTACCATGATAATAGCCTCTGATAACTGTTGATGGTAGTATGAGACATGCACTTCCAAAAATTAGCTCCCTTTTAACTCATAACTCAGTTGTGTTCACTTCTCCAGTTAAGGAGATAGTCAACAGTTCTCTCTCAACTACAGAGTTTAAATTTGTGAACCAATGAAAATATAATCTTTTTTTTTTTTTTTTTTTATAATGGAGGGAGCAACTCTCCTCAGTAGTTTTATTTAACATGTTTATGAATGAGTTTACCAGAATTTTTGTGTAGTCACTTTGAAGGCAATTAGCATGGTATACATTTATAAATAAATTAATGATCTCAATTTCATCTGCTTGTTACAAAGTTGGTAACATAATTCACTGTCCCGCACTTCTCATGAACACTTGCAAGTTTGAAGACACATACAAAAGCATGAGAGGAAAAAACCAGATTTTTTGTCTAAATACTGTTGGACTTCATGTGAAAACTTGTCAGTCTTTTATTTATATTCATTAGTACGAACTCAGTCAAACATGGAAGACTAAAGTGACATAAGCCATTCTTACTTTAAAAATTAAATAGAATATCTCCATAAAAGTTTACATCATGTTTTCTTGGATTTGTTCTCTATTTAAAACAAATTCCATGAACACGGACATATAAAGAAAGTATCATTATTATGGAGTGTGTATTTAAATTATAATTATGCTAATATCTGTACACCGTGGTAGAGGTAACCATTTAGGAAAGAGTATATAACTAAACTGGCAAGCTACCTACAACTGCAATTTTGAAATTGCACTGAAAGCAAATGTTAGTCAGTGCAGCCTGAGGAAAATAGAAAGTGTTTATAAATGGTATTAATTATGAGGCGAAAATTACTTTTTCTGCAGTGTTTTGTATGCCTTTGTCTCTGTAAGGAAATTCATTTATGAATTGCTAAACCATGATTTTTTAAAGCATGAGGGGAAAAAAGGAATAAATATCATATAGTTATGTTTTATTAAGGGGGATGTAGGGGGTGTGTGCTATTGCATTCTTTTAAGCAGACCAACAAACTATGAATCAGATGTAACCACCAACTGTTTGAAAAATTGCTTTCAGTTAACAAGGAATCGTTACTAATCATTTCAATTGGGGGATCCTGTAGGGTTCTGTTATGGCCATGTTGTTTTTCAAAGTTTAAAAAAAAAATTAAAAATTTGAATGATGGAAGAAACGGTAAGCTTTAAAAAATTGTGGCTGACAGACAGCTGAGGAGGATTGTAAATGCCCCAGAGGATAGCATTAGCATTTACAAAAATCTCAGAAAATTAGAGAGCTTATCCAAAATCAATAGTATGCCATAAAAATGAAAGAATAATGCCACAAAATGCACAGAAACAGAGCAGAAATAACAGGATGGAAAGCAAAACCACAAAAAATTAACACAGCCTCATAATGAAAATTCATGTACAGCATAGCCCAACTCTTTAATGGACGCCACATTAATGCTTCTTGAACCATCCAAATTTCCGTATATGTTTAAGCATACTATAGCACCTTTTCTGCCCGCCTTCAACACCTGAGATTACTTTTAATGTCAAATGCATAAAGGGAATGAGCATAGTGAGATTTCACCCAGTACCATACTCTAAGGTGTGTATTTGACCACTTAAGTTAAGGTAGAGACCATTTTCCCTGCAGTCCAGATGTGGCCTTCCTGAGTCACATAAACAAAAGGAATTACCAAAGGGTTACTGCAAGAAAAAGTTAGCCTTAATTAGAAAATATTTGATAGTATTTTCATGTAAAATATGGGCTCTATATTATACTAGGGGAGCCCCAACTATAATGTTTTGGCAACAAAACCAGATTTTCCCTTAAAGTTAATACTGAGAAAAAAGGGAAAGAAAATAAAGATTACCTGACAAGAAGATTATGTAGGTTATTACGAAGATAATTACAGAAAATAATAAAATTGTATACCTTTTTGAATACTAGGTTTTGAAATACATGACTGGTTTTTGCCTTAAAACAGAATATTCCTTGATTATGGGATTATGAAAATGGATGGAATTATAGGATTGTAAAATTTAATGGAACTTCTTGACTTCTTCAACAGGCATTTTTGTGTCTTTTCAAGACATTTTATCAGGATGACAAAAACAAGAATAGATAAATGTCGTGAAATGGCTTTTGTTGCAAAACAAGTGTAATTAAGCATACATTTGGAAATAAGTAGGGACAGTATGTTTGGGATTTTTAAGTGAAAGGGACACAATTAGTAGGTAAAATGACACATCTGTCCTAGGCTAAATACACTTTTACTGCTCTAACTGTAGGCTTGACTTGAGTCTTCTGCCAGTCATGGAAGAACTAGGTAACAGAATAATCCATAAACGTACGTGTCTATTTTACATTATGTTGCTTCTCAAAAATTCCAAGATATTTTTTAAAAGAGGAAAGAAGGAAAGAAGTATTATCTATTCTCCAAATTATAAAAATATTTTAGCCCTTTGAAAATTAATAAGAAATTTCTGCAAAAAAAAAAATACAGTTTAATGAAATTTTAGAAATTCCCGTCTTTCACAGTCTACTTTGAAAACTTTGAATCATATCCTCATTTTGGTGCAGATATTTCAGGATACTATCTAATGGGACTGAAATAAGATTTTGGATTGCATTTTTCCTGGGACTGAGATTAAGTATCAGTGAGTAAAGAGACATTTGTTTGTTGATAATTGGTGCAACCTTTGCACATATAAGTAACAGTTAATGGAAGTAAGGTGATAATGCAAATTGTTAGATTTCTTACCGGAATCTGTCTTGGTAATCATAATCATCTAGGGCTTGTTTGCTATGTTGATTTATTA
The DNA here is from genome assembly GCA_027925045.1 of Hypotaenidia okinawae. Lineage (NCBI taxonomy): Eukaryota > Metazoa > Chordata > Aves > Gruiformes > Rallidae > Hypotaenidia > Hypotaenidia okinawae. The sequence goes on along the minus strand of BSDF01000005.1, from coordinate 37,697,605 downwards.
CCAGTATTTTATAATTCAAGTGCAAAAAGACCATTGAATCCCAAATTTTAAGCCCTTCTTTCCTACACACACACACACACACACACGTTGAAAGCAACTTACACTAACATTGTCCAGTATTATTGTCATATGTTGTTTCCTGGTAGTTCCACCAGGTATTGTTCAATAAGGCATCTTATAAAAGGAATTTAAAAATGCAATAGTCTACTTAGCTACTGATATTCCTTATCAGTGTTTTTTAATTAAGCGATAATGTCAGTGGAATAAAGCATTCTCACATGATAATAGCCTATTGCCTGTTTTCTAATAATTTCATTACAGAAAAAAAGGTCTTATGAAATTTAAAGACAATCAGGAGAAAAGACACCTTAGAAAAATATTATTGTAGAAAAAATGCCTATAAAAGTAGAACCTGGCTAAGTATTTTAATGTTGCTTAATAATGCCCTGAGTGGTGTGAGCTTTCAGACTCCGAGAATAAATCGCTTTTTACTTTAAATAAAAACAAATTACTTTAAAGAAGTAGAGTTCCTATTCTCTCCAAAGTATGATTAATTTGCTGGAAATACAGTATAACAAATTATCTTATTGATATTTTATTTTTATATACATAGAAATAATCTTTTGTACAATAAACCAGCACGTTTCCTCTAAACTTCTCAAAGTATATGAGAAAGTTTAATTGAAACTACCAAGATGATTTTATGAAGCAGGAAAGTGTGAACGAAAAGAATTCGTGATTTTTCCAGATCAATATTTTAGTTCACAAAAGAATTATGTTTAGGATTACGCTTGAGAATTATTAACATACAATCTCCTGGTTTAAAGTAGAGGTTTTCTATGTAAGGATTAGAGTGGTGCTTTAATGCACATATTCTCTAAACGAAGGTGATAAGATTGGGTTTTTCACACCAATTTGAATCCTATGTAACTACTTTATTTTAATGAGGTAAAACTATAGCAAATTTTTCTAATATAACTGTCCCCAAACAGAGTCAAATGAATAAAACAGAAAAAAGGTCACATATTAATTTGGGCTTTTAGACTATCTGTTTGTGAAATGTATTTGGCTTTAGAGGTCTTTTTTTTTCATTTGTGCTAAAATACTTCTATTAGTGGTTATATACTGGTCCTTTCATAAGGAAAGAAAAGGGAAAGGAGAGAAAATTATGAAATACAAACGTATGTCCTGGTGAGGTTTGTTTGGGTTTTTTTGGAGATAATTTAAATTCTCAAGATAGGAGCTTTGTTAAGTTTAAGGTTTTGATTTTTTGTTGATCTTTTTGGTAGTGGTTTTTGTTGTTGTTGTTTGTTGTGGGGGGTTTTCTGAGGGGTGGGAGTGGTTTTGGTTTTGGTTTTTTGGAGGTGGAGGGTAGTCTTTTGTTTGGTATTTTTTCAAGCTAGAAATGTAATGGCAATACTGCATGATGACTTCTGCAATGAAAGAACAGACTGTTCAGCAGTTTAAGGAACCTAAGGCAAAATGCATTTTTGTGGTGGAAATTCTGAGGTCTTTAACCAGGAAACATGGACAAGGTTCTACCAGAACCGTTTGATTTTTCACTTCTAAATCATAGAATCATGATTCATGATTCACAGAATCATGATTCTATTAGATTATGATGTCCAACCATCACCCTAACTTGCTATCCAATACTAAACCATCTCTACCACAACTCACCATCTTTTACATACTTCCAGTGATGGACACTCCACCACTTCCCAGGGCAGACCATTCCAATACCTAACAACCCTCTCCATGAAGAAATTTTTCCTAATATCCAATCAAAACTTCCCCTGGCATGGCTTGATGCTATTTCCTCTTGTCCTATCACTTGTCACTAGGGAGAAAAGGTCTGCCCCTGCCTCTCTACAACCTCCTTTTGAGTAGCTGTAAAGAATAATTAGGTCTCACCTCAACCTCCTCTTTCCCAAACTAAACAACCCCAGTTCCCCCAGCCACTCCTCATAACATTTGTTCTCTAATCCCCTCAGTAGCCTTGTCGCCCCTCTCTGGATATCCCACAGCACCTCAATATTTTTTTCTGAATGTGTGGCTCAAAAATTTTCAAAAGACTTTAAAAATAACAAGATTTTTTGTTGTTGTCATTTTAAGGGTGAACAAAGACCAAATATACACATTTTATCCTCAGATACTTTTTTGAAAACATCTATAAAACTTTGTAAAAAATCTACCATTCCTTGAGCCATAGAAAAAAATGAGCAAAAATAATAACAAAAACTCCCACACAGAAACAAACAAAACCTCATAAAAAAGCAAAACACAAAACTAATTTATCTAATGCAAACACCATGAAAAAATTGTTAGAACTTGGCAACACTACAAGCACTGAATGGATAATCTGTTAATAGGATGTCTTCTTGAATAATCTTAAAATTACAGAGCCATACATACTTCCTCCAAAGCATGCAGATTACCACTATAACATTTAATCTTATTCTTTTATATGTTAATTACTTGTATCATAAAAGTAAAATACATTTAATATTATGTTTATACATCAATTTTTCCATGCATCTTTCTTTTATATTATTCAGACAGTTTTTACTCTGTGTGTTTTCTAATAATTTTTTTGCCAGATTCTAAATTTTGAGCATTAATCTTCATTAATGTTGTACTGGAAAGAGAAAAATGCCTAAAGAAAAAAAGTTGGAAACTAATTTGCTGCAGGAAAATCAATTTTAGATTGTTCTTATTAAGCTAATGGGTAACCTCAAGCCTTATTAATGAAATAACCATGGTTATAGTATTGATAAATTTAACAAATCTTAGCAATTATAAAGAAATGCATCCAGTTCCATGAAATGAATGTTAATTCAATGATGAATCATTTGTATTTGATGCTCATAAAGGAGATTTGCTGTACTAATCTATTTTCTTCCTCCGCTTTTATAGAGGAAATTCCATTTTTGTATCCCCAGATTTACAAACATCCACCCTCAGTCAGATGCTGTACTGTTTTTCACTCCAATGCACTTTCTTCAGCTAGGGCAGAGCATTCTGATCCTTTTCAAACATGAAATACATATCCTCTATTATTATATTTATTATTTTGATTTTCCAATCTTAGAACCCAAATCTTAGAAACTAATCTGATTTTGTTTTTTTAATATCTTCTGAGCAATATTTTTTTTTGTTTTTTCTAAGGGAGATATATACGTTCAAATAAACTTCTGAAGCCGTAGTTTTAACTGTTCTGGTGTACTGTTCTGCTCTGTCTGAACCTCTTCTATCCAGATAGCCCTGGAGTTTATTGGTCTCCATGGAAATTCACAAATTCTCAGTTCCAAGAAGGAGCTTAAAATTAATTTTTCCTCAGAACACTCTTGGGGGGTAGGGAGAGGAAGACTGAACACACTTGAAAGCTTAGGCTTTTACTGAGCTGCTTTTTGTGGTATTAAATGTGCTACTTTCAAAATGTACTATTCAAGGTTTAAGCCAATTGGTTTTCCTATAAAATACATGTATGTTAATTATTTGCAGAATTGAAAATATTTAGCTGTATATCTAATGTTTAACTAATTATTATCAGTGGTGATAGAAAGCTTTTGCTTTATGTTTCTCAGATCTCAGGATAGAGAATTTTTGACTGAGTTCCAAATCTCCAAGCTCAGGGTGAGTAACTATTTTGTTATTTCTTTAGCTCGAATGGTTCTGTGAACAACTGTGTCCCAGCATATGACTGTTTCCTACCCAATCTGTGATAATGTCAGCTGGTAATATCAAGAATTAATCTCTTTTTGCTTCAAATTATTGTGAAGAGAAAGGTGTTTTTTTTCTTTATTGTGCAACCAGAAGAATATTTTGTTTGTTTGTTTGTTCTTGTTTATGTGTTTGTTTTAGCATAGTTTGACTGAAGAGACTGTGACATAAGTATAATACAATGCCACATGTATACATTGACTATGTTGTATTTTGGGACTAATATTAACATCATTGAACACAGCAGCTGACAAAATTTCAAAGTGAGAAAAATAACATGAACAAAACAGGCAATGATCTGTAAAAATGACAGACGTTCTCCAAACATAAGCTATGATTCTGTACATTAAATCCCTTGTGAGAAACCATCTTTTAGGAATAAATAAGGGCCAAATAAGAATAAATAGTAAAGCTATGATGTTAGGGGGAGTGAGAAACAAGTCAGCTGTTACAATGAAAACTAAAATAACTGAAAATATTTACTAGAAATTGTTCTTTTTTTTTTTTTTTTTCTTTTTTCCATATACTTAGTTTTTAGGGAATCATTATGTTTGATATGAAGTAATTTGAACAAAGTGTGTTAAAATAATTTCGTAATGTAATAAAGCTATTGAAACAAAAAAGCTTAAACAGGTTACCAAAGTATTCTCCTGTGTTTTAAGCTTGTTTTATAATATTAAATATAATAAAGTTGAGTGCTTGTTTCATAACATGGGACAATATGATTAGCATGCAATTGAGATCAAACTTATGAGGAAAGCTCATTAGTATAGCGCAAAAAGCTGTCATACTCCACATGCATGGGTAACAAACAGTGCTCCCACACAGTGAAAACCTAAGCCCAGGAGAATGGATCTTTCAGCTCTGTTTTGTGATTCCACTCATTTTTGAAGGCAGTATTTCAAAAAGCACCACAGAAGTGATGATACATTTATCATGTTGCCTTTCCTTTCCTTTCCTTTCCTTTCCTTTCCTTTCCTTTCCTTTCCTTTCCTTTCCTTTCCTTTCCTTTCCTTTCCTTTCCTTTCCTTTCCTTTCCTTTCCTTTCCTTTCCTTTCCTTTCCTTTCCTTTCCTTTCCTTTCTTTTCCTTTCCTTTCCTTTCCTTTCCTTTCCTTTCCTTTCCTTTCCTTTCCTTTCCTTTCCTTTTCTTTTCTTTTCCTTTCTTTTCCTTTCTTTTCTTTTCCTTTCTTTTCCTTTCTTTTCTTTTCTTTTCTAACTAATCGCGACCTTTGAGTTTTAGAGCAGGTTCCTGTTTCAGAGGCTTATTCTGAAAGCCTGGAATTTAGAATTTTGTAGTATTAATTTAAAAGAATCATATAAAATATTTCTTCCTAAAATTTTTACAGGTCTGGTGGGCTTTGTTTCTTTTGTTTTTCAATGAGATTCTTTCTTCCCCTTTTTCTACTTGCCCTTCAGTAGTGTACTGACTATTGCTACCCCACACATTGCATAGCATAGTTGTAGAATCTTCCCTGCAGGAGGTGGTTGAGAAGGTCTCTGTTGTAAGTCTATAAAATAACTTTAAATTCCAAATCCCTCAAATCAAGGGTTGTATATTTCTTTAAGGTTTTGAATTGTTTACAGGAGCACAGGTCTCATTCAGGTACCTCTAAAGGTCCTGTAGTCATAGGAATTCTGCAATCATAACCAATCTAATATTTTCATAACTCTTAACTGTAAAGATATCTGCCTGGTTAAGCTTCTTAATAACTTGTTGATAAGGAAGCACTGAAAGTGATTAGTAAAGTGCGCACAAGTGTGTGTGCGTGTGGTGTGTGTCTGTGCACTGTGTGTAACAGCACTTTATTTCTGAAGAAAGAAGCATACAAAACAGTACGCTCCAGCAGCTCAGAAAGCCAACTGTGTCCTGCACTGCATCAAGAACAGCAGGTCAAGGGAGCTGATTCTGCCCATCTACTCTACTCTCATGAGATGCCCCCTGGAGCATTGCATCTAGCTCCGGAGACCTCAGCATAGGAAAGACATAGAGCTGTTGCACTGAGTCCAGCAGAGGAGAGCCACAAGATGATCAGGGGGATGGAGCACTTCTCCTGTGAAGACAGGCTGCAAGAGTTGAGCTCATTCAGTCTGGAGAATAGAAGGCTCCAGGGAGATATAATTGCAGCCTACCAGCTCTTAAAGGGTCTTACAAGAAACTGGGGAGGGACTATTCACCAGGGAGTGTAGTGATAGGACAAGGGGGAATGGCTTTAAACTGAAAGAGGGTAGGTTTAGATTAGATGTTAGGAAGGAATTCTTTACTCTGAGGGTGGTGAGGTGCTGGAATAGGTTGCCCGGAGAGATTGTGAGAATCCCCTCCCTGGGAGTGTTTATGGCCAGGTTGGATGAGGCTTTGGGCAACTTTGACCTAGTGGAGGGTGTTCTTCCCATGGCAGGGAGATTCATACTAGACCTTTGAGGCCCCTTCCAACCCAAAGCATTCTGTGATTCTGTGATCCTATATTTCATGGTTTGAGGAACCAGGGTTAAAATGACATTTTAAAGCATATTTTATGCTTATGAAATTAGGAGGCAACAGAAATAAATGCAGGAAGTAAATTATAATTATCAGGAAATTATGGTAAAGTAAGTTTTTCTGCGATTTTAAAAAAAAAACCACAAAAGAACCCCTGTAAGTCAAATGTTACACAACAGAAATCAAAAACCTTCATGGGAAAATCCACTAAAAATTACTAACCTATTTTTTAAATAGGGTCACATAAGTTTAACATACTTTGAACACTTACAAGATGCAGCTCATACAGTTTTACCATGGAAGGGGACTTAGGTTCAACAACATAAACTTTATAATGTAGTCAAAGTAGAAAGGTAAGTAGTTTAATTAAATCCTGGGTAAATTGACAAAGTTCAAATGATGCAAGTTAGACTTATAATTCCCCCCAGTGTTGTTTGTAAACTGAAGGTTTAGTGGATTTGTCAGAGAACTTTCTTATATTGTTTTAATGGTCTGCACATTGTTTCCCCAAAAGTGATGAAGATGACTGAAGCAGAACTTAGAATGTTATAAGCAGCCACTGAAGTATCAAGGAATTCTTGAAAAAGTTGAACACAGGATGAAATCTGGTCCTGTACTTTAAACGGTGTTGGCTGAGATAGAGGTTCAAAAGAAATCTTCTGGGTGTGCTTGATTCAGTCATTTGTAATAAATACTTTTAAATGAGGCACACAGAAAAATCTGAAAAAGTATCGGTACAATTATAAAAAAAGTATTGGTAGTGTTATAAACCAGAAAATAATAAAAGCTCCTTTTCATTAAAAAATAATGAAAACTCTTTTTAAAGACAGAATGTACAGAGTTAAATTTAAAATACCATTTTACCTAAGCCCCTCAGAATGCTGTACCACGAATTTTCATATATATGACTATAGCTATCCTCGTATATTCCCTGAAAACACCTTGCTGTTAGATATTACATTTAAAACTGTATTTGGAAAACTTTTCTTATGATTTATTTTCATATGGGTAGATAGACATAAATGCAAGCGTATTCTTAAAAAGCATATTAATCTTCCTTAATTCATTCTAGATGATCCTGTTCAGTCCGTATGTGTGCGTATGTGCTTTGTAGCTAGACATACATGCTTTTGTATATTCATGTTTCCAATGTGACAGGTAATATTTTCTTAAAAGCACTGCAAAAGTGCTTAGCTACCTCTTTTAATGTAAATTTCAGGCATGGTAAGTGTAATACAGAAAAAGCCAATACAAAAATATTACCTTTTATTACTCTTAGTAGTGGACTCAGTAGTGTGTGTAATGGTACGGCTAGAGATTTTGCAGGTCACACCACAGTAAGAGCAAAAGTTTGGATGTAAATTAGCAATGAAGTCTGGGGGTCTTTTTTGTGCGTTTTTTTGGTTTTGGGTGTTTTTTTACTTCTGTGACATTCACAAAGAAGCTAATCTTGCTGAAACATATTGTATCCTTCAAAAAGATTAAAATGTATCACCTAAAAAGTGATTTCTTTTATTTGAAACATAATATACTCACCAAATTATTTTTTTTTATTAAGGAATAGCACCAATGAAAAGTTGACCAACTTGTGTGAAATATGAAACAGAAAATAAAGATGCTTCTATACTGAAAACAGTTTTCATTTTTTAGTAAGAATATTCTGAAAGTATTGATTAAAAAGTCCGATCATGACCAAAGCCTTGGGAAAATTGTCATTAGAATGATGCTATACAAGCTTAATCATATTTTGTTTTTTTACCTTTAAGAATGTCATTGAATCTCTTGGGAGAGAGATTATTTCTGACATTCAAATCAGCTTTAAAAGACAACTTGAATCTCATTTTCAGGTGGACAGAGCTAAACATACAGTAGGAGTGAATCTCTTCTCACACAGACTGGAGACCTACATTACAGTCCTCAGGGTTTTGCAACAAATGCATGTTAAAAGTTACTTGTGGATCAAGAGACAAGGTTTGTGGGCCAAGAAGAGGTCCATTATAGAAGGTTCATGTGACGTGCAAATTATAGATGATGAGGATTTATTAGAAAAAAATTAAGTCAATTGAGGACGAAATGATGGTGTAATATAGCTAAACAGGTATTTATTTCAGAATCAATTTCTCCAGTTACATGCAACTGGATGAAACTATTTGATGGGTGACATGTCTTTCCTTACACACTAGGAGTCACTGGTGAGGGACACATTGATGGCTACTATTCTGAATAGATCACTGAAATCTCTTAGAACTTCTTTGGCAATTCACACCCATCCCACTAAATACAATTATTGTGGGTCTTGTTAGGCTATAGGAATGGAGGAAAACATTTTTAAGCTATTGATTTATATTCAAAGGCCATGTCAATATCTGCTAACACAAGCTTAGATTTATTCCCATTTGCAAAGGATATGGAAATGGAAATTATAAGCTAAAGGTAAAATTGTTTCTTTCATTCAGCCTCCAACATTATTACTAAGTATCTGAGAGAGAGGTAATTTAAAATGCAACACAGCAAAAATTTTTCCATTTGCTTCAGCAAAGGTCTGTTAACTCTCTGAAAGAAGGAATTTTTCCCCAAGACCAAATATATTGTACTAACATTTTCAAGGCTGCAGGAGAAAATCGGTGACTCATCTAACCTCACTGAGTTCATTCATAAAATTTCATCAGGGATTAATTTAAGGTTGGTTTTTTTTTTTTTAATGTAACTATTTCCTTTCCTGTCTTAAATGAAGAGTAATGACATATTTGAATTATCAATTTTTAAAGTACTGAGAATTATACTTTTGGAATCTTTCCTCAAACCTGGTGAAAAGACTACTATTAATGTCAGTGGCCTGTAAATTAATTCATTTTTCATATACTTCTAGTGAGCTTGATCTTACTCTGAATTCCTTGTCATTCAGGTCCACATACTACACTTAGGTATATAGGTATTTTTATCTATATCTTTCATATCCACTATTTTCACTGGGACCGTAAAGAACATAAAATAAATTAGCAAGACATTACCTTATGCAAAACTCCTGTAAAAATTGAGGGAAAGAGGAAATTTGTACAATAAAATTCAAAGGAACATTATAAATGCCATATGCAGCATCACATTTATTGTTTAAGACCTTAGAAACCAGAATTGAATCACACTGTTGTTTCTTATTTTCTCATTTGATGTTCAGCATGAAAACAGAGAAAATGGTTGCATTACTCACTGCAGGAGTGAAAGTACTATTAGAACACAAGTTTATTAGAGATTGTTAATGAATATAAACAATAATGAAATAAAGAAGAGAAGTAGGCTATTTAAACTGTTAAATATTGGACTTGAGCATATTGGACATATATTTCAAAGGGTAGTGTCCTTCCTGTTCATCTTCATTCAGCCTCTGTTACTGTAGGAGACAAACTTTGCCAAATAATATAAGGGTTGAAAAGTGTCATGAGTTGTGAACATATGCTGATCTGAGAAGAGTCCAGCTCAAACTTGTTTAATATGGTTTGCTGAAATAGCATAAGAAGAAACATCTTGGGGGGTTTTGAATTTTTGTTTTCATATTCCATTATGATTGATTTCCAAAAAGTTATTGTAGAAATTTTGAAAACATGTCACCAACATACATCATAACAGTAATCTAAAGCAGGGTAAAAATCCTGTTGTCTTTCAAATAAATGTTGTCTTCTTGTGTGTGTGTGTGTGTGTGTGCGCGCTCTCTTGAAGATCTTTCCTGAAATTTTGTGCAGAGAAAGAAACTGTAGAAATATAAACAGAAAAATTGCATAGTGGAACCAAATCATTCTCCAGCCTACTTGCATGGAGTATCTCGCAAATATATGATTTTCTGCATAGATTGAAGTAACAAAAAAAATTTAGTACCTCATTTCCAAAGAAGATACATCCAGTATCTTCACCTACATTAACTCGGACAATAACTCTAGTGAAATCTGCTTTCAACTGAGTGCTTCGGAATTTTTAGGAGAAAATCTCTTATATATCATGTAAATAAATACACAGCTCAATGCAATGTTACTCTTAAACAGAAGGCTGTTAGATTATTTTAATCTGGAACTCCATTTAAAAAGAGTAGTTTTAATAAACAGATTAAAGAACACCATATAAACTGGGACTTAGAGTCAGGTCAAAGATCTAGCTGGCTCAGCATGATTTTTCAAGTGGTGGTTTGCTGTAAAGATTTAGGTAATTTTTCTTCTGAAATAGCCTCCAGCTTCCGCCAGTCAGATTGTCATTTACACTGAGCTCCCTGTATTACACTGAAATGGGAAATTGGGTAAGGATAATGAGGAAATCTGAAAACATTTGAAAATGTATAGTTTTAGACTTAATTACTAAATAAGCTGAGTAAAATTTCTCATGTTTTATTATTCATCAAATCAATCAAACTTTTTAGGGAGTTAAAAAATAATGCTGTGCTTCTGAATCAAATCCCCTAGAAATTTAGTTCTCATTTAAAAATTGAACTCAACTAGAGAGGAAGAAAACAGGTCACATTCTAGAACACATATTTCTGTGTATGTGTGAAATGAATATTATTTAATTTCCACACTCTCAGCAATTTCTTCAAATACTATCTTTTCCTTCCATCTCTTCCCAATTCATTCATGTTGGTGTATTGACAAATTACATAGGGCTTTGCTTGCAATGCATCTGAATGTACAATCTGAATAGATATATGCAACTTCTAGGATATAATATTCTTTTTGTCTTTTCCCCACCCCGCCACATCAAGAGTAAGTAACTTCTGCACCGTAACTCCTCCTTTTGACTGCTGATAACCTTATCAGTCTTTATCAAAGTTCATACTTTGAAATGTATTTGTTTGGTCTATGTGTATACTAGGAAATCAAGATGAATTTTTTATTGAGTTGTCTTATCAATAATAAGGAATTAGGGGAAAAAAGACGTAACCTGCATTGAGGAAAAAAAAAAGAAGCAGATTTATATCTGCAAAAGTCTTTCAACAGAAAACAGGTAATTCCAGAGGTAATAAAATAGATGAGATTTCATTGTGTAGCTGAGCATAACTCAGCACACAATATATCAGTCTTACACAACAGATTATTAATAGACTGCCACTATCATCAGTAGATACCAATCAGCACTCACTGACATTTCTGAATTTGAGACTGGAATTTTTTCTTAATTATCCACTTCATCCTTTCAGTATAAACCATTCTCTTTTCTACACAGAAAATATACATGTGTATATTTTGTGCCATATAGTAGATGATATTCAGTTTATAAAATTAACATATTTCTGAACACCAGCAGAATCATTTCACACAAAGAAACTATTCTCAGGTTGTACAACAGAAAATGAGGACTGGAGTAGATAGGGCTGTTTTTGTACTTTGAAGTATGTGAAAGGTCATGGGAAAAAAATCCAGTGGATAGTAGAGATCAGCCTTCCCTAAACAGAGACATAATATTTTTTTACAAGAGACATTTAATTTTATCATGCTTTAACTCTTTTTTCTTGCTTCCAAAACCACTCAACTCCTTTGCAGATCAGTTCCAAAGACATAAAAGAGACCGTCTAATATTTTTATTAACCTCAGAGAGAGGTGATATACTCTATAAGAAATATCGTGTAATCCCTATGTGCAGAATAGTTCTTTAGAGAGTAAAGAGTGAAAATATCGCATAACAGGAACATATTTTGTTGTTTTGAGGCCTTGTTTGCTTATGCACTTGTGGTAGATATTCTTTTGTTGGATGTATCTCAGGACTCTTCAAAGCTCAAGGTATTTAGGATTAAATAATATGATAAACATGCAGTGGCTAATATATTCAAGAGAAACTTCTGTTTAGGAGCAAAAGTTTGCTTCTAAAATGAAATCCAGGTTACAAATTGTCATTAATGAAATAATTTTAAGCGAAGATAAAACAATAGAGGCAAATAACATAGCTTTTTCCTTGTGTTTTTCCTTTTATTTATTTTTTTTTTCCAATTTCAGACTCAGGATTATATGGTAACACTGCAAAAATGAAAGATTAGGACATTCTCAAAGTATCATTTGCACTTCATTACTTCTGCACAAAAAAGCTTTTAAGCTATCATTTCATATCAGCTCCTACTGCTGTGAAAGGAGATAACCTGTAGTAACTTCATCCAGCTATACCTCTTTTTTAAATGTATGAAGATCTAATGCTCAATAATTTGGGAATGTTTGCTGAAATTCTTATTATTGGTAGGACTTAGATGGAGGCAAATAACCTTCATGCAGAGTGATGTTTGTACTGCTGTCTTTTAAAAGAACTTTAGAAGAGGGAGACTAAGAGGAGTTCCAAGGAAATGTGAGGCGCTCACATCACTCTCTCATCGCCTCCTCTAACTGAGGGCTGCTTCTGGAAAACATTTGGGATGACTTTACTGTCAGTATCATCCACTGCTGACCCATAACTGACCTAGAGTAATTGGCAGAATTATGACGCTTTCCCATTCCCAATGGTTGCTTCATTACTCTGCTATTCTACAGTACATGCTTTTAATTTAGATTGCAAATGTTACCAGAATCCAAAATGCATAGCATTCCTCTGTTCACAACACTGAAAGCTCAGTGATGTGCATCATCTACATTAACCTGTAGGAAAAATGTATAGAACTTGATAACTGAGTTGAAAAGTTTGGATTTCATACTGGGATACAATTGTTTGACAAAGTCTTCCAGATGTTTTGTTTTGGTTTCTTTTAAATCTTTTGTAAAGAATCATAGAACCACAGAATTTTAGAATGATTTGGGTTAGAAGGAACCTTCAAAGATCATCAAGTCCAAATCCCCTTCCATGGCTCCCCACAGGCAGGGACAACTTTCATTAGATCAGATGGCTCAAAGCCACCATGGCCTTGAACATTGCCAGGAAGGGGGCATACAGTTTCCCTGGAGAAATTGATCCAGTGCCTTACCATTCTCATAGTAAAGAATGTCTTCTTTATGTTTAATCTCTTTCACTATTAAATCTTTCGAATTCCTTAGAAAAAAATTTTATCATACCTTCCTAATTTCTATCAGGTTTCTTTTATGTCATTTCTCCAAATTATGTTTCTACATATTTTTCCATAGATATCAGTCTTGAGTATATATTCTCCTTTCCCATACATCTGAAAATATGTCTAGTTTGAAACACAATATGAAACATTTTGCTTTTTTTGTACCTTTTCTTTGGCTACCACATTGCAATTCTATTTATATTTAACTATTTCTAGACACCCTAAACACGGACTCTACCTTAAGTATCTGAAAGATCTATGCATTAACATCAGTGTATTTTATTTGGTTTTCCTCTAATTGCTTTATATAGTAAAGAGAATTCTATACTCATGGGAGAATTTTACCCTTTGGGATACAAACACCACCACAGATACACTTCAATATTTTTTTTAAATCTACATTTTAAAAGAATAATTATAATTGCATTCATCCCAAAGAATTAAATTTTCTGTTAACTTTCCAGAAATAATTAGAGGAATCTTATTGCTGGTTTAAGTAAGTTTTAATTTTTTCTTCATGGGTTGATATGTAAAACTCAGAAGAACACAATATGTGTTTCTGGGTTTGTGCTATTGTCTTGTATTTTTTATTGTGATCCCAGAAACAGTGGGATAAAACTGGCTCAAATCTACTAAATGTAGAAGACATATTTAAGCATTTAATTCTTAATGTGTACAGAAGACCCTAAACTGACCGTGGAACAGATACAGGGCAGTTCTTAGGCTCAGTGACTTGTGTCAACTGTAATCTGAAAAAAGCTCAAAACCATGAAAGGAAGTCAGGACAAGTTTGTGAGATGTTGTGAAATAGTTTCTCTCGTTCTGCCTGCATGTCAGAGAGTTTAAACCAAAGGAAACCTACATATGCATCATACGTTCCCAGACTAGAAGCTGTTTCTGGAAGGATATTAAAACTTTCTGCCTGAATGTTTCTTTCCCATCCACCAAAACTACAAAACTGAATCTACATGAGATTGCATGCTTGCCACAAGGACTTATTCTTCATGAGTTCTTTCCCCTCCAGCTGGATGAGTATTGGTCCAGGTTTGACTCTTTTTATTAGATTTAATTAGACATAAATCTTAATTTCAGTACTATTACTGAACCAATTAGTGTTTAAAAAAACTAACAAAATGTACATAGAGATTGTGACAAATGTAGGACATGGTATTTCTCTAGACAGATGTCTCTCCTCCTTCACAAGACAGAATACCACTCTCCTGTACATTCTAATGCTAATCATATGACTTTCCCTTAGTTCCTGTTATGGCAACTTACTTTTCTACTCCTTTGGGGAATGTGAGCCAGTATTCCATTTGCTAATCCTCTGAAAATCCAATAAATGCCTTGTGTAAAAATTCTTTGTGTAAATATATCAAACCATGATGGTGTTATGTCATGCTATCCCCATGTTCCTTTCCATCCAAAGCAATCTACTTGTTTGCAGAGGAAATAGAACAGACATCGATAACGAATAACTCAAGAGTTGTGTTCTTGCTTCAGTGCCTCAATCTGTTATGATCAATTATTATTGCTCTCAGGCAGCTCTCTTTCCTTATGAAAGGATTGACACATTGGTGCTGTAGTGATGGATCTCAAGAAGTACCTTGCTAGCTAGAGTGGAAACTACTCCTTCAGCTTGTTTCAGACTAGCAGGTAGATTTGAACAGAAATTAAATGCTCAAAACACAATATATGGATGCAGGAGTGATACTTCAAGTTTACAGGGCAACACTAGTTCTTATATTAAGTGCAGATTTGGGAGGCAATTCACTGGTGAGGCAACACAATAATCTAATTCTTATTAAGTACTGCTCTTGAGCATTACTATCTGATTCTGTCATAACCAAAGTATCACAAGGCTACAGTTATTGATCTGGGAAGAATGATAGCACAGGATCTGGCATGGTGCCCTGTGCACACAGCATGTTGGGTACAATTGACCATGACAGCTGGTGCATGGCATTCTTCTTGTTACAGACCATAAGCACTTGTCTGAGATGTGTGAACCATCACACAATTTTTGTTATGTCTACATCAAAACATAGATTTCTTCATTACAACACACAGTCATGTTTATCACCCACTTTCCAAGGAACAATACTAATTCTTTCCTACCCCTCTACCTTTCCTCAGTTCTTTAAGCATATACAACAGGACTGTAGTAAGTGCCACAGTGCTGGAATGTGTTTCTTTCACTCACTCCTGCTTATATGTGTAAAAAGGCTCTCTCTCACTAATACTGGCATTGCTAACATAGGAAACTAGAAAAAAGATGTTGGGGCAAACAACTGAGAATGAATGAAACAGCAGCATTTAGCCATGAATGGGGAATCAGTGTTTAGGCAGTTCTTGGCTATGTCTCTATCTCTGAAACATAATTTGGTATCAGATATCAGATAATTTTTGTACATTTAAATTTAAGTACAAGTTAGTTTTCTGAAGGAGAGAAAGAAGACTCTGATCTAACATTCTTCTATACACATTTTCACACTTCTGTGAGTTTTGTTGGGCTTTTTACTTGTAAGCTTTATGAATTATCTGTCAAGAACTGCTGTGACTTAGAAAGAATGCCATGCACCTTGCAGAGAAAAATAAGGTGCTAGGCCACAATGATTAAAAACCTAAAGACTTCTGCATCATTTCCAAACACAGAAGGCTTAAAAATGTTTTTATATTTCTGACTAAACTGCAATGTGGATTAGGTTTACTTTGCATATAGCCCTCTCAGTAATGTCAGGTCATTCAGTAGCCTCTTATTTTCTAGATATGCCATCCTGAACAGTAAGCATTTCTCAGCTAGATTTCTAGGAACCTGTGTTCATTTTATTTAAGTACATACTAAAATAAATTATTTTTTTAAAAGAACTACATACCTTGGTTTTTTCATGTATTTCAAGTCCTATGCATGACTACCCTGATGATTCATGGTGCCACGTAAGTACTGCAATGCACCTGGCAGGTTTAAAGGACCGATTCACATTGCAGCTCAGCAGCATTGTTTTTATGTCAGTGTTCTTTCATCTTCCTTCTTGCCTTATGGTTTTGATTGGCTTTTGTCTTGTCTTCTGTGTAGTGCAGTTGAATATTATTGGTACCTACTTAAATGTAGGCAACATTTAAGTAATATTCTCTCTCTAGTAGCCAATTTTTTTCCAAATTTTTTCTGTTTATTCTCATAGTACCTGACAGAAAGACAGTAGTGATAATTATTAAGCAAAACTCTGGTTGGACTCAGTTTTAACCTACTGAAATGCCTCTTTGAACTCTTATCAGGATACATTTTATTTTCAGACAAGATTGAGTTTGCAGCTTCTATACAGAACAACTTGGAACAGGACAATATTGGTTAGAAGGACCTAAAAACAAGAGAAATTTCATAGAATAATTAAATGGCTAGCCAAGAAGCCACCTTATTTAAGTTGCTTCATCTGGAAAGCTTGCAATTCTAGTCAGAGGTCATAGGGATAATATGCAATTCAGCTCAACTGGGGTATATTACCATGGGCCAGTAGCTAACTGCATTTTCTTTAATATAAAGAAAAACCCATAGATGTTCTTACTACTTTTTAGCAAACTTGGAATTAAAAGATGCTTACAACAAATGTTTAGGCCAAAATTGAATTTTTTTTCTTAAAGTCTTTTAAAATGACAGAGATACTCCAAGGTTACAGTATCCTAATCCTTTGCACTATCATTGCAACATTCAGTTGTACAGTAAAAGTGAATGATTTACTTGCAGTTTAATCTCATTCATCTGTTTCTGCTTATGAATTTCTTTCTCTTGTGTTTACAAGAGTTAATTTTCTTTGCACTTATGTCTACTGCAATATTTTATAACAAAATCACAAAAATGGATATAAAATATTTACAGATTTCATGGTACTCTTCTGCCCCTTTCCACTGGTAAAAATGACAAAAGAATATTCTCAACAATCATTAAATCTGATTTTAATTTTTGGGGGGAGAGAGGAAGGGGGTGGGTGGGTAAATGGTGTCTCACTTGGTGAATACTGTTATTAGCTGGTATACGTGCAGTATTTCAGATTTAATGGCTTTTATAAAAATCACTTTAAAAGCACATCTTAAGATACTAATGTACTTCATAAACAGAGATTATGTAGACATTATTTATACAACTATTTTAAAGGAAACTGTGTTGTTTTGTTTTTTCTAATAATTCAGGCTCTTGCAGTAGTTTACCTAAGGCTACAGGTTGATTTAGTATCTTTTCTTAATCTTTATGCCCCCCAGTTAGTTGATTGCTAGTCCACACTCAAAATTGCTCCAATTTTTCATCCACAAATGAGCAGATGGGTAGGTCTGGAGCAGACAAACAGATGCTCTGGAGTCCAGATCACTGTGTTGGCTTTAGAAGAGTGCTAAAACTGGCTGGAATCGGAGCTGAACTCCCATAGTTAAATGTCAGCCCCACCACTTGACTTTGCAAAGGTAAGACTGGAGATGTGCATAGTGAAGGTAAATATGCTGAAACTCTGGTAACTGCTGCTACCTGCAGCAGAGGCGTGGGGGTTGCCATTGTAAGTCTGTATCACTACAGTGAACAAGAGGTGGCAGCAGCTCGAAAGAAATTGTGCCTGAAGGAGGGAGAGTAAGGCAGCACACTGTGGCACACTTAAAACTCCTGCTATGATTTGAACTCTAATAGGGACTGTGTATGGCAGGAGTGAGGGCATATTTGTGCCTCTGGCTGATTTGTGAAATGCAAGCAAAGAAAGAGAAATCTTCTCTAGACTTCTGATGTGAAGTAGAAAATATCTCAAAAGTCATCAGTGCCAGACTGAATAGATTCTTTTGGGCCATTTGAGGTAGCTGCCCAGGACCTGTTCCACTCTAATGCATTTTGCAAAAAATACTCATATATGCATACGTCTATGGATGTATATGGATACTAGTTTTGCACCAGGGGAACGCTGGTCTTATTAAAAATAGGATGACAAGATGCATTCCATGTAACAAATGTTACCATTTTGTTATGTTTTTGATATTTATTTATTTCAGTGTAATCTAGCATTTAATTTGCTACAGAGGCTACAAGGAATTCAGATCCTATCACTTTAGTGACGGTTCTGATGAGAGATGCTTCCAGTCTTCATAAAAATCTGCAGCTCTACACAATAAATAATATATATTCTATATAATACAATCTATATATCGTCATCGAATATTTATTCTAGATCATATACCACATACTATTTTTTAGGTTTTTAGTTGTTTCACATTTCTTTAATGTCAGTCTTGCAAAGTAATTCTGGGCACTACATGACTGTAAATAAATATATTTATTCAGGGTATTTCTTGATTAGTTCTTATTAGTTTGGGGTTTTTTACTTAAATATGTACAAGATCTTTAAGAGAATGTTTTAATGAATTGAATTATTCTTATGCTAATAGGAACACTGAACTGTAATACTATTTTTCCTTCGTTTTGTGAAATGATAATAGACAAGCCATCTGAATTAGATCTTGAAATCTGATCAAATGTTCCAGATGTTCTAGCATGAACACTACAGTTTCGCTGTGATCCATGTCAGAAATGCAGCTGTCAACAATAAAGCACACCTGCCACCCGTTTGCTGTCAGCAAATTATTTTGCAGTTTTATTAGAAAGTGCAGTAAATTGCCAGAACAGAGCTTTGGTCTCACATTGAACCTTATGTCATATTCCAGATCCACAATCCATAAATCAACAGGTTTAAGGAAATTTACATTGAAATAACCTTGAATATGAGAAGTCACATAGGAAAAAGGTTTTGCTTCTAAAATAATAACGTGGATACTTTCAGAATGTTTATCTGATAAGAATGGTGGTATGCAGGTCACCTATGGGCTGTCGAGATGGTACTTGTAGAGTGTGTACCTGAGAAAGGAGTATGAGTCTTACCAATGTCAAATAGAAATTTTTCACTTTACAGCAAGTTCTTTGGAAACGGGAGAAATGCATGGGTCATTATCATTCACGTTAGACAGATTCATGTATTGGATTTGGAATCAGTAGGGTAGACCAACATCCTGAAGGAAGATACGTATACATATGGCAAAATTTGTTCAACAGCTACAGCACTGAGTCTCTAGGTGTTCTTTCTTTCTTTCTGGTGCAAACTGTGGCTTGTGATGCAAGGTTCTAATCTGATAACCTCTAAAGAGAGTTTTGTCTCTAAACCATGTAACATAATTTTTTGTTACTTAAAATTCTGAGAAGGAGCTGAGGTATAGTACATTTTTTTATAGGATCACCAGTTGTAAGACTTGAACTGTATTCTCCCAAATGAATGATTAGACCTTTATCTGTTGTACCACTTTGCTGAAGGCTTTATGGTTTTAAACTGAATTTGTCAGTTTTATAAGACTACACAATCAACCAGCCACCTGATGCTTTTATCTCCTAAAATAAAAAACATTTTGCAAGGTGGTGGGATTTTTCCCCCTCTTCTTTTTGGAACTTTTTTTTAATTTTATTTTATGACATAGTTTTCAAAACTATGCAACAAATTTGCTTTTGAGTTCCTATTACTAAACAACTATACTGTTTTAATGAGATTTTCCCATTCCTACTTTCTACTGCCTTACCACACAAGTTTTGAATTATGTCTTCTGTGGTTGTATGTGAACAGAATTCTACACTGAAAAAGGACTAGATGGCGTAACGCCCATTGAACTATCTGACCATCTGATTTGCAGAATATTTACTGACTTTCCTCTTGAGACACCATCTCCATGCTTTACATATCTGTGAATTTCTGAAGCTCACTCTACAAGTTGTATTAGCAGTTCTAGTAGAAACAGTAGAGAACTGGCAATGAAAACGTTTTCACTTTGGCTATAACTGATTACATAAAACTCAGTTACTTGCCAAGGCAATTGATGCATTAAGCAGACTTCTGTCTTACTAAGTGATGAACCCAGGACACTAAGTAAAGAAAAGATTCAGGTTTAGATTATCTTGCAAATTGTCATTTAACACCAAACAACCAAGAGCAAAATCAGGCTCCCTTTTAAGAAGCTGATCCTCCGGCTGGTCACTAGGATTTTTCACAGAAGTTTGTCCTGTCCAGCACTGGGGAGGCTGTAATGAATCATGAAATCTAGGCAGCTTCTGAGATACAACTCACAAACTGGATCTTTTATGTCTAAGATCAAGTGAGATGGCCCTCAGTCTACCTAAAGACATTCAGATTATCATCACATGGAAAGGACAAAAGTTTATGAAGAGCTGACTTTTCTCAGCATATATTCTTCCTGTTCTACAGTTCACTATGATCTAACCATGTTGGCAGCTTAACCAACTCAAGGAAAGTTTTCCATTAGCACAGAGTTGAAACAGGTACTCTTACAGCAGTTGTGGTCCTCGTTACTGTTCAACATAGATTAAAAAAATTATTGGGGATGGGATACATGTGGTGAGGCCACTAATAAGCTATGTGCTACCAGATCATTTTGTGTGAGAATGCTCAAGGACTTTTCTTGCATATGGCAAAGGGGTTCTGCATCTGAGAACAAGCAGGATCTGGATAATCTGGTCTAATTTCAAATGTTGTTTGTACATCCTCTCCTTCCCCTAACATTCCATGCAGTTAGGATATTTCATATTTCCTCTTTCCCTTCTTATTCCCTATACAATTAACACATGTACATAAATGACACATATAGTGTTAACCCGGAGGTTTAAAAAAACATTAATTTAGGCTGTTACATATGCATGCATATGTGTTTATGCACAGAAAGAACCCAAGAGAACAGCACTACGCTGTGGCAGGGGAGGTTTAGGCTTGATCTTAGGAAAGGTTCTTTACTGAGAGGGTGGTTGGGAACTGGAACAGGCTCCCCAGGGAAGGGGTCACAGCACCAAGCTTGACTGAGTTCAAGAAGCATCTGGATGATGTACTCAGTCACATGCTCTGACTTGGCTGGCCCTGTGTAGAGCCAGGAGTTGGACTTGATGATCTTTATGGGTCCTTTCCAACTCAGGATACTCTATGATTCCATGATTTATAGTTAATAAGTAGTTAGCGAACTCCTTGGCCACTTACGAACACTGCTTAATAAACTTGTATCATATTTTCTAAGAAAATACAAGAATCACATCTTAGGAAGAAAGGAAAGAGAAACACTTAGAATCCAAGAACAAAAACTGTGTACTGTGTAAAACAGTGCCTATGAAAGTTTTTACATATGTCCACAGTCTCCTCTCTGATATAATCCTAAGCAAAGAACATTATGTTATGTCATGTAGATAGGACAATAACTAAGATAAATTTCCTACCAGAGAACAGATTAAAATTGATTTAAAAATTTGGAACAGCTTATTTTGCTGAGTAAAGAACTTGACACTTGCCTGATAAAACTTGCCTCAAGACCATAGATACACAATGAAAATATTATTCAAGAAGTGACAGTCACTACTCAATTCTATAAAACTTCTGTCTCAAAAGTTGGGCAAACTAGTTAATTAATGAAACTGTATTGTATCTTGTGGCTAAGAGTGATGAGTTTGCATATGCAAACAGAATTTTAAGAAAAGTTTAATTTTGGGATTAGCATACAATATTAGAAACAGAGTTCGAAAGTTCATGAATTACCAACTGCATAAATTTTACTTTATAATTTTAAAATTCATTGTAAATAAGAATGTTTTCAGAGGAAAAAACTTAGAGCATGCTGTTCATGCTTTTATATTCATGTGTTTTAAGAGCTCAAGATATCTTTTTGCGTTACGTTAGGCATTAAACAGAAATAACTTTGGCATTAACTGGTACCTTTCTCTTTGCCCTTAGTTTGTAAACACTTTAGGAATTGTCTTGTTCATTGAGAAACCTCAGTGCTACATAACGTATAACTATAAACATCAAAATATTTTCATTTTTATCTGCATTACAGTCACCTATATTTAAGACAAACAATAAACTAAATCAACTCAACTTTCCATATCTAGCCACAGTTAATTCTGTGTTTGTATTTATCCATAAAGCTTTGTTGGAATAGATGCTACATTTTATTTTCCATAGGTCGAAGTCTTGATCAGTCGGAGAATCACAGAATTATGGGATCTTTGGGTTGGAAGGGGCCCCAAAGACCTCGTACCAACCCCCCTGCCATGGGCAAGAACACCCTCCACTAGGTCAAAGTTGCCCAAAGCCTCATCCAACCTGGCCATAAACACTCCCAGGGAGGGGATTCCACAATCTCTCTGGGCAACCTGTTCCAGCACCTCACCACCCTCAGAGTAAAGAATTCCTTCCTAACATCTAATCTAAACCTACCCTCTTTCAGTTTAAAGCCATTCCCCCCATCCTACCACTACACTCCCTGGTGAATAGTCCCTCCCCAGTTTCCTGTAAGACCCTTTAAGAGCTGGTAGGCTGCAATTATATCTCCCTGGAGCCTTCTCTTCTCCAGGCTGAATGAGCCCAACTCTCTCAGCCTGTCTTCACAGGAGAAGTGCTCCATCCCCCTGATCCTCTTTGTGGTTCTCCTCTGGACTCAGTGTAACAGCTCTATGCCTTTCCTATGCTGAGGCTTCCAGAACTAGATGGTGAGGTCTCCAGAGCTAGAGTAGAGTAGATGGGCAGAATCACCTCCCTTGACCTGCTGGCCATGCTGTTCTTGATGCAGCCCAGGACACAGTTGGCCTTCTGAACTGTTGGAGCTCACTGCCAGTTCATGTTGAGTTTACTGTCAATCAGAAACCCCAAGTCCTTCTCCTCAGGGCTGCTCTTAATCCATTTGCTGCCCAGCCTGTAATTGTGCTTGGGATTGCACCAACACACATGTAGGACCTTGACCCTGGCTTTATTGAACTTTCTGCAGTTTGCATGGGCCCATCTCTCCAGCCTGTTAAGATGTCTCTGGATGGTATCCCTTCCCTCCAGCATGTTGACCTCACCACACAGTTTGGTGTCATCGCAAACTTGCTGAGGGTGCACTCACTGCCACTACCCTCATCACCGACAAAGGTGTTGAACAGTACTGACCCCTGAGGAACACCACTTGTCACAGACCTCCACATGGACATTGAACCATTGACCACAACCCTTAGAGTGTGATCATCCAACCAGTTTCTTATCTACCAAGTGGTCCATCCATCAAATCCATGTGTCTCCAATTTAGAGACAGGGATATCATGCTGGACAGTGTCAAATGCTTTGCACAAGTCCAGGAAGATGATGTCTGTCATCCTTCCCTTGTCCACCATTTCTGTTACACCATCGTAGAAGGCCATTAGATTTCCCAGGCACAATTTGCCCTTAAGGAAGCCATATTAGCTGTCATCAATCACCTCCTTATTCTCCATGTGACTGAGCATAGTATTCAGAAGGATCTGCTCCTTGATCCATCTGCCAGGCACAGAGGTGAGACTGAAAGACCTGTAGTTCCCTGGGTCTTCCTTTTTCCCCTTTTTAAAAATGGGGGTTGTATCTCCCCTTTTCCAGTCAGTGGAGGCTTCACCAGTAATAGCAGGCTGACTGATGTGATTACTTAGGAGACAGTACTTCGATATGTAACCAACCCACTGAAACAACTTTCTAAAGAACAGAACCAAGAAAAGTAGAAGCTGCTTTGGAAAAAAAAAAAAAAATCATAAGCACTCTTAATACTTCTCCAAGAGAAAAATTCCCAGAAAACTTGCTGTCTGCCCAGAGCAAAACTTAGTTCCAAAATTTTTAACAGCTTCATGTGGATATTACTTCAAATATTCTCTAAGACAGCAATACTGTCTTTTTATCCCCTGAAGGACAGAACTTTTTTTTTTTTTTTTGCAAATAACAGTTGAAAAACCTAATATTGTAGGTTAGTTTGTTGAGACATCAATGAGAGCAAAAGAAAATGCTTAGAAGCAGAGACTGATTACTTGCCAGTATTGCTTTAAAAATCTACTGAAATGGTTGTTCTTGTTGCAAAATGTGCCAAAAGCTCTGGGATTTTTACTAGCCATTTTCATTCTTCAATTAGTAATTGTAGATATGAGTTTAAATTAACACTAATGGATTTTTTTCCCAATATAAGCAAGTTAATCATTATGAGAGGAAAGCTCCCATTTTGACAGCAAACCGACCATCAGTCTCCTACAAAACAGCTTCCGGAATGTGTATGTTGTGCAATTTCTATCTGACAAACAAGTATCCAACATTTAGCAATGTGAAAAATACTCCCCTCGATGTTTCTTAGCCTTTCAGCTCCTTCCTGACTTTACTGCTATCCAAAAAAGCGAAGGTATATACCAAACTTTTTTTCCTAGCTACAAGAAAGTTTTAATTGAAAACAAGAGTGCCAGGTTTGAATACAGCTTCAGCAGATTAGCAGTTAAATTAGAAGGGGCTTTTCGTTTAAGTTCCAGTGTTGATATGTCAGTGTATCCTGTCACTTTGAAAAGCGATAGTGTTTTGTAATCAGTGCTGAGCGCAGGCAGCCTCCTGATGTAGAGGCAAACTAAAATAGGCTGCCAGGGTGATGAAGGTACCCTGCACCTGTTGCATCCTCCTGCACAGGGAAACATAGAAGGGTAGTGCTGGCCACCATTCTTCTCAGACAAACAGGCTGATCATCACCCGGGGCTTAGGTTTTTCTGATATTTAACCAAAAAAAGTGAACTGATGGCAAAAACATTAATCTGAGTTCAGCTCAAGGAGTATAAAGGGATTCACAGGCTACAGTACCATTTCTCATTAATAAACAATTCCTTTTATGTGTGCTTATCAACCCTTTTGGAAGCATTTATTTTGTGGGATTAGTCATTGTTGAGAGTTCTGTATTTGCAGAAATTACAAGATTTGAGGGATGATCATATCTTATATTCAGGTTTTAGATGCAAAAGGGCTATATGAATGTTATTCCCAGCTTCCATGATTAATAACTATTGTACTTCTTTTAAAATTTCATAGAATCATAGAATTGTAGAATCATACAATATCTTGAATTGGAAGGGACCCATAAGGAACACCAATTCCATTCATGGCACTACACAGGGTCAGCCAAGTCAGAGCATGTGACCAAGGGCATCATCCAGATGCTTCTTGAACTCAGTCAAGCTCTGTGCTGTGACCCCTTCCCTGGGGAGCCTGTTCCAGTGCCCAACCACCCTCTCAGTAAAGAACCCCTTCCTAATATCCAGCCTAAACCTCCCCTGTCACAGCTTCATGCTGTTCCCTCAGGTTCTACCTCTGTTCACCAAAGAGAGGAGACTGGTGCCTACTTCTTCTGTCCCCCTCATCAGGAAGCCATAGACAACAATGAGGTCTTCCCAAAGCCTCCTGTTCTCCAGGCTGAACAAACCGAGAGATATCAGCCTCTCCCCTAAAACTGCACACAGCACTCAAGGGGAGGCTGCACCAGCATGGTGCAGAGTGGGACAATTATTTGTCTTTAAAAAACCAACCAGTTTTCCTCCTCTCTTCCACTACTTCATGGTCACTGTAGCCAAGATAGCCACCTACCTCCACTTCCTCCATGAGACCCTCTCTGTTTACAAGCAAGAGATCTAGGAGGGCACCTTTCCTTGTCATCTCCTTTAATACTTGAACAAGGAAGATATCATCCAATTGCTTTAGGAATCTCTTCACATGTTTGTATTAGGTGTATGGTGTTCCCAGTTAATGTCTGACAAGGTGAAGTCCCTCATAAGGACAACATCAGATGATCTACATAGAGGTTGCTCCTAGTTCCTTGAAGAACAAAGTCCCACTAGAAATCCTTGTTTTTAATCTAATTCCAGCCTGTACTGCTCTCATAGAAAATCAATTTGACTGATTAATTTTTTTCATCTGTTTTTCCCTGCCATGAGTGTCTTCTTGGCCCTGACATGGAATCTAAATATTACCAATTTGATGCTGTATTCTGTCTCATCTTCTGAGACATTTATTTTACTTCTTGCAACAAAATCTCAAATGTATTCTCTACCTGGCATGATAGAGGGAAGACACTTAGCTTGTCACTTTCTGCCTTCCTTCTCATCCAATACTGAGGCATATTTGAAGTATTTTATAGCTGCACATCAGTTTTATAGGAGGCATGGATGGACTCTCCCTCCTTAGTTATTTGCCTAGCTGCCTCTGAAAATGAAGTTTTCATTACATTCTCGTGGACTTCAAATATGTACATATTTGGAGCAAAGCAGGCAGAGACGATCTAGTTTTTTCTTTCCTTTTCTCTTTTACATTTGTAGGCATTTTTAAAATCAAACAAAACTGTAAATTAAACTATGGGTTAAGTGATTTTTTTTTTTATTATTATTATTCTATTCAATTTCTCTCATAAGCTTTGCTGCTGCTTCAATGTAGTGTTAATTGAAAAACCAACTAATCCAGTAAATCTGGGATAAAAGGTGTGGAATACGAATGAATTTATCCTAGACAACACACCTACTATTATTAGTTACATAGAGCAACTTCAGTTTTTATACCAATAACAAGTAGTATTCATATTGTATATGTTACTTCGCATGACATTGCAATTGATTCCCCATTCCTTGATGAAATCTTTGCTGTTGGACAGTCTTCTTGCAAAAACAGTCTTTCAAGAAGAAAGAGATCCATGAGATTCCCTGACACTGGGAGAACTCACTGTGGAGTTTACCTTACAGGAACTGATTGCTGTATAGAGTTTAACTTACTAAAATCACAGTCTTATAATTGTTTAGACTGCATACGTTTTGTTTCTGTATGAAGTCAACACATTGAAGTGTCAATATATTATCAATTACTTAATATTAATTTTTCATTTTATTTTGATGATGGTATGTTATTGAAAATCACATTCAGATAGAAAATACTGCTTTTCTACCTAATTAGTAAATAGCCCTATTGTTCTTTAAAGAAGAACTGAATGGCTTACTGAGTGGCTTTGGTTTCTTATTTCTTGGAAAAATGTTTTAGCAAATATATCAAACAGAATGAAGTAGCTGTACTGAATTTGTGAAGAAATTACAACCTCTTCTTGGAATTCATCTGCAAACCCTTAATTTCCTTAGATTGCATATATATATACATATATATATATATATATATATATGAACATTTAACTACAACTTCTTCAAGTTAAAGCATGCAAATTTGAAGTTTATGATTACAGTTAGCTCCCTGCATGAGGACTGTTCCTACATTTGTTTTCCCTTCTGTCTAGAACTGTGGTTAAGGCAAAGAACACCACAACTGGAATAACAGGTTTGGTTTGGTTTTGTTTTAATAGCTTAACGTAGTCAAAGCTGAGAGATTGAAAATACTAAATGTCATTGTATGGGCATGATTTAATTTAGGCTTTTCACTAAATTGACCGATTTCAGTATTATTATTTTTTTTTAGAGACAGAAACTCTATAAGGTGCACATACATTTTCTTTCTCCATCTCTCACTTTCTGCTAAACATTTCTCATTCATCCCACCTGGACTGTCTCAAAGCAGATTCACGAAGTATACAACAGCTCTTACTGTTAGTGAATATACTAAGAGAGGTAATGTCATTAACATGGCAAAGAATTTACAAGTATGTATGAACTAAATAAAATTGGATCGGGCACGGCATATTGCACGGAATTAAATCTCATTTAAAAAGAAGGGATTTTTTTCTATCTGAAGGTCATTGTATACACTGTCAGTCATTCAGTGCACTAAAAGTAGCTATTAGATCAAAGGGGAGGAGGTAATACTGCAATACTACAATACACTGAAAAACAGAATAGATCACTGTGGGAAGAATAGCAGGAAATACATGTCTGCGGCCAAAGAGAATCAATTTGAATTCTAGTTTGTTTGCGTTCTTACTAATTGAAAAGGAGACTGTAAAAGAATCGAGAGGCTATAATTGAAATGTATAGCTTGGTGGAAGCTTGGAGCTGGTGGAAGATGGAACACAAAGAAAACCAATAGATTGTTTCTATTGATGGTAGAAGTTTGGGTTTTTTTGCAATTTCCTTTACATTTTAAATGCCTTTTCTCTGGGCTTAGTATTTCTCTATGATCAATTTTGCAACATTTTAAAAGTGGAATTACTGTGGAAGTACTTCCCAGCTTTGACATATACAACATGTAAAATATTAAATATCTATTCTGCAGAATTTCTGAGTTATGTAATTTCTTTTTTAAATAGAACCTGTAATTCAGGGTATATTTCTGTGTTTTACTACAAATATCTGGGAATATATGGGCATTATATGACTTAGTAAAAGGGAATCAAGTGAGTGTCAGGGAGGATGGCTGCAGATTTGTCTGTTTATGATTTTTTGTTCTGGAATGTATGGAGACACCTAGAAGAAGAAGCAGGGTATCTGAGGCAGGTGTGCACTTTTGAAGATCATCTAGTCCAAACCTCTGCTCATGCAGAGGCAGCTACAGCAGGTTGCTCCAGTCTTTGTCCAGGCAGGTTTTAATATTTCAGCCTCCATAACCTCTCTGGGAAAACTGTGCTAGTGCTTGGTCACCCTCACTCTAAAACAGTATTTTCTGATGTTCAGTGGAATGTAATACTTCATGGTATGACCCTAACATCACACTAAAAAGTTTTCTCTTATTTGCAACTAAATTTCCTGTTCCTGTTTGGGTCTGTTGTCTCTTATTGTGTCACGGAGCACCACTAGAAGTATCTAGGTTCAACTTCTTGACTGCCCTCATCAGGTGTTTATGCACATGGGCAAGTTGCCCACAGGGAACTCTCTCCTCTAGGCTAAAAACTCCCAGTTCTCCCAGACTCTCCTCTTATGACAGATGCTCCAGTTCTTTGAACATCTTTCTGCCCTTTCACTGAACTTGCTTTAGTATGTCCTTGTCTCTCTTGTACTGGGTAGCCCAGTACACAGCAGCCAGATGTGTCTCATATATTGGGCAGAGAGGAAGGATCACTTTTTTTGTCCTGCTGACAATGCAGTTCCTTATGCAGTCTAGGAATCTGTTTGGCTTCTTTGCTGCGAGGGAACATTGTTGGGTCATGGTCAACTCACTCTTCACCAGGATCACCAGGGCCTTTTCTGCGTCTGCTGCCTCATGCAGTTACTCCCAAGGGCAGGGTTTGGCCTTTCCCTTTGCTGAACATAAAGACATTCCTGTTGAGCATTGTTCCAACCTGTCCAGGTCTCTCTAAATGGCAGCACACATAACTGGTGCATCAGTCTATTGTCCCGTTTTGATATGCTCTGCAAACTTGTTGAAGGTGCAGTCTGTCCATTGTCCAGGGTATTAAAGAGTGTTAGACCTAGGTAGACAGTATTGAACTCTGGGATATAGAAGAAGTAAATTTTCTGTAGTTTGGCTTTATGCAGCTGAACATGATTCTTGTAGCATGATAGTTCAACCAGTTTTCAAGTTACCTCATTATTTACTTGTCCTGTCCCTACTTCACCTGTTTGCCTATGAGGATGTTAGGGAAGACAGAGATAATATTTTTGCTAAATTCAGGATAAGCAGCCTTCACTGCTTTCTACCTGTTCATCATTTCAATCTTCATATAAGGCTATGAAGTTGATTAAGCATGATTTCCCCTTCATATATCCATTCTGAGTACTCTTAAATGTCTTCATTCCCTTCATGTTTGAAAATAGTTTCTAAAGATATTTCCTTCACCACCTTCCCAGGAATCAAGGAAAGGCTGACTGGTCTGTAGTTCCCCATCTTCCCCTACTTTCTGTTCTTGAGCAGAGGAGTGATCTTTACATTTTTCTAGTCTTTAGAGACCTCCCCCAGTCAACAGAGACTACCTAGACAATTCAGAATCTGGTGATGACATGAATTAACTCCCCAGTCCCTTTAACAGGCTCCTGCATATAAAAATATAGATATCTGTCCTTTAAACCTCTGCTCAGTTGGGATTCTGAGACTTTTCTGCAATTATACAATTTTTGTCACATCTTGACACTTCATTAGGTTTACTGAGTCTCAATAGAAAATTTTCACAAGGGAATACTTTCTGTAACCACTTTAAATTAATATGTTTACTTCATAAAATATAGCAAGTCTAGGAGGGCATCTGTCCTAACCGTCTCACTGAGTACTTGTGAAAAGAAGTTAACTCCTGCAAACTGCCCCATGCCTGACAGTGCTTAAGAGGCATTTAGACAATACCCTCAACAAGATGCTTTAACTTTTGATAAGCCCTGAATTGGTCAGGTACGTGGACAAGATGATTGTTGTAGGCCCCTTCCAACTGAAATTGTTCTGTTCTGTTCTGTTCAGTTCTACTCTACTCTACTCCTATTCTTCTAGTCTAGTCTAGTCTAGCCTAGTCTAGACTATTCTTACTCTATTCTACTCTATACAAAAGAATCCTAACTTTATTGGAAGAATTCAGCTTCTCAAAAAGCCTTCCTCCTCTCAAAAAATAATGGCATATAAGCCCATCTATAGAAAACTCCTGGCCTCCAAATGCGCTGTGTATAACAACTTTTTTCACACCAGGACTACAAATTTTGACTTTGCAAACTTTACAAAAGATGGGCAATAAAGAATAACTTCTTAACTTCAGTAACACATTTAGGTACCATTTAGCTGATTTCAAGACCCAAGTTACTATTTCTGAATGGTACTGAAAAGTGTAAGATGGATTTCAACAGTTGTTTGCAGATTTAATTGGACAAATTAAATGTCCAATGTCCCTGTATCTATCATACTATAAGGAATAAAAAAAAGAAAATCTATGTAAAAAAAATATATACTCACTTGTTGGTGTTTCAAAGCACGAAAGTGCCCAATCACCTTCCTGATCTCTCATTTGAAGTTTATTCTTGACAACAACTAAGTAGTGGAGGTTGTAAATCTTCATGTCATTTTGCATGAAAAAATGTCTGATACAATTACCAGAACAATAATTGTGTTTTGAAAACCACGCTAGTCACAGGATAATGTTCCCCAAAGGTAATTTTTTTTTTTTTTTGGTAATATATCTGGCCAGTTTAACAGCAGGACAAAAATGAAATATAAGATTATATTTACAGAGAAAGTAGTAAGGTGCTGAAACAGGCTGCCCAGAGAGGTGGTGGATGCCCCGTCCCTGGAGGTGTTCCAGGCCAGGTTGGATGGGGCCCTGGACAATCTTGTGTAGATCCAGGCCTGGAGGTTGGTGGCCCTGCCTGTGGCAGGGGGTTGGAAGTCTGTGATCCCTGGGGTCCTTCCAACCAAGACAATTCTATGATTCTATGATGAAGTGAGGAATAATTTTGCCAAACCATTTTTTGCTAAAATAAAAGTAATCTTTGATTATTACAGAAGTTTTTGTTCAAAACACTAGAAAGTATACTAATTGAAGTAGTTAAAAGACCCAAGAAAAGTCACATCCCTGCAATATAGCCTGGTTTGTTTGAGCACACTTTCAGATTCAGATCATCTGAATGCATTATGTAAATTTAAAAAACAAACAAACAAACAACAAAAAAAATCCACAAAAATACCCAAACTCAATTTAATCCACTTATTCTGTTTTGTAGAACAATTGAATTGTGCAGTTAGAATGATTCTCCTCTCAAAAGATCCTGAGGCAAATACATGAAATAAAAAGTTTAGACCAATTATTACTTTGGGGTTTTTTTAATTGCAAGCAATTATTTACATGGTTTGTAATGAGAAATGTTTTGTAGCCATAAGATAGTCAGCACTGTTATTACCAGAACAGATAAAGTCGTTTCATATCACTGGGGCAGCTGCAGAGAAGGGAAAGGTTCTCTGTTACCATAGGTGACAAACCAAACTGATAAAGTTCACATCATTTGAATAATTATAAGAAGGAACTTTCTAATGAAATTATGGAATCACAGCAATGTCTAGGCTGGAAGAGACATCTGGAAACCGTTTTGTCATATCTGCAGTTGAAATTAGAGACTTAGATAAGGTTATGAAGGGCCTTGTTAAGCCACTTTGTGAAAATTTCCAGTGAAGGGAGATTCCACCATTTTTTTGTGCAATTTATTTCAATGTGTAATTACTCTTCCATTTCAGATTTTTTGTGTGTTTGTTTGTCTGTTTGTTGTGTCTGTTAAACTTTGCCATCATCTATGTCTGTGGAGAAAATACCTTTATTTTCACCATAACTACATTGGACTACCATAGTGAGGTTCCCATCAGGGCTGCCTCTTCTCCAGAACAACAAAAAGACTCCATAGATAAATATATCTTATATGCAATGTTTTCCAGTCCCTGAAGCCCTTCATCAGTTGCTGGATTCTCTTAGGTATTTCAAAGTCTCTCTTAACTGTAGGACCACAACTGCACAGTATATTCATCCTGTAGACTAGTAAATCATTAAGGGATGGGAGAATGCATCATAAAAAGTCAGGATCTGTTCAGTTGGGACAGGAATTCCCAAGGGAGATCTTATCTATTTGTATAAATACCTGACTAGGAATGTGCAAACATGATAGAGACAAACTTTTCTTAGTGGTGCTTAGTGAAAGGAACAAGAAGCAATGGGAAAAAGCAAAAATATTTGAAATTCCATCTAATCATAATAAAAATATATTTTCCTGTGAAGTTGATCAAAAACTAGTGAAGGTGGTTCAGAGAGACTGTGGAATCTCCATGCTTAGATATATTAAAACCTGTATAGAACACACAGTGACCAACTTGTTTAAACTAACCCTGTTCTGAGCAGTAAGTTGTGCTTGGTGATCTCCAGGGGTGTCAACTTCTGTGAAGTGCTTAATGAAAAGGCATTATCACATCTCTTAACATGCTATCTGTAAACTTGCTGATGCCAACTAGGAGTTTCCCATCACAACTTCAAGGGTGCACTGTGGATTTATGTTCAACATACTGTCCATCAGAACACGCAGAATTTAAGTAATTAATATATGGTAAATTTTTTTAATGTTATTTGTGACATAAATTTTCACATTACTTCCTAAAAATGTTTTAGTGAGTCCAGGATTGTACTGGAGTTTTTGTAGAATAATAGAATGGCTTGGGTTGGAGGGACCTCAAAGATCACCTAGTTCCAATCCCCTGCCATGGTCAGGGAGACCCTCTGCTATACCAGGTTACCCAAAGTCCCATTTAACCTGGCCTTTCATACTTCCAGAGAGGAAATATCCACAGCTTCTGTGGATCCCCTCTCCAGTGCCTCACCACCCTCACAGTGAAGAATTTCTTCCTAATAGCTAATCTAAATCTACCCTCCTTCAGTTTAAACCAAATATCCCTTGTCCTATCACTACATGTCCTTGTAAACAGTCCCTCTTCAGATTTCTTGTAGTCCCTGCTCAAAGCTTTCTTTGAACATGTGTAACCTAAATACATATTCTGCTTTTCTTATGTAGATGCTGCTGGTTTACTCTCATACCTCATCCATTTCACTTCTGTGTTTTTCTTGTCCTGAATGATGTAGAAAGTAAAAGGATGTTGCCTCGCATCTAGGAATAAGTTTCTGGGGTTTAAAATTCCCTATTTATAGTTCTAATAACCAAGGAAATAACTGAAGTAACAAGAGTAACAATGTAAAACCAAATGTTTCCCAAATGACTTCATGATCCTGTACTGCCTCAGAGATTTTAACCTTCTGGAAGTCCAAAAGGCTATGTGCAAATAAAAGCAATAATTTTAATTTTACAGTAAAGTTAAAATCATAGATATATTTTATTAACATTTTGGGGCACGACTGTGACTTGCATGATGATAC
The DNA here is from genome assembly GCA_027925045.1 of Hypotaenidia okinawae. Classification (NCBI taxonomy): domain Eukaryota; kingdom Metazoa; phylum Chordata; class Aves; order Gruiformes; family Rallidae; genus Hypotaenidia; species Hypotaenidia okinawae. Next base: position 37,663,798 of record BSDF01000005.1, on the reverse strand, counting down.
CAAATAAATCTTGTAGATATTTAGAATGAAATATAGGCTATTTGTTTCAGAGCTTAATTCTGTTTCAAAGTATGTTTAAATAAGTACTATAGTATAATTCTCATTTTATTGACATATAGGAAGTAGTATTTGCTACAGAACCCTAAGGCATAATGGTTTATAATTTGCATTATCACATACTGAAAAAGCAACTGAGTAAAGTCTGTCAAATTATTGCTGTATTTAATATGAATGCCCATCCAACCCTCTCTGCAAGAAAATAATGGTAATTTCATGCTATAAGATTTCAAAATACAGGGAAGTGATCGTTAGATTTCCATTTTTAAAAGTATCCGTATAATGAGAATACAATCTGATCTATAGTAATTTGTCATTTCGTATGTTCTAGACTATGTCAACAACCTTAAAACATACATTTCTAATGGAAGTATAGCAGTTCTACAAATTACTTAGTTTAGTCACACTAAAAAAGTATAACCCTGCTAGATTGATAATCATATATTCAAACATTTGTACATCACTAATGTCCTATGTGTTTTTCAAAACTCCAGGTTTTGTTTTAAAATTCACTATGCTTCTAAGCAAGTTGTCCTGGAACTCCTCCAGCAATAAAGATTTCAAAGGTGTCTGTAGCCAAATGAGATACCAAAATTATTGTAAATGTCTCTCTGGTTAATAAGGCTAGTCTTCACTAAGTTAACCTTACCTTGCTGCCTAGTGATGAACACTTAGTCTTGTCCATTCATAAATTTCTTGAATAAAATATTCATATCATCCCTAATCAGACATCTGTTTGTTTAACAGGGAACTATTTTTAAAACTCATTCAAAAGAATTAAGCATTAAGATGTATCCTCTTCTTTCTCTGGAAAGTGAAATTCAGAGACATTTATACACAACCCAGTAAGATGTATTGCTTGTGTGTAAACTAGTCTGAAGTTCACCAGGTATCCAGGGATCCTGAAGATATAAATGCATTTCATAAATAAACAAATTGCCTTAATCACTTTGAAAATCCAGACATTTTTGTGCTTTATCAGTGCTGCCAATTTCTGGATGCTTTGGTGATTTTCTAAAAATAGATATATAATATTTGACAGAGTTGGCCTGATGAAGAGAAAAATGGACATGACAGAAAATTTTTAATTGGTAATGAAGGAGCATTTTCAGTTTGCCTTTTGTTTCTCTCATTTTTCTGTAAAGCAATACTGAATCCATGGTTTCACTTTTCATTGCTACACTTTTCTTTTCTGAATGTGCTATTATTTGATAGGAAGATTCTGAGCTTGACACGCATTGCCCAGCAAGTTATTAACTGATACTGCTGTTATTATCACTTATACATATTTAATTTGGTTTTTTTTCCCTTCTTTTTAAGTAAATAATTGTGTTTGATTTTGGTTTATTTTTTTTTTAAATCATTGCTATTGTTCTACAGTATTTTCTGATATTTCTGGCGTAGGTTTTTTTGCTAATTTTGTTCCATATGCATAACAGATGGTTTATATTAGTTTTTATCTTTCAGTGATTTGGAGTTGGTTTGCTTGTTTGTCTGTTTGGATTTTGTCTGTTTGTTTGTACATTTTATTTTTCAATACAGTTATATTGTTATATTTTTCAATACAGCATTTCATGACAAGCAAAAGTGGTCGCTTCAGAAATGTCCCAGCAATGAACCCTTCAGCACACATATGAATATTTCAAGGTGTATGATTAGGGACCTTGGTAATAAAAGACAATTCCTTTTTGGATCAAAAAGCAACTTGTATGTACAGATGTTCTTAACTGTTCTTCAATATGTAATTGATGAATCATTATAGTTTGAATTGCATGCTCAATGAAGGACACAATTTCACTTGTCTGTAGATAAGGTCTGATTGAAAACTGCAACCTGATGTTACCTACTTTTCAATTTTTGACAGAGCCACTTTAAGCATGAAATGTGTCCTAGGTGATTTTACAAAAAAAAACAAAAAACAAAACCCAAAAAATCAAACAACAGCAACAACAACAACAACAAAACACCACACAAACAAACGAACAAAAAGAAAGGTCAAGATTTTGAGGGTAGCTTGCAAGCTCTCCCAGCTCTGAGTTATATCTTGTTTCTTATGAAGATATATTGATGAAATCCATATAATGTAACCACATACATTGAACACAAATGTGGTGGGTTGACCTTGGCCAGCTGTCAGACCCCCACCTAGCCACTCTCTCACTCCTCCTTCTCAACAGGGATGCGGGGAGAAATCAAGATGGGAAAGCTTGTAGGTCAGGAAAATGACAGGAACACTTACCAATTATCTGCAAGAGCAATATGGAATAAACTTAGGAAAAAATAATTTAACTTACAGTCAGTTAAAAAGAAGAGGGATCATGAGAAACAAAGACAAAGCTAAAAACATACTCCACACACACACCCCCAACTTCCTCCTTTCCAGGCTCAATTTAATTCCCTATGCTTCTACTTACTCTGCCTGAGGGGTGCAGGGGGTTGGGGAATAGATGTTGTAATGTTTTCTCTCAGCTAGTCCTTCTCCTCATACTTTTTTTCCTACTCTAGGACTGGTCACTCATACCATAGAAAACCTGCTCCTGTGTGGGCTCCTCTCTGCTGGCTGCAGAGGAATCTTTGCTTTCTGCATCCCCTTACTGCCAGCACCTGGACACCTAGACCCAACACAGTGTACTAAAGTTTTGTGTTTACTGACATACAGAGTGGGAGCATTGATATAAAGCAGTTATTCCTCAGGGATTTTAATTTTCATTACTAGTAAGCATTGTCATCACAAGGCTATTCATAACGCTACTGCAGTTCCAAAACAGAAGGGCATACACTGTTCACAGCAGCCTGGTAGAGCAGGGTTAAGCTGACCTACTAGCTGAAAAGACTCCCTTCCCACACTAATAAAGGCCCATATATATTTGAAGAACTAGTATTTAGTGCATGTGTATGGCACAAAATAGCACTAGCACAAAAATATTACATAGTGTTCCTAAAGAGAGTTCCCTTGATAGGTCAGATTTTCCTGACCGAAGAAAAGGAGGGAAAGCATAGTATTTTAAGTACTTTCATAAAATATATTCAATAAAGGTCTATATTTGTCTCAGATGATGTAATTTTGTTAGTAGTTGTGGCATTCACATTTTATATTTTGTTCCATTTCTCTGCCAGTCTCTCCTCTGTTCTTTTTGATGGTAAGGTGACCTGTAGTTTTGTTGGTTTTTTTTTCATATGTACTTAGTTGTGGTCAGTCAGAACAGATTAGGAGCTTTGGAAAATACTTGCTCATAACTGGACTATGAAAGCTTCTCATTACCCTTTGTGGGTTTTTTTGTTCTTGGTTGTGGAGTAGTTGTTTGGGTGGAGTACTTGTTTGGGGAGGATTGGTTTAATTTTTGTTTATTTACTTTTTAATTAGTAACTGTCTAGTGTGTTTGAGTTTTCTTATTATAAAATGTTTTAGCTAACAGAGAATTAATCTATAGCTGTTAAATATATGTAAAAAAAATCATTTACACACACAGTTATATGGATGTAATTTACAAATACTTATATTTTATGTTGACACTAATCAACGAGGGTATTTACTTCATTCACAAATGAAGATTTTTTTTTTACCGATTTAAAATCAAACTTTTTCCTGTGAAGAAAAAAGAAATCAAAAATTGTTTTATGCCCCAAATGTCATATAGTCAAAGCTATTTGTTTTAATCAAATTATATTTAGAGGCCATATCCTCACATCAAGACTATGGTGATGTATTCAGTCTGCTAAAAGTGTTTCTTTCTCTTCATTACCTCTGTCTCACACTTCTTAATGTCACAGATTGTCTCTTTACTAAATCAGAGATTTGGCGTTCAGGAGCTACAAATATTGTAAATTGCTGGGAGCATTGAGGTTTTTAGCAGATGCCATGTTAGTAATGATAGCATATGGGTAGATTCCAATATAGATGCTCTAGTATTTATACCTTTGAACAATTTATGTATATATTTATATTAAGTTCTGTATTTAAATATGTGTGGAAATTTTACTTATTTATTCTTGATTCATCAATGATTTTTTCAGATATAATTAGCTTTGCTGCTGCACATACAGTGTCTTCCCTAGAGTAATCTTCAGTCTAAGTAAACACAGACCAGTAGGAAGCAAATTGTACCCTAGTATGCTCAGCCATTTTTTTTACTGAAGTCATTAGCATCCCTGAGACATTAAGGGAATAATTTCACCCCAATTGTTTATGTTACAAGTTCCTATTTTTTCAAGCAGAAATCATTAGAAAACCTATTCTGTTTTCTCATGGAATTAGAAGTCCCTCAGCTCCTTTAAGAATTTAGGGTGCATAGAGGACTTGAGGTAACTTCTGGAAAGAACTAGTTTGTTAAAGTGAAGGTTTACTATTTCCAAAATGTAATTTTGGGGAAATGTACACAACTAGGCAAAAAATTTTGTGTTACAATATCTTTGTATTGAGACACATGCAATTCAGAATAAGCTGTATACCTAAAATAAATGTCCTTTATTGATGGGTTAAGCTGACCTACTTGCTGAAAAGACTCCCCTTCCCGCACTAATAAAGGCCCATATATATTTGAAGAACTAGTATTTAGTGCATGTGAATAGGAAACTTGGAAAACCTGAATTTGAGCTGCATTTTGAAGGTAGGAGAAGGCTGCTCACTTTCCCTGTTAACAAAGAATTAATACTGGCAAAGATTCATTTCCATTGCTGTCTTTCCTCTGTTAGCCTCAATTGCTATCCTAGTGAAGGACAAGGTAGAAAAGGATTTCAAGAGAAGACAGTTATGGCCATTAAGAAAAACAATGAATTAAATAACACCACAAACAACCTTGTTATTTCTGAGATTCAAGAAAGTAATGATACAGATTATAATTTGATGGAACAGAGAAAAAAATAGGCTGAATACATATCATTGTCTAGAGCAGGAAGGAGATAGAAGGCCACAAGAATGAACAATCAGCAGTTAGAGGAGAGGCCAACAGAAGGAAAAAAAAGAGGTGTCAACTGATTCAGTCACCAAAAATTAAATCAGGGTAACGTATTGGAGAAAGACAACTAAAAACTGGCAGGAATAACATTGCATCTCCTAAAATTTTAGGATATTGCCTATTTTCCTTTTTTTTTTTCCATCATATGATGGATGTGTTTAGAATACCATGAGTACATACTCGATCATAGTGTGAAAGAGAAAGGAAAAGGTGACTTTGGGGAAGGGTAGGAGCATTTGTTAACCTTTTCAGCTAGAGGCTTGAAGCATAAATCAGAGAGGATGATGGGGAGGAGAGATAGAAGTATCAAAACCAAACAGGCATAAATACTGTGGACTTTGGGTGGAAAGAACAGAAAGAGGAACAAGTAACAGGGATGTTTTTATGGAGTACAGAAAGCTACTTCAAAAGCAAAAATAGAACAAAAGAGATAATAAGGAAGTCATGCAGGAAAAAGAAAACACATACTCAAGGACAGAACTACAAATGGGAATATAGTAGTATGGAATAAATAAGACTTATGAGTCTTTAGAGTATGTTTACTCCTTCAGAAACTCTCTGATGCTAATGGTAGGTTTAGGTATACATTTATTCCAAGCTATAAACAAAGTCAGAAGGGAAAAGGACTTCAGTTTCACACTTTGGAAAAACAGTGATGAGGAATAAGGAGAGAAAGCTGTAGTTTGGCCACATGTTTTGAGGTCTTTTCAAATGCTACAGTAAACTTCCACTGAGCATTCCTTTTCTTTAACACTGTTTAAAATCCACTGTAATTTATTTCTACTCAGCATGTTTTCTGATTGCAATTATCTCTTTATTCTTATCTTTCACTACAAATCTTAATGGCAGTTGTGATTAGGAGTCTGTTGCTTATTGATTACAATGATATGTGCATAGCAAGTTATATATGTACTTAATTTAAATTAATTTTATTTGTAGTGTTGAAGCAGATGTTGTGGATTTGTGATTTCCCACCTACTGTTCAATGAAATGTCATTTACATGAGGCTTTTTCTTTCCAGAAGCTTTCATTTTCTTTACGTGTACATTTCCAGTCAGTACTACATAAGCTTTCATAACTAACAGAAGTAGACATTGTGAGATTTACAATTGATTTTCTACTTGTTGTGTTTGTACTGTACTGTGTTACTAAGCTTTCTGCCTCTGGATTTATGCATATATTTTACATGCGTTCTTATACCAGCTTGGAACAGTAAATCACAATTGTCTTGGGTGTTGCATATGTGGGTACATGTGTGCACATGAAAATAATGTGTACTAGTTGATATTGTATAGGACTGAAGTACGAGTATTCCTAAAATCATGCTGCAAGGCAACAATGAAGTCAAGCCTCCTCTTATGTCATCTTCTAAATGTTTCAATATTTAGTTTTTCACGTCTTATTCTATAGTCAACATTTTTGTTTCTGTCCCGTCTAAAAGAGAGTGAAATAATTCTGTAACCGAGAGTCAAACAACCTAATGTTATCCATAGAGAGAAGGCTTAAGAGAACTATAGACCTTTGCAGTTTTTGTGTCTTTACTGTTGGTACTCTTTTGACCCGCCATATATCAAGTGTCTTTTTATTTCCTAGGTCAAGACTACAATGGATGTAATCTAGGGAAGACAAAATTAACTCTGTAAACCCTGTTTTTATCTAGAATTCTAGCACTGTGACACCATTAATATCCTTACATTCACTCTCTGCTCTTTGGTCTTCTTGGTTAAAACTGACTAATCTGATAAAGATGCTAAGTGTACTGTTAAATTAAAATTGTCCAAAATTAACACCAGAGTATATATTTCTTGCGTCGAAGGCAATGTTATTTATTAAGTATTAAACAATTTGGATTCACTGTTCTATATTTGGCAATGAAGGTTCTAGAGAACAGTTCTCCTGTTCCTTTTACTTGTTTTTTAGGTTGGTTGGTTCTTTGTTTTGTTTGGTCTGGGTTTTTTTGTATGTGTGTGTGGCATTTGTAACGTAAAATGTAATTTTTTTTTTCAGAGCTGTTTCCCTAGATCTTGCACACTTGTACAAATTTTGGATCACATATGTTGAATTTATTTTACTAAGAGAGATGATGGCAATTGTATTTTTTTATCAGTAGATGTCATATACTTGCATAATAGCAGTTTTAGTTTCTTGGCAAATTTTATATTTCACTGTTTATCTGGAATAGCCTTTAGCCATTCTCCATATTTCTGTGAACCGGGAAATAAATAAGGGACTGAGTATCTTGATGCTTTAGGTTATAATAATCAGTCTCATATATAAGAAAAACTTGATCACTAATCTGAAGTCATAATAAGTCTTGCTGTGCAGCTCCATTTCCATCAGTAGAGTCTTTTATTTCTGGTGCTACTATTTCAAGTTCAGAAAAGTTCTTTGTTTATTTTAACACAAATGCTGACAATGTTAAAATTAAAAAGTTGAAATTCAGTACTGTAGACCTCTTAAAGGAACTGACATGAGTACATAGTTTTGAGTGTTACATTTAGAATTGTTATGATCATAATTTTTGCTTGTACGCTTACATATTGTTTGATCTAAGAAAAAAACAAAATTGAGGAACTTTAAAAGAAGTCTACTTCATGAAATCTCCAAGTGGAAAATGAGATATTTGGAGTAGGAAAAGTAGGTTTTATTTGTTTTTTTAAGATCTTCACCTGCTTTTTCCTTCTGTACTCCCCAAGAACACAGTGCAGAGTATTTTTTGTCTGTGATTGGGACTTACCTAGGCCAGGAAAAAAAAAACAACCCTTCATAGACATGATGCTTTGTTGTTACCTTTTTTGGAAGGAGGATATTCTTTTTTTTTTTTTTTCCGTTTAAGAAGGGGACAACACAAGATACTTACATTATACAATATTTTCAAACATATTACAAAATGAAAGCCAAGATATTTTGACTGCTAAAACATTTACCATGCCTCAGAAAGGGAAGCCATTCACTACCAGATTAAAAGACTGGGTAATTAGCTGCATCTGACAATACATGTTTAGTGACAGAATGTGACTTTATGCATAAGATTTAGGACAAAAAGAGCCAAATACCTAAGTGCTCAGCTGCTCTTATACCTATTTTTACACTGCCAAAAAGCTCACATACTAGTTCTAAAATAATATTCTGTTTTTATATATGTGTGTGTATATATATACGTATTCAATGACTAATTGTGCAGATTTTTTTTTCTTACATTGCAGGTTCTGTTGGTCTGCAAGTAATCTGGGGAATACAAGGTATTTTTTTTTTGCTATCACAGTTGCATCGATTATAAATGTTAAATGAACCTCCATTTCTTTGGGGGCTCTTGCTGGGGGAGTAAGCTGGGAGTTGTTTGTTTTATTGCAGTGTAACATTCAAGATTTTGGAAAAGCATATGGTCCTAATAGGCTTGATTGTGACAGGTCACATTAATTTTTAGGCTAATCAACACGAATGGAAAACTGCTAGCATTTAAGCTGAATCATATCTATTCTTTGTAGTCTGTGATTTAACCTTATTTATCCTGGACATCCTGCAAGGGTAGAATTCAGGAAACAGAGACAGTTCTACATATAAGGAGAAGGAAACATGTACCTCTGTGATCTTTGGTCACCCATGTTAAGCTGCACTGGACTGATAGGTCCTGGAAAAGAAAAAATGTTGGAATTGAGATATGGAAGGTAATCAGGGTTGTTCTTTATTTATTTTGTAAAAATGTAATAGAAAGATAACATTTCAGATTTGAATTCCATCAGTTGAAATTCCTCTTTCCATTTCCTCTTTTCCTCCAGCACAGAAGAGAAAAAATTTATAGGTCCATAGTGTCCCAGCAACCCCATCCATGCCTCAAAGATATAGGCAAAACCAAACCACTGCAGTGAGCCTCAAAATGTACTATTATTGTGTTGGGAATTAAAAAAGGAGTCTGAAAGCTGATCTTTTTCCACTTACGTAGCGGAATCTTGGAGACTGTCTTAAAAAGCTCAGACAAAGCTGTGCACAGCAATTGTACTTATCTTTGTACTGCCAGAGCATTCTTAGGTGATGTGCTGCCGTGTTCCCATTTGCTCTAATACTGTAATTACTGTAGAATTTGGATCAGCTGTAGTAATTATGTGTATGTAAAGCATGCTTCAATAGCTTTGACAATGGAATTCGCTACAGAGGGTCTACCCTTCATAGCTGCCAGAAATGATACCATTCTATGGAACTTGTAATACCAGTATCACTAGAATTACCTTGCTAAAATGGAGAAATAGGTTTCTGAAAGGAATTAATATGAAGGAAAATAGCAGAATTTCTCAGATTCCGTGCAATACCTATTTTAAATGGGTATTATGATAAGCTTTTCACTTTTTATAGCAATGTATTTAATTTTAACTTTTAGTCTGCTGCATTTGTCAACCATATAGAAATGCTATGAACTTGAAATATGACAGAAAAAATGACTTGTTGACAGACTGATTCATTTCAACCTGTTGAAGAAATATTTTCCCATTGGTTTCTAGCCAACAGCTATGCAAATAGAAATTAACATTCAAAGAACCAGTATAACAATCATTATCAACATACTGTGCCCTCCTAGATATTTATTGCTGCAATACAACTTCTGGTTTGTAGGAATCAGTTTTCATTGTAGTCTATTAGCAATCAGCGATGATTATTTGACTCTAGTGTTTACAAACTGTAATTCATCATCCTCTTATCTTTTATTTATGAGACTATGTCAAATGAAAGAAACAAATTATGCATTGTTTTTGGTTGGAAGAGCTCTATATTCTATAGTATATTAACTTTGCCGTGAAGCACCAGAGTTCAATGTTCTGCTCTGACTACCATGTACATCCAATCTGCCTTCATCTCACAACAGAGGAGAAAGTAGACTCTTCAGCAGTGCCTCACACTCTGGCAACTGTGCTTTTAAAAACAGTTTTAGAAAAACCCTGACCCGTTAAAGTCAATGGGAGATTTGCCATTTACTTCAGTGAAGCCAAGATTTTATCCCTTCTGTTCACTGTGTTGTAACTTTGGTTGACACCTGTGCTAAGCAAATAGGAAGCAGAAGAGAATAGATTCCTTCTGTTCATCCTTCTCTCATGGGAAATGATTTTCAACACATCAAAAATATTTTAATATTCTTAAATTGAACTGTTAAATCCTGCTGCTCCCATTTTTATAACTGTCATTGAAAGTAAAATATTTTAAGAAAAGAAAAATTATACTAGAATGATATCTCTGAAGTCATTACAGCTGTTTTTGAGGAATAGTTGTAGCTACTAGAGAGGCATTAATTTTCCTTCTGGATTTATTAAATTACTACAGTGGCAGATACATTTAATTATCAGATTCATACTATGCTAGTAAAAAGATGACATGCATTTACAACAAAAAGCAGTTATGAAACAAATGAAACAAAACAATAAAGGAAATGAAAGAAAGTAGAGGTGAGCATATAAATTATTAATAACATCTCAAAGCACATTTTAGCCATAGAAAATACATTTTACTCATGATTATTAGTGGCTCCAATATCATATTACTAAAGTAAAAAGACATTATATATGTTACTACATAATAAAATATTAGTTAATTTGTTCTAATTGTTACTCACATAAGAGAACTCCATATTTTGAAATTTTAAGAACTATTTTTTCAATTTTCTTTGTAATTCATGTGCTAAAATAGTGTATAAAGTCATCAGTGTATTTTACTATGGTAATCTCTTATAAGATTAAGACACATTTCTCTATGTTAAGCCAGGTTCTGAAGCTCTAAACGTTTGCAAAAAGACAAGATCTGCTGAAGAGAATATAGTTTTGATCATGTTTCCTGTATTGTAATATAGTGAAGAATTACTTGTTAATATAGACTGCATCAAGTTGGATAAATTCTTCAAATTAGGACTTGCCTGGCCTGACTTGACCTTGCCTTGCCCCTTGCAGCTTTTTCCCTTCCCTTCCCTTCCCTTCCCTTCCCTTCCCTTCCCTTCCCTTCCCTTCCCTTCCCTTCCCTTCCCTTCTCTTCCCTTCCCTTCCCTCCCCTCCCCGGGAGAAAAAAAACCCACAACAAAAACAACAGCAAAAGCCAAACAAAAAAACAAACAAAAAAAATTAAAACCAAAAAAACCCAAACAACCCAAAAGCCCACAGAAAAAACTATAACACTTTTCACACTACTTGCATTTTTAAAAAATCATTCTTAGGGTACACAATGGCAGGACAAAGGGAAATGGATTAAAGCTGAAGGTTTAGATGAGACATAAGGGGTAGGGTTCTTTACAGAGAGTGATGAGGTGCTGGAACAGGATGTTCTGAGAGGTGGTGGATGCCCCATCCCTGGAGGAGTTCAAGGCCAGGTTGGATGAGACCCTGGGAAACCTTGTCCAGCTCCAGGCCTGGAGGTTGATGGCTCTATCTATGGCAGAGGGGTTGGAACTCTATGATCCTTGGGGTCCTTTCCAACCCAGACCGTTCTATGATTCTATGATTCTATACATGAGGGAAAGGGGAGATGTGAAGTATCTGATTAAAATCATTATGCATACATATGTATGATTCATTATCTAAATATCATGTGAAGCAATACGTTGCTTTTGCAGTTCCAGTATTTTTGGTTATGTTCTCACAGTCCAATATTTATTTATTGTGAATACTTCTCCTTGAAGCATATGTCCTTGGCTCCAACTAGACTTCAGACCCTGCAGTATTGTAAGAGCTCAACTGGGACATGCTATACAACAGATTCAATTAAGATTCTCTGAAGTTTAAGCCACAAGACTGGGAGCCAGGAAGCATTATGGATAAGGGCTGCCCTGTTTTTTCAGTTTAATGATATGTCTTTAAATCATGTGAGCTTTTTGATCCCATATCCTTCATGGTGCTTTTGAATCCTGCCCTGCATCTCTGCAATCTCATCTTCTCCCAGAAGGCATTGCTGTGTTGGGAGACCACTGCCAAAACTTTTGCCTACACTGATTACATCAGCTACTCTTCTCAAAAAACACAAATGACACATGGCATCATGGAGAGGTTGAGTGACTTCCAGTGTACTGAATAAGTAGGCTTTCTGGAATTGTGCCCTGACAATAGAGACTAGATTGCCAGTCAACAGACATTGTAAGTAACTCTCAGTTGTATTTGTAATGTCACAAGGGCATCACACTTGTCATGTGAAATTATTGGTGACAGTTGATGAGAAGCCTGAAGTGTTGAAATGATTAAAAGCACACCTGTGATCATATTATCAATAAAAATTAAAATGACTTGTCTCAACTGACTTTCTCTGCTGTCATGTACTGTGCACTATTTCCATGGTAATGAAGCATTTACGCCACTTATGCTAGCTTCAGATAATGTATTCTCCTCAGGTGTATGTTTTTTTCCTCATTCATTTTACGGTATGAATGCTGACGTTGTTGGATATTGCAGATGTATCAGAATCCTTGGTTTCTGCAAATAGTTTCTCCCTCCCCCTCTTGCTACACAGGTATTTATAGCTTTGTCACAAAGCCATTGACTGAATGTTCTAGATGTCAGTATATTCAAAATTTCTTTGAAAAGACTTAGCAGATGAACTGATATAGGAAAGGGATAATATTAAATGTTTATCTAACGTAATACATTCCTTCCTAAACCTTAATGCTATATACCTAAAATATTTTTATGGACCATGTAATTTTATTGGTTTCTTGATGGATTTTTTTATAAGTTAGCATGAAGACTGATTATAAAAAGTATTTAATCCTTTATGATATGTACTTTTTTAAAAGAAGTTGAGGACTGATAAAATTATACTTCTTACTTTATTCAACATTTTCTTCCTTACCCTCAAGTCTTCAAACTACTTAAAATTGTCACAGTGTTTGACACTGAAAAGACAAGCAAAGAAAAAAATCTCCATATGTGCAAACACAGTCTTGTGGTACAACTGAATGAGATACATTTAATGAGGTTGTTATGTAACAGGTTCACCTTTCTTTGAGGACTGTGTCTGTAGCTGTGCTATAAGGTTTGGGGAAACAAGTCAAATTCACATATGAGAGTCTAAATTTTAACAGTTCACTTCTTGGCATTATGCCCATCTGATCAATTCACAAAACTCTTTAATGTAGGGGAAGTCCACCTCTTTCAAGACAAAGTTGTTAGTTACTTTAATGTTTTTCTTGGAGATCTATTTTTTTCCAATAAAGACAAAGCTGTAAAAGTGACAGTATTTTATAATAAAGATTTCTGGCCTAAGTATGTTTCTCTATCATTAGGCTTCCCTTAAATTTTTTTTCCATTAACCTTTCTTTCTCTTTTTACAAATGTCAAGTAGCTCCATAAGAAAGGGCTGTCGTCTTCAAATATCACAGTTTTATAAGATTGTAAACTCCCTCACACTGTAAAAGAACCTTATTTAATTAGTAATCTTTCTTTGAGTCAAAAATAATTTATTTTAAATTAGTATTTAATACCTAGTATTGTAAAGTACAATGATAAGGGGAACTTAACAGGACATTAGCTTCTGAAAGTTGAAATCCACCTAAGAGCAATGATTGATTACACGGTCACCAAAGAAAACACGCCACTGATGACCAACTTTTTGTGACCTGTAGTTATAAAAACACAGAGAATAAATAAGACTTCATAAAACTCACATATCTCAGTTACTATTATTAATTTTTTTTAAAAATATGACAATTTAATAGGATTATACTAACTTTTAATGGGATTATTTAGGAGGATTTAAAACTTTATTTTTAATGACAATGCATGCATCACTCAAACTTACAACTTTTTATTATTAACATGTTGAGTGTCTGGGATCAAGATTAGATAAATGACAAATCTTGGCTTTTCAAAGAAAGGCAAAAGCTGATACCTAGTAAGGTCATAAATAAGAATCTAAACCTGTAAGGAGAAAAGTAAAATCCTAGCAGCTAAATGGACAAAGTGTGAACTGGATGATGGGGTAGTGATGTGGACTGTGAACTGGTTTAAGGAAAGAAGCCAGAGAGTTTTGATCAATGGGACAGAGTCCAGCTGAAGGCTAGTGGAGTCACTCAGGGGTTGGTACTATGACTGGTGCTATTCAATATACTTTTCAGTGACCTAAATTAGGGAACAGAGTGCACTGTCAGCATGTTTGCTGATGACACAAAAATGGTAAAAGTGGCTGACACACCAGAAGGCCGTGCTGCCACCCAGTGAGACCTAGACAGTCTGGAGGGTTGGATGGGGAGAAATTTAATGAAATACAAGTGTAGAGTCTTGCATCTGGGGAAGAACAACCCCAGGTACCAGTATAGGTTGACGATGGACATATTGGAGAGCAGTGTAGGTGAAAGGAACCTGGGGGTCCTTGTACACAGCACTATGACCATGACCAGCAATGTGGCCTTGTGGCCAAGAAGGCCAAAAGTATCCTGGGGTGTATTAGAAAGATGCAGTTAGTAGGTCAAGAAAGGTTCCCCACAGTTCCAGAAGTACAGGGAACTTCTTGAAAGATGATTAAGGGAGTGGAACACGTTCTACCAAGGCTGAGGGAGCTGGGCCTCTTTAGCTTGGAGAAGAGGAGCCTGAGAAATTACCTCATTAATGTTTATAAGTATGTAAAAGGTGAGTGTCAGAAGGATGCAGGATTTTCTCAGTGATGTCCAATGATAGAACAAAGGATAATGGGTGCAAAGGAGGTTCCGTGTGAATATAAGGAGGAACTTTTTCACTGGGAGGGTGACAGAGCACTGGAACAGACTGCCCAGAGAGGCTGTGGAGTCTTCTTCTCTGAAGACATTCAAAACCCACCTGAGGAAATTTCTGTGTGAACAACTCTAGGTAATCCTGCTCTGGCAGTTTACAAAGAGAAATTATTTGCATTTGTATTATTTAAATGGTAAAATTTAGTGCTTCCTAAGAGTTCATAAGTACAGTTTATGGATATGACATGTTTTGAGACATTAGCTTGGCCACCTGATCGCTTTAACATCAAGAAAACAGGTAATCCCCATGTCCTTAAATTGTTTTCTGCCCTGTCCCTCTTGTCTGATTGAATGAGGGGTCTAACTCACAGACTTCCTGTCAAAATTTTTCTGAAACCTTAAATAAATCCTATAGGCAACTTGCCTTAAAATATACTCACATAGAAGAACACGGCAGCAATAATTTCTTAAGTGTAGCTCCTGTCAAGGATCCTTGCAACTAAAATTCTTAATATTTTTACAGTATCATAACAAAATAGGATGCAATTTCAAAAAAACTGTGTGAGAAATCTCATAATTTTGATTTCATAGTTCTTTATGTGCACCAATTATTTAAGTGCTAACATGTAATATAAGTCCTTATAGCAACAGTGAATTAAGTTCAGTGACCTGAGTCTCTGTTTCTTACACTTTTGTAGGCAACTATTACTGTATCAGGTATTAATGGTATTATGGTAATAATTTAGCCTTGTTATCTGAAATATTCATACAATATTAACCCACACTGGTGCATACTACTACCTGTGTCGGTTTAACCCTATCTGGAGGCCAGATGCACACCAAAGTCACTCTATCACTTCACTTTTCAGCTAGACAGGGGAGAATATATATTGAGAGGCTTAGGAGTCTAGATAGGGACAGGGAGGGATCACTTAGCAATTAATGTCATGGGAAACAGAGTCAACACTGAATTATTAAAAATCCCATCTAATTTATTATACCACATACCCACACAGAGAAACCAGAAAAGGATAATGAGAAGTAAAACCAGATCTTAAAACACATCCCCCCACCCCTTCTTTCTTTGCAGACTTAACTTTATTCATGATTACTCTCTCTTACTCCCTCTGCGTTGTCACACGAAAGATGGAGAATGGGGGTTTCAGTCAGTTCATTGCAAGTTGTTTTCCTTTTTAGTGGCAGGCCTTCCTCACCCTTTCCCCTGCTGCAGCATGGTGTCCCACGCATGGCAGATAGTCCTCCATGAACTTCTCCAACATAAGTCCTTTCCCACAGGGCTTCAGTTCTTCACCATTTGCCCCAGAATGTGTCACTTCTATGGGGTATAGTCATAGAATCAAAGAATGTATCTCAGTCTCTCAAGCGCAGATTGCTCCAGCCTGGTCCACCATGGGGTCACAAGTCCTCCCAGCAAACCTGCTCTGGCATGGGTCTCTCTCCACAGGCTGCAGATCTGCCGCCAGGAGCTTGCTCCTATGTGGGTCACAGAATCCTTCATATATCTCCACTGGTTCCAGCATGGGGTTTCTCCACAGGCTGCAGGTGGGTTGTCTGCTCCCCTTCATCTTCTACAGACTGCAGAGGGACAACTCATTCCACCATGGTCTTCTCCACAGGTTGCAGGGGAAATATTCTGACACTTGGAGTGCCTGATTTCCTGACTAGCCTTGGTGTCTGCACAGTTCCTTACATCTTCTCACTCCCTTCTCTGGCAGCAAAATATGACTGCTTGTATTTTTTTTTTTTCTCCTAAATGTGATTCCCAGAGGTGCTATGACTGTCACTGATGGGCTTGGCCTTGGTCAGCAGCAGGTCCGGCCTTGATCCCAGCTGGTATTGGCTCTGTCAGACCTAGGGGAAGTTTCTAGCTGCTTCTTGCAGAAGCCACCCCTGCAATCCGCCCCCTTTCTCCACCAGAACCCAGCCATGCAAAATTACAACATACTAGAGAAAAAGAAGACCTTCTTTGATATTTCACATTAAGTAGATGTAAATAAAAATTGAAATGATTTTCAACTGCTCTGGCTTTCACAATCAAACTTCTAATTTTCTTTAGTTACTAAATGGGATAATTAAGTTGCTTGCACAAACATTTAAGTCCACAGGTTAATTTTTCAATATTCTTTTTGCATAAATAGAAGAAATTAAAAGGTCCCCCAGGATGCTACGCAACACACGGAAAGCTACACTGCTTCTCTGAATCTCTCTAGAAATCACTTATTCTTGACATATCTGAATTATTCTCTGATTTGATTATGTCTGTGTTTTTTGACTATTCTTTCCTCTTTGTTCTTTCCCTCTCCTCTGCACTTGTCCCAGACCCCAATTAGTGTGTGTACCAATTACAACAGTGAATATTCAATGAGCATTTCCTTCTGGGAGACAGTGCTTCCCCTCTGATCTTTTTTTCAATTCAATAGCGTAGGGTTTCTCTGTGATGTTCAGGTCTGGCCACTCATGAGTTGCTTCCCTGAATCTTGAGACACCATTTCTGTGCTGCTCATTACCACCTCCGGTATCTCATGTCCTTTGTCTTCCATTACAGAAATGCGTTACAATCTCCCTAGGACTACTGCTTTTTCATATTGGGAGTACATACAAGATCAACTTTCCTGTGACTAGCGGTGTTCCCCAGGGCTCAGTGTTGGGTCCAGTCCTGTTTAACATCTTCATTGACAACCTTGATGAGGGAATAGCATCCACTCTCAGCTTTGAGAGGAGTGGCTGACACGCAGGAACACTGCGCTGCCATCCAGCAAGACCTAGACAGGCTGGAAAGCTGGGCAGGGAGAAACCAGATGAGGTTAAATAAAAGCAAGTATAGAGTCTTGCATCTGGGAAGGAATAACTGCTTGTATCAGCACAGGCTGGGGGATGACCTGCTAGAGAAGAGCTCTGTGGAGAAGGACCCGGGGGTCCTGGTGGATGACAGGTTGGCCATGAGCCAGCAGTGTGCCCTGGTGGCTAAGAGAGCCTGGCGTGCATCCGGAGGAGTGTGGCCAGCAGGTCAAAGGAGGTGATCCTCCCCCTCTACTCTGCCCTGCTCAGGCCCCACCTGGAGTGTTGTATCCAGTTCTGGGCTCCCTGTTATAAAAAGGACAGGGATGTCCTTGAGAGAGTCCAAAGAAGGGCTACGAAGATGCTTAAGGGCCTGGAGCATCTCCCCTATGAGGAGAGGCTGAATAACCTGGGGCTGTTCAGCCTTGAGAAGAGAAGACTAAGGGGGGACCTAATTAATGTCTATAGTTGTCTTAAGTGTGGGATGCAGGGGGAGTTGACTGACCCCTTTTCAGTGGTCTGTGGAGACAGGACAAGGGGCAATGGCTGCAAGTTGGAGCATAGGAAGTTCCGCACCAACATGCAGAAGAACTTTTTCACAGTGAGGATGACAGAGCCCTGGGACAGGCTGCCCAGGGAGGTGGTGGAGTCTCCTTCTCTGGAGATATTCAAGACCCATCTGGACGCCTATCTGAGTGAAATGTCCTAGGGAGCCTTCTTTGGCAGGGGGTTGGACCCGATGTTCTCTCGAGGTCCCTTCCAACCCCTACAATTCTATGATTTTGTGATTCTTACAATAGGATCTTCCTCCTTTTTCTCTAATTATTTCCACCATCCTGCTTTATCTCTAGAAATCATGAATCAAAGCTTAACATTGTTTCTCATGTCTGCCCTACTACTCTTGATTTCCGGAGGTGTCTTTTTGTGGGTGGGTGGTTGGTTTTTTTTTTCTCCTCCATGCAAAATGCTGGTACTTGTCTTGGCGCTCTCAGCCTCCAAACTGTTATGATTAAACTAGAAAAAAAATTTTAATAAGTGTTTTCTCCCCCACTACCATGTACAGATGCCTCTGTGGGTCTTGTGAATTACATTAAAACTACATTACAAAGGCATCAAATTACATTAAAAAGTCATCGAAGTACAGTCCTGTACATTAAAATAAGTATTAAGTGCATTTGGGGGTTTTAATTTTTAGGTGTTGTACACAAATTTTCTGCTATCTCCATTATACTGACTATCTTTCTGTGCTTATTGTATCCTTCCAATAAAGACAGCAGTAAGACAAATCACACCCCTATTTTCTTAGAAGAAACATACAACTTCTTTGGACCATTGCAGCTATAGAATCCATGGTCTTCTCTCCACTGTGGCAATGTTCCTTAGTACATAGTAGATCTCTTTTCTGAGTCATAAGTTTCAGTAGCTGTAGCTTAGTGTTTTGCCTCATACTTCAGGCTCATTTAGGACAGTAGACTAAATATAACATTGTCCTTTAAAATTTTCCTAGGTTACATAGACCCCAGTTGCAAATAACAGCCATATTATTTATATTATGAATAATGGGGCAGAGTTGTGGGTAATTCAGTAAAGGAAATAGCATATTTTCTCTTCAAGGAAAGAAAATGTTTAACAATTCATTTCCTATTCTTGTTTCTTGTTCTGCTCACCATTGTTGCAGCAACAATGTTCTTGAAATTGAATGCGTTGGCTGGGATATTAAATGTTCCTGTCCAATAGCTGTGAGATATATCTAGTAGCAGGTGGAACTGTATCAAAGGCAAAACTGTGGAGCGTCACACTACAGCGAGCATCTACTTCAGTTTTGTCTGAAGTAGGCAGGGAAACACAAAAAGTTTAAAAGTAGAAAACCTTTGTCTGTGTCTAGTGTTAACAGTGGAAGAATGAGCCCCTGCCTCATTAACAGTCTAAAAAAGTATGTTGTAGTCGATTCTCCTAAAATACTGTATAATTTGGTTTCAATCCACAGCAATTTATGCATTTTGATTTCTTGAGATTCAGTCAAACAAGCAGCAAAATCACTTATAATCATCAATATTTCTATTTGGTAAATATCACAAATTAAGAATATCCTTTGGTGACAGTATGATGTATTATATATCAAGCTTACTTGATTGAATTTCCCATGATGGTCAGCTGGACCATTACACATTATTTTTCATACTGAAGAAACTAACCTGAAAGAATAGATTACCATTATCACTAAATGAAAAACATTTAAACACTGCATTTCTATTTTAGAAAGCTTAGCACATGTTCACTCTGCACTCAGAACTGTTAAGAAAGAATGTTCATGGATAAAAATTATTCAAGGCCAGGCTGGATGGGGCCGTGAGAAACCTGATCTACAGAGAGGTGTCCCTGCCCATGGCAGGGTGTTGGAACTTGATGATCTTTAAGGTCCTTTCCAACACTAACCATTCTATGATTTTTGTTTGTTTGGTTGGTTTTGGTTTTGCATTACTGCTCTTTCTTTAAAGAAATGTATG
The DNA here is from genome assembly GCA_027925045.1 of Hypotaenidia okinawae. NCBI lineage: Eukaryota > Metazoa > Chordata > Aves > Gruiformes > Rallidae > Hypotaenidia > Hypotaenidia okinawae. The sequence continues at coordinate 37,643,813 of BSDF01000005.1, read as the reverse complement.
AGGTTTACTGGATGATCTTTCTTTGCAACTGATCCAAGTGAAAGACTTTTCAAAGAAAATGTGATATTTTTGTGGCCTGCCATTTATAACAGACTGCAACATGGCTACTGATTCTATACACAATTTTTCAATCATTACATATCTATATATTTAGAATAATCCTTCCTCGAGCACTTCAATTCTCAGACTTATTCTTTTAAACTGAGCATAATGTCTCCCATAGGGTAGCCAAACTGGTATAAAATATATATAAAATAAAAAGAAAATAAACCTGAAATGCGATTGGAATTTAAATGTAAAATTTGCTACTGTAATTTTTTTCAGTTTGAGATTTCATCCTTAGCAAAGTGATGATATCTTCTTTGCAGTTTGAATTTTAAGTTTAAAATATAAAAAAAAAATATTGTCTGGTTGTCATGTTTAAAATCAGTGCATGAATTACTGGTTTTACGTTCAAATGCTAGGACTTTTTGTTGTTGATTAATACTCTTTTGTTTCAAATTTCCATCTTTATTGTGAGAGAATACACTGTGTTAATAAGAATTGCTTGTTCTGATCCTACATGATTTTTTTTGTATTTGCAAAATGAGACTAATCTAAAAGAAGGTGTTTTATATCTAAAAAATTTAAGTTCATGTAACATATATCAGAAATGTCAATATTTGTATCATGAGAAAGAGTAAGTTTCTGCACTTACTGTTTGTTCTATGAATATGCATTTCATCCCCTGGGCATTCTTTTTGCCGTTTGTTAGAAAGCCCAGACACATGTCCAAGGAAGCTATTGGAGGCTCGGAACAATTAAAAAATCATAATTTCAAGATTTTCCACCAGAAGCACAACAAATCCCCTGTGTCCTAAGACTCAAAATACCTAACCCTCAATGAAGGTGGAGAGCATGCCTTTTCTGTTAAAGCAGGTTAAAGGAAAAAAAATTATTATGACATTTTCATATATTACTTTTATTATAGTCTAATTATTGTACAGTCTATAGAAACTACTTGCCCCAGAAATTATGACTTTTTATAAGATTTTACTGTAAATTAGTGCATTATGCCAAAAAGCTCTATTTCTGCATTTCAAACTCCATGTTTGTGTTTAGATAAACTCATACTTCAGATTTGTGGGTTACATATTTTCACTAAAATGGATTTACAACCGAAAAATAGACCCAGCATTGCAAAGAGAGACAAGTCAGCTTTGTTCTAGACCTCATTTTGGTGTCCAAATAGATAATTCCTGGTTTAATGTTTATATTACGTCAGTTACCTACTTCTGAGAACACAGCATACACATCCTGTGATATATACACTAGATTAAAGTAGTACATCAACATCTAAAAATATTGATTGTGTTGTAAGAGGAGAATTAAAATAATTATGCAATAATTACCACAACAATTTATGCAATGTCCAATTTTTTGAGCACTTGATCTAATGAAAGATTTAAGAAAAATAAAAGTAAATAGACTAAAATTATGTAAGAAATTAATCTGGAATTGCAATTAGAAGGAAAATGGAAAGAAGAGACTATGTGGCTAAAATTCATTATTTTAAGACAGATATTGAGATTAATTATAATTTAAAACATTTTTAGAGAAACAGGTTATAGTTTGATGGTACTTGAGAAAAAATATGTGCCAGCTATAAAAATAGTGCTTAATGATTCAGGTGAGGACTCTCATAAAGATTGAAGATCTCCATGAGTACCACATTTAAAATGAATTATTTCTGGAAACTGTCTAGTATATTGATCTTTGTCAAACTATTCATTATTTCTGTAAATCAGCACAGAGGGAAGATCTAGATATAGGTATGCACAAGAAAAGAAAATAACAGTTGTGAAATTCTATTGAAATGCTGTGGTCAAATATCAGTAAGTATTAACTACTATTAGCTAGAGCAATAAAGTTGAATCTTTCTGCTTTTCAGAAGTCATTTAATACTGTTTGCCATACATACTGATTGCATTCTAAACCAGAATAAAGCTCTAGATCTGATATGTCCAAGGCCACATAAAATTGATGTTTAGAATCATAGAATGGTTTGGGTTGGAAAAGAGCTTTAAAGATCATCTTGTTCAACTCTGCTGCACCGGGCAAGAGCAGCTTTCACTAGAATGAGTTGCTCAGAGCCCCATCCAGACTGACCTTTAATACCTCTAGAGATAGGTCATTCACAGATTCTCTGGGTAATGTGTTCTTGTGTTTTGACACATCTATAAGAAACATCTTCCTTATGTCCAGCCAAAATCTACTGTCTTTCAGTTTATAACAATTTTCTGTCCTGCTACCAAAAGCCCTGGTAAAAAGCTTCTCTCCGTCATTTTTTATACTGAAATAAGGTCTCTTCTCCAGGCTGAAAAACCTGAACCCACATATTCTTTCTTCACAGGAGAGTTATTTGAGACTTCTGAGTGTCTTTGTGGCCCTACGCTGGACGAGCTATAGCAGCTGTCTTCATTTCTTGTGCTGGGGACCACAGAGCTAGATGCAGTACTGGTAGTGAAGGAAAAATGGGGGCTTTGCACTTTATGAAAAGAGGGTCTGGAGGGCACGGAACTGTCAATAGGCGTGGACACAGTTGATGATCTGGGAAAGGATTAAGGGACAAACAAATAAAGAGGTTGTCATTGTGGAGTCTACTGTAGACTGCCTGGTCGAAACGATGACGTTGAAAAATTATTCTTCAAGGAACTAAGAACAACCTCTATGTAGATCATCTGATGTTGTCCTTATGAGGGACTTCACCTTGTCAGACATTAACTGGGAACACCATACACCTAATACAAACATGTGAAGAGATTCCTAAAGCAATTGGATGATATCTTCCTTGTTCAATTATTAAAGGAGATGACAAGGAGAGGTGCCTTCCTAGATCTCTTGCTTGTACACAGAGAGGGTCTCATGGAGGAAGTGAAGGTAGGTGGCTGTCTTGGCCACAGTGACCATGAAGTAGTGGAAGAGAGGAGGAAAACTGCCTCCAACACTTCACCACGAGATAGGGAGAGAGCAGATTTTGGGCTGCTCAAGGAACTAGTTGCTAATGTCCCCTGGGAAACTACTTTTGAAAGTCATTGGTGTCTGTCAATGCTGGTCACCTTTGACGTATTACCTCCTAAAGGCAATTGAAATAATGTTGGAAATGAAGCAGGCAGGGCAGGAGGCCAGCTTAACTGAACAGGGACCTTCTTCTAGAGCTTAGGTGGTAAAGTGTGTGGCCAATGGAAGCAAGGTGAGGCAGTGTGGGAGGGATGCTGTTTACCTTTGCAGGGAGAAAATCCATGCAGCCAAAGCTCAGTTAAGGTCAATAGTGTGGCAGACAATAAACAGGGGGTTTTCAAATACATTAACAACATGAAGAGGACCAGGGAGAACAGTGGTCCATTCCTTGATGAGAATGTTCTCATTACTAGCAGGAACACAGAAAAAGCAGACATTGAAAACCTTCTTCAACACAGCTGATGGGCTCTGAGATGCCATGTGCCTTAAGTTGGAGGACCATGATTGCAGTAATGATAAATTCCTAGTAAACCTCAAACTTGTGGGCGATTTGCTGCTTCACCTGGATCCAAACAAGTCCATATGCCCCCCAGTGAGTTTCACCCCAGGGTACTCTGGGAGCTGAGAGAGAACTCGAGCTGTCATTGCGAGAACTCTCTCAATTAATTTTCATTGGTCTTGGGAGTCTGGCGAGGTCCAAATTGACTGGAAGCTGGCAAAGGTTGTCCCAGCTTTAAAGGAGGATAAGAAAGAAGACCCTGGTAACTACAGGCCTGTCAGTCTCACCTCAGTGCCTGGTAAAACTATGGAGGAAATCGTGCTGTGAGTTACTGAAAAACCCCTAAAAGACAATGCCGTCATTGGTCACAACCAACAGAGGTTCAGAAGGGGAAGGTCCTGTCTATCCAATCTGATTTCCCTTTATGACAAAGTCACCCAGCTGGTTGACCAAGGGAAACCAGTTGATGTTATTTTTTATTTCACTAAGGCTTTGATACTGTGTCCCACAGTATCTTGCCAGACAAAATGTCCAGCATTATGTCTTACAGAGAGACCTGGACAGATGAGAGAGCTGGGCAATCATCAACAGCATGAAGTTCATGAAGGCCAAGTGCCAGATTCTGCACCTGGGAAAGTTCAACCCTGGCTACACATACAGAGTTGGGGATCAGATGCTAGAGGCCAGCATTGCTGAGAGGGATCTGGGTGTCTTGGGTTACCACAAGTGAAACGTGAGCCAGCAGTGTGCACAGGCAGCCAGGAGGGCCAATGGTATCCTGGGGGTGCACCAAGCATGGCACTGCCAGCGGGTCCAGGGAGATGATTATCTCGCTCTGTACCGCACTGGTGTGGCCTCACCTTGAGTACTGTGTGCAGTTTTGGGCACCACAGTATGAGACAGACATGAAAGTATTGGAGAGTGTCCAGAGGAGGGCAACAAGGATGGTGAAGGGTCTGGAGGGGAAGTCTAACAAGGAAAGGCTTCATTCCCTTTGTTTGTTCAGCCTGGAGGAGGCTGAGAGGAGACCTCATCACTACCTATGGCTTCCTAACGAGAGGGAGCGAAAGTGCAGGCACCCAGCCTCTCTCTTTGGTGAACAGAGGTAGAACCCCAGGGAACAGCATGAAGCTGTGACAGGGAAGGTTTAGGCTGGATATTAGGAACAGGTTCTTTACTGAGAGGGTGGTTGGGCACTGGAACAGGCTCCCCAGGGAAGGGGTCACAGCACAGAGCTTGACTGGCTTCAAGAAGTATCTGGACGATGTAATACACGTGGCAATTGAGAACAATTTGCATTCTAAAAATGTCTGTAAAGAGCTACCAGGTCTATTCAGCCTCCTTGTCCCTGAGGGCAGTTTCCCAGGGGATTCCATTCCTCAATTCCTTAAAGAACTGTAAATTTACTGCCCTAAAATGTGTAATCCTGACTCCAGTCATCACCAGGCCCATATCCCTTAAAACTGAATTCCATGGTCATAATCACTGCATCCTAGTCTGTCACCAGTCTTCACATCTATAACTTGTTCTGGTTTTGAGAAACAGGCACTCTAACAATTTCTTCTCTGGTTGGAATGCCTATCATCTGGATTAGGAAACTATTCTGAACACACCAGGAGTCTCTTGTACCATTTTCAGCTTGCTCTGTTCAGCAGATGTCAGGGTGATTGAAAATACTCAACAGAATCAGAGCCTATGAGCATTCTAATTACTGTGATAGTGAGATCATAGCTTTCTAGCTACACAATGATTTTCAGCTCTTACTGCTTGTAACTTCTGCTGCATGTATTGGTATAGAGACATCTCAGTTGGGTTTTGATTATGTTCTAATTCCTTTGAGGTATTTCATGAGTGTTTTCCTGTTGGTTTCCATTACATGATCAAGATCTGGGTCCTTTCTTGAAATCCCATCCCCTTTCCCTTACAAATCATGTTTAAAGCTCTCCATATAATTCTGTATTTGTAGTTCAAGGCAGGCTAGTTAAGAGTGTAACACAACTGATGTAATGGAAAGTCTGAGGACGTAAATATGATATTCTGCATAAACTAGTACCAATTTCCTAATGTATAATTTTCTAAATGATAAAAATACTTCATTGTATATGGTGATCAAATGTCTATTAACTTTTTTAATTCAAAGGTGTAAGAAAAGTGCATTTTTTTACCATACTTTCAATTAATGTACTTTTGGCTTGATAACACTAAAGGACCTGAAACAGAAATTACAATTTTAGCTGAAACTCAGTGCATGTATCCCAGTGACCTAAATATTTCAGATTCATATTTTTCTCTTATAAATGCTTTAGCTGAAATTATCAAATTATCATCTTAGATTAATGAGGTTATAATTTACAATCTCAGTGTGTATTACTTTATGTGCTGTTCCAATTCCAATTTTTATATCACAACAATCACTCTGCTACAGATCAACAACTAGTAAATAACATTGTCAATCACATATTTATATGAAGTAATCTCCATGGCAATAAAATAACTTTATAAAATTGTTGGTTTAAATCTATGGATTATCTTAAAAAATTGGTCTACAAAAAACATTGTTTTGGTATTTTTGAGTCCAACCATCTTCCAGACAGCTATAGCAAAGAAAATCCTCAAGAGAGAAAGCTAATTACTTATTTTTAAATTATATAAAAAATATTTTATAGTGTATTGCCTATATGTTTAATTTCTGTAAACTGTCAGTACTTATTTTATGTTAAAATTTGTCATATAAATAAATGTGTTAACTATATTCCCTTGATATATTTGAACATACCAGATTTTCTGCCACATTTTAATAGGAAGCATACGATGTCGATTTTTTTCTAATATTATGAGTAGTGTATAAGTAAACTGACAAATCAGATAAAACTTTTTTATATTTCAGTGACTTAGAGAACTTAGACTTGCTCAGCAATAAAAAAAAATCCTATAAGCATATGTCCTTGAGCTTTTGAACATAAGGTGATTCACAGGAAAAAAAATAAATCTCTAGAACACCAAAAAAAAACCCAAACAATTTCTAACATATTCTAAGCTAACTTGGCCTTTTTTTCCTACATAACTTTAGTGTTCTGCTTTTAATTGGCACATATGTCTTTATATCTATAAATTTTATGCACAACATGTATTATAGAATGAGATTTTATAGAAATATATGTAATTTTTCAGTACTAATTATTTTATAAAAAAAAAATTATGTAGAACAATAGGATCTGGAAGAAAATGAACAAAAACTTTAAAGCAGTGGGAGACAGTTTAGGCAGAAGAAGTGACATTATGGATTTAAGTTTATTCTACAGCCTGTTAAAGGCACATCCCTGGAAGATACAGTGTGACTACATATAGAGCCCTACTCTCTGTTTTATCCCCTCTTACTCTTCTTGTGTAATGCTCTATTCATAATCCACAAATAAGATGTTTCTCTTAAAGCAGATAGGAGGTTCAGAAATATTCTTTTTAAAAATCATATTTTCCCTTTCTTTTTTGTCTTACACTAGGAAACTCTTGCTTATCCAACTAAAGTATATTTTATCTTAAGCTTTTTTAAATGCCTAGACAATTAATAAAAAACATTATGAAATTTCAAAGGTAACAGCATAACAATCACATATTTTGTATGGATGTTATTCAGCAAATGGAATACATACATTGAACCAAGTTTTCAAAATTTAAATTAAAAGACCTGACACGTCATAAAAACTTTTCACCAGCTATACAAATTATTCGTTTAATCTATTGCATACAAAAAAACCCTTATGTAGTCCTCCAATAAAATTTCAAACTATAAAGAAAATCTTGGTTTGTCCTTAGTTACCAGGGAATCTTACCTTGCTGAAAAATTCAAAGATCAAACTTCTATTTCCAACTTTGGTTAAAGAGTGGTCTATTGTGGATCCAATTACCCAGGAATTTGAGTGCAACATAAGAGCTTCAATGATGATTTAAAATAGTTCTGTATGAATTTAAGTGTATATAAATTTTATGATTTGTGCAGAGCAGTATAATCTAAGAGTCTCGCAGGGATGTTAGGGGAGAAAAGTTTGATTTATAGATTTCCTAGAGCAAAACAAAAGCATCTGTGCCTATTACAATGTAGGGCTGAGTTTTGGCTCTAACAGAGTAAATATGAAGAAAATTACTCCTTTGTCGGAAGAAGAGGAAGTATGTTGGGTTTTTTTATCACCAGATTGAATCTGAACAAGAGAAGCTCTATAAAGCTTCTGAAAGTGTTTGAGGGTTAGAGAGCCTTGAGAGGAAAGCTATCCATGATTAAAAGGCAAGCAAGGCAGGCACAGATGTTTTGTTCCAAATTTAGACATGTTTAATGTATTCTAAAATGTATTACTTTTTCATGTAAAATCAAGCCCTAAAACTTGAAAAAAGTCAGTTAAGGTTACTTGTAAACCACAAATTTGGCATTAGTACAGCACACTGTGGTGGCTTGGCCCTGGCTGGAGGCCAAGTGCCACCAAAGCCACTCTATCACTCCCCTTTTCAACTGAACAAGCAAGAAAACGCATATTGAGATGCTTAGGAGTCTAGATAAAGCCAGGGAAACATTCAGTAATTGACATCATGGGCAAAACAGACTCAACAAGGAATAAAAAGTCAGGTAATTTTCTGTAACCCCCAAATCTGGCATTAGTACGGCACATGTACATGCATTTGTCCTGAACAGCACCCAGCTACATACTTACATCTTTTAATCATAGTTTTCACTGATTCAATGTTCCTTTTTCTTTGGCAAATAATACAAGTCACAGTATAATGTGCAAATCCTCTTACATTGAGTGACAGCACTGCTAGTGATTCTATAAAGTGTTATACAGCTCCAATTATAATGAAAAAATACACACACACACATAGCGCACCCCACCACCCACCCGCCCTACATCAAAAACTGATCAGACAAAATTCGGTGAAACTTTATTATTTTTTCTATAACGTTTTTGCCTCAGTTTCCCTTGTGTAAAATTACTTCAATGGCAACACCACAGAAAATTCTACAGCACATTAATAATCCTGCCTTGAGAGCAAAAGTTGAATAACTCTTAATCACAAAACCCAGTATTCTGAAAAATACTGAATATTAACTTTCTTAAGATAAATTGATAACAGTTAGAAGTAAACAGAAAACTTTTAAAGTGTGTAAGTTTTGTTCATGCCTGATATGGTTTTTAATAAAATAAACACGTTTCTGAATATCTGGGTAAAAGTATATATCTTTTCTCCAAATATATCCTTAGTTTAAGAAAGGCTACTCTCTCTCATGTAAAACTTACTTTGATGTAGAAAGATATTAGATATCTTAAATTTAATTCTCTGACTTCACAGTTGTCTTATGTCATGTATTTCTGTATGAAATATTTCTATGAAATGTTCATATAAAGAGAAACAAACAAGACATATTCACCTCTCTACAAACTAATGATGTACCAAATTTTTTCTATCAACTGTACATATTGGACTTCACAGTGTTGTGCCCCACCACAATTGGATCACTTCTGGGGACAAAATTGATGCCTTTTCTGTAATTTAGGTGCCAGAATAAGCCTCAGTGTGGCAGAGGTCATTCAGGTTTTAAAAGACACAAGGATTTGACATCTGTAAATGTTTTTCTTCTAGGCTACTGAAAGACTTAACTCAACTTCCTAAAAACAAATTGGTTATTAATTTATTCCAAAGTTACTTAGAAACCAGAGGTAGTGTAAAGATGAAAGAAGGTCCATATACAGGTTTACTAAGCTTTAATTTTTCTGGAAAGCCTGAAAAGCTCTGTGCATCTCATAGATTATTTTAGGAGAGGCAAGTGGTTTCCTGCTGGCTGGTTTTGCTTTTTCACCTGAGTTCCAGGGAAGAGAAAGGGCAGGTATGGCTCTGCAAAGTTCAACCAAGAGCCACAGATGTGAGGCAGGCAGGACAGAGACCTCATACATGAGGTATCTAAACTGGTCCATGACAGTGGCCAGGGTCATCAACAGCCCTGTACCTGAGGGACATCTACAGTGCTGAGGCAGATCCAAGCCCCAGCTCAGAGCTCAAACCCTGGATGGGTATCAGGTTCTGGATGAGCAGTGAAAAGACTAGGCATGGCCACAGTAACAATGGAGGACCTCCCTCTATCTGGTAACAAGGACAGGAACAGGAGCCTCCCTTGAAAGCACTTCCCAGAAGACTCCTTGGCCAGAAGAGCAAGTGATTAGGGGCAGCTTCCTATCATTTTCAAGGCCTGGCACATGCAGTATTATTTAAGCTGTCCCTAAGCCCATGCAGCCAGACACCTGGAGCAAGAAGAACTTACTGTGAGTTGAACTAACTCTTAACTGAGAACCCATTTTGACACTATAATTAAAACTCAGTTATTATTATCCAGTTCCAAACCACTAACACAATTTTCACATTAAGATACTGTTCAGATTTTGTTGTTCGAATTTTGCTGTCCTAATTAGCATAGAAAATTCACTCATAATACAATTTAAGTTCTTATATAAGCAGCCTATTTAATTTCCAATGTCCATCAAGACTCATCCAGATACAACACTCATGGAGCTGCAGCTCCAACACTTTCAGCAATGGTCACTTGGCCCCTGGATGTTTGCTAAAGCATAGTCAACCAGCATGGGCCACAGAAAGTTTAAGAAGAGTTTAAATTTGAAGTATGTCATTAGTCCCTATTGAAGTTTGACTCCTTGTGTACTGAGGTATTATGGCAGGTGAAGGTCTACACATAGTTTCTTTGCATTTTCCTGTATTTATTAGCTTGTCAACACAGTTATTTTTCTTCTTTTGAAAACTGGCTACTGCAATACTATAAAATGCATTTTGCTTTATTTATTTTTTTAGCTTTAGAAAAATAATTATTCTTACTGAGGTGATGTTTGTTTAACTCTTAGGGTACATAAAGAATTTATCCCCTGCACTTTTCAAATTGCAAAGACAAATTAATCCTGGATTGATTTTTTTAACAGATTAGAAAACTGAAGCACCAAATCATTTGTTTTCAGCCAAAAAATAAAGATTTAAAAATAAAGGTTTTCTGTGTGCAAAACACAGAATAGAACTCTTCAGGGGTTTACCCTATGCCTTCATTTTAGTAAGTGTTATCATATGTGACCCATGATCCTCAGTCCAAAGTATTTGGTAATATTTACATTGTGTCAAACTTAGGAATTTCCATATATATCCTTTCCAGAATTAATTTTTACCAAAGCACTTCCAGCCTGCAGTCTGGAGCTTTCTGATTTAAAAATAAATACCTATATAGATGCATATGTAAACAACCACTTCTTAGCATCAGATTCTCAGCTCGTATTCCAAGATGTGATTCATTGTAGAGAACTCAATCTTCAACTTGACAAGTAGAAAAGAAATTTTCAGATGTGATAGACACGTCTTTAATTTTACTAAATTTGTATGTAATGTAGTCTATTCATGATGCAATTACTCTGCACAGTCCTGGGCATTTTGGGAAGTGTGAGAGTGTTCAAACAAAGCAAGTACTAGGTGGAGAAAAATTCTTGATCATCTCCCTACATCTCATGAGAAACTCCAGGTCGTGCCTTGAGGTAAAGTGAGCTCTGACTACTACCCTAACTAAAATTTCTAAAAGAGTAAGCCAATGGATAAGATGAGCTGGCAGTGTGTGCTAGCAGCTCAGAAGGCCAACCGTGTCCTGGGCTGCATCAAGAACAGCGTGGCCAGCAGATTGAGGGAAGTGATTCTGTCCTTCTTCTCTGCTCTCATGTGACACCATCTGGAGAACTGTGTCCAGCTCTGGGGTCCCCAGTACAGGAAAGACATAATGCTGTTTGAGCAAATTGAGAGGAGGGACACAAAGATGATCAGGGGGCTGGAGCACCTCTCCTATGAAGGCAGCATTCAAGAGTTGGGCTTGTTCAGTCTGGAGAAGAGAAGGCTCTGGGGTGACCTAATTATGGCCTACCAATATTTAAAGGGGTCCTACAGGAAAGTGTGAGAGGGACTGTTCACCAGGGAATGTAGTGATAGGACAAGGGACAATGGATTTAAGCTGAAAGAGGGTAGGTTTAGATTAGACTTTAGGAAGAAATTCTTTACTGTGAGGGTTGTGAGGCACTGGAACACGTTGCCCAGAGAGGTTGCGGAAGCCCCCTACCTAGGAGTGTTTATGGCCAGGTTGGACAACATGATCTGGTAAGGTTGTCCCTGTACATGACAGGGTGGTTGGAACTAGATGATCTTTGAGATCCCTTCCAACCCAAAGCATTCTGTGAGTCTATAATTCTCTGATTCTATGATTTTGCTTGTTTCAGGTGTTGTGTTTCCTTTCTCAGCTCCTTAAAACTTGTAGGAGACAAAAACCAATCTGCTTTCCACTAGAAATATACTTGATTCAACTAGACTTCCTCACAAGGAGTCTCAGGCATTTTTATACAATCGTTATTTTTCCTTTTATCTTATTTTTATATTTTCTCAATATATTATCTCTCTTTGGTACAACAGAATAGTGCCATAGTATTTCCCTAAAGGTAGGAGTGGTGTTTTTTTCCTTTATTTCTAGTTACAGACCTCATAAGACAACTCCTCTTGGACCACTGAGTGAGCTGCACTTGGAGTTTTAAATTTCTGTCTGATACAGATGTTATTGACCTGGCCTCCTCTGGACTCTAACCAGCTCGTCACAATTTGCACTGAATGCTGGTTGGTTTGTCTTTTTCTAGATTAGTTTATCTAAGCTTAAATGAGAGAGTTTGTCATCGGATTTCAACCGTCTGTTATGTAATTTTTTTCAAATTTTATGTATAGACACTGTAAGAAGTATTGTTTGTGATCAGCAAACTTTGTCAGAAGTTTTATTTCTATTTCTACTCCACTGGAAATTGTGATCCATTCTCCTTTTGGAATGGTGTTACATGGCTGCACTTGTATTTACATTTTCCATACATGTTGAAGGTCTTCAACAACAGGAGCACTTTAAATTCTTTCAGAAAATTTCCTTTCTTTACTCATAGTTGTTTTTTGTTCCTATTTGCAGCTGTTGAACATATATATATGCATATATATATATATGCTTTATAAGGTTCTCTTTTATTTTAAGATGCATTTATATACTTACATTTTTACAATAACAATAGTAGTCAATGAGCAAAGCTGTATTGAGAATAGCTAGATAAGATTTGTTTTTTCATGAAAACTCAGACATACTTAAAATCATCCATTACTTTCACGCTATAAAGGAAAAAAAACCTTCAAGCAGCAAAATTAAAGAGTTTAAAAGATGGACATCTCTGAAGTGCCTAGTTATCCATTTTTCCATTAACAATTGCACATCCTGTTATTGCAGTTTTTGATTTACAGCCTCAAATAGGCTTTGAAAAATATAATAGAACATCTTTAATTAAATCCCCAAAACTCACATTCAGGGATAAATAATAATTCATCAGCTATTTCATTCTCTAACAGGACCCAGGAGAACTTGACAATCTTAATCACCTCAGCCATTTATACCTTCATTTTCAGCTTTGTTTCAGTTGAGCCATTTAGTGGGGTTTATCTAAATTACAGTATCTTTTTTTTATCACATTTTGTAGCTGTAACACAGAAACTAATTTCAGGTGCAAAATGGAATATCTCTGAAGCACAGACATCAGTGGCATAAGCACGTCAGAATGAAAAGTTACCTGTCACTGACTGATATTTGTCTCTGTAATGAGCTGAGGCATTCAGGAACTGTGCCTCTAGTAAAATTAGAAGCCACTAGCAGCAGCACAGCAGAATTCTAAACATGTTGGAGAACTTTCACTTTCCTTAGTGCGTAGGACAGTTGTGGAGTGTATAAGTGGTTTCATTAATAAAAACAAAGTTTTGTACCATGCCCCAGCAGTGCTACAGGTGTGTGGAACATCAAAGTACTCATACAGTTTCTAAAAACTCATATCAGTGTTGTTCTAGTTTCTTTTACCTATCCTGAGGATAAAATAGCATCTACATTTGCTTTTAGATACTACCTTTGGTACCATCTCCAGTTAATTTGAAATACATTCTGCAAATGAAATAAAGGGATATTCCCTTGCATTGTTAAATTCACTTCTGAAATATCTATATGGCTACCCCAAGGTACAATTTAAGTGGAAAAGAAAGGGTTCAACAAACATTTTTACGTGTAGTAATGAATTTTGATAATGTAGGATCCATAGGAGGCTTTTTTAATTTTTTTATTTTACTCTGCCATTTTTGTCTTAAGATTACCAAGGTTTTTATATATTGAAATTCTACTCATAATAACATTATAAAGTTTCAACATCTAACTATTTCCGCAGAATACTTTTTAATATTCTAAGTCAGCCAAGTAAACTCTGAGTTTCAGTTTGTCTCTGAAAGGGCACGAGAATGAAAAAGTATGATTTTTTTTTCAGAACAAAGAACTCCCAAGCAGATTATCACTGAGAAATTAATTAATCACAGGACAGGAAAATTTGGCGGATGTCTTTTCTGGGTAAGAGTTCCACCCTCAGTAACATCTTCAAGCACTGTCTTTGTAAATAACCATCCTCTTCTCATTACCTCATTTGTATGCTCAGTGAAAGTGATTTAGAGGCAGAACTAAAAATCTGTAGAAGTTCTGCCAAGAGCAGATGATAGAAGTTCATGCCTTCCCAGGCAACACCCAGGCACTGTGAAATTAATGGAAGGGAGAATGGGGAAGGAGTCGAAACAGTAGGAAATCCCATCTGTGTAACACCACAGAAACTATTAAGAACTAAGCTGTATGCCACTGATGCCTCAGACTACCCTACTATAAGCTTCCTTTCCCTCACTATACACATCTCTTCTACAAAACTGTCACAGATGAAGATATTTGACAAGGTTAAAATTTAGTCAATTCAGAAATTGCTAATAGTATAAGGTAAATCAAAGGTTAAATTTTAGCAGCACTTAATGATTTGTAAATCTTAAAAAAATATAAATGTAATTCATTAAATATGCTAGGATAAAAACAGTGGCTTAAACACAGGTAGCAAATAAAAATGTATTAATTGGGGCATATTATATATACATAGAACATACGGCAAACAAATACAGACAGAAAACTAGAAGTATTAGGGCCTGGTGATATTTGTCATCCCACACTCTTAACTGTATGCACTAAAATTTATGTATTTAAACACATATATGACTAGAGAGGTGGATGAAGGAAGCTAGCTTATGGTTAACATTTCCCTCTTTGAGTTTATAGTAAATAAAATGCATTCGCATTCTTCAACAGGCAATAGTTGCAACTTGAGAAGGCTGGTTTTACCTTGGCAGATGATTTCATGAAGGTTGCATCTGAGAAGTGCCTTGGCTCAGGAAGGATACTTGTCATAGTCTTCCAAGGTCTAGGAGATTTCTAAAGTCTCACTTAGAATTACTGATACTAGGGTCTGAGACAATTGACTTTTGTCTGGTACTTTTTCACTCCAGTCTTACTTGGATGGTGAAATATTATTTTGCTTTCCACCAGTTGTGCAGACTCAGAACTTTTCTGGCATCTCTCCTCAGCTCAGGCACAGGTGTACCAGGTTGTCAGTAAGTGATCAATTATCACTATTGTTCCCAAGTAATGAAGGAACAAGAATGTTACTGTTCAAGTATACAAATTCCAGACCAAGAGCCAGATGCATTAAGAGGATGTCTTGACGCTCTGGTCTGCTGCTGAGATATGTGGCCCAGAGAAGAGGGGACAGAGTTTGCACCAGGTATTAAGTCACTCAAGAGACCGAGGGTTGCACCAAAAAACAAACGAGCAATACGTCAGTCTCCAAAGACAATAGTATTTTCCCAGAGTCCCGTATTGTTTCATTGTTCCATGTGGTTGCTTTTCCATATTGAAACTATATAAGTAATTAATTATGCATAATGTTTAAAAGTAAAGGTTTTTAGATTTTTAAAAACTAATTTCTCTTTCCAATAGCTTATGGCTCAAGAGTGTCACTGTGTCAAGTAACTTTCCTTCCAATCAGTGTATTTAAAATACCATCATTCTTTCTACCTTCAATGAATGTTATTGATAATGGATATAAATCTCATATCAATTCATATAGTCTTTTAATATATCCTCTGTGAGAAATATTAAAATTGCTAAGGGTTGAAACATTCCAGTTGTTTAATTACCTAGTCAATCGGACTCCCTGGAAAACTGCTCTCATGGACAAAGGAGCAGAACGGAGCTGGAAGATTCTAAAGGACGCTTTTCTATAGAGTACAAGAGCTCTCAAACCCCAGGCAACTAAGGCAAGAGACCTGCATGGCTGAGTCAAGACCTACTGGTCAAACTAAGAAGCAAAAAGGAAATGCATGGGTAATGGAAGCAGGGACAGGTATCTTAAGAAGAGTACAGGGACACTGCCCAGTTGTGAAGGGATGGAATTAGGAAGACCAGGGCACACAGATAGAGCAGAACTTGCAAAGGGATGTAAATCAAAATACTCAGGACTCCTTACAGGTATGTCAGAACGTCAGCCAGAGTCTAGATGAGAACAGAGAGAGATCATTCCGCACTTAGCGTCATGGGCAAAACAGACTCAACACAGAATAAAGGAAAGAAACTCTCTCATTTATTACACTACACTGCACACCCAGTGACACCAGAGTTGGATAATGAGAAGCGCGACCAGATCTTAAAGCACCTCCCCCAACCCCTCCCTTCTTAGCAGACTTTAGTTAGGATTTTGCTCCCTTCTTCCCCCCCACATTGTGGCACAGGGAGGGGCAGGGACTAGGGAAATGCGTGTTTCAGTCAGTTCCTCACAAGTTGGTTTCCTTCTTGGTTGAGGTGGGGGGTGCATTCATTCCTCACACCCTTCCCCTGCTGCAGCATGGGGTCCCACCCATGGGAGACAGTCCTCCATGAACCTCTCCAATGTGAGTCCTTTCCCACAGGGCTTCAGCTCTTCACCAGCTGCCCCAGCGTGGCTCACTGCTATGGCAGGAAGTCATAAATCCCAATGTCTCTCAGTCCCTCAGTCCCAGACCTCCACAGGGTCACCAGCCTTCTCCCAGAAAACCTGCTCCAGTGCAGATCTCTCCCTTGCTCATCTCTGTGTCTCTATCTCTCTCCATGGGCTGCAAGTGCTGTCAGACACTTGCTTCATCACGGGTCACAGCATCTTCTGTATGTCTCCACCTGCTCCAGCGTGGGGTCTCTCCTCGGACTGCAGGTGGGGTTTCTCAGCCTTTTTCATGAGCTGCAGGGTGACACCCACTCCACCATGGGGCATCTTTCTCTCTGGCACCTGGAGCGCCTCCTTCCCCTCCCTTCACCAGCCTTGGTGTCTGCACAGCTCATCATCTCACACCTTTCTCTGGTGGCAAAATGCATCTGCTTGTGTTTTTTTTTTCTCCTAAATGTGATTCCCAGAGGTGTTATGACTATCACTGATTGTTTTGGCCTCAATCAGCAACAACTCTGGCCTTGAATTGGCTGATGTTTACTCTCTGAGGCCTGCAGAGAGCTTCTGGCTGCTTCTTGCAGGAGCCATCTCTGCAGCCCCCCTTCTCCACCAGAATCCAGCCACACAAAACTGTGACAGGGAGCAAAGTCCCTCCTACTGTAAGAGAACAGGTTGATGACATCCTGAGGAACCCAAACATATGTAAGTCCACAGGACTCAACAAGATGCATCCCAGAGCCCTGATGGAACTGACTGATGTAGATGACAAGCGACTCTCCTCGATATTTAAATTCTCATGGCAGTAGAGTGAAGTCCCTTGTCACTGGAAAAGGGGACACTGTGTGCAACTTTTAAAGAGGGTATAAAGGAGGACCATGGAAATTATTGACCTGTCAACTACTCTTCTATGCCTGGGAAGATCATGGAACAGATCCTCCTAGAAGCTATGGTAAGGCAAATGGAGGACAGAGAGGTGATTTGAGACTGCCAGCAGGTCTTTGCCAAAGGCAAGTCTTGCCTAACTAGCCTAGTTGCTCTCTGTGGTGGAGTGACTACATCAGTGGACGAAGGACTAGTTACAGATGTTATCTATCTTAACTTCTGCAAGTCCTTTGACAAGGTCCCCCACAACATATACTGGGACTACTACTCTTTAATATCTTCATCAGCCACACATACAGTGGAATAAAGTGAAATTCTCAGGAAATTTGAAGACACTAAGCTGTGTTGTGGTTGACACACCTAAGGGAGAGAACACCCTTCAAAAAGCACCTGGACAAGCTCAAGTGGGTCCATGTGAACATTATGAGGGTCAACAAGGCCAATGCAAGTTTCTGTTGTTTGGAGCAACCCCCTGTATCAACACAGACAAGGTGATGAAGGCATTTAAAGCATCCCTGGGGAGGAGGACTTGGGGATACTGCTGGATAAAAAGCTGTACATAAACTGGAAATAATCTCTCACAGCCCGGAAAGCTATCTGCATTCTTGGCAACATAGAAAGAAGTATGGTCGAGGGAAGTGTTTGTTCCCCTTTGCTGTTGTGAGACCACACCTGGAGTACTGTGTCCAGCTCTGGAACCTTCAGTAAAGGAAACGCTACAAAACTGATCAAAGACCTCCATTCCTATGAGGACAGGCTGAGGGATTGTTTTGACCAGGAGAAGAAAAGGTTCTGGGGAGGCGTTCTAACAGACTTTTAATACCGAAAGGGAGGCTTGTAAGAATGATGGGGACAAACTTTTTAGTAAGCCCTGTAGCAGTAGGACAAGGGATAATGGTTTTAAGCTGAAGAAGGTCAGTTCAGACTAGATGTAAGGAAGAATTTTTTTCACAATGAGAGTGTTGAAACATTGGGACAGGTTGCCCAGAGATGTGGTAGATGCCCCACACCTGGAAACATTCAAAGTCAGGCTAGATAGTGCTATGACCAACCTGATCTAGTTGCAGATGTCCCTGCTCGTTGCAGAGTGGTGTTGGACTGGATGGGATTTAAAGGTCCTGTCCAAACCAAACAATTCTGTGAGTCTATGATTCCGCTGTCCCCTGCTGGCATTTAATTGTTTGTCATGGCAAATTACTTTGCAAGAGAGGTGATGCATATTATAATTTTCACGGTAGTTGTTTTGAAGAGAAACTAAAGATGATAGGACAGGCAAACACTATATTTTAATCAAACCTCCTTAAAAGGACCTGTTCAGGCAGCCACATGATTCATAATAATGGAATTGATTGCAATTTACAACCATACATTAACATATGCACTTAACAGTTCTTGTTTGAAGGGCTCTATATTGTGTGTGCATTTCATCTAAAATAAATCAAGTTATTTTATTGTAAGACACTTCTAGCTCCAAAAAGATAAAACTGTGAAACATAATTGGTCTGCTACTAGTGTCACATTAGAGTAAACCAGGAATGATTACATAAAGTCAATGACAGCAAAACAAGGCCAACTGCTTCAGATGCTCAAGTGATTATTGCTCAATTTTATTTAGTGATTAAAAAGTATTTATAAAAAGTGCCTTAGGAAACACAGGAATTGCAATATCTAACCCAACAAGTACTGTATGGGAGGAGGCAGGTGTTGGTGTATTTTGCTAACACTTAAATATTTAGCATGATCATTAAATTTTACATTGCACATATGCATACATTTCCAGCCAAGTGAATGCATGCAATAGAAATTTCAGCACTTGTCCCACATATTCAGTTTTGGAGAATCTGCCCCTTGTTGGTAGTGAATGAACAAGTGAATGAGCAAATAGCAGCATAAGCATGGATGCTGCATCTAAATCAAGTGAGCTTTGGGAAAGAATAATCAAATGGAGATGCAAGTGTTACTCTTCCCTGCTGACTTTTTATATCACTACCTCCCTTCTTGGAAAACGTTTTGAAATCTTTCATTAATGCATTTTCAGATGGTTTATCTTTTCATAAAATATTCTTTAAAACTTCAGAATTGTTTGAAAAAAAATGTTTGTAAGATGAATGCAGATTTATGTATGAGACAGTTCAGCAGATTTAGCATCTCTGAGTTGTCAATGTATTCATGTTTGATTCAACAACAAAGGATGATTTAAAGCTATGGTAATTAAAAGCATATCTTTTATGAATGTAATTTAGTAAAAAATTCCACCCAGGAAGTTTACAGACTGAGAATCTTTAGTTTCACAGCTCTCAGGAATACTGTAAATTCACTCAGATATAAATGGCTCCAACAACTGTGCAAGTGCTTGTCCCTTCTGTTCTCTTCAGTGGCTGATTTCCTCAGTGGTGGCCAGAAAGAAGTTAAACACAATTTCTTTCTTTTCAGGGGGAAAAAAAAAAAAAAAGGGAAAAAAGGGAGGGGGAGAAGTTGTTAAGTTGTTCTTTTTGTACTCCAGTCCACAAAACACAAACTGAGACTGTGTCCATGCATAATCCTAAAAGTTTCCTAACACCCTGAGGCTGAGCTGGGTACTGTGAGAGAGAGTTGCAACAGCAGCTCCAGAGAGATTACAACTGGTTAAAAGAGAAACACATTTTATACAGTCAAAGAGAAGTTGTCTCCCAGAGAGTAAAGATAAGTAGGAAATATTCAGTGACACCCACAAAGGGCTACTGACAATCTGTGGGAAATGTCTCTTACCTTTTTTATGTGCTTTCTAGAACTGAAATCTGAAAAAGATCTTAAAAGAAACATTCTTGTGCCCAGGGGACCGAGGGTGTCTGAGTGCTTGGCTGATCTTAACCCAATGCATGCATTTTATAGTTTCTTAATTTGTATTGATCTAAATATAATTCTAAGAATTTACTTAATGTTTAACTACTGTAAGTAATAAATTGGATTAGATCTTCTCTTTATGCAGTTGCTGTCACAATTGGTTTAAGGGTTGTTTTTTTAATAAACAAATCTGCCATCAACCATGCACTTAATTATGAACTGCATGAAAAGAAGTAAAATTCAGATTGGGATTATTGGAGGGATATCAAAGCACAGAGTACCGAGAAAAATATTATATTTAAATATTTTTAATGTTTCATTCCTGATAGTTGTCACTCCCATCAGATATGGATATAACAGAAGTTTATGAGGTTGAGAAGGCAAGATTTTGCTTCAATTTCAGGGTGAAGACTAACAATCAAGTTTAGTTTTCAGCTTAGTGTGTGTAGTTTTAGCTGTAGTCTTTTATTATTATGTCACAGGAAATGTTAATGATCAAGTTGAATTCACCTTCTGAAATGGATTTGAAGTCTTTTTTTTCCAGGCTTAAATAATTTTGTTACTAGGACATCTGGTGCAGAACACCTAATGATGCAAACCTTAAGAATGCATTTAATACTTTTTTAACCTTTAGGCTGAGCCATGGATTGTACTTTATGACTTTTTAAAATGTCATTCAGTAGAGGTCAAAATCCACAGGAGACTTTAAAATATACTGGGGGAAAGACAAAACACCTATTTTTCAGATTACAGTATCAATTTCAGAGTAAATATAAATGCTTCTACAATGATGGAATAATATAGAGTGTTTTGGGTTGTAAAGGGCTTTAAAGACCATCTAGTTCTAAATTCCCTGCCATGGGCAGGGACACCCTGCACTAGCCCAGGTTTCCCAAAGCCCCATCCAGCCTGGCCTTGAATACTGCCAGGGAGGGGACAGCCTGTTCCAGGACCTCATCAGCAACACAGTGTAGATTTTATTTTTTTTTTATATCTAATCTACATCTACCCTCTTCTAGTTTAAAATCATTACCTTTTGTAACTATATGCCCTTGTAAACAGTCCCTCTCCAGCTTTATTTTAGGCTCCCTTTTAAGGTACTGGAAGACTGCTATAAGGTCTGCCCAAAGTCTTCTCTTCCCCAGGCTGAACAAGTTCAACTCTTTAAACCTGTCTTCATAGGAGAGGTGCTCCAGACCTCTGAGTATCTTTGTGGCTCCTCTGGACACGCTCCAACAGGTCCATGTCTTTCTTGTACTGGGGGTCCCAGAGCTGGATGCAGTACTCCAGGTGAGGTCTCACAAGAGCAGAGTACAGTATCAATCATAACTGTCAGAATGCAAGTTGTAACAACAGTCCATGATCATATGAAACACTACTTATTCAAGTAAAGGGAAGGAGTCTGATGTGTGGCTGAGGAAGGCCATTTCATTGAATTGCAAGGTTCAGAATAGACCACCATTGCTTTTGAAACTCCTCAGAGAGAAGCCTAGGTGCAGCTATGTCTGTAGACTTGGTCAAAGGTTTATGTCTAAAGGATTACATACAAAAACACATATCAGAGCCAATGTTTGCCAATCAGAGCCCCTGATGGACTTTCACTGAGGCAGGTTTGCAAAGTAGAAAGTAATAGAGTTTATTAAAGCATTTTATTAAAGCGACAGATAGATATAATTTGTGATCGTTTGTGATAACTGCACTTACTGAAATGGTGCTAATATATGACTAGAACAATAATTAAAATGCTAGCAAAATACTATTGCATGTATTCCCACCAAAAATGGTGAAATTGCAGTGGCTTACCAGAAAAATGTCCCTGTTCTGGGTAGAGGAGAAGTATCACAGCCCATCAACTGCCTCTTTGGGGTCTTCAATTTTTTTTTCTCACCCACCGAGGGTAGATATCTCAATAGCCTTCATACCCTAATGTCAGATATTCCCTCTCAGAGGTGACATTTAACATGATTTGGGTGGAGAGTCAAGTACTACAGTCAGATATCTATGACATGTACTTTATTTTTCTCATTAGCATATTCAGGAGGGTCTACTTTAATATACATTTTGCTGTTAATGAAGAAAAAGGTCTCACTCTGGACTCTATGGATTTCAAAATTCTGTGTAGAAACTAAAAATCTGTTTATTCTGCAGTCTCCAGTCAAAACAGGGCCATACTACTGCTGTAAGATTCTAAGACTCCCTCCTTTGGCTGCTTCTCACACCAACATTGCAGATGCCTGTCCACAATAAGGGGACACTGATGCTTTTAACTTCTTAGGTGCAATTGTCACAAACTTAGAAAATGCTTTTCATGTCTCAGATTGGATTGTTTGGAAAAAGAGACAGATCTGTATCTTTCACTATTATTAATTTACTCATCTTAATTCAATATTTGTTTCCATTGTAAGGAAAGGTAGTTCCACTGGATTTGTGAGGCTATACAATACCAAGCATCTTCCAGAGAAAGTCAAAGGGTTAATGACCATATCCTCACTTCCCTGATGGTCTGATGACATTCAGGTCTGATGACATCTGCTCTATTTCCAGCTGAAGTTTTCTTTTAGACTTTTTATTATTAGAATTTCTATAATTAGGATTTATTTCTTAATTCTTTAGTATCTGCTATAGTTTTGCATTGGAAAAAGCAATCAGTGATGACATTTACATGTCCTCATTCATCATTTAATTCCCAAAGAATCATTCTTTTCTGGAGAAATCACAATCTAGGGTTTCATGTGGTGGAAATAAGCACTGCACAGACCTTTTGGATTTCTGTTCATTCACTAACACTGTCTATTCTCAAGATGGAAAAGAAATTTGACCACTGGAAGATTGCTACATTTTATCCTAAAATATAGGATCCCTTTGTAGAACTTTGAGACAATCATATAAATACCCATATGCTATGGTGTCATCCTTTTGATGCCAACACAGACATTTCAGGATCCATCCAGCTCATGTAGTTATGCTGTATAGTTTCCAAACTTCAGCCCTGTCCACTGAAAACTAGACTTCATCTGCATGTGGTTTCTTCAATAATGCATAGTTTGTTAAACCAATTTACTTGATCCACCATGGCAGAAAGGTAGAAATGCTTAGGACAAACTACTGTTTGGACCCTCAAGTTAAAGAGGACTCCATCAGAAAATTTGTGAGTTGTTTTCAGAGAAATTTCTACTGACTGCACCAAAAGTGATATTTTTTAACTGAAATTTAACTGGGCTGTACTATCTGTAACGACTGTAAGACTCTTATGCAACAGCAAAAGCTATGGCCTCTGATATGCAGAAACCTTGCCTATTGGCTGCACTGTCACAAAAAAAGGAAAAATGCAGCATCCAGTTATTTTTCCTTAACGTACACAAGTAGCTTGCTTCTTTAACACAAAAGATACTGACTTTTAGAGAAAACAAAGTATGAAGTGTAATAGTACTGAAACAAATACACTGGTTCTACCTGTCACTCAAATTTTTTCAAAGAATATATTTTACTTTTTTTTTTTCACTTTTTTTTTTTGGTGGTTGTAGGAAGCTCAAATGTGATCAAATGCCAATGAAAATCTTGATCACTTTGCAAATGTAGGTTGGTTGTATTACACTTCCTTATGTTGATGACTTCAAGACATGAAATCTATAGTTGTTTATCTCTTTATATCCTCCTCTGGTTCTCACTATAGCTTGCTTATGCCAATAAAATTAAAGCTTTGAGCACTATAAGAAAGTCTCCAGCTTTTAAATAAATTTGCTGTTGTCATGAAAAATTGAGATTGATTTTCACATAATAGAAAATTATGGATTGATTCAGTAAACATCAATACCAATCTGAGTTGACAAAGTCAAACTTCAAGATTAAAAACAGTGGTTTTAATGAGCAATTAACACTGTGTATCTATCTCCTATCAAGACTTCTTAGAGAGGAATGTATGAGGTTTCTTTCAAATCTATGAGAAAAAAAAAAGTTAATAGAAAGCAGTAGCCATTCTGAAAACTGCCAATATTTCAATTCATTCCCATTCAAAAGATTCAAAATAAAATCTTTTATTTGGACTGGAATCAATATCTATGCGCCATTCTTTTGTTGTTCTCATATCATAAAAGCTGTCAAAATTGACAAAATTTTTAAAGAAAAAATATTTATGGATATGTGAAGTATATAACTTTAGTTCCCTTCATAGTAGTCAAAAATCAATTATGCAAAAAACAGAACAACTGTAAATTTTCATATTGTAGTTGAAACTAGGATCGCACTAGAAATAACCTATTCTTAATCATAAGCTTTACAAATTAAGCTTCTGATATTTCATTTGTCTTTACACTTGTCACCTGGTCTGTTTTCACTTTTTTAATATTATCAGTAATCATTTTCAAGAGTCCATCCTCTAAATCTCTTGAAGTGGCCAATGATGGAGCCAATAGAAATAATCCAACTATGGTGAAAGTTGATTTACATATATGATATTCAAACCCAAACAATGGTATTTCCTTCTACAGAGTATCTGGCTGCTTTTGAAAAAACACGAGCCTTAGCCAATTCTAGCTTCATGTATAGATGTTTTCAGTGTGGCAAATTCTTTTTCAAAAATTTTCCTTCTTATATAATCAGAGAGATTATATTTTATGTGTTCAGAATTCCTTGAGGTGGATGGATGGAAGTAAAACAATAAGCTTGCAGAAAACAGGAAACATATTGGAAAACCCTTGAAGACTTAATTACTTTCTCTAAAATGCAAAAGTTTTAATTACCCACAGCTCAGAAAAGTAACATAATAAAGAACCATGTACTACTGAACTCATGAAGGCAGATTGTTAAATTAACACAGTGTTATTAAGAACATATTTACTTTCTCATGATGAGTCAGGACAAAACCCAAAACAAACCAGCCAAACAAACATACAAAACCCACCAAAACAAAAAAGCTAGACGTTTGCTTCAGCTCATACAGGAAATATAACTGCTGAAGTCATGGCGATTTTGTTCCCCCTGTTTCTGTAAAGCCCTGATAGTTCATTAAGTAAGTGTATTATAACATAATTACAAAGAGCATTATTTCATATTTTTATAAAGCAGAATTGAAAACTCATGAGGAGGAAAATTATGAGCCATGTGTGCGGTTTGGTAAGTAAGGGGGTGGTTGCTTTCCTGAGAATAAAAAAGCATTTGAATTCTTTCTTTACTATCTTGAACTAAATGAATAAACCCAAGGAGTTTCCTTTTTCCTTTGTAGGGAGTTCACAAACCTTAGCAGATTATACACATTTATTTCATGTGACAAGCAGATTCTTACCAGTGCTGTGTAAAACTACTAGTGATACTCCAAAGAAAGTTCACTAACCAAAGTATTAGTATGGTGTATTGGTCCCAGCAAGCAACAAAACTCTCACCCAGCTACCCAGTCATGCCCACCACACCGACCAGCGGGATGTCAGAGAAAATAGAACCATAGAATATATTGAGTTGGAAAGGACCCATAAGGATTATCAAGGCCAATTCCTGGCTCCATAAAAGGCCAGCCAAGTAAGAGTTATGTGACTGAGCACATCATCCAAATACTTCTTGAACTCAGTCAAGCTCAGTGCTGTAACCTCTTCCCTGGGTATCCTGTTTCAGTGCCTCAGCACCCTGTCAGTAAAGAACCTCTTCCTAATATCCAACCTAAACATCCCCTGTCACAGCTTTGTACAGTTTCCTCGGGTTCTATCATTGTTCACCAAAGAGAGGAGATTGACACCTACTCCTTTGGTCCCAGTCATCAGGAAGCCACAGACTGTGATGAGGTCTCCCCTCAGCCTCCTTTTCTCCAGGTTGAACAAACCAAAGGACTTCAGCCTCTCCTTGTACAACCATCCTTGTTGGCTTCCTCTGGACATTCTCCAATAGTTTCGTAGAAATAGACTAGATTAGACCAGAATAGAATAGAATAGAATAGAGTAGTTCCAGTTAGAAGAGATCTATGATGATCATCTAAACTAATTCCCTGATCACTCAGGGCTGAAATAACTTGCATGTTATTAAAGACACTGTCCAAATGCCTCTTAATCGCTGACAGGTTTGACCACCTCTCTAGGAAACCTGTTTCAGTCTTTGACTACACTACCAGTGAAGAAGTGTTTCCTAATTTCCATCTAAACCTTACCTGTTGCTGCTTTGAACCATTCCCAGGCATCCTGTCATTCAATCCCAGGGAGAAAATCTCAGCACCTCCTTCTTCACTTCCCCAGTTCTCAGGAAACTGCAGAGAGCAATGAGGTGACACTTCAGCCTCCTTTTCCCTAAACTAGACAAACTCAGAGTCCTTAGTCGCTCCTCATAAAATATACCTTTCAGCCCTTTCACCAATTTCGTTGCCCTCCTCCAAATGTCTTCAAGTACCTTAACACCTACACCAAATACAAATTGTTTCAATCAATGCAAATTTAGCTTTACTTTTTTTTTTTCTAAAAAATCTCAAGAGTTTCTTAGAAACGTGTATCTTTATCTTCCTTTTCTTTTATGGATTCTTTTTGTTATCTGTCCTTTTCCTTCTGCACAAACAGTGATTTATCTGTGAGAGCTTAGTGCTTTTGTTTTATACGAGCTTCTTTTTAACTCTAATGCCAGTGTCTGTAGACACTGATGTCTAGTTCATCCTGCATATTAAAAATGGAGTCTAAAGAACATCTATAGATGGTCTTTCCAAATTCTTTGGAGATAGTATAACAGTTAAGGAGAGAAAAGGAATTTTTAAATTTTGAATGTTTAAATTACAAAAAACCATATCAACAGAGAGTGGAGGCAAAAAAAAACCAAAAAAGAGAGAATTGTTCTGGAACAAAAGTATTAGAAATTTAGGCAAAAAAGAGATAAAAGTAATGTAGACATGCAAGTAAAAGACATTGAATTACAAATACTTCATTACTGATATATAGACAGATAGACAGAATGCATATTTCAATTCATTGAATTTTGTCACTTACATCTGCTTTAGGATAATTTTTCGTTTATCTGACTTTCTTCAACACAACTAGTATTTATTGAATTTCAGTGAAGAATCTCACTGAACTTTGTTATTTTTTCCAGTGTGTTACCTAATATCATGAAGTAATTTGACAATAACACATTAAAAAATAGCACAAGTGTACATACAGGGTGGGTCGGAACAGCAAAAAAGAAGGGGAAAACATAACTAAATTCGTAGTTTAACAGAAGTCTTGTTTTATTTTGATGAGCATCCAGAATGTGTGAATTTCTCCTCCTCCCTAATAGCATAGTTACTGGACAAATTGTAAATTAAGTTTATTCCACAATGATCATGCTGTCAGGGTATTGTTCTCAGGGCAATGAACCCTTTTAAAGACATTTGCTATTTTCAAAATCTGAGTAAACTTACAATGATAGGCTGTCAGCCATGTTTCACTCTTTTTCATACCCAATGTTGAGAGGCTGTCTAAATACATAGAAGAGGTATGCACAACATGCTACCTTACCATTTATTAATGAAAATGGTTTACAATTATGGTCATAAAAAACTCCAGTCTTGTATATATCCACCATGTCATGCCAATATATTTCTTATATAACATTTTATCTATACAGATGAACTAGAACTTTATTTATCACTTTAAAACAGTAAGACATAGGCTTTCTAAAAGATACAATTTCTTTTTAAAATAAATGGAATTACAATACCTTAAATATCACATAATGGGACATGGTTTCACAAGTAATACAGGTTGTAGGGTGACGATTGGATTAGCTGATCTTGGGGGTCTTTTCAAACTGTAATGATTCTGATACTATGTTAATTAGTGCACCTGTTAAGCTACCATAGAACTGTGAGAATCTAGTATTTCAACTTAGCTACAGGGATTCTTTAACATAGTTCCATATTTTTAAGTAGAACACAGTAGAGTGCTATGTTTGTTCTATCACTCTTTCTTATTAAAAAAAAAAAAAGTCACTGTGATCTGTTCTGAAACTTAGCTTGAGTTCCCAGTTCTAAAAGATACCATTTCACTCTGTATCAAACTGGGAGACAGTTATACTTCTTATATATAATCAAAAATGTTTAATTTGGTTAGACAAAGTGTCTGCTGACATATACAACTCTGTGCTGTTTCCTTACTGTCTGGTTTGAACCAAGATTTAAAAAACCCTGTCCCTTATCAGCACCAACACAGCAAATAACAAAAAACAGTGGAACAGGAAACTTAACTATTCCATTGCACTGGAAAATTGCAAGTAAGTTCTTAAGAATAAATAATCCATAGGAAAAATGTCAACGCCAGCACCGAAGAGTATTTGGAATGAAGTTCCTCCTACAAATATTTCAATAGATTCTGAGAATGAAGCCAGTGGAGGAGAATATGCACTAGCAAACATACTAAAAAAACCCCTAAGCAACACGACCCTTCCCAGTACAAAGAAAACTTAAGTATTGTCTTCATATATCAACACTGAGGGTATTCCATAGTACAATGGCCATGTAACTTGTTCTGAAGCTATACATGTACTATACACAACACACAATGATGGAATTTATTTTCCAAAATATTTTCTCAAGTATATTGCATTAAAGTTACTCTTGTAATTAACTAATAAATAGTAGTTTAATCACCTTCGGAATAATACAAAATGCAACCTACAGTTATAGGATCATAAAATCATAGAATTATTTAGGTTGGTAGACAAACTTAAGATCATCAAGCACCATAAAATCATCAAGACCATTAAGATCATCATGTTCTCTAGGTTAGAACACCCTAAGGTAACCATCAAAGCACCCTCTATTTAGAAGAAAAGAAGGCTCATTGTTGTAGGGTTGTCCCTTCTGAAGGAAACAGAAAGGCCAGTCTGTAGACCGGACCCAATACACAGGGAAGGCTGCCGCCTACCTGGAGCCTCTGTTAGGAATGTAACTGGAAAACTTCCAACTCTGGTCAAACCCACAGATTATTATCCTATTTTTTAAGTAGGCAGCAATGAAACCTACACAAGAAAGCTGAGGGGAGTTAACAAGGATTTCAGGTCCTTGGAACAAATGCTGAAGGGATTGTGGGCACAGGTAGTGTTCTTTGTCATTTCAACCATAGGGAATGATGAGGGAAGAAATAAATAGAACCAGGAATTAAATATCTGGCTTTGAACCTGGTGTGAAGAGCAAAATTTTGGCTTCTTTGTCCATGGGTTATCTGGCACATCACCAGGCTTGCTATCAAAAGATGGTGTGCACTTGTCCTCAAGGGGCAAAAGTCTAAGAATCTAGTGGGACTCACTAATAGAGCTTTAAGCTAGATGCAGAGGGGGAGAGGGACAAAACCAGACTTGTTGGGAAAGAGCCTGGGAATTGCACTCCAGTATTTTAGGGATGGTGTGCTGGCAATTACTCTCGGTCTGCCACCTTAGAGGTAGTGGGGTATAGTATTTCAAGTGGTAGCAAAGATGCAAAGTCAACTGTTGAGTTAGAAAATTTAGCAAGGAGTGACTTAGTAAGTAAGACTATTCCCTTTAGGTGTATAGTGGAGTCAATAGCCCAGCTGAAGTACATCTACGCCAATGCATGCAGCTTGTGTGACAAAGAAGACAACTAGAGGTTATTGTAAGACAAGGAGACTATGACATAATTGCCATCACAGAAACATGGTGGGATGACTCACATAACTTGAGTGTTACTATGGCCAGCTACCAACTCTTCAGGCAGGACAGGTGAGGAAGGAGAGGAGGTGGGGTAGCCATCTATATTAGGGAATATTTTTATAGCCTTGAGCTTGAAGACAGAGATGACAGGGTTGAATGTCTACAGGTTTAAATCAGAGGAGCAAGAAATAAGGCAGATATTGTGGTGGGAGTCTGCTATAGACCACCCAGTCAGGAGAAAGAGGCTGATGAGTTATTTTATAAACAATCAAGAAGCTTCATGTTTGATAGCCCATAGTCTTGAAGGAGATTTCAACTTAACGGATATCTACTGAAAGTATAATACAGAAGAGATGAAACAGTCTAGGAGGTTTCTGGAGTGTGTGGAAGACAACTTCCTGACACAACTGGTAAGTGAACTGATTAGGGAAAGCATGCCACTGGACCTGTTGGTTTTGAGCAGAGAAGTCCTAGTTGGAGATCCGATGGTTGGAGGATGCCTGGGGCTTGGTGATCATGAGATGATAGAATTCAGTGGAGTCTGCTTCTCTGGAGATATTCAAGACCCATCTGAATGCCTACCTGTGTGACCTGTCCTAGGCAACCTGCTTTGGCAGGGGGTTGGACTTGATGATCTCTGGAGGTCCCTTCCAAAGCCTAAATTCTGTGAAATTCTGTGCAATTCTCAGTTCTAGGAGAAGTGAGGAGGGAAGCAAGTAGAACAGCCACCTTGGTCTTACATAGGGCAGACTTTGAATTATTCAGAACACTGGACGATAAAGTTCCATGGGATATATTCCTTAAGGGCAAAGGTGCCCAGGAGAGATGGATACTCTTCAAGAAAGAAATTCTGGTGGCACAAGAACAGGCTGTCCCCATGTGCCAGAAAAGGAGCTGGAGAGGGAGTAAACCATATTGGCTGAGCAGTGAGATCTGAGTGGGCATATAAAAAAAAAAAAAAGGAAAGTCTATGAGCTTTGGAAGAAGGGGCAGGCAACTCAGGAGGACTACAAGGATGAAGTAAGATCATGTAGAAAGAAAATCAGAAGGGTTGAAGCCCAACTAGAACTCAGATTGGCCAATTCTGTGAAAGATAATAAAAAATCAATAAAAAAACCTTGAGTACTGTGTTCACTTTTGGGTCCCTCACTCCAAAAAAGATATTGAGATCTTGGAGTGTGTCCAGAGAAGGGCAACCAGGCTGGTGAAGGGGCTGGAGAGCAAGCCTTAGGGGTAGTGGCTGAGGGAACTTGTTTGTTTAGCCTGGAGAAGAGGAGGCTGAGGGGAGACCTTATCACCGCCTACAATTACCTGAAAGGAGGTTGTAGAGAGATGGGTGTTGATCTCTTCACCCAAGCAACAGGTGATAGGACAAGGGGGAATGGCCTCAAGCTGGGCCAGGGCAGGTTCAGATTGGGCATTAGGAAAACATTCTTCTCAGGAAGTATTGTCAGATATTGGAACAGTCTGCCCAGGGAGGTGGTTGAGTCACCATACCTGGATCTGTTTAAAATATAAGTAGATGATGTGCTCAGGGATATGGTTTAGTAGAGGACAGATGATCTCAAAGGTCTTTTCCAACCTAGTTGTTCCCTGATTCTGTGAAATTCAACCATTTACCTAAGACTGTAAAATCCAGTACTAAACTATGTCTCTAAGCACCTTTACTTTTAAATACCTCCAGGAATGGTGACTCAACCACTTCCCTGGGCAGCATCTTCCAATACTTGATAAGCCAGCTGTTGTCCAACACCCTCAGTCCCTCTCTGAAATTTAGCCTTGTTGAACTTTACATTATTGGCCTTGGCAGATCAAACCAGTCTGTACAGATTCCTCTGTAAAGCAGACCCTCAATCAGACCAATACTTCTGTCCAGCTCTGTGTCACCTGGAAATTTACTGAGGGTGCTTTCAATCTGCCTGTGCAGATCACTGATAAAGATGTTAAAGTGAACTGGCATCAGTACTAAAGCCCTGAGGAGCAGCACTTGTAACTGACTGCCAACTGGATTATTCACCTCAGCCATCCAACCATTTGTTTTACCCAGAAAAGACTACACCAAATCAAGCCATGAGCAGCCAGTTTCTCCTGGAGAATACTGTGGGAAATTCTTTACTAAAGTCCAGGTAAACAATATGCACAGCCTTTATTCTATCCACTAAGCAGGTCATCTTATAGAAAGTGATCAGATCAGTCAAGCAGTACTCACACTGACTGGGCCTGATCCCCTGGTTATCCTGTACATGCTGCATGATCACACTCAAGATAATCTCCTTCATAACCTTCCCCAGCACCAAGAAAAGACTGACAGGCCTGTAGTTTCCTGAATCCTCCTTCTGGCTTTTCTTGTAGATGGGTGTTACCCAGTCAACTGGAACCTCCTCAGATAGCCAGGACTGCTGATAAATGATGAAAAGTGGCTTGGTGAGCACATCTGCCAGTTCCCTTTGTAGACTTGGGTGGATCCCATCAGGCTTAAAGACTCATGTGTATCTAGGTGGTGAAGTGAGATGCTAAGCACTTCCTCTTGGATCACAAGGGTTTAATTCTGCTCCCTTTCCTAGTCTTTCAGGTCAGGAGGCTGGATACCCTGAGACAAATTTGTGTTCCCATTAAAGACTGAGGCAAAGGCAATAAATATCTCAGTCTGTTCCTCATCCGCTGTCACTGTGTGTCCCCAATGCATGTAATAAAGGATGGAGGTTCTTCTTAGCTCTTGTCCTTAGGGAGTCATTTACTTTCCACTTTCAAGACGACAGAAATATAATGTTAAATATTACTGATTTTTTTTTGAAGGACCTGAAATGTTGCTTCTATAGCCATGCAAATGGACAAAGGAACAGCTTTTGGAAAGTGTGAATATCACTGTAGTATTCATCATAAGGGAGAAGAATGTTCGGTGCGGAAAAACAATGACCAAGGCTTGTAATAACAATTACAAACAGCTGAAAACTGGAGACAGACTTTTCTAAGAATAAGCTATTCTTTCATTAACACATCTTCTTTGACTCTAACACCTCAAACTATGCAAAACAACCAGTTTCCAAAGCCCCAAATTCTCCTAGCGATGACATACAGCATTCTCTGGATCTGCCTTGCTGTCTGTATGCTGCTCAGAAAATTTTAGTGATTTTGTGTAAAACTATAGACTGTGATTTACCTGGATGAGTACCTGATATTTGATTCACTTGCAAGGAGTGTATGCTGCTGGACAGGAAAGTGATTAGATAGCACAGTTTTTCTTGACTTGATAAACCACTCTTTGATAGATTTAATCTGTGTACCTTCAGGTACTGTACACCTAGCCACAAACTCACCCACATGGTAAAAGGGAAAATGTGTTGGATTTCTGAAAAAAACATTTCAGTCCATTTCCAGATAATGACTGATCTTGTACTTGTTTATTGTACTTGTACATCAGACTTCTAGACATGAATGTGAAAGAATGATAGCATGCTTGAGTACTTATAGTAATTTCCGTTACCTGTATAGGACAAAACTGGTTAAACAACACACATATCTTGAGGAAATCTTCTTTCCCACACAGAATGCTGTGTGGCATTTTAAAAAAATCTGGTGGCTTGCTATGTCTTATATTTTTATTCACCTGTGTTCCCACTCTGCTGCACTCTCTAGGTATTTCCATTGCCTCTCTTCAGTGCTGACATGGAGAAACAGGACGA
This sequence comes from Hypotaenidia okinawae, assembly GCA_027925045.1. Lineage (NCBI taxonomy): Eukaryota > Metazoa > Chordata > Aves > Gruiformes > Rallidae > Hypotaenidia > Hypotaenidia okinawae. Next base: position 37,610,403 of record BSDF01000005.1, on the reverse strand, counting down.
TATGCTAAGAACTGGGAGTTGCAAGTATCTCAATAAAATGTGCAGTGGATCAGTCCCCTTCCTAGTCTTTTCGTTCAGGTCCCAAAGCAGAGCTAAAATTTGGCCACCTTTAACCAGATTACTAATATGCATGGTGATACACAAGGAAAAAAGGACAGTGGAACGCAGAAACACTTTTTTATATATTAGGATGTGTGACATCTATTTTGAAGGCCAATGCTAAGTAAAGAAATGTCATTAACTAGGCTATAACAGACCTTAGGTGTGTGCAGTCACAATTATTTCATAGTGTTGTTGCTATCTAGAAGATAACATTTTACTTTTACTGTGGAAGTAACAAATGTAATGTTTCCTTGGACTAAAAGACTGAACCCCTTCATCTCTCTTCCATGAGAAGGCGAAGTTTACTTTATCCCTTCTTAAATTCCTTCTGTAAGAGATTTGATTACAGAGCTAAACAAAGCTTTCCAATGGACATTTACAATCTCATTTTACAGTCAGCAGCCATGAAAGTTTGATTTTATTAAGCATTGTGTTACCATGACTGCTAGCTTTGAATTCACCTGTTCATAGAGAATATAAGAATTCTATGTTAAATACAGCCCCCTGGTATATGCTTAGATAGTCATCTACTCCCCTGAAGACTTAAAGGTCTTATTTCATTATCAATAGGTAGTAAATTCCACAGTTTGGCACCTTGAGTAGTTAAAAATATCTCTTGCTAAATAAGAATAACACCCCTACATGCCAGGGGCCCCTTTTGCACATCATAGAGGTTTTCTGTGCAGGGTCAGGTGTATGGGAAGGGGGAACTGCAGCTGTTCCTGATCCATGCTTTGAAATCCAAACTTTGACCAGTGGCCTCAGAAGTCATTGGTCAAAGTCGTAAGACAGCTTGTTCAACCACCATGACAGAAAAAATGACCTTGAAGTCAAAAATCACCATCTAAAGTCATCTAACCCTCTCATGAATTGATTGCTAGTCAAGTTACTGTCAGAAATACTGTCATCGTTTTTGTCCTCTAAGTCAATGAAACTTGCCACAACTCTCTCATTAATTTATGCATAAGCTCTAGTTCTTTTCAATAAAAATGATAATCTTCATAAGGCCGTTTTGGAGAAAAAGAACAAAATTCTGAACTGTGATTGTGTGCATTAGGAATACATTTATCTGACATGGCAATGTGTAAATGAAACAAAACATATCTTCATATGTAAAAACATAGGGTTACTCATGCTGTAGCAGGTTTTAAAAACATTTGTTCAGTTTTAAAATAAATCTTATGGATATATTTATTCCATTGTTTTAAAATAATATTTTAATGTTTCATCCAATTTTGGGGGAATTAGAGTTATCCAAGGTTTCTGTTTTATGCATTATTAAAAAAATAAATTAATTAAATGGAGGACTTACCAAGCTTCAAATAAAAAAGAAATCTTTTCCATGCATATATTTTTTTCACTGATTTATCAGTGACTAATTCTCATGTAGGTCCAAGTGAAAAATACAGATGGACTATTTTCCAGGAGGAAAGTGTGTTTATTAGAAGAGAAAAGGATATGCTCAAAAATCAAGTGACTTTTAATATAGAACAGTATGTTTCAGTAATTATCAAAATATATTTAGAACCATATATAATTGTTCTTTTTTCTCTCTGGTTCTCATTTATTACAATAACACTTCCTAGTATTGCTCAAAGTAAGATACTCTTGATCCCTGTAATATTATACAAAAGCAACAAATAAAATTACACTGCATTTGTATAAACTGAGTTTTTTCTTCTCGTTTTATTTGTTATTATACATCGTAGCTTTCAGACAGGATGAAAATTCTTTAACTATAGAAATTAATAAAGTTTAGAGTATTTCTAAAAAAATACTGCTCATAGTTAAATAAAAAATTATTGGCATCCGCAAAATGGTCAGGAGTAGTTGTGGAAGTACAGAATGCTCTTAGAATGGTTTCTCTTCATAAATGCACATTAAAAAAGTGATTAATCTCCTTCAGATGATACATGGATGTTCTCGAATATTTTAAGTATTGCATTGTTACTATGGATTCTCCTTTGCAAGTAGTTCTAGGTTAACTTTCAGAAAATCTGGCAGTAAAATATGTTAAAAAAAAAAAAAATTGTCACCGTGGATAAAAAAATATACCAGAATTATTTATGATACATCTATCATAAAAGAGTAGTTCAGTAATACTATGTGGCTATTTTTCTCCTCCCTTACCCTTTTTAAAAAAAATTAGTGATTATGGTAGCTGCTGTAAAAACAGTTAGCATCATCTATTTCAATGTTTCTTTCATTTTCTTTCCTAGTAGAAGACAAAATTCTTAGTACAACCCATTCTCTGAGAACTATGGTATGACTCTAACAAAGATAGAAAAATAATGGTTTCACTAATCAAATTAACTCAGTTCTCATTTTATCCCTGCAGTTCCTATATATGTCTTCAGAGCACCAACTATAGAATTTTTATGGCTTTTTTGGTTTAGCTTTTTTTAGGAACTTATTCTTTTTTTTTCTCTCCTTCAACAATGTATAGCTATAATAATCAAGGTTATACTTTCAAGGAAATTTGGAGTGCTTTCTGTCTGAAATGAATTAATTTTTAAAGAGAACAAGGGAAAAAAAGACTGAAAAAAATTTGGTTTGATGGAGGAATTAATGCAACTGAATATTTCACAGAAACTTCTTAGAACTTATATTCTCTGTTGAATATTTTGATTTTCCTGTATTGATAATCCTCAATGGATCCCCTGAAACAAGACTTTTTCTTTTGCTTTTATGTTTATAGCCACATTCTCACTTGTTCACACAAAAATGAATGTGGAAGCCTGGAAATAAGCAACACATTTTTAAACAACAGCAGAGAGAACAGAGAAGACATGTTTGTGTCAACAGAAAGCTGACACAGAGTTGTCGGCATTTTTAGCTACACATCAAATAATATGTAACTAAAATGAAGTAATCTACTAGGCTTTTTATCATAATTCAAAATCCTTGGAGTTTCAATTGCCAGTAAAAATGAGAGACACAGGAAATAATTCTGTATCTCTCAGCATCATTTAGTCAATCATAGTTCTTCTGGTTCATATTGTCTTTCAGCTGTGGCAGTACTCCTGGCAACAAAATGACCTATATGACAAGGCGCATCCCATGCCTATGAACATATGGTCTAACATCTTGAACTCCTTTAAGAAAACAATTGTGGTTTTCTCATGTTAGTTATGTTCTCTGCTACAAATGCGGCAAATTTGTCTTGAGAAGGGTTCAATGCTCTGAAAGATTTGTCCAATACAACGACAAAATTGTCAATATTGTCCTGATTAATTCATAGGATACTTTAGAAAAAAACAAAACACAAAAATCCTGATATAATTAATTTGGAACATAAGACTAGATACAAAATTACCACGTGGAAGTGTTTGTCAGTATGATTGCTAACACCTGCCATTAGTGAAAACCACATTTCATTTTTGTGTACCTATCCCCTGGAGTGGAATAAAAAGTGTAAAGCTAGGACTACTTTCATTTTCATCCTAAACAAATAAAATTTATGTACCATGAGGAATTTTCAGGCAAGACAAACATTTTTAAAATATGTTTTCACCAATTTCGTGCTACTGCAGAAGAAAAGCTCATTCAAATTCAGATTTCTTCTCCCATCAGAAATGTGCAACAATTGTATTCATCAGAAGGGCTGCTTGCATCTCTTCTTCATTCATTATTACTATCTATGTATTTTTACATCCTGTAACCAATTCCTTAATTAAAAATCTTTGTGTTTTATTAAAGCGTATATATACAGATTTATATATCATTCATATTGCAGTGCTCTAAGTGAGAAAGAGGTCTCTTCCCTTACAAAGGATATGATAATCCCTACAACTAGCTTGACTCATGTTAATTTCTAGAACCACATTTGAATTTGAAAAGTTATGTCAACAACATCTTCTTAAATGATAACTAAATATAATACTAGCAACAAAAAAATACTATTAAACTAAAGAACTCTTTTACTTTTCTTGATGGAGTGACATCCACATATACTGTTACAGAAGCTGAGGTCTCCAGTTTTCTGCCTAGTATAAGAATTCTAATTGACCACAACTTCCATATTGCTTAAGTGATCAGGAAATTGTCTTTGCCAAGGTTTTTTTTTAAAAACTGCTCCCTTTATTTTTCAAAGAAGTGCTGTCAATACATCTTTTTAAGAGGAAAGATACTTTTCAATTTCTTTATCACCGTATAGATTTATATCAGTGCTTGATATAAATCCAGACATGGAAGACCGGTCTGGTTTCTTTGGGTTTACACACTTCTTTCTTTTAAAGAATCCCCACCCTACAATCAAACAGAAGAAAACCCAGCCCCACAACTAAAGACTTGCAGAAGCCATGTGCCTTCTTCCCACATAATAGAGATTTGAATGAGTATCTCATGCCATAAATCTTGAAAAAATGTAAATACATCTTTGTATTCAGAATTCCATTTTTTAGTGGCAGACACATTGGGTGTGGTGGTTTTGGCCCTGGCCAGAGGCCAAATGCCTACCAAGCTGCTTGTTCACTCCCACCTTCAGCTGAAAAGGGGAGAAAATATGTTTTTGGAGGCTTAGGACCTGAGATAAGGACAGAGGGATCACTCTCCAATTAGTGCAATGGGCAAAACAGACTCGGCATGGAATAAAGGAAAGAAAAGGGTTTTATTCCAACTACGACTAATACACCCAGTGAACCAGAATGAGATAAGAGTAAGAAGTGGCCAGGTCTTAAAGCGCCTTCCCCTCACCCCTCCCCTTCTTAGCAAACTCAAACTTCATCACGATTTTACTCCCTTCTTCCCTCCCCAACATGGCTCGGGGAGAGGCAGGGAATGGAAAGTGACGTTCCAGCAGTACCAGTTGCTTTCCTTCCCCAGATCTTAACACTTCTACTTCCCCCCACCCCTCGCCTCTTTGCACCCTTAGCTTTAATCATCATTTCGCTCTCTTCTTCCTCCCATCACAGCACCAGGAGGGGCAGGGAATGGGGAGTGTGGGGTGTTCAGTCTGTTTCTGCCCTAGCTGTCTTCTGTCTCACCTGGGGGGGGAGGGCATTACACACACACACACACACACACACACACATTCCTCTTACAGCACCGTGGGGTCCCACCCACGTGAGAGTCGTATCCACAAACTTCTGCAACATGAGTCCTCTCCATCGGGGAGTCATCTCCTCACCACAGGCCTCTCAGCAGGACTTCCCTCCATAGGGTTCCGACATTTGGGCCCAGGCTCCCCCGGCCTGGCTCCCCGCAAAAGTCACAAGTCCCCTGGCAAACCTGCTGAGGCATGGATCAATCTCTTCACAGGGCGTAGATGTCTTTGCTCCCTGTCCTCATCCATGGGCTGCAAGGGGACAACCTGCTTCACCACGGTCTTCTCCACGAGCTGCAGGGGAGACAAACTTTCCACATTCCCTTCCCCCCACCTCCTCCTGGGCCTGGCCTTGGCTATCGGTACAGCTGGTCACATCTTCCCACTCTGCGTTCCGGTGGCAAAGTGTGCCAGCCAGGAGGTTTTTTTCTCAAATATGTGATTCACAGAGGCGCTATGAATCCATCTGGGATTGGTCAAAAGTAACTTTGGCCTTGAATTAGCTCTTGTTTACTGTTGGGAACTCACAACAAACTGCAACTGCTGCTTTGCAAAAGCCATCTCAGTAGCACAGCTACAGCAAACTGCACCATTGGGTTAGTGGTTGAGTGTGTTACATTGGAGGTGGGTGTATCTGTGAGGTTTACTGGTAGTTTTACACAGTTGTCTTTCACATTTTTATCTAAGTCTCACCATCTCTGGAATTTATTAACAATTTCTTAACTAGTATCAATACGTGAAATCATTATCATTACTAAATGATGACCTCAAAAGAAACTTCATAATTGTTCTGGATTACAAGAAAGTAGAACTTTGTTGCCTTTTACAAAATTTTCATTGACTATATTGCACTCACTCTCAAAGTATGTGGTACCATCCATTTCCACAGTTACAGCAACATTTTTTTGTTTTGTAAATAATGCATCAAGTAGAACTGTGTCCATTTATTTGGTTGAAAAATATTTCTTCCTTAGATGTATGTTCACTGTTAAGAAATGTAATAGAGAATAAAAATAATAGAAGTAGGCTCAGTAAACTCTCTGAATTTCCTGTGTAAAGAAACCTTCAACCTTCACTCCAATATTTTTTTCTGGAACTTCATTTGACAGAAATGAAGTACACTGCACAAAAATGATGACTGCTTCAGAAGCTGTTTACAGAGAAAATGTATCCCTGTGCACTGTGTCTAATTGCTGTACTGCTTTTTTTTTTAATTTTTTATTTTATTTTATTTTATTTTATTTTATTTTATTTTATTTTGGTACTCCAAACTTTTTTCCCAGTTGCTGATAGTTTTTTTATTGAGGGAACCTGGGCAGATATTCAGATAGCTAATGCTTAGATGGAAGAAAATTTAATTTCCTACTTTCCCCTAAGACTAGTTTAAACTGAAATTTTTATTTCACTGAATCATTTTTAGTAACTATGTTGAAATAGATAGACATTAATCCAAGGATTATAAGACAATTGAAGAATGTCTAATGGAAAATGACATAAGGTTGTTTTAAAATATAAAATCACTGAACTGGATGTGAATATCCAGCAGAAATATTAGTGTCCCTACCAAAACAAAGCACCCTTCCAAATAAGAGTAGAGAAACACTATCAGAAGTTCCAAACATTGTTACAAGTATCTGGTGCTTGAAAGGGTCAGGGTCACAGAAATGGGGTGAAATTTTGTAATTCAAAGGGAAGGAACATCCATTTCAGGGCTAGTAATGACTGTGCCTTGAATAGGCTGTTCAGTTTTGGGCCCCTCACTACAACAGCAAATGGCCCTAAGTTGCACTGGAAAAGGTTTAGTTTGCATATTAGGAAAAAAATTATTCACCAAAAGAGTTTTCAAGCACTAGAACAGGCTGCCCAGAGAAGTGGTTGAGTCACCATCCCTGGAGGTATTTGAAAGATGTGTGGGGCTTGGGGACATGGCTTAGGGGTAGACTTGGCAGTGCTAGATTAACAATAAGACTTGATGATCTTAAAGATCTCTCTAAACATTTCTGTGACGTTATGATTGGATGAGAATAAAAGAAGCAAAAGCATCTAAAAGAGCTAATGAGGGACTATTTTTACTAAAGACAGATAAATACTAATTCCAAGTTCAAAACACTAATAAGAATACACCTAAGAAATATAAAATAAATTGGGAAACAATTACATTTTAATAAGTTTAGTTTAGAGATTTATCATAAATAAAATAATCAGCATAATACATTCTTATAAAACAAACTCCGAGAAATTAAATTGCTGATGACTAGAAATACATCTGGGAAGTAATGACCTCACAAGGAGTGAAAGGGCAGCACACATTCAAGTACAAATGTGCTGTGCACACATTCAGAGACAAAACAAGTTTTTGAGCACCAGAAAGAAAGCATTCAATAGCACCCTTCAGATAGAATAATTAACAAAAGGAAAGAGTATACAACAGTTGCAGCTATCGAAAGCGATCAAACTCATTTATCCAGGAATTTGCCCACCAGTCCTATGTTCTTATTTTCAATTGATACAAAGTAAACAACAGAATTCCTGGATGTTCAACATTGGTTCAAGTAACCAACCAAAGACCTGGATGTGCAATTAACCTGTTTCAACACAGAGAATGACTTTTGACTTCCATAGTCCATCTCCCTATTCCATTGTCCTGGACTAGGGAAGAACACACAGAAGTGAAAAACTATGACCACATTTAAGTAAGCTAACCTGTACAGGGACAATTAGATGTTTCAGTGAGACAGGTTTCTCTAGATTTGGGGAGGCTTCTTCTTACTTTTTATTTAGATTTCAGCTTATTATTTTTTGTCTGACTTTATTTTTAATCAAGGAATTTGTATGAACCATAATTTAAAAATAATTTCTTTAGAAGATTTGGCTTTATTTCAAGCATTTTCCCCTTGATAAGAAGTGAGGGGTGAAGTGATAAAGCAAAGTACAAGACTGAAATGCAGATCTATGATCAGGCTGGCTTGCAAGAAGGCACTAAAGAACTTTGGAAGAAATCCTCTGTTGAACCAACTTCCTGAGGTCCTTAAGACATCATAGGTATTATGTTTCTCTGTTACACTATTATTTTTTTTTTTTACATTATAATTTTCCAGTTATTGGTGCGTCATTTGGTGGCATATTGTGCCTTCTGTGAGGAGAAACTGGGCAAAAGAAAAGCATTTACATTTTGTATTTACCTGAGTGTCTTGAATATGAAAGTAATATATTCACCCATGTGCCAGGCTAGCAGAATTTTACAGTAGAGGTTTAAAAGCAAAAGCAGGTATTCAGAGGCTTCCCTACATAGAACTATTCCTGCAATAGAGAATAAAAAATATATTGAAAGCTAATGGGTCAAATGTGTTTTAATTAAATAATGTCCACTGAAAGATTTAGATTTTAATTCCCTCTTGATAGAAGAGTAGGGGTTTGGTTTTTTTTTTCAGATATGTGGATATTTCTGACAACCCATGTCTCAATTTTCATACTTAAATTTCTGATTGCACCATTGGATTATCACTCACAGTATCCCTCAATTATATGCCCCAGTTTATTTTTTCTCATGTTGTATTGATGGGTAATTATTCTAGTTAGTTGAAAAGAATATACAAACTGATCCCTGAAGGTTTTTTAAAAAGCTAGCCATCTCCAATATTTTGTAATTATAGCCTTCTCTAGAAAACTTTAAACCACAAAATTCACATTTGAGCAAGTAATGCAGAAAAACTGTTGATTTTATAAAATTATACTTCCCCTTGAGATTATTTTATTATGACTTCTTCATTTTCAACAGACAGCAGTGACTGCCTAATATATAACAGTGTTGAATTCCATTAATATTATGATTAATTACCAAAAATATGATAAACTCAACCATTTTATATTTTTATTCATCTGTCACAAAAACTTTTTACTTCTGTATCTAAGTGCATATTAATTTGTGCAAGTACACACAAAGAATGCATCAATTTTTTTATTTCAAAGTGTCATAATGGCCAAAAAGATTTCTATATACAAAACTAGGAAATTATTCAGCCCTCACCAGCCTAATCAAAATAAACCAGGTATTTATTAGTACAGTAACAGCAATCCTCACACTTTGCAGTCCAGATTAATGCAGTGTGGACTCAAAAAATAAGATAACAAAGTCCATTATTCAAGAAAACTGGCTAGTACCTGTCACCTTTTATTCACTATGCTCATTCCTTCGATATCACTCCAGGTCCTCAGGTTAACACTACAGACTCCTTGCAAACAGAGAGGAGAGTTTATTCTGCATAGTTGTTAAGTATCTCAAAGTCTTCACTGAGTGGAGTTCAAAGCTCAGAGGGTAGATCTGGTTTAGAACATTTCAATGTCATAGAGTTCTTCCTTTGGAAGCAATAATTTATTGGTCCATTCTTGGTCGCACTGGAACTCTGTGAGACTGTCAGACCTTATCCAGATACAGCACCTAGTGATCTGCATTTCCAACCATTTCAACAATGGCCATGTGGCCACTAGGCACTGGTAATGGCAAGCAAAAATGAGACAGGGGCCAACGCCAGCCCAGTCAACTCCTGAGACCAACATAGGGCAAAACATGTATTTATTTTATTTTATGTACAGTATACTTCTCTGAGGAGAATGTTTTCCACTTTGAGAAGAATTAATTTCATTTACTAAGACACCTTTGTAACAATTCATTTCACATGTATTACTTTTCCTGAGTATGCAATTTATCTGTAATTCATCTTTAGGTTACAGAAAGCCATCTCACAAGTTTAGAAAATTTAATGGATAATAAGCAATTTAGAGTTCCTGAAGAAAAATCAGGGCAGTGGAAACAGAAGTATTCATTGTATAGCCAATGGAGAAAGTTTTTATGTATTTGAAATACCTCATATTTAGAATTGTTGTGGAGAATAATTCTTTAATAATATCCATCTCCATTCCTCACTGTTTATTAAATAACAGCAAAACCAAAAAACAATACCAGTCAAATAAACAATAAAACCCCAACAACCCAGAAAAAAAAAAAAGAGGTGGGTGCCTAGATCTGCTCAAGGAAACTGTTCATTAGAATACCCTGATGGCATATTCCAAGTAAAGCTAATTTGTGTCCCCTCCTATTTTTTTCCTCCTGTTTCCATTCTCAATTGACCTCCAATGTCAATACTTTCTATGCATGTCTTCCTTAACGTCTTCAATTATTCTGGTTTTCTGAATACATTTACAATAATTTTCAAGTTACTGTTATTTTAGTTTCTGCAAAGTTGATTCAGTTTCCATGTCAGCTTCCCCATTTTGTCTTTCCCGGCTGTTTTTCTATAGACCTGCATTGCACCCTTTAAGGATTTCACTTCATCCTGCAGAGTCAACTAAGATCTTTTACCTGCTGACCCTCAAATCTGTCATGTCTGTTTATTGCTACTCCAGTTCAACATCGTTGTTGTCCTGTAGATTTTCTTCAAATTTGTTTTAGTGATAGTTTCAACACACTACACCTACTAAATACTTTCTCTTGCTCCTAAACTCTTTCTTAATTACCATCAAATGTGCCAGTAAATAGACATTTCATGAGGTTTTGAACATTTATATTTATATCCTCCTCTATTCTTCCATTTCAGAACTGACATTCACCAACACCTTCCATTTTACACTTCATATTGCTTCTAAGACACCTCCACTAGTGTATCCTCAAGACATTGTGCTATCTACACTTTCTGACAGTATAACACTGTGCTTTCCCTTCCCTTCCCTTCCCTTCCCTTCCCTTCCCTTCCCTTCCTTCCCTTCCCTTCCCTTCCCTTCCCTTCCCTTCCCTTCCCTTCCCTTCCCTTCCTTCCCTTCCCTTCCCTTCCCTTCCCTTCCCTTCCCTTCCCTTCCCTTCCCTTCCCTTCCCTTCCCTTCCCTTCCCTTCCCTTCCCTTCCTTTCCCTTCCCTTCCCTTTCCCTTCCCTTCCCTTTCCCTTCCCTTTCCCTTCCTTTCCCTTCCCTTTCCCTTCCCTTTCCCTTCCCTTCCCTTCCCTTCCCTTCCCTTCCCTTCCCTTCCCTTCCCTTCCCTTCCCTTCCCTTCCCTTCCCTTCCCTTCCCTTCCCTTCCCTTCCCTTCCCTTCCCTTCCCTTCCTTTCCCTTCCCTTCCCTTTCCCTTCCCTTCCCTTTCCCTTCCCTTCCTTCCTTTCCCTTCCCTTTCCCTTCCCTTTCCCTTCCCTTTCCCTTCCCTTTCCCTTCCCTTTCCCTTCCCTTTCCCTTCCCTTTCCCTTCCCTTTCCCTTCCCTTTCCCTTCCCTTTCCCTTCCCTTTCCCTTCCCTTTCCCTTCCCTTTCCCTTCCCTTTCCCTTCCCTTTCCCTTCCCTTTCCCTTCCCTTTCCCTTCCCTTTCCCTTCCCTTTCCCTTCCCTTTCCCTTCCCTTTCCCTTCCCTTTCCCTTCCCTTTCCCTTCCCTTCCCTTCCCTTCCCTTCCCTTCCCTTCCCTTCCCTTCCCTTCCCTTCCCTTCCCTTTCCCTTCCCTTCCCTTCCCTTCCCTTCCCTTCCCTTCCCTTCCCTTCCCTTCCCTTCCCTTCCCTTCCCTTCCTTTCCCTTCCCTTCCCTTCCCTTCCCTTCCCTTCCCTTCCCTTCCCTTCCCTTCCCTTCCCTTCCCTTCCCTTCCCTTCCCTTCCCTTCCCTTCCCTTCCCTTCTTTTATAGTCCTAGATGACCAGTTAGGGTTGAATGTTCTTCCACAACTCAGATTGGCATCTTCAATCTGCTAAATTTTGAGTATTACCCTCTTAGGAAATGTTTGATTTTTTAAACAATGTTCTTGTGTAATATAGGAAGGATATAATTCTCCAAAGGCAGAAAAGTGCCTTATCCTTTGCTTGAATGTCTTCCTGACTTACTTCATTGCCTGCTTCTTTTCTTAGAGAAAAATTCCAGTCTTTTCTCATCTTTCTTGGTGTTGAATTGTGGGTAACCGCATGTAGCAGTACTACACCACATTTTTGTTTAAACCTTTTCCCTTCAGAACAGGAATTATAATCTTCTTAAATATTTTTAGGTATGATTTTCAACTTGGTAACTGAAAAACTGTAAATACTACACAAACTAATAATCTTTTCTCTGTAACTTGCAACTAGTTGATACAACTATAAGCAAGCAGTGCATCAGGTTGTTGAAAGGAAGCAAGGTTAGCTTATAACACATTTCAATAAGGTCTGTCCAAATTAATAATTCCAAGGTGAGGTTTACTAACAGTGGAAAGATATTTTGTTAGATCAACTGATACATTTTGAGAACTCTTTTTTGAGCTGCACCTGAAACAAAGGGAAGAAGAAAGCAGAGTTAGAAAAAGAGAACTCAGTAACATCATCAATACCATATTTCAAAGGCAGATCTGAGACATTGCTTCTCTGGAACACTGAAGCTTCTGTATGTGTGGGTGGAAGGTAGTTATAGTGCCCTATAAAATCAGTATGTGTGTTCCCTGTCCATGGGGATTGTGAATTTTGCTTCTATGGCCTTTCTTTGGTCTTCAGAAACAGTTCCAAGAAATCAGAACTTAAGAAAAAGTATGCTGGTTTTTTTTCTTTCATAACTGCCTTTTATCAATTATCTGCTTGAATTAGTTTTATCTTGTAATTTTTTTTTAATCTTTTCCATATTTACAATATATTTAATGCATTTTGTTCCACTCTAGAAGTTATTTAGAAGAATATAAGAATTTTAATGGCTTTGTTCTTCTCAAGTTTTTAATTTGTTATTGTGATATTGAGTGGTTGTCCTGGTTTCAGTCAGGATAGAGTTAACTTCATTTGTAGCAGCTGATGGAATGCTGTGTTTGGGAGTTAAAATGAAAGCAGTGCTGATAACACCCTGATGTTCTTAGTTGCAGTCAGACAGTCAAGGACTTTCTCAGCTTCTTGGTATTTCTCTATTCTTGAGAAAGGAGGGGCGAAGCCAGGACAGGTGACCCAGATGGGCCAAAGAGAGTATTCCATGCCAATTACGTCCTGCCCAGGATAAGGGGGGGCTGAGGGGAAGAAGAAGAGGGGCGGTGGCGGGACGCGTGCTTCTTGGGGGGACGGTCGGGTTCCGGGACAGCTCTGGGTGGTACGGCCTGAGTTGTGTGGTTCGGTGAGAAACTGCATTGGGTATCAATAGTTTCATATTCTTTTGCTCTAAAGTCCTGTTAGCATTGTTATATTTTATCTTTCTGTTATCTTAGTAAACTATCCTTATCCCAACCCACGGGCCTCTTAGTTTCTTGGGTTTGGAGTTATTTGCCCCTTCCTTTTCCCTTCCCTTGTTTCCCCCTTTTTTCCCTCTTCCCCTGCTCTTTTACTTTAAGAAGCAGGCAGCTGTGTGGATCTTGGCCCACAGCCGGGTGAAACCACGACAGTGGTCTAATATATGTTTTGCTAGGTCATATCTTTGAAATTTGGCAGATAGAAATTAATGTTCTATTAAAATAACTTTAATATTTTGGTTCATTCAGTGAAGATTTTAATTATTAAAGGGCAGATGCTAGGGCAGCTACAAATGATTTCTGGGAATTCAAAGTATCCACAAATTATCAACCTGGAAGTACTGCAAGACTGCAGGAAATGTCAAAAACTAAATGTTTAGGGTTCCTTTTACCATACCAGAGAGTAACATTAAAGAGAACTACAGGCATATGGACCTAAAGATGGGCAGCATACTTCGTGGTATTCCACAAAAGCTGAATATACAAGCCACAGTCTGCATACTACTGCATACAGATGTTTTCTGTTCAGCATAGGTAGATTGTGAAATGGCATATTGCCACCCTGTATCAGAGGTCTTGCGCAATATCCATCGTAATACTTGGGAATAGAAAAAGTTCAGGGAAAGAGCCTTTGTCTGTGGTGTGTTGCACTCTTTTGATGCCTGCTCACTGTAACAAACCTTGAGGCAGTCAGCAGGTGGTATCAGACAGAACAGATCTCAAGCCGTTTCATCTTCCACTTGACAAGTAGACCATTTCACATCAATCTTGTGGTTCAGTGTATTCAGAGAAAGTTTAAAGCACTCTTCTGTCCTGAAACCTCTTTGTCTATTGTCACTATTGGGCCCTATAAGTAAATGACTATATTGAAGATAAGCTTCCTCCCATTCCTGATTTTATTATCGTCTTTGTTACGAAATTATGTTTGGGTTCAATTCACCTATATAAGACATGGTTATTTCTGATAAAATATATGGAATTGTCCTACTGAAAGGTGAAAGCAAAAGATTCAAAGCCACTTCATTATGTTGTAATTAAGTAAAACTATAAATACTCTGCTCTTACGTTACTTAAGTGTTACTGCAGTGTAATAAAGGGCCATTCTGAGTATCAGCAAGGATCATAGACACAGGAGAATATAATTCTGAAAATACACTAAGTAAGAATATGTTATGTAAAATATGGATTCAATGGTACTTTAAAATGTATTAATTCTCAATTTTTAAATAGTACATGAGACCATGATACTTCAACTAAAATAGTGCAGTGTTAGTAAATTAATGCTAAAATAGTTGTTTAATTCAGAGTAAAGATGGAATTTTAATTGCATGTAATCTAGTTACCACAACTGAAAACACTTTGCTTGCACCTAACAGGAGCCTAATATTTATAGATTTTTATGACTGCAATGGCAAGCTATACAGATACTAAATGTATATTATGTTGCAGTCATTTCATAATCTCTTCAACCTAGAATTGTCTATGAAATAGTAAAAAAAAGCAATGGCCTTAGATCATGATTTTGGTCACAGAAAACATTCAAACAACTAATTTATATGAGTAGTATCTTTTTATGTTAAATAGAAATTTCGGGAAAAGAATCAGGTTTTATATATAAAGCATATGATAGTATAGGTTACAGCTTCATTCAATCACTGAATGATAGAATTTTGTAAGTTTTTTTCATAGAACTTTAGTATATAGTTTTCTGACTGATATATTTCAGATCACAATATTAGATTAAACAAATACTTAATTTTAAAATAAACCTATTCCAGAAGATAAGAAAGAATTGATTTACCAAGGAATAAAAGAATTGCAACTTTAACATCACAATAAATTAATGAAGGTAAATGAGAAAGAAACAATGATGTGCATTAATTTCCAGTTTTATTCATAAAAATTCTTAGAATTACCTAGAATCCATAGGATTGTGAATTTTTCCTAGATGGGAAAATGGCTTTCCAAACACCCTTAGTTGTATATTCATTATTCTGAGAGACAGTCTGATCTTTGCAAGAAGGGCAAATACACCATAATGTTGAATGGTGTTCTTTAAGGCCATTCAGAGGAGCCATCTGTCTCTCCATTTGTTTAAGCTATGGTGAGGTACTGACCTCTGAAGGTGTACCAGCCTCATCCAAAGTTAGCTACAACCTTAGCCTGCATCCAGACAAGGTATGCAAATTACTATACTGTGGCTTTTTATGTTGGCAGATTGTACTGATGTTACTGTGAAGTGGCTGTGCACACAGCAGTAATCTGAGCTGCATCTGCACTCAGAGACATATGGCATTTAATCTTCATTGTGAAATTCATTAGGTGCTGACCAGTCTTTTCAAACGTGTTCCTATTTGAAAATGACCTTATTCACAAAACAAAAGTAAACAAACAAAACAAAGATGTCCAATGAATTCCATGGCTGGAAGGATATATTATTGTACATCAAAATGAGACTGTCACCTTCAGATACATAGCTGAATTTCAGTACTTTTCTGAAGCATAGAAAGTCATATTTCTGATGGAAAATTACTATCTATAGCACTACTAAACATGCAGTATCATGAATGGCAATGCAAGAAGGAATTTTTCCTCTCCTCTCCTCTCCTCTCCTCTCTTCCTTTCCCCTCTCCTCTCACATTGTTTTACTAAAACACTGCATCAGTCAGATTTTTGCTTTTAGATATCTTTTCAAAACCATCTTTGTTTTTGGTTTGGAAAAACTATCAACCATTCCCACATATTTGTTCTAGTATGATTTTCAATCATCATAACCTGAAAAAAAAAATTACAGGAAATTACATTTTTAAGAAATTAATTTTTACCTTTGGACAAGTTTCTCACTTGCTGTGTCTAGCTACCTAACTTGGAACTGGGGGCTTAGAATTTGTTAGAACGATCATGCTGTTTTCTGGATATTACATATTGTACAGTGAAATTTTTCAGAAGTATTTTTAAATTACTGAAAAATAAATCTGTATGTACAAAGTGGTTATTTGTAGAGTCTAACTGTTCAGTTTCCTTTTTCAGTTCTAATCTGAACATCTTCTTATAGTTACAATGTAATGATTAAAACACATGATTCATTCTTGTTCATTCTTACATGACCAAATATGGTCCACTCTGCAATAAATAGGGCTCTAAGTCTTTCCCTCCTCAAAAGTGGTGAAAGTCAACTACTGTCCTCTCTCTGGGGAGATTTCCCAGTTTGCACAATCAGTTGGCATTTTCTGCTAATTTAAAAAGGCTACTTGATCCCTTGTTATAAACCAATACGTGTTTTATTCCTGGGTGGATGCAATTTATTCTTTAAGACAGTAATATGATTAAGATTAGAGTAATGGGAAATGATGACATATTCTCCTGCTGTAATGAAAAAATGAAAACATAACATTTCTTACCACTTCAGCTCTGTGCTCTCATCTTCCTTTGCAAATTAGTGAACTAGCAATGTATGTAATGATCTCTCTTTTTTTAAGCCAGTGTACCTGAGACATTATATCAATTCTTTCTGAGCCCTTCCCAGTCTTGGTTACAGTACTGTTTGCAGTCTATTAAGTTTTTCACAGTATTATTAATGTTTGTTTCATTCTACATGTTTTTCAGCCTTGCGACGTCTTTATTTTCAAAGTTGCTTTGTTATTACTATGGCTTGTAAAGTTGGATAGAATTGTAAAAGTTTACTGTGAATAGTTTTATCATTTCACATTGTCAGCTTGTTCTATGTTGTCAAGGATAACTTCCATATCTTACTTTAAAACTTTTTTTGATATGCGATTTTGACATAAGAAATTGCCCCAAATATGTTCACTTGTGAAAAGGTACTTTATTATCCTGAAATAATTTTATAGCTGTAGTATTAACTAAAATGTGTTATTCTCATAAAACAAATATAATGAAGGTCAAAACTGTCTCATATACTCTTTTTGTCCTTTTCATCAGTATATAGAACACTATGGTTTTGAAAACATCTCTCTACCAAGTTTTAAATTGATATATGCTTAATATCAAACAAATACTCGGTGAGATACCTCACTAATCAAATTAATCCATTGTTGATAAATGATCCTCTCTATAGTCTTTTTCGGCTTAACACATTTTTTGTCAATTCTCTAGTAAGTAGAACTAGTTAGCTTGCAAAGAGTACCTTCTTCCAGATCGGTACAAGGATCATTCTCTACTGGCAGTCCATGAAGGCAGTGTAGTAGTTTTTGATGAATCATCTACCTGCATTTTGCTGAAAAACATATTAATACAGTAGAATTAATATTAATTAACCTATTGGAGAACTTATCTGTAGAATGTTATAAAGAATAGTTCAGCAAATCTATATTCTGCCAGTCATAAAAATTGTTTAGTCAGAAATTGTGTCCCATAAGGGAATTAAACCAATTTAAGCTTAATAAATATCTGTGGAACACAGTGGTTTCTTCATCCTATCACTGAATAACCATCCTGTTAAGTACAGTGTGTAATAATAAGTTGTTAATTTATTAATTTACTTTTCTGAAATATTTTTAAAGTCATCTAAGTCTTTCAGTGAAAATTATTACATTAAACAATACATCCCTGTTATGGATCTCATATTCTTGGCATTGATTTTAGTTATCTCTGAAAATATTTGAAATTAAAAGATATTAAAAATCTGGAGGAGGAATTTCCTTTTGTTTTGAAGGGGTTGTTAATTTATGTTTGTTTGGTTTGGGTTTTTTTTGTTTTGGTGTTTTTGTGTTTTTTTGTTGTGGGTGTTTTTGGGTTAGATCTGCATGCAGATAGCGTATGTCTTCTCTGAAAGAGAAATATATTGAATTGATAAAGGGGTTTTGTTTCTAAGTTCAGTTCTGGGTGTTTCTTAGAGACCTGTCTTTATCATGGATGTTTTGTTGTTTGCTATCAGTATTCATAGTGGAGTTTTTGGGTTGTTTTTTTTAGTTATGGGTGTGATCAATGCTTTTCATCACTGTAAAACCTTCACCTCTTTTGCAGTTATGTTTCTAAAACCAAAATAGAGTACTGTCTCAGATGAGTTCCATACCTGATTTTATTTTCATGTACAACTATGCAACACAAGCGGATGCAATGAACATTAGAAGTTTGAAGCTGCGTTCTATCTACAGTGTTGTGCTAGTGCTGTTGCTATCACATTACTATTAAAAATTCAGGTTTTCACTTCTGGGCATACTTGATCTAGAATGTTGTCAGTAAAACCTGTCTGGAACCTTGCAATGCCAATTTTATGCAATCATTTCTCAAAGTATTTTATAAACATAATATGATTAATATACAAACATGAAATACACACATGCATACAAACAGCTGACTTATTCAGAGTTACCTGAAATATCCTGCACAGCAGTACATCATACCATATAGGCCTATTTATTTGCCTCAGAAGTCCTGAGCTGGCAGATCATTTAAATAATAAGTGCCAAAAGTTCAGTTTCTTTTTATCCAATGAGGCATAGAAACCTCCAGGTATATACAAACTACCTTTTGTAAATTGTCCTCAGAGAAGTCAATATTAAGTATGTAGGTGAAAGAATGACAGTATTAATTTAAAATAAAACTCATTCTCAAACCCAAACAGACCATGTTTCCTTCATGTTCGTAAATGTCACTGTTCTATAAATATGTTACACTTATGACATGGAATAAATTCTAACTACTTGCTGGGAGACATCTTGTCTCAGAGTTCTTAAGCAAACAAGAATAATGTCACAAATTGTGCAAAGAGGCTTGTATGAATCTGTTTCAGATGTATATTCATCTCAGTTAAGATGACCTCCTGCTCTTCCCAAACATAAACTAAAGTTCAGTGGTAAACTGATCATAGTTGTTTAATGACTCCAAAATAGAGTTCGCTATGAATTTATGAGAAAAGCAGTCATATTCTTTTAGTCATAGTAATAACTCAACCCCCTGAGACACAACCCATTTGTAAAGAGATTGAATCATTATCTTGACATTCGAGAAGCATATGCTGTGGTAGCAGCTAGACTAAAGGAAAACTCTTACCTAAAGAGGCGAAAATTACAGAGAGGAACCATACAAGAAATTATAAAAAGCATCTCTTTTGCTCTGCAGCTATTACCAAATGGAAGAAGGAGAACCTTAGTTTATGCATGGGGTAGTTCTCTGGTTTACACCAGGTTTTACCTGATATTAGAAATTTCAAAATAACTTCATTTAATTGAAAAACAAGACAAGCATGCAATCTTTTTTTTTTTAATTTTTTTATTTCCACCTTTCTATCCTTCTACCATAGCTTACCCAAATACTTTCAGAAGGAATTGAGATGCAGTTAGAAATTATTGTCATTTTTTTCCTACAGTTTTCTGAGTACTGCAAGTAGAAAATTTACCATTAAAAAAGCTGACAAATCTTTTCTTTTTAAAGATGTTTGCAGAGATTTAAACCATTTATTAGTAGAGGAACACGTTGGCGACTTTTTTTTTTTTAGAAAGCACTTTTACCATGGACTTCCTTCTATTTATGAAAATATTTTACTTTTTTTCCTCGGATGTGCTGTGGTTTTGCATGTTATTTTAAAGAATTTTTAATTATTATATTTAACTTACAGTAGAATTTTTGAAGTTACTTTAATTATATTTGCTAGCAAGGAAAAGAAAGTGTTGGCTAGTAGTTTAAAATGAAGAAGTGGTTTTGATATAGAATCAAATTCCTGTTTCCAGCTCCATCAACCTACTGCAAGCTAGTAGTCAATTATCTCAGTTTTTCCCTCTATAAAATGCAGATATTTGTTTTTTAAATCAATCACATCAACTATTTCATTCTTTCATCCTGATTTCCTAATTCACATGGTAGGTTTGTAAGTATATGTTATGCTTTCTTCTTGACATGAAGATTTTGGAGTTAAACACAGAACACTTCTTGATGGTCGTGGGTAGAAAGATGGCCAATATTCCTCTTCACAGAAAGTAACAAACAAAAGGTAGCTGTAATAATACCTGTTACCTTTTAAGAAAGAGTAATTCCAGAGGCGGTGTCAGAAAAAGGCATGGTGCTACATGCTAAGAAATACAGTTTCAGTGTACCAGGTATTAGTTGGGGCAAAGATACGCAGACGATAGTCCTGTATGCTTATTTCTCCTGTACAGGATCAAGCCTGAAATGCATTACTTTTATGAGCATGTTAATCTCAAAACTAGTATCACTCTTCATACAGTAGTTTTGTGAAGCTGAATACTAATATTCAAATGGACATGTTGTCTGAGCTTTCAAATTATCAAGGACTGCCTTCACAAAAATTGAATATGAATTCATGCATACCATTGAATCAATTTCTTTTCGGTATTAGGAGAGTCCTTTCCACATCTTTTTAAGAGAATTCATGAGAAGTCTAGCTAGTCTAGCCCAAAGGCATATTTAAGCTAATGCATCCTAAATGAAATCTTAACCTTCAACCTTCATTTTCTAAAAGCATATTCTCTAATTAGACAGTGCCCTTTTCACAGAACTGAAAGGTGTTGTGCTGATTAGGTTATATATCACTGAGGGAAATTTTGCTACTACAAGGTCAACATCTGTTGACTTAGAAACTAGAAGGTATAGTTCAGCATTTGAAATCATAGCTACTTCTAGTAGGGTTAATTAAAACCTAACTTAGAATTTCCTGGAAACTCCTAACAAATGCAAGCGTAATCTAATCTGAAGGAGATTTTGGGTTTTTTAATATATTTTTTTAATATATTACGTATGTCCAGCTTACACAGCATGTAGTTTAACAGAGGAACAACCATGCCTGGATACAGTCCTGTGTGATTGTAGGTTTTTCTAGGATCATTCAGTATTTTGCCATCCTGTCTGTGTTAGAATACAATTAAGAAACTAAATGCATAATAACATTAATCATGGAATCATAGAATGCTTTGGGTTGGAAGGGACCTCAAAAGATCATCTAGTTCCAACCCCCTTGCCACAGGCAGGGACACCCTCCACTAAATCAGGTTGCCAAAGCCTAATCCAACCTAGCCTTAAACACTGCCAGTGAGGGGGCTTCCACAAGTTCTCTGGGCAACGTGTTCCGGTGCCTTATCACCCTCAGAGTAAAGAATTTCTTCCTAAAGTCTAATCTAAACCTACCCTCTTTCAGCTTAAAGCCATTGTCCCTTGTCCTGTCACTACACTCCCTGGTGAACAGTCCCTCTCCCCCTTTCCTGTAGGACCCCTTTAAGTATTGGTAGGACATAATTAGGTCTCCACAGAGTCTTCTCCGGGATGAACAAGCCCAGCTCTTGCATCCAAGCTGTCTTCACAGGAGAGGTGCTTCAGCCCCCTGATCATCTTCATGGCCCTCCTCTGGACTTGTTCCAACAGCTCCATGTCTTTCCTGTGCTGAGGGCTCCAGAGCTGGACACAGTACTTCAGGTGGGGTCTGAGTAGACAGTCAGAATCAACTCCCTTGACCTGCTTGGCACACTGATCTTGATGTGGCTATGACATAGTTGACCTTATGTGATGCTGGTACACACTGCTGGCTCATGTTGATGAGCACCCCCAAGTCCTTCTCCTCAGAGCTGTTCTCAATCTATTCTCCACTCAGCCTGTAATTGTGCTCTGACCCACATGCAGGACCATGCACTTAACCATGTTGAACTTCATGCAGTTTGCATGGGCCCATGTCTCCAGCCTGTCAAGGTTTCTCCAGCACTTTGACCTCACCACAAAGCTTGATGACATCAGCAGACTTGCTGAGGTGCACTCAATACCACCATGTCACCAAAATAGATGTAGAACAGTGCTGGTCGTAGTACTGACCCCTGAGGAACACCACTTGTCATGGACCTCTGCATGAACATTGAGCCATTGATCACAACCTTTTGAGTGAGACCATCCAACCAGTTCCCTATCCACCTAATGGTCTGTCCATCGAATCCATGTCTCTCCATGTCTCTCCAATTTAGAGACAAGGATATCATGCTGGACAGTGTCAAATGCCTTGCACAAGTCCAGGAAGATGTCTGTTATCCTTCCCTTGTCCATCATCTCTGTTACATTTGTCAGGCACAATTTGCCCTTAGTGAAGCCATGTTGACTGTCACTGATGATCTCCTTAATCTCCATGATTGCTATTCCAACCTCAAAAGGTGCTGGTTTAATCAGAAACTCTGAATGTGATTTCATCTACAAGACCTTGTCAATATGTTCTCAGTTCTCCCACAACACATACTGTGCAACAACAACACTCATTAGATACAGAAAGAAAAAATAAAACACACACACCTTTTTTTTGCCCAGAAAGCAACTAGTTCTTTCCTGAATATCAGTGTAACAACATATATATTTCAGTGGTGTAACTAGGAATGTCTGATATTATGATGGTGTTTTTTTAATTTTGCTTTACAACTTGTAAATAGTTTCACTTTAACCAATGCAAGCTTGTACAGATACAAATAACTAAGAGATTTAGTACGAGAAAAAATTGCCTCCCCTTCTTAATGCAATACTAAAATCCTACAGCAGTGGATACTTACTCATAGGAAGTCAGCAAAAGCGTAGATGTGGTGACTTCTTGTCAGATGTGTATAGGGTCATCAGTCTAGAAAGCCAGTATGTTACAAGAAAGAAAAAGATGTCCAGGTCCCTTAGTATATTCTTCACTATTTTTTAGTGCAAATATAGGAATTGTTATTTGCATTTAGTCTGAGACACAGTTATGTATATTTGCCCTTATGACTTCTGATCAAGTAAATTTTTTTTTCCTCTGGCCAGATTATTCTGCAAACTAAAACAAAACAAAACAAAAAAAAAGCGCACTTTGGGATTACCAAATATTTACAAATATATTTTCATTTTCAGATTATTAAAAAAAGGCTATTATTCCACTAGTTGAAAAAATAGACTACTATCTATAATATTGTACGTATCTTATCTTGTTAGGATTCAAATTATTGATGCAGTTATGGTCAGCATTTTCTATTTTGTCCTCAGTGACCTCCTTAAACCATTGATCATACCTCTGTCACCCACATATACAAAGTTCAGTTGTTGGGAAAGTAATTCCTGAGGAAATTTTCTCTTCACTTGTTCTCCTGGCATGCATGCTCTTGAATATCCTTAGCTCCAAGGGAGTCAAAGATGCCTTCTAGATCAGAGTATTATCTAGCACCTTCATATGCTTTTATATCAAACTCATTCCATTTGAACTCTGATCTTTTGCTACAGCATAAAACAAGAGAAAGGCCTTGTGTCATGAAGATCATAAAGAGCAAATAAGTTAAACTTTCACGAGAAAATTTAAAATCCATTGCTAACTAAAAACAACAGAATATCTGACAAGAAATGATGAAATATTAGCAAAAGTACAACCATACCGCAATTTATATTTGTTTAGCATATGAGACAGATGGTCTGTCCAAGATTATAAAATCTTAAAGTAAATGGAGTTGTTTGGCTGGAATACTAGGAGCCACCTGAGCAAATCTCCAAAGATTTTAAGTAATTTGTTGAAGTTTAATGGGTTGATATAAGAGGGAGCCCAGGAACTTGATGAATTAACTTTAGTTTCATGGTGATTGAAAGCGATGTGACACGGAGTAGCTTTCTTAACAGTCCTTTTAAAGTCTTACTTCTAGAATCCAGTGGTATAATTTGGTTTTATGATGGTGCTGAGATGTATCTACTTCATTCAACCTTAGAACACACAAGAATTTCACTGCTTTTTCTCAGGTTGGGTTTTTTTTCCTTTTTTTGGGGATACTTGGTTTAATTTTTGTTATTGTTTTTTCAAAATTAGGGGTTTTATCATTATTGAGAGAGGATAGAGGATAGAAAGCTTAAGCTTTTATATTCTACCCTTTATGGATATAGTGATAAAATCTTAGCTTTTGAGATATTCATGTGCACTGTATTCCTTTTTTTCCATGGGTATATACAAGAAATAGAAAATATTAACAGGAAATAAAACCAGAATTTTTTGTGTGCTTCTAAAAGAAATTAAGCAGAATGTACCATAAGCTAACTGATGGAAAATATCAGCAATATTGATAAAAGAAAATAGCAAATAAATTTGGAGAATTTGACTGATAAATTGGAGAAAATGAGCCTAATACTGTCTAATATTACTGATATTTTTTAAAAGGGATTTCCTTATAATTTTAATTATATGTAATATAAAAAAATCATAAGACTTTATAGTAGGTAAGCTTTAAAAAAAACCCGCTAATGACTTGTAAAATAGTAAATTGATTTTATTCTCTTGGAAATACTTTATATTTTTTCCCAAAGCCATATTGCAAGATTTATCTTCTTTGTGATTTTTTTTTTTTGTAGCTTTCAGCTATTTTTTTACTTTGTCTAATATTTTGACAACAAAAGATAACAGAGAGAATTAATTCCAACTTTTGTATTTGTTCATTAATATAATACAGGATAGCACTTTTGCAATCTGCTACTCTTTTATCCTTCCAGTCATTATTTTACTTAGCAGATAATGTCAAAATGAATTGAACATTGTCACTGGATAATTGTCTCACAGTGCAAGATGAATGTCAAGACATTTATGAAAAATAAAGGTTCACATGAAACAGATATCTATTTCATAGCAGGAAAACATTTTCTAATCAAAATATTCAGTGCTGGTCACAGGATTACCGTCCATCCAGACTGTTTTGAAAAAAAATGAAGCAGGTGAGAGACATAAATAGATTAGCAGCTATCCTACTGGACACTCATCATAAACATTCAAATTTGTACTACCTTAAGAATAAGGTTTTAAAAAATAAATTTTTTGAGTTATAAGGAAGAATTTTAGAATGTAGTGGAATATTTTCCTTAAAGATTATCATGTTTGTTTTCATTTTAGTGCATAGAAATACATATTTTGAGAGTTATAAAAGGTTACACAGATCAATAAAGTTAAAAGGTATGAGTATTGTTTTTCTAATATATATATATAAAAATCATTGTCTATTTTAACTTTGTCTACGTATGACAAGATGAAACAAATATTCTCATGAATGCCATTGACTCTGTTTTTCTGTTTAAATAGATCTTAAACTTTTTGTATAAAAAAGAACAAAAAAAATCTGTTCAACTTTTGACAATATTCAGAAAAATGTGAATTTAATTTGTTCCTAAGATTTTTTTTTTTCTTACAGAACAGGTTAAAACCCCAGACAGTATTAGGAAACCCATACTTGCTTTTTTTCATGTTTCTGCCATAATCATTCTGGTGAAAAGTTATAGCTATGAACTTTGACACTAGGTAGCTGGCATTTCAAAAAATGTCATAATTTTCCATTGCAAATGTGTTTTTTCCTATATGTATTCGATCTTGTGCTTACATAGTATCAAATCATGCTTGACCAACATGATCTCTTTCTGTGGCAAGGTGACTTGCTCAGTGGGTGAGGGAAAAGCTGTAGATGATGTCTACCTTGACTTCAGTAATACCTTCTACACTGCCTCCCCCAGCATCCTCCTAGAGAAACTAACCGCCCATTGGAATAGATGGGTTTACTGGGTTAAAAACTGGCTGGATGGCCAGTCCCAGAGACTTGCAGTTAACGGAGCTAAATCCAGCTGGATTTAGCGTCACAAGTGGTGTTTCCCAGGGCTCAGTGCTGGGGCTAGTTCTGTTTAACATCTTCATTAATGATCTGGATGAGGAGATTGAATGCACCTTTAGTAACCTTGCAGACAACACCAAACTGTGTGGGAGTGTGGATCTGCTGGAAGGTAGGATGGCTCTGCAGAGGCACCTGAACAAGCTGAATTCATGGGCAGAGGCAAACTTCATGGGGTTCAACAAGGCCAAGTGCTAGGTCCTACACTTAGCTCACAATAATCCCAGGCAACACTACAGGCTTGGGGCAGAGTGCCTGGAGAGCTCCCAGGCAGTGTGTCCTGGGGGCCAAGAAGGCCAACAGCATCCTGGCCTGTATCAGGAATAGTGTAGCCAGCAGGAGTAGGGAAGTGATAGTTCCATTGTACTCTGCTATGGTGAGGCCGCACCTTGAGCACTGTGCTCAGTTTTGGGGCCCTCACTGCAGCAAGGATGTTGAGATGCTGAAGCACATCCATAGGAGGTGAACAGTCTTGAGCACAAGTCCTGTGAGGAACAGTTGAGGGAGCTGAGGCTTTTAGTCTTGAGAAAAGGAGGCTGAGGGGAGACCTTATCGTTCTCTACAACTACCTGAAAGGCGATTGCAAAGATGTTTGGGTTGGTCTCTTCTCTCAGGTGACAAATGATAGGGCAAGAGGGACTGGCTTGAAATTGCACCAGGGGTGATTTAGGTTAGATATCAGGAAGAATTTCTTTACTGGAAGGGTTGTCAAGCATTGGAACAGGCTGCCCAGGGAGGTGGTGAAGTCACCATCCCTGGAGGTATTTAAAAGGCATGTAGATGAAGTCCTTAAGGACATGACCTAGAGGTAGACTGGTCAGGATTAGTCTGTGGTTGGAGTCAATGATCTAAAGGCTCTCTTCCAACCCAGGTGATTCTACGATTCTATAATTATAAGGACACACTGACTATGGCACGGAATTCTACTTTGTTGCAAGAAAAGTTAAATTTAATCTATATCTCTGAATCGTTATGAGTGATAAATAACTACAAAAGAAAACAGTTGAAAACAGAAACTAGACATGTTACAGCTGCCTCCCCAGTTTCTAGTTGCAGTGCTTAATAAATTATTTTCCTTCCTGTGCATTCTACTTGGTTGTTTTGACACCAGCAGTAACAAGATGTATGGTGCGAAGAGTGCCACAAGGAGCCTAGACAGTAGAAAAGCTCCTTGGAGAAATAACTTCAACAACACAGCCGTTAATGCAAATAAAAATTATATAAAGTGTCTGTTAATCAATGTAACTTAAAAAAAAAAAAAAGCAACATCAAAAAAATTAGAGGTCTACTTAGGATGTGGTTAAGATGATACCTTTGCAGATACTAATCAAAGCTGATTTCCTACTCTCTTGTTAATTTTCTTTTTTTTTCCTAATAAAACCAGTGTAAAAAGTAGTATCCATTCCTTTTCCATTACACGGGTTATAATTAGTGTTTTTGTATGAGGTTTCCTCTACTGTATGAGAAGCAGACATCACTAATTCATGTGAGCTGATAATCATGTTACAGGTTGGTTTAATGAGATTAGTGCTTTTTTGTAATTATTATGGTAATACAGTACCTATGACTCATACAATTCTCTTGTATTAATTACTATGTGATTGCTTTAGTATAATTTATTTCTTCTGAATTCCCAAGTTTATTATACTAAGTCATATAGTTATTGACTTTATTACATACTTTACTTCATTAAGTTTTTTGGGTTGTTTTTTTTTTTTTCCTGATTGGAATTTCATATTCTGCTGAGTCCACAAGTCTCCCCTTAAATTATTGGGATTTCTTTCACTGAAAGAATTACAGATTGTATACAAAATCACCATTGTCTTTAAAGAGTTACTTGGTCAATGGTGGAACCACTGTGAAGAACCATCGTACCATAACTTAACATACACCATGGAGCCCTGAGGCCATATTAGCTCCACTTAGGCTGAATTTTTCTACCAGGAAAGATGCTTTGCATCAAGGGAAACATAAAAGGCATCGTGAATTCTGAAGCTGATTATTCAACACAGAATATCCTTGAGGGAGAAAATGCCACTCCACAGTTTGAACTTACTGAAGGTTTAGAGCAACAGAAATGCATTGCCATTTCCTTTTACTCTGCAGGTGATGTAATTCATTGCAAATATGCAGGAAAACTGCTCTAAATTGGCTGCCTGAAGCATCCAAGTTCTAAGAAAGAATCTGTGTTTGTAGACAAGTCCTCTTAAAACTGCAGGAAGGCTTGCAGTCAACACTAGCAATAGTTTGAACATATTGCCTGTGAATTTTTAATTTATAATAAACTTACTTTCTATTCTGTTCTTATGTTTCTTTCTGTCCTACAAGTAGTAATAACAATAATAATCCATTTTTTAAAATATATCCGTTTGCATAATATATTGAGCAAAAACCACAGTCAGATTCTAGTTTAACCAGTATCATCCTTTATAATTGTAAGCCTGAGAAGCATTTTAAATATTTTCATTTTTATAGTAGGTTTGAAAAAATGTGTAGTCATTATTCCAGAAGAAAAAATCTTATTAACATGAGCCAAACTTTATATTGTTCTAGTTTTGCTTACATAATTTGGACTTCATCTGGGTTAGCTATTTATGTATTATTAATTTATTTACTGTTGGTATATACATCATAACCATGACTTCTCTTCAAGTAAAAAAATACCAGTAAGCAGGCACCAGTGTTGCTACATAAAAGATAATGATTCCTTACATTAAAGCTTTCTACTAAAAAAAAAATCTAAGACCTTTACAATGTAAATAATTCGTGGAGTCTTTTGGGTAACCAACATGAATCTAGTACCTAAACATGAAGTAAGACTGTCTGAATGTTCCTGGCTTTAATAGTCCCTGAAGATTATCAGTATAACCTTCATTTAGATACGACAGCAAGCAGCTGTCTCTGGACCTTACGTATTGCCAGTTCATTTTAGAAGCCACACTTATCAGTCTTCAAACATTGTTCTTTGCCATATATCAGGGTTTGTAAGTTGCATGAAGTTCCTTTTGACCAGCTTATTTTTGGTAATGGAGTAGAATTTCTAATATGCTCTGGGTCTATCTTTGGGTATCTCATTAAAAATAGGATCTTGGTTTTTGAATTTATTAATCCATACTTAATCTACTACAGCTTTTACCTGAATAAAAATGTGTTGAGATATTAATGTATGGAGCTAAGAAGCTTTTATTTCAAAGAATTTTTGCAGGCACTCATAATAATTGTTTTTAATGCACATACCTTTGCTGTCAGTGTGATTCTTTTTGTGAATATGAAATTTACAAATCTGAATATGCCTGACAGCTGATAGATGTGAGGATCAGAAACAGGAAAAAATTAATCTCTGCAAATGTTCTTAAAATACCAACTTAAATGTTTAAATCTTTTCAACAGTTTTAGTGCGGAATATGATTAAACAGAAAACCAAAAGCATAATTACGTAGTTAAACAATGTAGGGCAACTTCATATTCCATTGTTATCTATACTAAAAGATTATCTGTGTATCTGTACATTAAAATATATATTTAACACAAATAAATCAGACCAGAAGTAAGCTGAGGAATGGACTTTGCATCAGAATGGTTATTCTGATAAATAATTACAATGGAGTGATCTTCGAATGACTGATGACTTACTGTCTCCTTTTGAGAGTTAAACGCATATAAAAAGTGAAATTACAGCTAAACAAATGCTTGAAGGGCTAATGTCATAGTTTGCAGCTTACTACAGACCCTCTTATACACTAAGCCACAGACTGACACAATGTCTACCATGCATTGTAGATATATGCTTATGTATTTTACTGGGTGATATCAAGACTGTCTGTTCCTGATCATTTCTTTGACAGGACATTGGAATCACTATACTATTGGGGGGAAAAAAATATTTTAAAATATCTCCAAAATACAAACTTGCAAAATCAGTGAAACGATTCAACAAATTCAATTACTATCATCTATAGAAATGAAATGTGCAAGATCTGGGTCAGTGAGTCATCATGTTATGTCCTCCACATGGTCATGTCCAATACTGGGCCATCTGCCTGGCAATAATCAGTTGTTCTAAATTAAACATAATGAGGACATGATCAGATAATATAAAACCAGGCATGCTTTCTATTCTGCCTTTAAATGCTAAACTTATCAGTTTTTGCTACAAATTCCTCTGTTTTTTCATCCATCTTTCTCCTCCAATTCCAATCTCTGATTTGGACCCTTCAGTCTTACCATTCTAAATTCTTCTTGATGCTGTATTTGTTTACAGTAGTTCGCTCTAGTTCTCATTAATGTCTTTTTTACAATTACATTTTTTCATGCCATCCTTTAATTTTATCACCTCCACTTTTTATCTCTTAACTAGTCAGTTCTCTTGTTCTTTTTCTCTATTGATTCTAGCCTTTCTTCAGTGTATACCATTATTAACATTTTTCTTCCTCTCCTTCAAATTCTCTTAATTGTGAGAAAAAGAAAGTTGTGCTCTGCTTTTCTTCTTGTCTCTCCTTTAAATGTCTTTATCTTTTTCCTTTTTTTTCCCTTTTTTATATGTATTTCATCTGCTTTCACAGTTCTTTATAAAGTCCTACTTGCCCTGTCTAGCTTTGCCATTCCTTCATTAATTTCCTCCATGAACATATTGGCTGTGAAGTTGACCCCCCTCCCTTCTCTGCAGAAACATTGTATATAACAAAGGCTTGGGAGTAATTGAGGCACAGAGATTTGCTATATCATTCTTTTTCCTTTATTCCAGGCTTGTAGGTGGTTTTCAGCTCTTCTGTTCTCTGTGTTTGGAAAGCAAAATCTTCAGAGACATTATTATTTTCATCAGTATTTTGACTGTCTAAAAAACTTTTTGTAGCCACTTACTTTTGATATGGTAATAATAGTCCATTGTATTTTTAAGAACCTTGACAAATAATCAAAAACATATATCACAGAACAGAAATGAAAGTTGAAATACTACATAGATAGATGAAATAATTTTGAGCTTCTATGAAGGGTGAAATTTCCCAGAGCTTGAGGAAGAAGTAATTTTTCTACCAATTGGGCAAAGAAAATATATTACCATACAATCACTGAAATGCCAGAGAAATAGTGTGTTGCTAGCTAAGGCTTCAGAATTAATTTTTAATGAAAGTTAAATAATTATATACAAGGACAAGAAACTTCAAATTTATTAATAGATATTTGATGTACCCATAACTACATTGTAAAATTTAAAGACAAATTAAATATTTTTTGTGTTCATAACTTGAAGTCCACTGTTAACATTGTTCATTTAATATCTTATCAGTTGTCCACACTTTTTTCTAAAATGTGGCTAAGTTAAATGCTTAAGATGGAAAAAAAAATACATTTTGAACCCATGCCTGTCATAAGTCTTTTCATCAAGAAATTAGTAACCCAGATAATATTTATTTAATTATCAAATATAGGGTGATGTGCTGCATAGCTTACACACCTCTGCTCCATGGGTGCCTAATACATGTTCTTACATATACCCATTTTAATTTTCACTGAAGCCTTGACCAGCAATCCAGTAGGAAAGGAATGTTTTTATTTTCTCTTTCATGTCTCCTTTGCAAAGCTACAGTGGTGACACTGCTTCATTTCACCCCACAGAG
Source organism: Hypotaenidia okinawae (assembly GCA_027925045.1). Taxonomy (NCBI): domain Eukaryota; kingdom Metazoa; phylum Chordata; class Aves; order Gruiformes; family Rallidae; genus Hypotaenidia; species Hypotaenidia okinawae. The sequence continues at coordinate 37,578,862 of BSDF01000005.1, read as the reverse complement.
GTTGTGCAGTAAATGACAGCATCTCCAAATTGCATTCCCTTTCTCGGAAATGATCCGCCATTGTACAATTTGCAGTGACGCTTAGAATACTTTTGGTGCTATCTTGTGACAAGTATAAAATTAACCTGAAGTCATGGGTGTATATTATATTAGCATTCCTCTTGGCCTGCAGTTGTTAAAACTAAGAAGCTAAACAGCTTCAGATAGATAACTTATTTCAGTGACCTCCAAGGAACGTAAAGCACCACAGAGAATGACATTAGGAGTTTAGCAAGAACTTCTCTTCCCTTTTGACTCAGTGAGGAACTATAGGCTCAGGGTGGAGCTAGAAGAATTATATACTGGAGTTCTTTTAGAAATGACATTTACTAGTTTCTGACTAACAGGCAAATTCAAGTTTCCATATCCCTATTAATTATCCTATCCAGTATCATTTTTAAGTAAAATACAGATTCTAGCAATGCATTTTTTTCCATACTTGTTCCTGTGTGAATTTAATAAATATCTAGAAAATAATTAAAAACTTAACAATGTATGGAAGGGGGTTTTTTTGGTTTTTTTTTCTCTGCTACACAGTTATGAAGTATGGTTCAGTGATACTTTTGTTCCTCTAAATCAAACCTGTTCCACAGTGGAATTCCTTTTTTCTCATAACCCAAAAACTTATAGAAAGAATGTATGCATTAAAAGGCCTTTTGCATTCTCCTCTTACAGTCAGAGAACTTTTAGAATGACATGTTCTGATGCAAGAGTACCCAAATATTTTAATGTGATCTCAAATTCACAGTGTGTGCTCACCCTTACTTTCTTTACATAGTTTATGTTGCCAGGTGAAGTAGTCCCTGGTCTTCCAAAATATGTAATTATATTCTTTTTAGCCTGAAATTTCTTGAACTAGAAGACTTAGAGAACCTCTAGCTCTTGTGATTACAGTGAATTCTTTATGGATTTTCTTCTTTGACATTTTTTGGTTTTCTTTTTTTAATGAGTGTTAGACAAAGAATGAGAAATTGCTGAATTTCCAAAGCTCAAATTCAAGAAAGAGAAAGTTACTTCTTCCATGATCTGATAAGACTTATCAATGAAGAAATGATTGAACTAATACCCCTTCTGGTACTACATTTTTTCTATTACAGATGTTTAATGTGAAAGAACCAAAGACAATCACACTTTTGATTTTTACATGCCTTTGTAAAGAAAAACTAGATATCATCGCCTCTTTTTGATCGTATATATTTATCATTCTGTACCTTATTTAGAGGACAGATCTGATATAAAGCTCACCCTGTACAACACTGAAATTAGTGAAGAACATATATCTCTAAAATGAGAATCGAATTAGAATCTTAATAAGCTAAAATTAAGTCAGTTTTCAATATCCTGGAAAGACTGTCACTATAAAGGACAGACTGAAGTTAATTGCATGCTGGCTATTGTAGGGAAAAAAATAAAAGAAAAATCTTGAAACTTCTTTATTGTTTAGTTCAGACTTATTTGATTTAATTTTAATTGTGAGTTATTGAAAATCTGAATACATTTATTCATGATTGCATTTATCTTGAAAAACTACACGCATGTATTCAAATAAAGTATGATGCTAATAACAGATGCATCTCAGGGAGTGTTCACACAATAATAACATTTCCTGAAAGTATTGTGATGGCCATTTTTTTTTAACTGGGAAATTAATATACATTTCAATCTGGGAAATGGGATTACCAAATTTTAATTCAAAGTCAAACAGGTTATACTGGCTCAGTCAGCAATAAAGAAAAGAACTAGTTCAGGAGCTGGAATTAGAAATTCTGCCTACAAGTCCTATGATGAGCTCATTAAGCATTGTCATTTCTTCCTTTTGTCATATATGGAATTTTTTTATAAAACTAAATTTCTGGAGGAAAGTGGACAGATCAAATAATTCCTTTTAACTTGAAAAGCTAACTCAGGTAAATGTGTTCTGATGTTGAAAGGAGAATTAATAAACATTTTAAATATCTGGCTATATGTGATATTTTTTCAGAAAATTTTATCTGTATGAATATATGTGCCAATAAAGAGCTTTGATAACATGGTCATCACATTTAAACGGCATATTTCTTACCCAACTTGTCTCTATTACACAGGCATCATTACAGTAGTTTCCTTATCTTTTAGCAGCAAGGGTCTGAGAACAGTTGGATGATTCATTCAGCAACTGTTAACGCTACGTGAAAAGAAAACAGCTACTGATTTCTAATTCCTTGTGATTGAATTTCTAGCTTTGTGATTTGTTTAGGACTATGCAGCACAATTAATTCAGAAGAAATTATTTTCTCAAAGAATTAATTGCATATATATAATGAAAAGTAATAAAAAACCTGGGCATAAGGTTACAATACTGCCATATATCTAAGTGGTCTCTGATACAAATACAGATCTATTTATATTCCTAATCAATGCGCCAGTCTGTGATAGAATAATTTAAAGGTCACTGAAGTCAACTAGTGCCTGCCTGTCCTTACTAAGTTTTACCTCAACCCTATTCCTTACACTCACCTCATTTGGTAAAATGTTGGATTTTCCTTTTTCACTCTGGGTTGGATTTTTTTATCCCTTTATAGATTTCTCATTTCTTCACTACATTACTTTGCCCTCACAGTAATAGCTAATTTCCTTATTTTGAAGCATTGGTTACTAGGCTAGCTGTTTGCTATTAGTTTTGTCTCTTTTTCTTCTCCCAAGAGTATAGCAGTGCCTATTAGTTTCAATTTAATCCATTGGGTAGTAGCTCTTTCTCTGTATTTCCTGTGGCAAAAATACTCCTAAACAGCCTTTCCAGGCTTAGATAGGACTGACTTATTTCTCAGTCCTGCAGTACATTTTATTTGCTTTCATACTGAGACTTTGTATTGTTAAGTTACCCCCTCGTGGTAACCAATTACACACAGTGAAACCAATTTAGGCATGGATTTTTTTCAAAATTATATAAAGCTTCTACTGTTGTTAGTAATATTTCCTTCTTCATTTTCCAATTAGCAGAAATAGCTTGTCCAAAATACGTATTTCTATCTGTCCAGAATTTAATGTATAATAAACCAAACATTTTGTATGAAATCGAATCATTCATGAATAAAGGAAAATTTTTGCATGTTTCCTGCTATTCAAAGGCAGTTTCTTACATTTACTTGTATGTTTTGTATTTGTGTTGAATTTGTTTCCTTGTTCTCCTTAACTTTGCGTATTTGAGATCACATAGAATGTAAGTTTTTTTTAGTAGAATTGTAACCCATCATCAGGGAAGTTAAGCCATTTATGTTAATGATTTTTGTGAGTAATCGGCAGACAGTTTGTCTCAGGCTTTAGATTTCACACCAGAGAATGAAGCCTGAGAACCTGAATCTTCTTGCGTGCCACACATGCTACATGGGACCTCATTTTAAGTACCAGAACAACTTGTGGAAGTCTATTGGAATACATAAGCTAGGGATGGTTCACAAAGCATATGTTTAAGATTTAATATGTCTTTATGAGCATTTAATGGTCGCCTGTAAACATAGTAAGGTTACTTAGTTAAAAAAAAAAAAAAAGTGAAATTGTTCTTTGTATTCTGCTATAGTCTTAACCTATAAGCTTTGTGTCCAAATTTAATTATTTATTTCTCTGTAATCAATGTCTAAATTTTAAAAATCTGAGACTGCAATTGTTAATTGTTCCGTTTTCCTTCCTTCAAAGGGAAATTAATTCATTCTGTGAACTTTCAGCCTTGGGACCTTTTTCTCCCTTTATTTTAAACTGAACACAATACAGACTCAAAGAATCAGAGAATCACAGGGTTGGAAAAGACCTTTGAGATTGAGTCCAACCATACCTGTCCTCTACTAAATCATAGAATGATAGAATCATAGAATGGTCTGGGTTGGAACGGACCCCAAGGATCAAAGAGTTCCAACCCCCTGCCACAGGCAGAGCCACCAACCTCCAGGCCTGGATCTACACAAGGTTGCCCAGGGCCACATCCAACCTGGCCTTGACCACCTCCAGGGATGGGGCATCCACCATCTCTCTGGGCAGCCTGTTCCAGCACCTTACCACTCTCTCTGTAAAAGACTTCCCCCTAATAGCTAATTTAAACCTTCCTTCCTTTAGCTTTAATCCATTCCCCCTTGTCCTGCCATTGTCTACCCTTCTAAAAAGTTGATTCCCCTCCTGTTTGTATGCTCCCTTCAGGTACTGGAAGGCTGCAATGAGGTCCCCCCACAGCCTTCTCTTCTCTAGGCTGAACAAGCCCAGCTCCTTCAGCCTCTCTTTGTAGGGGAGGTGCTCCAGCCCTCTAATCATCTTTGTGGCCCTCCTCAGAAACCTCTCCAACAGTTCCACATCTTTCTTGTGTTGCAGGCCCCAGATCTGGACACAGGACTCCAGATGGGGCCTCAGGAGGGCAAAGTAGAGAGGGACAATCACCTGCCTGTCCCTGCTGGTCACCCCTCTTCTGATGGAGCCCAGGATACCATTGGCCTTCAGAGCTGCATGAGCACACTGCTGGCTCATGTTAAATTTCTCATCCACCATGACACCCAGGTCCTTCTCAACATGACTGCTCTCAAGGAGCTCTTCTCCCAGTCTGTATCTGGGATTCTTCTGGCCCAAGTGCAACACCTTACACTTCCAGAGTGTGAGCACCACTCAGCTTGGTGTCATCCGCAAACTTGCTGAGGGTGCACTCAATTCCATCATTGATGCCATTGATAAAGATGTTAAAGAGCACAGGTCCCAAGACAGACCTCTGGCCAACACTGCTTGTCACTGGCCTCCACCTGGACATAGACCCATTGACCACCACCCTTTGTCTACATTCTGTCAACCAGTTTCTTATCCACTGGATGATCCACCCATCAAATCCACATCTCTCCACTTTAGAGATAAGGATGTGGTGGGGGACTGTGTCAAAGGCCTTGTACAAATCCAAGTAAATTACATCAGTTGCCTTCCTTTTGTCTACAGATGCTGTCACTCCATCACATCGCTAAACACCTCATCTACCTGTCTTTTAAATACATCCAGGGTCAGTGACACAACCACCTCCCTGGGCAGCCTGTTCCAATGCCTGATAACCCTTTTGATGAAGAATTTTTTCCTAATGTCTAATCTGAACCTGCCCTGGCACAGCTTGAGGCTGTTTCCCCTTGTCCTATCACCTGACGCTTAGGTGAAGAAACCAACACCCATCTGTCTACAACCTCCTTTCAGGTAATTGTAGGTGGTGATAAGGTCAGCCTCCTCTTCTCCAGGCTAAACAAACCAGTTCTCTCAGCTACTCCTTATAAGGTTTGCACTCCAGCCCCTTCACCAGCCTGGTTGCCTTTCTCTGGACATGCTCCAGGGCCTCAGTGTCTTTCTTGTAGTGAGGGGCCCAAAAGTGTACGTAAGGTGTGGCCTCATCACAATCACTTCCCTGGAGCTGCTGGCCACACTATTTCTGATACAAGCCAAGATGCCATTAGCCTTCTTGGCCACCTGGGCACACTGCTGGCTCATATTCAGTCACAAGCATTGGATCCACAATAAAAATTATTACAATTTGGGGATTTAAGAAGACTTTTTTTTTTTTTTTTTTTAAATAGGTGTTAAATATTACCCAATGATGGTATCTAAAATAATAACTTGCCATGATTCCCACTAAATTTAGTAGCTAGACACAAACCCTTCTGGTTTATTTACATTATAATTTTTAGAAATATTCTGCAGAAAATATTTTGCTTCTTTGAAGTATCATAGCGAAGATATCTGTCTAAACTCTAAATTCATTTTTACAGTGTTTCTTAATTCTTTTTTTTTTTCCCTTTGGAGGTTTAATCTCCTTCTCTCTTCTGTACTCTAGTAAGACACATATCCCAGAAGATTTCATCCTTAGATTGTAATCACCAATCTCTAATGAGTTCTAACCCATTTTTTTATTTAAAATACCTCTTTTAGCAATGTATAAAGGTTTCAAAATCCATCTCAGAAAGGAAACATTGCCTAAACTATCAGTTTGGTGTAGGAACTAATTTGTTTGTATAAACATAATTTTGACTCCAATTATCTAGGGTTTTTTGTAATTAATGTGAAAAAAATATAGAATATTGTCCCTTTTACCAGAATTTACTTCCCACATTATACTCCTTCATACAATTACTAAGAGAATAATCCTGCAGATTGTTAGTGAGGACACACAAAGCAATTTAAAAGAAAGCATGCTACTTGAAATTGTATGTTTACCATTTTGCAGTGAAAGAGAGCATTGCACTAAACAGCATAAACAATTCTACTCTGAGGAAAACTTTCTTTACATGATTTATCAATTATTTCATCTCTTATTTGTGTATGTGATTTCTATATTTAATATACAGGAAGGTGCTGTCACTGTTCCTCTAACAGCCACTTTACTGAAGTATATATAATTAAGACTGTCTGCTCCTATTGATAAGAATAAATCTTTAACCAAACTTCCACATTCATTTCCTTTTAGGCCACTGCACTAATCTTAGTTTTCAGCTGGTATTTGTTTATCTGCTTGATGCAGCACTTTGCCTGCATTTGTTCCTTTGGTATTTACCCAGAGTCTTCAGAGGGTGAGAAGGGATTTTGTTTTTCAGAGGAGCTTAACCCTTCTATGTTTACACTGTTATTAAGACCAGGTGGCCTACACAGAGGTCAACAACTTCTCAAAGGAAATGTGATACCTAGTATTTTGTGTTGTCATATCAGAGGTAAAAGAATTGCTTTCTCAGAAGGGATCCAGGAGAGAAAAAAAAAACAAACAGCCAAATAAACAAAGAAAAAAACAGGGAAGATTTTTGGGGTTTTGCAAAGCAGGAGTATTTTTCTGCTTTGAATCAGTTTGTTTAGTACTGCTTTGCTTCTGTTTGAATTTCAGTCCCTCTGATTCCAAACCATTAATTTAAACAGTGTTACTTTAGTATAGAGTAGTTCTATTTTCTAAGTTTATTTCTGTTGGAATTTAAGTTTAAATTTGATAAGGGCAAACTTTCTTAATATCACAGTTTGTGAGCAGATTTTAAAAAAATATTCACAGAAAATGTTGTATGTATAAATTTGTTACTTCCACATAGGAAAAAAAATGTATCATTGATATACTGGGGAGACATTCAGTGAAAACATAGCTCATAGATAAGAGCTCCATGAGAAGACATGGTTTGCCATGCATTTGTGACCAGATGTACTGAAGAGTAATATCTTCATTTGTGGGTGAATGAAGTAATTAAGTAATCAGTTCAAAAGTGCTGTTTTCAAGATTTGGAAAAAATTACATTTTCTCTGAATGCTAATGTGGTTTACAGGCTCTGGGTTAGACTATAAAGTCTGTTTTTCAGTTGCAAATCTCAGAAAAGAATAACATACAAAATCTGCAAATGCAATAGAATATCTTCAAGACAGTTTCCTCACATTTTATGTCAGTTGCTATCATAATTTCTCAATATGGAGGCTTTAATTGGGGTTTCTAACAGATCAGTGAAAGTAAGTCCTAGATTGTCTGAGCCATAGATGTGCCAATAAAGCTTAAGTGGAAATATATATAAACATATTACAACTCAGTTCAATAAATGCTGGTTTAAAAGAGTTTTTAAATGTGTTATTTTGCAGTAATGATACAATTCTAGTAGTTGTCTTAATAAAAACATGTAGTTTGCTCCTACTTTACATGGAGCAAGTATAATGCAAATTAAGGTAAATAATATGTAACAGAAATTCCAAATGGCTACATTATGGCAGTATTTTAGGCTTTAAACAAAACTTATTGTATTGGTATCAGATGTATCCTAATTAATCTTTAAACACATTTTCAACAGAAGACTGGAGGGATTGTAGGCTGAAGGAGTTATATTTGGCTGTAGCATGACGATCAAAACATAGAAGTTATACACCCATGACTCAAAACAACTGGGAGTCTGACTAATTCCCAAATTAAGACCAGGATTTCAAGGTTTATCTAGTGTCACATAAATAATTGCATGTGATTATTAATGTCAGACTCTCATACCTCATCTCAACACTTAGATTTAAATAACTCCAGATGAACTTTGGGCAAAACGGATGAATGCTAGATTCTGACTGAAGAATTCATCTATACTTATGATTTAGGATACTAAATATAAGACCCTGGGAACAAAAAGCCAGTTGCATCATCTGTTCTTCTAACACAATCTGGTCACATTTTGATTTACAGCTAATGGTTCTGCACAGGTTTTTTCATAGCATTTTTCATAAAAACATTCTGAAAGAACCAATTTTTTCAGTCTACCATGTCTTACATTCTTTGCAGAATGTGAACTCCCTTCTCTCTTTTAATAATAGAAAAGCAAACCAGAAAAGAGTCAAATTACTTCTGATGAACACACCTCTAATTTAGGACATTAGTTTGTTTTCATTCTTTTATTTATATGGGGAAAATATGGATTGTAGTCCAAAGAAGAATCAGCATAAAGTAAGGATGCTACAGGCAGATTTACATTCTTGCCATTTGCATGTTAAATTGTTTGCATCTATGCTCTTCCATTCATTGCAAATGATATTTTTTTTTCCAAGAGCTGAGTAATTCCAAGAGCTGACTATTCATCAAACTCCATGTTTCCTCTTCTGAAGCTCTGAAAGTTGTGAACATTTCTTCAATCAGTCTGGATATAAATTGCAATATTTTTAATCTGTGACTGAATTTCTTCAACATGGGTGATAGATCTTTATAGAAAAACAAGATATGTAGACAAGTAAGGGTGTGTTGATGATGGCTCGTTGCTATTAGGCACAGAGTACTAGACAGCAAATGTTGATTAATGTTCCTGACAGCATATACATATCTGCGAATCTGTTGTTTGTTGCAAAATGTTTATATTAATTCATAATGAATATTTTATCTCCTTCCTTCAAAGTTTTTGACCTTCTGGGAATGTATTTTTCAAAATTTTTTTATCATTTGAACGTTTTACCTTCTATGGTTTTATAGCTCAGGATTTCATTCAGTTCCTAGTTTCATACATTTACGTTCAGAAAATCTTACTAATCTGTTGATTGGCAAAAGTTTCCTTTCAGAAAGAGACCCCCGTGGGAAAAAATAGACTGTATTCATTGCAAGACATTTATCATCTTGAGTACATGAATCACTGCAGTCACTACTCCTAAGAATTCATTTCTGCCTTCTGATTTTCTTCAAAACTACATTTTATATGCAATCTTTGTTTCTGCTTCCTTCAATCACAAGTCCAATGATTCAAAGAGTCTGTTTATTAACAGCTTTGATGCCTGTGTTGTTCTCAAATTGAAACTTATTAAAGTGCATTAATTGATTTAATTTTCTTTTTTCTGTCACTACACGTTTTTCAAAGTTTCCAAAGGGCCAAATAAAATGCATATTCTAACATAATACTAGAATACAAAGATAAAGACAATAATCTTCTGTAGGACTGCCCTTTAAGGAAAAAATTAGAGAACCATAGAATGGTTTGGGTTGGAAGGGACCTTAAAGATTGTCTACTTCCAACCTCCCTGATATGGGCAGGGGTACCTTCCACGAGATCTGGTTGCCCCAAACCCCATCCAACCTGGCCTTGAATATTTCCAGGTAGGGAACATCCACAAATTCTCTGAGCATCTTGTTCCAGTGCCTCACTACCCTCACAGTAAAGAATTTCTTCAGTTTAAAGCCAGTATCACTTGTCCTGTCATTACAGACCTCAGTAAAAAGTCCCTCTAAGGCTTTACTGTAGTTAGCCTTCACGTTCTGGAAAGCTGCTATAATGTCTCCCCAGACTGGAACATTCTCTTCTCCAAACCAAACAAGCCCAAATGTTTCAGTCTGCCTTGTTGAACTTCATGTAGTTTGCATGGGCCCACCTCTCAAGCCTGTCAAGGTCCGTCTGGATGGCATATCTTCCCTCCAGCATGTCAACTGCACCACACAGTATAGTGTTGTCATTGGCACATTTGCTGAGGGTGTACCTAATCTTACTGCCCATGTCTCTGACAAAGAAGTTAATCAATGCCTGTCCCAATATTGACCCCTGAGGAATGCCACTTATCATTGGTTTGCATCAGGACATCAAACTGTAAACTAAAACTTTTTTAGTGTGTCCATCCAGAAAATTCCTTATTCACTGAGTGGTCCATTCCTCTTCAATTTCGAGGCAAGGATATCATGTGAGTTAGTTACCACTGCTTTGCACAAGTCCAGGTAGATAACATCAGTTCTTCTTCCCTTATCTACCAGTGTTGTAAACCTCTCACAGAAGGCCACCAAATTTGTAAGGCATAGTTTGCCCATAGAGAAACAATGTTAACTGTCACCGGTCACCTTATTTCTATGTGGCTGAGTGTAGTTTCCAGTTTCCTGATCTTGCCAGTCACAGAGATGAGACTGAGTGGCCTGTAGTTCCCTAGGTATTCTTTTTTTCCTTTTCTGGCAACAGGGGTTCTATTTCCCTTTTTCCAGTCAGAGGGAACTTCACTGGATTCCCATAACTTGTCAATATGATGGAGGGTGGCTTAGCAACCTCAGCTGCCAGTTCCCTTGTGACATGTGAATACATCTCATCAGGTCCCATAGACTTTTGTACCTTCAGTTTCCTTAGGTTGTCTCTGATTTTCTCCTACAGAGGGATGTTTTTCATTGATCCAGTCTCTGCCTTTGCCCTCTGCAATTAGGGCCTTGTGACCAGTGCTTCCTGGTGAAGAATGAAATAGTTCTTGAATACCTTAGCATATCCTTAAAAAACAGATCTGCCGTTTCCTTCCAGAGAGTCTTCCTTTCATCACTGACACACCTCTAGAAGCTTTTCTTGTCCCTGATGTCTGTCCCAAACTGGAAAAGTCTGATCCGGGAAGATTCATTGTTATTCCCAGAGTGAGATTAAGACACAAATGAGGTCAGATGCCATACAAAAAATGAGGTTTAATAGTTACATCAAAATTTGTAGACATGCAAGAAAGAGAGAGAGAAAGATGGGAAAAGAAAAGGAAAGCTTCAATAGCTACCACCATGGAGCTGAGGTGTCCCATCAGTCCAAATCGACTTCACGTCAGGTGGGGAATTCCATTAGTTGCTAGTTGTCAGCACTGGGTGCACAGGGAATTGCTCCACCACAGACGTGCACACTAACATGGCAGTTCTTCTTGGTTATATACAGTTCAACTATACTTATTCATTAGGTTACCTCATACACCTATACATATTCATAACATGTCCCTGCTTCATATTAAAATGAGCTGTAAGAGGTGATTTCCATAAATTCCTCCCCACTGTGCCTGGGCACTGCTGTCTGGTGGTGGTCATTGAGGGTCGTGGGGATGAAGACAGATAGTTCCTCTTCATCACCACAAGTAACCTCCTGTTTTGCGCAGACTCAGTTATCCCTTGACTCTGATCCAGACTATAAGTTTGGTTTCAGCAGGTTTTGTTTACCTTCAAAGACATGGGGGAGTTCAAAGTAGATACAATGAAATGCTTTGCCTGAATTTATGACCAATTACAATACAAGCAAGGAATTTGTCAAAAAGATAAGGAGTTCATTAGACTGATGGGGGACTGGAACTCATCAAAGAAATCATTTTATTTTCACAGAGCACATAGTCCTTGAGTGAGTAACTTATAATATGATGGTAGACTCAAACTTACGTCTCAATTGATGTTTCTTCCTTATCAGTCCAGGGTTCACTTTAAATTACTAAAAATGAGCTGTTCCAATAAGACATAGTTTATGCAAGATCATCCCCTGACATACTCACTGTGGCACTTCAAACCATCCTGTTAGCAAGTCTTCCTTAACCCTTTACAAACATCTTATTAACAAGTCCCCTTTACCACAAAATAGCAGTAATAGCAGGAGGTGCAATTATTCAGGAATGTTGAGACATATATCCGCTGGTACAGGCATCTGTTGAGGGACACAGTCCTTCACAATGCCCCTGGAAAGATTTAATTCTAACTGGGCTTTAGTTTTTCTGCCCTGATCTCTGGCTGCTCAGACATATAGAGTGCTACTGTGGATAGATGCAGGCCCTTTAGAAAGGATAAACCAAGAAATTAGATAGAGAAATTTGCTCTTCATGTAGGAGAACAAGATTTATGCAGCTTGCTCTTTGGTTGGGTGATGGGCAGCCAGATTTGCTTGCAAACTAGTAGAAAACATTGTGATGGGTATCTGCTACAAACTGTCCTGATGAGGAAGAATAAGCAGATGAGGCTTTCTTCAAACGGGAAAAGCGTCTTCTTCAATCCTTGCCTTCTCTGGTGATTTGACACATCTCAGTGTACACTGGAGGCATAACACAACAGGGAACAAGTAATCAAGTAAGTTTCTAAAGTGCATTGCCTACAGTTTCTTGACAGAGATAATCAAGGAACCAGCAAGGGAAGATGAACTGATGGACCTGACGGAGAACTGGAAGAAATGAAAGGCCCCTTGTATCTGCTCAACAACAAGCAGGAGTATCTAGGGAACTACAGGACAGTCAGAGTCATGCTGGTCCATGAGAATTCATCCTGTTCTTTCAGAAAGTTACTTGCTATTATTTCTTCTTGGTTTTCTTGGGGGATTTTCTGGAGGCGTTTTTTTGGGGGTTTTTTTTTGAGGGGGTTGTTTGGTTTTTTTGTTAAGTTTTTGTTTTGTTGTTTGGTTTTGATTTTTTTTTTAATGGCACAATATACTTTTTAATTTTTATTTAGCCTGTATGGTCTAACCTATATAACATTTAAAGTCATATCGAGTGGTTTGGATAGAGAACTGGAAATCACTCTGAAATGAGTTTAACATCTTCTTGCTATAAAAATAGACAAACCTGTAACTCAATATGCACATGTAAGGTATATAATTTTATTTTCTTTCATTTGGTTGTAAATTCCTCTTGTTAGTATTTAAGGAACAACAAATTGATGTTAAACTGTTACTTTTTTCATTGAGACTAACTTTAATTTGAAATACTAGAGGTTTCTTAACTAGCAAGATTAGTAAATGTCACAATAGAAAAATGTAACAACTCTTTCATGAAATCAGGAAAAAATAGAGCACCTGTATTAGTCCATGGTGTTCACAAAATTGTATCATTTGACCTCTGCTACACTGACTGAAACATTTGTATTGACTCACAGGTCAAGTATCTATTAAAATAGTGATAAATCAATCGTCACCCTCAACCTCATCCACAGAAGTGCAGGAACCTAGAAGTAATGACTGCTGTTTAATGACAGCTTAGTGGGCTTTTCTGTCTCACATAATGAGACAGAAAACTCGGATAGTTAATGAAGGCACTGTATATTTAAGCACCTTGATAAAAAGTCAGTGAGTCAGTTGACACAAATCAAGGCGTGAATCCAAGAAACTGCAGGTGGGATGAAGTGTGCAGAGTCTATCAAAGCTCATCACATTTGAAAGTCAAAGACAAGAGTTTCTCAGAAAATGGAAAATGATGCCTGCTTCTCTTTTCGTCCATCTTTTTTTTTCTGTAAAGCAAATAAGAGCTATGTAGACTGCATTTTATATATTGCTTTGCAACCATGTTTTTATATTTATTTTACATGAACAGATATTAACGACCATTCTGTTCCCATAATTCTCTGTAATTGTTTTCTTTAACTTTGAGATATTTCTTGCTTGAGCCGGTATGTTCTGCCAACACTTTTGCATTTTTTTGATAGATATAAAATGAGCAACACTCTACCTCTAGTAAGACTGGAGGGTGGGTGTCAGCATAATTTTCAATATTTCAGAGAAAAGAAAGTGTCCTCATAAGATGATCACTCTATATAGTGTAGAAAAAGGACCTGATGAGTTTATTTCCTCTGTATTTTCAGAGTCCAGCTTTTAGCTATCTATAGTATGGACATTTCTTATCATAAATTCAGTGGGGATAAATATTTGATCTCTGGTGTGTCATTCTCACTTGTCAGAAGTCACTTTGGTCATTTGAGACTACCCCTTAACAAAAGTCTTTTAAGGGATAATAACAGACTTCAATAGAAGCAGTGTATGGATTTGGGACTCTCCTGAATCATTTAGAGTTGTCACTCACTAAATCTTCCATTAGAGTTTGCTATAAAAACCTGTGAAGAACTGGTGGAATCACAAGCAGTTTCTCTTTTGAATGCAGGTTCTGAAATGGACAGTCTTCTCTTTTCTGCCTCACACACTAAGCCATGAGCGCTATCTCCATCACCTGTTCATGCTGTACAGTTTCAGAGACAGTCCAGAGCTAACATTGTCATGATAGGACTGTTAGCTGAATATTTACTGGAGGGGATGAAATTCCTCATGATATGAGGAATTTCAGTCCTCTGATTACTTTTATACCACATAATACAGCTGGTCTGTAGTGACCATAAGGATTACAAAACCTGTCACAGTTTGCTGTAGCTGTGCTGCTGAGATGTCTTTTGCAAAGCAGCAGTTACAGTTTGTTGTGAGTTCCTAACAGTAAACAAGAGCCAATTCAAGGCCAAAGTTACTTTTGACCAATCACAGAAGGATTCATAGCGCCTCTGTGAATCACACATTCGGAAAAACAACTCCTGGCTGGCGCACTTTGCCACCGGAACGCAGAGTGGGAAGATGTGACCAGCTGCACCGATAGCCAAGGCCAGGCCCTGAAGGAGAGGGGGGGGAAGGAATGTGGAAAGAAAGTTTCCCCTGCAGCTCGTGGAGAAGACCATGGTGAAGTGGGTTGTCCCCTCGCAGCCCATGAATGAGGACAGGGAGCAGAGACAGCTACGACTAATACACCCAGTGAACCGGAACGAGATAAGAGTAAGAAGCAGCCAGGTCTTAAAGCGCCTTCCCCCACCCCTCCCCTTCTTAACAAACTCAAACTTCATCACGATTTTACTCCCTTCTTCCCTCCCCAACATGGCTCGGGGAGGGGCAGGGAATGGGGAGTGAGGTTCTGGCTGTACCAGTTGCTTTCCTTCCCCAGATCTTAACACTTCTACTTCCCCCCACCCCTCGCCTCTTTGCACCCTTAGCTTTAATCATCAATTTTGCTCCCTTCTTCCCTCCCATCGCAGCACCAGGAGGGGCTGGGAATGGGGAGTTGGGGGGGGTGTTCAATCTGTTGCGCCTGAACAGTCTTCTGTCTCAGCCTGGGCGGGGGGGGGGGCATTACACACACACACACACACACCCCTCTTACTGAGCTGTGGGGTCCCACCCACGCGAGAGTCATATCCACGAACTTCTGCAGCGTGAGTCCTCTCCATCAGGGAGTCATCTCCTCACCACAGGCCTCTCAGCAGGACTTCCTTCCATAGGCTTCTGACATTTGGGCCCGTGCTCCCCTGGCCTGGCTCCCCCGCAAAAGTCACAAGTCCCCTGGCAAACCTGCTGAGGCGTGGATCAATCCCTTCACAGGGCGTAGATGTCTCTGCTCCCCATCCTCATCCATGGGCTGTGAGGGGACAACCCGCTTCACCATGGTCTTCTCCACGAGCTGCAGGGGAAACTTTCTTTCCACATTCCTTTCCCCCTCTCCTTCTGGGCCTGGCCTTGGCTATCGGTGCAGCTGGTCACATCTTCCCACTCTGCGTTCCAGTGGCAAAGTGCACCAGCCAGGAGGTTTTTTCCTCGAATATGTGATTCACAGAGGTGCTATGAATCCTTCTGTGATTGGTCAAAAGTAACGTTGGCCTTGAATTGGCTCTTGTTTACTGTCTGGAACTTGCAAAAAACTGTAACTGCTGCTTTGCAAAAGACATCTCAGCAGCACAGCTACAGCAAACTGCAACAAAAATCACAGATGAAGAGTTGTATAGTTTGATTTCTTTCAATGCAATATTTCTTAAATTCACAAACAGGTGATAATTTTAAGTATGAATCAAATATTCTGAGTTTTTGCATTCGCATCACTTTCATTTACTAATAAAATATGCATTCTAGTCATCTTAATAAGAAGAAGGTAATCCTTAGCACTTAAAATACTCTTTACTCCCTGTTCTTCAGTCACGGCTGTGATCATTACAGCCCTGGTCTGCTGCTATGGGCCGGCTTATTTAGCCATTAATAGAGCACTGAGTAGTATTCAGGATCACCTTTACTCTGTTTTATAAACGCAATTATGATATCTGGTTTTCTTGCCCATTTTGAAACACAGTTACCTTTTTTTGTATAAAATTTGTTTTTTTATTGTTTTGCTGCTTTTGTCTAACTTGGGACATGCACATGTTTTGTCAACTTTCTTTGGCAAGACATAATTGCAAATGTAAACATGTTTTAGCATTTGACAGTAATTAGAATAGACTAAAGAAAATACAGAGATCTGACTCAGGGAAAAGAAAAAAAAAAAAAAAAAGATAAAAATATTCAACCCCAAACTACAAAACTCTTTCTGTCACTCTCCCACATATACATCCTGAATATATAAGTAGATAAGCTAGAAAACTTATCATGCATAACATGTGTTGGAGACATTAATCATGCAATGATTTGTCCTTGCAAAACTTGACATGTTTTATAATATGCCTTTTTTTTTCACATTGGCATGATGTCATTGCAAGATGGCTAAAATAAAATGAAAACAGGACAGACTTACATTGGCTACAGTTTCTCAGTCATTGTTTTCTCTTCATTTCCTTTATATTAGCCATTTGCCTTGCTACCACTTACTGAAAATGCAGGGTTAAATTTATTCCTCCAAACTTTTAAGAAATAATGGTATCCTACTACTTCATAGTTATTTAAATGTGCTGGAATTGTGCAGTCATGGTTTGTTTGTGGGTTTTGGGTTTTTTCTGGTGGAAAGTAAACTGTAAATATAGTGAAAATTACCACATTGAGATTATTTTGACAATGCACATGCAACTATCTCTACAACACTCCAAACAAAAAGGAGTATAGAAAGTAGGACTAAGATGAAAGCTAATATTGTGATAGAAAACTTACTGCTATTACTCTGTCCAAAAGAAGCAGACAGAAGTTACTTACTGTCCTATCATTTCTGTATGACAGCGCTTATCAGTATTGTAAGTCTGATTCCTGTGAGCCCTCCATCTGGCTGCCTATGTTGTCTTTTGTCTTATAATATTGCAATGGCTCTGGGGCAGATACAGTCTTTTCAGTCTTTATGTTTGCAAATCACAATACTTTACATGTGCAGGAATTATTCTAATACCCCCTTGAGAACAGATAAGAGTTTGTATTTATCAGTTGCTAAACTGAAGTAAATTTTAAATTTCACCCTTCTGCATAAAAAGTACTCTCTGTGTGCAATCCTTTATTCATACAGAGTCAGAAACACTACCCAAAGAAAAGAAAAGAAGAAATAAAAAGAAAGGGGAAAAAAAAGGAAAAAAGGTGGAATATTCAGCAGTCCTTTAAAAGCTGGAGCATGATTGTTCCCTTAGTCTTGTGCCTTCAGTTAGGTTGTATGGAATAGGAAGGGAAGGGACATGAAAAACTTAGATTTGAAACCTTAAAATACTATGTGATTAATTCTGATGCAAATGTTGTACTGAACTTTTCTGAAAGGATAATGACCAGAAAGCAGGCCAAAAAGTAACACAGAAAAAACTGCCACTCTGCAGAAGTGTATAAAACTATACATTATACATTATTATGCAAAAAGAAAAATTCTGAAATTCAAAAACAAGGTGATTAGTTTATCTAAATACTTGTGGTGGGTTGACCCTGATTAGAGGCCAGATGCCCACCAAAACTATTCTATCACTCCCATCATCAGTTAGACAGGTGACAAAATATATAATGAGATTCAGATTCTTACAGTTCAAGATGAGGACAAGGAGCTTACATAATTCAGCAATTAAGATCACAGGTAAACAGACTCAAAACAGAATAAAATATATCCAAATTGCCTCCCAATGAAAAGAGAGTCTGATAATGAGAAATAAAACCAAATATCAAAACATGTCCCCCCACCCCTCCCTTTTTCCCAGGCTCATGATTTATCACCCTTACCCCACAGGTGCCACAGGGGAAGATGGGGAATGGAGGGTCAGTTCATCATGAGTTGTCTGTGCCAGTCCTTCCTCCTCAGGGGAAGGACTTCTCACTTTTCCCCCTGCTCCAGCGTGGGGTCCCACTCATGGGAGAGAGAGTCCTCGGTGAACTTATCTAACTTGAGTCCTTTCCCATAGGGCTTCATTTCTTCACAAACAGCCCCAACATGGGTCCCTTCCATGGGGTGCAGACTTTCAGGAATAGACTGCTCCATCATGGTCCACCATGGGGTCAGAAGTCAGAAGTCCTTTCAGCAAACCTTCTCCAGTGTGGGCTCCTCTCTCCATGGGCTGCAGATCCTTCCAGGATCTTGCTCCAGCGTGGACTTCACATCAGGTCACAGCACCCTTCAGTCATCTCCACCTGCTCCAGTCTGGGGTCCCACACGGGCTGCAGGTGGGACATCTACCCCCCATCATCTCTCATGGGCTTCAGGGATTACAGCCTGCTTCCCCATGGTCTAACAAGGGGGCTGCAGGGCAATGTCTCCTCCAGCACCTGGAGTGTCTCCTTCCCCTCCTTCTTCACTGACCTTGGTGTCTGTGAAATTTCTCATGTATTCTCACACCTTTCTCTTGTAGAAAAAGCTGCCACTTGCATGGTTTTGTTTTGTTTCGTTTTGTTTTTCCTTCTTAAATATGCTATCACAGAGGCACTACCACCATTACTGATTGCCTTCTTGCAGAAGTCACCCCTGCTGCCTCCCAGCCACTACCCAAACCTTGCCACACAAACCCAAAACAATGTTCAATATACTTTTTCACTTAAAAATAAAAAAAAAAATAATAAAAAGGCTGATGATGATGGAAGAAGGAAAAGATGCACATCCATATTTCATCATTACCTCCCCACAAGCAAAACTCCAGTATTATACAAAGTACCTCCATAATCTCAAAGACATATCATGGCACTGAAATATTATTGTTATAATACACTTTTGTAACTTTACAATTCTTAATCCAAAGTATTATAATACTACTTAGAGCTGTAATGAAAACATGACCTCAGAAAAAAAATTATGACAAAATTCCCTTTTACTTCAGTGGAGCTAAAGACTGCTCTCTTTAAGGTTGTACAACAGTCAGCAATCTTGTCATGAACTGTCTTATCGAAGGACAAATGGATTTATCTGCAATATTCTGATTTACCTCGTAATTTTTAAATGAACCTAAATAGTTCAATAACATCTTAAATTCCTTACTTAACCAATTTATTTTTTTTAATTTGAACTTCAATACTCTAGTGCCATGTCCTAGACTTCAAGAAGCCATAAAATATCTGTAGTGAACTAGCATGCTTTTAAGTATCTATAATTCATCTAAGTTTAGCTATAATATGTTTCCTCTGAAATCCTCACCTTGCTTAATATAGATTATCAAAAATAGGTATATGTCCATGTTGGTATCATGACTTTGAAAGAAAATGAGCATGAAATCAAAAATATCAAAAAGATTCTTTTTTTCCCTTCAAGATATCATCCAAGTTATCTTGAAATTGTTAAAAACTTCTAGAGAGACATCTTCTGATCTGATTCTTGTAATATTGTCAAACATGGGACACCTTAAATGGCAGGTTTTACACTTTCTTACTTAATCTTCATACAGAGCATCTAAGAAATATTCTTCCTAGAGCCTATGTTATAATTTCATTTTCTGAGCTTTAACCTTTCCAGTTACAATTAGAAGTCTCAGTGTCAGGAAAGAGCGATGCTGCAACACTTGAGAAAAATCATAAAATGCACATAGTATCTGAACTTCTTCTTACATAATCAGGCACTGAATTCACTGAAGAAGACATCTCATTTTTTTTAATGTACACTGAGTCAACTGCTTGGTTATAATCTCTTTTTTCATTGGGTAATATTCTATTATTGATGTGTGATTTTATGCCATACATACACACAGGAGTTAAAGACTGGAAAATATTTTTATACATTTTTTCTTCACTTCCAGACTAGTTTTTAAGAACTTTAATAACAAACCTCTCCGGATTTACAAAGAGAGACAACTCTTTTAAGTGTAGATCTTCGCCAATTTTTCTCCAGTTATGCATTTTTGTGATTCATTTCAAATCCATTTTTAATCAAAATATACAAAACTAGACACCTTTTTCTTATATCTTTCCTTGATACCTATATTTAAAATATTTAAAATATTTTAAAAACATATCTGTGCTTGCAGGGTTAAAGACAGAGCATTATATACTACTTGCAGAAGTCTTCAGAGATACACATTTCTATATTATCCTATATATGAATATATTCTTTGGCTACATTTCTGTGTTTCCTCTCCTCCTTTGATTAGTTCTATACCTTTTGGAGTAGAGAGCACTGAATTCATATGCTATATAAGTTTGAAGAGAAAAATATTAACAAGTACTAAACTGTTTTAATTCTTACTATCTAAATGTTCTTTACATTTCTTTTACAATATTGTAACAAAGAAATGCACTCTAATACATAGTCCTTTGTATTGCTATCTCTCAAATAGTTAAAGGACATTTAAAAGCTTTATTTTATTATACTCAACTACAATCTATCACAAAAAACCTTGTAATCACTACAAATAATTTTTTTAAAGAAAGTCTTTTATGATCTGTTTGCTGTGAAATTATGCTGGATTATTTATTGGGTTTTAGTGCTGCGTTGACAACATATGTCTACACAATAACCAGAGCTACTGCCAGAGTCAATTGTTGTTTATATTCTGTCCTGCACAGAATGCAACTTTTGTGTAAGATTTCATACTAAAAAATTCATAGTCCTTAAAGATATTAAAATCAGATGTTTCAAAATGGTGAAATGAATAGATTTCACATTGTTTGAAATGAATGTTCATGTTTTTCAGGAACTTTGTAGTAAAATAATATCTTGCTGCATATATCAGAGCCAAGAATTATTTTTGTGAAGGAAATGTGGTATTTCTAGCCTAAATGTGGATAACATGAGAATTTTTATCCAAAGACAGAAAGTTTTACTCCTGAAATCCTGGAAATTTTTAGAGACAGTGAAAGTTGCTCTATGACAGAAATCTTTATATTTCTCACGTTAAGAGTAACCTCCATTATGATTTAGTTAGGACACATTAAGATAAACTTTCCATGTTGGCAGCTATAAAGGAAAAAGCATTTATTTTTTCTTAAAATCAAATTCTTTCTCATAAAAGTGTGGGAAAAAAGTAAAGAAAAGAAATTTTTACATGGCTATTACTGACAGATAGCAGTATCATCATCCAGTAGTAGCAGAGTTATCTTATTATCCTTAGCGGTACTTTCCAGGATGACAGTGACTTTGAGTGGTGTGGATGAAACACATGCCAGCTCGAAAAGAGGTGTGCTGTCTATTGGATCACACAATGAGTTTTTTGTCATTGCTGCTGCTGTTAGCCTATGTAGTACTCCTGTAAGCAAGAATATCTGCATAGGTGAAATGGAATAAACTCTTCAGCATTTCTATTTCTAGTTTACAGTTTTCAGGAACATCAAAATGTGAATAACTGTAACATCCCAAATAAATATGTAGATGTGTTTTGGCTGACATTGTTTTGCCATACCCACTTTTACATTATCAATAGGTGCTGTAGGATTTTACGTGCTATAGAACTAATAGAAATCCTGAAATGAGGCTTATAAGGTTTGGAAAGTTGTCCTTGTCCAGATGAGATATGTAAGTGTATCATCACTTAGTTTAATAAATCTGGGTCTTCCTGAAAACACATACAAAATCAGAGTCCCCTGTGTTGACCAGGACCTGAGGAGTTGAATAATGCTCTTAGAGTTAAAGCAAAAACATTCTATGCTGCATTCTAAATCTTCTGGAAATTTTTATTCACCTCTTCTAATGGCAATTTGTATATAAAGGGACACAGGCACACATGCACACACACACACACAAACACACACATAAATTAGCAAGAGTTCACATTCATTTGTACTCAAATAAAAATATGGACCTATAGTTTGATATGAAATTTTAGATTTTCTTTAAGATGGAATGTAGCTTCAAAAATATGCATTGCTTAGGGAAGGAAGACAGAGATATATAGAGATCTGACATAGCATACTTAATAAGTATCTTTTACTTAAAAGTAAGAATTTTTGTAATGTAAAATGTTTACATTTTATGCAAAGTCCTTATGTCTTTACTTAATAACATTACATAACTTTACTTTTTAAAATATGTGGTTATGTAATAAATCAATATAAAATCTTCATAAAAACCTGGTAGTGCACAAATTTCACCAGAAACAGTTGTTAAAAAACGTATTATATTGATATAGCCTCTACTCCTTACTTAAACTTAATTAGCACAGCCTGCTTCATAAATAACAAAACATTAGAATTCAAGTAAATTAAATTGATAATAAATTCAACTTATTCTAGACCATGTACTATAAATTCAAATTTACTTATATTTAATTATGATAAG
Source organism: Hypotaenidia okinawae (assembly GCA_027925045.1). NCBI lineage: Eukaryota > Metazoa > Chordata > Aves > Gruiformes > Rallidae > Hypotaenidia > Hypotaenidia okinawae. The sequence goes on along the minus strand of BSDF01000005.1, from coordinate 37,556,467 downwards.
ATATAGAATTAGACTTCTCATGAAATTATTATTTTCTTCACTTTCAGGTAAATAAAAGCTTCCATTACTCAGAATTTATTAGACTTATTTTTTTAAAGAAAGAAGCCAAAATACCAAAGGTGGTGTTGTTTCATATGTAAGATGTAAAGCATCTTCTCTTTCTGGGAGCAAACTGAGACACTCTAATATCTTGCCAAGGAAAAAATAATGCAATTGTACTCCTTTCACAAAAGGCAACTGGGCTGGCCTATGTCCATGTTTAGTAGAATTTTTTCATACTTATTTTTAAAATTAGTGTATTTGACTATATTTAAAAAAAAAAAAACAATATTATTTCAGTGGGATTTCTAGATATCTGTACCAGTCTTCAAAATTCCAGATCATGCTATTAAAAATATGAAATTTGGCTGACAGTTAGTCTAGAAGTCCTGTTTCCACAAAAAATATTTGTTTACTATTTCTCTTGGCTGAGTAAAGAAATCCTGCTGCTTTTAGAAAACCTGTGCCATAAAAAGTCATTAAACTTTACAACATCCAGCAAAAAACAGTTGTTCACCTGCAATAGTCATATGTATATGCATACCCTATGGTATTGACTTTTCAGGTAGCTGAAAAAACTTCCATGAGAGCCTTTGGTATCTCTTAAAAATAATATGAAATGCAAGTTGATCTATTCACACACTGCACTTCAGTCACTCATGGAACGTAGAGAATACTACAGATTTTTCAGCAAAGCCTTAATTCAAAATTTCAGATGTGAGCAGCATCTATCTATAATTCTGTCCAACATTTACACACAGCAAACTACTTTAATATGACAAAGTATTTGTCAATGAGGACTGGGGAAAGAGAATTTGCCTGTTCTGCTTTTCTGAGTTGTCTGTATGATATATACATATTTAAAGCTGTTTTTAGAATTTAATCATTGACCTCCTTTTTTTTGTTTTACTGTGAAAGAGCCATTCTTATAACCAATACACTTATAAAAGTAATACATGTTCTTTTTCTATTTTCTGTTTAATATGTATATTTGTAACTAAGTAAGGTGCAAATGGATACTAGATATAGGTCTCAGAACTTACTACACATAAGTAAAATTTCAAATTTTTTTAGCTACTAGGTTTCTGTCTTTCTGTAGAATATGCTGGCTTCTCTAAATTACAATTTCACCTGTTTTTAAGCAAGACCACTTATGAAGCAACACCTTTGTATTAACCTTTTCTTTCCACTATGGACACACAATACATGATAGTTACTTTCAAAAATCTCTGGACATTTTTCTTAGTTACACTTTTATTAAATATACTGAGACATATATCAATATTATACCTTTTTAAAAAAAAAAAAAAAGAAAAAAATGGATCTTAATATAAAATAATACTTTATTTTTCCAATGATGCACATTTCATATTTCTTTTCAAATGTGCAAACAAGTTTTGAACTTGCTGCCATAATATGATAGTAAGGACATTTTTCTCTTGTTGATATTTTGCCTTCCAATTCTTTGAGATATTCCACTACATCAGCTGTTGTTTCAGCTGTGTCCAGCACATAGCCATATGTGCACTACATGATTGTTACTGAAGGTAAGCTCTCTTACTATTGTAAAGCTATATTCACCTACATTCTGAAATTAAAATATTGCAGTAACGGGGTGAATGCAGAGAAAATTTTTAATAGGAAGAACAACAGAATCATGGAATATGTAAGATTGGAAGGGAACTTTAGAGGTCATCTAGTCCAACCCCCTGCAGTAAGCAGGGACATCTTCACTAGATCAGGTCGCTCAGAGCCCCGTCAAGCCTGACCTTGAATATCTCTAGGGATGGGGCCTCCACTACCTCTCTGGGTAATCTGTTCCAGTGATCTCTTACCCTCATATTGAAGAATTTTTTCCTAATATCCAACCTAATTCTACCCTTCTCTAATTTAAAACTGTTTCCCCTTGTCTTATTACTACAAGACCTCATGAACAGTTCTTCCCCAGCTTTCTTATACCTTTCAGGTATTGGAAGGTACTATAAGGTCCCTGCAGAGCCTCCTCTTCTCCAGGCTGAACAAGCCCAATTCTCTCTGCCTGTCTACATAGGAGAGGTGCTCCAGCCCTCTGATCATTTTTGTGGCCCTTCTCTGGATGCACTCAAACAGGTCCATGTCCTTCTTGTGTTGAGGGTTCCAAAGCTGGACACAGTATTCCAGGTGCACCTCTCTTGATCTGCTGGCCACATTTATTTTAATGCAGTCTGGGATGAGGTTTGCCTTCTGGGCTGCAGATGCACATTGGTAGCTCGTGTCCAGCTTCTTTTCCTCAGGGCTGTTTTCAACCCTGTATGGATCTCCTAACCTTTATGGATAACAGGGTTTGTCCTCACCCAGGTGCAGAGCCCTTCACTTGGCTTTGTTGAATATCATGAGGTTCACCTGGGTCCAGTTTTTCTAGCCTGTCCAGGTTCATCTGGATGGCATTCTGTTCTCCCCAGCATGTTAACTTCACCATTCAGCTTAGTGTCATCAGCAAATTTGCTGAGGGTGCACTCAATCCAAATGTAAATATCATTAATAAAGATATTAAACAACACTGGTCCCAGCACAGACCCTTGAGGAACTCTGCTTGTCACCGTCTTCCATCTGGACTTGGAGCCATTGACCACCATCCTCTGAATGTGACCATGCAGATAATTCCTTATTCATGGAATATTCCAACCATTAAACCTGTATCTCTCCAACTTAAAGAGAAGGATGTTATGTGGGACCATGTCAAAGGCCTTTCAATATATTTCAGCAAGAATGAAATCAGGCTAACTTAACCACCTGCCATTACATATACAAATCCCAAGTATATGTAAATAGAACATAAAAATAGGAAATCTGATCATTAGAGTACTAGCTCCAGATGATAAGCAGGACTTTTTTTTTTAGTGTCTTATACAACATCAGCATAATTTTTGTTTGAGGAGTATCAGACTATAATTTTTTCCTCTGTACCTCCTCTCTGTTTTCCCATTGCAAGCTCTTTCAAGGCCTTTCTTAAGGCTCTATAAATTTGTGATGACTGATTTAGATTACTATCTTTTACAAATGTAACTGCCAACGTCATATCTTCTTTATGGCAACATGTGTAGCTCAGTTATAATTCTGTATTATAAAAACCCACATATTAAATGTATATGTATTTATTTTTAAATTTAAATTTCTGAGAATTAAATTTTATACTGTCTTTTGATGCAAGCAACATTCAGGTGATGGGAAAGATTCATGTTTTCAAAACATCACTTATATATCATCCCTCTGTCCTTTATTATGGGTTCATTTGGTGCTGCAGACATTGACTATCACAAAAAAAATAGTTCTTCTAGGGGTTATTTCAACATTATTTCAACTTCTTCACTTTAAATTATATTAACTTCAATTTGAATACAATGTATAGATAGCTATTTATATATTTGCAAAGGAAAAAAAAGTGGTAGTTTAAGTCCATGAGAGGATTGCAGTTTTAAACTAGCTTGTACTTCCTCTTTTGTCTCAACTAAATTCCAGATAGCATTTCTGGCTATTCTGGATTTTCCATGCTCACAGGGTCATACTTGCCATAATAAATTTGTCCCTGGGTTGTTTATATCAATGTTTTCATTTAAAGTTCATGTTCTTCAATGATTTCTCTAGCTCCCTAATGTTTACCCCATTGATGAATCTATAAATATCTGAGGAATTTCCTTGTAGATTTCCTCTTCTAGATTAAACAAGTTGGGTAGTATCTTTATAGGTAGGCTGTGAACTCTTCTGACCATCTTAACACTTTTCAATGCATACCTGGCTTTTATATAACTTTAGCATCTTTTTAATACAGGTGACCAGAATTATCCACTGTAGAGAGGAAAAGGTGCAAATTCAGGAAGACATGGTGAATGAACTTTTGAATTTCTTATCCTTTTGCGGTGGTTTTGGCCTGGCCAGAGGCCAAATGCCCACCAAGCTGCTCGCTCACTCCCCCCTTCAGCAGAAAAGGGGAGAAAATATGTTTTCGGAGGCTCAGGCCCTGAGATAAGGACAGAGGGATCACTCTCCAATTAGTGCAATGGGCAAAACAGACTCGGCACAGAATAAAGGAAAGAAAAGGGATTTATTACAACTACAACTAATACACCCAGTGAACCGGAACGAGATAAGAGTAAGAAAAGCGGCCAGGTCTTAAAGCGCCTTCCCCTCACCCCTCCCCTTCTTAACAAACTCAAACTTCATCACGATTTTACTCCCTTCTTCCCCCCCAACATGGCGCGGGGAGGGCAGGGAATGGGGAGTGATGTTCCAGTTGCTTTCCTTCCCCAGATCTTAACACTTCTACTTCCCCCCACCCCTCACCTCTTTGCACCCTTAGCTTTAATCATCAATTTCGCTCCCTTCTTCCCTCCCATCACAGCACCAGGAGGGGCAGGGAATGGGTAGTGGCGGGGTGTTCAGTCTGTTGCGCCTGAACAGTCTTCTGTCTCAGCCTGGGGGGAGGGGGCATTGTACACGCACACACACACACACACACTTCCCTTACAGTGCCGTGGGGTCCCACCCACGTGAGAGTCATATCCATGAACTTCTGCAGCGTGAGTCCTCTCCATCAGGGAGTCATCTCCTCACCACAGGCCTCTCAGCAGGACTTCCCTCCATAGGGTTCCAACATTTGGGCCCAGACTCCCCCAGCCTGGCTCCCCACAAAAGTCACAAGTCCCCCGGCAAGCCTGCTGAGGTGTGGATCAATCTCTTCACAGGGCGTAGATGTCTCTGCTCCCCATCCTCATCCATGGGCTGCGAGGGGACAACCCGCTTCACCGTGGTCTTCTCCACGAGCTGCAGGGGAAACTCTCTTTCCACATTCCTTCCCCCCTCCTTCCTTCTGGGCCTGGCCTTGGCTATCGGTGCAGCTGGTCACATCTTCCCTCTCTGCGTTCCAGTGGCAAAGTGTGCCAGCCAGGAGTTTTTTTCCTAGAATATGTGATTCACAGAGGCGCTATGAATCCTTCTGTGATTGGTCAAAAGTAACGTTGGCCTTGAATTGGCTCTTGTTTACTGTTGGGAATTCACAACATACTGTAACTGCTGCTTTGCGAAAGACATCTCAGCAGCACAGCTACAGCAAACTGTGACACCTTTCCTGTTTTTCCAGAGCATGAACAAAGTAGATGACATCAGTTAAAGTTTTATAACGGTTAACTTTTCTACAAACACTAAGAAGGAAAAAAAATTGCCTGCAAGCTCCTTTTCATATGAAAATTCAGCATTTTTCTGTTTCCTGATTCCACTTTGGCATTTCAGGTTTTTGAGAGCTCCTTGCTTTTTTTCACTAAATCAACTGACTGAAGGTTTACCCCAAATCTCTACTCTCTTGCAAGTTTGTCTGGGGATTGAAAACACTTTGTTGAGCTGGCATACCATTTTCAGTGTAAAAAAATAATGCAGACAGTGTAACTAAAACTCAGAGAAAATTAATATATTTACTAAATATATCAAAGGGACATAAATATCTATATGGCTTATCAATAGATAAACATTATACTTTTATACTGGAAGTTTTCTATTACGATTTTTTGTTGTTTGTTTTTCTGCAGCCCAAATTTCCGTACATATGGTATTCCAAAACTGTCTCAGCATAGTATCTCTGGTAGCAATATTGTCTGTCTAAGGCTTTAACACTTGTTAGAAGACAATAATCTTTTAAACAGGCAATGACCTAGAAGTTATAATTCATATCCTGGCAGTTCTCCAAATGTAGATGTTATTTATATCTGGTATTTTAAATATTAAAATAGCAGGTTAATACTACCAAGACCCACTGGGATTCTAGCTCAGTTTTTTTAGTCACTGCTTAGAAAAAGTCTCTCTTATTATAAAGAGGTCAGACTACACATGAAACCTTTTTAGTTAGCCAAATGTTAGCCAACAATTACAATTGAATAGAAAAGATTAAAAAAACCCAAAGAAATTATTAATTTTACATTAATAATCCATAAGGTGATTGTTCAATCCTTATGTTACAGTCCTCAGAAATATTGTCTTATTTGCAAACTTATTTATGTTAATAGTGTTTACATGTGAATTTGTACACAGCCATAAAAATTAGATAGAAAAAGTAAAGGAATTATTTTTCACAATGAATTATAAAAAATAACTGTTATTAATAAAATAACAAACATTACTAAACAAACATTACTTCCTTCATAATTCCTAGTAGTAACAAATACTCCTGTCTTTGAACATCTGCAATGAGCAGCCACCCAAGTTCAGAAAATATCTATGCTGGTCCCATGAACTCAGCAAGGCTAAACAAGACAACTGGTACTGTGACCAAGAATAGTTTTCTCTGTGGGGAAAAATAGATTTATAAGTTATAGGCGGAACTAAGCATGACTATCAACCACTTGAAAGAAATAATGCAGTTCAGCTGGCTTACTACCATAAATAGGAAGCTGACATTATTATAATATCTATTATGTGATATTTCTTCTACCCATTATGATCTGTGATTGAAAGGGCCCATTGCAAGCAAGGCCAGCTAAGAGTAAGTAACATACAACATGTCACATAGAACATTTAACACATTATTCTAACACTATATTCTAAAATCTCCCAATGCATTCTATGCTTTGTATTCAATTACTTCTTTAATGAGTCTCATCTGGATGGGAAAAAAAACCCAAAAACAAAACCCAGAATAAATCTTGGTTTAAACTCGCTACGTTATCATGCTAATATGTCTCAGGGGGTGAAGACAAGGAGTTGGGCAATATAAAAATGTCTTGATTGTTTAACTCATCAAAATAAAAAGAATTAAACCTTGAACCAATCTATCCCAAATGCACTGAAAAATTTACAAAGACAGAAAAATAATGAAGAAAATATTTAGGAATTGAAAAGTTTCACCAGCTGAGAAAGAACTGGAACAAAAGATAACTGCAATTACTTGTAGAACCTAATTGTTATTACATGAAGAGAAATAATGATGGAGAAATTACCTCAGTGAATTTATTTTGTGTGTAGAATGAATATGACTAAAGACAACTGTTGAAACTTCACTGGTATTGTGATAATCAAGGGTCACTATAACATATATGCTATGAAGGCACAAAGTCAGAAAAGCAAGTATCTGAGGTCAAATATGAGTACAAGGTGATGGTGTGAAACCAGTACACCAGAAGTTTTTATATGTCCTTGTTCATTACAGAAGTTATGTTGTCTTATAACTCCAAACTCCACGAAACAGAGCAGATTGCTAATTTTGTGATGCAATGATTGAAGTGAAGGAAGGCAGCACGCAAGATGAGATGATCCAAGGCCTCATCATCTAGAAAATTAAAAGACCCATATAACTTCAACCTTAAAAAAAAAAAATCCAGAATTTTAATTCAATCTCATAGGCAAAAAAGATCTGATAATCAATACTTCAACAACAGAGCAGGAGTGGTATTAAAATTTTTCCCAGAAAGGTAAATTTTCTTCTGAAGTTATTTCACTAACTTAATGAACCAGAAGAAAATTTTTGTGAATAGCTAGAATAGCATAATATTGGAGAAGAGGTAGCTATTAAGTGTATAAGAAATTCAGTGAAAGGAGCATTCACTTGAAATTAAAACTTAATTCTGCGGTTTTCTGACTGATCTGAGCAAGCATTAAGTAGTAAAAGCGGGGTGAGGCCTGGCCTTCATTAAGATAAATTAAGACTGAAATATGTGCTGGAAAGAGAAGAGAGGAAGAATATGAGTTGCTGACAAGAGCTTCTGGCATTCATGATAGCTTGATACATTTACATAACAGGAGAAACTTATGAATGAATATTTGACTCTTTACTTGATTTTCTGTAATTGTAATGCTTTCTGTGTGACAGTACATAGAAAAGACTCCTGCCTTCCTATGTTGTTAAGTGTCACTGTGTGGTAGTTTAGCCCTGGCTGGAGGCCAGACACCCAGAGAACTGATCTGTCACTCCCCTTTTCTGCTGGACAGGGGAGAAAATATCTATTGAGGGGCTTAGGCATTGAGGTAAAGACAGGGAGAGATCATTCTGCAATTAGTGTCACAGGCAAAACAGACCCAAGACAGAATAAAGGAAAGATAACTATCTATCTCAGTTATTACACTATGCTGAACACACAGTGAAACTGGAGTTGGATAATGAGAAGCATGACCAGATCTTAAAGCACCTTCCCCCCACCCCTCCCTTCCTAGCAGACTTCACTTTAGTCATGATTTTTCTCCCTTCTCCCCACAACGTTGTGGCACAGGGAGGGGCAGGGACTGGGAAAATGGGGGGTTTGGTCAGTTCCTCACAAGTTGGTTTCCCTCTTGGTTGAGGTGGGGGGTGCATTCATTCCACACAGCATGGGGTCCCACCCACGGGAGACAGCCCTTCATGAACCTCTCCAATGTGAGTCCTTTCCCACACAGCTTCAGCTCTTCACCAGCTGCCCCAATGTGGGTCACTGCTAAGGCAGGCAGTCATAAATCACAATGTCTCTCAGTCTTTCAGTCCCAGTCCTCCACGGGGTCACCAGCCTTCTCCTAGAAAACCTGCTCCGGTGCAAAGTGTCCAATCTCTCCCTCGCTCATCTCTGTGTCTCTATCTGTCTATATGGGCTGCAAGTGCTGTCAGGGGCTTGCTCCAACATGGGTCACAGCATCTTCTGTATGTCTCCACCTGCTCCAGCGTGGGGCCTCTCCTCGGACTGCAGGTGGGGTCTTGGTCTTTTCCATGGGCTGCGGGGTATCTTTCTTTTCCTCACCTGGAGTGCCTCCTGCCTGCCCCATCACCAGCCTTGGGGTCTGCATAGTTGCTTAAATCTTCTCACTCTCTTCTCTGGTGGCAAAAAGCAGCTGCTTGTGTTTTTTTTTCTCCTAAATGTGATTCACAGAGGCGCTGTGACCATTGCCAATTGGCTCAGCCTTGGTCAGCAATGACTCTGGCCTTGAATCTGCTGATGTTTACTCTCTGGGGCCTGCAGAGAGCTTCTAGCTGCTTTTTGCAGCAGCCATCTCTGCAGCCTCCCCTTCTCTACCACACGCAGCTATGCAAAACTGCAACACACTGACAAGAGCTCCCCACCTATAACTTCATTCCCAAAGGTCACCCTACCAAGTAGTGTAGTATTTACTTTAGTTTGGGTTTGTTTGTTGGGTTTTTTAAGATTTTTCCCCCTTTATCTGCAATGTATTTGGAACCATGACATTCTTCAGTTACACAGGGTAACAGGACTCAGGACATTATTAAACCAGATGATCTCCTTCTTTCTTTGGTGACAATTTATTCTAAATTGTTTATTACTCTGTTGTATGATGACCCACACTCCTCACTGAATAATAATCTGCATGATGATCCTACTACATTCCATTTTGCAATACTGACTCCGTCTGGCTATGGATAAAAAATGAAACAAAGCCCATAAACTGGCATATTTTAAGTCCAAAGCAATAAAAATTTTTAAAATCTTACCTCCCAGAAAAACAAACAAACCCCCACAAAACAAACCCCCAAAACTATGAAGCTTGTAATTACAATTTGAAACACAACTTCTAATTTTGTTTCTTTGTTGTGCTGGAGTAAAGTAAAGAAAGTTATTCTGGAATTAGTAGTCTTATTAGGGACTTCAGATCACTTCTTGCCCTGTTCTTCAAACATCAATCCTACATTCTCAGGCTAATAAGAAAATAATACTTTTCAAACTATGAGATCTACTTCTAGAAAAAAAGAAATCCTAGAGACATATAAATTCTAGAGACCAAGTGAAAAACTCTAGAGAGCTATTATTTTTTTGGGTGTGGTGGGTGTTGGAGGGGGTGAGGACAGAAAATCAAGTCTGAGCAACAATTTGAATAAAAGTGTAAGATTATGTTTTAAAGATGAGAAGATCAATCCAAGTTTCATCAAAAATATGAAATTCTAATGCCACAAATTTCTTCTGTTTCGTGAGCTCTTAAGACTATTTCTGACACAGTTGTACTTAGATTGGGTGAGCAGGAGGATATAAAGGAAGGGAAGGTTCTTGTTTGTTTGTTTTATTGATTCCCTTCAGAGGTACTTCATTTGGTTTATTTAAATGTAAATATGAAATCTCAGAAGGCTGACACTTCTGAAGAAGGCTCTTGCAAAAATTAAGATTATGATTTCAGTCCGAAATATAGATCTGAAGAAGTCAGCTATAAACTGTTGTTTGATGGCAAAGTTAAAAAAAAAGAAAACAAAAGTTAAATTAGTGTAATGCAGATGACACTGGTTTTTCTTTTGTGTAGAGATTTTATCTGGCCATTTACTAATATCTCCTGCCATCTATTAGGAAAGTTCTTTTTCTTTGTATTCTAAATACCTCCTAAAAAATATCAAATCTGTCAAAGACTTCCTGTTGCTGAAGTTTTGTAATATGAAAAAAAGGACTTTATAAAGTGTTAAATCAACTCCTGATCTTTAGAAAACAAATATCCATGAGGAATGTGGTTTGGTGGACAAATTTAGAATATTTTAGAGATTCAATTTGATATGGTTATTCAGGCATTGTTAGTGTCTGGGATCATCCAAAAAAAAAAAAAAAAAAAGAGAATAGCTTAGATCTTACTTCCCATGCACTTTTTTTTTATTTATTTTTTTTCCTGTCCAGAACTTGCCCTTGTCAAGCTTTTCTTGTTCCCCTTCCAAGGAAGTATCTCAACATGAGAGAGTAAGTCTCTTATGTGTGAGGTCAAGATTGTGGTTTGTATACTAACAGCTCAGGAAATTTACAAGGGCCAACCAAATTTAAGTACTTTTGAATTTTTGGTGTTTTTTTTTTTGCTTGTAGTAAATAAATTTCACCTCTACACATATTTACTTTAAAAATCTATTTTATAATTTCTCTTTCTTGACCATTTTTTATGTACTTTTCCAGACTTCTGACAGTGCTTGGAAAATGTATAATTTACAGTGATTCTCAGATGATAGGGTACAAAATAATACCAGATCTTCAGAACTGGAGGTCAGAATGACTGACAGAGAGACAGTGAAAGGTACATAGAGTATAAAATACTTGATTAGTTGAATTTAGTTTTTTTAAAGACAGGGATAAAACTTCAGGCAATTGAATTACAGAAGTATGAACACCTATTTTAATGTATTTTTTTCAATTTCTTTGTGCATCTGCAAATTAAATAACAGACAGATAACAAGCTCTCATTTCTACCTATGGTAAAACTGTATTTTACATAGTAAGGTGTCTTCATTAATATTTAATAAATCACAAAGACTTCTTACAGAAGGAGACCAAATACAGAAAAACAATCCTTTATTTAATTTCTGTTTATATGCAGGGAACTTTTTTAGTTGGTATCTGTCATGAGGTGCATTGGTGTTCCCCTTACCTGGTGCTTGTGTCAGTAAACTGTCCTTATCCCAACCAGCAGGGCTTTATCTTCTACCCCTCCAGGGGAGGGGTGGGCGAGCAGTGTGTGGTGCTCAGCAGGCTGAACCACGACGATATGATTTGTCTTCTTATCAAGTTTTTGACTTTTTTTTCTGTGAAATATTTGCTACACAAAGTCAAATGTCTTCCTCTCTGCTTCCATGTCTGAAAATCCTTCCTTTCTCTTTTTCCTAACAGGAGTTGGAATTCACGAAGTTGAGGTAGGAAACTCATTTTATTACTGAATAATTCAACTAGCTTACTCAAGTCCAAGAGTATTAAGGCTGTATAATTTCATTCCATGATTTGTAACTGGCAGTTATTCGCTATGGTAGTTTACAGTCAGAAAAAAAATTCTTCTCCACAGTGTAGGTAACCATTGGGGATTGTTCTTGTCAGTGGTGTGTTGGAAAAAAAAGTCAAGTAAAATAATCAACTATTTGCTTAGCTGCAAATAATTCTGAAGCATAATGGCAGATTCCAAGGTTATCTTGGCTGAGGCTTTCCTGATCTGTGCCCCAATGGAAACAGAATGTTTTTAGGGAGTTCTAACCTCACTGGGCAGTGAAACACACTTTTATGTCTTTTTAGACAAAATAATTCTGTAACTTCTTTAAGCCAAATTAGAGAGAAGAAGGTCCTTCTGACTAATGGTAGTTCTGAACCTCCTCTATCTACACAAATTTATGAGAAATCTGAATTTACCAGGGTGCACAAGTAAAAATCAATATGTTCTCTTGTGTTTATGTATCATTTTCAGAATTTGGAACAGCCATTAACTGACAGATTTTCGTGTCAATAAGATCAGTTGTTGCAGTGAAATTGTCTGGATTAAAAAAGAATTGCTTTATAAACATCTTTCAAAAGTAAATTTTTATTTTCAACATTCTGGCAATAATTTGAAAATCTCTTAGACTACGGTAAATTTATATAAATAATTTAATTTAATGTAAAGAATTTTCATAATATTTAACTTCAGATGTAAAGCTTGAGATCATAAGGATGTGTATATATCTTTGAAAAAATACAATCTATATTACCTTCTGTAATATGAAAAATGTTTAGGACATACAGTAAAATTGAAAAACACTTGCATTTTGAATGTAAACACAGAACATAGTGAGGGGCTTAGATAAGCTATATTTTCACATCCCCTTAGACTGAAGATTAGGGTTTCATTATTCTGCAAAATTTTTGTATTCAATGTAATTTGGTCTTATTTCTACCCTCAACCCCTGGTTCTTAGCTTTTTTTCTCTTTGGAATATGAGACATGCATACTTTACAATTTTGCTATTTTATAGCCCAGGATTTCTTTGTTCACTACTATAATTTCTTTCTTGAAAACCACAACATATTCTGCTGTTTCTCTTGACAGATACAATTTCCTCTGGTATGGGAGCGATCCCCTAAACCACTTTCAGCATCTATATTAATAGAGCTGTACATAATAGCATATAATATAAAGAGAGTCTCTTCAGTAATTTTTTAGAGCATAGTCTGTTATGCAAGAAATTAACTCTATATTATCTAGTAAACATGAATTTTGCTTTTCATTCAAAAGGTCTCAGACAAGAGTAATTTTAAATCAAAGGTGATATCTTTACAAGGTATAATTAAACACTTATATCCTTGTAACAGTTTTTATCTGTGAAAAGAACAAGGAAACCTGATTTTAATAGCATTCCAACTAGATTCCTTTTATACAAGGGTAATCATGTGTAGATGTTTATATGACTTTCTGCTCAAGGTTCATTACAGAGTGGTGTGTTCAATGATGAGGGAACTTCTAGGAAGTCCTTTTAGGAAGTTCTCACTTTATTGATTAACTTTGGCATTTGATCTTATAGCTCCTCTGCTACAGCAGCTGAAAAGAGGCTTTAGGGTCTATACTCAGTTGTATGAAGAGCAGCTAGCTGGAAAACATAAATTATATAAATTCATGTCTGGAAATGAAAGAAGTCATAAAAAATAAGAAGAAAAGGACAAATGAAATGCCTGTAGGTCCTCATGTCTGAAAAAAGCTTCTGTTCTGATTAAGAATCACTGTTGTTCCCTCTCTTATTGGAAATTCAAAGTATGACTACGAAGCAAGAAGCAGTTCAAAGAGCAGGATTTGTTAGACAGCAAACCTTTTGCTTCTGGATGTAGGGTGGTGATGATGATTCAGCATTGGTCAGAGGCCAATTAATTAGACCATGTTCAGGTTTCCTTTCATTTTCCTATCATGATATCAGTGCAAAGGATACTCTACTGACAAAAGAAAGTGATTAATGTTTTGTGGCTTCAATATAGGACTAATAGTAAACAAAGAAAATGGATTTCAGGCTGTTTGTAAGGCCAGGAGTCAAGAAACAAAAGACTTTACCAGTGGGCTGACACCTTTCAGTCCAGCAAGCCAGATCTCCCTTCCATTTGTACAGCACAGTCTAAAGTGGGCCAAGAGATTTTGATATTCTCTGACTTTGTGGATAACATGGGAACACTATACAAATATGTCAGGCACCATCGATGCCTCTTCATAGAAATATGTGTCCTAACAAAAATTTTTGTGTACCAGCTTATGGGTATATTAGTGCACTCTTTCCCATGTATCAATAGCAGATATCTTCACATGTTACAATTTAAATTCTAGATGAAACTAACCTACATATTAGTCTAGGTATGACAGGGTAAGTGAAAGTTGTCCCTAGTTATTATGAACAAATGCTGATTAGGGTTCTAATACAAGTGAGAGATTTGTTACTTAAGACCTTCAGGACAGGGCAGGGTTAGGTCATACAGTACATCATGAAAGTTAATGTTCCCATATCTTACAGGATCAGGACCTGTGTTTGGGATAGAAATTAATCCATTAGAGCTGATGAAACATCAGCATACAAATTATATACGTAATTATACATATTCATTTATTTTTATCTCATTAATTCCTTACCCTTAACCTTTTAAACATAATAGAAGTCGTCAAATAGCTTTCTTTTTTTGTTAATCTTTCAGGTATCTTTGATGTTATGATTCTCAAAAATATATTTACAAACAGTCCGGGCAGGTGTGTGACTGAAAAAGGTCAAAGCAAAATACCAGCATACTTTACAAATATATTTTTGCACTCCATCACAAAAATCCTTCCCGTTGCATAGCAACTGTCTTTTTAATTACTACTTGCAATCTAGATTTTAATAATTTAATTAGTATTTTTCTTCATTAAATTGTTTCACCCAATAAATTTAATGAATTCAATTCATTGCTTGTTTTTAAATGATCCTATTTACCTTCCTTCTTTGCCCTTCCAGCATTTTTGGCTATGCAATAGAGACTAAAAATCTAATTAATTGCATATAAAAAAAACAGTCAAAAGGACTCAGCCTTATCCAATACACAAAGATGCATCATTTTTGGTAGCCTTTGTAGCTGAAATCATCCAAATTCAGGTAAGCATTAGTGAAGTCAGTGAGGCTTCAAAAACTGCCATGTTACATCTACAATGAGTCATTTGCAGGACTGGAACTAAAACTATGGCTTTCAGAGCCAAAATTCAGAGTCGTGTGGGATGTTTAAAGTGGCCTAATTTTAGACATAGTAATTTCAGTGCTTAGAAAATACGGTTACCTCTTACTATTTAATCTTAAGTAACCAGAACTACAATCCCTTATGAAAAATCCTCAGATATTGATCTGTTTTAAGCTGCTGCTGAGAAGCAAGAATGAAGTAATGCAAGAACAATTATGCAGGAGGAAAGGAGACAGTATCTAAAACCAGTTGCAGAACTGCAGCCATACCTACTGTAAAGAGCTGAAGCTGTTTCACAGTGCAGGTGAGAGCTTCCAACTGATCTAAGGAGTTCAGTGCTAATAGGCAAGGGCCCAGTTATTAAGCTGGTGAAAATACATGGTAGTAGACACCAAACATCTTCTAGGGGAAGGAAAGAAAGGACACATTCCCTCTTAGATAGTTCGCTTAGCAGTACACAAAGAAA
This sequence comes from Hypotaenidia okinawae, assembly GCA_027925045.1. Lineage (NCBI taxonomy): Eukaryota > Metazoa > Chordata > Aves > Gruiformes > Rallidae > Hypotaenidia > Hypotaenidia okinawae. The sequence continues at coordinate 37,541,084 of BSDF01000005.1, read as the reverse complement.
TTTTCACATCTATATGATATCTGCTTAAAACTGTGTGTCTTCCTTCTGAAATATCGAACTTTACTTTTTAAAGCTCTTAAATGTTTCATAAAACTTTGTATTTTCAGTACCCCTTTATGATTTGAAGAAGTATGTTTTTCTCTCTTATTTTCCCCCAAATTAAGCTTGAATAGAAATTCAAGACTGTATGAAAGACTAAAATATCTGAGTATGTGAAACAGAAAAAAATATAAATGGATTATAAAGATGTTCTGGTATATTTAGCATTTAAAATACGGTTTATTGAAACTGAAAAAGTTATTGTTGGATGGGTAGGTTTGAAAACTGTTCCCATATCCAAAAATAAATAATTGGTCTTTGAATTTGGAAAGCCTGAATGTGTACTGTGGTGTTTTCTGCCTTATTTCAGGTATTAATCTAACATACTCTGAAATATTTTTATATGTAAAGCTTTTACAATTTTAATTTCTTCTATTTCACTTATATGGTCTTACACATGCAATTACTACTTTCTCACCTATACTGAATTTTCATGACGGTTTTAAGATTCTCAAGCATTATTTTAAGACATTTTAGAAAGGGTTTGTTAAAATAAAAGCACCAAATGACAACTTTAGCCTTGCGGGTAAAAATTTTCATACCTTAAAAAAAATAAACTTCTTTGTTCATTAAATCTCTCATTATAACATGTTTGTCTAAATAGAATTAATAGAGTACCTACCACAGGTTTTCTGCACTGATTGCACATGAATTTGTGGATGTTAATATTCAAGGACATTAAAACAAAAATTAAAGAAATTAGATCCTTTCAAATAAGTGATACTTTAACGTTTGGTCCCATAAAATAAAATAAACATTATAAAAAATTAAGGCTATAAACATCAGGAAGATGGATAAGTTGACACACCATTCTGCGTATCTCTGTTTAATAATATTATATTTCATTTCCCATGCTAAGAAAACAGCCATTACCCAAAGCAGCCATTCGTAAACAGCCATTGTGAACAGATTGCATCCTTGTTGGTGGCATGATAATTGAAATAAGTTTAGCAGTCTTTTATGAGGATATACCAGATGTATAAAATACCTATTAATCAACTCGCTTTTGCAAACATCAGTTTCAATACTGATGGCTATCAAAGAATAAATAGAATGAGAGAAAAAATATCAGAGAATTAGCAAAATGACTCAACAGTGTGTTGTATCACTTGCAGAAAGGGAGATAGATGAGGAACCAATTTAAAGTAAAAGGACTCTATCTTTTGGGCTTTGCTTATAACTACTGGTTTCACTGTTCATACCTGTCTGCTTTTGGATCTCTGTCATGCCCCTCATATAAGCCAGAGTAACAGAAAGAGTCAGCTGCCTGTCTGTGTCTCATAGATGTGTTTTTTTCTCTTCTTCTAAACACAGTTTACAATTAGTTCTGCATTTGTGTAATAGGCTACAAAGACATTATCCATCCTTACTGTACACTGAGCCATTTATTATAACTATTTTTTCTCCTTTCTGGATAGATCTGGATTTTTCTGTTATTATTATTGTGGGTGTGTGAGTGTTTGCTTGTGTCTATTTATTTATTTATGTTCCTTACAAACTAGAACTTTGGTACTATTACAGAAATGTGAAAGAAACAATGTAAAGGATGAAACAGTGATGAATCTGAAATTTAACACTGAATTTATCTGTGTTGCTTCTGTTCAGTTCTGTGTTTAATTCAGATGAGAGATAAAAATCTCAATGGAAGGTTTTTCTATCATAATTGCAAGGGAGTCATCTCTTCTGAGTCATGGCATGTTTCCATTTACAAATACTTCTATCTATGCAGAAACCATACTTAGGTGGTGAAAGAATTCATAGAGGAAGAGTGGATGCATCAGCTGTGGTTACTTAGATAACAGTGGCAGCTGCAGGAACTGTAAGATACCTCACTAGCCTTAGGAACTAGGAAACTTGCTCTGCAGTGACCTTTGGTCAATTACTACACATACATCCCCAGTGTGTTACTTGAACTGCAAAGAGCAGTTTGGAACATGCAGTTAAACAGAGTGGCCAAATTACCTTTCGGAATCTAGTAGGCCACTTTACTGTCTTTTAACCCAGTGGTGCAGGCCAACAGGGAGACGGCAACTACTGAAGACTTCGTAGGCACTGAAGTGGGACTGACTTGAGACCACCTCTAGTCTGTTTTTGTATTCAGTGCATTCTCAGAGTATATATTCTGTTTATTTCCAGTGAAATTCCACCACTCTGCTGAATCCAACATGCTAAAGCTTCATCTTGAAATACCAAAGATAACTGTGATTGAGAACTTACTTTCACTCATTGCTTTTATAAGAAGCCAATGCATCATTAACATATAGCTTCAGGTATGCAAGGATATGAAAACATCAGTTTATATCCAAATTACTACTGTTATTTAGAAAAATAATTTGCTTATGTCACAGGAAACTTTGAAAAGAGCACACAGACACGTGAATGACTTTATTACAAATTGCCAATGGCTGGATTTCAATAGTTTTTTACGTATATAAAAGGCAAATTATTCACTAAGTGACTAATATGGTTGATTCAGTGATGAAAATGGACACATTTTGATTAAATACTTTGGCAGATGAACAATGAGGAGGAAAAATATACCCACATTTAGCTATCTAATTAACTAATGAAGGCACTGGGATTGGCCAACGACATGGAAGGACAAGGGAGTACCTTTTCAAAAACTTGTTCAGTGCAAATAAAGACCATGTCTGTAGAGTCCTGGCATTAAAATCAATACTAATGTTTTACTAGGGAACAAGTCAGCTAGTCAGAAATTACATGGAAACCTGGTAGCCTTATCCAGAAATTTTGTTTTTTCCTCAATCACTATACCTAGGTCAAATCAAGAGCTGTTATGAAAAAAAACCCACCTTCTGGATCCCAAGTAGTGAAGTTAGGCAGCTAGTTGGAGGCTAACAGATCAATGCAAAATCAAAATCTATGTGTTCTTAAAATGCTGATATATGTCTAGATTCTAGGTTGACACCTACTTAGTCACAACACTGAGATCTGTCAAGGACAACAGGAAACATCTTTTGCATTCAATAGAAGAGAAGAGAAAGTCTCTTTTGAATCATAACAGGGCTCTATGGTCCTCTTTGATCTCCATGATATATGAGCAACATTTACATGTCTAGCAGATGTGGAGTATCCACTTGACATTTTCAATAATTTAATGATGATTGTGACAAAAGACATACGCTATAAACTTAGTGTATTAGTGAATTGTGAATCTTTAAAGAACAGGTCTTGCTAAAATGCCTTGTTTTCACTAGAGATTAAGAAACAATCATCCTTATTGTAGCTCCCAGAGAATAATTTTTTCAACTTTTTTCTATCCATTAGCCTTGATAGAATTAAAAAAAAAATATTCACAATTGTCTCAGAAAAGCATTGTGGCAGCTGGCATATATAAGTGCTGCTTAAATCCAGAGGCAAAAATGAATAAATATAGAAAATATAGTCTTGTCTTTTTAAAGGAATGCCGTGTTTGTAACTGCTGTTTTGTTTCTGCTGAGTAACACTGCATGCTTGCAACTTGCTGTTATTTAAGCACCAATATCTCTTTTTATCACATAAAATTAAGGATACAGAAGAGAAATTATTGTTTTACTTCTTTGGCTTTATACATGGAGGACAACTATTCAAATTTAAAACTTTTTTGCCATAATGTAGTATTTCAAAGACAGTTATATTTGCCTTATTTATTTCCCCACCTTCGCCCCAAAAAGTAAAGTATTCAGGAAATAACTTAATTGCTCTTTCTGATAGTAATTTGTTAAACTATTCTTTCTGTACGGTATGAATCAGAAGTCTCAACATCCTCCCTTTATACTATTCTGCTCGACTAGAAAGTGTGTAAAACCCTACTACTTTTAGTTCTAGAACCTAAGGTTTAATATCTGCTGGTGTATTCCAGCAGTCAGTAGATTTTATAAATAAATTTTTAAAAAATCACTTTAACATTTAATTTAAAATTTTGAACATACAATTATTTGAAATTGTGATCAATTTTATGTGATTCACATTAATATGAGAAGTTATATATGTATGATTACATGAATATATGACATACATGCAGTCGTTTGCAGAGATAGAGTGTTATAGAACTTTGAAACGCTGCAGTACTTCATATAAAATTTTTAAGGTTCCACTAATTCCAGTAAGAAATAATAAGCAGTTTTATACCAGCAGAAATTTAAAAGCATAGAAATTTCAGCAGCATGTGTTGGCAAAAGGCATAGCATATGAAATAAAAGATATCTTGGCTAAGAAGAGCTAGAAGAAGGCTTATTACCAGTATAGCAAGTACTGTTTCAGTGCTATCAAGTCATTTACTGACCTCCGTGTGCTTTCCCTTTACAATAACATCACTTCTGCTCCCTAAGTGACATTACTTTGGCTCACAGATATTCTAGAGCCATTCTGCCGGATGGCATGTGCAGCCATTGAAAAATATAATCCTTGCAATGAATTAAATGAAAAACTAACCAGAAAAGCAGTACATATTACGAGCATAATAGCTGGCTTGAAAGTGTATCCTGGGGTTTCAGATGATGTCATAATCTGCTACAGCAAATTTAATAGTATTGTTGCCTGGAAGCTAAGTCATTAAACTATGTTTAATTTCACTAAGATGTAAATTACATGGTTCAGTGTTGTATAGTACTGGCTACTGCCATTGTAGATTCTCGTGCTTGCAGCTGTTAGGAATTCTAACGTTTATGGGGATTTTGTTTAGCTGAAAGTCTTAAGCTTTTGTAGACTTTGAAAAAAAAAAGGTTATTTTATCCCTCCTTTATTTGCTTGTACTCCATCTCATCTCTTCACACATCTCTTCTCCAGCAATATTAACAGAATAATAGGCTGGCTCTTTGAAGTATATCAATAAATATTCAGTTCTTTAAGAAGAGAAGAGCAATATGACCTGAGAGTGACTTCTTGCATGTTATCACATTTGGTCTTAGTGAGCCTTTAAGCCAAAAAGAAAATGCTCTTCTTATAGAAAAATAGTCAGCTTTGGTGCTTATATTGCATCTTTTATGGTAACTGCCAGCACAAAATTTCAGGGGACATTCTGTATTGCCACATAACTTTTATTAGAAAAATATAGATAAAATTTGCCCCAGATAAGTACATCAACATCTCTGTTATCATCTGAAATGTCCACTTGAATTGCACTGGAAAATAGCCTAACTGACCATGCATAAAAATAATAGATGCACTTTAAAGTAGTGGACCATATTTTCTGTCATTAAAATCTAATATAGTAATTGACTGTTAGCATCGTCATGAGTTTTAATATCAATGATTTCTTGACAACATACTATGAGTACCATGATACAAAACAGTAAAAGAGCTATGGGAAACTTGTTTTTCCTTTCAAATGTTTGTTAGTTAATAGATATCTTACTCTCACACATCTGCATATTTTTCTCTCTGCACTTATCTGTGGGTGTATCTTTTGCCTATCTACACTGCTTTCCAATTCCATGCTTCTGACAACATAATTGATTCTAGGCAGGTTTATGCATATATGGGAAACCAGTGGAGACTTTAGATTGGCTTTAACAGCAAGTATTGCTAATAAAGAGATGATTCACAAAAGAGGTATGCTTGAGATGACATAAAGCAACAATAACAAGAGGTAATTGTAAACCACACACATTTAAAAATTATTTTAATCTTTATCTTGAAAACTTAAAAGCAAAGATGAATGTTCCAGTGACTCAAATTTATAGAAATGTGTTAATGTTTGCTGCTGTCAGTTGGCTTTGTTCATGTAGCAAAGACACGAAAGCCTGTATTTTGATTCTGGCTGTATTTATTTGCTTATTGTATTTACTGTGATCTACTGGCATAGATTCCCATCTATTACAGCTTTGCAAGGGAAGACATGCTTCTGTCAGTGCCCTGTAACATTTTTTGTGATTAACAGTCATCTAAAAGCAGCAAGAAAAATACTGTATATCAGAAAAATATACTTTAAAAAGCCGTAAGATCTCTGAAATGATCTGAATTCCTCTTTGTCTATATAGGAACGTGAAATTGTGTACTGGAAGAAATCATCTGGGTTTTTGTCACACATTTGAAAAAAAAGGAAAGAGGATTTTGTCACATATTTGAAAAAAAGATAGAGGTCTGTTTTTTGTTTTGAGATCAGCATTATGGGACTTTATTTTTAGGTTATTGCTTCTAAAATTACTTTTAGGTAGTACAAAAACTAAAGATTCTACAGCTTTAACTGAGGCTTCTTCAACAAAGCCGTAACCAACCATAACCAAAACTTTCCTCTCACCATCACCTCTGACATTTGTGAATTTTAATCAATATACAGAGAAAAGAGTCCCATATGCCATCCTACTCAAGGTTTCAACTCCTTCTCTGTGAATTAAACTATAAGTGCTCACTCAAGGTGTAGAAAAGTTACATGGAAACAGCAGCCTGGAAAGTTTTTGCCGTTGTCTGTAGAAAAGCTACCGTAGGGAGCATAAGCGACTTTTAAAAGAGATTAGTGTGCAAGCACAGTTGTTAATGCAGAAAGCAATAAGGATTAAGAAATTATTTTAACTGTGAATCTCTGTGATAGACAGCTCTTGAAAGAAAGCACAGCAGGGAAATGGGTGGCACAAGTAGCTTAGCTACACAACAGTGATCTCCACCAGGGGTGATGGAGGTATGAGCTTCAATTATCAGAGCATTATGAATATACCTTCTGTACTGCTCTCTTGATGAGGGAGGAGAAATGTGGGCACCAATATCTGTATGGAAAATCAAAGCATCCCACAATAATGCAGACACAGAATGATTGAAATTAAAAGGGATCTCTGGAGATCATCTAGTCCAAACCCCCTGCTAAAGCAGGATCACCTAGAGTGGGTTGCACACGATGACGCCCAGGTGAGTTTTTAATATCTCCAGAGAAGGAGACTCCACAAGCTCTCTGGGCAGCCTGTTCCAGAGCTCTGTCACCCTCAAAGTGACAAAAGTTTTCTTCATATTGAGATGGACACCCCCCCCCTAATTCCAGTTTGTGCCCATTGCTCCTTGACCTGTTGCTGGGCACAACTGCAAAGAGTCTGGACCCTTGACATTCACCATATAGATATTTATAAATATTGATGAGATCCCCTCTCAGTCTTCTCTTCTCCAGGCTAAACAGTCTTGTCCAGGCTCTCTCAACTTTTCTTCATAAGAGTGGTGCTACAGTCCCCTCATCATCTCAGTAGTCCTTCCTTGTAGTTCCCTGTTTTCTTGAACTGGACACACTACTGAAGACATGGCCTCACTAAGGCAGAGTGGAGGGGAAGGATAACCTCCCTCAACGTGCTGCAATGCTATTCTTAATGCCTTCTTAGGACATATTTGGACTTTTTGACCACAAGAACAAACTGCGGGATCATGCTTAACTTGTCCACAAGGACTCCTAGACCTGTCTCCCAGCAGGTCAGCACCTAACCTGTACTGATGCTTGGGGTTATTCCTCCACACATTCAGGACCTTATGGTTGCCTTTTCTGAACTTCTCTAGGTTCCTCTCTGCCCAACTCTTTAGCCTTTTCAGGACTTGCTCAGTGACAGTACATAATTGACAGCACATAATTGACAGCCTTCTGGTGTATCAGCCACTCCTCACAGTTTTGTATCATCAGCAAACTTGTTGAGGGTGCACACTGTCATTGATGAATATGTTGAACAGGACTGGACCCACTACTGACCCTTAAGGCACACTACTAGCTACTGGCCTCCAACCAGGCTCTGTGTCACTTATCACAACATGCTGAGCCCTGCCATTCAGCCAGTTCTCAACCCATCTCACTGTCCATTGATTATCTGCAGCCCTTATAATGCATTTAACCTTAGTAATAAAGTTTGTGCTAGAGTGCTATAGCTTAAATTGACAAAACTACCAGTCATTGAAACACAAAGGACTGTGGAACTTGCATGTCAGAGAAAGTGTTCCTATATTATAAATGGATGGCAAAGACTACTTCAAATTTTTTCTGCTCTTCCGTGTCTCTCCAGAACTTTAATTTGGATTAAAGAAACATACAAAATACGAGGAAAAGTTCTGCAGATGTGGAAGTAGCAAATTTTCCTTTCCTTTATTGCAGGTTTTTTATACGTGTTTTTAAATGTAAATTAGGTGTCTTTGATATTCAGTTTATAAGAACTGTAGGAGATATGATGACTTAGTCTTCCTGCTCAGAAAATATACTAGTCTAAAAATAAAATTACAGTGGAAAGCAAGAAAGTGTCAGGCAAAAGTCTTTAAATCTTTTTTTCCCCTCTCCTAGAAAAGCATTTGCAAAATTAGGCATTTTAAAGAAAAAAAAAACAAAAAGAGAAATATATACAATGAAGGTAATATTTTGTTTAGTTCACATTAAAAAAAATATGAATCACTGATGCTTTTTTAATCTGTAATTGAAAAAAAAAATAGTAGAACTTGAGGAATTCCTTGAAAGGCAGATCACTTATCATTAAATGCTTGGTTGTAGTGAGTTTTTTGTGTTTAAAGAACAAATTTACCAAAAAAATCCTTACACAGTGAGCATATATCTTTTCCCCTTCACTTATAATTGTATGGTACTTTTTAATATTCTTCTGTATCCTGTCTTCTGAAATCTGACCTCAGAACACAAATTTTTAAGAAATACAATTGAGCAACCATGATAGCATAAACCAGCAGTCCACATCCATGTGCTGCAACCTTTTGCTCTGAAACTAGAATCATATGGATTATGTCTAGATTCCAAACCCTTCTGGTTTCTGTTTGCCTGAGTTGCATGGTTCACATGCAAAGCACACATAAAAATTGTATGATATTTAACCCCACATTATTCCCCAGCTCAGAGCTGAATCAATGGGTTTTGTCTGAGATATTTTATCTTTTTTTTTCACTAAAGGTAAGATCTCCAAACTGTAATCTGATCCTGTATCCATATTACATTCCTACTATTGAAATGTACTTAAATGCTTAAAATCGAAATTATAGTTAAATAGCAGATGATAACGGTAAAACTCTATGGATTAAATGAGTTGTTTACTTCACAGTTACATATTTCAGAGGCGCATGCAGAAATATTGTTTAGCTTTTTGCTTTCGACACAGTTATATTCAAATACCATTAATAGATATATGAAAATGTGGGCTTAACTTTGCCTTTAGTTTTTTTATTCCTAAAGTGCCTCCTTTCAAATTCACAATACTTTTCCTAGCTGGAGTGTTGGGGAATATGCTCACATTTGTTATTATTTGGAAAATGAAATTCAAAGTGACTTCTTTACAAAAAGAATTTTAAAAAAACCTCCAACCTTTGCAAGCATAAGCCCAATCACAAGCCCTGTGTTTTGTGTTTGCATTGCTAATTTATCCTCATCTTATTGAAAATTCTGGAATTTTGCACATTCTTTTTAGGCTATTTCAGTACCAAATTGCATTCTGTCAATGTCTCATTTGAGCCTAATGTTTTATTCAGTATCACATGTATAGCACTATATAAATGTAATGATTTTAAAAGATGAGTGAAGCTAAAGCTCTTTAGAAATTTATTACGGATGTTATTTTATCCTTATTTCATAGCTTTCATAATACAAATTAGTACACTAATTCTATTTTTACTCAGACCAGTTTGTGCTTTTTTTGGTTTGGGTTTTTAGGGGTTTTTTTAAAGATAACTTTTCCTCTACAGAAGCCTTCTGAAAGTATGTTAACTCAGTCAGAAAAATGTGTAACTTTTCTACTTCAGAAGAACATCTCAATAAAAAACGTTCTTTATATTAAAAGTATTCATACATTCCATAGCCAACTGCAAATTCAACAGAACTATACTCTGTCCAGCACAGTACCTTTTCTCTAGTAGTGACAATAGAAGATACTTCCATATATTCATAAAATAATAAAATAATAGAACAACAGAACCACAAAATCATGGAATGGTTTAGGTTGGAAGGGACTTTAAAGATAATTTATTTCATCCCCCCTGCAATGGGCAGAGACACCTTTCACTAGAACAGGTTGCCCAAAGCCCCATCCAACCTGGCCTTAAATACTGCCAGGGATGGGGCAGCCACAACTTCTCTGGGTGACTTCTTACCCTTATTGTAAAGAATGTCTTCTTTATGTCCTGTCTAAACCTACTCTCTTTCAAATTAAAACTGTTGGGCTTTGTGCTGTTTCTGCAGGCCTTGGTATAAAGTCTCTCCTCATCTTTCTTCTAAGTCCCCTTTAATTATTATTAGGCCACAACAAAAGGTCACTCCAGAGCCTTCTGCACTGAACAACCTCAAGTTTTACAGCCTTTCTTATTAGGAGATATGTTCCAGCCATCTGACCATTTTTGTGATCCTACCCTGGACCTCTCCGGACAAGATACAATATTTTACATTTGGCCTGTTGTCGCAGTTTTGTGTAGCTGGGTGCTGGGAGAGAACGGGGGCTGTAGAAAATGATTGTTGTGAGGACCTGCTGGAATTCTCCGTGGCCCCAAAGTGTAAACATCGTGCAATTCAAGGCCAAAGTCGCTTCTGGACCAGGGCTGAGCCAATCAGAGATGGATTCATAGCGCCTCTGTGAATCACATATAGGAGGAAAAAAACTGCAGGCAGATGCATTTTGCCACTGGAGAAGGGAGTGAGGAGATGTAACAAGCTGTGCAGACACCAAGGCTGGGGAGGGGGGAGGAGGCACCCCAGGTGCCAGAGAGAAAAATGCCCCTGCAGCCCATGGAGAAACCCATGGTAGAGCAGGTGTCCCCCACAGCCCATGGAAAAGGCCAAGATCCCACCTGCAGCCTGTGGAGAGGCTCCACGCTGGATGGAGCAGGTGGAGACACAGAGAATATGCTGCAACCTTATGTTGGAGCAAGCCTCTGCCAGCACTTGCAACCTACAGAGATGAGCAAGAGAGAGATTTGCACTGGAACAGGTTTGCTGGGGGGAGGCTTGTGACCCTGTGGAGGACTGGAGAGACATTGTGATTTATTACTGCCCACCATAGCAGTGATCCATGGTGGAGCAGCTGATTGAAGAGCTGAAGCCCTGGGGGAACAGACTCACGTTGGAGAAGTTTGTGGAGGACTCTCTCCCATGGGTGGGACCCCACATAGAGCAGAGGGAGGGTGTGGAACGAATGCCCCAGCCCCGGACGAGAAGAAAACCAGCTTTCAAGGAACTGACTGAAGCCCCCATCTCCCAGTCCCTGCCCCTCCTTGTGGCACAACGGGGGGAAGAAGGGAGTGAAATCATGACTAGAGTGAATTCTGCTAAGAATGGCGTGTGGCGGGGGGAGGTGGAGGTGTTTTAAGATCTGGGAAATGAAAACAGCTCATGAAGAAGTGACTGAGAACCCCATTTACCCAGTCCCTGACACCCGTGACACAATTGGGAAGAAGAAGGGAGCAAGATCATGACTAAAGGGAAGTCTGCTGAGAATGGAGGGAGGTGGGGGAGGTGCTACCAAGAGCCCCATTTCCCCAGTCCCTGCCTGCCCCATGCCACAACAGGAGGGAAGAGGGAGCAAAAACCCGAAGTCTGCTAAGGAGGGAGTGGTGGAGGGAAAGTGTTTTAAGACCTGGTCGAGTTTTTTAAGATTTGGTCATGCTCCCAACTCCATTTTCACTCTTTTTTTAGTGTAGTGTAATAAATTAGATAGTTTTCTTTCCTTCACTCTGTGTTGAGTCTGTTTTGCCCATGTCATTATTGACAGGATGATTTTCTCCCTGTCCTTACCTTGACTCCTAAGCCTCTCAATATATATTTTATCCCCTGTCCAACTACAAAGGGGAGTAATAGACTGACTTTGGTGGGTGTCTGGCCTCCAGCCAGGGCTAAACCACCACACCTGTTGATCATCATGAATTTATCATGAGCCTATTTATCTCACCTGTCATGGTCCCTCTAGATGACATCCCTTACCTTTACTGAATCAACTACACTACTGACTTGGTGGTCTTGCTCATGCTGCACCCAATTCCTTTGTCTATGTTATTTATAAAGAATTAACTAGCACTAGTACCTGTACGGGTCCTTGAGAAACAGCACTCATTTGTTGTTTCCAATCTTATACACTGTTCAATGCTTGGATAAGGTGTGTTGCCTACATCTCTTCCAATGTGTCCTTCTGAACAATTTCTTATCCAGCTAAGAATGAATCTGTCAAAACCATGTCTCTCCAATGCAGTGGCCAGAATATTGTGTGGGTCTGTATGAAATCCTTACACAAGTCTAGGTGGATTATATGAGTTGTTCTTTCCTTGTCCACTAGTGCAGTTACTTCATTATAGAAGGCCACCAGATTAGCGGGGCATTATTTGCCTTTTGGGAAGCCATGTTGGTTGTCTCTAATGATCTCTCTATCTTCCATATGTTTCAACATGTATTCCAGTGACCTACTGAATGATCTTACTGGGAATGGAGGTCAGACTGACTGGTCAGTAGTTCCCAAAGTCTTTCTTTTTACCTTTTTTTAAAAAAAGGCATGATGTTTCCTTTTTTCTAGTCACTGGGGACTTAATTCCAATGATTAGTAAATAACAGTGCTGTCTTTATGCTTCACTCTCTTGGCTCAATCATACCATCTCTGCCTCTTCAATGGAAGACCTGCAGACTTTTTAGCGTCTCCCTGTTAAACATTATTCTCTCTCTTGCTTTAATGCGCTGTACCTTTTTTACCTTCGTGTAGATGCAGAGAAGACAGCTGCATAAAGTATTCAAACAACAGTATACTAAGATTTTATATAACATCAAAATTACACACTCTATCCTTTTCTTGCTACAACTTCTTATTGTGGTGAGCATTCTCTTGGCTTTTGAGAATGTTGCTGTGGAGTAAATTGTTGATTTCAGAGAACTGTCAATGATAATTCCAAGATATCCCTACTGACTTAACAATTGCCATTCCAAATTCAGCATCCTGTAACTGTTTTGATTGATTTTCTGTAGAGCATTTACATATATCTACACCGAAGTCTATTACATTTTTACTTTCTCACTCAATGTTGTGAGTTCCTGGAAGACTTTGTGAAGCAACACAGTGTTTGATTACCCAGAGGAGCTTAGTTCTAATGACCTTCAAAAACCTACAGGTCACTGAAAGACTCAGCAAAACTCTTCCCACTACAAGCACCTTGGGAATGCCACATGATTTTTTTCTCATCTTAAACAGACATTACTAGATCTTCCCCTTTGGGTCTTGTCCCTTAACTTCTTTCAGCCTTTAAAAAGGAGGCTTCCTCAAATCTTGTAAAAATTCAATTTATCTAAACCCATTTGGCTAGGGACCAAAAAAAATCAGAATTATTTTAAAAATCCATGTCTGTTATGATCACTGGGTTTCCCTTATCCACATGTTGGTTAACAACTTTGCAGGGCTCCAACAAGTCAGTGTAGCTGTTTTTCCTTTTTTAGACTATGCTGACTCTCTACCAGCAGACTGCATTCACCCATGCACTCAGTGACCTTTTTAAACTACTGTTGACACTTTGAAGGGCTGAAGTCCGAGTAATTTTTCTGTAGTATCCAAGGTTATATGTAGAGTTCTTCTAGCAGATGCAAGTGACTTCAACAGCCTGGCATCCTCTGACAATCAACCTTTTGCCACATGCATGTTGCACACCAAAGGCAGGAATTTGATAATTTCCTTGTGGAGATCCCTATGGTTTCTTAAGTGAACGTCATTATGCTGTTCAGGGGTTAGTAGTATAAATCTACTACTACATTATTATTTAAGGATCCTATGTGTACCTGAACAAAAAAAAAATAAAGCAAAAAAAAAAAAAACCCTAACAACCCCAAAAAGACCAAGCTACACAAGTTGTAAATAAAATGAGAGACCAATAAATAAAATTTAAAAAAGGAGTCCCAAGTAACTTCATTTCAGGCAATAGAAATACTTTGATCACTTTGGTTTTGCATGCAAAGGTTTTGGTAGTAGAGGATGGCTTCTGCAAGAGGCTGTTAGAAGCTTCCCCGAGGTTTGACAGAGCAAACACCAACTGGTATTTGTTCCAAGATGGACCCACCACTGAACAAGGTTAAGCCAATCAGTAGTGGTAGTAACACCTCTGCAATAAGAGATTTGAGAAGGAAAAAAAAAAAACCCACAGCAACTTTTTCAGTCAGAGAGTGGAGTGAGAAGATGTGAGAAAATCTGCAGACACCAAGGTCAGTGAAGGAGGGGGAAGATGTATCTGGTACAAGGTACTTCAGACACCAGAGCAGAGATTCCTCTTCAGCCAATGGACAAGACCATGTTGAAGCAGGCTGCCCCACTCCAACCCAGGGAAGATGTTGGAGAGTAGACGTTCCACCTCCAGGTGTAGAGGACCCCAAGCTGGAGCAGATGGAGACATCTGAGAATCATAGAATCATAGAATCATATAATCATAGAATTGTAGGGGTTGGAAGGGACCTCGAGAGATAATCGGGTCCAACCCCCTGCCAAAGCAGGCTCCCTAGGACATTTCACTCAGATAGGCATGCAGACGGGTCTTGAATATCTCCAGAGAAGGAGACTCCACCACCTCCCTGGGCAGCCTGTCCCAGGGCTCTCTCACCCTCACTGGGAAAAAGTTTCTCCGCATGTTGGTGCGGAACTTCCTGTGCTCTAACTTGCAGCCATTGCCCCTTGTCCTGTCTCTGCAGACCACTGAAAAGGGGCTGGCTGATTCCCCCTGCATCCCCTGCTTAAGATAATTATAAACATTAATTAGGTCCCCCCTTAGTCTTCTCAAGGCTGAACAGTCCTAGCTTATTCAGCCTCTCCTCATAGGGGAGATGCTCCAGGCCTTTAATCATCTTCGTAGCCCTCCTCTGGACTCTCTCCAGGAGATCCCTGTCCTTTTTATAACAGGGAGCCCAGAACTGGACACAATACTCCAGGTGGGGCCTGACCAGGGCAGAGTAGAGGGGGAGGATCACCTCCCTTGACCTGCTGGCTACACTCCTCCGGATGCACCCCAGGATCCCATTGGCTCTCTTAGCCACCAGGGCACACTGCTGGCTCATGGCCAACCTGTCATCCACCAGGACTCCCAGGTCCTTCTCCACTGAGCTCTTCTCCAGCAGGTCATCCCCCAGCCTGTACTGATACAAACAGTTGTTCCTTCCCAGGTGCAAGACTTTACACTTGCTTTTTTTGAACCTCATCTGGTTTCTCCCTGCCCAGCTCTCCAGCCTGTCCAGGTCTCGCTGGATGGCAGTGCAGTGTTCCTGTGTGTCAGCCACTCCTCCCAGCTTTGTATCATCGGCGTACTTGCTGAGGGTGGATGCTATTCCCTCATCAAGGTCATCAATGAAGATGTTAAACAAGACTGGACCCAACACTGAGCCCTGGGGAACACTGCTAGTCACAGGCCTCCAGTCAGATTCCGCTCCACGAATCACGACCCTCTGGGCTCGGTCCGACAGCCAATTCTCAACCCACCTCACTGTCCACTCATCTATCCCATGCTTTCTCAGCTTTGCTATCAGGATGTTATGGGAGACAGTATCAAAAGCCTTGCAGAAGTCAAGGTAGATGACATCCACTGCTCTCCCTCCATCTACCCAGCCGGTGATGAGATCGTAGAAGGCTATGAGATTGGTCGAGCACGATTTCCCCTTGGTGAATCCGTGCTGACTACTCCTCATGACCTTCTTCTCTTCCAATTGCTTGGAGATGGCATCCAGAACAAGCTGTTCCATTACCTTTCCAGAACGCTGTGGCCCTGTGGGAAGCCTTCACTGGAATAGGCTCCTGGCAGGAGCTGTGGACCCATGAGGAAAGAATGGCACACTGGAGCAGGGGAAGAGTGTGAGGAATCCTCCCCCTAAGGAGGAAGGAGAAATAAAATATTTGATGAACTGGGGCTGTTCAGCCTTGAGAAAAGACTGAGAGGGGATCTTATTAATGTTAAGAATGTCTTAAGAGTGGGACACAGGGAAATGGCCAGCCTCTTTTCAGTTGTCTATGGAGACAGAACAAGGGGCAATGGTCTCAATTTGAAGCATAGGAAGTTCCATACCAATATGCAGAAGAACTTTTTCACAGAACACTGGAACAGGCTGCCCAGGGGAGTTGTGGAGTCTCCTTCTCTGGAGATATTGAAGACCCGTCTGGATGCCTATCTGTGTGATCTGTCCTTAGAAACCTTCTTTGGCAGGGGGGTTGGACCTGATGACCTCTTGAGGTCCCTTCCAACCCCTACAATTCTGTGATTACATGATTCTGTGACTGCAACCCCCATTTCCCATCTTCCTATTCCACTAGGGAGCAGTATGTAGAGAATGAGAGAGTCGCAGAATGGTTTGGTTGGAAGGTACTATAAGTACCATCTAGTTCCAACCTCCCTGTATGGGTAGAGACACCTTCCACTAGGTCATATTGCCCAGAGCCACATCCAACTCACCCTTGAACACTTCTGGGGGAGGTCATCCACAGCCCTTCTGGGCAACCTGATCCAGTGCTTCACTACTCTCATAGCAAAGAGAGTACTCTCTTTGCTACTTCTTCACTACTCTCATAGCTATCTAGTCTAAATATACCCCCTTTGAATTTGAATCCATTACCCATTGCCCTATCACTACAATCTCTAAAAAAATAATAATTTTGAGATACTTTATTTTGCATATTTTTTGCTTAAAGGATTGTTTCTGAACTGGAAAGAAAAAAAAATTCCAAACATGAGTATATCAGCACAGTTTTAACCAGGTTTGACATACATCTGTAATCAGTCAGTATCCATGTGACTGATAATCTGCAACAGACTGCAGACATTTTAGGATAAGGACTTTTGTCTTTCCTTTACTCTGCATCATGTTTCAAAAAAAATAGCAGTTAATAACTGGAATCCTAATGTTAAGGATTTCAGATTTCTAAATGATCAGGGTATTCCTAAGCATGACATCATCCTACCTGTATATTTCATATCTGCATTGTCTATATCATGCTATGGAAAGTCACCTGCATGCACATCAGGATTTTCAAAAACAGGCACTAAAATGCATTTGAGGGCTCAGCATCCATAAAAAGGTTCTAAATAGATGAAATACAGAAACCACTATGGCATCTATATAGCCAAAGGCTTTTAATGAAGATTTTATCTTTATTGAATAATGGTAGGATTAACAGCCCTCCTTTCTCATAAACTATTTTATCATTTTCCAGAACAGGAAAATAACAGTCTCATTTTTTTTCTCTCCTGTACCTCTTGCCTTGTACCTTCCTCTGCACACACAGCAGAAGAACTGCATAAAACATTCAATACTATTCTGTGAAACGAGGTCATTAAGCACCTGAGCCAAAAGCTGTTGTAGTAGAATAGAAAATTCCCATTGACTTCAATGGGATTTGGGTCAAGTGAAGTCAGTTAGCATTTATGATAAAAAGACCAGGTACTTCAAATTTGTGTAATACAAACCTTTCTTAACTGTGTAGTCCTTATATGAGACCAGCTGACTAGATAATGAACTTGTATTTCTCGGATACTTATATTTATATTGCCAGCAATCTCTTACTGTAGCTTTTCTCCTGAAAATAAAACAGTTTCTATTTTGAGAATAATAGGATGCCTTCCATCCACATTTAAACGAGTATATTCTTACATTGTTAAAATTTCCATTTCTCTTCAGCCTGTATTTCCTCTTGTAGTAGCTACATTTTTTGTGTTAGTAATATTAAAATACAAATAGACACAATTTTTAAACCTATTATTTCATTTAAGGGGCTAGACTTCCTTAGCTATCTTGAAACCTTGCAAAATGTAGAACAAATATTATCAAAAATTTTTTATTTAAAAAAGAGACAGGGAGAAAGAAGAGAAGAAAACATAGCTGCATTTTTTAAAGAATTCTGTGTTCCTTCCATCCCATTAATTCCTTAAATTATTTTTCCATTCATTTTTCCCATGACACATTCATCACTTTCAAAAAGCCAGAGTCCAAATGAACCAGATGTGCTGAACGTGCAAATAACTGAAAAATGGGTTTCCCTGGAAACCAGATGAAAGCCTTCAGAAAGAGCTCCACCTCCTGCTCAGCTTGCCTTTCCCTTTTAGCAGTTCAGTAATTGCAAATCAAGACACTTATACACAGATTGTCCCCTCCACTTACATGAGCAGGGGGTAACCACTTCAGGCAGGATTCAGAAAGGAGAGACTTCCATTTCAGTGTTTTTCACTGGTTTATTCTCTGTAAATCTGTAACTCTTCTGCAATAGCAGCACATGGTTTGGGTAGGATGGGCATTTTTGCAGATGGTATCAGATAACAGCTGCCTTTCACATTGTCCCTTGGCAATCCCATGGTTAACCATGTAGAATATCTACTACAAGGCCACTCCAATTAGCACTCATTTATCTGGGATCCTTTCTCCGGAACTTTACGTTGCTGGTGCAGAGTGTTTTGAAATTCAGATGGCAACTAAATGACTACTCAGAAAACTCACCTACCATAATCTGCTAGCTCTTTCCCCACATATTCAGTACTGTTCTGCAGATGTCAGAGGTGTAGCAATGAAGGCAAGCCTCCTTCCCCTTGAGCACATCTTGCCTTTCCCCATGGTTCTCAGCAGTTCATGGGATTGAGTTGCCTTGGTCCCTGTGAAATACTTAAAACTTTTAATACAGTGTCTGTGGTACAAATTTCTGGAACACTTTAGCATAGTGTTGGTGCTTTGTCTTCCTTCACACAGTACCAATCCGAAAGGAATAATGCAGCCCCAGTGGATGTTCAACATTAAGTGACTGTAATCAAGATCCCATTCCCTTAATATAATGATCTTTTCTGACCTTGCAAATCTTTCCTTTTGCAGACTAAGAGCACTGCAGTGTAACTAGAGAAATGTTGCTGTAACAATGAAGTTCAGTAGAAATTTTCATCACATTTTAAAGCAGTCATGACTTACCCTGAGAATGAGAAGAGGAGACCCTTTGATGCATTGCTTCTGTTTTCATTCCTCATCTGGTCAGGGAGAGGTAGAATAAATCACAGTGCTTCTACCCAGACTAGAATAAATTTCTGAAAGGAGAGCTGAGTGAAGTACACTTATTAAAAATTGTCAACTGAAATGAACACAGGACAACAAACAACAGAAGTATCTTGCCCTGTTAATGAGAAGCCACTATCTGAATTAGAACGTATTTGCTGTATTTCTAATTAGTTTTCATAGTATTAACATGCTAATGTTAATATGATACATTACTTTCAGTTGTGTAGGCATAAAGCCAATTTTTAGGAAACTGGACTTCCAGAGAACGGAAGGAGGGAATCAATGAATAAGTAATTTACAAAACTACTCAGCCTAACTCTAAACAAGAGAGAAAGAGTTTATAATCCCCCTTTTTCAGTATGCCACTATAATTAAACAATGTACATGTGATTAGCATTAGCAGTGATCTCCTCTGGAAGCTGGCACCTAGTTTTTATTCTGATTTTCTTTCCAGTGGAAGCAAATACTACACCTGGTTTTGTTTCAGTACAGTTGCGTCCTTTGAATAATAATACTGTACAAAGTATCTGATACAGCATAATATGAATGAAACATGGAGACCCTACTCCTTCCTTCCCTTCAAAAAAATAAACAACTGCAAAAATAAAGTAATTTCTGAGGCACAAGTTCTGGTTCATCAGAATGTAGAACACCTCGTTTAGTCAGCAATGGTAATATTTCTTGGACTTCAGGAACATTCTTATTGATTCATGAATATTCCAAGGGGATAGATTAATCTTTTGTGAACCATACAGCTCTGATGAAACTGCTGTTTAACATGCTAAAGTGCCAAATTCATCTTCGCCTTGTACAAAAGAACTTCCTATAATAAAGACTCTTTGTAACAGCAATAAGGCATCTCTGTGGGGAATGTTTATCATGAAGTGTTTGCACTTTGAAATGCTAGACATTTTGTCTTGTATTACACAGCTCCCTAAGGATATGAGTATGTGGCAATATCTACCATCTTCCATTCAACTTTATAGCTTAATTATTACTTGGGACATTCTGTCTATACATTTGTCTCAGGTTAGATAAGCAATGCATTTATTAAACTTCATAATCTGTGACATGACCTTTATTTTCTTTCAGTGTATGCAGAATTCAGGCAGATGGCCCACTACACATATTAAGGTAGATAAGCAGGTAGATTTCAGTGTAGGTAGAGAAACTGAATTGCAGATATCAGAATTTCTACAAAGAGATCTGTGCCTTGCATGAGAGAATAAATGCAGATAGCCCAAAGCTCTCATGAGTACACACTCATTAAGGTTCACACAGAAGCCCAGAACTGGATACAATACTCCAGGTGGGGCCTGATCAGGGCAGAGTAGAGAGGGAGGATCACCTCCTTTGACCTGCTGCCCACACTCCTCCTGATGCACCCCATTGGCTCTCTTAGCCACCAGGGCACACTGCTGGCTCATGGCCAACCTGTCATCCACCAGGACCCCCCGGTCCTTCTCCACTGAGCTCTTCTCCAGCAGGTCATCCCCCAGCCTGTACTGATAGAAACAGTTGTTCCTTCCCGGGTGCAAGACTTTACACTTGCTTTTTTTGAACCTCATCTGGTTTCTCCCTGCCCAGCTCTCCAGCCTGTCCAGGTCTCGCTGGATGGCAGCGCAGTGTTCCTGCATGTCAGCCACTCCTCCCAGCTTTGTATCATCTGGTACTTGCTAAGGGCGGACACTAGTCCCTCATCAAGGTCGTCAATGAAGATGTTAAACAGGACTGGAACCAACACCAAGCCCTGGGGAACACCTCTAGTCACAGGTCTCCAGTCAGATTCTGCTCCACTGATCACCACCCTTGCAGCTCAAACCGTCAGCCAATTCTCAGCCCACCTCACTGTCCACTCATCTATCCCATGCTCTCTCAGCTTTGTTATCAGGATATCATGGGAGACAGTATCAAAAGCCTTGCAGAAGTCAAGGTAGATGACATCCACTGCTCTCCCTCCATCTACCCAGCTGGTGATGAGATCATAGAAGGCTACAAGATCAGTCAAGCACGATCTCCCCTTGGTGAATCCATGCTGACTGCTCCTCATGACCTTCTTGTCTTCCAATTGCTTGGAGATGGCATCCAGAACAAGCTGTTCCATCAGCTTGATGGAATAAATATCTTACTAATATTTCTGGTTTTATAAGCAGAAAAAATATCTACCTTCTTTTTGAATTTTCATACTGTGAAAACAGGAATCCTGTTCCACTCCCTTCCCATAACCCACCAAAACCAACTAACCAAAAAACCAACAAAAAACTCCATAAAACATGCCTTGTTAGAAATATTAAACCTACAGAAATAATAGAGCTAGTACAATATGAATACTATTTCTTATATTAACCATAATTAATGCAAAGTTATTTGAGAACATGGAAAAACACCTGAGTAGCACTGCTATTCTCCAGTTTCCCTTGCTAAATGTCTTAGAAACTGCTGGGAAAAAAGAATGAAAAATTGCTGAAGAGTTAGTGGGATAAGATGGAACTGCAAGCAACTGTGCCGAGAAAGGTAATGCAATGAAGTGCTTTCCACATTTATCACCACTGTGCTCCCTGCCTCCCACATGAAGTCACTTTGGCTCAATAGTTTACTATATTGCTGGAGACTTTATTGATCATATTTCACACTGTACTAACTTAGCACTCAATGTCTTGTCCTACTTTCACATGTTGTCTTACTGGATAGATTCATAACTGCTAAGGGTCCAGTGCAAAATAGTGTAGAGGCACTCATGTTCTCTGTGAGACAGACTTCCTGGGGAGACAGTCTCTGGCATTGTTATATAGAGGCTTGGAGCAGCTTCTTTCACTACTCAATGTTTATTGGTGTCCTGCCAGCCCAAAATCATGTATGTTATAAGGCTGTGTCTGCAGTAGAGAGAATGGGGAGGCATTGACAGGGAGGAGGACTGTGGTGTTGTTTCACATATGTCTCTGGCATGTTCCATTGCCCACTATCTTACCCCTCCCGAAGGCATACAGCACTTTTTTTATATTAGTGTTCTCCATTTTCTAAACTTTTTATTTTGCAGGGGACTTGTACTCTATTGCACACTGATGTCTTTTCCTGGACATTTCTCCTCATAGGACTCTGCAGTTGTGTACATGGATGATAGAAACTATAGTGCTAAAAAAACCTCAAAAAAACTTATTAAAATCCCCCCCCCCAAAAAAAAAATAACCAACATACAACTCCTCCCCTCAAAAAAATCCCCAAAAACATCTTTAGACTATGACATTATATCTCAGATGTTAATCCTAAGGTTCATTCCTGAATCTGATCCCTTTCCAGACAAACTATCTACACTGTTCTACAGTCTTTTGACAGCTGCCTACTTTTGCCATCTATACGTCAATCTTTGACTTCTTTGGACAGCAGTTCCCAGGTCTGACAGAAACAACAGAAGTCTTCAATATTAAAGTCAGAAGTCAACTTAAATAAATACTTTTTTTTTTTAACTGAGCCTAATTTCATAGAAACTCTAATGACATGAAATAGTGTTAAAAAAAAAAACATAAAAAAACTCAAAAGTTCTGAAAGCTTTAAACACCCTTTTATGGGCATTACCCCTATCTGAAATCAGTGTTTGAAACCTCAAAACACATTTCTCTATTAGACTGATGAAAAATCTGACTTAAATATTTTTTCCAGGCTTTTATTTGACTGGATAAAGAAGATGCTTTTAGAAGAAAAAAAATATATTCAATTCAATCAGTGTAGGAGTAATCAGATTTGTAAGCAAACACTGAGTATATTCATTTTTTTTTTTTTTTAAAAGGAGAGCAAAAAAGGAAGGATGCTATTTGAAATAATGTTTAACTTAACTTGGTTAGAGTGTGGATTTTAAGATAAGGAATCTTACCACAGAAAATATTTATTCCTAAATATTGGAATAAGAAAACAGTTTCTTTCTGCCTGATGGATGACTTCAATGTAGACCTTATCAATATTATTATTAAAAAACATATATAAAGAATGTTGAAAACATTCCTTACTTCTGGGAGAGTAAGATCCGAACATGGATCTTACCTGTCTTAAGACACGAACATGAATTAGAACTACATTCAGAGAGTTCAGTGCATCACATACTATACTAAGCCAGAGATAGTCACACAGATATGCTGCTTGTGAATGAATGTCCTGGCACTGGTCTATGCAATATTATTTGTGGCCCACAAAAATTGTAACAATACAAAACATAAGTATTGGGCAAAAGGCATTTGAAGAAGCGTTATGCTTAATGCTTACAGATTATATACAGTTTGAAATGTCAGAACAGCTGCTTTTTTCTTCAAATTTATCTATCTTCTGAGTAAGCATCATTTCCTATTTTCAGATATGACATATGTGGCTTCTACTATGTTTTTGCCACTGTTTTAATGGTTTGCATGGTTCTTAAATATCCTCTATACGCCTAGGAAACAACTGTCCTTGAGATCAAAATTTCTTCATGACCTCCACCTAATTAGAACTTCAGAAATCATTCTGAGCATCATATACTTATCTATATTTACCTGACTAAATAATTGAGGATGCATTTCTGAAGCAGCAGGAAAGAAATAACAGAATAACTAAATAGGAAAAGATAGGCGCTGTATTAACAATCTTATAAAAATTTTCCTTGCTACTGATGCAATCAGATCCAGACTACATGCATTCCAAACTGAAGTTACAAAATGTGGCCCTTTGGGTCTAATTTTTTTTTTTTTTAAATTTTTTTAGGCAGCTCTATCAAGTTCCACACAAAATTATGACACCATCTTCTTTAATACACAGCAACCTTTCCTTGAAATTGCTTTAACAACCACATGAAAAAAACTGTTCCATTCTGATTCCTTCCGAGCCACTGTACTCAACAAATTCAGCCCATTCTAATTGGGTGACATCAGGCAGCAGTGAAAATGCAATTTGTTGTGAAATTTGTTTTTGCATTTTCTGTTAGAAGCCCAGTGTTCAGCTCTTTCGCAGCTCTCCATTGGACCTTATCAAAGAACATGCTAGCTGGAGGGCATGAGCAGCTCTGATCACTCAGAGGGAAACAGAACAGCTGTGTTCCTGACAGCTGGAGCAAGCATGACGTCCATCAGCAAATAACAGGGATATCTAAAACTGTTCTCCTTAGCAGGGTGCCCCCAAATCCTGTTATGTTGTAAATGGGAGTTCTCAGCAACTGCCAATTCTAACCATTATTTTTTCAGTAGATCATAAACATTTCTTTTTACATCTGTGTATTAGTTTGTCATGCTGTCATTTATCATCCATAAAGTAGCTTTAGGTAAGAATTATAGGAAGATAAGCTGTTTCAGAGAAGCTCGAGCTCTAAGAATCCTCCTATGTAGATGCAGTGGAAAAGCTCACACTGCAAACATACACAGATTCCATACAATTCATGATTCTTCAGTTTATACTTTTAACGCTAAAAAGACCTGCTAATAAGGTGAATTTCCTCTTTGTGATTCTTCTCTGAGTAATTCATTTTCTATCCTGCTGCTGCTATCTACACTCCAAGAATTTTATCTTCATCACCATCAATTCACAGAGATTTAGATACATCTGAATTTTATGTTCTGATGTCCAGAATACAGTAACTCAACACTGTTTATCCTACAAAGTTACACATATCATAGAACTTTATTTTAGACTGTTCACTAGATGACCCCTGCAGAGAGACAAAATGAAGTAAAAAAAGAAAAAAAAAAAAAAAGGCATAGTGCATCTTTGGTGTTCTGTCTTCTGATCAGTGTCACTATCACACTTCCTGCTTGTCTCTTGACTTGTAATAGGAATTCACTTTAACAGCCATTCATAGCAATTGTTCATTACGGAAAAATGGCTTGTTGATTAGTTAACCTTTTGTTCTAGTAAAGCAGATACGAATGATTCGTTAAATAAAAGAAGCTGACAGCTGATTTAATTTTACTTTTGTCCCCACTTTTTACCTACTTCAACTCTAAAAAAATCTATAACCCATTCCTTAAGACTTTAACATTACCTGAAGTAAATCACACCATTACAGATGTAGCTTCAACAAAATTAGTCCAAACTCTGAAGTTCACAACAACTTTAGAACATGCTCTTATAGTCATGAAGCTATAAGCATGCTGGCTACTGCTTATTATTTCAGGACATATGTTACTTGGGGATAAGCAGGTATTCTATTTGGTATATTAAGCTTTAAACTGGGCTGTGTACCTGTATGTAAACTTGAATAGCAAAGACAGACCTCACAAGCTACCTTCAGACTCCCTGCCTTCCAGTGAGCACTCCACATTTGTATTTTCCATGGTTTAGACTCCTTGTTATCGGCCTCCCAGAGCAGAGATGTGTATCTTAAAAAAGTCCCCCCAAAAGAGAACAAAAGTAATCTTAAATTATAACAATTCTTCAACAGCCACATACTCATGCGTATATGTTGTGTGACTGATTTTGAAAAAATCAAAACGTTGCAACACTGTGACTAAAACTTTGGCCAGAGAAAACAAAATAACAGTTCATTAATGATTATAATTCTTCAACAAGAGTATGACCCTTCTTTGGTTACTAAATTTGCACTTGCAATCAAGGCATTAAAGAAGTGGCAGTTAAACTAGTAGTTTGGAAAAATCTAAGGAATGGAAAACAAAAAAAATTGAATCAAAGGCTGTATTCTTTTGTCTAATATGATTACATATTACAGTGATAGTGAGAAAGTTCACAGGAACATTACCGAGGCTGCTGAAACAGCTGATCAGTGAATTAAGACCTAAGTATCATGTACACCAACTTGTCTGAACTTCTAAAGTTACATATTTGTAATTCAAAGCTAAAAATATGATGCCTGCAGGTAAAATACAAAGAACAATTTTTTTGCAGACAGACAACTCTAATATATGCAGGTGTGATGTATACCTCCATGTGTGCTAAGAATAATTTCTCTTGCTTATATAAAAAGGCAGATTGTGGCCTTTCCTAATATCTTAACCAGGTGGGCAGAAGCTAGTTTCTCAGTGGGCTGCCACCCGCTGACAGCAACTTGATTTGAAGCTCTCATACAGTGTTTTTTAACATAAAAAATGTTGTTGGGGGGAAGGGAATCAAAAATATATAGTATATATGACTTCACAGTGCCCAGGGGAAGACTGCTTTTCCTGCTTCCAAGAGATACAGCACGTTGTCTTGTACAGATGCCTCCCAAAAATTGTCTAAATTGCCTCCTGAAGCAGTGCTGCACTGTGCTGGCCCTAGCTCAGGGCTATGACTAAATGCAGTAATCTAGCTTTTACAGCTGCAGTTATGACAGACAGTGAGGCAAGATGCCTTAATTAACTGTGTTTACTTATGTACAAGACATGAAAACAAAAATTGATTGAAACTCATTTGAAAACAAGACTTCTTCCTACCTGCTCTTTGTCAGCTAAGAGAGGTTTTCAGTGGAATTTGAGATTTCTTTTCCTTTTAAATAAGTGTTTTATAATCTCAGTAGCTCTAATTTACTGTAAGCAAAACATCAGATTAGTAATGTGTTTAATATGAGTTATTAAATTCTCATTAGAGTAAATTACCACCCTTTGAGATATAGAAAACTGCTCCAAATTAATTTATGTCATTCAATAACTATATATTTCACCTATTTCTAAAAAAATTATTAATTTTAAGGTTTGTTCTATGGCAGTTTACTTGGTCTTTATGCAAGACTCTTAGGTCAGATTACATGTTCTCTTGGGTGAATCTTTGTTTCAGATAAAGTACTCAGTTAAAGAGTCTTTCCCACACAGGAACAACATGCAATTCATTTTCAAGGTTCTTTGGGTTGAGGTCTAGTATGGAATAACCTTTACGCTTCACCCATATCTGTCAAGAATTTACTGGGTCTGGTGACCCAGCACAGCACCCCCGGAATGTTTTTCTAATGATGTCCCAGCTATTTATCAGTTGTGGCTTACCTAGAAAGAAAGCACTGTTTCCAGTAATTTTTAAAAGCCTTTTTCAAAATCCTTAGTACTGTGAAGAAAATGCACATCTTTTGTTCTTGCTGCCCATTCTGAATCTCAGATAAGTGAGCTGAAAAGCTTGTTGTAGTGAATATTGACATTTCTTGATCCTGAATGGTTTTGACTCCCTTTTACTGGGTTATGAAGCTACCTCCCTTGATTTTTATTTTTTTTTTCTTAGAAATAAGAAGCCTCTGTGGGATGCTGACAGAATGTTTCCTTCTGTGAAGCGAGTGGCCTGAAACCTGGGGTATCACTCCACAGAGCAATAGCTGTTCTACAGTAACTGCTCCCCAGTGTTCTAAAAATGTAGGGATATATCATGTACTAGAGCTTAACATTCACAGGGAACAATAAAGCACAGAGTTTCTACAATGCAGCTAACAGGAGGAATTATCAATTGACTTACTGCTGGCTATAGAAATACATGTATAAGCATATGCATGTGTATATGCGTGCCCTGAAAATTATATGTTAGCTCACTTTCACCCTATTTAGAAAAGTCATTGTCAACTGAGTATTTCTTTAGTTTACAATGTATTTCTTGAAGAACTACTGATATAAGTTGGTGGCATCTGTTGAAGTCTTTTTTTGTATTTAAACCTTACAAATTTTAAAATACATAGAATGTGTGATGCAACTTTTCCAGTATCTTGCATTTATATGTATCTTTATGTACCTTTGTTAAATCTAAAGCAAAATAGTAAAGTTAAGAATTTGCTTCTATTTTGCAAAGTTAGCAGCATCTTGCTAACAATGAGCATCTTAAAAGTAGTTTATGTTTTGTTTAAATGAAGGAGTCAAGACTTTTTGTTTAGTTCTCTTTTATTCTTATTTCTCAACAAGTGCTGAAATGTCTTTAAGATATCCTGGTCAACAAGAGAAAGACTAGCATAAAAACATAACCCTCTGTAGTTTGAATAATCCTATATAATGTAGTGCCAAATTGTCTTAACTGTCTAATCCTATTGGTTAACTTGAAGAACCGAAGGAATACAACAGTATTAATCTCGTAAATGGTACTGCTTTTCTAAAGATTATCACCATCATTTTGTAGAATGCTAATTAAATTTGAAGGCCTTCTTAAGAAGAGCTTTGCTGAAGATAAATCATTAGCCAAAAGAAACGAAAAAAAAGGCAGTACAAATCCACCAGTTACCTAATGCCCTTAGTCTCTGTGTTCTACTTACCAGTGCAATAATCCTTAATATATAGTTTATTCCATTTTCATGTTTCTAAATATATGTGTATATCATAAATAATTTGTTGCCAGTTGCATTTACTGACTTAAAAAACACTAACTTAAAAGTTTTGCAGAATCAGGATCTTTGTGTAGCTTGCGTAGTCAAGGATACATATACCCAAGGCAATTTTTCTCTTGACTTCTGGTTTTAAAAATGACAAGCCAGACTGACACCTTCCCCTCACTGCTCTCTTTCTGCTTTCAGAACACATATGTTTACTACTTCTTACATAATTTCTAATGGATTTACAAAACTTCTGATAATGTGCTTTTCTCTTGGTATCATTGAGAAGCCCTTAGTTAACAAAGAGATTTTTTTTCTGCATCCAGTCTAAGGCTATTCAAAATAAAACCAATCTTAGACACAGCTACCAGGCTTTTGATTAACTTATTCCTATTCCCTATCTCACTTGGCCATATTTGGTCTCTGCTATTTGCCTATTTTCTGCAACAGGCAGAAAGGTTCCATCTTTTCTTTACTGCTATATGCATGATAGAGTGATGGGAAGGCATATTTCCTCACATCAATGATCCTTCAATGTTGTCAGTGGTCTTTCCAGGATAGATTATTTCAGTTACAAGATCATCCTCTGTACACTATGTGTTTTTGCTCTCTTTCTCTAATAAACTGCTGTTTCTAAAACTTTCAACTTTCCAAATACCTGACATCAGTTTGCATATGGTATAAGAACTAGGATACACAGCACTCCATATTGAAAAATAGGGTGCTATTGAACTATAGCACTTTTTAATCACTGTGTAATCTGTTTAGATACCATCTATGAATGAGATAAATTGAGGTTTGAACTTCTTCCAGTCTGAAAAACTGCAACAATTTATCTCTTGTAGAGATACAAGCACTAAAAATGAAAGATGAGCAGATATAAAAATGTTGATTTTCCACATGTATAGTACATGCTCATGGCTGCCTGGAGGAATTTGCATCCAAGTGGAGAATGGAGTGGGAAGGTCTCTTTGAAGAGACCCATCTTAAGAACTCTTCACAGAGTACATTATGAAATGGCAACCACACAGAAGCAGACCATGAACTTGGAGGTATCAGTGCTGTTTTGGAAAATGACACTTTTGGGTTTGCTTTTTTTTTCTGACACAGACACAATGAGCAAACCCATATGCACACTGTGCATTCAAATTTAAAATACCAATTTTTTTTTCCTTTAGCACTGTCAGCCACAATCAAAAATTCACAAACTTATTTAGATATATGGATATATTAATTTAGATTTAAATTTATTTAAAGCCCAAACAAAACAGGATTTAAATATTTACATCTAAATCTGTTTCTTAAAAACCCATATTCAATCTTGTCATGGAGTCTTTCACAGTGCAACAACCTCTGTGAAACTGGTGATGATCCTGACTTTCTCATTAGTCATTATAAGCAACTACCACAAACTACAGCAGAGTCCACAAGAATTGGATTGGGAATTGTAAAGATGTTAGAAGAAATGGTTGAGACATTATAGAGAAGATGTGTAGTTAGGCATTAACTCAGCTGGAGCACTGGCTATCTGAGAAGATACTGAGACACACCAAAATCTGTTTGGATTGCAAGATCTGACTACACCTACTCGCAGATAATGGATTTCATTCTTGTGTTTTGTTATTTGAAATTTTCTAACAGAAGGCACAGTGTTGCAGTATTTATGTTCCTTCACAGATTTAACTCCTGAACTATTTGAAAAATACATCTGTTAAGATGTTTGACTTGTTTGCTTTGACTGTGCTTAAAATGGCAGCATATTGAAAATGCATCTGTATTTATTCGGTTGTTTAGGTACCCAAATACCTTTTGTAAATATGACCTCAGGAACTGTACCACTGTTAGGCTGTGGCTATCTGTTAATACTACTCCCAAATGATGTGAAATAAAGGATATATTAATACCAATCCTACAGGAATACTAAAAGCCTTGAGTGAGGTTATTAAATGCATGTGCAGAAACTCCTCACTGCTCCTGGCTCTCATTTGGGAAAAGCTTTTGTTATTATCTTTGTCACCTAGCAGCTGGGACCTCACAGCCCAGAAAATGTCCTCAGATTTGGAAAAAACAGTCAACCATGTTGTACCTTAAAAGCCTGAATACTGGCATTGTGCATGTTTAATCAGATTTTATACACATCTGGGCTCTGCAATAATGCCTGTCTGAGGAAAGTATGCATTCTGTCACTTCCTATTGATAAGGAGATAAATAGAAACAGGACAAATCCACTGGATATCCGTGCTCAAGCATTAGGATAAAAAAAAAATAAAATAAATCCCTGCTGTATTAAATTTCCAGATTTTTTTCTATTGATAATACAATCTCAACTAGAAAGCTCATAAGCAAATATTACTGTTTTCAGTTGGATGGTTATTAGGCATGTTCTTCTGAAAAAAAATACATCTCTGTGGTCATAAAAGTACTACACTCCTATTTTAAAAATTGAAGTTTCAACTTTAGTTAAAGAAATTTTAACAGTTTTCATAGCTTTAAAGTTACATACAACAGACTCAGAAGGTCTCTAATCTAACACCTTGCTCAGACCTGGCTGCTGAGGGCTTCACCCTCCTGGGGCATGGAACCTCCCAAAGCCAGAGACAACCTAGTCTCCTTCTCCCCTTGCTCAATTGCTTCAGAAAAAGGCTTCTCCGCATCTCCAGACTGAGACTCTTATGGTCCAGCTTGTGCCTCTGTCTCTCACCTTCCTGCCACCACCCTCTGTGAAAAGCCCAGCTGCATCTCCTCCATCCCCTCCTGACAGTGCTGGGGATGCTGTTGGGTGCTGCCAAAGCCAGCCCTTCTGGGACCAGACCCAGCACTACAGTTTCTCCTTGCAGGGCAACACCTTCAGCCCCCTCTTGGTGGTTTCTGCTGCTTTCATTGCTGTTTGTTTAAATTTTTCTGGTATCAGAAGCCCAAAACTGGACACCATCTAAATGTGACATAGCGAGGTCTGAATAAAGGATGATCCCTCAGTACTATACCACAGCTCACACTGCCTCAGGTGCTACTGTACCTGCTAACTGTAGAACATCTGCATGCTGCTCAGCTCAATCCTGACCAATGCCCAGGGTCACCTCTACAGAACTGCTCGCTGTACCCACCAGCCCCAAAGTGACACTGCTGCAGGACTCTGATTTGGGGGTTCATTCTCTGTCTTAGTTTAAGTTCACAAGGTCATTTGTGGCCCACTCCTTCCCCGGAACACAACTGGTCCTCAAGTGTGTTGATTGTTTCCCCCTTGGTGTCAGGACGCTGGACAAGTTCCAGGACAGACCCTATGCTACTGCACTTATTGCCAGCCTTCAGGCTGAGTACAACTCAGTTTACCACAGCTCTCTGACCCTTACCATTCAACTGGTTGTTTACTGCCCATCCTCACATCTGAACTATGATCTCCTAACTTGGATACAAGAACATTGCAGAACACAGTGTCAAAAGCCTTGCTATAGCCAAGGTAAATGTCATTTGTACCTACAGATCTAGCAATGTTGTCACCAGGGACAGTGTGGTGGTTTAGGTCTGGCTGGAGGCCAGATGCCCACCAAAGTCTCTCTACCACTCCCCTTTTCAGCTGGACAGGGGAGAAAATACCGAGAGGCTTAGGAATTTAGATTAGGACAGGGAGAGATCATTCTGCAATCAGCGTCATGGGCAAAAAGACTCAACACAGAATAAAGGAAAGAAACTCTCTCATTTATTACACTACACTGCACACCCAGTGACACCAGAGTTGGGTAATGAGAAGTGCAACCAGATCTTAAAGCACGTCCCCCCACCCCTCCCTTCTTAGCAGACTTCCCTTTAGTCATGATTTCTCTCTTTTCCAACCCACTCTTCCCCCCTCACCACTTATAGCATGGGGAGGGGCAGGGAATGGGGGAATGGTGTTCGGGTCAGTTCCTCAGAAGTTGTTTTCCTTCTCAGCTAGGGGTGAGGGGGAGGGGAGTTACTCCTCACACCCTTCCCCTGCTGCAGCACAGGGTCCCACCCATGGGAGACAGTCCTCCACAAACTTCTCCAACATGAGTCCTTTCCCACAGGGTTTCATCTCTCTTCAGTAGCTGCCCCAGCAGCTATGGGGTGCAGTCATAGAATCATAGAATGTCTCTCAGTCTCTCAAGTCCAGACTGCACCAGCTTGGTCCTCCATGGAATCAACAAGCCAACGAACCTGCTCTGGTATGTCTCTCTGCAAGTGCTGGCAGAGGCTTCCTCCAATGCAGGTCACAGCATCTTCTGTATCTCACCACATGCTCCAGTGTGGGGCTTCTCCATGGGCTGCAGGTGGGGTCTCAGCCTTTTCCATGGGCTGCGGGGGACACCCGTTCCACCATGGGTTTCTCCAGGGGCTGCGGGGGTGTGGATGCCTTGTCCCTGCCCCCTTCACTGGCCTTGGTGTCTGCACAGTTCCTTACATCCTCTCACTCCCTTCTCTGGTGGCAAAATGCCATCTGCTTGTGATTTTTGTTCTCCTAAATGTGATTCCCAGAAGCACTGTGACCATTGCTAATGGGCTTGGCCTTGGTCAGCAATGACTCCAACCTTGAGCCAGCTGGTGTTTACTCTTTTGAACCTGCAGAGAGCTTCTAGCTGCTGCTTGCAGAAGCCACCCCTGCAGCACCCCCTTCACCACCAGAACCCAGCCACACAAAACTACAGCAGTGAGGTTAAAACTAAGAAAAATCCCTGTTGACTGTTTCCAACCACCTTCCTCCTGAGTCCAGAAATGCATCCCCGCAGAAGTTACTTTGTGATTTTCATTGGCACCTAAGTGAAGTCAACCCCACTCTGTAGTTTCTGCATCTGGTCCTTTTGAACTTCATTGAAAAGACATTTGCCTTCCTGTAGTAGTTGGAGATCTCCCCCAGTCTTCTGAACTTTTCAAACATGACAGACAATGGCCTTGCCAAAGGCACCACCTCAGATGCAGTTCAAGATAGAACAGAGTTGTCAAATTGTCTCAGGTAAACCCCAAATCAACCTCATCCATTGCTGGCCATTTTCCTTCTTGGACACTTCTAATTAAATGTCTAATTAAGGGTCTTTGTTACTACTTTGTGAAAAATCTATGATTTTTTCCTTATGAAAATGAAAGAAGTAATTCCATTGTGCAAAGCTTAGTTGACTCAGCTGTGCATTGCTATACAGTCATGTAGAACAGAAACGTTTGATTTTCTTCCTTTTTAAGTAGCAGAAAGAAAAATGGGCAAAAATGTCATCTCTTCCTGTTCTTGCAGGGCAACATTTTAGACGGGGCACAAAGAATGAAGAAGTTGTGATTACTTTTCCTGTCTTTTTCTGTCTATTGTGTTCCAGAGAGTAGACACTAAGGTGAAGGGAAGGAAAGCTCTTTGTCTTGGGTTACACCTGAACTTTTATTTAAGACAAGTGCAGTAGAATTTGGACAGAGTATTGCAAAGCTCACAAAGAACAACTGTGAGACTAGTCAGAGCACCAGGAGAGTCCAAGTTGGAATGTATTTCTTTTGTTCACTCTGTGTTTAAATACAGATGATCACAAGGCTAGCAATCCACCCTGTAATTTGATTTTGAGTCAGTAGAAAAAAGCTGGTTATCCAGACAGTACTCTCTTTTCAGGATTTTGTGCCTCCTTTCTTGCTGGACAGGTGATAAAACTGGACACAGCACAGAGTCTTAAGCCAGCAAGGCCGAAAAGTATCCAGAACTAGAAATAGGAAGTTTCCAACTTACTTTTTGAATACAACTTTCACTGTATTAAAGGAGAAAAAATACCTGAATTTCTGTCTCCTCTTCTTGCTGGTATTCTCGAGGTGTGTTGTCATTCTGCATGATCTGGTTTATATCCAGATCTGCCTGTTTGGTCTGTGGTTCTGTGGTTTAGTTTTTTCACCTTGAATCCTAACTGGGTATGTTGTATAGAAAGGCTACCTTCCAGTGAGAATGTACACCACTCTAATTATCTTCCCTTGCTGTATTACCGCTAGCTATATTCAATATATGTGTTTGAGAAATGTGCCCAAAATCAGAATCAAGACATTTCAGACAATGTGTGTAGCAAGTCAATGTTTTACGAAAGGTGTGATGATACAGTGACTTTATATTCCTGAAATTAAATTCACATAAAAAATCCTTTAGTACTGGTGTCCTCTGGAATAATTGTAATAATGGCTTCCCTATTCAATTAACCTCTTTTAAAATATTGTATTAGTGATTGTGGGTCATCTCAATGGGAATGAAATTGTCACACATAGAGCAGAGTAAAAACATGAAGCCACACTGGTGTAAGTTCTAAATTCAATCAGAAAATCAACATTAATAGTCCTTCAAAGACCCCGTGCCAGGAAAGAAAGTGACTATTAGCATAATTACATTTTTTTTTTCTTTTTCAAGAAGTAAAACTTGCAGACTTAGAATGATAGATACAAGGTAGAGACTGGTGATGCTTCCAGCTTTTGTGGAATTAAAATAAAACATCAAGAAGCTGATTCTACAGTTGCTCTGCCGACTGTTTCACACAAATCTGCAAAACTATTGGTGATCACAACCAGATGCTAGCTAGAAATTTTTAAAATTCAGCATCTGCTCTTGCATAACACTTCATTGGCAAAGTCATTGCTGGAACAGCTATACATTAACTTTCAAAAATATTTAGCATTAGTCACACTTACATACAGTCTTTTAAAAAATTAAATGCCACATTTCAGTAATTATGGTTAAGTATTATTAAAATTCACTGACATGCTAAATAGTTCTTGTACTTGTCACTCTCTGAAAAGCTTTTTGGTTTAGGGAAGGACTTTTCATTTTTCTGAGGACTGTCCTTACAGCACTTCAGAGTCAGTGTTGGTGAATGAAAACTGTCAGCTGTAAAATCTGACACAAATCTGACTATAAAAAAGCTGCTATTTCTTATTTTAGGAAACTTTATTTGTCAGATACTATAAGGGGAATTAGATGTTTTGTAATTACTTCATAATTTACTTTACTGTTATAGGATTATTGTTATTTGCACTAATAGTACTGCTCATGTCAGGATGAACTTTTGTGTTATTTGGAATGGCAGGATGAACTTTTGTGTTATTCGGAAAGTCATTTTGCAAATCTGGTCAGTCTAGCTGTCTAACTTCAGTTAGCAAAGAATTTACGCTCTGTGTTTCATTATTTCTTGTTATATGAACAAATCACATTTGAAAAAAATCAGAAGTGTCCTCAAACTCGTTGCAGTACAGATTCATGACTCACTACCTGCTTATTCTAATCCTTTATCCCCAATTTGGTTTTTGATGTAGGTTGTGGTCTTCTCTTGGCTCAAGCGAAAGGAAACCAACATACTCTTTTTTTTCTACCAAGTGTAAATTGTCCTTTTCCTGACACATCCCTAAAGTCAAATACTGCCCATGATGGTTAGAATAGAAAAATCCTACATCCAGCAGGGAGTAGAGAAAGATTTGGGTGTTATGAGCAGCCCTTCTGCAACTGCCAGGGGCAGCAGCACTGGTGGAAGAGAGAGGTGCAGGGATGTGAGTGCCAGGCAGGCAGGGCAGGATGTGGGTCATCCACTCTGCCTAGAGCTACTTGGTTGGAGAAAAACAGCACTGCTGATACAGTACCCTTACTACTACACCATTTACAAAAGTAGAGGATTTCTTCTGTGGAAAACTCTTATGTAAAGCCTCTCCACAGTGATCAAGTTTGGTCTTTTATAAGACTGTTTCTTTAGGATTTCCA
This sequence comes from Hypotaenidia okinawae, assembly GCA_027925045.1. Lineage (NCBI taxonomy): Eukaryota > Metazoa > Chordata > Aves > Gruiformes > Rallidae > Hypotaenidia > Hypotaenidia okinawae. The sequence continues at coordinate 37,505,141 of BSDF01000005.1, read as the reverse complement.
GTTCCAGTTGAGTACGTTGTTATTTTTGGCTGGGGTGGTGGGAAAAAGTGAATCCTCCTGTATTTCAGTTACTGATTTGTAGATGCTGTCAGATGAAAAAAATCTAATCCTTTGCATTTGGTATCTCTCCCTGTCTGTTGTTACCTTAAAACATGACAAGAAGCAGGGGTATCAAGGTGTCACAGATACTTCACTGACGGAAGATCATTAAAATGTTGTCAAGTTATTAACATTTCACAAACCTGTAAACGTCTAATCAGACTCCAGTTCCAAGCTTCCTTACTTAATAAAAGGGAAATATGAAAATTCATAAATTGATAATGATCCTTTAATGTCCATCTTTTATATTTGTTCTTTTCTGCCTCCTATTGGACTCTGTGCATCCACTACTACACCAACTCTACTAGAGAATGCAAATGATACCTGGGATATTTATCATCCTTTTAAATCTAGACTTCAAATTTACCTATGACTTATAATTTACATATGTTACCTTCCAGTGTGGATATTATTTTTTAGTGTTATCTATCTAACCTTTATGAGAATACTGTACAGAAGTGTTACCCATTATTGGAAAAGCAAAAAAAAATCCACATTTCTGAGATTCTTTGTTTTCTAATTTACAGTAATCTGAAGTAGGGCAAAGGTAAAGCAGTATTTCTGGCTATGAATTATTATTTATTTAAATCTCACTGAAGTTTTCCCCTTAGCATGCTGTGGTTGGGTCATATGCCTTTAAGTATGCAGGCGAAACACATGAATTGAAAATACTGTTGACAGGTAAATGTGAATCATCTTTTTTCATTCAAAGGAAAATAATCAAGCTCTTTTCAAATAATATAAAATGTAAAATGATTGCCTTTTGGGGAGGAGACAGGCTTATCAGCATCTCTTCTATAGAAAATGATTTCCATTTTGTAGCTGGAGGAACATATGCTGCAGCTTATCTTGTCACTTGACTGCAGTTTCTGATATTTATTAACAGTTGATTTCCTGTAGATGCTGTTCTTTCCTGTTTCTCTTTTGCCATTCCACCAACCAATTATTTTCCTGAAAACTGCATCTGCCCTTCTTTTTCATTCTCATTTCCTTAAAGATTATTTTATTACTGGTTTTCAAGAAGCATTTGTAATGACTGGTACAGCCCTGGTTCCATGTATGAATTATAACAGTCTGTATTTGAGGCTTCACTTCCTCCTTACTTAACCTTCCTGTGGTCATTTTTGTCAAAGCCCATGAGACTGAGATTTTGGAGTTATTGCAGTAAAATATAGAAATGATGAATTATGTCTTCAAGAGAAAATATATTATGCATTAGAGATTTACATGGAACAGCAGGAAGACTGTCTGTAAGATACACAATTGTAGATGGCATCTTCAAGAAGTCATCTATAAAACTAGAGGCCAGCTGCATATTACCTTGATGTCCTAGGAACACAAACACCCTACATTTATGATTGGCAAAATTGAGAGTCCTGTAAGCTATTACTCCACAGCTGGACTTTCAATAATTATTAAAAAAAGGTCTTTTTCCCTTCTTGCTTCAGATGTATCCACTTGCAATTTTCATAGTCTCATATCTTTCATTACTCTGCTTTAGCCTTTGATGTGTGTTGGGTTTGCATTGTTCTTTTTTTTTTTGTGACTCATCTTCCAGGAACTGGAAAGTGTGGTTCACAATAACCCCCCATTTTTAATTAGAATAATAAGACGTATTAGAAAAAGTATTTTCTTTGATCAGAATTTGATAAAGCATAGCAAAGCCTTGGCCAGCTACTTAAAATGTCATTTGTCCACCCAGAAAAACAAGAGCTCTATAAAAAAAAAAAAAAATCCTCTTATCACCAAATCTCAGATCATCTGCTTCTATGAAAACGGATTAAATATTCTTGCTTTCCTGTTTTCTTTAGTGCTTAACTTGTCAAGCTGATATTCTGAAGTTTCTGCTATATAGTGGCCTAGGATTGCAATTGTACTAGTTTATTTGTGAGAAACAAACAGGTATGAGAATTCTTCTCTTGGGGGAGTGGGGGAGGGGGTGGTGGAATGCTGACATTGCTATAAACCAAAGCTTGAACTGACCTGAGTCCTGGAAACAGAAATTTTCCAGTTGAGCTAAGATGGAAGACTCCTCTTACAGTAAATGTTCACAGAGTAGGAGACAGCATGAGGAGACATTTTCTCTTCAGCATCAGTAACACAGAGATGATTCAGGTATAAATTCAGAGTCAATTTTCCAGCCTTTTAGCCCTCACTCAGTGCAAGCATTGCACACACAGATACACTGATACGAATGTGCCTTCAGCCCTGGTACCTATAGAAGACTCCTATTGAGATCTTCATTTCACTGTTAAAGTAACAGACATCTAGCTGTGCCTTCCAGATGGTTAAGTAATAATTCGTACTAGAGTCTCTGGCCTCTCTGAGGAGTGACAGGTGCAGAACTAGAGGGATTGAAGCAGGTAAATGATCTAGCATGCTGAACGGCTAGATTGTATCAACATGGGAATCCTTGTTAGCAAAAGGCTAAGAAACAGATGAATTCATGTGTTTGTTTATAATCAGCTTAAATGCTTAAGTCTAATAAAGCAAAAAAAGCAATATTTTGCAGCGCATCACACTAACTGCCTACTAGTTACAGTAGTAACCAGGCTGAAATCAACTGTGTTATGATTCATATCAGCTAAACGTGATAATTCCGCTCCTTAGTCTTATGAATTTAAAATTCTCAGAGCTCTAATTAAGATTGCAGTCTTAAATTATGCATCATACATATTTAGTAGTTTATAAATGTTTTCTTAAAAAGTCATTTAATTGTTAAGCTATTATTGCAAAAAACTGTATATTCCTTTGCTATGATTCGACTTTCTAAAATAGCTATTGCAAGAACTTTCAAAGCAAATTAGTAATTGTGAACATCTTTTTGTCCTGAAATGTTTTAAGAAGGATGTAAATGAAAAAATGAGGCAGTCTGTACAGGTCTAACCCAAGCTATTGATGGAACTTTCTAAAAACGTGCCAGTTTGTAGGATTACATATTTAGTATTATCCACTTCTTTATACATTCATGTTTCTGAAGTGTTTTCTATCTCTAATATATTTGTCACCAGTTAGCAAATACTGGCATGCTTAGAAAAATAAGGAATTCAATCCTGCTGAGTAGTCTGTTTAAACCAACTAGAGTGCTAACTAAACAAAAGCTTACTAATGCCTTAAGAAAATGATGCTGAAGTAGAGTACAAACTACGCAAATTTCAATGTAAAAAAATCCCACCTGTTCTAGGTATGAGTCCTTGTTAGAGATTCTCAAATGCCTCATTTTTCTTACAATAATATTGTATATTTGAATTTTAATGTCTCCTGAAGTATTTGCTGGTTAAGTGATTAAAAAATCCTGTCATAACAGAAAACTTCACAGAAAAGCCAAAGCAGGCAACACTCTTGTTCCATGGAAATATTAAAGACGTAGTCAAAGACAATGGTCTTTAGTTGCACTAACTGCAAAAAGAATGGGGAAAAGAGGTTGTCGAGACAAAAAAATAACATACTGGATAAAAGACTAACAGCAATTTTTTATATGCTGCAAAGAAAATTATTACATTGTCTGTTACTACACTTCATCATTTCAGCTTACTGCAAAAATATACTGGAAGAAGAATTAAGCATTAAAAATGTTTTTGTTTTTTAGAAGTGACAAAAATTGTCAAATTAAGCTTTCTCAGATTTTCCTTCAGTCTTCATCATCTAACTCCCAGGAAAAGTAACTAATTTTGTGGTCTAGTTTTCTAACTAAACTAAACTAACTTTTCATGTGTGTTTTTGAACTGAATGCATGGAATTATTTAATTACTATACATGGCATGAAGAAGAAAAGAACTTTTTCTTTTGGCCAGTTATACACTGAAAAAATATCTATGGTCTGTAGCATTTCCGTTTTCTCAAACTACAACTGTTTTGTTGACTCTTGGCAGAAAATAAAGACCTGTAATAATCTATCCCACAAAATGCTCTTCTTTCATGTTTGTTTCATTCCATTACCCACATGTGGCCTGAGACATTTATTGTCAAGGAACTCCCTGGCAATGAGTATTTCCATGAATCTATCTCTCCTCCTCTCTGGCTTCAGGGATTTATTACCCATTTTGTAAGATCATCAAAAATACATTTGTGCAAAGGTTTCCTTTAAATAACCTTCTAGCAACTGGATACATTGGTCTTCTTCAGTATAATTAAATATAGAAAGCTGGTGAAGTTTTAGAAAACCACTAGATTTAATCCACCTGGGCTGAGTACTGTGTAAAAAACATTTCTTGAAAAAGTGCTTGTGCTGTTTCCCTCTTACACAGAGCTGAGCATTACAAGCTGCTTCAAAAAGGAAGAGTGAAGCAAAAAATTTTCACAGGAAAACACTGTAAGCACATTAGCTAAGGAGGAAGTTTCTGGCTCTGAACATATGTCTCCAGTGTGTGTCTTTGTCTAGGGAAGAAGCATTTTAAATCTCTCTTTCTTGTCATTATCTTTTATTGGCTGGCTGGCATATCTTTCATCCCACCCAATCCGTCCCAGACTGTTGAATGCCAGACTTTTAAATATTTCAAATGATCTTCACTCTTTATATAGGAAGTAAAAGCACTTTGTCTTAATTTCTTCTCTCTGATACGAACACATATTTCCCTACTGCAAATAAGAAATTAAAAGTAGAGGTAAAACAGAGTTGAAGAGACATCTCACAGATTTAGGCAAACTGAAAGGGTTGAGAACTAAAGAGTTAAAGCTTTTCAGAGAAGCAGCAGATGCCTGTAGATCTCAAGGTTGATTGAATTTAGTTGCTGCTTTTATGAAATTCATTAGCCCTGGGCAGCAGTCTCAACTACATCCCTTCTTTTGGTGGTTTAAGAACAACACCACTGTTGTTAATGAGTGAAATAAAGCAAGAAAAGAAATCACCACATAGGTTAAAGGTATTTGCAAGTGTTCTAAATTCTCTTAACCAACAGGAACTGACATATAATGCATTAGTTGCATCTTTGCATCCTGACCTGAATAATAAATTATCATATGGTTCTTGCTGAACACTCTGTCCTTCCCCTTTCTTCATAAGCAAGGTATTTTCCAGGCTGATGTACCCACATGGAACAACTTGTGCTAATACACTTCCTTTGTGCTTTGTGGGTATAAACTTTGCTTCCTCAGTTTGCCTAGTAAGCTTCAAATATATGTTAGGCAGTATGTAATTTCCTACGGTACTCACTTAATGACATTTCCAGTGAACTAAAATATGTGAATATTCATGCATGAATGGCAGATATGACATAATGACTACAGGGGATCACCCCCTTGTGAGTGTCAGCTGGAGGGTAGGTAAGACTGTCAAACAGACGTCTATGTTTAGGCGAATGATTCCTGTCCATCTGTTTTTCTGACATATTGAAACCCTGATTGCCCTGGTGGCCTGATATGATCTATGGGACTCCCAGCCCTGTTTGTTGTAGTGCTTTGGGTATCCTGTGCTTGCAGTTCCCTTCCCCTAGCACGTGAAATGGTGAATATAGGCAGATAGAAAAATGTCATAATTCTAAAAATGATTAAGGCACTCTTAGTACTATAGTAAAGTGCATCCAAGTCTCCCTCCATCAATTCTGTTTCCTCAAAAATAGGAGAAAAAAGTCCCCTATAGAATGTTCTAGCACTGTGGAAAAAGTGGACAACACAGAGGCATATCTCAACGAGTCAGCAAAGCCTTTATCTTGATCTTAACCTATAAGACTGATGTTATAGGCGATGTCAAATAATGTTGATTTAATTTAAAATAGTGTTGGCTTTATTCCTACTTCTGTTTGCTAAACCTTGGTACTAACTGCTAACAATGATGCTGATTTTAATTAAAAATTGGAAAATTTGTTTGCACCGAATTAGAATTTATCTGTGTCCAAGATAGCTGGCATTAGGTTTGAGTTCTTCAGTTTCTCTAAATTTCTACAAATGAACAGGTTGAAGCTTGTAAATGTTTAACATGTTTGGAAAATATTATCACTACAATTAATTTCCTTTTTTTCTACTTATTTATTGTGTAGAATCATAGAATAGTTTAGGTTGGAAGGGACCTTAAACACCACCTACTTTATCCCTCCGGCTATGTACTAGAACACCTTCTAATTGACCCAGTTCCTCAGAGCCCCATCCAATTTGGCTTTGAATACTTCTAGGTAGGGGGCAGCCACAGCTTCTCTGGGTAGCCTGTGCCAACGCCTCACCACTCACATACTAAAGAACTTGTTACGCATCTAATCTAAAGCAAACTTCCTTCAGCTTAAGACCATTACCCCTTTTCCTGTTGCTACTTGCCCTTGTAAACAATCCTTCCCCATCTTTCTTCTACGTCCCCTTAAAAGACTGTAAAACTGGTGTAAGATCTCCCCAAAGCCCTCTCTTCTCTGGGCAGCTGTCTCTTACTGTCTTCACTAGGGAGGCACTCCAACCTCACTTCCTAACTTACACAGTTTTTGTGGGTTTGAAGAATTTCCTTTGAAAGAGAACTTCTAATGGCTTTTCTATGAAGTTAAATCTCTCCAAAGCAACTTTACTGGTTTGTGGATTTAACACAAAAGATACCAGTTCCCATGAATATTATAAGGCCTGGATTAAGAAGAAAAGAATTACAAAAAATAAAGCATTAAAAAAAATAATCTACACTTTCTATGGTTTGTTTTTAACTTAGAAAAATTATGTCCAGCTATATGTCAAACCAAATAAGAATATATATACATTTATATATGCACACATATGACCAGTAAGAGAAAAGTATTCCTCTGTTGGGGGAAAGAGAAACCTTTCTTCAAAACCTTTCTCTTATAAGTTATAGAAAGTATGGAGATGAAATGGTGACTACCTCAATTACCTTACATTCTTATTAAATCAGAAAGCTGAGTAACACTTCAACTTTTCTCTTTCTTCTATGTTAATTTGGGTAATACCTAATGCTCTTGAGAATTACACATTCACAGGATAGACAGGTGTTGTGCAAATTTCTCCAGGCAGCAGTGTCAATAATAACCCTTGAGTCATGACCCGCATTTCATTTACCAATTTTCATTTTAGTTTGAAATACAAACCCGATGGCATTAATTCCTTACAGTAGTTTCACCCAGTGACTATTTTTCTTCCCCATCATATCCTCCCATTATATCAATTCAAAATTCAACACTGTAGTATTTTTTTCAGGCTGTACAAGTCTGGAGACACGGAGCTTGCTTCTTGGTTCAACAGCTGGAATTAGGCTGTCACCAACTATGTATTAATTATATCTCTCATATTTTTTTTATCAGATAATCATTCAAAAAGTTTTAGTTTCCCAATCACTTACTTAACCACAGCAGTGAAACTGTGGAGCTGTTTGTTGTCTTTCAGAAGAGATTAAGCTTTGGCCTTCAGCCAGCCAGTCTGAGCCAGCACTAATATAATTCACAATTGGAAGAAGACAATCAATTAATCAATACTATAATTTGGAACTGACCACAGCACTAACACTCACAGCTATTAGACTTACTGACTGACACCTTTTAGGATTAATGAGGTAGCAAAAGCAGACAAACTAAAGATTCATTTAAAGACTTTTTTGTTCTTGGATCAAGCTGCCCACTCTATTTTGCCATTTTTAAACTTAGATATGTCAGTGTAAAATACTAATGTAAATACAGAGTATTGAAAACTGCAAATTACTCTATCACTGATGGATTAGGAGCCATATTCTTCATAGATCTGCTTGTTGGTTTGAAGCAAGCTAATTCAATGCCAGACTCCGTACTGTCTCAGAAAATGTAAAACTGCATTTTAGTGAAAGATTGCATTTCCTTTTTCTCTGTAGATAGGTTTGGCTTTTTCGAGGTTAAACCTCATGGTTTCAGGACTTTCTTCCCTAAAACATTATATGTGATCTATCACTATGCTTTTAACACAGATCTTTTTAAAAACCAGAACTGTTTCTCAAGCTAACCTTTGAAAAAACATGTATAGTATCAGTTAGTTTCTCACCAACAAAATACTGCCCTACTGAGAACACTGTAATTAGGTACAACAAAGACAATACTGGGTCAAATTTTAACTCTTGTCTCAATCCTGCAAGTTTCTATCATTCTATTAGCGAGATTTTTTCTCTTGCCTCCATCTTTAGTCTGTCTTTGTGAGGATGACAATGTAAGCACTGTGTTCACGATACATGTTCAGGAATAGCTACTAAATAATTTTGATCTTGCAGCCCCTTTCAGTTGTATGTTTTGAGCTGAGCTACTCAAGTGTACACTCTAAACTTACACCATGATATACTGATTTAATTCTTCTTTAGAGTAAACAAAAATGTTGCCAGATAATGCTTGCAGATTGTGTTTGCAGTGTTTTCCAGAATTACTTGGGACTTTCTGATTCATATACTACCTTGTCAAAGAAGAAGTAAACAAAAAAATTTAAATAATCGGAGTCCCAATGGTATCCTGAGATTTTTTGCAGGTTTAATCTTGTCTCTTTGTTGAATAAGAACAGCATAGGATTTATAGTATTTTGCATGTGAAAGTGGAGTAAAGCTATCTTAGTTATTAGTGGCAGGGTAATCAAACCTGCCTAAATTCCAAATGACAAAAAAAAGTGGCTGTTTGCATCCCACTGGCTGATTACTCTGGGTTTTTTCACTACACAGAAATTGCTTCCCTTATCAGTACCTTTTCTGGTGCTGTGTGTGCAGTTGCTTTTCCAGCTTTTCCTGTCTGGGATCTAAGCTCAGAAGCAGGAGTCAACACCTTCTCAGAAGAACCAGACAAGAGCCTGGAAAACTCTGCCCTAATTAAAATCAGTTCCTTTTAGGTAAACCAAACTGTAATTTCCATATATCTGATGTTACCGATGAAAACACTATGCAGTAACAATGATTCACCTCTGTAGTTTACAAAAAGCTTCCTTTTATCATCACATAGCAAATTTCAGAATACTACCATAACAGAGCAAGAAAATTATCAGTTTCTGGCTTGAGAAACAGCAAATCAGTCTTTCAAAAGACATAAATTCTTGTATCAGTAAAAACAAGACTTTAAAAACGCGTTAGCTGTATGAAAAACAATCTTAATGTTTTTTAACTTTTGTGCAGTCTCAAAGAGTGGAAGAAACTCCTGGGAAAGAATTATCTTGGTGATCTTGTTGCGTGTGTTATATAACTCCTGTCTATCCTTTGATACCTAGTAGTTTTTAAAAATAGATGTTAAATTTTACATGAAACATTACCCATGTTATAGATTAAACAGGGTGACTTCCAGTTTACATTCACTCACTCTCGTGTGTAGTGCCTGATTCATTGTCTTCTGATGTGTATAGAGTTTTTTAGGATATGGATAAAGTATTATCAGTTTTAAGAATAAGAAATCCCTAGTTTATTCTCTGACTTTGAAAAAGTTAATTTTAAAAGCAAGGAAAAAATCTTAGATGTCATAGGTTTTCTTAGCAACTGGTAGTTTTGGTGGATTTGGTTTTTATTTTTTTATTGACAATTTAATTTTTTTTCCAATTGCTAGTTTGTGAGAGCTAGTTCATGAGGAAATAGGTGATAGAGCTTCAGATTTATGACTCAATTTAATATAGGAGTGACAGCTGCAAAGGAGAAAGCTTATCTTTCATTTTGCAAGGCTGTGCTCTGAACTGCAAGCTTCTTTGGCTTCTGGATATTAATTTCTTTAATTAAATTTCTAACAACCAATTGTTTGCATCATTACAGAATCTAAATGCAGTTTTGGGTTACAAAAACCTAAAGCAAGAGCTGAGCTAGGGAAAGAAGGGAAATGTCCATCCAAGCACAAATTTTAACTAAGACTTACTAGTTAACACATAAGTGCTTAGTTTAAATATAGTTTGGCTAGATTGACAGATGAGTAATTAATTGCTAAATCATACAGTTGGTTCTAATGTATGTATCCCATGCTTTTTGTTCTTGGCTGTCTGTCTATAGTTAGATATGAGTTTGTGTGTTATGTATGTATACATGCATTATATACATATACACAGGAATCACAGTCACATACTAATTGCCAGTACTGCATCTACATTATTTTCTACTACCTGTGATAGATGACCCTGCACAACAGCCAAATACAGAGTATGTATGTACAGCAATAGTATCAGTACTTCCCCAACACAGATTCATTTATCAAATAATTTCCTTGGTGAACACCAGTACCTCCTTGGGGCTGGTGGTGGGAACTTTATCTAAGGAACCACACCCTTTCTTAGGTCACAGCTGACCCACATCAGTTATTTTGTTTCTGGTCTTGCAGACCGATGTCATGCCGTTTCATTAGCTCCCCATTTTCCTTTTCATATACCAAAAAAAGTCTGCTGCCAAGTTTGGTCTCATTTGATAGCCAGCAATGGTCCACTGATTAGTTGTTTATAGTCCAGGGCCTCTGGTATCATGCTGTCCCTGGCCTTTCAAGGTTGCATCTCATGCCTGAATTTCTCTAAGCTTCATTTTTATCCTAGGGTTATAGATATTTCACTCTACATAGAATAACTACTTCCTATTACTGTCTTTTAGTCCCTATGCATATATATATTCAAGCAGTGTTTTACCAGTCTACATCACACTACACAGATTTGTAGAGCTAAGACTCAGACAGATTTACCCTCTTATATTTAAGTGTCATGAAACTATCAGGCACAAGATTGTTTAGGTGCTAATATGAGAAAGCTACCAGAGTTAATTTTACATAAGCTTCAGTCTTGTAAATTAAGCTTTTTGGCCACTGAAGGGAGCTGTTTTGACTTTGCATAACCTAATGTGTATTTACAAAGAAAAACAGTGGCTAATTTTAGTAAAACTTATTGATGTAGTACCTAAAACATTCAGTCTACAGACAGAGATATTTCATATGCATATCCTGTATACTGCCACACATCCTGAACAGATTTTTTGTTGAGATTTATAGTCTGATTAAAAAATGGTTAAAGGTTTATGTTTTAGTTTCTGCTTTAATGCAGCTGGTGATTCACTTTGGCAGGGAGAAAGTGGTGTTGTAATAAATGGCTGTAATTGCTCTGACTACTATTAGTTGGAAGAACAGTGGTATAGTATTCTTTAATTTATCATCGTACTGTAAGCAGTCGGTATGAAGACCCTATTGTTACTGGTAAAAAGAAACTTTGGAGTGGAAAAAGCTGCTGCTCTGTATGATGACCATTGACCAGTTCCCTGGATACACTTAGGTACACCTGACTAAAGCTTTCATTGGAAAATGGATTGCTGCAAGCAACTCAGAAAGCCTAATATATAGTCTACCTCATTTATTTTTTCAAAGATAGTGGAGCCAGTCATCCCAGCAAAGTGGCAACATTTTTCTCTCTACATACAGGGAGAAGAAAAAACCTTCTTAGATGGCTCTGCTGGTACTGCAGTGAATATAATCAGCCTGTTTTATCCTTTACCCAGAAAGCAGAGTAGGGAAACCCTGTGGCCCAGTTTATTTTATCTATCCTGTTGTCTTATCACCTTTTCCTTAGAAAATGCATTGTTTCTCTGAAGAGGAAGATACATCTATTACCTCAGATCTTGAGGAACTAAAAAGAAGAAGAGAACTGGACAAACGTGTGCTACAGAAAATGTCTTTATACAGTAATCAAGTTATCATTATATCTGCATAGATGTTAGGAATAGGTTGATTTGGAACATTTATCCTATCTGGTTTGAAATTATTATCAGTATTATTATTAATCTCATCATTACCATCATTATTATTAGGATTTTTATCATTATTATTACTTTAAGAAAAGCTTCTCCTCACTGTTATTTTCTTCTCATTCCTGAGCAATAGCCTTCCAGAGGATCTCACCCTATTCCAGAAAAGCTGTGCTCAGTTTTCACACCAACTATTATATCCTCTCAGTGCAATTCCCTTTTAAAGATTGACTCAGAAAAAATGTGAAATTCCTTTTATTGTGCATATTAGATAGGTGTAGTATATGATTAAAATGAATTTAAGTGGGTTTGGTGTTCTCTTCTGAATTAAAAACTTATTTGGGATTCTTTCCTTAGAATTGCAGTAATATGTAGGGGAGGATTTGCAAGATATATATGCTATTAGTGATGAAATTCCATCTACAGCTTCAGCTCTGATGACCCTTCTCATTTCCTCCTGGGAGGAGAAAAGCAGAAGGAATTACACACCAGAACCAACTGACATTATAATTGGAATTCAATAAACAATTCTGTTGGCAATACACAGACAGGAATAGACTCCAGCTCGCTCATTTTTAACAGTGCTCATGCTCTGTAAGGCTAATTGGAGTTGCTTTTTAAAAAAAGAAGAATGGCTAAGCATATAAACCAAAGGATGCAGTTCTGTCAAATATCATGCTACTGTTCCCAAAGAGACTTTTCAACATACAAATATGCTTTAAAATTACACTAGCAGACTTTTGCTCCTGTTGAGTACTGGGACTAGTTCCATCAAATCATGGATTTTACTGTATACGTATTTCTGAATATGTTTTGTTAAAATTATGACTGTATGGTTAAGCTTCTGTGAAGAGCTTGGAGAAAATAGTGCTATGTTGCAGCTGGCCCAACAGCTGCTGTAGATGCTTATCTCAAGTGCCTATATTTTCAAGTACATATTTTCAATAGTATTTTGTAATAAATCATTCTCTCATTAGTTTTAATACATTATTAAAAGTATTAAAATACATTAGTACTTTCAAATCCATTATTATGCAGTGTTTTTTGAAAAATTTAGAGAATACTTGAAATGTAAAATAAATGTTGATCTTAATACAAATGTCCTTAGACATTCATGGTGTGACACACTCAACGTTACAAGGCAAAAATATGAGACAGATGTTTTTTATTGCTGAACAAGAATCTGAATCTTCTAGGTAACTTTTTTATTAATTTTACAATTTAGTTCTATACTCATAATATTTCTACGATGACTTCGCTTATTAAACTCTTCTGTCATGTTAGCAGCAAGAAGTCTAAACCATACACTCTCATCTGAACACTGAAAAAAATTCAGAAATTTAAATCCCAATGGGAATAACTTTTAAGAAGTTGTGTTCTCTGTCCTGTAAAAAAAAAATCAACGATGAAGATTAAAGCTCTGAGTCAAATTTACAGTTATTTCTAAGAAAATGTTTAACACCAAAAAGTGTTTTCTACTTATTTTAATTTTTATTATTATTTTGAAAATACACAGGAATACACATAAAGTATACCTGTAAAATACTTTCCTAATACATTGTACTTGTTTTCCTTTTATCAATGGCATTTATGAAACTAAGAGGAATCAAACTATTAAAATAGCTATTATAATGGGGAATTAACAACTATCATTTGCTGCTGATAAAAGCTGGAATGTTTCCATATTGAAGAAATTCTTGGAGGGAAAAACTGTAATATTGCTAGATAGGTAGAAGGTGTCACCAAAAATAATTCAGGTGAAGAAAGACAGCAAAGAGATTTTACATACAGTTACGTTTTAAAAACCAATTGCTTTATAGTGTTCTAGGTTGGGGGGAGGAGGAGTGTAAATAATTAATTTCCTACCAAAAGCACCATAGATGCCTGGCTTTGAAATAATAACACTATATTTTCCTCAAGCACATTAGAAAAAATACTTGAGTTTTAGAGCATGACTTTTTTTTGTACTATTTTCTGATTCAGCATCCTGGGCATAAACCAGAGTAAGGAACAAATCATTTAAGGTGTGTCTCCTTTATGATTTGATTGGTACTTAGAGCATGTGCCTGAATAGCAATTCTGAGCATGTCAGTAATAATGTTTTAACAGACATTAAAAACAAGCAAATAGAAATGCTTTGAAATTTTTTATCACTGAAAGACAGTTGATTAAATTAAATGAGGATAAAAATAACTTGACAAAAAAAAAAAAAACCAAACCACAGAAGAAAATATTTAGGTACAATAAGAGCAAAAGAAGGGGGAAAATTATAACCAGTGCTTTGATACATATGTTTCCACACTCATGAAAACTGAAAGTAGCTTTTGTCTCTATTATACACAAAAATGTCTTACAGGTAGATAGGCTTCCTATACACATCAGAAACAGTTCTCAATTATCATTTTACCATTTTAGAGACATGACTGCACTAACGCAACTAAATTTAATATAACTTCAAGTTATATTGACCAAAACCTCTTTCTACAGAATAGCGGAAAAAAAGTATTAAAGAAATTGTATTGGAATTTGGTAGTGTTTTGGAGGAGGGAAGCTTGAAGGACTTGGATTTATTTATTGATTCATTTATTAATTTATTTATTTAGGCAAAAATTTATAGGAAAATATAGTGAAACCTTATGTATTAAATCACTTTTTTCTTCCATAGTGTGGTGGGTTGACCCTGGCTGGAGGCCAGATGCCCACCAAAACTGTTCTATCACTCCTCAGCTAGACAGGGGAGAAAATATATATTGAGAGGCTTATGGGTCCAGCAATTAACATCATGTGCAAACCAGACTGAAAAGGAAATAAAATGCATCTAATTTATTACCCAATGAAAACAGAGTAGGAAAATGAGAAATAAAATCAAATCTTAAAACACCTCCCCCCAAGCCCCTTTGTTCTTCCCAGGCTCAACTATATGCGTGATTTCTCTCCCTCCTTTCCCCCACAGTTCAGCACGAGTTGTCTATGCCACTCCTTCCTCCTCAGGTGGAAGAATCCTCACTCTTTCCCTTGCTGCAGCATGGGGTCCCACAGGAGACAGTCCTACAAGAACTTCATTGTAAGTCCTTTCCCATGGAACTGGCCCAGCATGGCTTCCATGGTGTGCAAACTTTCAGGAACAGATTGCTGCTGCACAATCACCCCCAGAGTCACAAGTTCCCCAGCAAACCTTCTCTGACATTGGCCCTTCTCTCCACAGACTCCAGGTCCTGCCAAGATCTAGCTTGTTCCAGTGTGGGCTTCCCACCAGGTCACAGTGTCCTTCACATGTCACCGCTTGCTCCAGCATGGGGTCCTTCACAGACTACAGGTGGGGTGTCTGCTCCCCATCATCTTTCTGCGACTGCAGGGGTAGAGCCTGCTTCACCATGATCTTCTCCATAGGGTGCAGGGGAATCTCTCCTCTGGTTCCTGGAGCATCTCCTCTCCCCACTTCTTCACTGACCTTAACATCCACAAACTTTCTTACATATTCTCACTCCTTTCTCTGGTGGCAAAAAGGTGCTGTTTCCTGGCTTTTTCCTTCTTAATTCTGTTTTCATGGAGGCACTACCACCATTGCTGATTGGCTCGGCATTGGTCATCATTGTGTCTGTTCTTGAGCCAATTGGTATTGGCTCTGTCAGATCTAGGGGAAGTTTCTAGCACCTCCACCACCAAAACCTTGACATACAAACCCACAACACAAAGACTTCTTTTCTTGGAAGCATAGGGCATCTTAAAAAAAAAGTATTTGTATGATATTTTAAAAATAGTTATTTCAGTAAGTATTCTAATGATGATTTATGATTATATATAATTATGCACGTACTACAAATGCTGTGCTTCTATATCCCAACAGTACTTCCACTTCAAATACAATGCTATGCGTTCTTCATAGTTATAGAAAAGGGTAATACAGGGCAATCCTTGATACTTTTTGCAAATTCTGAAGGTTAAATCCTGTTACTCCAATGCCTATGGCTGCCTAATTGAATCTCTGTTCCAGCGGAAATCCTAGACTCTTCTTCAAAAAGGATTCAGTCCTGCTGAGTTCCTGGTGCTCCTTTACTCTTTCAACATCAAGCATGGCTGTATCTCCTACACAGCCAAATCATTGTTTATATGAAAACCCTGTGTGCCTCAGAACTAAACAGCTAAGTAAGAAGTGTAAAAATAATTAAATCAAAAAATAAAAACAAACTCACCCCCCCAAATATACTATTTCTTCCTTTCCCCAGTTGTATTCAAGTGCCACTCTCAAGCTACAAAAGCACCATGCTACAGAGTGTTCATCACAAGCACCATCACCTAAATTCTGATCACATCTATGTCTAGAGAAAGGTCAAGTCATATACAAAAGCTTTTTTTCTGTGTATTTCTATGTATTTCTATAGATGTAATACATGCTTATATACACTTCAGTGAATGATTGTACAATAACCAAGTCATACTGATTTTACTATAATTATTACCAAGAATGCCTTCAGTCTTTTAATATAAAGAACCTTAAACTACTCTGTCTGTAGGTGAGTGTACTTCTTTTCAGATTTTTTTTCTTTTAAATAGATATAGTAATAAAGTTATGTGATATTTTAATGAGTATGTAATAGCAGAGTGCACACACCAGACATGATTCACGGTTTCCTTACCAAAATGAGCATACCTCCCGCAGCTTCTTCCTTGATCTTTTTCTCTTCCCTTAACATAATGATACCACCATCATGGAACGTGAGATTGTAACCCATGCCCATCCAACGGCTGTGTCATTCATCATTAGGGAGCATAAGAATACCAGGGAGTCAGGTCATCTCAGAAAAATGTTACTTTGGGGTGGCAGACCTCGTCTTGCACTGTGTATACTGACCTTAGTCTTCTAGTAATTTTTTTAGATCACAAATATCACTTAAACAGTGATTTTTTCATTTTATCTTGAAGGATCACAGTGCAATTACATGCAAAGTGTCATCTCCATGTGAAATACAACAACCATTTTAACAGTCAGACATTTAGGCAAAGGCAATGGAAAATGTCATACCAATTGAAACTGCAGGATAAACTCAAGGAGGCAATATTCAATTTCCCTTTTTTATGCAAATATCTTTATGTCCTTTTAACAATGCTTAGCAATGGCAAGGGTAGAAGGTTTTTACCTATCTGAAAGAGTCTGGTTAGTGAAAAACTTCTATCACCAGGACAACCATGCAGAGGCTTTGATCAGTATTGAGAGGAATATTGGAATAGGATATTCCTTCCAAAGATGAGGTGCTTATGAAACTAATAACCTTTTACATATGCTAATCTCCACAACTCTTAATAGAAATAACAAAATATCTTTCTCAATCCCTGAAAAAAATACAATATTTTTCAAAATTTCAAATATATTAACTACAAAGCTTGTTTTACTTGTTTCTCTGAAAATATTCCTGCTCAGTAACCATGTGCATTAGCTAAACTCTAGATTTTGCTAACATGAGTTACCAAGTAATACTTTATCATAGTTAACTAATATATCTTTGAAGCACTCAAAAAAAGAGGAATAATTGCATAGTATGAGACATTAACCTGCCACTGCTCTGAAGGCCATTCACTACTTGGTCATCAGATATTAAAGCAACAAAAATCTGCAAAATTCATGAGGTGAACTTCTGCAAAAATGTTAAGAAATTTTTTACAAAATGTCCTCTGAAACTTATGAAGAATATTTGTGGTGGAAACATGAAGCATGTGAGAGAATATGAGGAGTCTGTATCTATTCCATGATATCCAAGAAGAAAAATGTTTAAATGGTGGTAGTTTAAGGGTGGCATGGCCTAACAGAGCCTAAATGTACACACTTAGGAAGCATTTTACAGGGAAAAAGCCTGCAGTAGTCTACAGCTGTTTTTTCCACACCTAGAAAAGAGGAAGATTTCTTACACACAGTCTGTAAAAAGTAGTTACCATGCATAAACCTTTTCCATTTACTACTCATGCTTCATGATCTCTGTTTTACACAATCTGCTTTGCATCCCTACTTTTATGTAAGGAGACACTGACGAAATAACTGCTTTTAATTTTCAAAAGCCCAAAGCATAAAATTTGTTGAAGCATAAAGTTTAAACTGATTTGAAGATCCACAATTTTTTTCACATAATGGACCACAGCAATGCTGTCTCCATTTTTTTACCAACTTAAGTACTCAATACTATGATTCTCACATGAAGGCATGGTCAGATTTGAAGAAATGTTTGAAGGCATTGTTTGCAAAACGGGAATGTCCATATTTGTGGCTAATCTTGAGCTGCCAAGACCTGAGTAAGGTGACCCTGAAGATGTCAGGGGGAAATTCTTCCCCCTTGACAGGGAAGTTTGTGATAGCACAGAACAGAAGTCCTGTAGAGCTGTTACATGCACTTGTTGGAGTCTGATCACATAAGAAATTCAGTAACAAATGTGGTAACATTTCACAAAAAAGCCCTCAGCTCAACAGCATTCTGTTACTTAGAGGATATGTGAAAATACTCTGTGTGTGCCTACGTAACATTTTTCTCCCATGAAAGCTCACTGTTTGTCTTGTTACTGCTGAAAGGATAGTACTTCTTTGTTCTTGGATATATACTCTAGTTAACAAAACAGTGAATTTTTATCAACTGAAAAACAGGTGAAAATATTTCTAATAGTACTAATAGTTGCAGCATTTCCAAGGGGGGACAGGGAGGGGAAGATACTATTAATACTGGAAAATATTTTTATCCAAAAATTTAAAATATATTAAATTATACTGATCTAACAATAAAGTTATTAGAATTGCTTATCAACTCTGACGTCAGTTTTGTTTCATCACAGTGCAATGAACCTGTAACAGCTTCAAAAAATTTTATGTTCTTTTATGTTCTAATGAGTAAGGGATTTTATGTGCTGAAAGCATTCTTTTTTATACTTTTAGAAACATGTTGGTCATTTTAGTCTATTCCACTTAGTAGCACCACATCTGTAACTATCGTATATACACAGGGCTTTCCCATACTATTGGATGAGCTTTACAAATACTGATATGGGTGCAGGTGTGTGTTAGCACTTACACATATATTCTTCCTGTACTTAGAAGGAGAATCTGTAAAGTGAATGTGCTTATAAAAATGATTAGATGGAAAATACCCTAATCAGCTAGAAACATGCCTACCAACTCACTACAAACCACCTATTCTATGCAAAAGAGAAGCAGCACCAGTGTTTGTAAAGTGTGTACTATTTTAACATTAAGATAGCATATTCATGAGAGTTACTTATTTTCTGGTGCAACAAGGAATTTGAATAGGAATAATGAATCAGTAACATCATCACTCTTTAAAGGCAAGATATTTGGATTTAAAAGTACTTGGATTTTTTTTCTGCAAATGCTTTTAGAAAGAGATCATTAGTTGCAATTTCTGCAATATAATTTTTTTTTGAGCTGTACATTTTCAGCATTTTTAATGTGTACATATATATATATGTAATATCAGTCCTTTTCAGCTTATTGCTCAACAATTTTGATGTTGACAGAAGTCCTTTTCTCTACTGCAACTGTATTTTTAAAGTGATAGATTTTAATAGCACTGCTATTACGACCACAGAATGATATGAATAATTTTAAGTTGTGATGAAACGATTTTCTTATCTTGCTTAATGGCAATGCTGCCTATGCAGTGTGCCAAATTACCATTAAGGGATATTTTAAATCACTTGAATAAATCTTAAAATGATTTTCAGATATCACTTAATGCCTTCCAGTTGACATAACAAATGAACCATTTCAGATTTCATTGAAAGCTCTTTAGTATATGTCACCAGCCTATTTTGGAATAGTTTCAAAATGTGACAAATTGCAGTAAATCATTCTGAGACACCCGAGCACCATTTCTACAATTATAAAGTATTATGAGACACTTTGTAAATCATTGTAGATTGCATATCAACTTGTATTTTTGTCACATAACAGAAGCAACAGAAATAAAAATCTGTCTTGGTGAAACTATCCTTCTGCCACCACATCACTTTGTTTAACAGTGCCTCAGGTTGACACAGTACAAATATGTAATCCAGAGAAGAGTTAATTTCTAAATTAATTTGTCTGAAATTTATTTTGAACAATGTGACATCAGGGTCCTAATGGAAGAGCTGACCACATTATTGCCGCTGTTACAGAAGAATTTTGGCACTCTTCAGACATAGAAGAGCTACAGCCAAGAAGTGGAATACGCTTTTCTAAATTATATAGCTAGTGAAAGCCTGTTAAAAACCATTTATAATAATTGAATTCAATATATAAATTGCTGCAATTATATAAATATTTTTTTCCATCTGGACAACATAAGCAATACAGGATGAGAAATAATTTGATCACCTTAAAAATGTTTAAACTGGATAACATCATGTAAGAGCTTTTCAATGAATTCTGAGTATGACTTGGCACTATTCAGTGGAAAAGATACAGAGATTAACTGCAAAGATGCATTAAAAATTTCATGAAGTGCAGTCTTATTATTTTTAATATGCCTGAAAAATAAAAATACAATAAAGTATAATAAATAACAACCCTGGATTACCGCTCAAATTATGGTACATGACATTCACTAATACTGCCCACTTTAAAAAAAATGTTTTATGGGTCTATTTTTATTTTGTCATCTGCCCACAATTTAATATACATGTTTGTCTTTTCTTGAACCAGAAGTCTGAATCAAAGGTCAAAACCAACTGAATTTTATGCACGTCACTTCACTGATGACAATGTTACTAAAGAACCAATTGTGAGAATTTCTTTTTGAGAACTTTATGGTTGTATCAGGAAGTAAGTACTGACTCTTCCAGACCCCAAAGAATCTCTTCAGGTAGAAAATGTTCATATTGAAAGCCATTAGCAGAGACATAATATTAGAATATTGACAATATAAATAAATGCACATATGCATATAGCAATTTCCTGGACAGAGAAGCCTGAGGGGACAGCAATATTACAATATGCATTTAGTGCTAAAATAATCACAGAACTGAAACGGCAGGTACAATACTATATATGCTAGACAAGCTTTCTTGCACAGCTGTAACAGTGTATTTCATTTCTGACCTGTGAACCTTTGCTTTTCCAGTCCTAAAACTCTCAGGAGCACAGATGACCAGTCATGCAGAAATATATTCTGATTTTGTGATATAGACAAATGTTCACTGAAGATTAAATTAAGAACCAAACTCACTGCATGTGTGACCTAATACAAATGTCAACACAAATTGCTAGTGGAGAAAGTCTGAAGCACTGAACCACTATGACATCTAGATTCGTAAATTTGACGTCTCAGGTTTTGTTTTTAATGGCATTTTCCCTTCTGCTACTCTCTGTTAGCAAAAGCAGGGAAGCCATGTCTTCCAGTGCATTCGACAAGACATACTGGAAGTAAGAAAAAGCACAGAAAAGGAAAAAGGCTCACCACTTTTGTCCTATGCCTAGGAGGGGCACTCTCACCTCTGAGAGAGCAGCGGCTTTCCAGATTACTTAGTCATCATAGACACCTTGCTAGACTGTATAAATGGAACATTTTCTGATATTTGTGACTTAGGAAAAGAGAAGTATTTATTGAATTCAATTTCCACCAGAAATGTTTCATTAGGCCAGAGAAAGAGTAATATGTTTGTTCCTACATGATACATCATGTTCTTTCTTGCAGAAATCATTTGCATTGTGAAAATCTTCTGCAAGAAAAGGGTAGCCATCAAACCAAGAGCTGCTTTTAAGTATCTTCTGGTAGCATAATCTAATAGTGAAAATTTTGGTTCATTTCAATAACCATGGTTTCAGCAAAGATTATGTATGTATATTTTAATCTAATCCATTAGACATACTTGATGCCTTTTTTTTTACTTACAGTGATTATTTTATCAGTTGTCTCCAAAAATTGCTTCTCCAGTCAATTTGTCTTTGATATCTTTGCAGTGATTTCTTCCATGGTTTATATTTGGTTTTCTGCCATTAATTACCCTCAGGTACTAGCCATTTATCTTTAAAAAAAAAAATAAAAATCTCTCTTTTATAAAAGTCAGAATTATCAACTTCAAAGTTGTCTCAGTTTATAAGCTTTATCTCCTTTCTTGGAGAGACACTACTTGAGTAGTTGTTCTGTGGGAAATGGTGCTTTTTGCCAGGATTTCCTATTTAAGCTTAGCTGAATTCACAAAGTACTCCATTCATTTCACAGACCAGACAAAGACCAAGGAATATAGTATTACAGTGACCATAGACTGAAATAATATAATTTTTCAATTATTGGAAGAAAAGGAAAATTTGGTTTAAAGATTAGCTCGGTTTAAAATCTTCAATTATTTTTGTGCATAAGTAAAGAGACACTGGTAGAATTTACTGACAGTGTTCATTTGGAATGATTTGTGAATGCAAGTCAGGACAGAAAACAGACATAAGTGACAGATTAACAAAGTGGAAAAGAGAAACAAGAATTTGCATCTTGAGAAAATTAATTATCAATATACTACCTTATAGTGGAAAATCATGAATGCTGAGAGAAAACCCAGAGCATATAAAGAGAAATAATACTGAAAGTATGGTACATCTAATTATTGGAAACATGAAATTTCAAGGTTCTGCTTAGTTTGTGTTCTTTATGTACAGTTACAAAGGTGACATTCCTATGAATACAGTTTCTTGGGTTTGTGGATTTTTCTAACTTGTCATTCACTGAGGAACTTAAAATGAAATGTAGTCTTTACCCACTGGCATATTTGCTTAGCTCAGAAATGTTTGCACAACCTGAAGAACATTATTGCATGACAAGTTAAATCTCTGTTGCTCTTTTGATTCATTTTTATAGAATACATTTTCTTTAGACTTCATAAAGTGCCCAAGAAATTCCAAAAGATGTCAAGACTATTTCCTATGCCCTATCTATTTTAAGAGGACATGATAAATTAAACCAAGTTGAATTAGTAAGGCATAAGTGACAATACCTACTATATCAACATCTTTGTCTTCATTCTTCTGTTAATTCTAACATATTAATTGTCCTGAATATTTTGTTATCTTCTGCCTCATATCAAGTTAAAAAACCTACTTTTAAACAAAGAAATAAAAAAGACTACACCTCTTTTTAAAGCAAGTCTGAGAGGAAAAGTTTAATTTCTCAGTGAGTTTAAATAGTACAACAATTTCGTGGAGAAATTTGGCACCTCAGAGATTTAGAATATAAATCTGATATGTGGTAGGATGATATGAAGGTGTTATAACTATTTTTTCTGCTTCCTGTTTTACTGATCTCCCACAGATTCTGAAAATTGCATCTTCTACTTGTTTTGTACTACCAAAGACATTTGCTAAAAAACATTTCTGCATGCCTTATCTGAACTGAGTATGTTTTAGGATGCTGACACAATGCCAACATTCAAAGTGCATGTTTCTGAGCTTGATTCAGTCTCACATACATACCAATACCCTGAAAGGAGCTTTTTCTTCTTGTCCATCAACAGTGGCAGACCCAGAAGAAGCTGTATTGGTCTGGGAGTTCCATTAACTGGAAAGTTAATGTCCAGTCTTCAGCCCTTATTCTACGATGTTTCCTGATAATTCTTAATACATATACTTGCCGTTGTTGACTTCAGCTCTTTGGGGACATAGTTCCAGCTCCATCTAAGAGTCCACCCTTCAAACCCAAATCTCTGAAAATTAATAGGAATTCCCTGGGACCATATCAAAGGTCTTACAGAAGTCCAGGTAGATATCATCAGTTTCTCCTGCCTTATTCATTCATGCAGTCGCTCTATCATACAATATGACTAGATTAGTCAGACAAAAATTGACTGTGGTGAAGCCATGTTTTATTCTCTCCAATCACATTGTCTTTCACATGTTTCAATATGTTTTCCAGGAGGCTTGCTCCATGATTATACCAAGCATGGAGTTAAGGCTGATTGGTCAATAATTCCCAGGGTACATATTTTACCCTGTTTAAAAACAGGTACAATATAGTCTTTTGTCCAGTGTCTAGGCCCTTAGCCTAACAGCCATTACTTTTAAAATATGATTGGCAATGGCTAGGAACTATGTCTTCCAGACCTCTCAGGGGACTGGGATGCATCTTGTTGGGTCCCACAGGCCTGTGTATGTTTAGTTTCCTCAGGTGGTCTCAAACCGGAACAATGGGAGGGACTTCATTTACCAGTCCTGCCTTCAAGTTCAGGAGTTCGATAGACATGGGAAGGATGATTACCAATGAAAAATGAGGTAAAAAAACCCTTCAGGAAAAGTACTTCAACATACTCCAGGTTGATTCTCATTAGTTCTGCTTTAATTACTTCGTGTGTGTATGTGTCCTTAAAGGACATGTGTGCATCCTTAAAGAGTTTCAAGTTCTGTTCTACTTTGTCCCAGAGAATCCAATCCTCTAATTACCTAAAAAAATAAAAGTTCACTCTCCTAAAATTCAAGGTCTTCATTTTACTCTTCACCTGAGCTATAAATCCCTTGAGACTATAAATTCCACCAGAACATGATCACCCAGGCTAGGCTGCCACCAACCTTGCCACCTCAAATTATTCCATCTGTGTTGGTAAGCTTCTTCTCTGGTTGGGTTATCTATCACCTGGATTGAGAAATTATCTTTCATGTACTCCAAAACTGCCCTGGACTGCCTACAGCCTGCTGGTCTACTTTTTCCCACAGCGGAATTGGAGCCTGAGAGTGTGACGCTTCCTGTAGTTGCATTAATAGCACTTTATCAACACACTTCTCTTGATCTTGCAGCCTGTATTAAACACCAACCATGACATTTTTTTTGGTGACTTGGTCCCTAATTTTTACTCATCAACTCCCAACCTAATCAACACTGTTTTTCAAAGATAACACTGTGCAGTCAGAACATTCTTTCACATAGAGGTGAACCCCCTTCAACCACCCTTTCTTGCCTGTCACTTCCAGTTTCTAGCCATTGATTGCAGTTCTCCAGTCATATAATTCATTCCACCAGGTTTCAGTGGCAGTCTTTTGATCATAGGTTTCTATCTGCCCAGTGGTTTCTAACTCCTGCTTGTTATCCATGTTGCATGCATTGATATAGAGGCACTTCAGCTGACCTATCAACCATGTTACCTTTTAAGAGGAACGAGCCCTAATCATTTTGAAGTATTTCACAGGTGTTTCACTGTTGGTTCCAAATATATCAGCAGGTCCTGACTCTCTGTTACTGAAATCTCCACCCAGTTCCCTTGAAAAATCTAGTTTCAAGCCATCTTTATAATCCTAGCAAGCTTGTTGGTGAAGACCCTCTAATTCTACCATGGCCAGATGAATCATATCATCTTCTGACGGACCCAGGTTCTCAAAGGTAAATCCATGATCACAGAATACAAATCTGTAAGTACGACATCAAATCGCACAGGCAGGCACTCACATCCTCAAATTGTCTTCTTCTTGAAAACCTTCCTCTCTGGTGGAGATAGAAAAGAATGCCACCTGTGCTCCTGGTCATTTTAACATTACTCAAAGGGACATAATCTTTGCTAATAGTACTAGATTGTCTCATCACAGTATTATTATACCTTACATGGACTAGTAGGGCCAAACAATAACCTGCAGGGTTCACCAGCCTTGACAGCCTGTCAGAAATGTCATGAATACAGTTCCTAGTAGGCAGTACATTTCTCTAGAGAAATGGTTGGGATGGCAAATGGGTGTTTCAGTGCCTCTCAGTAAGGAATTTCCAATTACTAATACTTTACATGCTTTTCTGGTGGCACTGGTTCTAACGGCAGTGGGCTAACATTG
Source organism: Hypotaenidia okinawae (assembly GCA_027925045.1). Taxonomy (NCBI): domain Eukaryota; kingdom Metazoa; phylum Chordata; class Aves; order Gruiformes; family Rallidae; genus Hypotaenidia; species Hypotaenidia okinawae. Next base: position 37,479,663 of record BSDF01000005.1, on the reverse strand, counting down.
GATTAACTCTTCATTGTTGGCTTTACTATATTTTGTCTGTTATTCATATGCTCTTCATTCTGTATCTTATGTAGCAGCATTTTAGGCTAAGATGGCAGGTTCTTCCTTTTGCCCCAGGAAGAGAGAAGGATCCAGGATTCAGTCTCCTTCAACTTGTATGTTTCTTGAGTCAGTCAGCTTTGTGTTGAATTCAAGTTTTTCTTCGCCTTGCACAGCCTTAAGGCAGGGCTGTTACTCAGACTGGGACAGTGCAAAATACCATGTATTGATCTCCTGCTTATATTATAAATGGATGGAAAATGGTTTGTATGTAATTTTCTGACTAGTTCTAGTACAATAAAAAAGCTGCTTTTCCATATTTTTTTTCATTTCAATGTTACTTTAACTAAATATTAAAAAATAACCTGAAAAGCAAAGCACTTGCAACAGTGATGCCATTGTCTCTGCAACATGAGCATTGACTTCTTGCCACAGTCAATTACTTACAATACAACACTAGATGAAGTAGTGAAAGCTGAAAATATGCCTCCAGGCATCAAAACACCAGGGGATTAACACTAATGTTTCATTTACATGCAAGAAACGAAATGTTATGTTGCTCAACTTCACAGAGGAGTGAAGAAGGAGGGAGAAAGAAATCTATTTTCCTTGCATACATTAAGAAAAAGAAAGAAAATAATTTTTCAAACCTAAAAATATTACCCCTAGCAATTAAAATTCATACCAAAAATATTCCCACATCAAACTCAAGTCTCCAGTTAAATGCTAGAAGTCTTATCTTGTATTTTTATGGGGGAAACCACACCATTGTATTCTTTCTGTTTCAGTAGTACCGCATCCTTTGTCTCCTTTTCCAGACTTTGTAAAACACACTACAATGTCACCAGTCACTGGATATCCTTTTTAATCCCTCATGTAACAAAAGAAATGAGAGCAAGATAAAATGAATGCTTAGTTTTAGGGAGTCTTAAATAGGTTAAAACACAGAAAATCTCTTTTGTCCCATGCCTGAAAAAACTCATGACCAACATTCTTGAAGGAACTGGAAAGCAGACTGTCAGACTTTTTTTAGCTAATGCTCTTTACTCTAGCTATGGCTTTTTCTGATATGACAGACAGATTATGGTCTCCAATACATTACAGCAATTCTGAGTTTTCATTTTAACCACTAGATCCAGATAATGCATAGGTAATCATAATTTTTTCCTTTCATAGTTTCTAGGTTTGTGGGTTTATTCTGCCCAGAGATCACCAACAGAAAATGAGAATGCAATATTTGTTTTCTTTGGAAAATAGTTGTAAGTTAAACACAGATGTCTGTCTTCATTTCTGATTTTACTTTTTTTGTTTTCTACTTTGACCAAAATAATACAAAGCACTGATGGGGCATAAACATGATTACTGTAGTCTGTTATCAGGAAGATCTAGTTCTGTAACAACAGGCTTTTAAAGGTCTCTTGCCTCAAAAGGATGCTGCAAAACATTTTCTGAAGTTTTTAAATTCTTGTTTATTCACTGTTGCTTAAGCTACCCAATCAAAAGCTAGAAGAAAGGTATCCCCCCACCTCATCCAAACCTGCTAATTTTACACTTTTCTGTTTGGCGAGCCTTGATCTTTTTTTGCCTTTTGAATAGTCCAAAAATTGACACTGTTGTTTTATTTAACAACAACACACATTTCTATTTCCTGGTTCTCAGAAAGCCTTATTATATGAAACCAGCTCTGAACAACAGTTTGACAGATAGTTATAGAAGAGGCTAAATGAGCCAAAAGATGTCTTTTGTTTATTTGTCAATTGCAGAAAAGCCAAAAGAGGGAGCAAACCATAAAAACCTAATAACTTTTCAAAATGTTATCATCTTGATTCTTTTTTAAAACATTATAGCTAGAAAAGTATTTGAGAAAAATAGCTTCCTATGCAAAATACAATTAGTTTGCTACAGCTTTAACTTTAGTTCTGAAAATAACCACAAATATTTGCACTTTTTTAGGTGACAAAGATAACTGTTGCAGCCTACACACAGATAAGGACAAGATATTTAGTAGGCATCTGTAAAATAGATCCTTCAATCAGAAGACTAGTAAATGATTTGCAATTTCAATTTTTTTTGTAATAGTATGCTAAGGTGAAAACAAATATCTAGGAATGGTGGCAGCAATCCTGATTTTAAAGTATCATCTTTCTTCCTCGGGGGTAGGGAGGAAAGTAGAATTTAAGTTCTTCAGTACATGAAGCAGTAATCTTACATTTGGTTAAGTACAAAGAAAAAGCACTGAGGCATTCAAAATCAAACATTTCAGTAATTAAACTAGAGAATCAGGGCTCTGTTTCCATTCTGATATTGTTTGTTTTTTATTAATACAGGGAGGATTTAACACATCATGAAGATTAACTTTATATGAAAAACTGATGAAAAATCAATGAGGTTTTAAGGTTTAAAAATATCTTACAGTCAGTCTGCAATAAAACATCAAACAGATTTTTAATAGTACATAATGGAAAAGTATATTCTTATATTAAGCTGGGATTTTCAAAATTATCTAAATCAGTTAGGTCTGAAAAGGCCAATTTTCTTTATAAAATTGTTTTCCTATTTTCACAGCCATTTACCATACATTTTCAGTAGAAAGGTCATCCTTTATTCCTGACAAAAGTTCTGCAAAGATATATGATACCTTAAAGCTTTAACACTGTATTTTCAAAGATTTATGCACACAATTTCTAGTCATACAAATAGAGAGGGTTTTGTTAAATATTCTGAGCATTTTCTAAAAGATCCTAAAGTCTAGAAGCCCCCACAAACTCACTGTAGGTTAATACATTAATTTTATAAAAGGTCATGGTAGTTTTCTGATTTTTCAGATCTTTTTTCGTTTTCCTTTTGACAGGCAAATATTTTAGCAATCTTTCCAAAGCAATTCCTTAAATTCTTTTACTTCTATACAAAAGGAGATACAGAAATCATTGGAAAAATATCCAATAAAATTACTTGCTTAGCACACATGCAAAAGAAACCTTTTTTTGAGTTATTAAGCATGCTGACAGGAAAAAAGTCAAATGATCATCAATGTAATTCATAAATGGAAGACCAGGATGCAGATCCTTTTAGCCCATGATCCACATAATAGAATATCCATTAATATTCTGGCCAGTGACTTGAATCTATTCACTGTCACTGATTATTTTGAAAGAGATCACCCTATGAAGTCAAGGGGAAAAGCTTCTAAAAAAGGCACTCTAGCCCCATGATTTTCCTCACCACTGAAAGGACTCACAAGTGAACAGACAGAAGAATGGGAATCCTGATATGGAATTCAAATTTAATATTCTGAAAGTTTTAAATAATAATAATAATAATAAAAAGGAGTAGGGCACTCAGCACTTTCTCTAGTCTAAAGGTATTTGACAAATGACAGCTACTTTAAGTTCCTTTTCTGCTCTTTTTTGCAGGGAAATTTTTTGTGCCAACTTGCTCCCACCTGAATGGCCGTTACCTGAACTAGCAGCCTCATCATTAGATGGGGCTTTTACAATAGAATTCTAAGAAGGTCAAACAATACTAGCAGTAGTTACCACATCACTTATAAAATACAGCCAGTAGTTTTCATTCTCTGAGGGTGTGTTCACATCCATACACTCCATTTTCCTAGTTGTAAAGATTCCCTGAAAATGACAATCTCTTTTCTATCTTTCATTTCTTACCAAATGATGTAATGCCTGAACTTGTTTTTATGGCAATAATAAATGTTTCATTTCAATATTTAGAAGAATGGAGGAATGCAGAAGCTTAGGATTCTAAGTGAAAGCCTGTGCTGAAGTCTAATCTGTTCCTGAGTGCGTGAGATTCTTTCTGGGTCCACCTTATGCATAATGAAAAATTATACCAGGAACAGGTGCTAAGAAGCACAAAGATTTTGCAAAATGCAGTAATATTCTTTTTTTTCCTCATCTTTCTTTGTCTTTTTGTTTTCCATCCTTGTAAGTCAGTGGGTTCTCATCTAAGTGCAGATTCTAAGTCACAGCCCAGTCAAAACACAGGCCACACAGAAATCTGACAAGGAAAGGTCAGTGACATCAACTTCAACTGAATACAGCACATTTGTTAAAATAAGACTAATTAAGAAGTATGATTGCAAGGTCACATTTAAACATAGAGAATAAATTTATAGCCAAAAATAGAGCAGCTGCTGTGACTATATCAGAAGCATAAGTAGAGCTGTATTCTCATCATCTCCATTCATCACTAGTAGGAATTGAAGAATTGCAGATTTTTCCTTTCTTTAGTATTCTGCCATAAGAAAAAATTTCCTTAACCTAAAGTCACATGATAAAAGTCCAACCTGATAATTTTGTTGCCACCCTGAACTTTCACCAAAGAAGTTAGTCCAGGAAAGTTCATACCGAAATATTCTCAAAGTATCGTTTGCCACACAATGTCAACAGAGACCTATGTTCCTGATTGTCTCTTCTTCCACTGTAAAAGGCAAAACTGACACAAACTCATAACCACAAGGCTTAATAATCTTTCTTTCCTACTAAAATTTCAATTATTTCATGGCGATTAATGAAATCATCATCCTCTGCATGAGACATGGAAGAACTGCAAACTCTTTTTAAAACGCATGCAAATCTTCATGGGGTAAAAGAACACATTTTGCACAGAGAAAGAAAAATTAAAAACATCTATAGTGCTCTTAGGGGTTTTGGTGTTTCTTTCTTTTTTTGCTCTTAGGGGTTTTGGTGTTTCTTTCATTTTTTTTTTTCAGACTTGCAGTAATTGATGGTAAGTCTGTCTCCTGGAGTTTTGTAGTGCTCAATTTAAAAAGTGACTGAAAGGGACTTGGAGTAAAGTGCAGTCTTTGCTTGTGCTATATGCTCTTTGTTCTATTCAAAAATATCCTATTCTTATATAACATTTAAATTCAAATAGAGATAGAAAACATTTGTGGTATAAGCTATGAAGAGCAAAATATCCTACTTACAAGGAAAATCACAGAATCACAAGGTTGGAAAAGACCTTTAAGACCTTTGAGTTCAACCATTCCTGTCCTATGTTAAACCATATCCCTAAGTACCTGAGCTACCTTTTTTTTAAAAACATCCAGGGAAGGTGACTCAACCCCCTTCCTGGGCAGCCTGTTCCAGGCCCTGACAACTTTTTCAGTATAAAATTTTTTCTAACATCTAATCTGAACCTGCCCTGGCACAGCTTTGTGCCATTTCACCTTGTCCTATCTTCTGTCACCTGGCTGAAGAGACCATTGCCCACCTCTCTACAACCTCCCTTCAGGTAGTTCTAGGCAGTGATAAGGTCTCCCCTCAGCCTCCTCTTCTCCAGACTAAACATCCCCAGCTACCTCAGGCACTCCTCATATGATTTGCCCTCCAGCCCCTTCACCAGCCTGGTTGCCCTTCTCCGGACTTGCTCAAGGACCTCAGTGTCCTTCTTGTAGTGAGGGACCCAGAACTGGACACAGCACTCGAGGTGCAGACTCACCAATGCAAGGTACAATCTCCTCCATAGACCTACTGGCCACACTGTTTTTGATACAAGCCAGGATGCTATTGGCTTTCCTGACCACCTGGGCACACTGCTGACTCACATTCAGTGGGCTGTCAAACAACACCCCCAGGTCCTTCTCTGCCTGCCAGCTCTCCAGTCATTCTCCCCCAAGCCTGTAGCGTTGCATGGGATTGTTATGTCCCATGTGCAGCACTCTACACTTGGCCTTGTTAAACCTCATCCCATTGGTCTCAGCCCACTGGTCCAGATCCCTCTGAAGAGCCTCCCTACCCTCAGGCAGGTCAACACCTCCTCCCAGCTCAGTGTCATCTGCAAACTTACTGAGGGAGCATTCAATCCCTTCATCAAGGTCATTGATAAAGATGATGAACAAAACTGGACCCAGGACAGAGCCCTGGGGGATGCCACTTGTGACCGTCTTCCAGTTGGATTTTGTTCCATTTTCCACCATCCTTCAGGCCCAGCCATCCAGCCAGTTTTTAACCCAGCTGAGGGTCCACCTGTCCAGGCCAGTGGCAGCCAGTTTCTCAATCAGAATGCTGTGAGAAACCATGTCAAAGGCTTTACTGAAGTCCAGGTAGACCACATCCACAGCCTCATCCATTAAGCATGTTACCTTGTCATAGAAGGTGATCACGTTAGTTTGACAGGATCTACCTTTTGTAAACCCATGTTGACTAGGCCTGATCCCCTGGCCACCATGTAGTGCATGATAGCGCCCAAGATGACCCTCTCCATGATCTTCCCCAGGACTGAGGTCAGACTGACAGGCCTGTAGTTCCCTGGATCCTCAATCCAACCCTTCTTATACATGGGTGTAACATCTGCCAGCCTCCAGTCAAGTGGAACTTCCCCAGTCTGCCAGGATTGCTGGTAGATCATGGAAAGGGGTTTGGCTAACACATCTGCCAGCTCTCTCAGTACCCTCAGGTGGACCCCATCCGGTTCCATTGATTTGTAGGTGTCTAATTGGCCAAGTAGGTCACTAATCATTTCCACCTGAATCATGGGATCTTTGTTATTCTTCCCCTCCCTGTCAGCCAGCTCCTGAGGATGAGTACTCAGGGAATATCCTACTTTACTACTAAAGACTGAGGTAAAGAAGGAATTAAGGACTTCAGCCTTGTCCTCATCCCTTGTTCCCCCTGCATCCAGTAAGGAATGGAAATCCTCCTTGACCTTCTTTTTACTGTTAATATACGTATGGAAGGACTTTTTATTATCTTTTACAGAACTGGCCAGTCTAAGTTCCCGTTCAGCTTTAGCCCTTCTGACTTTCTTCCTACATGATCTCACTACGTTCCTATAGTCATCTCATGACACCTGCCCCTTCTGCCAAAGCTCATATTTTTCCCTCTTTTTCCTAATATCTTCCCAGATCTCTCTACTCAGCCAAGCTGGCTTCCTTCCTCACCGACTCCTCTTCCGACACACTGGGACAGCCTGTTCTTGTGCCACCAAGATTTCCTTCTTGAGGAGCAACCAACCCTCTTGGGCTCCTTTGCCCTCAAGGGCTGCCTCCCATGGAATCTTACCAAGCAGCTTTCTGAACAGTCCAAAGTCAGCCCTACAGAAGTCTAAGGTGGCTGTTTTGCTGTCTCCCTTCCTTACTTCTCCTACTACTAAGTATTCTAACAGCTCATGATCACTATGCCTCAGGTGTCCTCCAACTTTTACACCCCCCACTAGGCCTTCTCTGTTTACAAACAACAAGTTCGGCAGGGCACTTTCCCTGGTTGGTTTACTCATCAGTTGAGTCAGGAAGTTGTCTTCCAAACATTCCAGGAATCTACTAGACTGCTTCCTCCCTGTTGTATTGTACTTCCACAGGTCATCAGTAAATTGTAGTCCCCAATAAGGATGAAGGCTAGCAATCATCAGACTTCTCCCAGTTATTTAAAAAACATCAGCTTCCTCATCCTTGCCAGGTGGTCTATAGCGGACTCCCATCATTATATCTCCCTGATTTCATGTTCCTCTGATTTTTACCCAGAGACACTCAACCCTGTCTTCACCATACTCCAGCTCCAGGCTGTCAAAGCATTCTCTGACATACAGGGCTACCCCACCTCCTCTCCTACCCAGCCTGTCATGCCTGTATAGTTTATAACCAGCCATAGCAGCACTCCAGTCATGTGAATTATCCCACCATGTTTCCATGATGGCAATCACATCATAGTCTCCTTGACTTACAAGGACTTCTAATTCCTCCTGTTTGTTGCCCATGCTGTGTGCTTTGGTGTAGATGCATTTCAGCTGATCTATCAATCTTGTTACACTCCTAAGGGAAGCCTTGCTTCCCAAGTGACAGCTTGTTAAGTTACCTAGCCCATCAATAATAATAACATACTCTGAATTAACGCACTATCCCCCTGGTTTACTAGGGTGGCTGACCAGAGGTCATTGCCAGCACACCATCCCTCAGTAACTGGACCACAATTCCCAGGCTCTCTTCCATCTAGTCTGGCCCTGTTCCCCCCGCCCCCTTCACATCTAGTTTAAAGCTCTATTAATGAGCCCTGCCAGCTTCTTTGAGAGTGTATCTCTACCCCTTGGGGATAAGTGCTCCCCATCCCTAGACAGCAAGGCTGGTGATGCTTGGGCCAGCCCATTGTCAAAGAACCCAAAGTTCTGCTTCTCACATCATGACCAAAATGTCACATAATATTTTAAAACTCTGAAAAAGGTGCCAATAAATGCCCATGTAGACCTTTACTGTACTTTTTTGTACATTAATATTTCCTAAAAAGTAAAGAAAATTTAGCAAAATGCAGCATTTATTCACCAAAGCTGTTCTTAAATTTCTTATCAACTCAAACTTATGTACTCAAAATTTTCAGCATCTATAAAGGAAAAATTGATTATATGGGGCAGGTATCTGTCTCAGTTGCTTTTCTTCTGCTAATTAACCAACACAACTCAAAGAAACAGTTTCCACTCAGTCTCCTTTAGTTTAATTAGTCAACACTCAATCCAAGGTAGTTTTTTCCTAGTCACACCTGACCTTCATAATTATTTTGAGTCTATGTATCTTAAGACAATGAATGTGATTGATACAGTACCTTTTTACAGAAAACTACAATATATGTACAACATTTCACATTAAACTTATAATAGAGAAGGATATTGTAACTAGTATCAGCTTTGGACTTACCAAAATGTTGCTGATTGTATGAATATATGAACAATAGTCCATCTAAATCTTATGAATGGATAATGGTGTATGTAATATTACTTAAATGAACAGCTACCTGTGTTTGCAGCTATCAGTTTTGCATAGGTTAATGTTCTTTTGCATAGACCATTATTTGTGTATGTGCAGTACCATAAGCACTCCACTATCTCTTATTATCTCTTACTTCGTGTCATAAACCTTGAAAATCTAACAGATTTATTACTCAAGCAGTAATGATGTAACCTAGAAAAGCCTTTATCCAGCACTATTTTTTCAGCAGAGTACATGTAACCATGTACAGTGGGACTTAAAATAAGTCACACAGGAAGAGGAAAAGAAACACTAAATATAATATTATTTGGAAACAGTCTGGTGCTTCATTAATAGACTCTTTCAGTCAGAATGTATAAAATCTACTGTAGATAAAGATGCCCCAATTCTTTGCAATATATATTGTTTTGTACAGAAATTTAAAATAGCTGTACCCTTAACCTGAACACCTGGAAGAAACCCCCACAAAAAGTATAATATATATGTCACTGCTTCATAATAGTTAGGGTTAAGTGAGAGATACCAGGAAGAGTCTTCTGCTTTTGTACAGAAATTTTAAAGACCTTAAATGATCACCAATGTTTTTTCCTAGACTTTCCTTTTTTTCAGTAACAACTGAGGCAATTACTGCAGCATCAGTTTAGAGGGTTTATTGCAACTCACAAAACAAGCATTTAAAGATTTAATCTAACATATGACAGGTTGGATTTCTGTATCTAGTACTTTCATGTTTTGTAATGGTGTATTTGCACACCAAATAAATATTCTCCATTTCTTGTGCGTACACATTTTTCTGTACTCTGTATCAAACTATGACACCTGAAATTTTCACAGCTGAAACTGAAATCTAATTTTTTTACCTGTATGGAAGCTTTTATCTATGATCAAACTCTCTAATATCCAAGGCAAGAAATAACAACTAGAAACATTAGTAAAAACTGGATTTTTTTTTCTTTTTTCTTTTCTTCTCACTGAATACCCCACAACAATGGAATACCTCTCTGGCAACAACTCATAGATTTCCTTAGTATCAAAAGTTGAAATTTCTACTGCAGTTTCCTCAAAGCAGTGAAAAAAACTTCAACTTTAACTAACATTATGCAACCATCTTAGACTGATATTTGCAGTGCTGAACTTACTTGCTATGCAAGTAGGATTTCCATCTTAATCTGCTGTTTAAATAAGGCTAAAGTCCAGCTAAAGCTACCAATAAATAGCACAGTTTGAAAGAAGGAAAAAATTAATATAAGCATGACTTAATACTGTTTTTTATCTAGGCGATACAGTCCCATGAGTTATTGTAAGCAGAAAGGCAGGTCTTGTTCACATGAAAATTTTAAATGTGGGTCTATTATATTTTTCCCTTTTTTATTTAATAAAAACTATTTTATCACTGATTTTCTCATCTTACTGATACACACTGTGGTGGGTTGGCCCTGGGCAGAGGCCAGATGTCCACAAGATACCATTCTATCAATTCCCTTCTCTACTGGACAGGAGAGAAATATATATTGAGAGGTTTACAGGTCAAGATGAGGACAGAGAGAGATGATTCAGCAATTAATATCACAGGTAAAACAGACTTACCACAGAATAAAATGCATCTGCTACCCAATCAAAACAGAGTAGGATAATGAGAAATAAAACCAAACCTTAAAATGCCCCCTCCCCACCTCTCCTAAAGGGAGAACCCCTTCCCTGTTCCAATGTACGATCCCACCCACAGGAGACAGTCCTCCACAAACTTCTCCAACATGAGTTCTTTCCCATGGGGCTTCAGTTCTTCACCAGCTGCCCCAGCGTGGGTCACTTCTATGGCAGGCAGTCATAAGTCACAGAATGTCTCTCAGTCTCTCAGGCCCAGACTGCTCCAGCTTGGTCCTTGATAGGGTCACAAGCCTTCCCCCAGCAAACCTGCTACAGTGTGGATATCTCTCTCTTGCTCATCTCTGTCTCTGTCTCTCTCCATGGGCTGCAAGTGCTGGCAGAAGTTTGCACTAACATGGATCACAGCATCTCCTATATGTCTCCACCTGCTCCAGCATGAGGCCTCTCCATGGGCTGCAGGTCGGGTCTCGGCCTTTTCTATGCTCCACCATGGGTTTATCCATAGGCTGCAGGGCATCTTATTCCTGCACCTGGAGCACCTCCTCCACACCCTTCACCAGCTTTGGTGTCTGCAGAGTTTCTTAGATATTCTCATTCCCTTCTCTGGTGGCTAAAAGTGGCTGCTTTCATTTTTTTCTTTTCTCCTAAATGTGGTTCCCAGAGGTGCTGTGACCGTCACTGATGGGTTTGGCTTTGATTATCAACAACTCTGGCCTTGAGCCGGCTGCTGTTTGCTCTGTCTGGCCTGCAGAGAGCTTCTGGCTGCTTCTTGCAGAAGCCATACCTGCAGCTCCCCCTGCAGAACCTAGCCACACAAAACTGCAACCATATTTATGCAATTTCACTTACTCTTGTAATTTTGGTTTTATTTTTATATTTTGAATTAACAGGAATCAGATAGAATGATAGTATAAGGAAAAAAAGTCTCCAGGAAAAAGAAAGTTAAAAATTAAAATATATTTATGACAGGCAAGGTCATTAGGTGTATAAATTGCTGGGAATACTAGGGGAGAAACAGAAACACTGATAATTTTTCATTTACATTACCTTTTTTTTTTTTTATGGGTCTAAAAAAACAAGCCAAGATTATAGATGAGGATGGATTTTGGTAGCAAGTTCTTGCATGTTTATGCTGCTAATGTCTGGATACAGATTTAAATATCACTTAGGTGCCCTAGGCATTCTATGCAAAATTGGGGTGTTTGATCTTGAATATTTCCTCCATAGAATAACACAGATGAACCGTGACAGACTAATACATACAAAGAAGGGTGTATTTAATAATGTATCTTCCAGACTTCTAAGGCCAGCTTGTCAAGGAATGCTTTGTCTAACACTGTGTAAAACACTAATACTAATTTAACATTAATGTGTTAAATCTGGAGACTACCACTTGCATTTATTAAAGCATACATACCTATATAGTGATCTTTTTTATTTGGTTGGCATTTCCAAACAGAATTTGGTAGAGCTGTCTCTTTAACACTTAAGCTAAGATGCACAAGAATTTCACAAGTAAAACTGTCCACCACAGACCTATTGGAGTTTCATTCTTCATATGCCTTTCCCATTTACTGGAAAGTTTCCACATTAAGAGACTAGTCCCACTAGACTTGCTAATTAAACCTTGGCTCCAGCCAGAATGGTAAATCCCTTTATACTAAAGTGCCAATTAAAAGAACTGAAGCACTAAAAATCTTACGTTGAATTTGTAAAGGATTTCATTAGTTTTGTGTCTTGTCTGTCTAAGAAACAGTTGACAATACTCCTCTGCTGCTCTTCAGTCAGATGGGAATCTGTATGTTAACAGAGCAAGAGTGCATCTTTATACAGTTCAGGACTCTTGTCAATAAAAATGGAAAGGGGATAACAAAAACTTGGGAGTGTCTTTCCAAAAATGCTGGCTGTTTACAGAGTTAACTCCTATTAACAATAATGGGGAAATTCCCACTTAAATTATGTGTGCAAGGCTACTATTAAAAGATATCCTGAAATATAAATACCTGACTAAGAAAGAATAGCAAGGTATCAGAAGACTATTTTGGTGTACATTAAGTACAAAATTGTGTGTTTTTTCACCTTCCTTCCTTAACTTCTGAGTGAAACAGTTAAATTGGAAGTGAAAAAAGATTATTCTTAGCATATATGTTTCAATACAGCATGGTCTTGCATTTATAGGAATTAAATAAATCAAAGTATTTTAGCAAAATAATAACAATAATAGTTCTGGGATTCTGTACTTTATTTCCAATAGAAAGAATTTGTCTACCTCTGGTTTATCTTTGCCAGTCTTTGAGCACCAAAGATTTTTTTGTCCTTGTCTGCAGTTGGGGTTTTTTTGTACATTCAGTAGGAAGTGACCACATTGAGGCCAGTAGAAAATTGTTAATTAGGACTTAGAAAGCTTTGCCTTCCCCTCTTCCAGCCAGTGAAAATCCAAAGGCAGTAAATGGTGTCCAGTACAAATTTTTGGTATGATAGTGACAAATAGTAAGTTTAACAGTTTTTTCCCGGCAATGTTGTCCGTAAAAATTTTTTTTCTAACATCTAATCTGAACCTGAATTCTATATGGATCTATTTTATGATATTCACTGGGTATTTAAGATCTTCTGTATACATTAACAAGTACCCTTATTGGCCACAGCTAACTTTTTCACTAGAATAATATTTGTGGTGAAACATAAATTTGACTGGAAAGAATGGCAGAATCGGTGCTCTGAAGAGGGGAAGGAAGGATGAACGTGTGTGAATGGGCTGAGGGTGTGGGTAAACCCCAGTGGACAGCTGAGTAGGACAGCAACACACTCTCCACAACCCACATCCCCAGTGGGATGGAGGCAGAGGAAAGGAAGAATTAAAAAAAAGAAATTGGAGGTCAGCAGTAGTAATATTAAATAAGTGAAGGACAAAGTGGATGAAGAGAGATCAAAACAAGTTATACAAAGGCAATCACTCACTACCTCCCATGGGTAGACCAATGCCCAGCCAGTTCTTGACCAAAAGGTCAGTTGCTTCCCTTCCAAAAATATTGTGCACCCCCAATCTATTAACTGTGGGGGCTGTGAGAACAGAGAAGTCCTTGATGCTCTGCAAGCACTGTCCAGCAAAAGCTGAAAAATAAGTGTCTTAACAGTACTGATTTGATTGAAAAATTCTAGCACATATGAGTTGCTCTGAAGAAAATTAACTCTATCCTAACCAGATTCAGAACAGCTAGAGTTAAATAATAGGCCCTTCAGAAATGTGTTCCTTTTTCTGAAAGCCCCAGATACTGGAATCAGAGTTTTGTGGGAATCAGGTCTTTTTGTTTGTTTCTTTCTTTTGTTTTGTTGTTTTTTCCCCCAGACTATAACTTTCATGGGTATTAAAAACCAACAACAACAAATTAATTATGACATTTACTGAAATACAGAATTTATTAACAGTAGTAAGAATGGAATACATACAACTGCCAACATCAGAAGGAAAGAGAAAAGCATCTAGGCTGATCATTTCAAAAGTCTTGGGAGTATTATTTTAAGTCAACTTCATGACATTTTGAAGTGCATGGAATCTCATGATCTTCAAAATTTTAAGTTTAAATTGCAGAGTTTTGCTCTCACAGAAATTAGAACAAATCTTTTATCAATCTGAGTTCACCCTAAACTGTCTACAGTTAAAGAGCCATACAAGAATACAAGAAAGTTACTTGGGAAGATTTTGAAATCTGCCTTATGGCATGGCCTGACAGTGCAATAAGCAGAAAATTTTTATTGGAAAATCTGAAATTTAGACTTTTTATACTACAGTATTTTGGAATTATAACAATCGGTCAGATGCAGCTTTCAGAAACTGAAATGAAAACTGCTGAAGCTGATTTAGATGTTTTAGAAGCAGACTACATTCAAAGACTGGAGAACATCTGTAGTGTCATCAGACTTACTGTTGTGAGAATTGTATAAACAAAGTTAATTTTTATTTACATATGCTAACATTTTGACATATGCAACTTTAGTAAAGCAGTACACACCATGCAGGTAAATGTTTAGAGAGAAGTCAGAACTAATTTTTAATATGAATTTTAACTCTTGTTTATATTTTAATTTATAAAACTGGCAGTGACACACTGACAAATTTTAATTTGCTTTAAAAATGAAACTTTTCAGCAACGTGCAATATTAATTACACCTATGCAAGTGTACTAAAAAAAAATAAATATGGGAAACTGAATACATGAATATCCATATGCCTCAGTGATTTAAAATGGTTTTGAATCTTAGGTACACCTAATCTGTGCATATTGTTATTTAGAGATCCAGGGTCATTTTTCAGATATATTGCTGACCTAATAAAAGAAGCAGCTCTTTGTTCCAAGCAAGGCAGGAGATCTTTAAATCTGATCATTATTATTATTAATATTGTTAGTCGTAGTGAGACAGAATCTACATGCCTCCATGCTATGTTGACTTTCTGTAAGCTTTTATGTGGCTTAGGGCTCCATATTGTTTTTCAGAACCAGGTAATCATCATAATTTAACCATACTTTGCACAATGGGTTCATGTAAGGTCTACATGGGATTTAATAGTCTAAATAGCTTACTAACTCACATTTCCAGCTGAGACACATTCATGTTTTAAACAAATAATGATATTTTTTTCTTAGTCTCTTTTCCTGTTAATCGGAAGAATTTTCTGAGGGCCTGTGGAAAGTGCTGCCTACAATACACAAAACTAAACCCCAACCTTTAAATATTGCACTTTATCGACCTAGTGAGCAACGACTGACTTCTTCACCTTTCCTGTAGGTCCTAAATCATTGTGACATTTTTCTTAAAGCCTTCAACAGTGAGTATATTAGAGATACAGCTCTGTATACAACTATATGAAGTATGTTTCCAGGGCAGTTCAAGAAAGGAAAGTAAGGAATCTTTTCAGATTTAAACCAAACTAGTTGTAGTAGTTAAGGAAGGACACTACAGCTTATGAACCTTTAACACTTCCTATATCTGCAGAAACTAATAGACAAAAAATATATATCTGTATCCCAGGGCTTTCATCCCACTTTCAAGATAAAATGACTAGATGAATGCTCTAGGTAAAATTTCATGTAATGCTATCTTTAACACTAAAAATTCTGAAGTTGGGAGCTTTTTATTTTCATAACGTACTGCTATCTATGAATTCCTGATTTTGCTTCAAAAAATTCATGTTTTGAGTGATCCATGAACTTCAACATGTCTCCTTCCCACAGGCTACAGTACTTCTTTCCGTACTCCATTCCACAGGGTCCAGTCCTACAGGGTCCATTCCACAGGGTCCAGTCCTTCAGAACCAGACTGCTCCAACATGGGTTCCCTACAGGGTTACATGTCCTGCTACCAAACCTGCTCCAGTCTGGACTCCTCCCTCCATGGGGTCACAGGTCCTGCCAGGAGCCTGCTCCAGCACAGGCTTTTCACACTTTCTCACAGCTTCCTTTAGGTGCATCCATCCACTTTGATGCAGGTCTTCCACAGGCTGCAGGTTGATATCTGCTCCACTGTTAACTACCATGGGCTTCAATGGAGCAAACTCACCATGGTAATCTCCACAGGAATCTCTGCTCTGGTGCCTGAAGCACCTCCTCCCTCTCCCTCTTCCCTGACCTTGCTATCTGCAGAGCTGTTTGTCTCACATATTCTCTCTCCTCTCTCCTGCTGCAGTTGTTGCACAGCAACTTTTTCCCCCTTCTTAAATATGCTATGACAGAGATGCTACCACTGTCATGATGGGCTCAGCCTTGGAGCCATCTGGCATTGGCTCTATTGGACATGGAGGAAGATTCTAGAAGGTTCTCACAGAAGCCACCCCTAGCACCCCCTTTCTACCAAAACCGAGCCAACCAAACCCAATACATAATTTCTAAAAGATAAAGAGTGCACATTCAATGTATATTGATACTGCATATATATCTCCTAATACCTTTAAGTGAACACACAACCTTTTCTTCCACTAATCGCCCAGTTTAGTGTCTGAAATCATTGTGTGACATGATTGAGCTGTGGCATGTCACTTAATAATGTACAGATATTAATGTTCTGTCATTTTTATCTAAGGTGTAACAAATTTAAACTACTATCTATCTAGTGCTCTTCATATATCTGAAGTTCAGTGACGGCTAACATATTCCAAACTTTTCAAGATTTTCATCATACTCTAGGTTCGTGGAATTTAAGTGAGATTATTTCCTTTATACTTTGGAGTACTATCCCTCAGACCTTTGCAACTGATCTTAACACTTCTCAGTGTCAGAAAGCTTTGTTGATTACAACATGGCTCCTCATAATAGTAAATATTTGCAAAATTGAGCCTTTAGTTTATATTTTCACTTGCTGTGTTTGAACTGTGAAGATAGGCAGCAGAAAATCTGGTTAGGTGACAGCACCAACGAATGAAATATGAAATGCCAGACAGACTGCATTAATTCACTAAATGCAAGGCAAAAAGTGACAAATTTCCAAGAATAGCCACCTAATACTGCTATGACAGGGAAACTAGCAGTCTAAACAGGTCTTGCAGCTAAACCGAAGCAGCTTTGTGGGGATATGTTAGCTGAAGAAAAGAAAGCCATAAAGATCACTGTAAGGTACAACAGTAGCCACATCTCTTGCCAAGAATGATCGATGACAGTAATCTAAGATTTGGCTAATAACAGTGTTGCTTTTTCAGCAAGATAGTCAGGAGGAATCTGAATTTCAGCTGAAGTTAGGTGCAGCAGAAAACACAGAACAGGACAGGTGGGAATGCAGGGGAATGTAGGGTATGACAATTAAAAACGAAACAAAACAAAACCCCAAGATGCAGGATTTAAGCTAAGGGACTGTTACCTGTCATAAGAATGCTACAAGGATCATGCTTATTTCATATTTCCTTCCCCTAAGGGAGGGGCAACATTCTTACCTCTTTTCTTCTATCACATCGCCAATGTGCATTGTTTAATAGCAAGGAGAAAAAGGCATGTGAATTTTTCACTTTCCCTTTTACATATTTCTTTATGTTATTAAACAAATACTGTTATTTGGAATAAAACATATTGAACTATGGAAAAGAAAATTCAAAAAATATTAATTGCAAATGTATCATGACTTTTAATTGTAAAATTCATCATGTACACATGTCAAAATCAGGGCACAGACCTCTTGGCAGCAGTGTTATAATACTACCTCTATGGTCAGCTTCTTTGTTGTCATCAGAACAATAGGCCAAGCATACCAGCATCTAAATCTCTAAATATGGCATTTGTATATTGGTATACAGAGCAATTTGTATCATTCTATCATTAATTTCTGATATAGCTTGGTTCACAAAATAATAGCAAAACATTTGTATTCCCATGCAATAATATTAACAGCTAAGCTCCATTTAGTATGGCTTAAATATAAGCACACTGTTAGCTATATCAAGTATGTGTTTGGAGTCAAATATGAAAGTTTGGTATTAAAAGTATTCTCCCATGTCTTTTTTCTCACTCAGGATAGAACATTTTGTAAATGTTACTAAGCCTCTTCCCTAGTATAAGTACATTGATTGCATATGTGTAGCTCTTTATCTCTTTTGCAAATAAATCCCATGTATAAGAGAAATAGGAAATGCAAAAGACCATCTGGGCATCATTGACCCACTCTTCTCAAATCTGCCAGACAGTTGTACAGCATACAGTTTATTTCTTTCATTGTATATATTCCACCAGCCTGATACATGAGAAAGCATACCCAGGGGAACTCTGTATTCCTAAATATATCGGTACAGAGTTTTCATTAGAATTCTACTTCTGAATAAGCTGGTTTTTCAAAGTATGAGTCTTTCACCATTGTATTTTCAAAACCTCATCAGCGACCCTCAACAATAAAGGCATTTGGTGTTAGAAGCTTGAGAGTGAAGACAGCTAAAAATTGCATACTTAATAGACTGTCTAATCAGTCATTTGTTCTGGAAGAAAATGCAATTAAATTAGTATTAGACGACTGTATTTGAATTTATCTTAAATGCATACCAACTTCTCCATTTGCTCAAGGACCAGAGAGAAGCACAAAGATTTTTTTTTCTATATTCACATTTCTCCTATTGTTTAACCAGATGCTTTACTTCCCTAGGTTAGAAGTATATTTAGATAAAATTACTGACACTAATTTTCTATTCATCACTGGATAAAATTGTGACAATGTTAAAAAAACCTCCACAAATGGTAAATTAAAGTATATTCTGCTGGATTTTTTCACTTAGAGGAAACTTAAAGTTGTCCCTAATGCCAAAATGTTTCAAACTGTCTGAATATTCTTTTTGTTTGAATGAAAACAAAAGAAAACTCTGAAAACACACTAAATCATTTTAAAATAGTACAACTTGAGAAAAAAAACACACTGTGCATAAAATGACTATAAGAAAAAAGCACGTAATTGCATCTACACTAAGACAACCATTATTTGCTTGTGTGTGCTTATGACCATTGTTACTTTGCTGTTAGAAAATGTATACCAAGCAGACATACCATAAGACTCTTAGGCAGATTTTCATTTATAATCTGTTTTAAACATTCTGCTTTTAGAAAGGAAATAATTTTTGGCCATAAAAGTGTGCAGAAAATTCCACTGAATTTTCAGGGAGAATGAGGCAAATGAATTGGTTTCCTTACAGTGCAATGAGATGTGGTGAGGCTCTGCTGAACACTAAATCCAGTTGGTTTTAATTCATGTTGATATTTCTTTTATTCAAGTTCTGTCTGGTAGTCAGAACTGTCTTTTTTTGTAGAAGTTCACTTAACTGCTGAAATATTGTGGCAATATCTTTGTACCAGAAGACAGAATATGCTAAGACTATCATGTTGAGGTGTGGGACTAAAAGCTTATCTTAGATAAGCTTTTAGTACTGTTGCTTTCATGACTTTTTTTTTTTTTACCAGGAGAACTGGTTTATTTTAAGAAGCAATGAATTAGGTCTTTAGATTTTCTGGAAATAGGGAATATTTACATATAATTAATTTATTAATTTTAAGAATCAGTTTTAATTAAAAAGTATCACTCAATGATCAGAAGTGCCAGACTTACTTGTTCTGCGTTGCATGGTTTTCACTTCTCTGAGCTGATGTGAAAAATTAAACTGATACTCCACTGAATAATTTCGGTATAGATCTGTTTCCTTCTATATATTTAATCCTCTCTCCCTGATCACTGTGCAAAATATCTTGTGTAAAGGAAGATCCTGATTCGGCCTGATATTATTTTACAATGTTGTGAAAGTCACAAAAAACTATAGCTGTGAGAGATTGACCAGAAAAGAGATTCAATAAAGAAAAAATGGAATCTGACATAGCTGTATTTCTTAGTGTTAGAAATTAACATCTCGCATTTTATCTATTTTAATCTAAAGGATTGTTAAAGGACAGTATTTTAACTTTGCAAGCAGAAGGTACTCTCACATATGACTCTTCCTAAGAGGAATAATGTATGTGGTTTTCATGGACAGGTTTTAGTAGCAGAGGGGCTACCAAAGTTTTGAGAGAAGCCACTCTCCAGACAATGAAGAGGGAGAGGGACAAGTTACTCCAAGCACCAGAACAGAGATTCCTCTACAGCTGATCAAGACCATGGTGAGGCAGTTTGTCACCCTGAAGGTCATGGGGGTTTACACATGCAGCCCATGGAGGACCCTGAACCAAAGCAGGTGTATGCACCTGAATGAGGCTGTAAGAGAGTGTGGAGAGCAGGTACTGGAGCAGGCTCCTAGCCAGACCTGCGGCCCTGCAGAAAGAGCCCAGGCTGGAACAGGGTTCCTGGCAGAACATGTGACCCATGTTGGAGCGGTCTGGTTCTGAAGGACTGGACCCTGTGGAATGGACCCCATGCTGGAGCAGGGAAAAAGGAGAAAAGAGCAGCTGAGACGTGTATGATGAACTGACTGCTATAAAGCCCTAGGAGTACAAGTGAAAATATAGATGTCCATTTACCAGTTGGACAAAAGGGAAAAGACAGAAATAGACATATAATGCATATCAACATCTGGCAACATAGCTGGGGCCATCATGAGGGTTTTGATTTTCATGAAAACAGGACAGTCTTTCATGTCTATAACATCTTAGGTAGGGATGGAATCCACCTGACTACAAGAGGCAAGGGAATCATTGGCAGCAGGCTGGCCATCATCATGAGATTGGTTAGGGATGTGAATCTGGGAGGCAGCCATGTCTGCAATGAGTATTAGATGGTGGAGTTCAGGATCCTGCATGGAAGAAGCAAGGCAGTAAGTAGGATTACAGCCCTCACCTTCAGGACAGCTAACCTTGCCTTCTTCAAAGACATACTCAAAAGAATCTCATGGGATAGAGATAGATGGGTTATAGAAGTTGGGGGGGGGGAGTGGTGGGATGTCAAGAGAGCTCATTAATATTCAAGCACCACTTCCTCCAAGGTCAAAATTGGTGCATCCCTATCACTAAGAAATCAAACAATTGAGGCAGGAGACCTGAACGGATCATAGAATCATAGAATCATAGAATTGTAGGGGTTGGAAGGGACCTCGAGAGATCATCGGGTCCAACCCCCTACCAAAGCAGGCTCCCTAGGACATTTCACTGAGATAGGCATCCAGACGGGTCTTGAATATCTCCAGAGAAGGAGACTCCACCACCTCCCTGGGCAGCCTATTCCAGTGCTTTGTCACCCTCACTGTGAAAAAGTTTCTCCGCATGTTGGTGCGGAACTTCCTATGCTCCAACTTGCAGCCATTGCCCCTTGTCCTGTCCCCACAGACCACTGAAAAGGGACTGGCTGATTCCCCCTGCATCCCTTGCTTAAGATAATTGTAAACATTAATTAGGTCCCCCCTTAGTCTTCTCTTCTCAAGGCTGAACAGTCCCAATCTTCTCAGCCTTTCCTCATAGGGGAGATGCTCCAGGCCCTTTATCATCTTCGTAGCCCTAAGCAAGGAGATTCTGGAAAAATTCAAAGGGAAGAAGGAAGACTACAGATTTTGGAAAAGGGGACTGGTTACTTGGGAGAAACACAGGGATGTAGTCATAGAATATAGGGATGCAACTAGGAAGGCTAAAGCCCACTTGGAATTAAATTTGGCAATGGATGTCAAGGAGAACAAGAAGGACTTTTTTCAAAGAAAGTTATCAAGAATGGTCAACATGGTTTCACCAAGGGAAAACTATGCCTGACCAATCTGATAGCCTTCTCTGATGATATAGGTATCTGAGGGGAAAGCAGTAGATGTTGTCTACCTTGACTTCAGCAAGACTTTTGACACCATCTCCCATAATATCCTCAAAGGCAAGGTTAAGAATTGTGGGTCAGATGAGTGGACAATGACATGAGAACTGGCTGAATGGCAGAACTCAGAGGGTTAAAATGAACAGCACAGAGTTTGGTTGGAGACCTATAGATAGAGGTGTGCACTAGGGATCAGTAGTGGGTCCAATCTTACTCAACATATTCATCAGTGACCTGCATGAGGGGACAGAGTGTACAGGTTATACAAAACTGGGAGGAGTGGCTGATACACCAGAAGGCTGTGCTGCCATCCAGTGAGACCTGGACAGGCTATAGAGCTGGGTGGAGGGGAACCTAGTCAAGTTCAGCAAAAGCACGTGTAAGGTCCTGCACCTGTGGAGGAATAACCCATACACCATACTGACCTGGTAGGAAGCAGCTCTACAGAGGAAGACTTGGGTGTTCTGTTGGACAACAATTTAAGCATAAGCCAGCTGCGTTGACTTTGTGGCCAAGAAGACCAATGGTGTCGTGAGTTGCATTAAGCAGGTTAAGGGAAGGTTATCCATTTTTTCAGTGGTGCCCAGGTACATGACAAGAGGTAAGAGGCACAAACTGGAACACAGAAAATTCTATCTCAACATGAGGGAAAATTGACTTACTTTGAGGATGATAGCACTGAAACAGGTGTTTTAGAGAAACGGTGGAGTTGTCTTCTCTGTAGGTATTCCAAACCTACCTGGCACGATCCTGTGTGACCCATTATACATGAATCTGCTTTAGTAGGAGTCCAGAGATTTTTTGATTCTATGCAATTCTATGAAGCCCAGAGATTTTTTGATTCTATGCATCCCCATTTCCTAATCCCCCCATAATACTCAGGGGGATGAGGTAGAGAAAATCAGGAAGCAAGTTAAGTCTGGAAAGAAGAGATGGATGGAGGGAAGGCATTTTTAAGATTTGGTTTTATTTTGTCATTATCCTACTTTGAGTTTACTGCTAATAAGTTGTATTATTTTTCCCTAAGTTGACTGTGTTTTACCCATGATGTTAATTGGTGAATTATTTTTCCCTGTCTTTATCTCGACCCAAAAATCCCTTTCATTACTTTTTTTTTTCCTTGTCCAGTTGACAAAGTGAGATTTGGTGGGGCACCTCAAGTAAATTACTGTGAAACCAGCTGTAAATGAGATGTAAAAGGTTAGAATAAAGTGCCTTGTCCTATGTTTTTGTATTACTAGTCTTATTGGCTTTACAGTAATAAAATTTGAATACATTCTTTTTTTACCATATGCAAAATTAATTGCATATGGAGTTTGATGGTCCTGGAGCAAGGGTTTCAGAGCACTAACACTTCAGCAGGTTTTCATTCTTATTTGACAGTTGATACTTACAAAACATATTTTTGTGAGGAACACCTAAGGAAAAATGCTTTTGATAGTCATTGTCAAAGTTCAACCCGTATCAGAATTTTAAATCCTGATAGTCTCACATTTTTGACCATTAAATGTGACCTGTCTTTTGTAATGTGTAGGAAGCCTGAAAATCCTGGAGTCTTAGTCTCCATTGCTTTCCATATATCACAGTTGCAGCATCCTGTGTATCCTTCACAGTCATAATGCTTGAATGTGTTCTGACTCAGCTTACACTTTGGCACAGAGACTCCTGCAACATTCCAAACAATAAGTGTTGGTCTTTTAGATGTTATCATTACACAGTTAAAAATAAAATAAATTTTAAAAAAATAAAAAGCAAAAATGTATTTTCTGCCCCTTATCCAAGACCAAACCCACTCCTGAGTAGTTCTATCAAAAAACCAAACGGTTCTTAATGCAATTTACCTGAAGGCATGAAACCTAGAGTAGATAAACCTTTAGCTTATGTATGCATGTCTTCAACAATGGGTAAATTTACAAGAGATGTGGCCATACTGGGTATGACACAGATTTAGATTTTCAGAATATACCTTGCTAGAAGGTGAGACAGAAGATACTGCATATTCTCTTGAGGATACACATCCAGTGGGTGATTTTAAGTACAAAATCATACAGTAAAATGAGTTTTATTCCCAAGGTTAGGTATCTCAGTGTCGGAGGACACAGAAGGGATAGTGATGAGCGATCCTGCTTGAGAAAATGACCACTAAAAAATTATTCTCAGTTACAAAACAGGAAATCTGCAGAAGAATGTCACATATATGCTCTTCTGTGAGAGGTTTTGGTAGTTGCTCTCATAACCTCCCAACGAATAAAAAACAGAAAATAAGCTTAGGACAGCCTCCCAAGGCCTTCTTGAGAGAACATAACATATGGACATTCTGAGATCTGGCCACAGACCACACTTCCCTGAAAGATCTAGGCAGCATTTCAATCTCCAGGGCAGCTGGCGGAGAGCTCTGCATTAAAATTCTTAGATAGACCTTACAGTATATTCCTTTTCAGAAATCTGTTCTCTGTTTCATTTGAGAACCAGCGTGGTAACAAGTGGCTTACTCATTATTTCAGGGGAACTTAGCCAGGAAGTTTAATTAATCCAATCACTTTAGGGAACAATAATGGAAAGTTTCTTATCCTTTGAAACATTGTACTAAATATGTAGCCTATGCAAGCTAGTAAGAGGAGGTAGCCAGCCTGGAAATACTTGGTGTTAAACTGGAAAGTTGCATAGTGCTTAAAAGGCTAAAGAATTTATTTTTTTTTAATTGATGAAATAAAACAAAATGCATTAGATGAATTGCATGAAATCAGACCATACAATAGTCTAGATCCTTAAACATTATCTAATTGAACATGATAAGCCATTTCTTAATTGGTGTATGTTCCTAAAGGGAGAAAGGTATAGTATTACAGATTTAAGAGTATTACATGTTCCCAGATCTTCCCCTGTATTTGCCTTCTGCACACAGAAAAATTGGACTATGGATGGAATTTCTGTTCTGCTGGTGACAAGGAAAACTAGATCTCCCAATTGAGTTCTGTGTATCTTTATCAGCATAAACCTAATTTCTCTTTTTCACCTCTGGTGTTTCCTATTCTCTTTAGAAAATCTGTTCATTTCTTGACATATAGTGTCATGAGTATCTAGAATCTTCAATTCCCTTTCCTGGATTTCATGGAAAGTAAGACAGTTAATCATACCTTTCCAGGTGTACTCCCATGTAGTTATTTCTTCCTAAGCCTTCTTCAAAGGGAAACACTCGAGTCATCATGTCATCTGTTGTAGTCTTATCCGTATTATTTCCAAGGAGAAGCAAGGGTAGGCACAGCACTGCAAAGATCCCCTGTGCCTGCCCAGGGCCAGCCCAGCAGGTCAATGGACAGTTTCACCAGGAGCTCAGCAACTACCATGCATGTCAACAGTGATGACGCAGGTCCAAGCACCAGCTGGGAGGTCAAGTCCCTGGATCAGCATCCAACAATCTTCACTGAGGATCCTATTCTAATAGGGTTTACTCTGGATTCTGTTATTTCAGTACATTTTGCTAGGAACTGATTCTTCACTATAATTCAGATGGTAAAAACAAAGATGAAGCAAGAAATAAGGTCTGGATGTATTCTTGGTGTCATGCTGTCTGACAACTCAAAAGAAGTTTCCCAAACAGACCACATGACATGTTTCCGATCACTCAGATCATAGCACTTCCAGCCATCTGAGGAGAGGCATAACCTAGGAGAAGAAATGGCCTAAATCAGTTCTCATTATATGCCTTTATTTTCCCTCCTTTTTTTGAGAAGACTTGGATGCTTCCTTGTAACATTAAGCATTATTTTTCTTATTTTGAGAAATGGCTTATAAAGTCATCTTCAAAAATACTACTCTGGTCCATTTTCAAAGGGCAAGAGATGCCTACTAGAAATCCAGAAAAGCAAGATATCCCTAGGATGGTTCTTGAATGAAGGACATTGGAGCAAAGGTTGACCCTTACATCACTTTTGTATGACTGCTTCATGGATAGTAGCCTCTATCCACTTTCTTCCAAAATCCCTTGTAAATGGTTCTTGATTAACTAAATGAATGGAGGAGAGGTCATAGATGAGCCCTTTATCCTCTTAACAGTTTTCTAGAAGATAGCAGGGAATTAAAATTTTACTGTTACACAATCCTCTCCATGATATGCAGCATCATGCAACGGAGTATATTTATTTTGTGTTAAGCAGAGTATTTCTGTTAACTTTTCATCTCGAGTACACAGTATATGAACAGTAGTTTCTACAAAAAGCAATACTAACCAGAAGTGACAACCTTCTGCTGTCCCACGCCAACACAAATTGTGCACTTTCATAGCACTGTGGAAATGAATGCGTATCACTGTTACAACAACACATGTTACCAAGGGTAAATTTCCAAGGCACCTGTCTGAACCCAGTGTTTCTTAGTACCCCTTGCTTTTTCTCATGAATTCTAGTGCCAAAATTGAGGATCTGCAGAGTTGCAGCCATATTTGGAAGCAGATGGTCAAACCCACTGCTGTGTCCAAGTAGGCTGGTGGGCATAGTTATCTGATGTGTTTAGAGATATGATAGCAAGCCAAGCATCTCTCTTTACTCACCACCTAGGGATACACTCTCAAGTAAAGACAGATCCCCCTCTGAGTAGACTGGTTGCCAGATTTAAAAACATTTGCTGAACGTGTGCTGAATTGTATCTCTCCCTAGAAATAAAACTGTTTAATACCCTCATTTTCACAGCTGCTTTTTAAAATGAATTCCTAAAAAGATGCTAAATGTAAATACATAAACTTCACATTAACACCTTAGTGTATTTTGAATATTTCACAAGTTTTGCCTAAGAAGAGACACTGTGACCCTTGTTTCATGACATAATTGGACATCTGCTTGCTAGACCAGCTGACTCAATTAATTCTAAAGGTGGTTCCTGGTAGGGAAGAGGAAACTACCATTGGCAATTTCCTGGTGAACTTATCCAAGTGGGTATTCCCAATTTCTATCAAACATAAGGCCAAAATAAAATTTCATTTTCTAAAACATGGTTCATTATTTTTACAGTGCTTTCCAGACTCACAAATGCAGTAACTAATTCAGACCAAAAAAGCAGTATGCTTATTGGATGACATTTTGGATGACATAGTGACTTGTTCAGTCAACTAGATGGCAATTGGTGCTTACCTAATTCTATGCTTAGAAACTGTGTACCCAAAAATAGTAAACTTTACATCCATTGCATAGCATGAAATTCTAGTAGCAAATCTGCTTTCCTTCAAAACTGGATACTCTTACTCTGAAAGATATAATTGAGTACTATAAAAGTCAGTTTTGATATGTAAATATCACTCTGTAAATGCTCTGTGAAAATATACTACCTTTAAGTAAATGGTGACATCATTCAAATTGTTTTTGTGCTGTTCAGAACAATCTTAGTTACAAAAAAGGTTTCTTAAGATTTAATCAAATCTGAGTACACGTGTTTTCAGCCAGCTTAGGACTAAAATGTTTTATTTTAAAAATAGCTTTATCTAAGACTGATTAAGGTAAGATCAGGCCACATTTGGAAGTGATAGAATCAGTTACATGGTTTTTCACTATTTTTGGAGGTCCATCCACAATACATAGAAAAGCTATTGATTAACTGTGCAATTAAAATTAGATGAGAAATCATGATTAACCTAAGAAGTCAGGTACATGTAGTCCCCTTGCCTGACAGAAAGACCACTTGCAGGAAGTGCTTCTGAGAAGTCTGATTGCTTACACAATGTTGAACCCTGCAACTACTACTACAGATATCCTTATAACACTGACCAGTGAAAAATTATTCTAGTTCAAGAAACAAGTATGTGCCTGTGAAAGTTACATTTTAGGTATAATTTTCCTGAAGCAAAAATCATTGTGAATATGCAAGAGTTCACTTTGGCTTTCAGTGCAAGCTCACCACACATGAAAAAACCTCATGGAAAAGTGTACAGTAGAGTCTTCAGTACCAAGTCACACACTTTGCTTTTATTTATCTTTTATCTGCTTTTATTGCAGTCTACCAGAGCAAAGTTGGTAAAGCTTCAGAGAAAAAAATGAAAGTAAAATTCCACTTTAAATGTGTTTAATTTCTTATCTTTTTTTATAAAATAAAACACCAATAACATTCAATGTTCTGTCATTTGACATAGCGTTTGGCACAAGACGAGATTGATACAGCAGTCGGAATCGCTTCTTCAGGGGAAATGGCCAGCCTCTTTTCAGTGGTCTGTGGAGACAGGACAAGGGGCGATGGCTGCAAGTTGGAGCACAGGAAGTTCCGCACCAACACGCGGAAAAACTTTTTCACAGTGAGGGTGACAGAGCCCTGGGACAGGCTGCCCAGGGAGGTGGTGGAGTCTCCTTCTCTGGAGATATTCAAGACCCGTCTGGGCGCCTATCTGAGTGAAATGTCCTAGGGAGCCTGCTTTGGCAGGGGGTTGGACCCGATGATCTCTCAGGGTCCCTTCCAACCCCTACAATTCTATATATTTCTATATAAAAAAATGCATATAGTCTTGGCACATTTTGGTAATTTAAGAATATCCACAGTATTATCACCACACAGCACAAAGAAGTTATTTGAGCCTTACACAACCTAAAGTGTGATGGGTAATATTCAAGTATAAGCTAAATATTAATCACTTCCATGCATTCTGCAGAAGGACTAAGTAAGGGCTACACAGATGCAAGCAAGATTCAGATCAGGTTTTATTGTAAAATGGTACTGAGAAATCTATGGCTAGTGCATCACCCTATAGTGGAAAGACCTCTACCAACAGCACATTGACCCTTATCCTCATTCACAAATACGTTGAGCACAAGAACATGGAATTTATTATATGACAAAATTTGTTAAAATAGTTGTGGTTTAGAAGAACAAATGAAAACCAAGTTGCAGGTTGAAGACCTTGCTTGAGTTTCTGGCTGTGTATATAAGTAGAGTGTAAAACAGCTGTACTGAAACAAATGGATTCAGACTTCATTCAGCACTACTAGCTACACGTAGCATAAGAAGCCTAGTGATTTGTTCCTAACAACAGCTAAATCTAGCTCTCTAGGAGAGGGTTTCTAAACCATTTAAAGTGGCATTAACTATTTCTTATACAGCTGAAAACTGTTGTGTCAGCAGTGCTATTCAAGGGTATAAAACACTGGCAACACCAATAGATGCAGTTCTAGAGTTATTAGAGACAGCAATTGTTCCTCATGTTGAAAACTGAATCATTTTGTTTGCAGTGATTCAGTGGAAGTTAGAATATATCAGCATCACAGCTTTATTTCTAAATTTCAGTTTGTTTCTTCTTGTAGTCAAAGCTCTTATATGCCAAGGCCATGGGACTGAGAATAAACAAGGTATCACACATGCACTGCATAATTAACTGTATTTCTCAAGGAGGAGAAGGAACTCCACAATGGAATGTAAGTTGTTTGTTATCAGAAAAAAAAAAAAAGGGATTTGCTGTTTGTTTGGTTTGGTTGTTTTTCTTTCACTTCAAATAGCAAGAAAAAAATCCATGCTTCAGCTTGTTTATGCTACTTTATTTCATTACAGAATGACTTCAATATACAGTTACTGTCTTTTGAATAATTTTCATTACCAAGACACCTTAAATGTCTGCCAATTATTAGAAATGCATAAGATACTTCATGAAGTTTTCTGTTGCCTAAAACGCAGTAGTATTTTTTGGAAAGTAAGCAGCATATTGTCTGACTCTAGAGATTCAGATACGAAGAAGATTATTATGGGTAACATTGCCCTCAGCAATAGATACCTTTATATTTAGGGAAAAAAAAAAAAGAATTTCAATGTAAAGTAAAAAGAACTGGCCTTCTATGTCTACATATACTGAAAAATGTGTGCAGCTTTCTCAAAAGGAAAAATAAATACAGCTACAAGTGCCTTGGTGCCTTTATGAGACAGGTAACTATAGAGAAAAAATGTTGGAACTGAACATCAAATGTTGGTGATTGCATTCAATTGCAACATTTTTAAAAATAACTTTGATTCACATTAAAATGGAATTGATAATGAGGACATTATTTTTCAATTAATAGATAAAATTAAGGACTCAAAGATTTACAAATGGATTTATTTTGTGATTAGGAAAAAAATCCCACATTCTGCAACAAAGAGTTGTGCCTCCAGGTAGCTAAGAAATCATTTTTACTCCCTGGGTTGTTTTTTGAATGAAGCAGCTACATCCTAAAGTGAGAATTACTGCAGTAGATCTTTGTGTTTCTGAAAAATATTTAAAATGATTGCTCCCATAAAATATTCAATTCCACTTTCACCCCTCACCAAATGCTACCTTATCAGACAGGTTTTGATAAAAGACTGTGCCATTTCTCCTTTGAACACTAGGGATATTAATACTTATATTACCTGCCTCTGGGAATGCTGTGAGAGTTGATTATTAATGCTTACAAAATAAAGCACTATAGCAATAGGAATCATTATAGTATTGAAATGTGAATACATAACCAGTGTGCACATTTCTTTATTATGAAAGTGTCAATTCCATTCTTAAAACGGAGTTGATATTTGCATATCATAATAATGTATGTCAGTATACGTTGATCAGTAAAGAAAATTCATTCAGATTTATTCATGTAGGTTTTCTGATTCCTATTAAAAAAAAAAGAAAGTATGTTTATATACATCAGGTACATCACTGACTAGATTTAGCAACATATACAAAAACTAATATATGGCATTTTAATTTCTAAATTCATTAATTTATTCAGGTCATTTCAAGC
Source organism: Hypotaenidia okinawae (assembly GCA_027925045.1). NCBI lineage: Eukaryota > Metazoa > Chordata > Aves > Gruiformes > Rallidae > Hypotaenidia > Hypotaenidia okinawae. The sequence continues at coordinate 37,449,348 of BSDF01000005.1, read as the reverse complement.
AAATAACCAATTTATTTATCCAATTATTCAAACAAGATTTCTGTGGTTTTCAGATTTGGCATTGTAGTACTGTTCTTGTAGCAAAACCCCTTCCAGTCTTTTTCATTCATTTTTTTTTCTCAGTCTCTTGACTGAATGGAACATAGAAAGGCTTTTTGTATTGTCTTTCAGTACCTCCCATTATATCACCAAGGAACAAGATGACGATATAGAAGTTCCCTTCCAGTGGAATAACTCTACAGAAAATTACTGGTTTTCAAGCATGCTATATCTCAACCATTCAAAATAAAAGCATGATACAGGGGGAGAAAGGCAAGTTAGTGTAAGAATATAAACTTGAAACTGCAAAATTTATATTAGAAAAGTGGTTTCAAAGACTCCCTTCACTTTCAAGCCAAAGTGCATGCTCTTTGTCCTAAATAACAGGATTTGTGTAGCCTAACTTCAGCTGAAGGTGCTATTTCCACATCCACTCAGGAAGAATTCAATAGTGATGGAATGCTCACTGTAATTTAAAGGGTTCTATTGGCTAAGCCCATAAGAGACATTCAGCTCAAAATGTCTGTGGTAGTTAATTTTCTTCAAAAGTAGCTAGTATAGTGTTGGGTTTTGCATTTGGGATGAGAATGATACTGATAACACATTGATGTTTTGGTTGTTGCTAAACAATATTTACTAAGTCAGGGACATTACAGCTTCTTATACTGCCTTACTGGTGAGGAGGCTGGGGGTGAGCAAGCAGCTGGGGAGGGGACATGGCCAGGGCAGCTGACCCAAACTGGACAAAGTTCCGGACCATATGGTGTCATGCTCAATATGCAAACTTGGGGGAAGTATTGTCACAGTTTAACCCCAGCTGGCAACTAAGCCAGCTCAATACTTTCCCCCCACCCCCACCCCCCAAGGTGGATGAGGAGGAGAATTAAAAAAAAATGAACAAACAAACAAAAACCAACCAAAAAAACTCATGGGTTGAGATAGAGGCAGTTTTAATAGGGCAGCACAGAAGGAGAAAATAAATAATACTAGTAATTATAATAGCAACAACTATAATAATAGAAAACACAAAATGAATGATGCACAAAGCAATTGCTCACCACCTGTTGACTGATGTTTAGTCCATTCTTGAGCAGCAATCACATTCTGGCCAGTCCTCTAAGTTTATTCACTGAGCATGAGTCTATGTAAAGTATACATTCAGGCTGTACGTTTAGTATAGTGAGCAGGAATTTTATTGTCACAGTGAGTGATAGCAGAATGAAGCCAGCATGGCTACTCCTGTATTTTTACTCAATTTACTTCTTAAGTCGGAATTCTGTTATTATTAACTACTGTGTGCAGCAATAGAATTGTGTAGATAACATTCCACCCATTTTTTTACTATTATCATATGAAACAGAGATACTGAAGATTAACAGTGAGGTGAAAAAATACCTTTTAAGGTCTCAAAGTATTGTACTGAATTCCCTAAGAAGTTCTAGAAAATTTGTTCTGGTTTCATAATATATTTCACTGACTGTGATTATCAAAAATGTGAAGTCAACAAATCCATTACTCTCTGTTCTTTGGCAGTATAAAACTGAACTGAGCTTTAATGTCAAGAGAAAGCCTTCACTTAAATTTTTGTTCAAGCTGTAGCAATATACGTACAGTCAGTCAGTCTGTAGCTATTTAAGCAGCAATAGATGAGTACTCATGGAACTAATTCAAGAAACTTATTTCATTATGATCTGGAAAAATTACTTAGTTATCTTTAATATGAACACAGTAACATGAACAGAGTAAGAGTAAAGATGGTTATAGAGCTATTAATTTAAAGGTAAAATCATGCTCTCAGAAGGCACTGGGACTTTTAGGGGAGAGGTATTTTCTAGTTGATTCATTTGAAAATAGATTTCAGCCCTCTAGGCACAACAGTTGATTTAAGGGATTAATGACAGAATGTGTTTTTAGACTATCATTTCTGTTAGTATTTGAAAGACAGTTTATTTCAGTAAACTAACCACACAGCATTAGATCTAATATTACAGACTTTTAGAAAGTTTCACTTTACAACACAGATTATGGTCTTTTACACTGCAGATGAATAATTTCTTAGTCTTTAGCTTTAAAGGAGGAGAGACATCTGCAATACACTACAGAAAATACTGCTATTGCTTAGTGGAAAGGGATTATTTTGTGATTTAGTTTCTTGGTCCTTCTTAATTTGGATACACTAGTAATGAAATAAACACAGGAGTTAATTTGAAATCTTTAAATGTCCTGGACTCACAATAAGACTTGAGAGATTATTTTTAAAAAGAGGAAAAGGAAAGTATGGGAAAATAATAGGACATGGAAGAAAAACAGAAGAGGGAAAATATCATATGTTGCCATATCTCCAGGGAGGACTGGAGAGCAAATAAAGAGCATGCCATCCTTGTATTCACAGAAGACTTTGATGCACAAGGAGCTTCAAAAGAAACACCTTGATTTTGGTTCTGACATGCTGCCATCTCTGACATAAGAAAATTGCTTTTTCAATGCCTGTATAAATCTAACTAATAAATGAGGCAAAGGGAAAGCTCAACTAATTCAGGCAGTTTTACTTGTCAATAAACAAAGTATTTGAAGTCACACTAAGCAGCTGGAGTTTCTGAATGGAGTGATGTGAAATATGTTGCTAACTCGTCAAAGTCTTTACTGAAGGATCATTAACTTCTAAAACTCTTCCAAATGAGGATTCCAGTTATAATATAAAAACATTTCACATCAAAAATTTATGAAGGAAAAATTGTGAAACAGCCTATGAACCATAAAACAATTACTTTATAGAAAAATAGAGAGTGATACTGGAATCTGGCATCTTAAGGCATAGTATCCACATTTCTCAATATTACATATTTGCTTTCAACATTTTCCCTATGTCTATGTCATTACCCCCAGTAGTGCTCATTGGTCAGCCCAACCTGGTGTCATCTGCAGATTTGATGCCTATGCCTTCAGTCCCCTTCTCCAGGTCACTGACAGAGATGTTAAGCAGTACATGTGCTAGTATAGACCCTGTCGTACATGGCTTGTTACTTCCAGAGAAAGTATCACCCATGTACCACGACATTGTTACATTGTGCTTCATGAGACACAACTTGATAAATAACTTTGGTAGTTTTAAGAAGTGTTTGTGATTTCATTGTATTTGATTTTTTTTCATTGGAAAAAAATATGTCCATTTCCAGAATTAAAAAAAAAGCATAGTTTTTTTGTAACAATTTGTCATTAAAATGAATCTTCAATTAAATTTTAGTTTGATTTTTTTCTTTCACTTGAAAGTGTTCTTTCTCTTTCTTATCTTGATTTCTTTTTCTTTTCCATAATTTTCCACTATATATGTAAAGGAACCTCACACTCTCAAGAGCGATCATTTTTTCATTCTTCAGTTCCAACCATTCTTCTGATTACTTCTCCTCTCTCCCTTTTATGCTTTTCTCTTTTCCCCTTGTCTTTCCCAGTCTCTCCCTTGTTTATCCAGTTCCTCTCTCTGTTTCCCTGCTTTCCCTTTTCCTACTTCACATGGCTTCAGTTTCATTCTTGTTCCTGTTCTCTTTCTCCCTCATTCCCATATCCCCCCTTATGCACATGCAAACTCTGTTCTCTTACTTCATTCAAAATTTATATTCTGAAATTCCTTAAACTCTGAAATTTCTGTAAAACCCTGAGGAAGTCAAGCAAAGGTCTTCATTTCTACTTATAGGTTTGGATGGCCTTATCTTAAAATATAGCCTATGAAGGACTCAATTATTTCTGTAGCACAGAGAGCATTCTGTCTCAAATTTAAGCAGGCAGGCATATCATGATGTGACCTGTGCTTTTCATTCTTATTGTCCCTGAGCTTTTATATGTTCAAAAGTTCTCTTGATAGGTAGTTCATGGTTTGTTTCTAGTCTCAGAACAGTGTTTTCTTGTACCACAAAAAAAGTTAGAATTATAAATTTCCTGTATTTTAACTTAGAAATAAGAAGTTTCATTATTATTTCAGTCTGAATAGACCTATAGCTCCATACAAGCCATCAAAGCACACCTAAGGTATGACAAGACTGATACCGGAATATTTTGCTGTGGATACAGACTAGAGACCTCATTTTCAGTTTTCTTTTGGGACATACTGCTCTTAGAATAGATGTCATAGAATCATAGAATCATGGAATTTTATGTGTTGGAAGGGACCCCAAGGATCAGAGAGTTCCAGCCGCCTGCCACAGGGTTGCTCAGGGCCCCATCCAACCTGACCTTGAACACCTCCAGGCATCCACCACCTCTCTGGGCAGCCTGTTCCAGCACCTCACCACTCTCTCTCTGTAAAAAAACTTCCCCCTAATAGCTAATTTAAACCTTCCTTCCTTTAGTTTTAATCCATTCCCCCTTGTTCTGCCATTGTCTACCCTTTAAAAAAGTTGATTCCCCTCCTGTTTGTATGCTCCCTTCAGGCACTGGAAGGCTGCAATGAGGTCCCCCCGCAGCCTTCTCTTCTCCAGGATGAACAAGCCCAGCTCCCTCAGCCTCTCTTTGTAGAGGAGGTGCTCCAGCCCTCTAATCATCTTCATGGCTCTCCTCTGAACCCTCTCCAACATTTCTACATCTTTCTTGTATTGGGGCCCCAGATCTGGACACAGTACTCCAGATGGGGCCTCACGAGGGCAGAGTAGAGAGGGACAATCACCATCCTGTCCTGCTGGCCACCCCTCTTCTGATGGAGCCCAGGATACCATTGGCCTTCTGAGCTGCGAGAGCACACTGCTGGCTCATGTTAAGTTTCTCATCCACCATGACACCCAAGTCCTTCTCAGCAGGGCTACTCCCCAGGAGCTCTTCTCCCAGTCTGTATATATGTCTGGGATTCCTCTGGTCCAAGTGCAACACCTTACACTTGGCAGTGTTGAATCTCATTAGGTTCACCCAGGCCCACCTTTCCAGCCTGTCAAGATCCCTCTGGGTGGCTTCCTTTCCTTCTGTTTTGTCAACCACACCACTCAGCTTGGTGTCATCCGCAAACTTGCTGAGGGTGCACTCAATTCCATAATTGATGCCATTGATAAAATGTTAAAGATCACCCATCCCAAGACAGACCCCTGGGGGACACTGCTTGTCACTGGCCTCCACCTGGACATAGACCCATTGACCACCACCCTTTGTCTACGTTCTGTCAACCAGTTTCTTGTCCACTGGATGATCCACTTATCAAATCCACATCTCTCCAATTTAGAGGTAAGGATGTGGTGGGGGACTGCGTCAAAGGCCTTGCACAAGTCCAGGTAGATGACATCAGTTGCCTTCCCTTTATCCACTGATGCTGTCACTCCATCATAGCAGGTCTCCAGACCTGCTGGCTGTCCAGGATAAGGTGCTCATCCCTCATGTGCTCCAACATGTCATCCAGGAGGATCTGTTCCATGATCTTCCCAGGCACAGAGGTGAGGTTCACCATCCTGGATTTCTCTGTGTCTTCCTTGCTCCCTTTCTTAAAAATGGGAGTGACATGACCCTTTTTCCAGTCCCCAGGGACCTCTCCTGACAGCCATGACTTTTCAAATATGATGGAGAGTGGCTCAGCAACCACATCAGCCAGCTCCTTCAGGACCCTGGGATGCATGTAATCCGGCCCCATAGACTTGTAGACATTCAGTGTCATGAGGTGGTCTTGGACTTGCTCTGCCCTTACAATGGTGGGGAATTTACTCCCCCAGTTCCCACCTAGAGGTTTGGGGATGCAAGGTTCAGGGACTTGAGAATTGTGAGAATCCTGGCTGCCAGAGAAGTCTGAGGCAAAGAACTCCTTCAGTACCTCAGCCTTCTCCACATCTGTTGCAGCCAGTTCTCCTTTCTCATTTACCAAGGGGGGTACACTCTCTTTGGCCTGTCTCTTCTGGCCAATGTACCTGTAAAATCCCTTCTTGTTGTTTTTAACATCGAACGCCAAGTTCAGTTCCATCTGTGCCTTGGCTTTCCTGATCCCATCTCTGCAAGTCCAAACAGCATCCCTGTATTCTTTCCAGGCTACACACCCTTGTTTCCAGAGCTTGTACTTGCCTTTCTTTTCCCTCAGTTTGACCAGCAGGTCCTTGCCTAGCCATGCTGGTTTCCTGCCCCTCCTGCCCACTTTCATATTCAGAGAGACAGATTGCTCTTGAGCTCTCAGAAAGGCATCTGTAAGCAGCCAATTTTCCTCAACATTTCTGTCTCTAAGGACCACCTCCCAGGAGATAATAGATGTCCTAGCATTTTTCTTTGGAAAGCTTCTCTTCACTAGTCTAAACCCAAAATACCCAGATGTCATGTGGACAGGAAAGCATCTTAAATTGAATTATGGAATGAAACTCATATGAGAAATTAATGGAGTCCCAAAATCTATTTGGTAACATTTGTGGAGATTGCAGAGGTAGGAGTGGATTTTCAAAGTGATGAGGTTATCACAAGAAAAGCCAGACTACCAACCAGAATAACAAATTTTCAGTATAGCCAGAAGTAAAGCAGAAAATAATGAGTTTGGACAGCAATCCTCAAAAAATTAAAGCTTCTTTTATATTGTGTTTATGTCTTGTCTCAAAACTATGAAAAAAATGTCAGTTTTGTTACTGTAATATAAGAAACTATAGTAAGATTATTTTATGATTATTTTTATTAAGTCATTTGGAGGGGTGGGGAAGAGAAAGAATCCTCCAAAATAACCCCCCAGACAAACCAAAAACTAAAACCAGACATGAGACAGCAGTTGCTTTTGATCATTGTGATCAGTGTTTCAAATTGGCTACCTGTTACTTATCTCACAGTTTATCATTATTCTCAGTACTGCCCACCATTTTCTCTGTTCCCCAGAGAGAACAATTCAAGAAAAAATGGTTTAGTTTGTTATGAGGATGATACACAGACCCCAGCCACAGTTTTTACTGTGATGTTGAGGAGTTAATCAAGCCTTTGTTTGCAATATATTCCCCTTATAAAATAATTGCTATGTGACAGTTGATTTGAGTTTTAATTCCCCGACAAATTTTTAAATCCTATGGTAGGAGAGGAAGTAAGAGAAAAAGAGGATGGTGATCTGGAAATTCTTAAAAGGAGAAAAATATTTACATAAATTTGAGCACAGGGCCCCTGCTGTTCTTGATGGTACCAGGTTAGAAAACCAAAAGGGGGAAAATCTTCCCTTTTGAAATATTTTGTTGTAGCTTTTTATTGGGCTAGTTGTCTTGACTACTTTATGTAAATTAGCAGAAAGCAGTATTTTCTAGTTATTTCTTTGCATGTTATGAGACTATGTCAGCTTTATCAGTATCCTGGTCTAAAAAGCATGTTTTTGTCTAGTTTCATTAAGAACCTGTTTAGTGATTTAAAGCAAAATGCAATGCCATGTTTTTTTTTAACATACATAGATATTGCCTATACAATGTTTTGGTTGGAAAGCCAATCAATTTTCCGTCATGGCTTTTGAGATAAAAATTATATCTAATAGTCCAAAAGCCCCATACATGCTTTCTGTTTGTGTAAGTCTTCCTTTTGTGCAATATACATCTGAATATTTTTTTATTATATTATGATTATTATTTATTTCTTAAACCCAGAAGATTCTTCATTTTATGCTGTTTGGAATTTCTTCCTTGCTTTCATTTTCTTCCCTTGACACTATGGAATTTGGTTTTGTTTTCATTTGTTTTAGTTATGATGTCTGAACTTTGTCTTCACCTGCTAAAGAAAATATACAATTCTATATGTCTGAGAATATTTTTGATAGAGACATATTTTTATGTATATGATAATGCCGTTGATAGGCATGTGCTTGAAAGGCATGTAGAACTGAATGGTTCACTCTGTGCTGGAAGAACAAAAAGCAGCTCTGCATGGGTACTATGGTAGTATTTTCAGAAAAGAACACCAAAAACCTCTCCAGCCTTCTCCCCATGATACTTCCTTGCTGTCCTAGAACATATCTGTCACCATTAACTTGAAAGTGGAAAGGACAGAACAAAGAAATTTGTATTTTGAGATGGAAATCATAGCTTGAAGACTATTTCCTTTGAGGATGTATCTTCTTAGGATCTGTCACATAAACATCATTACTCCAACTTGTTTCTATACTTAGGGCAAAAGATTTGAAAAAATGGAGCTATTTTTTTTGAACACAAAAGTCCTATATAGTTCTTTATCAGGCAGTTGTGAGGAAAAAAAGGTGAAGAGCTTGGGATTTACCTGATAAAGATTTGTCTCCTTCATAGGGTGATACATATGATATGTCATCTCAAAGTATGTTAACATTCCAGTATATCTGTATATATTTCAGTGTATCTATTGGATGCAGTAGAGAACCATCAAGTTTATCAAAAGACCTCTTTAAGGTTTGTTTTGATGACTTCTTTGAAAGGACACACACAAATGAAGCAAGAAGTTTGAAAAAAAACAACTGTGCAGAGCAGCAAGCATAAATTTAATTTTTGTAAATATAAAATTAATTAAATTTTCCATATTTCCACATGCATCTCAGATATTCAAATAATGTCCGTGTTTTCAGAAACTGTTGAAAACCAGACTGGACTGCCTAGAAGAAACAGTTTAACTCTTACAAGAAAACCTGAAGTTTCCTAATGAGCTTACTATATTCGGCATTGCATTCGACATTGATTTTGGCTAGCTGGATGAATCCTCTTAGAGTTTCTCAGAGGCCAGAGATTGAATGAATGTGTAGGGTTTACTACCTTTTTGTATCGTATCACCCAAACTTTGCTAGTAAGCAAACGAACTAGAAGAAACAAAAAGGGGGTTGATTAATCAGTGGCTTTCTCTCTCGTTAATTTTTTCACACAATAGTTGTGCTGTTTCTGCCTCCAATCAGCAAATTCTAAAATTATACTAAAAATTACCTATGAATACTAATGTATATCCACAATAGTGATTTTTTTCATGCAAATACTACAATTATTCTTAATATTAAATTATTCTAGGTATTTTATCATTGTACTCTATCTGTTGGAATCTCTAGTACTTTTCCTCACCAGTCTTCTGAATTCACTGTAATACAACTTTTCAGATCTCTTATATTGCAATACTACTGCTAGTGCAATAAACAGCACCACCAACTAGTCACTGAAGTACTTTTAATTTTAATTAGTCCTCCTATTCTTTTACACATCACAAAGACATAATGTATAAAGCTACACAGATTAAAGACAGGAACATGGCAGGAATGTTATATTTAAGATTGCTTATTTTCTGATGGCAAGCTATAGCAATTATGAGTTTAAACCAGCACTTCTCACTCATCCAAAACAAGGGCTGTGTTAGTCTTCCCAACTGTTTTCCCCTTGGGAAACATAATTTCTAAAAGTGAGAGAAATAAGTAGGCAGTTATCATTGAACACTATGGATTGGAAAATAAAATAATACTCACATGCCTCCAGACTCCATATGTTACAAGAATTTGCAGGTGTTTCCTGAAGTGGTCCAGTGGAACTGGAACTGTGGACTATGGACCTGTTGGCACATAGCACTGTGAAAGTGACTTTTCTGTTTGGACATGTGTAACTCTGTAAGTCTTCAATAGAAGTATCTATCACATCTCCCTTGCAATTCAAAAGTTCTTCTGGTATCTCCAGGCTCCTCAGCTGCAGGCACATTTTCTATTCTTTGCTCAAGCATCAGTGGTTCAAAGAAAATGAGGAAAAAGTGGATCTGTCTTCTCAAAAACAAGGCCCTAGTAAACTTCATCTTGATAAGCAGTAACAGGTCAAGTGGAAACACTGACAGGTATGAACTCTGAGGTTTCACATACTATGAATAAAAAAAGCCAATATGTTTTCTTCACACCAGTCACCAGCTAATCAGGGGTTGGACAACACATGGTGAGTTATAGACCACTCTTATCCACTCCAGAGTTGTTACTAGGGAATACTGAGCAGTGTTTTATGTGAAAGATAAGACTTTCTACCCCTAATATTGTTAGCAATATTGATTTTTTTCCCAAACATGTACACGATAGACTCTCCAAGAGAGCTACCATTTTTGATACTTCCTTAAACTGTGGTAAGTCAACAGAGAACTTGAAGGAGATACCATTGCTGCTGCTGTGTATGTCAGTGACTCTTGCTGTTTCTCTTACTGCCAGGAATGGGTAAGGAATATATGTCTCATGAGCAAGTCAGTACACTGCTACTCAGTAGTGTCACTCCCTGTCACAGACGTTCATGCAACTTGGAGCTCTGCAGCAGGAACTGAAGTTCCATGTGAAGTTGAAACTCCCTCCCAGTGCATCTCCATAAAGAGCATAAAGAGCAGTGTCTCCGACAGTCTGTGGAGGCACTGCATCCTGGAATCTATTGTAACTCAAAAAATAGTTACTGTTAATCATATATGCACATATTAATGGATTGCTGCTAAAATATTTTAAATACTTCCATTCTGGGTTTTGAAAATGCAAACATATTTTATAATTTGTAAAAATATGAAGGAAGCATGCATGGGGAGTTGCATGTTTCCCATTAAAAATGAGGACATTTTTGATGGGTACAATATGGCAGAATATATTAAGATAATTAATTTATGGTTTTGTTTGGTTTTTTTTTTCTCAGCATGACCTCTGTTACATGCATAACAGAACATCAAGAAATGGATTATAGACTAGAAAGAAAACTAGAGTTTTCTTTCTCTGGAAAACTTATCTCGTCTAAGTTGTTTTGTAAGTTGATTGATGGAAGACATAATAATTTCTTTTACTTGAGTCAAATGCTCTGGCTCAAAAATTTCAGTGCAGTCACAAGGTTTTTGTTGTTTTTACAGCTTTCTGATCAACTACTTTTTTTTTTTTTTTTTTTTTCACTTTTTTTCTTCATATAAATAAAATTGTTTCCAGGACCCAACAGCTGGCACTTACTGGCTGAAGGAATGAATAGGAAGACAGTGTGTTCATAGGATTACAGAACAAGCTGAGAAGGAAAATTTATGCAGAGTTTCGTAAGCTTAGTGAAGCAGAAAACAGATTGGGGGCCAGAGAAAAAATAGTGTGTCAGTCAAAGCTAAACATACAGACATAAGCTTCCACAACACAAGAGCAGTCATGTGCTTTCTTAGCTTTTGTGACTTCAACAGTTACTTCTGAGTTTGGGTGAAAAAGCAGACAGATGTTTCCCAGAGATTGTACTTTTAACTGACTCTTTACAAGTCTCTCTTAAAGCCTGGTGAAAGAAAGAATAAACCCACCTTGAAGACACAAGCCAAGCACTGTAATTTGGCCATTGCATTCCCTTGTGTAAACTAATTTTCTTCAAATTTATAATTTTATGCCAGGACAATTGATTTTTCTGTAGCACAATGTAGGCCAATGGTTTGTACTCAATATTGACAAACAAAAGCATGAATTATATGCTGGCTGTTGTAATAGTCTTTATCAAGTCAGGATACTGCAACTGGTTTTCAAAACTCTCTTGTGTAGATATTTTTCTCTAATGGCTTCTACTGGTATCCTTTCTTTATTTGATTTATAAGGACAGAGTGACTAAGAATGACAAGATTTTACAAGCAAGATTATACTGTGAAGTAGTATTGGCAATACTCTGAAAATTACCATAAATGCATTAGACTGAAATTTGATGAGCACCTAAAGGATGTTACATATGTGACACACAGTAATTCAAGAACCTGTTCATCTGCACTCAAAGTATCTATTTCATTATTTTGCTTGAAGCATGTTCTTAGTTGCTTTTGAGATAATGGTACACAAATTTCATGACGTAAGAAAGAACAGCCTGAAATAATCTGTTTTAAAGGTAAAGCAGCAACGGTCATTTAGCTTTGCTCATCTAAACTATACACAAGGCTATAAGCTGACTTCAGTTATATCCCCCTCATCGCAATTTTATAGGTTCTATTAAATTTCTGATTCAGTTTTTTATTCTATAGAACACAATTTTCATCTAATACTACCATAGTTACTAAGTCAGGTACTTTGTTGATACTTTTATGGGTTAGAGTTCATGTACGCAAATAGTAAGCAAAGTCACTTCACTGTTATATGGTAGATAAGAAATAATAGATCATCCAATTTTCCAAGACATGTTTCTCCTATCTCTTAACAGTACACTTCTATCAACATATTTAAATATTCGTAGCAGGGTAGTATGGCCATTTTCACCTGGCAACAGCATCAGCCCTTAGCAACAGTACGTGTGTATTCAGTCCACCAGTAACACTGAGCCAAAATAGAAGATCAAACTATAGAAGCCTTTGGATGATGTATGTCAGGATTTTTCTGGTATTATTTTGCCTTAGCAACAGTCTCATTTTCATTCCCTAGCAAATCTGAACATAAACTCAGTTTTGCTTTCTTCTCCAAAACTACCTCTTGGTAACAACTTGGAGGATTCCCTCGCTATGTTTAACGAAATTCAGTGTTTCGCTTATTCCTAGATAAAGATAAATGGCAGAATTCAGTATAGTACAGCAGTGCTCTAGATCTATGTAGTATGTCATGGCTTGAGATCTATGAAAATTGAGATGATAGAGATGTATTCTAATGTTGTACTTCTACTACTTTATACTCAGCTGTATACAGCTGATATTACACAAATTATCATTAGTATTATACACATACAAAAATCATTGATTTCATCCATCAAGCTTCTTGCACGCTGTCTGAGTAAGCTTTTATGTCATTTCATAACAAAGGTCTACATATTCTTCTAGTGAAATCTTTGAGGAGAAAATACCTTGTCCCCGAAGGCAGTAATAAGTCTCCACTGCTATTTCATTGTCATTTGTATGTATCCCATCTACTTATCCACTGGTACAGTAGTATCAGCTAAAATTGTACAGTAAAGTCTCTTATAATGAATATCCCCTTTGATTGTGGTTAGTTTTCAGTAATATTTCTGTCGTGCAGCAGATACTTATCTTGTGGTGGTTCCTCAGTGTGTTAGCATATTGAATAATTTTAATTTTCTACTAGTATCTCACTATATTGAAACTACCTAATTTTTTCTTTTCTGTTTAAATGACCTTCTGGATTCTGTATTTGAATATTTAAAGAAATATGATCCCACATTACATTCTTAAGAGAGAGTAATTTACATTGTGTTAACACATATTTGTATATACTGTAGAATTCAAGAAAAGGAAAGAACAACATGAAAAGCAATGTGAATGATCACTGAGCTTGTCATTCCACTTATGTCTTCTGTTTGTTACCTGTTTCTTTATTCTATTACAATAAATCATATATATACATGGATATGAACTTTTTTCAATTTTGAGTGTTGAATTTTGCTTACACGGCAAAATTCATCTCCATATTTTTTTTAAACAGCAAAATAATTTTACACAGTCAAAGTATGTGAGCTTGTAAGAAAGCAAAATGCTGTGTCACTGCTAAGTGCATTGAAAGAAACAAGTAATCTGACCTACAAGCACAGTAACTTTTCAGCATGTTTTGTAATCCAGTCTAATTCAGTGATTTAGGACTTTCCCACACACCAAATAATGTTAGTCCTCTTTCCTCACCATGCAGCACTAATTTGTTTCAAAATTTTATCTGCTAACTATCTTCTTTTGTACTCTGTATGCACCAAATAGGTATATAATCTTTTACTGCATATGCAGTATATATCCTTTCTGTATCATCAGCCAGAAACAGAGGGCATTGCTTATTGTTATTATGGACATGCTTTGAAATGTCTCACATTCCCACAGTCAATTTCACTTAACCAGTCTCAATTTCAGTTTATTGAAAACAATGTCCTCCTGATCAAAAAAGCTTCATAGCAACAATATGCTACAGCACAGTAAAAAACCCACGAAATTCTCTAATTAAAAGTAGCATATTTGTTTGAATTAAAAAAAAAAAGATGAAATATGGTGAAATTAATTATTTATTATCAATATTATTGTGCTTCAATGACTCATGTTGTCTTTGCACACTCTACATTTAGAGGTATGGAAGTCTGTTAGTTTATCAGACAATAATAAAATTTCTTGTATGATATTTACATATCATAGAATCATAGAATCATAGAATTGTAGGGGTTGGAAGGGACCTCAAGAGATCATCGGGTCCAACACCCCTGCCAAAGCAGCTCCCTAGGACATTTCACTCAGATAGGCGTCCAGGCGGGTCTTGAATATCTCCAGAGAAGGAGACTCCACCACCTCCCTGGGCAGCCTATTCCAGTGCTCTGTCACCCTCACTGTGAAAAAGTTTCTCCGCATGTTGGTGCGGAACTTCCTGTGCTCTAACTTGCAGCCATTGCCCCTTGTCCTGTCTCCACAAACCACTGAAAAGGGGCTGGCTGATTCCCCTGCATCCCTTGCTTAAGATAATTGTAAACATTAATTAGGTCCCCCTTAGTCTTCTCTTCTCAAGGCTGAACAGTCCCAATTTTCTCAGCCTTTCTTCATAGGGGAGATGCTCCAGGCCCTTTATCATCTTTGTAACCCTTCTTTGGACTCTCTCCAGGAGATCCCTGTCCATTTTATACCAGGGAGCCCAGAACTGGACACAATACTCCAGGTGGGGCCTGACCAGGGCAGATAGAGGGGGAGGATCACCTCCTTTGACCTGCTGGACACACTCCTCCAGATGCACTCCAGGATCTCGTTGGCCCTGTTAGCCACCAGGGCACACTGCTGGCTCATGGCCAACCTGTCATCCACCAGGACCCCCAGGTCCTTCTCCACAGAGCTCTTCTCCAGCAGGTCATCCCCCAGCCTGTACTGATAGAAACAGTTGTTCCTTCCCAGGTGCAAGACTTTACACTTGCTTTTGTTGAACCTCATCTGGTGTCTCCCTGCCCAGCTCTCCAGCCTGTCCAGGTCTCTCTGGATGGCAGTGCAGTGTTCCTGCGTATCAGCCACTCCACCCAGCTTTGTATCATTGGCGTACTTGCTGAGGGTGGATGCTATTCCCTCATCAAGGTCGTCAATGAAGATGTTAAACAGGACTGGACCCAACACCAAGCCCTGGGGAACACCTCTAGTCACAGGCCTCCAATCAGATTCTGCTTCACAAATCACGACCCTCTGGGCTTGGTCCAACAGCCAATTCTCAACCCACCTCACTGTCCACTCATCTATCCCATATGTATACAGTGTTAATATAGCTGTTCATATTCTATGTTCATGCTATCACATGAAGTAGCATTTTTCAGCTGAAACAACCTCGCATATCGACTTGTATAATTATACACAAATATAAATGTATTCTCAGATATACACAATCTTTAGATAATCAGAAGAATCCTGATCAGTACAGGCTGGGAGATGACCTGTTGGAGAGGAGCTCTGTGGAGAAGGACCTGGGGGTCCTGGTGGATGACAGGTTAGCCATGAGCCAGCAGTGTGCCCTGGTGGCTAAGAGAGCCAATGAGATCCTGGGGTGCATCCGGAGGAGTGTGTCCAGCAGGTCAAAGGAGGTGATCCTCCCCCTCTATCTGCCCTGGTCAGGCCCCACCTGGAGTATTGTGTCCAGTTCTGGGCTCCCTGGTATAAAATGGACAGGGATCTCCTGGAGAGGGCTACAAAGATGATTAAAGGACTGGAGCATCTCCCCTATGAGGATAGGCTGAAAGAACGGGGGCTGTTCAGCCTTGAGAAAAGAAGGCTAAGAGGGGATGTTATTAATGTTTATAAATATCTCAAGTGTGGGACACAGGGGAAAATGGCCAGCCTCTTTTCAGTGGTCTGGGGAGACAGGACAAGGGGCAATGGCTTCAAGTTGGAACATTGGAATTTCTGCACCAACATGCAGAACTTTTTCACAGGGAAGGTGACAGAGGACTGGGACAGGATGCTATGGCGGTTTAGGGGTGTTGGACCAAATGATCTCTTGAGGTCCCTTCCAACCCCTACAATTCTGTGATTCTGTGATTCTGTAATCCATCAATGCATTGTAAAATCTGACCTAGGTTATTTCTCATGAAGAACCAGAAGTCAAAGATTAATGATATCAACATATGTACTTCTTTTTGTAAACACTTCACGTTTAGTTTAGTTTCAGAATACCAAACCTACAGATTTTGTGTATCAAATTTTAATGACAATAAAGTAAAAGGTATCATGGAATATATTCTCTGGATATAAAGGCAGGTTAAGAAACAATTAGAATTTTATCAAAAGAAATAGATAAAGCTGTAAATGCTACAAAGTGACAAAAATGTTCCAGCACCACTTAGAGAATGTCACAGCAAAAATACATTCTGAAAAATTTATCTTTGAAGAAAATATTTTAAAAAAAATTGTTATGTGAGTGATTAATTTATAACTTTGGAGAAAACAGTTACAACAGGTTTAGACTTTAATAATGGAAGAATTGGGAAACTACTATTTGGACAGAGATTTCTGTCATAGCTGTGAAATAAGAAAGAATTTTAAAATTAATTTCTGCTGTTAATTATGCACCTGACTCAAACCCCCTCTGGAGGCCTAGAGATATTTATCAATTGCATTCAGTAAATTTTGGAGCTAAACCTACGACATCTCTACCACGAAAGAAAAGTGCTAACTCTTGCAATTCAGATTTTAAAAAGCGGTTAATGAGTTTGGAAAGGAAAATTAAAGATCAAAATGCTGATACCATGACTATGGTGGTGTCGGAATATTAAAGCAGGATGAAGAGATTTGTTTATGTATGTATCGGCAGTACCGAATAATTTCCCAAATTAGGATAGCAAGACAGATTTGGGGTGGATCATCACACTGGAAATTAGTCTCACAAAATAATACAATACCTACATGAAGAAGTATATAAAACTTGTAGATAAATGGAAACATATTTTAAACGGAAAACATGGACAATACATTTTTTTTTGTAAATGAACCAGAATGGTAACCTTTCATTAAGGGGGAAAAGTCTTGCTGCATTGTCCACAAGGAAAGCAACTGGTTGCTGTAAAGTGCTTACAGACATTGTTCTATAAAGCAATATATGCCAAGAGATTTAAGGGTTTTCATGGTACTAGTCAGACTGCAGCTAACATGAGTTAAACTAATCTTCCTGTAGTGGATATACTTTCCTGCAGTGTGTACTGCTATTGTTAATAATTCTACTGACTAAAGTTCATCCCTGTGCAGAGGACCTGTCTAATACCTATGGAGAGAAATTAAAATTTGTTCCTGCAAACATTTAAGTATCTGCTTATTTTTGCATAAGTAAGGAGCTCTTTTCAATTTTATCAGGCTTGCTGATCTATATAGACCTCATTGTTCATAAATGTTTCATAACGTTTCTGAAGATGACTGCCAAGAAAGACTGTTCGAAATGTGTGGTGCGGGTTTATTTGTATTGGCCCTTAGTATAATGGTCAATTTGCATTAAGTAAACTGTTCTGCAGAAACATAAACAAGACAGTTGTTTGACTCCATAATTAATATATATTATAAAAATTAAAAACATGATCTTATATTCCTTATTTTTGACTCAGAGGAACTGACAATAAGTGGACCAATGTGTAACGGTGACATACATTGGAAATTAGTAGAGTTGTAACTGGCACTAGTTGTAATTAGTACTAGATTAGAACAGCAGAATTTGGTGTAACATTTTGAGTAAATTATTGCTTGAAGAGAAACTGCATCATTAGTTTTTTACAATAATAAACATGATGAAAATAATAGATTGTCAGAAAAATTTAGAGTATTAGCTTTTATGTGCTAGATTGTCATTGAAAGCCTGAAAGAGAAAAGTGGGTTAGTGGTCCTACTAAAGAGGACAGGTGCTTTGATGCTGGAGATAGAACCTGTTTTTTGGGTTTTTTTTTAAAAGAAAGAAACTGGAAGTGAAGGGTATTTTACCGCGAGCAGAAGAAAAGAAAAAGAGTAGAAAGACATCTGTTCCAATGCCAATTAATATTTTTTAAATGGTAGTTTCCATGATTAGAGAGAGGGAGAGAACTATTGAAATATGAGATGAAGAGAGAGAGCAAAGACTGATGAGTGAAAAAGAGAACACATTACATCATTTTTACTGGAAGAACTTCATATGAAGTAAACATCCAAAGGGCAAATTCTGACTGAAGTTCAGCAGTGGAGGTCTCCAAGAAGAGCTGAAGTGCTGCTTTGAACCTATTCTGACAAGCAGAACAGAAAATTCTCTGGGATCTGAGAGAACTCTGCATTTATCTTCATTACATTTAAGTTCCTAAGTACAATAAAGGCCATACCCACTGCCCATTAGATATTTTATTTATGCAATGGCAGCATATTCAATTTATTTTACTAAAAATAAGCCTTTCCACTGAACTTGTTTTAAAAATATACTTGTATTATTTATTTTTATGTTTTTTGAGAATACATTTCCCAAATTGTCTTAGTGCTCAGTGACATTCCTTTCCTCATTGTTTTTAACACTCAGTTGGTCATTTGTATTGAATTCTTACTGAAGGAGCTAAAAAATGTATAATTTATATCTCTTACCCTGTCAGTAGAGCTTCACTTTGACTATTCACGTGTGAAAAATTACTCATTCATCTAAGTATTCTCAAAATCTTTCCTTCAGGTTAGGGGGTGGGAGTTGTTGTGGGGGTAGACTTTTTTCTCTCTTTTACTGAACTTACTGATGGAAGGAACAGCTAGAGAAGTATTAAGCACTGTTTTGTCTTTAAATAGGAACTACTATTTCATACACATTTTGCTAAAACATCTGGAAGCATGTGGCAAGAGGGAGGAAACTGCAATGAAATCAAGAGGCATGTTAATGTGCTTCCTGAACAGATAATATAAAAATAAAATAAAGAAAAAATTAAAGAAAAAAATGCTCAGAGGGGGCGTTAAATTTTTGACTCTTCTCTTTTGTATGAATTCACCAGAATTTCACTCTGGAAAACCTCAATGTAGTATTTCAGTGAAGAACAACTTTTAGATTCTCTTTAGAGGATTTCATGCATGTCCTAATACTATTTTATTTAAAAAAAAAAAGAAAAAAGAAAAAGAAAACTGGCTAAATATATCATCATAAATTGTTAAAATTACTTTAAAATATTGTTCCCCTGGATGTCTTCAATAATGCAGTAGAAGTACGCTGTAGAGACATAAAATCAGATTCTTTTCAGGATATATGAAGCAGAACTAGATCCAGGGCCAAATCAAAATGAATAATCAGTAAAGCTATTTTGTTGAGCTTGGCCTGGCACAGAAACGTCCAACAAGAATGAAACTACAAAGAACAAAACAGAATACACGCACGTAAAAAAAAAGTGTTTATGGTTTCAGTGTCTCCTCTTGGGCCCTGGGGCAACTGCTGCACAGAGAACAGATGCTTGGATTTGCTCCTCTTGATTACCTTGTTCCGTTTTTGTGTCTGCTGCAGCAGTTTCATAAACTGAATGAAAATTGGCTTTAGCCATATATCTTCTGTTCATTCTTTTTCTCTGGCCAGCAATGTGGGCAGAATATAGGAATAGGCAGCATGGTACACATAGGCTATATCCAGTCTTATCCAGCTATGGGAAAGTTTCCAGTCCAAGGTCCAAGCGGGATGAGGTATATCTAAGCCAGCCCATCCTTCTCTCTCATATTGAAATGGAAATCCTTCACTCCCTGTATGGGAGAGTGACAATAGTCAGCAGGGAAGGCAGGAAGACCTGACTGTTCTGTGCTGGACACAAAACTATATGTACAAGAGTCTGCAAGAATAATAGCAAGAGAAGTTCTACAGGTTTTTAACATTCACTGATCAGATTCCCATGACTTTAATTTTTTAGAATTTGAAATATACTTGTGTTTACTAAGGTAAACAGTAACTGTCTGCCTGTTTCTCTTCAGAATGTATGAAGTGGAGGAGTTGTTCAACCAAACCATTTGATTGCTACAGCATAACATTAAAATTAACAGCTCTCCTCTCTACACTCTTTCCTTTGACAAGGAAAACACTAAAAACTTTTGTAGAATATTGAGGATAAATAAATCTGCCATGGAAAAAGTAATCAAGGAGCAATCAAAATAATTTCTAACTAGCAGAAGTCCTTATCCATGCTATTTACAAAACCACACAAAAGTCCTTTTTCTGTTTCTCTGCCAAAAATTATGGCAAATAGTCCAGTTTAAAAAACCCAAAAGGATACTGATTTTAAAATCTTCAACTGCAGCTCAGGACACAAATTTAAATTAAAGACATTTTGCCTCTATGTCTTGAACCTGGTAAATCCTCTATCACCGTTAGATCTTTTAGAAACAAATTTATCTACTTAGTAGAGAAGTGCAGCACTTTTCTAATGTAAACACCATCCTTCAGAGCTGCCTCCAGACCTCATAGAGGGAGTTTGTAAGAATTTTCACTACTTAAGCTGAGCATTGGAGGGATTTCTTTATTCTACATTTATTCTTACATTTGCATTTTTTTCTTAATTTGAAATTGAAAATAATTATTGATTGCATGCAAAGAACGTGAATAGTACACAACTCATCCTAAGTATCAAGTGACTGAAAAATATTTTTCTTCCCACAGACTATGACACTGAATATCCATTTTTATGCACTGAAAAAGTTTGAGTTTATGTTTTTATAAGTCATAGTTTGAAGGAATTTTTTTTCCCATTTTGTATTATATGGATTTACTTTTGCATAGGTCGAAAACAGAAAATGTGTAGATGTCCTTTTAAATTATATAGAACTCTTTGATGCTGGGGATTGAATACTCAATATACAGGATGATCCTTTCACTTGGATTTAAAATTATAAAGTAAAAATGAATCTTGATTGTGACATTTTTTAACCTAAATTTTGTAATGAAATAATGGATTATGCATTGCACAAAGTTTTATTTTGCACCTTTCTTTTTTCTTAGGTGAGAAATTCAGCGGAGCAGCAAAGTCTACAAAGATTCAAAGTAAGATTTCACATGCCTCACTTTCAATGTGTTCACAGCTACAGATTATTTGCAATGTTATTTTTTTCTCAAAGGCCTATGACTTCTCTTGGCTCAGGTTGTGTGTTGTAAACCACTTTTATTTTTTTCTTTTTTTTCCCTACTTGGCAATAATTGATATGTCTTGAAAAGTGTATCGCTTTTGAAATTCCAGCAGGTTCTTCTAGTCAAGAAGCAGAGCATAATGTTTAGATTGGTAGGCTGTGTAGTAATCTCTTGTATATATCTCCTAAGGTATGAAAGTGAGATCATTGATGTGTTGGAATAAAAGAAAGCTTACTGATACAGTGTGATCATAATGTGTGCTATAATATAAATATAAATATAAGGAATACATTGAATGAGTAACAGTGCTAACAACAAGGATTAACAAGCACTTCTAGCCTTTCTGCTTTTGTGTGATTCCTCATACTAGCCTTTGTACAGTGAATAATACTCATCAGTAAAGGCAAAGTAAGACTGGAAAACAGTTTACTGATTGCTGTAAGAAAGCGTTCTACTAGCTATAGCTGTAAGGAAAGGATAATTAAACCTTTAATACTCTTTCTATCTGATTTGTATAAGGTAATATGACAGGCATATATGATTTGACCTATCCATCTTTGATGAATAAGGCAGAGTATTCACTGACCTGGCTATGAAGATCAGTCCCTTTTGAGAACACATGTTTTGGTTAGAAAAGCATTGCAGCTAATATGTGATTGTTTTATATATATACACAGATAGTTTGGAAACCTGGAATACATTATATATATATTATATAATATGTGTATGATAATGCATAGAAAATTCAGGGTTGTTGATCATATTATGAAATGGCTACATTATTTCTGTATTCAGGGGAAGTATTCAAGTTTCATACATTAACTAATTATGTTTAAAGCATTGACAGCAGAGCTGAAAAAATTAGTGACAAATAATATCACCTATTTTTCTGACTTTATTAAGCTATTTAGAGACGAAAAACTGCTGGCTTCATTGTGGAGAAAGGCAGAAGAATCCTAAAATGATTGGACAATCCTAAGATGAGTGAATGGACAATAAACTGCAGAAAAAATTCAGAATGCAGTAAATGTGATGTTCCCTGAGAAAAATAGTAATAATATCACAAGCACTCAAAATTTAAAGGTGGTTAATTTCCATTCAGAGTTAGTTAGTTCATCTCAAAAGTAAATACATCTACACTGGGAAATATAGGAGGCAGGACAAAAAGGGTGATGGAAACAATAAGACATGCTTGAGTAATGAGCATATACCTACCAATCTTCAGTATGGAATAGACACGAACTGAGGAAACACTAAAGAAAGGTTTATAAAATCACATCTAGTGTGTAGAAAATAAAAGAGGAGGAAAATACTATGGCTTTTTTTTTCCAGCACAAAACATATAGTCCAAAACCTGAAAATAACAAGTACAGGGTTCAGTTGTGAACTTCACTGTAAAGAGTTATTGGAGAATCTAAGTTTTCCATAAACCAAAGGAAAACAAGAACAAAATGTGGAATAAAAATTATGTAAAGCAGTAAATACACTGATACTCCCTCTGGCTTCAGAAAGTCCCTAAAGTACAATCGTGTGGATACACATGCAGGGGTAGTATCACTATGTATTTGTTCTTACGTCTCCTAAAATTTCCATTATTAGCCACTCAATATCCCAGGAGAATAGTTGTGTTGCAAAAAATTTTTTGACCATTCTTGCTTTTATTGCACAGCTTATAGAATATGATATCAATTGGAAAGTAACACATAGAAATATATTTAGTGAATTAATTAGTGGATATACACTCTAGTCACTTTCTAGCCTCCTTGTTTTGATGCAATTTTGTACTTTAAGTCAATCTCAACTTCAAATTAAATGGCAGTAGCAATACCAGAAGAACAGAAAGGTCCTGATGATAAGTATCAATTTCCAGCAAAATTCATACTTTCTTAGTTAAATTGTGTTGGGTGTTCATAGCAAGTATGAACTATGTTTTTTGAACAGGCCTCAACGGAGGGAGCCTTTCTAAGCTATTAGAGTCTTAATGAAATGTCAGTATTTTCTTCCAGACATTTCTCACTGAGATGTCTACATACAATAATATAATGGAGAAACTTACAGATAAGAAGGAAAATTGACACCACCAATTAAGAAAGGTTGTTGTAACTCTAGGAATAATGTGGGACTTAGGAACATGGGAGAGAAAGAAAATGAAAACTGTAGCTTAAAAGGAATATGCTGCCTAACTAAGGCATCACTCCATGATCAAAATTCAATGAATATTTATCTTTGGAATAGAAAAATAATTCCTTAGAGTCATCTCTTTAAAAGATGTTTAACAACTGGATTTAGTCTATGGGGACACTCTTTTTTTATTGTTTTTCTGTGGAAAGGAGTGATTATTAAAAATCACCATATGAAAACACAGGACAAAAGAGAAGATATTCTTCTCACAACCACCAATACCTATCTTGCTTTTTATTTTTATTTTCAATATTATGACTAGCTAGCTAAGTTTCTTTCTTTCTGGGTTATATGTTGATAAGGGATGAATGAGCACACACATCACTGACTCTTGGATAGGAGATGTCCAAGGGCTGTTTATCTGTAAGAGGTGCTAGTTAATAGCATCAACCTTTGTTAGAATAAGGCGTTATTTTAAAATTTCTTTTCTTGCTCTCTGTCTCTTTATGTTTCAAGTCTGAAAGAAACAATAGAGACAAACACTGGAAGATAGTGTCTAGAGCTAATTGACTAGCATATTTAAAGTGGGTTGTGGTTGCTTAGAAACATTTATAGCCTTTAACAGAAGCCTGATTATTAAATAGTCTGCAGGGCAATGTAGGACAACATGTTTTTACAACAGCAAGAATTACAGTGAAAGATGGTTTGTGGCTTAATATTAAAGAGAAACATATTTATAAATAACATGTTATTTTTTAAGCAGAATCAAACAACATTACTGAATAAATCTTGAACAATGCTTATGCCAGTGCAGTAAATTGAAACAGTGTCAGTGACTGTGGACCAACTTTCTGTTTATACTGTAAGGCTCTCTTTAATTCCAGCTGTAGTTATTTCTTCTCTGTGGCTGATCTTGAGAGCTTGCAATTTACTTATTATTGTAAAGTGCATATTATGTAGGAAGAAGCTGATTATAGAGATCAAAGGACAGTGAGATGTCTAAAGTGCAACAGGCTTTGATTATATCACAGAGTTATGATAAAATATCTTATAGTGAGGGAGTACTTAAAGTCTGAATTCTGCAGAGGATAGGGCAAATATGTCCTACAACAGTACTGATATTGCCAATGTAGATTACTTCTTAATAGTATCTAAACTAAAACTAATTTATAACCAGCTATATTTAACTATTGAAAGCTTATTGTCTAATTGCATATTTTTTTTTAAAAAATGCAAATTATATATATTTTGTGATCATCCTTGACAAAAAAGTTCAGACTTTCTAGGCATGTGTCAAATTTCATCACAAAGCATTGTTGAAATCTCAGGGAATTTTGATTCTCTAGGTAATCTGTTTTTCTGCTACACATGAAACATTCGTACTTCTACTGTAGCAAGGAGGTTACCAAAAAATGTTGAATCTTCATGGAAGACATGGATATTATAAAATTTGACAGGTTTATAGTACACTTTTTTGTTTTCCTGTAGCCTGGCACAAAGCATTATGTAAAGGAAAGGATAAGAAGATTCACTGTTAGAGATTTAGATCTATTCAGATTTTTACTTACATGGCCAAGTTTTGTGAAGAAGAGAAATTAATCACAGACACATTATAAGAAGTCTAGCCTTACATGAATTTGCAAATAAGGGCAGTGATTTTAACATGTACTCTTTGACTAGGAAAATTATTCTACTATTTCTAATTACAGAAGTTCTAACAGTTCCAGAGCAAGTTAATGGTGGTTGATACTCACTATGAAAAAGTAAGGTAAAAGACAAGAAGTATAAATAATTAATAAACCAGAATCTTCAGTGTTAATCAAAACATACACTATGAGCGTTTCAAAGTAAATGTAATCAGAAAAATGTGATTCTTCTAGCCTTCTTCATTATAATGTCTTGAGAAGACATTATAAATGATAACAAATATTCAGTAGATTACCAATCAAGAAAAAAATTCTTTCATTATTTCTTGAGTTGAACTTCTGTAGAAGTAACCAGCTATCTGAGCCCTATGGACTTTTCATGCAAATTTCACTTTAGCACCACTGAGTCTAAGTCTGCAATGAAAACGGGAAGAATTTTTAACCAGAAAATGTGTGATAATAACTTCACACAAAACTGCCACATACACAAAATGCTGTCACATACATATAGTAAACCACTGAAAAACTGGAATTGAAAACACATCCAAACTCGCCAATAATCTATATCATTATTTGCTGTCATCCTGTATCACCACTATTCATTAGAAAACTGTACCATTCAAGATCATAGTCTGTCTTTAACAAACAACAAATACTAATAGAATAAACAACGAAGTAATGTTGATCTTATTTCCTGTGAATTAAATCCTTTTTATTTTATTATTTTATTGGAAGGCCATTAAATGGAACTATTATTGGAAAAGATTTACTCAGGAACTCTATTTCGGAGAATTGCAGTTAAAAGCATATTACACCTCTGGACAGCAATAAAGGAAATGGGCATGACTTCTTCAACCTCAATGAGTCATATGCCCTTTTTGGCTTGAAAATATGATCATGTTTTTGGAAAAGGCTAGGGGTTGTCGTAAGATAACTCACAGGGACATAAACTTGTCGTAAGATATTTCAGAAAAAAATAATCAGTCATAATGTGATATTATTTACTTAGAATTTTCACATTTAAATGTTTGTTAACCAAATTCATACATTTAATTGCTAATTTCTGTTAGAGAAGTTATTAGGTTCCCAGGATTACAGCACTGAATTATCTGTCAGTTACCAAAGAGGAAAAACTCTTCACATAGCTTCTGTAATTCTATATAATGTGCTCCTGGAGTTGCAAGATTTCAGTGTGGGATTTTTTTGCTTTATAAGGCTAGCTATTTGAAAATGACTTTAAAAATTGCAGGATGATAAGTAATGGCTGTCCCACTCAGAAATTTATCACTTTTTCTTTTTTTATTCTAATTCTACTGAAGCAGAACAAATAACTTATTTCTAAATGTAAAAAA
This sequence comes from Hypotaenidia okinawae, assembly GCA_027925045.1. Classification (NCBI taxonomy): domain Eukaryota; kingdom Metazoa; phylum Chordata; class Aves; order Gruiformes; family Rallidae; genus Hypotaenidia; species Hypotaenidia okinawae. The sequence goes on along the minus strand of BSDF01000005.1, from coordinate 37,423,318 downwards.
CCAAACCAAACCAAAACAGCTGGGAAAGAATATTTTTCCAGTCCACATAAGCAGATTTCCAGGAATGTGCTTAAATTTCACGAATGCTTTAGTCCTTATCTAACTATAAAATATCTAAGCAATTACAAACATTTTTCCAAAATAATTTGGATTTATGAACCGTAATCATTTGGAGATATTCTTAAGTCAATGTTTTCCAAAATTTGAACTACTTTGTTACTCTGGAATGAACAGATGAAGCATTTCTTCAATGAGTAGTATAATAATAAGATTCTACTTACCATTGCTATTCTAAAATAAGTCAGTAAAATTTTTAAACTAAACTGTACATTATTTTATTTCTTCTTCAACTAAATAGTTAAAAAATACCCAGTATTGAAAAAAACTCTTTAGACTGTACTGCCATCCAACAGAAGAGATGTTGGCTGTCTTTTCCTGTAAAACTCAGAGGAGATTGTTTTATCAATCAGAAATTAAGAAGGAAAACACTGCAAATTGATTTATTAAAAAGGCATGGCTTGTGATTTATCATGTTAAAAACTGGTGGTAAAAGCCCATTAAGTCAATTAAAACAGGAATAAGCACACAAGAATGAAAACAAATGGCAAGTTGCGCCCTTCCCCATGTTATTGATTTGCTCATTACACTATATTGCTTGTAGAGCATGACCATTTACATAATTAAAACCTCTTCATGTCTAAGTTTTCATAAAGGCAACAAGGATCTGTTTCCTCAGTCATTTTTGCTCTCATTACTGGGTTCTGAATATAGGATCATATAGCCAAAGATAGCAGTCCTTAAGCACATCTAAGTTCAATGTGACCACTTTCCATTTGTGTAGAATTTAATTCCTGGTGGGATGAGAACGGCTCTAATTTTCCTTCATATATAAATTCATAATTTTTATTACAGTGAATATCTTGATTTGAGTTCTACCATTTTTTAACTGGATGAACGCAACAAAGTGGATCTGGAGATACCTTAACTGGGCACCAGCTGAACATTTGCTCCATTAAGGACTTTATCAGCATTGACTGCATAATTGCAAGACATAATCCACAGGTTCCAGTGGCTCTGAATTAAACTGACATGTTACCTTTTTGTTTCCAAGACAGGAAATTAGCTGAAGCTGTGAATCTAAACGTGGTTGGGACTGATTCCATGCGAGTTTGATTAAACCTGTCATTAATATGCTATTTTCTTTTTTGAATGGATTAAACTTGTGGGGACTAAAAACCAAATTATGGTCTAGACACCAACAATTAATGTTGCGAGTCCTGTTCTCTTGCTGTGGGCACTGTGTATCTTAATAACATGTTTAAAGTTTTAGCTTATTGTTTCCCTTGGTTGGATGCTGCTATTGGATTATTTTTTTATCCTGCTGTAATCACAGGCATTAGTTTATCTGACTTCTTCTCAGCAATCAAACTGATTATTATTAGACTACTTAATGATATATTTTAATGTTGATTTTACTATTTATTCATGGAGAGAGCTATTCCTTTTCCCTCCTTAACCACTTTGTCCCAGTTTTGTGTGAAATACAATGTTCACTGAAGTGATCTGTGATTTAAGAGCAGTACATAACTAAGTATTTCTTTATTACCATTAAACAATGTCTGTTTGATTTAAGAGAGCAGGGTTGTCAGACCTAGTAAAGCTAGTAATCTAGGTTTACCAGTAACCTAGTAAAAAGAGAAAAAGACTTATTCAGTCTTTTCAAGGCCTTGTATTTGTTCTGGACATGTGCTGAATTTGTCTGGGATAGAGATAATTTTCTTTATAGCAGCTAGTATGAGCTTTAGTTTTGATTTCTACTGAAAACACTGATGACCTCACAGGGATATTTCAGTTCTTGCTGAGCAATTGTTACATGGATCCAGGGCCTTTTCTACTTCTCACACCACCCCACCAGTGAGTAGGCTGGGGGTGCACCACAAGTTGGGAGGCAATGCAGCTGGGACAGCTGACCCCAACTGACCAAAGGGCTCTTCCATACCATGTAGCATCATGCTCCATAAATAAATTTGGGAACTAGCCAGGAGACTGTTTGGAAACAGACTATGCATTGGAGTGGGTTTTTTAATTCCCTTTGATTGTGGTAAGAATTCCACTTGTGCATAACGTGGTTTTATGTGTGTATTATTTATTATTTTTATTTATATATACATATAGTATTTTCTTCCCCTGCTGTCCTATTAAGATGTTTTTATTTCAATTTTTACATTTTCCTCCCCATCCCACAGTGGGGGTTGGGAATAGTGAGCAAGTGGCTGCATGGTGCATAGTTACCAACTGAGGTTAAACCGCAAGTCCTGGCATCTAATTAACTGAAGAAGAGGACAGGAATTTATGTTTGATCATAAACAGAGTGTATTCTGAAGCACTGTAACATGAAAAGGCTAATGAGTTGCTGGTATGGATCAGGTGAAATGTTTTTAGAAGAACCAAGGAAGTATTTAAATCATTAAAAATGCCTTGCAGAGACTCCAGTTTGAGCGCTACACAGCTCTGAATGTGAGAAAAATTGTATGAAGTGGTCCTGTAGGGCACCAGTCAATTTCGACCGAAAACGTTCCATTTGGAGAATTCACTATTTGGCAATCCAATATCCAACTTATTCTCATGAATCTTTACCCATACACTCCATCCCTAAATATGTTTAGAAGTATTTTGCTGCAATGTTTGTCAAACATGCACCCTTATTGGGATTAGGATTACTTATTCTACAGAGATGATGTAACACAGACAAAACAGCATTTCGCACATGCTGCAATTTTTCTGCCAACATTTTATGTCCATTATGACACAGATATGTGGACTAAAAAAAGTAAATAGATACAGCTGTGAATAGGTCTCTAACACAACTAGGAAATAAAAACGTTCTCTCTCATCAGCACCTAAAAGGTGGTGAATTGTTAAATTTAGCAAAATAAGGCTGACAGGCTAAGCAAATGTATTATAAACACACTGAATAAATATATTTATTATAAATATAACTGGAGATCAATTCCAGGTAGGAAAAACAAATTTAGAGGTTATAATCCTGACACAATGCGAAGCAGAGATTAGAAAGTTGAATTAGATCAAAGAACCAAGTTAGGTGTTCAGTTTAGCCTTTGTAGTTTTTATCTGCCAGATGTGTGAATTCCTGCAACAGCCACACGAAGAGAGAGGAACCAACACAGTGTCAAGACAGATTTCAGTAAATCTGTGACTGGCTGACTGGCTGACTGGAGCAGGGATGTTCAGGTTATTGGTGTGAAACTCCAGAAATAGGGTTTGTTGGGCTCCCCAAGAGGGAAAAAGGAGGATAATCCATTGTCTCATATCTTGCATTACTTCAGAAATAATCGAGGAGAATTTTGATAAGCTATGCTGTATCAATCTCATGCTCCTTAGTTTCACTGCTTGAGAAGAGGGGTCAGAAAGATTCTGACCTCTGCATCCCTCATGTTGCACAGCTTCACTTTGAGGCTCAGGAGTATTAGCCTTTTAGTGAAATGAAGAATGATCAAAGCAGCAGCAATTTTGCAATGCCAGGGTGGTTGTTCTCCTGGTACCACTCAGAACCACCTCCTGTTTGGCATTACTGCTGGGAAAGCTGGCTGAAAGTGAATTATGCACTACAGCAGATTGTGGAGCAGCTTTCAGACACATTTGCAAACAGATTTTTCTGTCATTTCTATGCCTTGCCTTTCGTTTCAGCTACATCCTTAGTACTTAAACACTCACTATTTCAGAACACACATATCCTTATCACCGAAAAATCTATATTACTTCCTCCAATGGCAGTAACACTAATATTTTGTCAGTGATACACACCGAGTTTCTGTTTGTTTACTTCTTTTCTGTTAGTGATTTTGAAATCTAGGTTATGTATTGGTCTCTGTAAGGAAGTGGTTAGGCATTCAGTTCATTATATGTGACTCATGTTAATTTTTATTACGCTTAAATTTATCAAAATGGTATCACTGTCAAGTCTTATTTCTGGCTGTTATTATGATTTTTATATTTCAGCTAAAAGCTTTCTATTTGCAGGAAAGTGAAGGCCCGGGGAAAACAAAAGAGCAATTCACAGTTATGATTAGAAGAAAGGCAATTATTCATTTGTGAATTTAAATATAACCTACAATTTGTAAATAATCACAATATTAATATTAGCAATAGGAATGCCATAGAGGCAGAACATGCTTAACATCCATGCAGAATTTGGAGGAGTACATAAGGACCCTGATTTATGAGAGTGTAATATTATAAATTATTCATGTCTTCCTGTCATATGGAATACTTCCTGTGCTCTGACCTTCTATAATTACAGATGCTAGCATGTCAGAAAGACTTTCCTGAGCTAAAAAAAATCTGTATTGTTTTAATCATTCATTAAAAGACTGATTAAAGTATGTCTGAGAGCAATGCGTATCTAATTTATAATTATACACTTAAGTGATAAACTCAGTGAATCAGGCATTTTCTTCTTTTTTTAGACTCAAGGGACACAGTTTGAGTGCAGCCTAGATTTCAGAGGATTTTCTGTGAAATATCTTCCATAAAAGAAGTGCTCAATCTTTTTTTCCCTTATATCTTGCATAATTTTTAAAACATTTAGCAATAAGATCTTTATATAATAGTTAAGTCGATCCTCCCCAGTTTTCAGCAAACATAAATTTGGTGCAAGAGTTTGAGAAAACATCTTCACTTTAAGGGTTTCTTTACGTTGAATGTCTCACCTTCACCATAGCTATTCCACCTCACATGCACACATTACTTTAGAAGAGAGGATATAAGACAATGGTTAAAATAATCCTCTGAACTTATGTATAATAGCTGAACATTAGATAGCTGACAGTGCCGCTATATATGAATAAAAACCTTGTATGCCAGTGTATCTGATTATAAAACACATCTCTTTCTTGAAAGATGGAGAGTCAGTCATCTTCAAATAAACAAGTATTTCACAATGAAACAAACAAACAAAAAAACCTAAACATGTTCACAGTGTTCAGTAGGTCACAGTGCCAGAGATGCCTGCACTGACAGAAATTTCCACCAGGAAGTCCATGAGGCATGGTACACAGACATACAGGTGAACTTGCTTGCCTCTAGAAGCTGAAAAGCATGTTCATGCAGCATTGCCCCTGAGCTATTGAGCTCTGAAAAGTGCCAGGGCTTGTTAGCTTCTAGGCTACGCCTTGCTAGCAGAGGCACAATGCTTCTAGCTGAGACTGGCTTCTCTGCAGCTCCCATGCTCCCCGGTGCTACTATTATCACATTAGGATGGGTGAAGTGGATGCAGGTGTCTTGATTGCTGCAGTGTGGGCAGTCACATTCTTACAGGAGAAAAGGCTCCTTGTGCTAGTGCTTCATAAAAGCTATACCACAGCAGAAACAGTATCTCAACATTGCATTAAAATGATCATTGGCATTTGGTACAGACACCAAATTAAATAAGCACTGAATTTGGCATAGACTTAAATGATGTATAAGTAATTTTTGGGCTATGAGTTTTTCCCATGTGTCCAACCAGTTAAATAGGCTGTAGAAGAGGAAAATTTAAAATTGCATAGCTTTTTCTTATTCATATATATGCAGACGATATTTTCTGCCAAAAAATCTATTTTTAAAAATGTAATTCCATTTTACAATAAAATTTCTTTTCATAATCACAATTTCTATAACTTAAAAAAAGTGTAGTTCATACCAGCATTGTGTCTCACTGTGTCTTCAGAAAGCAATTTTGTCTTCTAAAGAAATAGGGGGTTTTGAGTATTAAGCAGAAGCTACTCTTATTTTTAAGATATGTATATTCCATCTTGGACTATATCAAAATATTATTTATTCCTAGAAGTACAGATCATTTTAGTAGTCCTTCTGGTATTTAAAATCATTGAATGAAATATAAGAATTATGTGCATTTTAAGGATTAAATGTAAAAAATCCCCCAGAATTGTCTCCTACAGTAACATTTGACAGAAATTTTGCTTCAAAGAACATTTTTTAAATAGTTATTCTTGCCAAAGCAGTGGACTGGGAAATAATCTGAATCCCTTCTATTTGAAAGCAGAAAGCCAAGACGTGGCTGGAGTCTGTCAAGCTCCAGAAGGGAAACTATCTGTATTCATCCAAAACATGCTTCTGGTTTACTTATAATACATTAACTAACAAATAGCTATATTTGGTAAAATATACAGAATAAGGTTATCTTTTTTCTTCAGAAATTAGGAGTGACTTATTTATAAAACTCTGTTTGCTTGAAAGACTACAGCTTGTTGTGGCAGATCTGTCTTGAAATGGGTGGCAAGAGAAGGAGGAGGAGAAAAATATGGTTTTCTACATTCTCCATTACAATTCCATAGACATCTGATGATGATGATGAGAACTACCAGCTAGCTTTTCAATACTATTATTTATCTGTAAACTGATACTTAATCTTCTAATTCTCTCTGTGGGATTCAGAAAGCAGTCAGAAGTTCGGAGTCTACATCTACAGGCTATCAAAAAACACTACGTGTGCATCTGTGAACACATTGTGAGCTCTTTTTATTCTTTCACTGGGAATACATACAAATGCTTTTTTGTTGTTACTTCCTAATCTCTTCTGGTTCAAAATCAATGCTACAGGAAAACTGTGGTTTGTATTGGATACTCAGATTTCATTTTAGGTATGAACTTTAGCTCCACTTACTAGCTGGCCTTTAAAGGGCAAGATAAATACCCATAAGTGAAAAATGATGCATTTGTATTCTTTTTAAACAAACAGAATTACGTGTTCTTAAAAATCAAAGGTCATCTCTCTTTCTAGCAGTCTTTCAGGTTTTCTACTTTTGGTTCTGTCAAAAAAAGGAGTTACATTCTGTTACTTATTCCTTCATTAGAGCTGGGAATTTTCTAAGCCTTTAAGTAGCATATACTTCATTAAAACCATATGAAATGTGTTCTTTAATTTTCCCAGAATCACCAAATTGAAAAACTAGCAGCAGAAATCACTTTGTGTCAACTTAGAACAAAATTAACAAATTAGAAACAGTGGGAGAGGATGTTTTGCTTAAATCAATAAATTTTTCAATTTGACATTTTCTTCTCACAATTTTTTTTAAAGTTCCTTTTTAGGAGCGAAAAGAAGGTAAAATACAACAAGAAAAAACCAAAAAGCAAACAAACAAAAAAACCACCAAAAAATCCACAAAAAAACCCAACCATAACCAAGCAGAAAAAATAAAAAAACACCAGCCAACAACGCTTTTGTCTTCTATAATTACACCAAATTAGAAAGAACCAGCACTTATTGCAAGTACAGGCTTCTTCCTAGGAGTCAGTCAGCCCTGTATGTACCAAACCCTATCATGCCTTTCCCGCACCTGTTTACACACACCCAGTGCACCCCGTAGTCTGCTTCGCTGAAGCCAAATGCAGGGATTGTGTCCTAGACTTTGAAAGCCTTTCATTGTCTAAATAAATAGACAGAATAAAAATGACTACTTTGTAGTCATCAGTTTCAGCTGAAGCTGCACTTACAGATCATGGCAGAAGCTGTCTTTAAAAACTAATAACGGTCATCACCTTGAATCCTTTAATGCTGCTGTTCTTTTTCTTGTGTAGACAGCTATGTCTGTAGAAAGTCTTACTGTCCCCTGGTGCAGCAGTTTCATTAGTTCTGAGTTCTCTCACTCTCCTTTCCACTGGTTGCATACCTAGAGGGAGTTTATTTGAACAAACCAGAAATCATTGTGTTAGAAACAATCTTTGAAAGGGGTACATTCTAGTTCTTATTTTAGCTAACTAAATTGGTAGATTTCTACCTTTAATAAAAGGATTTTAGGTGATTTAGTTCCAACTGTTCCTATTCATGCCTGTTAAGCACAAAGGCTTTGATTTATGCGTTCAAAAGTCCTGTCAAACTAGGTCCCCATCTATAGTGTAGTTATTCTGGTCCAGGGTCTCCTGTTCCAAACTTTGATAAAGTGGAAACTCCCTGGAGAAAGGGAGAACAGAGAGAACACAAGGTTTTATTACTGAAATAGATAAAGGAAAATTTCAGTGAATGTTCCTTTTTGCTAACCTTTGGGAAGAAAGGGAGGATGTGCAATACAAAATTTGAATATTTTGTTCCTTATCCCAGTCTCCTAAACACAAACACGGGTAATAATGGTTAAATGGTTAAAATACTTTCTCAGCAGTTACTATCTAACCATAACTCTTGTCCTGTTTTGTATCCATCAATATGTATACTATACACAAATGATACTATAGTGTAAAACTTTTCAGAAGGAAGAGAAAAAGACAATTACAAACCAATTATACACTATATTTGTCTCAGTAACTATCAGCATTTATATTAATACCGAGGTTTGCAGAAAACATTTCCATTGTAGTTTTGTTAATCCCAAATTACCTTTTTAATGAGGGAGGAAAGAAAGGGCATGTATTACCTCCAGTGTGTTTGCTTAGCATCCTGAATTCGCTATTTACAGACATATTACAATATGAGAATATGTGGAGGTTAATTGTTCTTTTTTCCTTCTAGTAAATATCATTAAAATAGATCTGAGGATTACCTATGCAGATTTAAGAGTGGAAGAAAAATATATGTTATTTCCGGATGCTGGTAACACTGTTATGAGTCTTTTTGCTCCACAAGATTCCATTTATTATAATAGAAAAAAAAAGCTAGAATAAACAGTTAATCAGAGGTATGCAGGTACACTATCAACAACACTTTGAAGTTTAGATATCATACATACTCTTTTTTGTTGTTTATTATGGTAGGCAGATAAATATCAAAAAGATGTGGAAAAAACAAAATATTACAGTGAAATTACATAATTTCTTGTCAGTTGTATTTGTAAAAATAATAGTTCAATTCTTTTTATAATTTTTATAAATACGTGCAGATCACATACAGAATAACATTTCTGACTGAATGTTGGTTATTGTCATTAGTTTTACTCAATAATTCTGAATTGTATTGGTGTATCTGTAGGAAGATGGAAAAACTGGAAATGTGGATTTTATAGCCAATGTCTGAGCAGGTTTGTGTCCTAGCTCCGATCTTCATAGGCATCTGGGTAAGATCCATTTGAAAATCTTGTCCTTCTCGAGGTATATTGTTACCGAATCTATATTGTTATAGCTTTGGGACATCCCTGCAATGAAAATCTCAGGGACTTAGAGCTACGGTACCTTCACATCCATTATGCTATAGTACTAAATGCAAGACCAGACAGAACAGTGGCACTGTTAGTAAACAGTGTAAAAGATGGGTTTGAATTAGGAGCAGGAGACAAAATTGCAGTCCGGAGAATAAAGCTCATGTATTAGATAAACTCTTAAATTCCATTTTCAATGCACTATTCTTCTTCAGTTCTGTATTGCTGGTGTTTTATTCACAAGTTCCATAGTTGTCAGCTTGGCATTTTGCTATGGAGAGGGAAAAGAAGACAGAACAGTGCTCCCCTCACACTGCAATTGTTTATGTAGGTGGACTCAGTGGTCTATATATAAACACACTTTATGGCAAGTAGGGTTTGTAATTGCCAACAATATTATTTTTGTTTCTCCATGTTTTTTTAAGGAACCTGCAGCCATCTAATAATCCTCTGTAAATTGCTTCATCTCCCTGAGAGCTCTTGTTGAAGCTTTGATCTGTCAATCAATTAGCAATCTGGGACTAGCTTCAAATCTTTGCTATATGTTTTTACTATGTGATGTGTTGCTGTTTGCCACAGAAACTTCAAAATAGCCTTCATTATAGTGTTTGAGCAAACTGAGTAATTGTCTTATTTTACCCTCCACAAAGTAGAATTTAGTCTGAACCAAGGTTTCTTCAATTCTGGCTGTGCATAAAATACTAATACCCGTAAAATTACCATGGAGGAATTTCTGTGATGCAAAGTTAATGAATAATAATCTGAATTCACTTCACACATTTTACTTAGTCATAAACTCCTCATTAATGACCAAAAACTGTACAACTATGCCCATGTTTCACATTACATTTTTTCTTGTTGGTGGTGGTTTTAGACAAAATAGTTATACTTTTGGTTTTTGTAGACTTTACCGAATACCAATTTCTGATTCATTTAAGTTGTGTCTTCCAGGGAATGAATTAACTACTTGTACACAGAAATTAAGGTTTAAGCAATATAAGTGATGATGGAAAAAGTTGTCTTGGTTTCTTTTGATAAATAAATTTTGTAAATATAAATGCAGAATTAACAAGGCATTATGTGCAGATTGGAGTGCGTTACATATTTATAAAAAGTCCATTCTAAACAAAAAAGTTGATTAACCAAAAGAGGTGACTTTTTTCCTGATGTTTCCATAAACATTTAAAATAAATCCTAAACAAAATTTCCAAGAAAACTTGGATATTCTCTGTGTTTTAAGCAATGATTCCTTCATCTCTCACACATGCTGTTTTAGACTAGAACAAAAACATTTGTTCAATTCCTTAAGGGGAAGTGAATAGAACAGCTTTGCCGCAAAAAAGCTATAGGTTTGTCATAAGCAGACTGACTGCTTTGACAAGGAGCCTTCATTGACTGTTCTATGCATAACAAAAGCCTCTCATTTATGAAAAGACCATCAGATATGAAACTGTCAGAAGTCAGATATAACAATAAATTAACTTTACTACACTAAAATTTTCTTATTTACAAAGAGGGTAACATGGATATATGTTTATTTTTTCCAAATATCAAATATATATTTAACAAATAACAGTACAGAACACTGAAGAGTACCCCGCCCCTCTTTTTCAAAAAACACTTGCAAAAAGATATTTTCAAATTAGTCCTGCCCCCTGCCTCTGAGGCCATCTTAAAAGATTGATCCAGGACTTAACTTTCACGTCACTGCATGGCCTCCAGCACAGAGAATAAAAGATCGTTGTGGTTATGGTTCAAGTAGTTACCTCTTGCATGTTGAAAGCCCACCTTTTAATTGCTGCTCTAAAGGATGCATAAAGGAATCAGTATGAAATAGCAAACTAGCCTAGCAAATAATACCGTGGCCTGCACGTAATAATGAATATAACAGCAAGCAGACAGTACAGATTGGACTAGAAATTAGAGTATTTTGGCTTTCTTATTCAGTCTACATTAGAACAAGACTTGATTTCAAAGGAATTTGTCTATGCTTAAACACACATGCAACTAAAAACACATGCATCCTGTATTTTGCATCTGACATGGTTTCTTCGGAATGCTTATTTATCAGACAATCTTTTCTTTTGCAGGATAAAAGATGTAACATCCTTGTGTTTCTTAGCAAATACATGAGCAGTTAGAGTGAATTTTAGCACAGGATAAATTTCTTACACATAAAGTTTTTCATTCTGGTTAATACCATCTCTTCTCTGTGATATGCCTTTTTAAAATATCTTCCTTTTCCTGCGATTAAGTGTTGATTTGCAAAAAAAATGTTTGCAGGATGTGACACTCTCAATGTTTATTAATCTTATTTATCATTGTAATCATTAATCATAGCATAGAAAAAGTAATGAAAGAGCTAGCTGGTAAAATTCAACACCAAAAAAAATTGCTTGCAAAATTGCAATATATGTTCTATACAGTTGGTTAGACATTTCCTTCAGAATAACAATTCTAATTTTAAAAATGCTTTTGTGCACAGTAATTCTAATAAAAGGAAGCCCATTTTACAGGTAAAACCTAAATAACAATAAAAAAAAACCCTGCCCCCCCACACCCCCAACAAGTATTGAGTGATTGAAAAAAGAGATTTAACATTCTTTCTTAGTGAAAGATAAGTTGGATGGCAATAGGAAGGTCCATGAGAAATCAATACATTTTTGCCCTCTGGCAATGCTGACTATCAAAACAAGAGCAGATTTAAACATGAGATTTGGATGTAATGAAGTAAGGCTGTGAATCCAGCTGATGGTGTGCTTAATTACTTCTGCTAGTGAGAAGTGTTGAATCATTTAAAGATACTGCTTCTTCAAATAGATGATATTCTGCTTGTACAGGTGCTGTAGCACACTATGCAGACACAGGGAAAATGGCCCTCAGGCAATCAAAATGGTAAAAATATAAGCATAGAGTCATAGAATGGTTTGGGTTGGAAAGGACCTTTAAATATCATGTAGTTCCAATCTCCCTGCCATGGGCAGGGAAACATTCCAGATTGCTCAAAGTTCCTTCTTAGTCCCAACCTGGCCTAGAATACATCCAGGCAGGGGGCAGCCACAGCTTCTCTGAGAAACCTGTTCCAGCATCTGACCACCTCCCTCATAGTAAAGAATTTCTTCCCAACATCTAACCTAAATGTACCCACTTTTGGCTTGAAGCCATTATCTGTTCTCCTGTCACTACAGGTCTTGGTAAAAGGTTTTTCCCCATCTTCTTATAAGATCCAAGTATTGAAAGATGGTAATAGAGCCTTCTCTTCTGCATACTGAAAAATCGCTACTCTCTCAGCCAGTCTTCACAGGATAGGTATTCCAGCCCTTTGACCATTTTGACCATGGTTCTCTTCTGAACTCAGTGCAACAGCTCCCTGTCTGTTTTATGCTGGGCACCCCTGAGATGGATGTAGTACTACAGGTAGAGTCTCACCAGGGTGGAGTAAATTGAGAGACCTGCTGGCCACACTTCTTTTGATGCAGCCCAGGATACAGTTGGCTTTCTGAGCTTGTAGTGGGTTAACCCTGGCTGAAGGCCAGACACCCACCAAATCTGCTCTATCACTCCCCTTCGTTAGCAGGACAGGGTACAGAAAACAGAACTAAAAGATCACAGGTCCCAATAAGGACAGGGAGAGATCATTCAGCAATTACCATCATGGGCAAAAGAGTCTCAACATTAAACTGAGCAGCATAGTGGGAAAAGGAATAGGGGTTGCATTCAGTTGGTCCATGTCTTTGCCGCTCCTTCCTCCGCAGTGGGGGAGTCCCTCACTATCCTCCCTGCTCCAGTGTGGGGTCTCTTTCACAGGAGACAGTCCTCCACCAGCTTCTCCAAAATGACTCCCTCCAACATGCTAGAGGTCCTCATGAACTGCCCCCAGCACGGGATCAGACCTTGAGGAACACAATGTTCCAGCATGGGTCCTCCATGAGATCACAAATCCTGACAGAAGATTGCTCCATCACAGGATTCCCATGGGGTCACAGTGTCCTTCAGGTGTCTCCACCTGCTCCAGTGTGGGGTCTTCCATAGGCTGCAGGTGGACTGCCTGTTCCCCATCATCCTTCATGGAATACAGGGACACCAGTAAAAGAACAGTGATAAAATAATCAGGTAGGGAAATTTTGTCAGCTGATTAACAAAAGAAAACCCCACTCATTCCTTTAGTACAGTTCCCAGAAAACACATTAATAGCCAACAAGTGCAATTAGTAATTTACAGTGATATTACAGGTAGACAAAGAATAAACGTATTAAAGTCGTAGGTTTTATTTTAAAATTTTAAGTGTATGCCCTTAGATCTAAACCCCAGCTGACAGGATCAAGGAAGAGTTCTCAGACAAAATGTGCACTGCGTTGAACAGGAAAGAAAAATGGAGAAAGATATGTCAAAATCAAATAAGTCAATAAAGCAATTTTTGAGATGCCAGGTCCTTGTTCTCAGACAGCACAAAAAGGAACACTGCTTTGGACTCATCTCTGCAGTCTGACACAAATGCAAAGAGTATCCCCGCACTGTGGCACAGAACTCATGATAGCTGCCATTTTGATTGCCCTTGTCCTTTTTGTTCATATTCACTGATTGACCAGGACCTGCTTAATATTTCTTCCTAGACAAAACCTTTCATCCTTGAAGATGTAAATGCAGAGAGGCATAGAGATGATCCTTTCAATATGCAGATAAGACTGGTTTTCTACTTTTTTGGGTAATGCATGGTATCAAATTGGTAAATATCAACCTGGTCAGGAAATGCAGTTCTCACAGAAAGCACTGTCAGCAGATCAGAAGCACAGTCAATGTCTGCTCTGCAGCTGCTGTGGAAGTTGCTGAAGGATGTCTGGCATGAGTAAAGGCTTTGTGAGCCAGAGCGTCATGCTCCATGCTCAGATTCATCAGCCAGGCAGGCCATCAAGGGGTAGGAGAGATTGCCAGTCATTGCAACATGGTTGTGCTACTGGTTTTACACAGCAATGATACATGAACAGTGCTAGGATCATGCTCTCTGGCAGACCACTTGGACCAGATGGCAGCAATGATAAATTTCTGTGGTTCTCCACAGTGTCTTGCAGGACATGGGAGAGAAGCTCTTTCCACTTGGTGCAGAACCTATATATGCTGGCGCGAAGTGGGACACGCAGTAAATAAGCATATATGTCCTATGAGCAATTCTGTTGCATGGGGCAACCTCTCGAGAGCTAAGCATCTGTATCTGTGACCCACAGATGGCATGGACCACACACAATAGCTCAGGCTAGGCAGCCCTCCCAGATTGTGATATCTGCTGTCAATTTGGCTTTACTGAACTGTGAGATGAGGTAGTGGGCATTTGAAGGTTGTTGACTTTTTTATTTTTACTGCCACTTTATTCTTCATACTTAGTTCACTAGTACAAGTTGTCTGGCTCATCAGAAATACAGGTACGTTCACAAACACAGATTTATATCTAATGCTGAGTGGGAGCCAGTGCTTCAACAGATATAGCTATGACTCTGCTAATCAGTAGGACTGTCTATTTAGTCATATGTGTGTTGATTCTCTACAGGAAAAGACTGAGTAATAACAATCATTCCACAATTTTAAATTGGTAGAATAAATATATTAAAAATACTATCAGACTTTGTAATAATAGAGGCCAGTCAAGAAAATGAACCATTACAAAATATTTCTTTTCCCTTTAAGTTATTTGGCTGATCCTAACTTTATCTAGGAATCACTTATTACCATAATTATAAATGGAACTGAAACATAAAGAGTGGAACTACAGTTTTAAAAAGAAGGAGGTTGAGACAAAATGACTCTATGGAACTGTAGCTACAGTAATGATCAAGAATACACAGACCTGTGGTACAGGAATTTCCAGCTATAAGATTTTGTGTTCTGTTTCTTCTACACTTAGTATCATGGACTAACATTAATTTTGAATATATGGTTAGGTTAAAACCATTCACCCTCTGCCTAAATTACACTTTGTACTCCGTTGGTGCAGTGAATTAAGTTTCTGGTTTGAATTAATGAGTCTGTCTTTCAAATATTATTGAACAGAGAGTATGCTGAAGTCTTTGGTTTTTTGAGGCACTTTTTATGGCTCTTTTTCTATCTTGATTCAGGTGAGTGATGTAAACTGAAATCTACAGTGGAGAATTTTCACATCTGTCATGGTTTTGCCCCAGCTGAGAGCCGAGCACCACGCAGTCGCTTGTTCTTTAAAAGGAAGGCTTGGGGCGGGGGGAGGGGGGAGAGGAAAGAAGGGGGGAAGGAAAGCTGGGGGGAGGAGGAAGGGAAAGTTAAAAAAACCCAAAACCAAGAAACCAAAACCCCATGGGTTGGGATAAGGATAGTTTACTAGAATAGCAGAAAGATAGATATAACAATGATAACAGGACTTTAGAGCAAAAAATATATGAAATTGGTGGTACATAATGCAGTTTCTCACCGAACCACACAACTGTGCAGCCCAGAGCTGTCCTGAAAAAACGGACCGTCCCCCAAAATCGTGCATCCTGGAGCCCCCTTTTATGCTGAGCATGACATAATTGGCATGCAATACCCCCTTTGGCCAGTTCGGGTCACCTCTCCTGGCTGTGCCCCCTCCCTTCTCGTTAGTGGGGAAATATGAACAACTGAAAAAGTCCTTGATTGCTTGGCAACAACTAGAAACATCAGTGTGCTATCAGCACTGCTCTCATCCTTCTGTGCAGTATGTCCTAGGGAGCCTGCTTTGGCAGGGCGGTTGGACCTGATGATCTCTCGAGGTTCCTTCCAACCCCTACAATTCTGTGACTCTCTGATTCTGTGATCCTGATTCCCAAACAGTGCATTCTATCCACTATTAGAAAAATAAATAACTCCATCCTAGCCAAAATCAGGACATCTCTGAAGAATTAACTAATACGTTATACTTAAATATTTTCTTCACTTCTTTCTTCCCTGTCTTAAAGGTAAGCGACCTAGCCTAAACCACTTGAACTTTCTCTGTACCTCTTAATGGGCATCCTCACAGACTGTTAAACATGGGCCTGCTCAATCTTCTGTTTGTTCAACCTGACCATTGAAGATTTGTTTTCTTTCCCTAGCAATGGAACCTGCCATAGGTACCACCTTCTAGCATAGTTTCAAGTTACTACAGTATAGTTGAGTGACCATTTCCGGCCTTTGATTCAGACAACAAAATTATGTATTAGACGGATGTGTTTTATGAAATACTACATCAGTTTAGTTCCCCAGAAAACTCAGATTTCTCAGTACCATACCCTCAAAACAGAGTAAAGCAAACATTTGCAGAGGTAAAAGCTTGACAATGCTTCAGCTGTTACAGAAAAATGCTGAGCATATGGGAATTGAGTTCATGTATAAATATTACATACCCCATAACTCTGTAAACATCAGAAAGAACGTGACTTAAATTAACAAAATCAAGGAGTTTCATGTTAAGGAGAACATGCCCTACCTCACATTGCTGTGAACAAGTGGGTTAGTTAAGGAGAGTTTTAACTATGTGTTTTCAAGGCTTTGGGCATTTTTTTTTTTCTCCTTCCTTCCAGTCTGTCAGATCCTTCATGGTACTTAAACATAGTTTAAAGTATTTAATTTCCTTGGTGGTTTCCTTAAAGTAAATCTTTCATGGAAGACTCTACAAGTATTGTATTATTTATCTGAAGCTAGCCTCCCAAAATGGTCTTTTGGATGCATATACAACTAGGCATACTTTTTAAACCTGACTTTTATTAAATCATAACTTATTCGAATTCTCCTTTGCTTACTTCTTGAGCAAATCATCATGTATATTAAAAAACAAGATCTGTTCTATTGATATAAAGTCATGCTTTGTGTGCTTTCATTAAATATATAATTAAATACTTGAAGAAAAAGACCAGGTTTTAGCCTTAAAGACTACAGCAGCTTAGATTGTAATCAATAATTGTTTTACTGAGACTATATTTTTTAAATCCGTTGGTTTTAACTATCTCAGGATGATTTTCACAAAGTATTATTGGAATCAGATCTTACTGTGGCATGGATTTCTGCTTAGGTAGATTTCATGTATGAAACTGAATGTTTATGTTTTGAACAAAATTGCTGCCTGATTTCTGATAATGAAAAAAATCCCAGTCTCTAAAACAGCAAATTCAAACACACATACACTGATAGTATTCCACAGCTGGTTAAAGCATCCATACTGGACTTTTTTTTTTGGTTAGAGTTATAGCAGTCTGACTGCCCTAGTTCTCTGAATAGATACTTTCTCTTGGCTTCTTTTCTTTATACATAATTACATTTGACATTAAAAGTACAACTTCCCATGGGAAAATTAACTTCACATTTCAGCAGTCTGAGGAGACAGTATAAAATAAAATTTATTAACACTTCAGGGAAAAATTCAAACATATAAAGCATTTATTTGTCCTGAAAATATTCAAATTAGCTTTGGGTTTTTTCCTGATGTATTGAGGGCTCATTCCTGATTACACAGTGTCACAATTTTTTTTCTAGATTCAGTATTTTCAAAAGGAATTAATTCCAGGAACCATAGAGCCTGATATTTGGTTACTGCTGTATATATTTTGGAGTGGATATTTGTTTCTGTGTTGGGTTTTTGGTTTTGGCTTTTCCTTCCTTCCTTTTTATGTGTTTTCTGTTACCTTGTTCTTCCAACATCTAAGAACAGCCTCTTGTAATCTATTTCTAATAGACAGGCAAGAAGGAATGAGGAAAGTTATTACTCTTATTTCTATTAAAGATTATCATTCCAAAAAAATGCAGAGAGGAGAAACTGAGTTTGAAACTGTAATTGTGGAAATTTTTTTTACTTTTTAATGCTCTTTAACATTTAATGTAGCATAGTGGTAAAAGAGTATTATTATTTAAAAAAAAATATTTAAAACTGAAATTTTTCAATATTTTGAAAACATAAAACTTGAAGATCTTCATTGCAGATCTTTCCCAGCTGATGACAGTGTGATGTTGGTGAAATCCCTGCATTTCCTACTGGACAGTACCTATTATGGCTGGCTGTGTGCATAGGTACAGCAAAATCCTGAGATAAAGAAGACTGAGGTTTCAGGGATACTTCCTCAGAAAAAAAGAAAGCTGATACTCATGATTTTTGAATTACAACTGTGGAAGAGCTTGGGAGACAGTAATAATAGATATTTCTGTTCTTGAACAGTCTCATTGTCCTTTTTTGTTTGTCCTTATTCTTTTCAATCTATCCTTCTCTTAGTTACCTGGTTCTTCTTTTTACTGACTTACTCCATTCTTCTCTGTTCTCCCCTTACATTCAAATCTTTCTACCACAGCCACTCATCCCAGTATCTCCCTCTTTCATAGAGCTCTCAGCCCTAATTATACCTTCCAGTTTGTTCTCACCACTATCTCACCCCTCTCAGGTCCACCTCTCATTTCTGTACTTTGTCTCCCTTGCAGCCTGAGTATCAGCAAAGAGACAATGCATGCTTTGATAAGGCACTTTTTCTGCTCTTCATACTGATATCCAGGACCAAGTCAACCACACCAGAAAGCAACTCCACCCCTAAAGACTTAGACTGCAGGTGACATATTTGGAGAATGTAATCTCTGAGTTCTTAAAATCTGTTCTGATGATAGGTGAATACATATTTTTTAGATCCTTATACTTTAGCCTATTTACCTAATTTTCCATGAAAACAGTCAAAAAGATGTCCTTAAAACCAAGATGCTCCCTGGCCAATCTTTGACTCATGATCTGAAACTCAGCAAGTTATGACAGAACAGCAGTGCTTTGTTTTGCTTTCTTTTTTTCTTCTTTAAAACAAAGTAGAAAGACTATGCTTTAAAAAAAATCCATCAAAGACAGAATTATCAGTTCCAGACAGTTAAGAGTTTGCTTAAGTTTACTAAAGATCTGGTAAAACAACCCAACAATTGGATATCTTACAGTTACGTATCTGTAGATTAAGCTGCTAAAAATTCTGTTTCTTACTTAACCTGGGACAGTATAGAAAGATGAAGGCAGATACCCACAACCTTTCCATCTTTCGCAGACAAACCCAACACTGTGACAAGGAAGGATATAAATCTCCCACTACAAGAAGCTGTTCCAAAGCTAAAAAGACCATGTTTTTTTTCAGGACAAGAATCAGAAAATGTCACACCAGGCCTTCTTTTCTTCAGGACACTAATTTTCGTTACCACAAAAGTGTATGCCATGGATACAGTCCAACTTTAAAAACTGCATATTGACCAACCTGACACTCAAGCATATGAGATAGGGTCCCTATCTCTTGAGGAGGTACTATATCTCACCAATTTCAGCTTGCTCTGGTTATACTTCTTGGTCTTCACAGCCATGTCAGGATTTCATAAGCTTACATTTAACAAGCTAGTCTAACCTTAAAAGGTTTTCTTCTTTTCTCTACATCTTCTTGAAGGTGGCTGGTAAAATTACTTTATAATTCCTAAGAATTTTAAAACTACTGCTAAATAAAAATCTATTTTTATTAATTACACAATTATTATTGATGATTTAGATACCGTTATATGGCTGTTGCTGCTAATAGAGTCATATTTCATCAACAAGACAAAGCACAAAAGTTTGCTTGCACATCACAGATTTTACACTGCATATATTCTGAGCATGACTACTGTACTATGAAAATCTTATGCATTTATTTGTGGTGTTTCCATGACATAATAAAAGTAACAAGCAAAACATATTAGAATTTTTTTTTTTAATGATAACACATTCATTATGTAAAAATAAATATTTACAGTTTTAAACCTTGTAGAAAAGCTTTTTACAAAAAGGCTGGAACATAATGCATTACCTTTACTAAAGGGGATGGATAAGAGATTAAATAAAGATGAGAGTCACCAGAAAATAGCTTTTCTGACCTCATCTGGCTTCTTTCTTTCCCCACAGAGCTGTATTTCCATGCTGTCTAGGATTACTGTTATAGCACACAGACTTACTAAAGAAATCTTAAGTATAAAAAGTACTGAGGGACTCCTCTGCTCTTTATGGGGGGGATGCACATCACTTGTTTTCCTTTAAATATTTTAAAGTGAGATTGTGGAGATAGATGCATGACTACATGGGACAAAACGGTCTTCAAATTCTCTATTTTCTTGCACAATTCACTAGGTAAAAGCATGATGCTGCAGTGATTTATGGCCTTAATGAGTATGTGCAGTCCTGTTTTAACAGCAGTAAAGTTAAACACAGTGGTAAATGTCTGCAAGTTTTGGGCTCAAGAAAATGCAAGCCATCTTTATGTTAGCATACAAGGACATTAAAATAGAATTCTTATGTTAAAATATATATAAAAAAAATTTTCTTTATTTTAGTGGAAAAATACCATATTTTGTTTTTTTAAAAGGTAGTGAAAAAAAATGACAAAGACAGAATGAAAATGGGGAAAGGAACCATATTTTCCCCCTCACCTGATCACCAGCTGTGATTTTGCCCATTTTCAATGTGCTGTAACAAGGAATATTTTCTGTTGATTACTTATTTCATGAACAGGCATGGAAGAAGAATGTTTAATTATTTTTCTTTTATCCATGTCCTTACTGTTTCATGATATTGTGAACTTTTAAAGCTCAGAAACCTTAGAACCTTTTTATCATACGCTGCCAAAAGGAGATGCTTGAATTCTGTCCTTATCTACAGGATCATTGTGAACTTATTTTCAACAAGGGAAACCTATGTTTATCATCTGGTATTTTATTTAATTAATTACTCTTTCCTCTTCTCTTTTAACTCCCTGCAGAAATGCTACTTGTGATACAACCAATCAGCATCGCCCAGCCCTTCTGGTTGAGTACTCTACATAGTTCTTTTTGTTAGCAGGAAAAGACATATGCTGCTGCCTTCCTCTTCCTCATCAACATAGCTATTATGCCCAAAGAGCAAGGTTGTTCTGCATGTGTGCTGAAGGCTTCCTAAAGCATGGGCTTTTTTGTACATGTACACAGAAGCCTCCTGATTTGATCCTCATAACAAAAGAATGCATCTCAGCAGCTAGCTTGCACAGAGAAAAACTAATGCAGCCTGTTCTCAGCTGCCCTTTTTTTTTTTCAGACACGCTCAAGAGAGGCAAGGGAATAGATGAATTGCTGTGGTGGTGGCATCTGACAGCCAAATACAAATTTCCTGGGGAATAGAAAAGTATTTAGCTGTGCACCTCTGCTGTATAATGCATGATGTGTAAGCCCAGTATGACAAGAGATGAGCTGAAATAGCCCTGGAGTAAGCAGTGACCAGAAGCAATTCACCTACTTATCATTAGTCCTTAATCCCTTCAGGATCTTTGGGGGAAAAGAATCTTCAGGCAGGGGAACCCAACTGGAAAAATTGCATCTGCAAGCTGCAGATCACACAGGATGACAGGTGAAGAATCCTTTCATGCCTTATGGCATTAATCTTTCTTGAGAGGTGTGCTACACAGCCTCTCATGGAGGATTTTGAAGGTCATATACTGCTACGCTTTTTGGTCACATGCCCATGTCATGACAAGAATGTTGAGGTTGTGGTCATGTGACAGGAGTAGCACCAATGGTCTTGGCCACCAAACATTCTTTGGACACATATTACAAATTGGTCCCTAGCTCATCACCACATTGTAGAACCATCCAAACCCAGACTGGGTATTCATGCATAACTTGCCTCAGCAGACTCATCACCATGACTGTGTTTGAAAGAACTGCTGCAGAACCACCACAAACGTGAGCAGCAAAAAATGAGCTGAGAAAATTAATCACTGTGCCTACTGTGGTAAAAACATGAAGATCAAGCTGCTCTACAGATATGTCTTTTCCTCCCCGCAATATAAAAGAGAGTTGGCAATGCTAGCTAATCCTCTAAAACTGTAAATGCCAATAGATTATAGACTGCATAGTGCAGAAAAGAAAAAGAAGAAAAAAGAAGTTTATCTAGGAGAACTGATAGAATTGAAAGGAAGACTTCTAGTAGTAGGGTGCTACTTTGACACAACTGTTCTTCAAAAATGAGGTGATATCTCCACTAGATGATACATAGCACAGTTAGGTTTCATGGTCTGTAGATTCAACCCAAGAAAGGTTTTGAGTGGATAGGCCCTGAGACACCTAACAAAGGAAGGACAAAAGGTGGGTTAGCAGGGGAAGCAGAGGAATACATGCTAGATCCTTTTCACTTTTAATTCTCAGTTTTAATTCTCAGTTTTTATAACTTTGATAATATTACGATATAAAATACATGTTTAAAAGTGTGGGATAAAAGTCAGGCTTCTTTTATGGTATAAAAACATTGGTTTTGTGAGACAACGTTTCACGACTTCATGAAGAAAGAAAAATGTCTATTTTAATGTAATTTCTGGTGCCTCCTATGTTCTACCGGTATCCTTGCCAAATTTACTCTGACATATTAATAACCTAAGTACTCTTCTCTTTTAGACGTCAGGGTATCCTATCACTAGTGTTTAATTGCCCTTTTGTTCTGAGGTGTTTTATAAGGACATTTATCTTGGAATAAAATACAAAAAACTCTTGCTACCAGCAATTCTACATATCTTGTGTTCACGGAGAACATGGAAATCTGGCACTGCATCAAAACAAATGTTGAACTAGGTCATCAAACTTGGTTTTTTTGAGAATCTCATCATTTTGAGTTTCTTCTCGGGCTCTGAAGGCCATAGAAAATGACTCCCGAGCAAATAATGTTTAAAACATAAAATCATCAAATGACTTTCTTCATACAACCAAAATGAATACACGCTAAAAAATGAATAGGCTTCATTTAATGTATCATTCCTGAAACTACCTATTCATGTAAAATACATGAGTCCCAGAAGCAAATTCTATTCCTGGATCCAAAGTGCTCCTCTGGGCAAACCTCCCATTCAGAACAATATTCTATGTTTCTGCAGAGCTGTTTTGACATGTACACATAGTGGATGAATCTATATTCATCGACATGACAACATACTTCTTAAAACCCCTATAAAAAGAAATCATCCAGTTACAGGTTGCTGATCATTGATAAGAATGAGAGACATAAGTAGCAATTCACCAGATACATTCTTAATATACCAGATAGAAAGAAACATACTGTAATGTTATAGGTTACCTTCTCTTATTATGTCTTACTTATTTATTACTAAGATAGTACTTTGTTTCTAAGCAGAGATTCCTACAAATAAGCTCTTACAGTCAGAATAAGATTAGAAATAGGAACACCAAACAGTTGAATATATATCCCAAACAAATTTTATACGCTTATTAAGATACTGATTAATGCTAATACTGTATGTGCTAGGTATGAGATTTCTTAAAAAATTATGTGTTTGGTTCAATAGTACATCTTAACAATTATTTAAATACTAAGAACAAATCTATCTCCTATGTTGTTGAGTGGGTTTTTTTTTCTTTCAGTCATGATGCAGGAGAAGTAGTTGCAACTTTGATTGTCACCTTAAAAATATATAATATTATTCAAATGTAGTTACAGTACATTTCAAATACTCTGTTGTACAGACATGTCACATGAGAGCCCTTCAAGGATTTTGTAATCATTGATATGGTCTGAAGCATTCCTCACTACACTGTTGGTTAAAGCCCAACCTGTTTTGACAGGTTAAGAATTTGAGTGATCCCTCACTTAACCATATCACTGAAACTATTCAAGTTTAAAGTAAGGAAGTAAATAAAAAAATAAATAGCAGGAGGAGACCAGCCTACTTTATAGCACAGATATGTAACCTCTTGATGTCATAAGGAAGAGACAATAACATACAGCAGAAGGATAGGGAGTAGAAGCTTCTTTTACTGTCTTTTTTTTAAGTGAAATGATGCAACAACTTCCAAGGTGGTTTAGGCATAATCTGTTGTTACTTTTTAATCAAATAATGTGAATGTAGTGATTAAAACATTTGTTGCCAATAAATGTCATGATGTTTATGAGTTTTTATTAGTTGCAGAGAGTTGGTAAAATTGTGGAAAAATTCATGCTTCACCTTGGGTATTTTTGTAGTAACATCCAACTCAGAATTTCTTTCAACTTCTAAAAAAGATGAGTTGACTTTTATGCTGAACTAAATGTAGTGCATCTTGGTGAATATTTTTTCTATTTTTAAACTAACTATACCTTTAAAAATATTGTTAGATATACCTAAACAATTTTGGTTATTGTTTTGCAAAACTAAATATATTGCTTGATTTGAGCACATATTCAATGTAATTTTCCTAATAATTTTTCTTACCTTTTTTTTGTTGTTGTTTTTGATTTCTCAAACCTCCTATATTCACAGTATCTTAACTTATGTTGCTGAATAGAGTTTTCAAATGAACCCAACAGCCTTAAAGGATAATATGATTTTCAAAACATACTGTTCTAGTGTGAAAGCTAAAGAGGTATAAATACTAGGGTCACTGCCATTGTTAAGTTTTTCCTCACCTGACCTCACTTGAAGCATGAATAAGTTTCATTTCTGCCAATAGTGTGGATGTAGCAACATGCAGTTTAGTTCTGGTGAACAACCTCACCACACTGCTATTTGGGCACGCTGTGCTGTGCTGTGCTGTGCTGTGTTCTCTCTTGTCTTTGTTTCCACCACAAGGATGAGTTACACTGCATTTGCCTATCCTCTGTCTTGTAATTTCATATAGCATTCTGTCACCTGAAATGTTTCTCTGGCCTACATTTAACATTTGCTGTCATGGCAAAATTGTTCCTGGTCCCCAAGGTAGCATATTTGAAACTGTCTGTAATATTTGTACCTAAATTCTATGCTGTAATCTGCAGTGTAGACCACCATGCTCCCAAATAAGACCAGAATACTCCTAAGTGTTTTTTGAAAACTCACGGCCTTTAACCCACTTAACTATATAAAAGCAGGACAAATGAGTGTGTGCTTCCTTTCTTTTGCTTATCCACGTATTTCTCTGATACTGTATCACTTTGGATAGGGCTACGTCATGTTTGTGAGGAGTGCTGAATGGCCAGCGTTCTACTAAAACATGTCAGGGCTGATCTCTAAAGATGTAGCAATAATGGGGCTGAAAATGCAGATGAGATGATTATTGCCATCAGCTGCACTTGAAACATCTGATTTTATTTCTCCATATTTGGGGATTTTAGCACATTCAAAAGAGAACATCTGAGATGAAGGAAACAGATAAACTGCAAGAAAGCAACTGCCTACAAAGCGACACCTATTCTGGAAGAAGAGCACACTGCCTTCATTGCAGGTGTACTGTTTTAGAATGTTAAGGGACTTAGGATATTGAGTGTGGTCAGAGAATCACCGATATATGACAGTAGTTGGATGTCTAAAAAGTTTAGACTGTAAAACCAAATGACATAATACAGTTTGATTCACTTCCCAGAAGCTTAACTGATTGTATCTTAAATAAGAAATGTCACTGCTCTACATGTTCTCTCCAAAACTCCATTTGCCTACCTATATTCCGGGATTGTTATTGCAGTTTGATTAGGATCCAGAAAACATAATGCACATGGTTTACAATTTACATGTGAATAGGGGCTGTCTGAAGACAATGCAGCTGTGAATTTGAGAATAGACCATAGCCATGGACAGTGCTGAATTGCCAAAAACAAAAAAAAAAATGGCTAGGGGATTTACGCTGTGATCAGAATACTGAACTGAGTAAGTAACAACAGGCTAGGGAAACAATTAGAAAAAAATGAGAAAGACTGGGAGGTTAAGTAAATTGCAAAGATAGGCTAGGAATGCAGCTCTGGTTATCCTAACAGTATACACAAGACATAAATTCTGAGATAACGTCTTTTATGAAAAAATGACAATTTGGAGGGGATGAAGGTGGGAAATGGGAACATACTTCCAGCATATGTATTTTGGGAGTGAAGTGTCCAACCGTCTCCCCAAAAGTTACCACTGAAACAGCCTGTAAAGACTGTTAACAGCTGGCCAAATGAAAATCTAGAAGCCCAGTGTTTTTGAGGTAAATTGACAAAGGATACTTTGCTATATTCATAGAAAATGCTAGGATGATGTATGACAGAAGGAATTTGAGTAATGTTTTTATGCAGCAGTGTAAAAAGAAGTTATGAAGGACTGTAAACTACAGGCCTGTATCTCATCTGCTCCCCTTTTAACTGTTTGGTTTGGGTTTCTTGTTGGGTTTTTTTTTTTTTAAAATCTTTGTTCCCTTTAAAGAGAAATTTAATTCTTAAATTCTTCCATGCAAAACAAAATCAGTCAGCTTAGTAAGAACTTCAAAGTCAGATACTTTATCAATTGATGTAGGGCACTGTCAGAAATACATATTATGATAAAAAATTGTCCTAGAGTGCTTTTTGGCTCCAAAGGTCTAAAGGCACTGGACTCCAACTAAATTCCATCACTATAATGTTTCTATAGTTCACACAAATCAAATTATAACAGAAGTCCCCCATTAATAAATCTGTATTGCTTTTCTTCTTAAAAAAAAAAGAGGTTTGCTACTTAGTTAAAGTCTCAACATGAGAAGTCAGGGCAAAAGTGGGTAAATGAATATTAGTGTATCAGTTCTAACAGACTCATAAGAAAATTTTGAATAGCATTTCAGTTTGAACTCCAGATTCTCATTTCATTATAACTTTTGTTTAATATGGTGTTGCCTTCCCACAAGCTCCTCAACTGAAATACCTACAATTAAATGTGAAATATATAAACTATGGACTTTGAAAAAAAAAAACACACCACAACTGAGAATGAATAAACAGTAGTAATTTCAAGCACTTTCTAACATTGCCATTTCTCCTTTTATTGAAAAAGTATTTAGAAAGGATCTACTTATGGAGACTTTTCTTTAACATTGTAATTTTATAACCTGCATATATTGTGGGTTCCAATACATATTTCCATTTTTCTTCAAATACAAGGACTGTGAAAAATGTTAAGAATGTTTGAAGGGAAGTGAAGCTTGGTCTTCCTCCTACATGCCTCTATGATGGCTCTCACACAGTAGCTTGCTCCAAAGCTTTTGAAGTCAACTGGAATCTTGGCAATGACTAATCCTTGGCTGCAACCCTGCAGTGCATGCATACACAGCCATTTTCTAAGAGAGATGCATCATTTCCATGCAGAATACATGCTCACACGGTCTATTATAATAATGATTTTGTCTATTATGACTTTATGTAACTTTACTCACGCTTGTTCATTTCACTCCCAGTAGGGTGAATGAGGTTTTTCATTTCTTCAGAGGTTAAGTTTTGCGTCTTACATTTGGGTGATTATGTGTACATTTATTTATATACATGTAATGTGCTATGTCCTTCTTAGATAAACTATGCCAAAGATATCTTATTACAACTGATTTGTGAGACAGGAGTGTATATGACCTTTACCACTTGGAGAGCTCATTTTTCCAGTTCTTCAAATGCAGGTATAGAGGGAAACAGGAAGACCACTAGATATTATCTTGGGGCATCTGACCAAACCTGCATATTATAAAATAGAGGCAGCTGATGAAGTGCTTTACCTTTCACCATCAAGATGCTGGATAATGTTTTGTCTCAGTCCTTAATAGTCAAATTGGGTCACTTTCTCAGCACACTTCACACACCTTTGTATATCGAATCTGCTGAAAAAATAATGGGGTGATAAATCTAGGAAGTCGCTAGCTGGCCAGCTGGCCAAATACAGACAGGTTTTAACTAATTAAATAGCATTTATCTTTGTTATAGAGTTAATTGAATGCTAAGCCTCGGATAGGCATTTTTACAATGGAACATAGGTATGCCTATATTTATAATCTTTTCGCCACCTCTCCACTCATTAAACTTATGAGACATACCACTAGATTTAAAACAAACAAACAAAAAACTTAACTTTTCCATTTGCTCATTATTTTACCAGTCTGTGTTCTGATCTAGTGTTGTCTACACTCTAAATTGAGCTAGTGGCTGCTGTTCATGTTGCAAGTAATACTTTGATTTCTTGTAAAGCTTCAATATCCTATGTTATATGGCAGCAACCATATAAACTTGTACTTTCTGAAGATTCATTATTAGGACAGTAATTTTTGTAAAACCTGATGAGATTTATTTTATGACATGTTAAGGATTAAATATAGAGAAAAAATCATTGTTGGCATTTTTTAATGCTCTTTTTTGGTAATGAAGAAGCCATTCACTCAATGTCAATTTTCATCTAAGTTGAATTTTGTTTATTTGTCAGGGCTTGCTGACTTTCCACATGTCGTTTCAATTGCAAAAGAGGAAGCTTGCTAGAAATAATAAATAACTATGTGTTTGTATGTATGTGTTTACAAGACACAGACTTTCGTTCAAATGTGAAATCTTGGCTTCCTAGAAATGAACCTTCCACACTAATTAAAATCTTTTTAACAAAAAATGAAGTGTTTTTCAACAAAACACTTGCAGGTGGAAGAGAAATTAAAGCACAGAATGCCATGATATTTTACCAAATGAAAACAATGGAAAAGAGTCACTAAGACAAACTTTGAATCATTAGCTTGCTTCTTTTTATATCTTTCTAGTCTATTAATTTTACTTCTCCGTCTGTGAACACAGTACAAAAGTGAAAAATTAGGAAAAAAAAAAAAAAGAAAAAAGGCAGTAAGCACTGTTAAAAATGCAATTTATTTTCCATAGAAATTCCAACAATTCTCAGGGGTTGTTGAAATTTCAGTTCTTTGTCCCAGTCAGACGAAATTCCTGGGTTAATGCAACTGAATCCACCAAATAGTATTTGCATGTAAATATAGGCTTATAGAAACACACAATAGTATCATGAAACAATTCAAAGTAAACTGGAACTAAAATGTTAAAATATTTTCAGACTTTGGGAAATCATAAAAGTAGTCCAGAAGACTTCTTATTTTGAAAGTTAATATAAATATATAAAGGCATCAGTCATAGAAGAGGCAGTTAGGACCCTATCCACAAAAAAACCCTTCCAAGTCTCATACATGAGGTGATCTAGCCATGGAGTGAAGTGGGCGGTGCTTACAAATGGATACCTATCTTAATAAAATGCACCTCCAGATGGCCATTTGGACCTCCCTCTTTCTCAGACAACTCTTGGGGTTTTCTTTTATAAATCATACTCTGTTTTCTTTACAAAAGAACTTTAAAATTACTTTTATGTCTTACATACCTCAGTAAAGTACCTAGTATCAGGTGAAATGAGTATGAGTGTTTATTCAGATGCAAAATTTTCTACTATTGTCTCCTGTCTTCATCCCTGTTACCTTGTCACTGACAGTAATTATGTAAACATAATATGTAGCCTGTCTCCATTCTGCCTAACCCAAGTGGCAATCCATATCTCCTTGGCTTCTCCATCTAAACCAGCTGTTAGCATACTGTTTGTCTTCAGGTAGTTCCTGTATAGTGCAAACATTACCTTTTCATGCCAGGTATCGCAAATTTAGTTGTTTAAATGTCATTGTAGCTGGTTCCGCTTAATTCAATAGCTGAACTTTGTATTTTTGTCATTAAGATATTTTTTTTTGTTAGTAAAATATAATTTCAACATTATCCTCGGGGAATTCCTCCCCATGTGTTTTAAATTTTTCTAGTCTAACACTGAAAATTCCAGAATATTTGTATTACCTTAAGATATAACATTATCCATTACATTACTTTAAAAATCCTTCAAGAATACAAAAGCCAACAAAAAAATCCAAACAAAAAACCATCACAACAGAAAAAAACCACAAAAAACCCGCTTGAAGTACCATAAAATAAATTAATTTTTCTGTATATATTTCAATAGTCATAGAAACCAAGTTAATTCTAGGAAATATCACTAGGAACTTTTAAGGTTGTTAGGACTGTCTGGCGTATTTAGTAGACAAGTTTTTAAGACAGTTTTAACACTCCACCATAAGTTCATGATGACAAGTCCACCATGTATTTCTGTTTTGCTGCCACAGAGTTTGTGGTTTGCACTGGGTTGTTTACCCCCACCTCCACCCTTTCTAATTCTTACATATTTTCTTCTAAGCCCATGAGCAGTATTAATCAGATAGAATTCTTGCAGAGTTTAAAACTTAATATGTAATCAGTGAAATTTATTTTGCTTTAATCAGATTTGCTGTATATGAATAAAACATGTTCTGTAGTTACTCTTGTGCTACTATATTTCTATTTGAGAAATTTTATGTAAGCTGTCTTGGAGAACTGAGATCTCATAACAAGTTTTTATTCCCTTAACCATGTGTGTGTCATACACAGGACAAGAAAATTCTCTGTAAAAAACAAATGTCCTGCTCCTGAGAAAAGTGTACCTACATAGATATACACGAACCCAGTACTAGTAAACAGTCTTTCAGAACATAAATTTTGATGCATTGCTTGTAAAGTGTATTTGCAGTAAGATCTCTGTACTCTTTTGTCATTTCTTGTCATAGTTTATCTCAATGAACATTTTTTTTAAATTATTGCATATTTGACACTGCAAATAAGGAAACTAAAATTGCAAATCTATTTTCTACACATTGACTATTTCCAGAGGCCAGCTAGTTATGCACAGATGTCGTGCATTTTGCAAATTACACCAATATTTAAGTTTCTGATTTTGTGACTGTCTTTGCTTGGAGAGGTTATGTTCACCAGATAGTGGAAATTGTGGTGTTCCGTTCACCCAGAGGAGGAAAATGATACAAATTACTTAAATTTAGCCCTCCCCTGCTATAGGAAATGTCCTCTGATTTGACCAAAAATTCAGGGTGGGCAAAAAAATTATTAATTTCTGACTTTTCAAGCCATCACTAAATGCCAAAAAAAACCCAAAAAAACCAAAACCAAAAACGCTTCCAGCTAAAAGGAAAATTGGAGTATTTAAAAATAAACAGTACTTAAAAAAAAAAAAAAAGAAAGAGGTTTTTGGTATATTTTTGGTTGGGTTCTGTGTCATTGTGTCGTGGTTTCCCCCCGGCTGTGGGCTGAGATCCACGCAGCTGCCTGCTTCTTAAAGTAAAAGAGCAGGGGAAGAGGGAAAAGGGGAAAGGGAAACAAGGGAAGGGAAAAGGAAGGGGCAAATAACTCCAAAACCAAGAAACTAAGTGGCCCGTGGGTTGGGATAAGGAGAGTTTACTAAGATAACAGAAAGATAAAATATAACAATGCTAACAGGACTTTAGAGCAAAAGAATATGAAACTATTGATACCCAATGCAGTTTCTCACCGAACCACACAACTCAGGCCGTACCACCCAGAGCTGTCCCGGAACCCGACCGTCCCCCCAAGAAGCACGTGTCCCGAGACCGCCCCTCTTCTTCCTCCCAACAGCCCCCCGTTATCCTGGGCAGGACGTAATTGGCATGGAATACTCTCTTTGGCCCATCTGGGTCACCTGTCCTGGCTTCGCCCCTCCTTTCTCAAGAATAGAGAAATACAAAGAAGCTGAAAAAGTCCTTGACTGTCTGACTGCAACTAAGAACATCAGGGTGTTATCAGCACTGCTTTCATTTTAACTCCCAAACACAGCATTCCATCAGCTGCTACAAATGAAGTTAACTCTATCCTGACTGAAACCAGGACACATTGTTCCCCCCACCCTTGTCAACATGGTTATTTCCATGTTTAATAGAAATTTTGCCTTAGCAAAGAAACAGACCAAAAACCCATGACTGAGTAATCTAGTTTTTTACCTACAGTTGGACTAGTAAATATGCCTAGACACATACTTGTCTATTCACATATACTTGTGTGGAAGGTCTGCATTTGCAAGGAGTATTAACAAAATCAAAGTCTATATTTAAACATTATCATCTAATTAAGATTTCCAATAATAGAAAAATGGACCAGGTAGAGACAAAATTATGTGTTCTCTCAGCGTTGTCCAGGGTGGCTTAGGATGGGTTTTCCATGGTTAAAACTATGATTCCTTGTCTCTTGAAAGGATTATCTAGAGGGAACACTGACAAGGCACTCAGGGAATCTAAGTTTTGTTCCCAGGGCCTGTGTAAACACACTTTGTCACTTTCTCTTTTCATCTCCACGTGTTCCATCCTGACAAATTAGAATATAAGCCACTTAAAGCCACCTCTGATATACCCCAGGGAACAATTTGTGTTGCCATAGCATGATAAAAACCCATTTCTGCAAAGGGAAATTGCACTCTGTTATGGACTGAAAATTGTGGACTGGAGGAGAAAAAAATTTCTTAAACACGCAACTCTGCCACACAAGATTTACAGCACTTCATGTTTATTTTCGTTAGGCTGTCTAGACAGGAAGGGACTAGGACCATCAAAAACACCTTCTTAAAATATCTTATTCACTAAATAATGCTTTTACAAATCTTATCTTCAGGTGTGCTTTACTAAATAGTCATAATGACATAGTGTTGTGTGAGTGTTGGTGTAAACCTGAGTCCCTCTCAGGACTGAGTTAAGCTTATGCAAGCAGACTAATGCTCACCACTGTAGACCCAGCTCATATATGATTTTGTCCTTGTTATGTAGCCAAAAAGTCACACTGATACTTTTTTATCTACTTCCAGAGTCTAGCCTGCACACTTTAATTAATAAAACAGTGTTCAATTCATATTTCCATATATATTAGTAGACAAAAGGGTAAAATTGAGCCCATAGATTCATACTTAAGCTTCTAAGCATTTGGTTTTTCTCAGAAATTCTGATCTTGGAGAAGCTCTGATTTCACAAAATCACAGAATCACAAGGCTGGAAAAGACCTTTAAGATCATCAAGTCCAAGTTTCTATGCTAAATCACATCCCTAAGTACCTGATCTACCCTTTTTTTAAACACCTTTTTCAATGGTGTAGGTCACAGTTCATTTTTTGTTGGCTATTCTATTGGTTTGTTAACATTTGTAAGTTACTTGGATGTAGGAGATGAATGCAACATTAGTGAATTTGCGGATGGTACAAAACTGGGAGATACTGTTGACTCTCTTGAGAGACAATGCCTTGCAAGGTGGATCTAGATAAATTGGAACATTGTGCTACAATTAATGAAACAAAATGTAACAAGTCAAGATGACAGACTCTATACTTAGGATGAAGTAACTCTGGACACAAGTCTAAACTGGGAGAGGAGGGGCAGGACATCAGCCCTGCAGAAAGGGATGAAGCATCAGCATGCCCTGGCAGCCAAGAGGGCAGACCACACTTCAGTGTGCATCAAACACAGCATAACCAGCCAGTCAAAGAGGGGATTGCCCTGCTGTATTCAACCTTCGTGCAGACTCACCTGGAGTACTGCGTGCAGTACTAGGCCCCATGCCCTTGAATATATCCAGAGGGCAAAAAAGCTGGTGAGAGGGCCGGAAGGCATGTGCTGTGAGGAATGGCTAAGGATTTTGAGTTTATCTAGTTTGGAGAAAATGAGTCTGAGGGGTGACCTCATTACTCTCTGCAGCTTCATGAGGAGGTAGAGAAGGAGGTACTGAGCTCTTCTCTCTGGGATGCTCTGACAGGACACATGGAAATGGTTCAAAGCTTTGCTGGGCAAAATTTATACTGGACATTAAGAAACATTTCTTTACTGAGAACGGGGTCAAATACTAGCTCAAGCTTCCTAGATACATGGTTGATTCACCAAACCTTTCAGTATTGAAGAGGCATTTAGAATTTAGGAATTTGCTCAAACTTTTGGTCAGCCCTGAAGTGGTCAAGCAGTTGAACTAGATGATTGATTCCAATAGTAATTATTCTGTTCTAGTCTAGTCTAGTCTATTCTTGTCTTGTCTAATCTAGTCTAGTCTCTTCTTTTCTGTTCAATAGTCATGCATAGTATTTGAATGGTGTAATTTTGCTGCTAGAATGTTGAATCTCTTTCCATTCCTTCTCTTCAAAAAATGAGGAAATCTGTGGTTATCAGTTTTGCATTAAAGTCTTCCATAAAATGTACACATTTGTGAAGATGTGCATGCAGAGGAGAGAATTCTTTGTCCAGGAAACCTGAGTACAATGAGTTTTCTTTATGTTCTGTTAGTGCTTAACCAGTGTACCTTGTTTGTAGAGAAGAAATATGCACCACTTTAATTCAACGAGAAAACTACCAAAGAGGAAGCTTTTTTTAAAGTTTTGGGGAAATTATCTGTCTTTATGCACTTGTACTTGCCTTTGAACTCAAACTATAATCTATACCTCCAATTTAAATTTGTAGTATTATATTTCACATTCTGCTTTGCTCATATGTCTACTACAATCCCCTGCACTCTTGGCAAATCAGTTCCATCAGCTCTAGAGAGGGTCCCAGAGGGAGAGTGATCATCTGAGACTAAGGATTATTTTTATTTACTTTATTTTTCTGCTTTATTTATTTATGTGTATTTGGGGTACATATCTATTTTAAGTCTATAGTGTGAAGGATATTCTGATTCTACCTCCATATTTGCAGTTATGCCACAAGAGTTATATTTATTTCAATATGCATCATATGAAATTATTCATATAATTCATGTTCAGTCACTGACATGAATTGAATATAATGTGCTGTTTAGAAATACACCCAGTGTCATTCCTGGAAACAACATTTTGAGTATAGTTGAAGCTGTCATTATGCCATACTAAAGATACACACTGTCAAACACTAAATTCCCAAGTTACAAACCTCTTGAAATTTTATAATAGTTCTCTCTAAACGATGCTTTTTGGTTGGTTGGTTGGTTGGTTGATTTAAAGCAAACTGTTCAAAATTACATTTATAATAAATACTGAATATTTGTAAGGATAACACTCAGTTATATGTTTATTTCTTTATTTTTTGCTTTGGAACTATTTGCATAGACCAAGTCTGTTCTGCATGTAGAGGAACCCATACTCGCCCACATACTTGTTTATCTTTCAGGACAAATCGTCTCTAATCAACTTACTTCTCCTGAGAAATCTTCTACTTTTATGTTCAGAGGTCACTGTATGTTCTTGACACCACCATTTATCATTGTGTGAATGTCTGAGTCTTAGTTCAGATGGGCCATTCTGATTTAGCATCATTTAAGAGTAACAGTGACAAAAGGACTGGGTGCATCTAAAAGATCAATTTCACTACAGCTAGACCACTACAGAGACCAGGAAAACCTGAACACAGTCAAGGATAAACACAGATAAAGAGAATTTATCTGTTCTTCCTACATGAGTGCACCTATTTCTTATCTTTCCCACACAAAAGATGGTTTCCACATTGCAATTTATCACAGTACCTCCATACGAAATCATGTACATATTGTATTATGAAACCATAAAAAAACTGTAAAGAGAACAAAAGGCAAGATCTTTGATGGGAAAAGCACATAATTCTGAAATAATATCTTCAGTATATCTCACAAAAATGCAAGGAACAAATCTTGACTCCCAAGAGCAAAGCTTCCACCATTTCATGGAAAAGTATTTATTGACATTTTTCTTTTAACAACATCAGAGTCAGAGATAATTTTAAATTCTCAGAATTGAATTTATCCTCTTCAGCTTTTTAGACAGTAGACGAACTACTGAAAGTTCTCACAAAGACATCCAAATCCTTTAATTGCCTTCTTTCCAAATGCATTTGGCTTAACAAACTCTTTAGGATATCTTAACACACCTTGCAAAGAGGAAGCATACTGTCTTTGCATATTAAATAATAAATTATTATTACTATCATAGCAAATTAGTGAACCAGACTGCCTGGATTTAAATCTCTATTAATTAGCATAGTATGATAAGTATGTAAAACACAGTAAATATTGAGCTTTTTCTCAGTATTAGTCTAATGCATTTTTAAGTGAATAAATTCTTCTGCCATGAAGGGCATATAAACTCCTCAAATAATATGCTAAGCTTTATTAATAAAGAGGAAAAAAAAAACCCAAAAAATCCCCACACCACTGTTGACTTACAAACAGGGTTTGACTCTTACTAGCTATGTTACAATTGATGTAGAAAGAAAAAAAGTCTAGAAAAAAAAGACAGAAATAATAGCAGGAATGCAAAGATATCTATACCAAAAGGACACAGAAGTTTACCAGTTAGTGAATTTTGGAGGAAGCTGTGTTGAGAAATTGATTAGGTATTTTTAGAAATCCTACGTATGAGATCACGAAGGGGGAAAATTGCAATATCTTTGTGAGCAATATATTGCTCAGAATGATGATAATCCACATTCATTTACACATAAAAAAGTATTCAAAGAGTAGCCAATGCAATTCAGAAGGAGAAGAACTATATTGTTGAAATATCTGTGCCTATGCATCTGTCATACCTATATATATCAGTATATATGTAGTTTGGTAAATATCAATGTTTAATCTATCATGTTTAGTGTAATTCTAAACTGTGTATCTGTATTTTCGTAATAATGCAAAGGTATTATTTAAATCTGCTTCTAAGACCAAATATTTTTATGAAGAATTATATTTTCTTTAATGCCCTGTCTCATATATGACTTTGCATGTAATATTTATCTTTATTCTCAGAGACATAAGCCAAGTTTTAGAAAAAAAACATTAATTTAAAGATATTTTTTCTCAATTAGCCCGATCAAATTTTATAGATCTCTTTTGAAATGTGTTATTCTAGTAACTATACATGACTTACGAAATACAGGAGTTCATGGAAAATTGTTCTGCATTTCTGTGGACATTTGTATCTTCTTAACATCCAGTGCTCTTCCCTCATAGGTCTCACAAAAACTGTTGTATTACATCCATCAACATTTTGCAACAAAATGTGAAGAACAGAAGCTGCACTTAAAAATGAAACAAAATAAAATAACAAACACATAAGAGGTCATACATAGTATGTTGAGATTCATTAATGCAGCAGTGGTCTTAATTCATATACATGAGAGACAACTGAAGAATCAAGTTGACATTTTATACACGGAAATGAGACAAACATTCAATAGTGCAGTATCTAGGTGGTAATGTCCATCTTTATTTTGCCAAACCCCTTGAATCATTGGATATCTTAATGTGCTAACTTTTTCCAAAACAGTGAAACAGCTGTAGGATCTCAAAACTGGGGGTAGATTCACAGAAATGCTGAACAATTGTATGAAACGGGTCTTAAAAAATACCTCTGTTCAGTGTGTACTCAGCATAGTTCTCAGCAGCTACCACAGGGCTCCTGATAGATGGTATAAAGAATCCACTTGAATTCCACCAGATGTTAGTGATTTAAACATCTCTCTAGCACATCCTGTAGTGCTGCAGAAAATTACCCCTGTTGCTTCTCCACTGGGAACAAGTAGGCAGCATGCTAAGAAAAGTATATGGCTTTCAAATCAACCTGAGTGTGATAAGGTTTTGAATGTTTCTTGTTACTGCAGTCTGCTGGCAAACGTCAGAATCATGAAAATGATTGTGAGTTAATTGCTACTTCCTCTACAGCGTGGGACTGGGTCATTAGAGTCCATCTCAATTTGGAGCAAGGCAAGAAAGTCCTGTCTCAGAAACATTGAGTCCAGGCAGATACTGGGTGACTGGAATTTAAAAGGAGCTGAATTAAGGAAAAAAATTAGGTTAGGATTCCTGGTACAAGTTCATTTTGTTTTTCAGAATGACTTCATTTACTGAATCTACACAAATTATGCTGGTTTTGAAGATATGTAACCATAAGTGGGTACACATATTGTAGTAGCACTTAGTAGCTCTATGATCAAGTTACGTACCCACAGGAACATTAGCCATGGATAATGATTTTCAGCAGGGATGTATTTCCTCTGATGAAAAATATAGAATTGTAAACATCAAAATATTTTGTCCATTACAGTGTTTGACAAAATAGCTCATGTCAAAAAATTAAAAACCTGGGGATTTCTTTAAATTTAAATACTTTAATTAACAGTATGACTTTATGTTTCCTTTATCCTTTTAAACTTTTATAGACCTTCATGTCTGAAATTAAATACTCATTTGGTAGCAAGTATTTCCTACCATCCCAGCCAATCCCTTTTTTTGATTTGCTGGTTGAGCTGGAGGATGAATTAAAATTCACCTTCCACTGACTGAATTCCTCCTTTCTGAATCGCCAATGAACCAAGAAATCAGTTATTTGTTCAACTCTATAATTGTGCTATATTTAATAATTTTCTAAAATGTCTTCCAGCCTACGAAGATCTCCCTGCTGAGTTTGCTTAAGTCTAAAACTCAAAATACTTGTAAAACCCCAAAAGATAAATCTTTCATCAAGCTGGAGAAAAAATAAAATTAAAAATTGAAAAAAACAAAGTACATCTTACATTATTTTGATAGATGGAAAAGATCATCAACTCTAAATTTTTACTCACTCTGGATCCCCAGCAGGATGGGCAGACTCACTGGTAATTAGAGATGCTCTCTGCCTCTATTAACATTAAAGAAAAGGACTACCTAAATTTTGCACGTATGACTGGTGTTCCCATTGTTAATCTAGATTTATTATGATTCACTTAATGAAGTATAGAATACATCTTTCTGTGATGGCTGAGAATGCATACCATACAGATTCAGCTTAGTTTAGACAAGCAATTTGTACAAGAATATTAAAATCTTTTGTTGATATGCAGTTAAAATTTTACTTTTTTTATACCTTAATAAATACGTGTAATCTATACTGTTAGTTTCAGTACTAATATTTTCATATGTAAGAGTACTCATCAACGTGTAATGCAGCAGAGTTAGTGTAGTAGCCAAGTTACTGGTTCATTTAAAAAATGCATTATTATAGTCTTCTTTCAGTTTTACACATAACATCTCACAATATGTATAAAGCTTCAGTGTGCTCCAAGTATTAATACATCGGCTTGGGTGACTTCATTCCTCATGCAAAGTAAAACTAATATAAAATATCAAGGCCTGACACATACCCACTTACATTATGTATCAAAAACTTTAAAAGAGTTACATTCATTATACTGATGACATGTAAAGTGAGATCTTTGTGCTATGTGGATACACTAAGAGCGCTAGAAAAATAGCGTTTTCAGAACCTCTCAGTGATCTAAAATAAATTTGATATTTAAATAGGAAAGATTAGAACCATATACTGTCTGTCCTTAAAAAAAAAAACAAAACAAAGCAAAACAAAACAACGACAACAAAGAAACCAAAATTGGTGCTTCCCAGGTTTTGGTTAGATAATGCTAATATTCCTAGCCCAGCTGGCTTGCAACACACTGGACTACCAGTCTGCCACATATATACCACGTAGCACAGAGCCTTTTACTAGACTGTGAAAGCAGTACTCCCTTAAATCTGACACAGGATCACATTAGTCAAAAATAAGAATGGAAAAATGGGGGATAGAAGGAAATTTTAAAGGTATAATATTTTTAGATAACCCAGAAAATGGGAGGTACATAACAGCTACTCATAATACAAGAGCCTTAACTCTGCTGACAGTTTGGATTAGTAAAGCGAAATAGAAAGGAAGGAAGAAATAAAATTTGGGGTTTTTTTTTTACATTGTGCAGCTAGTCATTAAATGAAGAAAAAGAGAGCAATCAAATATTTCACTATATCTCACATGAAAACCCACAGACTTCTAGGCATATTCTATGCCTTTCAGGTAAAATAAGTCACTTCAAGAAGGCAAAATTAAATGCCAAACACTCACTTGAAGATTTTCTCACACATTTCTTCTTTTTTTTCCTTGGTGTTTAAGGTATAGTGTTGATTAAGAGTAGCAATTGGGTGTTTCATCAACTTCATCAAAGCTGTGGGACTTAAAAAGACAGTTATTTACTTTTATTTTAATTTCTGTGAAGCTGCAGAACCTTGAGACAGTTTTGTGGTTTTTGAACTCCTCCCCTATTTTTAACTGCGTCTGTTCAGGGTAAGGTTTGTTTTCTCAGCCCTGCTCTTCTCTTCCCATCTGTGGATGTTCTAATTGTGTCTGTATGTCCCATGGGATCATCCATAACTGCACAGGACTCATAAGGTACTTTACCAAAGTCCACCTCTCCATATGAGATGCTCTTCAAATGAAGTTTGGTGGGGAAGGAGGGAGGAAATTTGGGAGGTGAAGTAAGAACAAACAACATATAGCATAATGCTAATTCCTCCCACCTACAGTTTGTTTAATACATCTGCTCTGGGGGTTTTATCTGTTTGCTTGTTTTTGTCAAAGGATGTATCCAAGTTAAATATCACAGCAAATACTACAACACAGAAGTAACTACAGTGTTATCTGTGTTATCTGTGTTTTTTTTAATTTCATACATAATTTACAACTTGCTGTAGTTATTTTACACAGTCAGTATATCTCCTTATCATAAGGAAAAAAGGCTCATAGTATTTTACCTTCAACCCTAGATTCCGTGGTTTTGGACTTCTTACTAGTACTTCATTTGCAATGCGGTGGTAACACTTCATAAGGGCACCAACTCATCCAAATAAGATAACTAAAGAAGAAGCCTTTAGCTCACCCCCAGTGATTGCCAGAATATTGAACATCAGCCAAATCACATTATCTTCTGAGAAAGTTAAATGTGTCTCTAGCTCTGAAAACCACGTTCTGTGTCTACAACTGTGTATTTACTGTGTATATTAAATGTTACCAAAGTAAATGTTTTTATTAACCCAATGCTAAATCTAATCAAGTGCCTTTCTAAAACACAACCTGATATGTCATCTGTCTGCTAAAAGCAGACAATCTTAAAACATTTGTCTATTCAGAAATGTTTGGAAAGAGGTACATGCCCCATAAATAAGTAATATAGAATAATAAATATTAATTATTTTTGTTCATCCTCAAAACTTACCAGTGAGTGTGGGCTTGCATGTGAGCTCTGTGGTATGTGGTCAATACATTGGCAAAAAGTTTTTCACATTTGTTTAATATATATACCCTATATTTCTGATCTGTAATTGTCCAGTGAATCAGTTCAGAAGATTTCACTCCCAAGATGCATAGGAATTGTAGAACTACTTTTAGGAGAATTCATCTAAGTGTGCTCTGGGAAGGAGTGCAAAAGAAGTGCAGTAAGATTTTGGGAATTACTTCAAGACATAACCTTAAGGGACAACAGAGAAGGGAAGATACATGAAGGTTATGCTGACCTTGCAAGTAAGGAGTGTAGAAACTCAGAAATGTTATTTTCTCTGATCCAGTAACCAAGAGAAAGAAGGTAAAGGTTTTGTCAGATCAAGTACAATTTTTAGGTAGTGTTGGTTATACTTGTGACAACTTCTGTTTTAGCAGGAATAGTTAGAACTGGCATAGTAGTTATGTTCCAGTAACATCTACCAGCCATATGAGAATATACAAGATCTAAAAAGCATTAAAAATCAAATACTAGAGCTTCTGCAGCTCAAGTAGTTGTCTGAGATGAGTGACAGTGCATGAAATAGGATTGCCAAAATGTGAATCATCTGTCTGTGTTGTCTTAGAATAACAACGTTGTGGGGTAGATAGATGACGTCCTGTGAAATGTTTTCCAGCAAACCATATAGTGACAACAGCTAATCGCATTACTGTCTTTCTTAAAAAAGACTACACTTTGGGTTCAGGTTTAAGAGCAAAATGAAGGCTCTGGATCAAATTCGAGTGTTCCAAAAGGTATTGGGCATAAAACACAAAATCATTTACCTTTCCTGAACCTCATAAGATCCTGCACTAAGTTGAGGCCTCTATGAATAGAAGCTCTGCCCTTCAGTGCATTGACCTTTCTGCTTCAGTCTAAAGATGTCATAGAATCATAGAATGGTTTGGGTTGGAAGGCACCTTAAAGACTGCTGAATTCCAACCCCCCTGCCATGGGTAGGGACACTCTCCATTAGACCACATTGCCCAAAGTTCCATCCAACCTGGCCTTGAACACTTCTAGGGAGGGGGCATCAACTATTTCATTGGGAGACCTGTTCTAGTGCCTTACAGCTATCATCATAATTTTTTTTTCTTATATCTAATATAAATCTACCCTGCTTCAGCTTAAAGCCATTAGTCCATATCCTATCACTACATGCCCTTGTAAAAAGTCCCTCTCCAGATTACTTATAGGGCCTCTTTAGGTACCAGAATTTTTTGCCCAACTTCCTCTTTGTTGGGATGCATTGCTTCTGAACTTGGAGGAGGTGAGTCAAAGATGCCCTTACCTGTTGGTAACAACAAGGTCTAGCATGACACATCTCCTTGCTTGCTCCTCTATCAATCGGAGAAGGAAGTTATCATGAACACATTCCAGGAACCTCCTGGGTTGCTCATGCCATGCTGGGTTGTCCCTCCAACAGATAGCAGAGTTGAGATCCCTCATGAGGACAAGGGCTTGTGAATGTGAGGCTGCCTCTATCTATCTATAGAGCCCCTGCTATGAGGTATCCTGTCCCAGAGCTCTTTTTAATTCTGACCTGTAAGTTAACAGTCAGCTCCTCCTTCACTCCCAGGTGGATGCACTGAAGCTGATGACTGGCACAGAAGCCAACACCATCTCCTTGCCTCCCCTGTTTGCCATTCCTCAAAAGCCTGTGTCTTTCCATTTCAACACTCCAGTCATATGGGAAATCCCATCACATCTTCATGATGCCAATAAGATCATAGCTCTGCAGGCATGTGCACATCTCTAACTCCTCTTGTTTATTCCCCATGCTATGTGCATTTGCATAGAGGCATTTAGGTTGGGTACCCGATGAAGCTGATGTATGGCTTGAGTGGCTGGAATTCCTTCATATTTTACTTTATTTCATCTCCTGTTGACCTGTCATCCTTGTTCAGGTTCTGCACTTCTATTGCAAGCACTGTCATCAAACTGGTAGGAGTGGGATGGACTGCAGGCACTCATCCCCAGCAACTTTAGTTTAAAGCCCTCTTCACCAGCTTGGCAAGCCTATGACTGAAGATGCTCTTCCCCTTCTCTGACAGATAGTCCCCATGAGCCCTCAGTAGACAAGGTTTCCCAAAGTGAGTCCTGTGGTCTAAGCAGCCCAACCCCTGGCTGTGGCACCAGTCCTGTAACCATTTATTGACTTGCCGGATTCAACTGTCCCTTTTAAACCCCTTCCCTTTGACCGGCAAGATTGATAAAATACTACCTGTGCTCCAGAAACCCTTTACTCTGTAATACTTCTTGATATTCCTCAGACTGTTCTAGGTAATATTCAACGGACTTTACAAGTCTTGATGACATTCCTGATTCAAGCCTATCTAGAGAGTATATCAGGTCAGCAAATGGGTGCCTTAGTACCTCTCAGAAGAGTTGCCTACTACTATCATTGATTCTTAGTTGCATGGGTTATTATATGAAAATCAGGTTGGTCTGCTTTACTCAGCTCCAGTGTCTCTCCTGAGTGGTGGGTCTTTCCTCTTCAGTTTGCAAAGCAGTGAAGTGTTTCTACAATAGGACCTTGGGCTTTGGGGAAATCTCTTCCTCCTGTCAGTTGCAGACTTCCTTTCTGCACTACTGCTCTAC
The DNA here is from genome assembly GCA_027925045.1 of Hypotaenidia okinawae. Taxonomy (NCBI): domain Eukaryota; kingdom Metazoa; phylum Chordata; class Aves; order Gruiformes; family Rallidae; genus Hypotaenidia; species Hypotaenidia okinawae. The sequence goes on along the minus strand of BSDF01000005.1, from coordinate 37,379,889 downwards.
CTCCCTTCTGTGTGTGCCATTGTGGGAGATTTTGGCTGTTTGGCCATGGGCTGTGGGTCCACTGCAGACTGTGCTCGGAACCAGCCAAGTCGTTCTCAGATGATGCTATGGAGCCTTCTCACCACCTCCTGCAGCTCACCCACCTGCTGCAGGAGTTCCTTCACCTTGGCATCACCCACCTCTGCCCCAGGGGAAAGGTCTGGGTACATCCTGCAGCCTGAGGTCTCCATTGCAGCTTGTCCCTTCAGCAGCTCTGTCTGGGCAGAGGAATCTGCCACTGCTAGGTCAGATGGAGCAGACCCTCCCAGTTAGAGCTGCAGCCTTTGCTCTCTGATGAGTGCCTGCCACTCTGCCTTGACCTGTCACAGAACAGTGTCAGTTGCTGGGTGATGTGTACTTTAAGTCTTCCACTTCGTCAGTGAAATATCCTTCCTTCAAAGAGTCATCCTCCCTGTACACCCTCCCACATGAAGTGCTACACAAACAGACACATATCACCCTAACTAGCACACTACTCCCTGTTTGCTCATTCTGGTCACTGTGCTCTTGGCCACTTGTGTTCTCTGGGCTGGCTTGTGGAGGAGGTGATTCCTGCAAGAGCTGCTGACTCCTGGTGGATATCTCAGCTCCCCTTGTGTTTCCTGGCTCAGTAAAAACTTTGTGCCAAAATCTGCCACCCCACTGAGGTCACACCTGGTCTGGGTCAGCTTCCCTTGGTGACTCCTGTAATTCCCCTCAGTGATGTCCACAGACTTGCTCTGATACTATCACCAAGTAATAAAGAACATCTACTGTTCTCCCCTTATGTATCAAGCTGATCATCTCATCATAGAAGATTATCAGGCAGGTTTGACATAATTTGCCCTTGGCAAATGAACACTGGCTATTGCCAGTCACATCTTTGTTCTTCAAGGGTCTGATGACAGCTTTAAGAAAGACTTGGTTATCCATCTTCCTGTGTATCAAAGAGGCACCTTCTAGTTCCCCCCAGTCCTCCTGCTTGCCCTGCATAAAGGTGGGTGCTACATTTACATTTCCCAACCATGAAGAACTTCCCTGTTTGACATTGTCTTTCAAAGATGGCAGAATGTAGCCTTCCAGTTATGTCAGTCATCAGTCCCAACACCCTCTGTCCCATGTCCAAGCAGGTTAAGTGTTCCCTGCTCTATCTTCTTCTGCTGTAAGCACTGCTACATTCACATAAATTCTATCAGTAGACTCGGGAAATCGAGGAGTGAGATGGCAGATCTTATCTCCAAAATATATCCAAATTGAGCACCAAGTTCTTCAGCCTTTTCCCTGTCCTTTTTCACTGTTAGCTTCTCCACTGATCACTGGCCCCACCTTTTCCTCAGCTTTTCATCTCATTGTTCTTCACCTCTCTCACTATTGTCAACAACAGAGCTGACTATTCCATCAATGAATGTTGACTAGATTGTGAACTAGTATGTCATGACATCATTGCAATATCTGTGCTCACAAAGAAAAATGGCCTCTTACTTGGCAGCACCTTTTATCATAGCAGCTATGCCATAACACTAAAAAATGCTGCATACAAGCAGAGAAATTGGCGGGTTTGAGCTATGTACATCATCTGATGACATAAGAGATTAAATTTTATTTACATATTCTGCTTTGACTTACAGTGTGCCAGAACATGTGGCTATAATATGTTCTGGTAATTCACAATACTTCTAAAGAATATGAAATTAGGAATTTCAAACAGTCTGTGATACTTGTTTTCATATCCTAGCATTTCTCTCAAAATTGTTACTCTGAATTATAAAAAAAAAAAATATCTATTTTAGTTTCACTAAATACAGTATCTTTTAAGTTGTTGCACTGTTCTGTGAAACTTTGTTGCATGAGAAATCCAGGATATCATAAGTACATACCATGCAACAGCACATACCTGGAAAACATCAGAGAACACAAAGTAGTAACAGGCAGATTGACATCACATAGATCAGCAGCAACAGCAACCACCTGGTAATATGCTTCCTTTCTTTCTCATAAATACTAGAAGAGGATTTTGTAAGCTGTATGTTGAATCAGTTCTGTCTGGGCAAGCTCAGAAAGCTTTCTTACTGGTAAAAAGCTGTCTGTATGATGAAGTAACTCCAGGTGTGATAACAACAGAGGTCTTGATTCAAGGACCTGTGATACGGTTATTGGCTGTTGCAAATAATTCTATTTTTACCTCAGCTGTCTAACATCAAAATCATTCTCAGAGGATATCTTCAGGCTGCTGGCAGTGCTGGAGACAGAAGGACTTTGCTTAATGCAGCCAGTGTGAGTGTCTTACTTATTAACAGATGAATTGACAAAATGTCCCAAATGTTGTCCATCTGCTTCTGCCTTTCCAACCTGTTCTAAAAAAAAAATATACATTTGGAATTGAAACTCACCTCTTCTCTAGGGCTTACCTGTATTGATAGAAAACAAAACAAAACAAAACTTTAAAAAAAGTAAACTAAAACAAACAAGGGAACAAACAGAACACGCTTTAAACATCACTTAAAAGAAATCGAGCCCAGGATATTGCCCCAGAACAGAAGTTTTCAGAAATTCAGATTTCATCCGAACAGTGACAGCAATTTTCTTCCCACACATGCACCCTCTTTCACAATTATTTGTCTATAGAGCCACTAGTTGTCTTCAAAATCTGAAGTACCTGTGCAAGAAGCATGAGGAAGTGTGGAGTCTTATAAGGTTATCTAACCCATCCTGAGTTTCAAGGCAGGACATATGCAGCATTGCTAGCAGATGTTTGTAGCATCTATTGCAAGAGACTTTGTGAACAACCTTTCTAAGAAAATACATCATATTTTTATATTATTTCTACTGTTTTTTCCTGTTACCTTCTTTGAAACTTGTTTGTTGCAGTGTGCACGGAAGTCAATCTGTTCAGTCAGGAATGAGTGTAGAAAATGTGAAAGATTATTTCTAGAAGGGTTTTTTTTTCTGCATTTGCAGGCCAGACTCAGGGGGGAAAAAAAAAGAAAAAAGAAAAAAAAAGAAAATGTTGTTGGAAAATGTTGGATTATCTTTGATAATACAGTTTTGAAAGGTACAAAAATTTGAATTTTTTATCAGTTAAAGATTCTACTCTTTCTTTTCTAAGGAAAAAGAAATTTTGTCCTCTACATGCATGTGTGCGAGGGAAAGATTGCATGTGTTATTGCACTGAGTGCTTTGTAATTGCTTACATTTCTCTTTACTAATAAGGTATCTATTGATCTTGTCATTTAGAAGCTGTCAATCTTATATGAACTATGAAGAGCAAAGTCTGACAGCTTAATTTCTGATTCACTCATGTTTTCTGGGGACATGAGACACTGTCAGTACAGAGTACATCCATGGTCAGATTTGTACCACCTTTTGTTCCTGTGAAGTTTCCTATCTAAACACAGAGCCCACAGTTCTTAAAATCAATACTAAATCTCAATTGTCATAAGTGGGTACTAGATTGGGCCCTACATTTGTGTATGTGTGGTGGTTGAGCCCTGGCCAAAGGCCAGACGCCCACCAAAATCAGTCCATCACTCCCCTTCTTAGTTGGACAGGGGAGAAAAAACATAATTGGGCAGCTCAAGAGACAAACTCGTTAATGACATGGGCAAAACAGTGAAAGAACCAGAGTCAGGAGTGCAACCAACAGTCTTAAAACAAATGCAACCAGGCAAACACTTTTCCCCCACCACTCCCTCCTTAGCAGACTTTAGTTAGAAGTTTGCTCCCTTCTTCCCTCCCAGTTGCAGCCCAGGAGGGGCAGGGACTGGGGAAATGGGGGTCTCGGTAACACCTTCCCCCAGGAGGGACAGGGACTGGGGAAAATGGGGGTCTCGGTAACACCTTCCCCCACCCCTCCATTCTAAAGCAGACTTCCCTTTCAGCCATGATTTTGCTCCCTTCTTCCCCTCTCCTGCTCACAGCACAGGACGGGGGGCAGGGACTAGGAGATGGGGGCTTCAGTCAGTCCCTTGCAAGATGGTTCCCTTCTCGGCCGGGATGGGGGCATCCATCCCACACACCCTCCCCCTGCTGCACCGTAGGATCTCACCCATAAGAGCCAGTCCTCCACGAACTTTCAACAAGGCAAATCTCTTCCCACCGGGCTTCATCTCTGCTCTGGCAGGCAGCAATCAATCACAGTGTCTCTCAGTCCCTCGGAGCTATGATGCCTCCTCCAGCAAACCTGTTTGGCTCATCTCTGTAGGTCGCTTGTGCTGGCAGGGGCTCATCCCAACGTAAGTCACGGCATCTTCTCTATGTCTCCCCTGGCTCCATCCAGCGTGGAGCCTCTCCACTGGGCAGGTTGGGTCTCTGCCTCCTCCATGGGTCCTCTCCACTGGCTACTCCACGTGCTTCAGCTGGGGCTGCAGGGGCAATCTCTTGCCCAGGTACCTGGGCACCTCCTCCCCCAGCCTTCCTGGCCTTTTGTGTCTGTCAACTGCTTACATTTATATGCAAATATGCATCACAATGCCCTTAATGGGCCAAAATTGCAGCCTTCCTGTCACTCAGTGTTCTGGTGGAGTCTTTGTCTCCTATATGTGATTCTCAGAGGCGCTATAAGCAGCCTTGCAGAAGATTGGAGCAGCCATTTTCTGCAGCCCCTGGCCTCTCTCTCTCTGTAGCCAACTATGCAAAACTGCAACAGTATGTAGTATGTGTACAAATTGATAGCAAACAAGTAAACTATACAGACACTTTTCTATTTTTTTTTGATAGCAGAATTATTGACCCAGAGGAAAAGACCAGCTGCAAAGTTAACATGACACTCAGTACCACAATCTTTCATGTGCTTTCTTGTCTCAAGAAAACATAACAAAGCGCAGCTTAATGTAATGTTTTTGTAAGAAAGCAGTATAGATTCCTTTAATGACAATACAGCAAGATGTAGCTGCTACTAGACCAAACTTTTCTCGATATTGCTAGCAGTTATATACTATCCAGTCTTCAGAACGGTTTTAAATCTTGTAGAAGGCAACATCTGCTGAGCAAGGCAGGTTATGAGCAATTCCTGTGTTAAGCTGCAAAGATTATACATATCATAAGTGGGAAACCAAGAAACCCAGCAGAGAAAGCATAGCCTGGATGTCACCAGGACTTCATGTAGAGAGGTGGTCCAACATTCAGATAAAAAAGAAAGAACACAGATCGATACATTTTGTAGCAAGTCGAAAAGTAAGGTAGAAGTAAAAAATGCTTCACAGAGCACTGGAACATGAGTATAAAGATGAACATTAGTCATGAAAGATGGGATACCCTCTCAGCATGAGGCACATTCATCCTGATATGTGGTGCTGCCTTTGGACCAAAAAGCAAAGGCTCTGGAAGGTTGCATACTCAAACACAAATTAAATGTCTAGTATTGGAGCCTGCACTGGACCGTTTCACTGAGAATAACCACAAAGCCAGCAGTGTTTGTTCCACTGTGTAGTATGGCATTTTCTCCTACTGCTTATTTCTGTCTCTGCTTTGATGTCTCTCTGTTGTTACAACTTACAGAAGAACATTGAGTTGTAGTTGATGTTGGACATAGCATGACAATTTGGGAAAATCAAACAAGATTAACAGACTACAAATATAGATATTAGACCTAAATGGCTGTTAGAACAGGTGGTTTTAAAGTGGACTCATGGCATTTCTTCTTGGGTTTTTTTTTTTTCTGCTGCATTAGAAAATATATTGCAGTTAAGGAAAAACTCATTGCCCTAACTTGCAGTTCTTGTTCTTGTCACAATGAATGACCTCTAAAGTCAGTGTCTTCTAAGATTCATTCCATGTAATTATTTTAAAGCTACAGTTTCTCAAATCAATATATAGATACATCAGTGATCATAAAAATGTTCCCAAAATTATGGAAAAATAAATAAACCATGTTAGTACCTTAGTTTCTTAGAAAAATGTGTACTTTAATGTTGAGCTGTCTATCCACTGAAAAAAAAGTTTCACTTGGAAATATATGCCAGCGCTGCACATTGGAAATATATAAACTCTTATTCCTTTCTACAAATCCAGACAATATGTGATTTGGAATCCATGTACAAGACATGCTGGCATCGGAGTCATTGTAACTATGGATTTATTTCTCTGGCTTTCTTTTCATCTGCGGTTTCCAGAGATTTTCTTTTTCCTTCAAAGCTTCTCAATTTTTTGGGTAGGGGACAAAAACATATTTATTTCTAAAGAGTGTGGATTATTCTTTAGTGGCCATGTAGACCTTAGCAACCAATGAGAACTTCAGCTCAGTCACAACATCGATTAATAGGTGCCTTGCAGAACTACTTAACAATTGTTGGTATCATCAAAAGAAGTGTTTAAGGAAATTACAGAATTTTGCAGATTATATTTGGCTTCTTAAGTTTTGATGTATTATTTTAAATGTTCAAATTATTTTTATCCTCGCTCTCTTTTAAAATCAAGAATTAAACCACAAACCTCTCACTATTCTTATTATTAATAATTGTTTCACTTACAACAAAGATAAAAATAACATGACAGAGAAATGGTTCAGTTAGTGTTTCCATTAACAGGCAGCTAAAATCTTTTCCTATGGAAGTATTTCCTGATACTAAAATAAATTGCAAACAGAAGTAATATTTTGCTGTAGGAAAAAATATAGGAAATGTCTAAGTGGGAAAATTTTCTGTGCATTGGTGATTCAATGTTAGGCAATGATTCCATGGAGTCTTCCACTGAAATAAACTAAACATACTAAAAATAATTAATCAGATGATAGAAGAAGAAAATATTTTTAAAATAAGAAATAAAATATTTCTATGTCAAAAAGCCATTTAATAAGCACTAAGATCTGAAAATCGAGATTTTATACACATGACATTTTGTTTTAGTGTATTACATTACACAATCATCAAACAATAAAATAGAAAACTTTAAAAAATATATTAAGATTTCTGTAATCCTGTGAGTATACACACCCTTCTTAAACATATTTCCAAAAATGACAGCAGCAATGTGTCAAACTGGACCAGTAAAGTTTTTCTTCCAGTTCCCACTCATTTTAGCACTGTGATCCCCAGGAGAAATGCAAATCTCTCTTCAACCTTCATAATACTGAGATCTCATCAAAGAGGCCTGTATATTTTCCTTTCAAGCTTTACTGCAAATTCCCAGAAGGTAATATCTTCACTTATTTGAATAAAAACTGTTTAGTTGCACTGACTATCAATCTGTTAGGTTTTTGTTGGGTTTTTTTTTGGGGGGGGGGGAATTTTTGAGGGGGAGGGTGGTAGATTGATAGATAGATAGATAGATAGATAGATAGATAGATAGATAGATAGATGAGTGACAGTTATTCCCAAAAGGTGTTTCAGTACCTAAAGATACAGAAATTGTGTCAGCTTTAGCTTTCAGCCAGCAGTCAGACAGTTTTGCCATTGGACTGTTGGGCGTTTTATATTTGGATTTTCTTCTTTACTTTAATTGTGTGATAATACTACTGCTCTCCCATCCTCACTTCCTCCTCCTCACCCCTCTAAAAATGTAAAATGCCACACCATCATGCAACAGTCTTCATCTTGTGTATCTTCCCATGCATATCCTGTCAGCCAGGTCAGGTTAATATCTCACTCTTAAAAGCACTGTATATCATCTCTTGTGAAAGACCTTTCTTATTACTCTGCAAAAAACCCAAAATGTTCAGCCAAGACTTTTGCTAGTGAAAGGCACTAGCCCTTGTCTACTCCTTCAAGCCTTACCATCAATGGAAAGCCATATTCCTACTTAGGAAGGGGTTTGGGGTTTTTTTTTAGGAAGCGGTGGCTCTGGTTTTGAATAATCTCAGGCTGGTGATAATCTGGAACTCACATCGTTTTGACTACCTTTCAGGTCTTTCCTCCAAATATGAAGTATGCATCTGGGTGCCATCAGGTTTTTTAAAAGTGTAAATACTCCTTGATTTTTTTTGGTGTCAGCACTGTATAATGTGCAGGCTACTCTCTAGCCTCAAGATAGCATAGGAGCTAATACTTCGTAGTGTTAATCATCTCCTGGGATGTGACTGCACTGTATTTGCTCATCTGTTTAATGGAATATTGCAAATAGCTGGCCATAAGCAAGCCAAAGTGTTCAAGCATAGTCCCTCATATTACGTGAGACTACTTACGGATCTGAGTTGCTAAGAAGTCAGCTGTGAGTGAACTGAACTTCCTGATCATGTAAAGGTACTCCCTCAGAGTTTTATGCCAAGCTCTTCTTGCAGTCACCCAGCTCTTCACATTGAGTATGGAGGTCTAACAACAGCTCTGCAATGTCAGTGCATTTATGAAATTTTTTTTTAGATTTAGTAATGACAAATATGGATGCTAAGCAGTCACCATGGCTCAAGTTCTTTCAATGCAGCAGAAAAGATCAGAGAAACTTAGTTGAGTGGAAAATGTATGAGGGATATTCATACACTTAAATCTAATAACAGTGTACTATAAGATTCTGCAATATTGTCAGAAAACTTCATAAAAGTGAAGTTTGACATGAGATGGATTTCTTTTGTAATAGGCTTATACAATCCACATATATCTATGAATAGTGAGTAGAAAAATTTCTGCATGTTCTGTCTGCCTCTCACATTACACTGTAAAAACTCTTCAGTGACATTCAAAGATGTGATTACTGCATTGCTGTCAAGGTCAGTGAAACCTGAGGTAATGGTTACGTAAGTGATAATCATTTAATATAATGTGGTCTACAGGGTTATAGAGAATGGTCATTCAGGGGTATTTCTGAGATCTCACATACGTTAGAGAGATTTTGCTTTATTTATCTCTCCTCAGCTATTTTATCTGACTAATACTGGTGTGTTTTTCTGGTAGTAACTATACTTTTGAGAGCGCTTAATAATGATCCTATTGTGCGTCTGCTCTTACTGTGTCCACTACCTTTGATCTCTGCTTCTCTTTGCTCCCCGTCACAGCAAAAGGAATAGAGGAGAGAGGAGTGGTTTTTTTTTCCTTTAAGGGGCTCAGTATATGCTTCTGCACTGTAATCATGGAGTGAGGAGGCTACTTAAAATGACCAATCGTTTCCTTCATCTCCTGAGCAATAAGAAACTACATCATGGCAAAAAGAAACAGTAAACTAAAATCAATGATGCTACACAGTGAAAAGCAAAGGGAAGTATGGGGTTTGCATAGTCCAAATTTGCTACAGAAGCTGAAAACAAAGTAGGCATTTGGTTTGCAGCCTATTCACTTGAGGAAACCAGAACATAACAGGGAGGTGCTTGCATCTTTCCACATCTCTCAAAAATCTTTAGCTTTAGAGAAAGAAAAATAGCTGAATGCCAAGTATTCAAAGGAAAATGAAGCTCTAATTTTTTGGGTGCATGTAAGAAAAAGAAAAAAAGAGTCATTCAAACAAGATATCCACATTTTGCCACCTTCTTTCTGAAACTAACTAAAAATCAAAAGTATAGAAGACATACTTGATGTTTTTTTTCTTGATTGCTGAGACTGACAAAACAGTAGCTGAGGTGTTATAAAGAGTAATTTTGAGTTTGGCCCAGTGTATTCCTGACAATAAAAAGGGAACTGGAGTTGATAGTATGTTTAAGAGTCTTGTATTTTAAACACTGCTGTATTATTAAAGAATGAAAAACTGGCATAAGACTGAATTTTTAATTTAATGGGACAACAACATACTTCTCTTAGACATATAATGAGCAATCCCAAATCATAAAAGACAAAAAAATAAATCAAAATAAAAACCAAGAAATTAATGTTGAAGCAGAGGGCCCTTTCCAGGATAAGATCTGTATCTTAAGCTATTAACAACAATCATACATTTGATTCTAAGAAACTGAACAAAATACAATGATTTCGTTACATTTACGTGTATCTTCCCTGCTCAGTCTTTCCAAAATTACATTTACACTGTTAGAGGTATCCAAAGATAATTATATGGATTTAGTCCAGTGAAATTAGCAATATCCAAGCTTATTCCACTCTGCTTGACACAAAGGTGAGGTCCAGTAACACGTTGGGTTGACTGGCAGTATTGGTTTACTCATTTTAACTCAGCTTTAGTTTCAATGCTTGAAATGTTAGTTCAGTGGATGGAGACCAGGGTGAAAATGAGATATTGCTGTGATTGCCTGTCTCAGGTCTGTGCCCTGACTCTCATGCTATCATTAAGCTATTATGCTGCTGGTGCTGAGTGGAGAAAGTCAGAATAACTCACTGATTTTTGTTGAATGGTGTTTCAGAAACATTTAAAAAAAAAAAATTGACAGATTTGGCTACACCCCAGTGCTTCCTCTCTGGATGTAGGTTTTGCACACTGTTGGATATCTTTTGGTGTATAAAATAAGGACTAGTAGCCTATATCACCTGACAAAGATTTCCTGAAGGATTTAACCTCCTTATCATTGACACTCAAGAATAGCATGTAAAACGTTGCTGGTATAATTTTAGCTGATATAATTATAGTTGTGTTTTACTGTGAGCAGAGAACAACAGAAAACCGACTGTGATCTCTAATGTGAAAGTTGTTCAAAGTAAGAGTAGGGAAAAATGCTACATCTTCCTAAGTTCATGCTACTGAAACAGACAATGACTTCGCAGAATCACTGCAGCAAGTTGCAAATGATGTATGAAATGAGAAACCCTGCCCACGGCACAGAGGAAAATCTATAGTTAGTATTGTGCAGTGGCTGTGGAACTCTGTGTTGCTTGCTGCAGCATTAAAGTTGGTCAGACTGATCACAGCTGCACAGAATTTTAAAGAACAAACAAAGTAACACATATAAATGAGTTTTTTCAATTTCCTATTTTCCTCCTGCTTTATCATAAAACAATTGTCATTCTGAGGTGCTTCATGTTACATCACCATATTCTACCTGTCTATACTAAAGCAAAATCTATTTGAATAACACAGGCTTTCTCTTAAAATAAGTAACAACAATATTCCCTTCTTTTAATTATTTTTTTTAACAAGGAACCAGCATTATATTAAAAATATATCAGAAATTATAAAACATCTATTAAGGTTATCTAAATGTCATGAAGAAGTCAGGCTTATTAGAGACAGGAAGGGAATTTTTAAATTTTCAAACCTCAGTAAGTTTGTTGGGCAGAAGTGTTGTTCTGTTTGAGGGTAGGAAGGGTCTAGAGAGGCATCTGGACAGGCTGGATTGATGGGCTGAGGCCAACTGTGAGAGTTTCAACAAGCCTCTGTGCTGGGTTCTGCACTTGGGTCACAACTACCCCATGCATCACTACAGACTCAGGGGTGAGTGACTGGAAAGCTGCCCGGTGGAAAAGGACCTGAGGGATGCTGGTCAACAACCAGCTGAATATGATCCAGCAGTCTGTCCAGGTGGCCAAACAGCATCTTGGCTTGTGTGGCCAACAGGACTAGGGAAGGAATGGCCCTGTTGTAGTCAGCACATTTTGTGAAAAATCCTTTGACATTAGATCTCTAGGATTTAAAGATGCATGATTAGGCATATTATTAAATGTCTCAAAATCTAATGTATATAATAATCAACACTTAAGGGTACACCTCAACTGTACTACTCAGAAAAAATCTAAACTGTATGTGCTGGGTAAAAAGCTCCTAAAAGTCCTAGAGCTAACTGCCAAATCATGCCTGTAGGGTAAGAGATGAAGAAGATAACCAAGGTTATCAATCAAAGATGAATCAAGCCTCCACCCTCCCTCCCCCCCAAAAAAAAAGATTGCTTTAAAAATCATTAAATTTATTAAAGTAAAAGATTATTTTTTCAATTGCCTCCTGATGTGCATTCAGTTCACATTTGTCAGTTTCTTCATCCAGAAACCTTTCTTAACAGACCTGTAGATATTTTGTAAATGGCTTCATTATGTGAAGTAGGTCTTTCAAGAAATTAAAAATACTCTGTGTTATAGAAAAAAATACAGAGTTGGTACTTGAAGGACTTTTTTACCAGGAACACTTAGAAAAGTGAAGACAATTCTACTAAAAGTTCAAAGTCTAATATGCTTAATTAAAGCTCATTAAACCTCTGGTTTGATGTTCTCACTCGTCCTTGAACAAGAATTAAGCTATAGCCATCTAAAATTGCTTTACTTCTGAATGAGTATTTGCACAGGATCTAATACAATTTAATTATCTGTATTTATCCTCATAACTTTACCTGATTTTTCTGTGTTCCCAGGAAGACATCTATGCCATGCATCAAGACATGTAGACATTAAGAAATGTAGATTTCTGAAATAAGCATAACTTCTAAATTATCAACTCTGGTTTTGAGCTGCAGGAGTATTTCTTTACTTCCTTGTATGTCTGCACAATCCTTTTAAGGATCTAAATTAATTTCTTTATCTATATATTATATTATTAACAAACACAGGGAGAAGGATAAATAAAACACCAGTGTGAATGGACAACTTCTTTTACTCTAGAGCACCTATGATCATAGAATCATAGAATAGTTAGGGACCTTAAAGATCATCAAGTTCCAAATCTCCTGCCATGGAAAGGGACACCTTTCACTAGAACAGGATGTTCAAGGCCTCATTCAGCCTGGCCTTGACCACGTCCAGGGAGGGAGCATCCACCACCCTCTTGGGCAACCCGTTCCAGTGCCTCACTACCTTCACAGTGAAGGCTTTTTCCTAATATCAAATCTAAATCTACCCCCTTCCAATGTAAAACCATTCCCCCTAGTCCTAGCACTACATGCCCCCTAAAAAGTCCCTTCCCAACTTTCTTCTAGGTCCCCTTCAGGTACTGGAAGGCTGCTATAAGATCTCCCCCAAGCTTTCTCTTCTTCAGACTGAACAAGCCCAACTCTCTCAGCCTGACTTCATAGGAGAGATGCTCCAGCCCTCTAATCATCTTTTATCACATTTTAATCATATTTTAATGAGATCTTCCTTCTAATGTGATTACACAGCCCCAACATTTTCCTTTTTATGTGCATAGATATACTCTCGCTCCACATCCACATGTACCCTCTTTCCCTTTCCCATATCATCCACAATGCATAAAATTTGCCAAAGGAACACAGTTCCTATGATATTAACAATCTATGTCTTGTTTTGGTTGTTCTGTTTTGGTTTTTTTAATTATTATTTTTTGGATTTGACTCTGACAAGATGAACTGAAAATTACAAAACTATTCTTCCAGGTACTTAGTCTGTGAAATTGTACATTAAAACTAAAAATCATTGTAAATAATGATAAGCACAGTGAAAAATGCTATTTTAAAAAAAAAAAAAATCATCAATGGAATTTTAAATCTAAAACTTTTTCTTTTGCTATTTTTATTAATATATTTTATAAAGATTGTAATTTTTTAACTTTTCTTTGATATATCTAAGACAGATAGGAGGGAAGGGTCAAGTTCTTTCAGCATATGTTTATTACCTTTTCTCATCAGCCCTGTACTCAAAATCAAGATTGATCGGTGTAATTCCCATTTCCAAACCTGTATCAGAAAACTTTTATCAGAACTGCTGATCTGTCATGTAGAAGAATCTTGAGGAAAAGGTGGCCAATACTGCCAAAGAAAACTAGATATTCACTCAATACTGTTAGCACTGAATCTCATAAAATATTCACTACACTGTTATTTATTAGGCTTAAGATTTTTTTAAATAAAGTACTCATTAATTATGACAATTTCTGAAGGTATATCCCTTGACAGATTATATTGTGATAATTCAAGCATTTATTTTCTGTATTTAATTTTTTCTCTTACTTAAAAAACACACTTAGTCAGGGACCAAAACATATGCAAAAAATAATTCAAGTCAGTGACTGTCTTTCTTTTGTAAAAATACACAGACACTGCACTTTATAAATAAGCTCTTAGCAGCTAACCACCATTTGTTTCCCCGTATTTCTATGACAGGATTCTTCTTGAGTGACTTATTTATTGACTTTTTTTTTTTTTTTACATGATAATATTCTCTCCCTTTGAAGATTAATGTTGTAAAACCTAAATATTTTTTAAAATCTGAAAAATATTTATCCAATGCTACACCTCCTCCTTTTCTCAAGTACTGTGGAACCTATACTTCACTGAGGAAGTAAATCATGTCACAGTTTGCTAGTATTGTTATTTGGAAAAGAAACTTCATTCTAGAAGTCTAAGCCTGCATTCCATTAGAAGAAGTAAGCACTGATGTCTTAAAATATATTTTGAACAATGTGATTTATTTTCTTTAAGACTGAAGTTAATTCAAATCTGGTTTGGGATAATTTTAAAATATCGTATTTCTAGGTTCCACTTGATTCTCTTCTTCTGGTCTTCATTTTCATTTGTTCACCTATCCATCTTTGACAGCTAAGCATTACTAAATACAAGTACCTTCCTATATCTTTATAAACACACATTTAATAATAATAATAATAACAACAATAACAACAACAATAATATTCTCATTCACAATAAGGAAGTTTTCCATTACATGTAAACTATGTCACAGCAGAGAATTACCTTGATGGGTTGGACTAGATCACAAAACTACAGAATCACAGAACATTAGGAGTTGGAAGAGACTTCAAAAGATCATCTAGTCCAACCCCCTGCCAGAGCAGGATCACTTAGACTAAATCACATAGGCATGCATCCAGCTGGGTTTTGAATGTCTCCAAAGGAGACTCCACAGCCTCTCTGGGCAGTCTGTTCCAGTGCTTTGTCACCCTCACTGTGAAAAAGTTCCTCCTTATATTCACATGGAACTTCCTATGCCCCAGCTTGCACCCATTGCCCCTTGTCCTATCGCTGGCCATCACTGAGAAGAGCCTGGCTCTGTCCTCCTGACTCTCACCTTTTACATATTTATAAACATTAATAAGGTCACTCCTCAGTCTCCTCTTCTCCAAGCTAAAGAGACCCAGTTCCCTCAGCTTTTCTCGTAAGGAAGGTGTTCTACTCCCTTAATCATCTTGGTGGCCCTATGCTGGATTCTTTCAAGGAGTTCTATGTCCTTCTTGTACTGAGGGGCCCAGAACTGGGCACAATATTCCAGGTGCGGTCTCACCAGGGCAGAGTAGAGGGGAAGAAGGACCAATCTTGACCTACTAACCACACCCCTTCTAATACACCCCAGGATGCCACTGGCCTGCTTAGCCACATTGCTGGCTCATGGCCATCCTGCTGTCCACCAGGCCAACCAGGTCCCTCTCACCTATGCTGCTCTCCAACAGGCCAGTCCCCAACCTATATTGGTACCTGGGGTTGTTCTTCCCTAGATGCAAGACCCTACACTTGCTCTTGTTAAATCTCATTAAACTTCTCCTTACCAAACTCTCTGGCCTGTCTAAGTCTTGCTGAATGGCAGCACAGCCCTCTGGTGTGTCAGCCACCCCTCCCAGTTTTGTGTTGTCAGCAAAGTTGCTGACTGTGCACTCTACTTGCCCATCCAGGTCATCAATAAATACATTGAATATTACAGGTCCCAATACCAACCCCTGAGAGACTCCGCTAGACACAGGCCTCCTAGACATGTCCCGATGATTTCTAGAGGTCTCTTACAACCCCTATATGTCTGTGATACTGTGATTTGAGAAGCACCCTGAGCATGAAGGATGATCTGCTGTTCTTGACAAAAATCTTTCAGGTGGTACAATATGAAAGTCTGGATCATGGCTACCTTTTGCATGACAGGTAAGGGAAATCTAAGTTTAGTTTCCCAAGTGACTATAAAGAAATAGCCAGAATAGATAACCAAATAGGAAAAATTGCCAACATACATATATTCAAACCTGTAATTATTTTTTTATTTGTATTTGACAGTCAGCTCATCATCTTAGTTGTAGTATTTTCCTACACAAAAGGGAAATGCACAGCTAAAAATATTTGCTTTGTGATTAAATATAATTATGATGTGCATAATTTTTTGTGGGTTCCCAAAGCATTGTTCCAATTATTCTAAAGAATTGTACAACTGTGCAGTAAATGTCACCATTAGGAATGTGGTGTATAACCTCATGACAAAGGCAGTATTTATCTGCCTTCTCTGCTTTGGCCCACTAATCCCTCAGGTCCTGAAATATTTTTTTTCATTTTAAGCATCTTCTTGGAAACATTACATTAAAAAAAATAATTATTTAAACCTGAAGTTCCTCTTTTTCCCCCAACTAAACCAAATAAAGTCGATTCTTACCAAATTCTGCAGACACACAGTATTTCTTAACAACTTTTAAAGAAACAGTGTGCAGAAAATGCATTTTCACTACTAAAGCAGAGTCACAGCACTCCAGCAGACCACCCAGCATTTGTTCCTAGGAAAGCATTATAACAGCCCTAAATGAATACCATCATGTTATATTAAGAAAGATACTTTTACGCATGATAATGGTTTTCAGCACACAAATTGAGTTTAGAATTCACTGAGACTTCTGTAACTCACCACAGGGCTTTGAGGAAAGCATGGGTTATGATAAAGGAGGACTGTTGTAAATAAAAATTCATGCAGAACACTAGAAACAAAACCTGGTATAAAATAGAATACATTAGAGGACATTGTAAATTGGCACAGTATTTTTAACACATTCCTTAAAAAATAATCAGAAGAATTTGGGAAGCTTGTTTTCTTGACAGGGAGCTCAATCTATGTAGTTTAAACTAAGCCCAAATTTCTCTGTAGTTCTTAAGTATGTAAGTGAAGATTTGTGATAGACACAGGTGTCAAAGTCTGATGTTTCAATAATGAAGCAAGGCCACTTAGACCCTAAAATGACTTGTCTAAGAATATTTTGGATTACCCATATGACAAGTTTAAATAAGCATTAGATGCTTTTCCAAATGACATTTTTTTGGTAAGGCACTGCAATGACATGAGGCAAGAATAAGGAAGAAAAATTCTGAATCCTCTGTTACGCAGTAGGTGAGAACAAATTATCAGAATGACCTTTTTCTGAAGTTCAGGTTTATGAATTGATAAACTGGCTGTGCATAAGCAGTATGACTTGGTAACAGTTCTGCTACTTCAAAGCAGTGTCATCTTTAACTTTTTAAGTCCTTTACAGTGTATATCTAAAATTTGGTTTTTAAACCATTTTTAATATATCATGGACATGTTAAACCACAAACTGTAAACAGCATTTTCAGGCAAGCATGCAGAGGTAGTGAAGGGAGTATATTTCACTAAAATTTGTGCTAACCTTTAAGTTCTTGAAATACTATTTGAAATATACAATTTTACATGGTATTTTTTCCCTCTTTCCAGCACCTCTTCCTTCATTCTAGTTTGTTTGCTTAATTTACTTTTGAAAACAAATTTTCACCTTAGGTACATATGCTAACAAGAGTACACCTGTATAAACCAAATACTGACATTTCAGTTTGTGCCATCATCCGTTAAAGCAAAAAACTCCCCATGCATTTCTCTGTCTAAGAGCTGTTCAGGCCTAGCATTTAAGATTGATGAACTCTGTGAGCACAGACCAATTTCCAATTGCCTAGGTCATTCTTCACTTGCTGATTTTGCCTTAAGCATGGCATGACCATCTTTGCTGAAGGTCAAGTACAACTTCAAGGTAATTCTATCTGTACCAGGCTTTTACTAAACTAGATTACATTTGCTATTGTGTCCTGAACTGTGGCAGAGGCCGAAACATCTGGCCCTTGTAAAAGTGTCATGTGTAAAGGAAAGAAATTCATGTTAACCTGTTGGGAAGTTTTGAGTTTCAACTAATTGAATGCAGTTTTTGAATCCAGTTGTAATTTTTTGGTGACTTTTACCTAGAAATATTTGTTTTAAAAGCCCAAAAAGTCTGTTGCCAACAGAAAAAAGTGCTGCAAAACACCAGAATTCAGAGTTTTCCTCTCCTAATTAAAACAAAGTACATAGCTGCCTTGTCTAGTTGCCTTGTAAACCCTCCAGGATGTCATAATGTCTTCACTTCCCTCACTACGATGATGTCATAGATTCATAGAATGGTTTGGGTTGGAAGAGATCTTAAAGGTCATCTAGTTCCACTCTGCCTGCCATGGGAAAGCACAACCTCCACCAGACAAAACTGATCAAAGTCCCATTTAACCTGGCCTTGAACACTGCCAGGAAAAGAACATCCACAACTGCTCTGGGCAGCCTGTTCCAGTGCCTCACCACCCTCATCGTAAGAAAAATCTTCATAACATCTAATCTAAATCTATCCTCATTTAGTTTAGAACTATTGCCCTCGTCCTATCTCTACTTGCCCTTGTAAAAAGTCCCTCTCCAGTGTTCTCGTAGGGCTCTTTCAGGCACTGCAAGGCTGCTATAACATGTCCCCAGAGCCCGCTCTTCTCCAGATAGAGCAACCCCAACTCTGTCAGCCTGTCATCAGAAAAAAGGTGCTCCAGGACTCTAGGGATCTTCATGGATGATGATGTCAGGACTCTTCTGGACATGGTCCAACAGATCCATTACTTATGTTGAAGGACCCACAGGTGGGTCTGCAGTAGTACAGATGGGGACACAGATTAGTGGAACATAGAGGGAGAATCACTTCCCTCAGACACCTGGTCACACTGACTTTGATGCAATCCAAGATACAGTTGTATTTCTGGGTTGCAAGCACAAATTGTTAGCTCATGGTGAGCTTTTCGTTCACCAACACTCCCAAGTTCTCTACCCAGCCCATGGTTGTGCTTGGGATTGAGATGAACCATATGCAGGAACTTGTACTAGGTCTTGTTGAACTTCACGTGGTTTGCACGGGCGCACCTCTGAAGCCTGTGAGAGTCCTTCTGGTCAGCACCCTTTCCCTCCACTATGTCAACTGCACCACACAATTTGGTGTAATTGGCCAACTTGCTGAGGGTGCACTCAATCCTGTTGTCTGTGTTGCCAAATGGGTGTTAAATAGTGCTGGTCCCAATGCTAACCTCTGAAGAACACCATTCATCACTGGTCTCCTCTTAGATGTTGAGCCATTGATAAAACTCCTGGAGTTCAACCATCTGTAATACTCCTTATCCACTGAGTGGTCCATCCATCAAATCCATGTGTCTCCAATTTAGAGACAAGGATATCATGCTGGACAGCATCAAATGCTTGGTATAAGTCTAAGTAGAAGATCCACAGATGCATCTCATTAGCTCCCATAGATTTGCACACTTTCAGTTGCATTAGGTGGTATCAACCCTGATCTCCTATGGTGGGAAGTTCTTCATTCTTCTAGTCCCTACCTTTACCTTCTGCAAATTGGGCTTTGTGGCCAGCACTTGCTGGTGAAGACTGAGGCAAAAAAGTCATTGAGTACCATTGAGTCATTCATGTCCCATGTAACCAGGTATCCCGTTTCCTTCTAGAAAATGCCCACACGTTCCCTAGTCTTTCTTTTATTACTGGCACACCTTTACAAGTTATTCTTGTTCCTCTTGATGGCCCTGGTCATAACAAATTCTATCAGGATTTTACCTTTCCTATCTTGATCCCTGGACGGTCAGAGACTTCCCCTGTATTCCTCCCAGGCTACCTATGCTTGCTTCCACCCTCTGTAGGCTTCCTTTCTGTGTTTGACTTTGTTCAGAAATACTTCCTGGTGTTTTTGCCTAACTTCCTCCTTGCTGGGATGCATCACTCCTGAGCTTGGAGGAGGTGATCCCTGAATACTATCCAGCTTTCTCACGCTCCTCTTCCCTCCAGAGCTTTGTCCCATGGTACTGAACCAAGCAGGTCCTTCAAGAGGCCAAAGCCTTCTCTCCTGAAGACCAGGCTAGTAAGCTTGTTATGTGCCCTCCTCACTGGCCTAAGGATCTGGAACTCCACCATTTCATGGTCAACTACAACCAAGGCTGCTGTTGAAACATTCCCCATCAACCCTTCCTTGTTGGTGATAAGGTCCAGCACGTCACATCTTGCCAGCTCCTCTGTTGCTTGTAGAAGGAAGTTATCATCAACACATTCCAGGAACCTCCTGGATTGCTTATGCTATTCTGTGTTGTCCCTCCAACAGACATAGAAGGCCACACTGTGTCCTGGTCTCCCCTGTTTGCCGTTCCTCAAAAGCCTGTATCTTTCCATTTCAACACTCCAGTCATATGGGAAATCCCATCACATCTTCATGATGCCAATGAGATCATAGCTCTGCAGGCATGTGCACATCTCTAACTCCTCTTGTTTATTCCCCATGCTCTGTGCATTTGCATAGAGGCATTTAAGCTGGGCCCCTGATGAAGTTGATCATCATGAGCTAGTTCTAGAATTGTTGGATTAAAAAAACTGAGCCATACCTCACAGCAGTCCTCTCTTCTCTTATAACCGATTACTAGGCCGTTTTAATCCCTCTTTCTTCAACACTCGGAAGATGTTGATAACTGTGCAGTCCGGTTATTAAAGTCTGGGGCACAGTGTGATATCTCATTAGTCAGCAACAGCGCTATTTTAAACTCAGCAAGCATCATAGATGCCTGTTAAACTTCCAAACTACCACTTTTCATCATTTTCCCTAAAAATAGACTTCAAGGAACCATAAGGAGTATGTTGATGTTTATATGCTGTAACCATTTACAAAACAGTTTAATAAGTGTTTGCCTCTTTAAAGAGAATTACATTTCTTTTAGACATTTCATCTCTAAAATATGATCCATGTAGTTTAATATATCTGTTTATTTCAATCCACCAAGTAACACTTGCACAAAAAAATTACATTATAACCATCCCAATTCTCAACACAACAGTTCAGACAGGTTGAGAGGAATAAGAAATAACAAAAGGATAATTATGAGAAATGATTGGGATGCTTAGTTTGTATTTTTAGTTTCTAAATTTTAAAGTCACCTCAAATGATTTTATGGAGACTATGCCAGAGTAAACTACAGGGGGCAGCAAATATTAATCAGATATTGCACAAAAGCCAACACACAGCATTAACACATCTCCCTTAGGAATGCTTTGTTGCATTGTATCTTGTAAATTTTGGAAATGATTTGTCAAGATTTTTTGCTAAAGAACTGATTATTTTTAAAAGCTAATTAAATTATTTTAATATAGTTTAGATGTGTCTTTCGGCAATTAAAATGAACACTGGTCAGTACTTCATTTTCAAAGCACTTTTTCCTTTGCCACACCTGGGCACTTTCACCAAATTGTTTCCATTATTCTGTTAAAGACTGCTACAAAATGTCTTTTTTTTCTCTTTAGCTCAGTATTCCCAAAATTTTAAATAATATGCCATAGTTTGGCTGTATGCGCCTTCATATAGTCAAATGGGGAGTCAAGTCCAGACGGTTTCTTATCATCACAACACATTTTGTCTTCTTTAAATGTTCTTTTCCTCAGAGACTTGTTTACCTGACATGGATTATAAATTTAATATGAGCTTTCTAGTTCATCAACAATTGTAAGGCTGAAATTCAGACTATTGTGACTGTATCACAAGAACAATTTGAACGTAATAAATGTAACAAGAGACAGCTATGTTATTTTTGATATATTTTGGCTCTACCATGTGTGCACTCACTGATCCTTATAAATATCAAACACAAGACATTGTTTGGGAATTTTTTCGGACAATTCTTATGTTTTGAAAATTGATCCGCAAAACGTCCGTCACCAAAACAAAATAAAAAAGTTAGTAAAATTTAGTTGTTAAATTTGTTAATGTTATGCTTCTGTACAGCAGGTTCATGACCACAGCTACACTTAACATTTTTATTTTGTTTATATAGAACAGATTTCTCAAATGCTGGAGTATCTTACACATTTAGGTTGCATATGCCATAGCTTTAAGGATTCTACAGAAATTATTAAACTAGTTCTGTAAATCAAAAAGGCTTTGACTTTTTTAAAATTTAATCTTTTAAATTATTAAGTGCACCCATCAAACTACGCCTGTGCCTTCCATTCCTCTTACAGAATTATTTTGCAAGTATCTACTGGAAGCAGTGATGATCACTACTTAGAGACACCCTAAAATTCAGAGGCACCTAAAAATATTCTAAAACATGGATCTCATCTTCCATTTCTCATTAACACAAGCAGTCTCATTAAAAACACATTTACACTCTGAAAATATTGCAAACCACACCGGTATGTAACTCATCAGTTGACCACGCAGTTGTCAACTGAAATGCATGTCAATATGCCTATTTCCAGAGTTTTTCAGAGATTTAAAATAACAATGAATAAAAAATATAATCCTGTCAATGTTGTGATTCATCACAGAACCCTGATGAGACCATACATCACATCCACACATATACACACATATATATGCAAGAAGTAAAATTGTATAAAATATATTCAAAAACCATAAAGAAAATTTACAAAACAAAATACAGACATACACACACACACATGTATATGGAAGTAGTTTGGATGATCCTAACACAATTTTTTACTTGAGTGTTACTGGAATTGCATCTCTAGCACATAACAGTCTAGCAAGGCGACAGTAGTAAGCAAGCAGGTGTCAGAGAGAGACAAAGACACTATCAAATGACAATATGAAAGAGTAAGAAGAGGTTGTCTGTCTTAGCCTGACCTCATCAGGGCTTCACATCAAGGAAGAGATTTCCCTCCACTAGGAAGAACAACTATTCCACTTTGGAAAAATGAATAGAGCCCAGCAATATTTTAACATATCTGACAAATGGGAATACTCTCTGACTTAGGAAGTCCAATTTTGCGTATTTTAGAAACTCAACTGTTTTCCACTTCACTATTTTTTAATCTGTTTTCAGGTTTAACTTTTGCCCATAATACATTGGGCATATGTCATGAGTCTACAGAACACAGCTGACAAATTGTACATGACCTTTCAGTTATGAAATTAATTTTATTGGTATTTACACAGGTGGAAGTAGCGCTGTATCTGAAACATAAAGTCCCTGCAGATACATGAGCACAGTTTCTGTTAATGGTCTGTCATTTTTTTTCTCAGAAAACACCACAAGAATTTAGAAATAATAAGACATTCTTAAAAGTCTGTCCTGTTAATACAGTCTTCTTTCGCTTGTAATAGTTTAGTGGAGGTTTTTTTTTGTTTGTATCATTTTGGGGTTTTGTGTTGTTTGCTTGTTTTCTTTCTTTGTTTTCTTGGTTGGTTGTTTTCCAAGTTAACTCAATGACAACTGGTTTATTGAAGAGGGATCATGTTGGGTCACATCCTCACCATTAAAGATGGTAATAAGTCCTACTGTTCATGGAGAACATGTAACATGGTCTTCCCAAGTAAATTCTTCTTTTAAAAAAGTGAGTGCCTTTTTATGTATTTAAGATTATTATACCATTAGACATATAAAAGTTTTCTTTAAAGTATTGCTTCACTTTAGGCTCTAGAAATCTGAATTGTTCATGAAAGAGATGTATTTTTATGAACTTTTAAATTGTTTTCTTAATGTTCTTAAAGCTCTAAAACTTTTTTGCTCTCCTTGAACCAGAATTTTTGTTATAACATGTTATAAATACAGGAAATATTTATTTCAGTACATGCATCAATATATACAGCTAGTAGTCTGTAATGTAATTAAGAAATGCATAGCATATGAATCCTTCTTACCAAAACCAGAGAGTACTTTAGCTTTCATTAGCATTTAAAAATGACAGGCTTTATGAACTGGAATTTTTTTTTTTTTTGGTCTGGCAAATTAGGAAAGTTCCACTAACATGAAATAAAAAGTTAACAGTGAATTATAAAGTTTTATATGACATGGCAAAGTTTGGAGCAGATTTCACCTAACAATACACCATGGAAAGCTGGAAGGAAAAGTCAGAGTCATAGCTTGCTTTTAAAACCAAATTTTTTTCAGACAGAGACATGGTGACCCTTCTGGATATGGAAGACCTGAGAAAAATATCAGGAACTTTTCATTTGCTTTACTGTACAAAAGTCACAGAAAAAGAAAGGATTTTAAAACGAAAGCTGTTCCAGTTCTTGGAGAACAGGTGGTGGACCATGCTGGTTTTAAGACCTTGAATTCTTAGTGCTTCTTCTGACTGCAGCTGGATTTATGGAGAAACATAAACTCTGAGTGAATGCAGAGCCTTGCTATGACATTAAAGAGCAGAAAGGAAAGACTGACCTACACCTAAGAGTCATACTGCAGAAGAACTTTCTATCACTTTATGACCATTCATAATTGCAATTCCAAACATTTCAAACTGGTAAATTAAAAAGCTACTGCAGTATCGAGATCTCTTATTTAACAAAAATGCAAATAATATAGCTCCAATTATGTGTGACAGGAAGGGATGACTACAAAGTAAAAAAAAGTTTAGACATTGTGTATTGTGATAAAAGCTTGCTCTTAAATTTTGAATTTCAAAATAGTTGTGTAAGAAAGAAATTGGAAAAAAAAAACAAACATATCTTCTATATATTTTAAATGCTACCAGCTTTGGAAGGTTGGTGGATGCAGATGAACTGATTTTCCCATGAAATAAACTGAACTTTAATTCACACCTAGGATTTACTTTTCTATTTTGCAGCTTCTTTCCATGAATTTGCATTACCATTTTATTAATTCTGTAAAATCTTCTCATTTTTAATACTGACATGGCCACGTTTTACTGCTGTCTCAATTTTGCTATTCTGTTTTCTCATTGATCTTTTTTAATGCAAACTTTTTGTAACTCTGTGTTAACAGTACCTAGCTGATTACCTCCATTTGCAACTAGAACTGTTTTCAAGCTGCAAAACCTTGCTGCTATCAAGTATTCAGACCATGCAGTTGTGGTTTCATTACTGCTGTACTGTTAGGATGAAGCTAACACATGCAAGAATCACATTTCATTTTATTTTCTAGGAATATCTTTTAACTGTCAAAATTAAGAACTGAATATAATTTCTCTCCTGGCACACCAATTTGCCATATCAAACCTAACAGAAAAGGTGCAAGATATTTCCTGCCTATAGGCTACAGATCTCTCAGAGAAAGTAAATTCTGACCTTTGGTTTCCACATCAACCTCTTTTTCTTCTGATTAAATTCTGCCAATCTGCTGGTGTCACACAGAAATCTGGATGTTCTTGAAGTGATTGTTACTAATATTTATTTCAGTGTGAAAGACAATTTTTGATACCAATTAGCAGTTGCTGCCAGTTGCCAGAAAAATTTTATGATATTGACAACTGTACATGGATATGAAGGAATTATACTAGATAACACCTAGATGAAGAAAGAATGGAATATTTCTGAATTAGTTCATCTAAACAAATTAGCATCTCCCATAATTTGGGATTGGATATCATGGTGGTCAATGAACTTCCTTGGGACGGCTGGAGTCTCTCATTAAGTCCATTACACAAACCTCCATTCCTTGAACAAAGAGGGTAAATGACAACAGTAAGATGTCATCCTCCACAATGATAAACAATAGATGTACACACCTATTTATTCCCGAATTTCTCAGAGACTTGTTGGCAGCAGAAGAATAGAAAGACTAAACAATTCTGGCTGCTGTTCAAGCCTGTGAGGATAGTATGATTACATTTTTGAGATCTTTTTCCTTCTTTCCTCCTAAGACCTATGACTCAGGAATATGTTTTATTTCTTGCACCCTATTTTTTACTTTCACCCTTGTTTTCTTTCATTATCCAGACAGAGGAAGAATATTTCCAAATTTCTGCTCTTAATTCAACTTTATGCAGACATCCACAGAATTTTTCTATCATAAAGTTTTGGTTTAACAACTACAGGCAACCAGATTGTTTCCCTGGCCCATAATTAAGGACAAAAGCTAGGTACCTATTAGGGCACATAATTTTGAGTGGACCCTATGTTAATTACACCTTTGGAAATAACAGAACTGCACAAAATCAAATTCCTTGTTCAAGAAAAGCTGAACCAAAATCTCTCCAAGTGTCCTAGCATCAATTTTGATAATGAACAACCAATTAATGGCAGAGTTTTGACTTTTGTAAGCACAGGAGTTATTTCTTTACAATACAGTTTTGTTAGTTGTCTCCTTCTGCTCTTGGTGGCTCTCTGCTACCAGAAGGCATCAATGCTTTCTCTAAACACAAGATACCACTGAAGAAAAGTCATCCAGACACTAAAGAACAACAGCCATCCTGGCACACCACACTTTTACCTTTCTAAATAATCATTTTGCAGGATTTGACAAAAAAAACCCCACATTTCTCTGATTTACCTGGAGCAGTCTTTGAATATATTTAGTATTTTATTTGTAGAATACTTATGATAAGTTGCAAGTGAGCAGTACACCTAGAAGTTATTTTAGAGGGAGATCATTAGCAACTGGGCAGTGTTTCTATGAGGATATGAGGACAGTAGTTCTTCATTATGTAGTTCTTCATAACATGAAATATATTTTCCCACCATTTACGCTTTACGAGAAAGAGCTGATGTTGAAGGATGTCCTGTTGCTAGAAGGACACTTGATGGCAGAAGGTTTCTTCACAGAATAACTCCTAACTTAACAGTAAGTGGGTAGTGCAAACAAATGTGTGTCATCCTGCCTGCTCCCTCCCATTATAAAACCCGCCTTTCCTGTACTTATTTGCAAACTGATAACCTATAGACTATTGTTAAATGTAACAGAAGTTGGTAGTTAAGGGTATTCTGAGTTTGTGGTTCTTCAGATTGGGTTGCAGAAATATTTAGAAGTTTCAGAATTCATTTGTTTCTGAATTTTTTTAATGATATAGTCTGATGTTGATTTCAAATTTATGGCCTGCAAGTAATATTGCTTCTTATATTTACAAATACTCACCACAAAAGGGGCACAAATACATACAAAGAAAAGAGAGTGAAAATCTGAGGGTTTGGGGGTTTTTTTCTGTAGCATGCAGCAGTCTGTAGTCATTAAACAAGGACTTTGACTCACTGTTGTTAAACTATTTTCAGGAAAGTTGGTTATCAGAGAATGACAGAATGATTGAGGTAGGATGGTACCTCTGGAGGTGAGCTTGTCCATCCTTCATTAAAGTGGCCTCTTTGTTGCTCAAGCAGAGACAGCTAGGTTATAATCTCCTCTACTAAATGTTGCACTCAGATTTCTGGGCTCCTCAAAATTTCTGAGAAGAACTGAAAAGCAGTTATGTTTCTGTAGGCTCTACTTTGACATAACATGAGAATGTCTGACCTTCCCTGTTGCAATTCAGCTGGAGACTATTATACAAACCACATTAGTGTTTATTTTCGTACTTATCAATTACATATAGTAGACCTAAGCCAGCTAATAGGAAAATTCAAGGTGATATGATATGCCATTGTTTAGACTAGTCAGTAGTAGTACTACTTTGGACATTTGCACAAAACTTCAACTGAAACAGTTATTTTTGTACAGGTAAAATTTTGTTCAATAGGAATAACAGCATTAAAAGCATTAATTGGAATTTGACCACACATTGTATTATGTCACTACATCAGAAGAGAGGAAATCCAGCAGATAGATATCTACTGATTACCTCAGTTAGGCAAGAAGCCCATCTACAGGCAAGGCCAGAAGGAGGATCTGGGGAACTACAGGCCTCTCAGACTGACTTTGATACAGAGGAAGATTATAGAGCAGTTCATCATGAGTGTGCTTATCAGGCATGTGCAGGATAACCAAAGGATCATGCCCAGCCAGCAAGGGTTCATGAAAGGTGGGTCCTGCTTGACCAACCTCATCTCCTTCTATGACTAGGTGACCTGCTTAGTGGATGAGGAAAAGGTTATTGATGTTATCTACCTGGACTTCAGTAAACCCTTCGATACTGAAGCAATCTCCTAGAGAAGCTGGTGGCTCATGGTGCACTCTAAATAAAAATATGGTTGGAAAGACAAGCCCCGAGACTTGTGCTGACCAGAGCTAAATCCAGCTGGTGGATGGTCACAAGCAATATTTCCCCGTGCTGTCTTGGGGTATGTCTTGTTTAATCTCTTTAGCAGTGATCTGGATGAGGGGATTGAGTACACCCTCAGTAAGTTTGCAGATGGCAGCAATTTGGGCAGAAGTGTCAAAGTATTCAAACGTAGCACAAATCTGCAGAGGAATATGGACAGGGTGGGTCAATGAGCTGAGGCAAACTGCATAAGGTTTAACAAGGTTAAAGTATCGGGTCTAGTACTTGGGTCACAACAATGCCATGCAACACTACAAGCTTGTGAATGAGTGACTGGAAAGCTGCCCAATGGAAAATGACCTGAGGAGTGCTGGGCAACAATGCCATGCAACACTACAAGCTTGTGAATGAGTGACTGGAAAGCTGCCCAATGGAAAATGACCTGAGGAGTGCTGGGCAACAACCAGCTGAATCGTAGGGGTTGGAAGAGACCTCAAGAGATCATCAGGTCCAACCCCCCTGCCAAACCAGGTTCCCTAGGACATATCGAACAGGTAGGCATCTAGACGAGTCTTGAATATTTCCAGAGAAGGAGACTCCACAACGTCCCTGGGCAACCTGTCCCAGTACTCTGTCACCTTCACTGTTCTTCCCCATATTGGTGTGGAACTTCCTGTGTTCCAACTTGAGGCCATTGCCCCTTGTCCTGTCTCCCCAGACCACCAAAAAGAGGCTGGCCATTTTCCCCTGTGTCCCACACTTGAGATATTTATAAACATTAATAACATCCCCTCTTCGCCTTCTTTTCTCAAGGCTGAACAGCCCCCTTTCCTTCAGCCTTTCCTCACAGGGGAGATGCTCCAGTCCTTTAATCATCTTTGTAGCCCTCCACTGGACTCCTTCCAGAAGATTCCTATCTTTTTTATACTGGGGAGCCCAGAACTGGACACAATACTCCAGGTGGGGCCTGACCAGGGCAGAGTAGAGGTGCACCCTCTACAACTACAGGATGAGGGCATAGGATGAAGAGAAATGACCTAAAGTTGTGCCAGAGGATGTTTAGATTGGATATTAGGAAAAATTTCTTCACTAAAAGGGTCAGGATGTGGTACTTTTAGGACATGCCTTAGTAGATATAGTTGTGTTGGGTTGACAGTTGGACTTACAGGTCTTTTCTAATTAAAGATTCTATGATTATGATTCTATGAAAATTAAACTGTCCAAAGAGGACAGTCTCTGTAGAAACTCCTGATCTGTGTTTTATTTCTGAAGCATTTTGCACTAGTTACTCAGTTTTAATAATCACTATAAATATTACTGCTTGGTCTTATCAATATAGGGCAAAAGGCAGACAAACTTACAGTTTACTTTGGGATATGGATTTCTCATCACTTAAGAAATTGTATACCTCTGAGGAATGGAGGTCTCCTTTTATTAAAGGTGCCTCCCATAGTCTCACCCACACCACCTGCTCTCTAATATAGTTTGGACCAGGAAAGCAAAAATAACTTGTACATTCTGAAAACATGAGATTTTAGGTTGCACTCTTCAAAGACTTATGTTGAAAATATAATCTTCCTTCTAATGGAATTACTAATTTTTTGTTCATAGTTCACCAAATTGCCTGCTTTAGAGATATCTGAGGTAACTATGACAGTGAGTTAAGACCATTGAGATATTCCATCTCATTCCAGTTCAAGTGCTTCTCAGAGGTCTGGTTAGACTAGGCAGAGATCTCTGCCCAGTTCAAACCCCATTTTATACAGTAAGAACATCTAGAAAGTTTTGAGAACTGATATTAAATACTGAAGATACTTTCTTATGTAACATTCTATAATACTTTCTTTTGTAATCATGTAATGGCAAGATTCATCTGAAGGACAGTGTTATTTACGAATCTGATTACTGTTGATTCTGAAATTTCAACCTTCAAATTTATATACTGGACGATTATATCATAGTAAAAAGTACACTTAAATATACAATATTATAATGTTTCATATATGCAATATCACACAGCAGTTGTCATTCATATTTAATGCATTAAAATACAGAATACACTTTTAAAAAACCCCACCCTTACTTATCACTCAAAAATAGTTTTTCTAGCTACTTCGGCAATTATTAAAAATAGATTGGCTCATAAAATACATAAGATGGTTTACTATGATCACAAATCAGTTTTCATAAGGAATTAGTCTAACAGCTCTATTTTTATTTTTTTTCAAATTTTTTAGCAACTGGTGAAAACAAAGAGGCCTGGGGCACCTTGTCAGTTAGGAGTTTCTAAAGATATTCTACCAAATGGCCTATATTGCAAATGGATTTACCTGTGTTAATCATTCTTGGATCTTTGAAATAGAGGTGAAATTTGCATTATTCATTTTTATTTTGGCTATGGGAATTACAAATAGCTTTTATAAAGATCCAGAAAAACACATTTTCAGAAACACAGCTGTGAACTGGATTGTGTCAAGATGGTATATACAAACCTGTTTTGATCTGATATTAACCTCTGGAAAAGAACAGTTATTTATCCTTGGCCATTTGCTGTAATTTTTTTTCCAATCAATAAGCAGCACACAATGTACCAAGTTATTTTTGCAAGTGAGTTTCCCACATTTAAATAGATACCGTATATTAACTTAGAATGATAAACTAATGAATGCTTCATGCCTGTGTGCTCTGCCAATAGTAAATAATGAAACCTTAAACCAGGACAACTGACAGAGCTCCAAATTCTTGAGAAGATATTGCAGTTTTATTACTACGCCTGAACGTTAGCTGCAAAGGGAGATTAAATACAGGATTTTCAAATGCAAAACCTGTTCTCTATTTAAAGGTTTCTCCTTTTTTAAAAAAAGGAACCTTTTTGCTTTCCTTAAAATACACGGGGATTTTTTTCAGGCACTGAATGTAGTCCCGGCTATGGTGACTAGCCAGGGCCTCTGAATTTCTCAGAGCACTCAGATTTCCACTGGGGTTTTGTAAGCAGAGTTGAATCAACCTGCTGCATCAGCCCCAGTAGAAAGCAATTTATATAGAGGGAAGGGGAGTGTATCCTGTGTAAATAACAAGGAGATGGAAATCACAAAGGTTTTAGTAGTGAGCTCCGGGAATATCATCTCCTAGTATTTCTTTAAATGCTTTCCATTTGGTGACAGTATTTTGGATATCTTTGGAATATACTCAATTCCTATGCTCATAAAAAATATACTTTTCAGGCCTCTTAAAAGTTTCAGCAGACCAATTCAGCCTTCAGAGGGAAATATAACTACATTTTTTATGTCTCTGCTCTGCAAACGCTTATCTAAGTGCATCACTTTAAATAGAAGACTCACCTCATTCAGTGGAGTGTGAATGCTAAAAATATGCTCAGAATTAAGCTGTGTGTAGGCAGTGGCATGAGCCTTTGTCTATATAACTTATTTGATACTTGTCATGTTGATAATCAATTTCATATCTAATGCAAAAACTTGCAGAGAGGTACCTGAAAGTATATGCTCAGCTAGGTATTTCAAGTGAATATTTTCACTACCTATGCAAAAGAATTGTATTGTATCTTAGGATACGAGTGAGTAAAAAAATCCCCCATTATGCCTTGTCTGAAATCCTTTCACTTCTGTTTTCATCGGTTTTGGATACATGAAACAGTGTGCTAAGTACACAGGTTCAGATGTACAGCTTTTCAAAACCACACTGTGGAAGGACATTCTGATACTCACAAGACACAAGGCACTTTCTTATACTCCAGTTACTAAAGGACCAGAAGCAACTTTGATTCCTTATGCACAGAATTACAATCACCATTACTGCTGACAGTGCTAGGCACCTTTCTCTGTATTGCCGGACAAGCTCAAGGTAACACACTATGAAAGGAACTATATGCCAGCTCTGGGAAGCTCTAAATTAGTGAAAGCTTTCTCTCTTCCAGACCCCTTTGGAAGCAGGTTTCTCCAGGCAAAGCTTCTGCAGGTTGGGAGAACAGTAAATAATGAAAAGCACATATCATTAATGTAGACCAATCAGATTCACTAGGTAAAGTGAGCGAAGACAGACATTTGTTTTAAGCCAAACCAAATAAAGGGTGACAATAAGAAATGCAGGCCATCCTCAAATGATTGACAACTTTGTTTGGGGAAACAGGTCTGAAAAATAATTAGCAGGGTAATAAACAAGCTTACTTGCTCAGTGAATTATGATGTCTATGACCCTAGTAAATGCAATCAATCTCTGAAGCTTTCTTTTGAATTCTCAGAATTCTTCATTTTGCTTTCTTCTGGGTTTTTTGTTTGTTTGTTTGCTTTTTTATAATATTTATAAACATACCTCAATTGTTACAGTTTGTTATATCCATAGCCCTCACATTACCCAGATCTATTGGCGTAGGAAGAGGAGCCAAGTCTCCTTCTGCTGAGGGCATGTCTGCCTTTTTTCTTCTTAGTAACATCAGAATAAAGAGGCCAAAATATTTCTTAGACTATGATGGAGAGCATCCTGGTAGCACTGAACAAAGGACCAACTGCAGTGGTGTTTACATGCCCTGGTAACTGACATGGAGTTGATGAGCCAGTAGAACCTCTGACACTTGACAGTATTGGATTGGAAGAAATATCTACAGACATTTTTTCCTTTCATATTTTTTTTCTCTTCATGAATGTTTTTCTCAAGACACAAGAACGCTCTTGCTGTTCTGTCTGTTGTTTGAGGATTTATCAGGTAAAATAATAAGCCTTGCTGCTGAACAAA
Organism: Hypotaenidia okinawae; assembly: GCA_027925045.1. NCBI lineage: Eukaryota > Metazoa > Chordata > Aves > Gruiformes > Rallidae > Hypotaenidia > Hypotaenidia okinawae. The sequence goes on along the minus strand of BSDF01000005.1, from coordinate 37,347,460 downwards.
CAAACAAAAAAACCCGTGTAAGTTGCAGGTTTATTTTTGCTGCAACTAAAATACCCATTTTCTCCCATTGATTGATTCTTACCGAAATCACACACAAAATAATTTTTGTAAGTCTAGCACTTTTCTGTGTCCAGAAAACAAGCACAAGCCCACTCTCCCTTTGCTTTTTAGAAAGTACTAAGTGGCACAGAAAATGTTCCAAATGAATGTGCTTCACTGCATCCCAAGTAAGACCTCTGTGTGTGTGTGTGTGTGTGTATGCGCATGCATATGTGTGCATGTGTGTGTGTGTGTGTGTCTGTGTATATGTGTAGAATGAAAGACAATTTGTGTGATGGAATGAGGTATGATATTTATCTCTTGGTAGCAAACTTTATTGTTTCAGATGATACTGATGGTGCTCAGCTCAATGTGCTGAGAGCATAACTATAGGAAGACACCTCCATCACCACTGTCATCATCACATTTTGCCACCACATTTTGGGAGTCAGCAGGCAAAAAAAAAAAAAAAAAAAAAAGATCAGCATTCTTTCAAGGTGCACCTTTTAAATAGCCTCTGCTCATATGAGTCCACAAAAGCAGCTGCTGCTCAATACGTTCTGCAGGGGCAAACTGTTATTACTGTCCTGAGATTTGGCATGCTATTTACAGCTAATCATTCAAATCCTAAGATTTTTCTTTTCTTTATTATATGAAAAGAGGGGTTGGTCCTATCAATGATATTTGAATTAACATCCTTCTGATCCCAAGATCATAGCTGTTCTTGATGGGACAGTTCATGCTTTCTACTACTGTTCCTGAAAGCCCGCAATATGACATTATATTTGTGCCCTATTTTATAGTAAAAAACCAGACAAGACTTACCCTCTTCTTTCCTTTGACGCTCCATGTTCTCAAAATCTTGGAGAAAGGCAGCTTCCAAATATTAGCCATATGTCAGCTACTTCTGAGATCAGTCGTATGCCTTGCAGCAAAAAATGAATTGGATCTAGGCAGGGAGAAAAAACGCATGGCCAACCAAACACTTTTGAGATGCCATATCAGGAAGAAATATTCTGTGTGATACCCTGTGTTCAGAACTGCTCCCTGCCTCAGTACCTCCAGCTTGTGGAGGATATCCTATAGAGCAGTGTGGTTCTTGATGCAATAATGTATGTTGAGCAGGAGTGTGATGTCTGGCATCTCAAAAAAATGCAGCTTGGGTAGTATTATCTCCTTTCCCTTTCTGCCATTAGACACACAAGCAAAAGTGCAATTCTTGAAAGAAAGGTGGAAGGATTTGGGGCATAGTAAGGCTGGTGCCACACACATGTGTTTGGGGGGAGAAGCAATGAGGTACATCTGGAAAAGATGAAATGAATGAATGAAAGAAGAAATAAATTAAAAGGTAACCCAAAATCTTGTAATAGAACAGAGAAGGCAAAGGTTGAGACAGGAAAGATTTAAGAAGAAAGCGTAGTCACTTAACAAAGAGGAAGGAGGCACTAGAAGATGTAAGAAGTACTTGATTCTGAAAAGACACTGTATGTGAGTGGCTGTAAGAGAATTACAGGGACTGGTAGCTTCACTGGGATCAAAGAAACCTATTTGAACATTGTTGCAAAACCAAACGAGTTTACAGAGATAAATCAAGAGAAAAGAAGTGAAAATAACTCTGAAGAAAGAAGAGTCTCTTTTTTTAAATTTTTTTTTTAAAGATTATAACTGCATCCTGAATATGCAGAAGCTACATGAGATTAAAAACATGAATCATGTTGCCATCATTCCATAAAACACCACAGCTGAAATTTATTGCCCCTGTTGTGTCCTTTGTGCCTTCTCAGTGAAGTAACCAAATGAGAAAACAACCAGGAAATTCTTGGATTATGGATCTGATTTCTACTAGTTCACATTTGTGCTAGCTCAGGCCCATATAAAAAACTTACATGGAGGTCACTGAACTATATTTGCATCCTAAGATGATGTTTGCTGAAGTTCATAACAAATAGGTTGTAATTTTTTGTAAGAGAAGTTTGAAAAGTTTTTTTCCCTTGTTGAAAAACAAATCCTCTGATTGGAAAACTGTGACTAATATGTGATTTCCCTCACAGGCCTAGTTTAATGTGGAAAAGTGCTTTTCAACATTGAAAAACAAAGAACTTGGCTTGCTAATAATCTGGATTCAATACAACAAATTTAATCTTTCCATTCCTTTTTCATGAATAACTTCTTTGGCTAAAATATAGATTTTTCTCGTGATCCTAATTTCTGTTTTAATTGCATTGCTCAGAATAAAAATGATTAGAGAATGTTGTGTGGTGAGCAGATTTGTTTGGGTAATGTGGTTTTAACACCTCTTGTTCTGCCCAAAATACACAGTCTTCCTTAAAAGGATGTGATAGTGCATAGCTTATATACTACATTCTGTAACAGAGTAAATGTTCAGTGGGCTTGCATTCAGTGATTAATGGATGGGATGAAAGGAAACATAAACTGAAACAATGGAAAGGTAATATAAAACGAGTGGTTACATGTAAAATATTTTTCTGTTTCAGTGAAATTCAATAGTCTGTTTACACAGCTCAGTCAAGGTCATACTGTAGAAATGTTCCTTCTGATATCAAGATTCATGCAATTTCCAATATTTTATATTTTAAATTGAAAATAAGGTCAACACAATACTCATGAAAAATGCTAGATTAATAGGACTCTGTACTAAAGACTTCAGGACTTTATCTAGATTGACCTTCCATTAAGCTTGCAGCTACCTCTGGTGCAACCATGTTTGGAAATGAGAGAATAATCTGATTTTCCATAAAGTCCTTGACGTGAACATAATTATCAAATATGATACCACTTTTGTAATGTGGACACTTGACCACTAAAAGATGATCTGAAACTCTTCCCTGCCACACAAATCAGGAATACTTTTCTAGGGTTTTAAGTAGGAAATGCATTCTCTGAAGTTAATGGGAGTTATGTTGTAGGGAAAAAAAAAGAAAGACAATTGAATCTGCACAAATTGATCAGGTTTAAACTTGGCCAATCTCAGACAGAGTTAAACCTGAGAATGATAACAGCCTATTCTAGCAAAAAAATCCAACAAACTAACCAACCAACCACAAAACCCCCCAAGCTCCCAACTTATTTTGGTGCTGTACTTATCAATACTGTTGTTGAAATATTTATAGATGCATGGCAATAATGACCTTAAAATATTAACTGTTTGGAACTGTAAGGAGAGAGATAGTGAGAATTTTCTTTCAGAATTTTCTTTACCATTTTCCCATAGTATCTTTCAATGTTTCATAATGCAGCACCTCCACTAGGAGAGTCCTCACAGTGCTTCCTGATGCCTCTTGATTTACTGGAAGAAAGGAGGCAACACGAGTGGAATGGAGAAACACTCCCTCCCTCAGGTGACTGAGTAGCTTATTCCATAACACTCCTATATTCAAGGAGCAAAAGGTTCAAGGATAGGAAATAAACTAAGACTTCTCCTCCCTCTCCCTCCTGCTCAGCCCCCGGACAGTATAGCACTGCCATATACAATGTTGTGATCTGAACCTCCTTGAGGTTTGGCAGGAGAGAGCAAATGTTCAGATTTATGAGGCTTTGGTTGGACCAGCTGCTGTTGGTTTGTCAGAGCCTCTGTTTTCCATAAAGTGTTTTTGGAAACTTTTATATAAAAGAAGCTGTATCAACTGAACAGCAGTTTCTCCTTAAGAACTATAAGTCAGTGTTCAAATAAAATTAAAAAATTAAGAAAATCTTCCAGTTCTGTGAATCAGTTGCAGCATTAGTATCTCCTTTTCATTCCTGAGTTTTAGAATATGTGAATTCAGTTACTCGCTGTCAGGACTAAAGTAGTGTGATACAGACTGTGATCCCTGACCTATGGATACAACATGGTGCCTTTTGTCTCCCTGGTGCATGTTGAGAAACCATGAAATAATCACACACTAAGTAACACGTGGTCTCTCTTTCCATTTGATCACTTTAAAAGGTGCAAACTTGACATTTGGCTATTGATTTTCCTTTATTGGAGTGCACTTTTCTCTGCTGATATTAGGAAATATTTCTGATATTCCCATCTTAGCTGTCTTCTGCTGTCATCAAAATTTGGGGACACCTTCTTCCATGAAGGCTACATTTTGAAACCGTGAGAAAACAAAGAACAACTCTCCCCATCCCCCCCACTGTACTGTATTCAAATTGAAAGCAAGTATCGACACAGACCTCCTGCACCTGTGTGGTACACACATTACATACATATGCATGATTTTTAAAGAAAAATATAACCAGATTGTGTTCTGTATTCTAAGTATATTCTTTCTAAATCGTTAGCAGAGTTCTCACCACATCTGAGATGCTCCAAATAATCTAGAAGTAAAGACAAAGCTGTCTCCTAGATCTACAAATCTTATTTACAGCTTTCCCTACATATGCTGCTGTTTATTTTCGGTTTGTGGCACACACTCTAGTGCACTCTGATAAAGCTGATCCTGCTTCGTCATCTCCAATTCCCTGCAGATTTCCATGTACTGTGTGATTAATTACTACATTTCTAGGCCTTTTGCTCTTTTCAGTGGAGGAAAAAAAGCACCACCACCCCCCCACAACAAAACCAAACCTAAATGTGTGAAGAGATACTCAACAAGTTGTTCCCTGAGAAGTAGAAACAGCCAAGCCCAATTTTCTTTGTAGTTATGTGCTGCTGCACCTGATTCCACCACCCCTTCCCCATCAGCAAGCTTGGGTCTGTGCTAGGGCACGCAGCACAATGAATGGGCTGGGATGAGCATGTGGAGCAACCTGCCACCTCTACCAAACCTCTATTTCCACAGAAAGAAAAAAAAAAATTGAACAGAGTTGAGACTCACTGGATACAAGACCTAAATCCCTCTCCAAAATGGAGTTAAAATGTGCTGGCACACATGGAAGTTGTTGCAAGTGTGTAAAGCCTCATTCTTTAAGACAGAATGGGAAAAAAAATAAAAGCAAACATGGCAAAAATGAAAACCCCTACACTTAAAATCACTTTCTTCTCCATACCTCTGTCTCTAACTACCTGTTTAAGCACTTAAAAGATTTATATGAATCACAAACGTTTACAAGAAAAAGACAAGAACTGAGAATATCTGCTGAGGTACTAAATCAGCATTTAAAAGATGTGTACTCAAACTGTGTTGGCTGAATAAATTTCTGCATATAGACAACACGTTTACTTGTCTAGTAGTATTTTATTATCTTTAATAATAAGAGCTCACAGTGTCTGTGGCTTATAAATGAGAATTTTCAAGTATCAGTACAGCAACTCAGGAATGCTTCTCGTAATAATTTTGTAAGCCAATGCCTAACATATGCATTCATACAGTTCTGTGAAAAATCATCTGTTTGATTTCAGCTAAAAGCTCATCACGTTAATCATAAATAACTGTAATATGCGGCTATTTTAATGTCCAAACCCCCTCCCCCCCAAAAAAAAACAACCCAAAAGCAAACCCCAAAAAAAAAACCAAAAAAGGGAGATGCAGCAACAGAATAACCTTTCTGATGTGCACCCTGCCACCTCCTCCCCCTTCCATCTTCCTGATCTTGCTGTGTAGTAACCCAACGTCCACTGGTTCCAGTTGTTAATGGAATGTCCTACTGTGCTAAAAAGCTTAGTGGGATGCCATTTACCAGGGACGCAAACAACAATCCAAGGCAGAACAGCCGAGAGGAAAATAATACTGCAGACTATTAATAGAGTCGTCTTTAATATATGGAATTCATGAGAGTGAGACAGGAATGAGCATGGCTGGTTCTCTTCTTGGAAGAGCTATAGCATGTCACTCAGAGTAAGGCAACAGGTAGGTATTCAGAGAAGAGAAGGAAAATCGACCCGTTTCTTTTCTTCCTTTGCTGTGAATTTTGAGTTTTAAACCTGCACTCACATTCTGCATTTCACATCTCAGTTCACATCCTCCTTAATGAGGATGCGGAAAGGAGATCCAAGAGCAGGAAGAATAGGATTTAAACAGTTAACTTCGAATGATGAGAGAAAGATGCCTGTTTTCATAAAAAACTCTTAGGGAATACATGATACTTAATTGCAAATGACATAAAAGACCCTTCTTCCTTCCACCTTAAAAAAAAATTAATAGAAGATTCATATCTTCCAAGCCTAATTTAATTACGATCTTAGAGATTGTTCAGTGTTTTACAGAAAACGTTTCAAAGTTAATAAAATGTGTAAATGTTTTTTGCAATTCAGTGCCGTACTAACCTTAGAGTAAGGTACTGCTGCAATCTTGGCAAAAATAGAACACCAGCGTAGAGTGCTGTCTCTGAATTTTTTACGTATTTTGGAGGAAAAAAAAGTCCACTTTAACGAGTACTTTGTAACAGATGAATTTGCTTCTTGATGTGCTATCTTAACTTGGAAGGAATGTTAAAGGTGTATTACAAAACCATATATATACATTTATGTATGTGTATGTGTACACTATTATCTTAAGTATAGAATTGATGCTACTCATTACAAGCAGTGATATGTGCTAGAGCAACAGTAATGAAACAGTGCTTTAATGCTGCTTCACGGATTTAGGTTAATTTCTGGTGGTGTGTATTTTGGGGTTGGTTTTTCTTGAGTTTTTTTTTTTTACTTTAGCATCACTGCAAAACCTAGAAATCTTAGAAATAATATTCACGAGACCTGGTTTTAATACTACCATAGGCAGAAACACCTTTGTTCCTAATGCATACTGTGATGCTGCCAGAAGAGAAGGAAGAGCTACACAACCTGCCTATGACTCTAAGATAATGGAAAGCTAAATGTAGTCCCAAAACTCACATCCACGTTGTGATACCACATGAAAAACATAAAATGCATGGGTTTATTGCTCAGTTCTTCAATGTCATGCGAGGATCACAGCATGAAGAACACTAAAACAGCTAAGTGAACTGATAAAAACTGCTGAGACATAACATTAAAACCTGAAATACCTATTTAGTATTGCCATTTCAAAGCAAATACAGCCCCATAGCCATTTGAGTGGAGGGGGCAAAGGTGAGGATTTAATTCTTGCTTTCCTTAATACTTACTCTGATAAAGTAGCGTTTTGCCCAGATTTTGATTTTTGTTGTTTTCCTTTGAAGCCACAGTTGCGTGTTGGAAAGTTAGTCTCTATTGAGTAGCTCTTTTTGAAAAGATAAAAAGTAGTCACCCCTGCTACACTTCATGTATTTCACTTTTCAAACAAATTATTTTTTTTTACCAAGTCTTCCTTGTATTTTTAAACATACTATTTGGTAAGGACTAATGCTCCTTTGAGCGTAGAGATTACTTGGGCGATGGTTTTCAGTGGTGTAAGTGCCAGCATCAAAAGAAGAAAGCAGTTTATAGGAGTTGAGAACAAAATTTTGTTTCCTTCTGTCAGCCTTCATGTTGGTAGCCCTACCTTCCAAGGGGCGATAAAACACCATTATGGGATAGAAAATACTGAGATCCTTCCCTCTTGCAGAGAAGGAGCGACGATCTGCAATGAATTTAGCATGGACCACCATGACTAATGTCTGAATCAGGGCCTACTGAGCTTGATCAGGTTGCAGCAAGTCAGCACTGAACTCAGGAAGAAGCATCAGGCTGACCAGCACTGCACCTGTGGCTGCAAACACATGGAAGCCCATAAGCCAACTTCTGTGGCACCAATCTTAAGGGGCTCCCATCACCATAATGACTGGCCAGCGCTTAACGTGTTGATCCCAACATTTCACTTCTGTTTTACACAGGGGGAACTGTGGCATTGGGGTGATGTGCTCCAGGTTTCTGAGGAGAGTTATGACACCAACTGCGATGTGTTCCAAAGCCCTGTTCACCTAAATCCTATTGTTTCCACCAACGTTCTCAGCACTGTTCCTTCTTCGGAGAGGATTAGACAGCACAGGGCAAGAAAAGCAGGGCCCTTTTTTTAGCCCCTTGGCATGCCACCGATTGCGCCAAGCAACATGTGGTGTCACTCAGTATGAAATTTGACCATTCTTCGCGGGGGAAATCCGGGACCCGCCATACAGGAGCGTGACTGAGTAGGCCAGCGTTACCCCTCGTAAGCCCCCTCCTGGGCGGGTATATCCATAGAACCAGTGGGGCACCAAACCCGGGCAAGAAGTAGCGCGTTTTAACTTCTGAGAACGCCGCCTTCCCAGGGAAGTTGGCGAGGAGATGGGGACCGCGGGCAGCGTTACCCGCCGCACACCGCCGCAATCGGCCCCGCCTCCTCGCCACTCGCGTGCCGTCCCCACCGCGTCGGTGCGGCCGCGGGCGCCCTCCGCGCGGAGCCGGGCGGGAGGCGCCCCCTCCCCGGCCGGCACGGAGTGACGTCACCCGCCTCCCCTCCCCCACCACCCGGCCGCGCGCGGGTGCGCCTGTGCCGGTGTCCCCAGCGCGGTGCGTGGCTCCGGTCCCCGTTCCGCCCGCGGTCCGGGCTAGGGCAGGCGTTGCCGGGGTCGCCTACCCCATCGCTCCTCGGCTCGCCCCTCTCCCCGCCGCGCTCACAGGCTCACAGCTCGGCAACAAGCTCTCCGCGACTCTTGGGGCCAGGCAGAGCCTGTGATCCACACAGCGTTAAGAGGATTAAATAAATAAATAAATACACCGCACACACATCCCAGCTCCCCCCTCCCCCCTCCCCCCAGACATACACACAAAACCCACCCAAAAAAAAAAAAGACCAATTTCCAAGCCCCACAAAAAGAAAAGGGGAAAAAAAAAAAAAAAAGCCCAAACAAACCGCGAACGAAACAACCACTAACAAAGCCAAAACCCCACAACGAACCCGCGAAAGGAGAGAGCGTCCCCTCCACCAGTGTACCCACGGCATCCCCGTTCTCCCTCGGAGGAGGGAGGTGGGGTGGGGGAAGGGTTGCTCGTGTTTCGGCTCCCGGGGACGGTTTCTGGGGATTTTTTCCCGTGTCTCTGCGCTCCCCGCTCCGCCCGCCCCGTGCCCTCTTCCCTCGCTTTTGTTTGCACTGCACTTTTTCTGGAGGGAGGAGGGGGGCGGGAGAAGGGGGTAGCCTGGGTGGGCGACCTCGCTGCTATTTGTAGCGAAAAAATCGTCTAAAAGAGACGAAGGAAGAAAAGAAAAAAAAAAAAAAAAAAAAACCAACCCCACAACCGAAAAAAAAAAAGACCGAAAGGGGAAGGAAGAAGGGGAAAGAGGGAGGAGGAGGAGGAGGAGGAGAAACGGAGCAGCAGCTCGAGAACAGAGAGCGCGCCCGGGAGCAGCAGCAGCATCAGCCGCCGCCGCAGGAAGAAGAAGAAGAAGAAGAAGAAAAGAAGAGCAGAGCGGAACAGTGCAGAACGGAGGAGAGGTGGCGCTGGCAGGAGGAGGCAGGCGGGGACCTGGCTCTTCTGAATGCTGGATTTTCGGACTCTCGTTGACTCTCTCCCTCTCCCCAGCACCGGACTGTGAGAGGCACGCACCAGCGCCAGGCAGCAGCGGCGGGGGGCTCCGCTCGTAACTGCCGCTGCTGCGGGGCTTGGATTAAATTGGCCGCCCCGGAGACGAGCGGGAGCAGCAGGAGGCGGTGGCGGCGGCGAGAAGCGGCTGCGGGCGGGCAGGCAGGCGGCGGCGGCGGCTGCTGGTGCTGCTGCTGGGACCGGGGGAGCCAGCATGACCAGGTAACTGCCCCGCTCCTGACCCATTTATTTTTTTTCCCTCCCCCCGCCGCCACTCCGTCTTCGCCGCCTCTTTGGGCGCGTTTGTGCGTGTGAGCGCGCATAAAAATGTGTATAGGCGGGTGTGTGTGTGTGCGTGCGTGCAGCCGGCACACATGTGCCTCACACACAACTCTTCCCCCGGGTGCCCCGGGGCTTCCCCCCGGCCGCTGCCAGCCCGTTCCCCTCTCGTCTCCGCCGGGTCTGAGCTTGGCGGCGAGGCCTGCGAGGGGAGCTGCGTTGCGGGGACGGGGGATGGGGCAGGGTGAGGGCGAGTGATGGATCAGAGTCGACGTTTCCACCGAATGCCACTGTGCACGGGCGGGGAGGGGGAGGCTACGATAATTATACGTTGGCCGTTTGCTTTGGCGAGCAGATTATTAATATGGTTTGTTTGTTTGTTTGTTTGTTCTAACGTGTGGGGAGAAGGAGGAACGTAGCATGGGCGAGAGGCGAGGTTCCTGCCGCTGGAGAGGGGTTGGGGTGAACGGCCGGTAGAGACCCCCGCCGCCAGTCCGAGGAGGGCTCCCTCCTCCTCCTCCTCCTCCTCCTCCTTCTCCTCCTCCTTCTCCGCTTTCTCCTCCCTCCTCCTCCTCCTCCTCCTCCTCCTCTCCTCTCTCGGCGGAGCGGGGAGGCTCGGAGATGCGAAGCTTTTCACAGGTTAGGCTTTTAATTTCTTTGTTTAGTCTCCCGAAACCACTTGAAAGGAAGCACATCAGGCTGGAAACTCAGTTTTCCGAGCGCTTACAAAGGAGCTCTTGAATTTGTTCAGCAAACTTAGCAGCTCCCTCTACGCCGTGTGCCCGTGCGAGCAGATACCCCTCACTGCTGCAACCGGGCTCTCCCAGGCTGGCAAATAAAACAGCTGTTTTCTTCCACCGAATTCCGTATTTTTGCCTGTTTTCCGTCCCCTCCCTTCTCGACAGAACTATATGATTTCCCTTTTAAGCGATTACCACTCACCCTTGCATGTATGGCTTTTGAATGTCTGCTCCTCCTTGCTACTTCTCCAGACTGCTGTCATGCATATTTTATTCTTTTGCCTGGCCTTTGTACAATTAGTGCTTTATGGAAGGGTGGCAGCTTCTTTGCCATACTTACCGTGTTCATAGTCTCGGCTTTGACATACGCAGCGGGGTCATTTTATTTACACAGAATAGTTAGGGCTTTATGTGTTCCATCACTTGTCGACTTGAGACGGTGTTGCATTGATGAGTCTGTAGATGCTGATTTGCTTTGGAGTTTTCTATTAGCAGGCAGGAGTATTTTTGGTGAGGACCACATTCTTGTAAACTTGGGCTTAATGTGGGAAGTTATGATTGTCTTCTCAGCCTTTCAGAGATTGCTTCCAACATATCTTTTGTTCAGGCACGAGCAACTTCTGTAATACTAGGACTTTTATTGGGAATTTTGATGCGGAGATGGAAAAATGTTTATGTACTATATTCTTCCTTGCTCTGGTGTCTGCTACTGATTTATAATGTTACGGTGGTCAGTACTTTTCTTGCTGTAAAAGTGTATAGTAAATGACATCATTTTCTCCCAGGCAGGGAGCACACAAAGCTTCTACAATTCTTGGTATTGAATGGAGCAACTCTGAAGAAAAAAACAAGATCTTCCCCTCTCCTAAATGCAATCATATGTACTTGTATCTTACTTTAGATGGCAATTTTTTCTTACATTCTTTAAATTCTGTCTCACCAGAGCTGCTATTGCTGGGTTGTTGTGGGTTTTTTTAATGTGTGAAATCGACAAACTGGTCAGTTTAATAAATTCAGTTGTCAAATTTTGCCCAGTCAAAATTGCTAAAAGCTGTAAATGTACTGGCATGGGATTTTCAAGCCAGTGAGTGTTACACAGAATGGAAGAAGGATTTAATGAGAGACTTTTTTACAGGAGTATCTTTCCAATTTTAGTTTTGTCACTTGTGGTAATATGGTGGGGTATATTTAGATTTCTCTCAATGCAGAAATGATGTATAGCTTTTCTGTATCCACTTAAAGCACTGAAAGCTTTGCCTAAGTAGAAGACTTCTACTCCAAGGAGGCACTAAGAAATTCATTATGGTTTGCGTGTGCTGTGGCAAGCTGTCAGGAATGGTGCATGGAGAGAAGACCGGTTATCTCAGTGTTTCTAGATTTCAGGACTGGGACTTAGGACCTCCTTTTAGACTCATCAGTCATACTGCTAAAGAATAATACGAATTAAGCGTACTGCTGTGGTGGTTATGTAACTCAAACACCAGCCCTGTCAGCAAACTCAGCCGGGGTGGTAGCGAATTGGTGCGTAATATTTGGGAGAGGGTTTGCAAGAACAGACGCGGGGAGAGGGGAGCGGGTGAGCAGAAGAAGAGAGCGGCTGGAGGCTTAAGTACCGCCAGCGATTCACCTTTCGTTTTTAAGGCAGCCCTCCTCCGCTCTTCCCCGTGTCGGGGGCGCGGGGGACAGAGCCACGCTGCGCTGGGGAGCGGGAGCGCCCTTCCCGCGCGGCTGCGCGCGCTGAGCCGCTAGGGGCCCGTCTGCGCTGCTCGCACGCGGCGGCGCCGGGGCAGCGCGCACACCTCCCCCCCCCGGCCTTTTCTACACAGGTGCTGATGTCAAAAGCAAAGTTGCCCGTTACTTACTCCCTGTGTAACGAAGGAGGCCGCAGTTACTTCGGGGAGGCGTATGAATGGTGTATTATTTCGGTGGTTTGGTTTGTTTTTAGGGGGGGGTGTTCTTTACCCTATCTCCCCCGTTTCCCCCGGCGTGGCTCTCTGCTCCCCGCTCTCCTGACGGCTGCGGTGGCAGTCGGGGGGTGAGGGTCCGTTCGGGAGGCGCAGACTTCTGGGCCCCGCGCGGTGTCCCCCCGCACGTCGGGTTTTCTGTGAGCTGAGAAAATCAGATTTGTTGCCTGCGTGTTCCTTCTATTAGATTAGTAATGGTGCTGTTCCACGCGAGTGTAGGGTTAAAAGATAAACTAAACGGGATTACTTGGAGGCAGGAGCGGACATAGACTGATGGTGTATTTAAACTAGCTTCCTGCGTGCGTTATGTAAGTTTGAGAGCGTGGCGGCCCCCAGGTTTTGGCTGGACCGCAGTCCAGCGTTTGCGGGACCCGGGCTGAAGATGCGCTATACATTTCTGAGTGTCAGTTTCAGAAATTCAGAATCCGCGAGCCGTAGCTTTCCTGATAGGCGTTAAGCAGTAAGGTCAAGTGTACTTACACTGTTCCATTGTTGATTTTCAGTTTTTCAAACTGACAAGGCAGACAATTTGTAAAAGAGCGCAGCTGAAATATTTGCATATTGGATTTCCTTCAAAATGAACTTCCGTTACTAAGCTCTTTGAAAATTCTCATTTAAAAGGATTTTCAAGCTGAATCACACTAAGGTCATACAATCAGAACGCAGTTTCCCCTATGGTATGTTAATTTCTTAATAAGCCTTTCTGAAACAGCAGAGTTGTGTGTATCGAGTGGTGTTGGGCCAGGTTCAGCGAGAGGCTTTTTGTCATCTTATCGGCAACAGTTGTGCAAATTTTGACTTGAGTTTATGATTTTCTGAAATACGTGTGCGTGCACTTAGGTAAAGTTGAGATGAAATGTAATAGAATCCACACTAGAAGTCTTCTGAAATGATAGATGTCTGTTCACAACTCTCTCTGGCTATCAGTAAGCCAAGGCGCTGTCTCTGAAACGCGGAGGGTAAGCACCTTGTGTGCTTTTCGAGTTTCAAGAGGTGTAATGTAGCACGGGTCTACAAAGCGTCGTGTTTCATTTTTGTGTAGGATCGTGGTGATTTTTAACCTTTTGTTCTTTAGCAAGTTGAGCTAAAAAGGGTGCAGATATTTGCTGGTTTAGGTTCAGTGTCGGAGTCACCTAATGTGGTCTATTGTAACAGGAGCTACATTGTAATTCTATTTAAAAACAGTTGTCATGACACAGTGGACATGCAACATTTTGAGGAATACTCTCAATTTCACATACTCTGTGAGCTGTTGATTTGCTTAATCCCTGTTTGCTTTGGAAAAGGCCTTAAATGAAGCTAATTAATGAATGTACGCTGGCAACTTGGCAGCCTAAAGCAAGAATACGTACTTAAAAATACTCCTTTCTATACTATCCGTGATTTAACAAGTAGCAGCAGAAAGGAAGTGTTACTTCTCTTAGTGATCTACTGCGGGGAATGCTGCTGTACAACTGGAGAAATCTCATGATGTAGAAGAAGATTGCATGAGGGTGCTTTGCCTGTAAATTCCTTTCCAACAAGCTTCCCTTCCCTTGTTAAGCCACTGTGCATTGATAGAACCATATGTCTACTACTGCACAATTTGAACTTAGATTTCATAAGCTTAGATGTTTTTTGGTTGGTGATTGATTATATTTATTAATATGTTGCATATTCATGTCTTAGTATAGGAAGTCGATAGCTAAAATGCAGGGAAAATAGACCCAAAATAATAAAAATTATTTTAGGGAAAAAATGGTTATATTGAAGAAATTTGTATGTAAATATTGAAAGGATTGCTTTTTAAAATCACGGTTGTTATTCATGTTCTTTCAATTCATTCATAAAAGCGGAATTTCCAACTAAGTTCTCAGTTTATCAGCTTATTTTTAACATCAGCAGGTATACGTAGTCTGTACTTCCCCAAGATAAAGACTTAGAGCATTAAGTGTCTTACACTTACATGCCACAACAATCTTCTCCATAAGCTTAGTAGCACCCTAACTGAAAAAAAGAAAGGGGGAAAAAAAAAGAAGCCATCTTGCAGTGGAGTTCCAAACCAGAGAATTTTGGAAGTGCCGACTCCCTTGTTTATACTTGTGTGTCTGATACCTGCCGGGAATTCTGTGTATTTGTTCAAATACAAAAAATACGCAGAAAACTTCCTTCTTCTCATCCAACTGAAAAGAATGGGATTTTAGGCTCTTTGATTTGTTATACCAGGGGACATGCCCTAATACACTGTCACGCCAAGTGCTGTGCTTCTTCCTGGTTAAGCATAGTGGAGTTACTTGAGCTTCTCAGTAATACTCCGAGTATTGGAGTCACTTTGCTGGTACACAAATTAATCTTTTGTTTGCAGACAATCAAGATGGATATCCTGTTTAGTGCCAGCCGAACTGCTCGCAAACTGTTGTAGTCAGATAATGCGTATTTTTTCCCCAAGCAGTATATCTGATGTGGTGTATGGAGTAACACAAGGAAGTGTGTTGCTCCTTCTTCTACCGTTTTTAGTATTCTGAAAATTACGTATCTCTAAGTAAGAGTTCAGCGTGTGATGTGTAAAATCTACCTCTTTTGGATGGCAGAATCAGATGATTCTAAAGAAAAATATAGTCGGTGCCAACCCAACTGAAACAAGTGTAGTGTAGGTTCTACACTTGCACATAGGTATACATTTCTCTTACAGTTTTGCTCAATCCCATTTTGATTTCAGTGTCTCAACTTGGCGTATTCACTGGTTTTACCCAAAAGTCTGACGTTTTGTTACTTGCTTTGTCTGACTGAAAGGAAATTCAGATACATTCTGGTAACAATGACTTAGGTTTTTCCAACCTTTTGAAAATAACTGCTTGCTAAGTTTCATCTCAGTAATTCTGCTTTCTTTGTAACGTGGATTGAATTAAAAATTTCTTAACTTTGTTTTTGATCTGTCTTTATTTAGGCTGTTTTCTTTCATAAAGCTTTCCCCAAAAAAGCTGAAATTTTTGCATGAGAAATAAAGAGACTGCCATTTATTCTTCTCTTCTCTTCTCTTCTCTTCTCTTCTCTTCTCTTCTCTTCTCTTCTCTTCTCTTCTCTTCTCTTCTCTTCTCTTCTCTTCTCTTCTCTTCTCTTCCTTTTTTTTTTCCTCTCATCACATAGACATGCAAATATTCTATATTAAAGTTAAGGAACAATGCTTTTTAGTTTATTTTTCTGAAAAAAGGTAAAATTGATATTAAAGTTAACAAAAATACGTAGGGATATTCTGTACTGTATACCTTTCTTCCATCTCCTTTATGCCACAGAAATAAGGGGTTTATGAGACAGATGGATGCCATGATTTCTAGCATAGAGACATGATTAATTCATCTGTGTTCACCTACATAATTAAATTTCTGTGAATCACAACTTTACATTCCTTTTATTTTTATTTTGCATAAAGGAAGGGGCTTTTTTCTGTGGAATTTACTGTGAGCAGGGATGTCTTTTTTCAAAAGGCAGTTTATAAATGTGGGGCTGGAGATTTTCTGCTTAGGTTTTCAGTGCTAAGAATGTCAGGTGCATTATTTTATTAAAATCCTCTTACAGGTGTACAGTGTATTAATACTTGTGGGAATTTGACTATTTGTTATTAATAAGCAAACAGCTAAATTTTGCATGTAGGAAGAAGAAATTAACAAAAAAAGTTGTCTGTTTACTGTGTGAGAATTTTGCCTGCCTCTGTGTAGCTAAAAGTCATTAATTTGGTGTGAAGTACATGCAATGAGACATTTCTAAAACACTGATCAGAAAGTAGGACAGGAAGTTTTATTTATTTATTTATGTTTGTTTGGGATGATAGTGTATCTTAGAAAGCTGCTTAACTGCTGCCCAATGCAGCTGTCCTTCCCTGAAAGATTAGGTTTCAGGAGCAATGATGGATGTTGAATGCCTGTAGCCAGTTGTGGGGTTTTCTCTGAGGTCAGTGGTACTGATGGAGGATAGGAATTTACAGCTTTATGTCTCTCCACCAGTGTAACCAGTAGCATTTCTTAAGGAAAAAAATAAATGACCAACCAGCCGAAAAAGAACCCCAACTAGGTGCCTTCAGTGCTGAGCTTTTGCGGCAGCATAGTTGAAAAAGCTATTCATACTAGTGAGAAAGAGTGAATAGATTTGTGAATAATAAGGACAAATTTAGTAATGAGTATGCCCTTTTGTTTCACAGCAACACCCAGAAATAGCTATAAAAAGTAAATACAATGATGTGACTTTATTTAGAACTTCTTACATACTATTTTAAAGTATGTTAACAAATTTGGAATTTACACTGTTGACTTGTTATTTTGATTGTTTCAGATGTGCTTAAAAGTTCTCAATAGCTTACCCAGGAAAGATTATTCTCCTTTTTCATCTAAAAATATGGTGTGGTGTTTTATTTGGTTTTTTGGGGTTTTTTTCCTGTCTTGAAAAACAGTATCTGTTAGTGATTTTTGGTGAGTTTAACCAAGGCAGACTTGATACTCGTGGGTAATGAAAGCGTGGATAGGCATTGGGTAGAAAGGGTAAAGAGTATTTAGTGTTACATTGTTTGCTTTGAATATCACAGTAGGCACTGCTGATAAAGATGGATACTTGGATAGCTTTGATGTGTGCTTTCAGAACATTCAGATTTTATTAATGGACTATCAATGTTCTCTGAGCTGTTAAAGTTTGTTCCTGCTATACAGTGATGTGATCATCTTTTAAAAAGTGAATCTTGGTGGAGAAAGGTGCACAGCAAAGCATGCTGTTTTACTATTAAGCTTGCAAGCATTTTCAAGTGGTTGGTACCTTAATGATATAGGCGGATTTTCCTTAAAAGTGCTGTCCTAATGTGCTCAAAGCCCTCAGTGGTCTCTGAGAAAGATTTGCCTTTCACAGCAGCTTTTGGATCAGATGCGTACTGCTATTGTGTCTTTGTTTAAACTATAGCAGTTTTTACCTTGGGTTATCTGAAGCAGTGATTGAATTCAAATACAGAGAAGAAAGCTTAATAAAATATGTGATGAATTGATTTATAGTATCTCGTAAACTAGGGAGTAAGACACGTTTTGGAAAAGAGAAATACGTATCCAACAAGAATCGCTGTAGAACCGTTTTGCATCAAGGAAATAGTATTTTGCCAAATGCCTATGTATTCTACTTATTGGCAGCATGCCATCAACTTTATTTGGAAAACTGTCTTTGCTTAAGTAATAAATATTCACTATTTACCAATTCATTTTACTATAAATAACAGATGGCTGCTGTGATTAGGTTTTTTTTTTTTAATGTTTCATTTTTGACCTATTCCTTGAAGAATGGAGTTTAGCAAATTATGATTAAGTGCATCAGTGACCTGTTCCTGATTAACATAATTTTCCAAATGGCACAATTGTTTTCCTTCCTTTGTTTGATGATTTGGATTTTTCTGGATGTTCGTTTTGATTGATGTGAGAAGCCTTGGATTTTCTATTGTACATGGCATGTAAGAGAAGAAGTATAACATCAACTTAAAAATCTGTTTATAATATCTTAAATATCTGATACTAGTGATACTGTAATACAGTTATCTTTTGTTAAAGTGGATCGTCAGTGTATTTTTTCTTGTCACTAAGTCAAATACGTAGAATTTACACCTGTTTCCCATCTTACATTTTCAAAAGCTGCCTTAAATGGTCATGTGAAGTTTCAGCATACTGACTAGATGAAAATTTTAAACATATCAAGAGCAGCAGATAATGAGGAGACCATTGTACTTGCTAATGCTAACAGGTGGCAGTGAATGCCTGCGTAAGCAATCATACCTCTGTAAGAATCCTAGCATTCCTTGGGTTTAATTTTGCATGATTACAGTGACTCTGGAAAAAACAAAACCAAAAAAACCCCAACTCAACCCCCCAAAAAAACCCAACCCACAAACAGAGTGCTAGGGCACTTTAGCAGTAGTATATCTATTATCTTAGAAATTTCTAGATCATAGAATCACAGAATTGTAGGGGTTGGAAGGGACGTCGAGAGATCATCGGGTCCAACCCCCCTGCCAAATGGTTTTAGGCTGAACAGTATAAATACTGTACATACGTAAAAAGGAGATGTTTATTCTGCAGCCACGTGGCTGTATTTGATGGAACAGAGACGTGTCCTTCTTGTCAATGTAATCCCTAAAAGGACACTTACTAGGACTGTATCCCTGGTTGATATATTCATAGGATTGCTTTATTAATCTAGCGTACAAGGGTAATCTTATTCCAAATATATTAGAAAGCATGAAAATAACTACTGGATTTAGAGATGCGGCTTTCTCTATCTTCGAGCAATTCTAATTTGTAATCTCCAACAGTCTTTCTGCTTTTCAGGCTGCATAACCTGTGAGAGGTGCAGTGGCCTCAAAACTGTTGATTCATCTTTGCTGATCTCTGCAGTAGTCCAGGTTAGAGGGTTTAATAAAAAGAATGAAAATAGATGAGTTATATGTAGAAGAAAGGTATATTGGGATTTTTCTACCATGATGATGAATGATGCTAGAATGCTTACATAGTGACCAGTTCTTAACAGATGTAATCTCATAATACATAAATTCTTAAAGTGTACTACTGATACGTAAGCTGCATTTTTCAGCTTTTTTGTTACTGTTGTAAGGAGGTGAAGAGCTTGCCATTGCAATGCGAATTTTTTGCTTTCCTGGGTTAACTTTATATTGCAGATGCCAGTCAGAAAACCAGGCAGAGATAATCTCTGCAGTTTGTTCCTGTTGCTCAGATGATGGTGCTAATACCTATTTCATATTTCATGAGAAAGAATGTTTGAGAACACTGAAAAGGTTTGGGATGGGAAGAAACCTGAACTCTTGAAAGAGCAGAGTGTGGAATTTTTCAACCTCAGAGTTTTCCCACCAAAGCAAAACTGCTACAAGATTGATGCCAATTTAACTATTGTGACTGGGAATGCCCCTTCCTTGCCTTTTCTTTCTCCAAGTTGTTCTCCAAGTTGGCTTAGCACTTCTGGGAACCTCTGTATGAAAAATAGCTGTTAGTAAATCAAGAAAAAACGTGTGTTTCTGAAGAAATACTGATGCCTACTTCATTCCAGCTCTACTGTAGTATACATAACTCTATCTTGAATGAGTCTTTAGGTTTCTTTTAAAGGCAAGTCTCTGTGGAAGTTTTTGCCTTTATTTTAAGATCACATCTGTTGTTGTGAACTCCCAAAAACTCTGAGAATGGTTACCTAGGTTGTCCTTATTTCAGAACATCAACTATATTAATACCTGATGCTCTATTTGTTATGTTCCAGAAACGCTCACTGAAACCTAATGTTTCAGAACCTGGACTACTACAGAGATCTCCAAAGCTTCATTTATGTTTTTTGCATCTTCTGCTAAGTGTCAGGCTTTCCCTTTCTGCATTTGTCTCCACCTTCCTTGACCATGTATAGATACCTAGAAAGCAGTCTTTCAGTATCCATTTGTTGCTTAAGGCACCCTGTGTAAACTTGTACAGCTGCTGCCTTCATTGAGGTGTTTGAATAACTCTGGGCTATATAGTCTGCAAAAAGTTCAGTGCTCTCTTTTATGCCTTGGATAGGATACAACATTGCCTTCTGGTTCTTCATGAAATCTGGACTTTCTGAACCTCTTCCCATTTTTCACATTTGTAGGCTCTCCACATTAAATGCAGGAATGCTTTAAGAGAAAAAGACCTGCCTGACAACTTCTGCTGGCTTCTTGTGTCTAGAGAACTGCATCAGCTTAACGACAAAGAAGTGTGTTTTTTCTGATGCCATTTTGGTGTTTGTGTCTCTAGATGCAGAAGTAGCAGATTTAGATTTAACTGTGGGTAGCTGATTCTCTTCTGTCCAGGTACAGCTTTCTGTTTAAGTCTTTGAACTCAGTTTCTTAACTGTCTTCTCTGTCAGAGGGAGTCAGTTTTTACTGAGACACGGTCCTGATCATTTGTTCTCATAGATGACCTACCTGGTAAAAGAGTTGCAAGTTCATATTCCGGTGAGAAACTTCAGAAGTGTAGGTTCCCAAGCTTTCAAGTTCACTTCAATGCTGTGCTCTCTGTGTAGAATCAGAGATAGATTTTAAATTTTTTTTAAGAACACAAAACTGCAATGTTAATGTTTTGAAGCATTAAATTTCATTAATAGACACCATTTGTCAGACCTTATCGCGCTTGCTGTACGTTTCCTAGTATGCTGTATTACTTCACAGTGTTTAATGTGTTTGAGATTTGTAAGGCAAGTTCTCACTGTGCTTTTTCCACTAATGTAGTTATTATTCCACCTACTGAGTTCCTGAGGTGTTATTAGTGGTTAACAATGGCTGCTTTTCTTGACTTATGCATATATGTACACATACACAACAATAAGCAGGAGTTCCCCAGCTTCTGTATTATTAAGTTTTGTCTCTGTTAGTGTAGGGTAGATGACTGCTCCAGCCAGAGATACGGTTGTATTACGTGATTTCTGGTGTTGCTTGGAATTGCATGCATTTAATAATTTAGAAACTGCTGAGGACAGCCAGGGGTGTACAGTTCCTCTACTGGGAATGAAGTTGTAGAAGCTGAGAATTTGGTTTTTGCTGAGAGAACAGGTAACCACACACCCTTCACACGGATGTTTAATTGTGATTTTGTTTGCCCTTTGTAATGGTTTGAAGTTAACACTGAAGTTTCGTAGCTTGTTTGAATCTATGCAGAGTCTGCAGTTTCTTTCAGAACTAGGTTTTTGGCTATTTAAACATGGCTTTCAGTGCTTGCATGCTTTCAGAGTCCTGTTCTTACAAAGGCCAGTTTTCAGAAATTCCTCTCACTGAGACCTTGCACTTCAGAATGCCTTGCAGATCTGGTCAATGTTTTCTCTGCTTTCTGTTTGCAAATAGCTCAGATACTACATTTTGATTAATAAGTTCTTTTATCTCCTGATAACCGTGTTTGGTTTTTTTTTTTCCTTCAAACCTGCTGAGCAGGGAAACAGTCAGATTCTCTAGTCTATAATTTTCCTCTATGTTTTACTATAATGCTGATGATTTTTGGGTTTTTTTTTCTTATTGGTGTGTACTGGGAGAAAGGAAGGACATCCATCTTGATAATTCTTCCTTACAATGTTCCCTTGAAGATACCAGAGTACTCCTTAGAAAACCCAGGGTCTTGTTTGGAGAACTGTGAAAATACCTTTTGCATTTGTTAATTCCCTTTCAGATTTTGACTCTTTTCAGAGTAAGACAATTTTATTAGGTTTCTTAACCCAAAGTACAGGTGAAGTTTATCCTTCAAAAATCTTGTGGCTTCACTTTATTTCAACTATCAATTTAATGGGTATTTACCAATGGTAAAGAATGCCTACATTAAACATTGCAGCTGTGTTAGAGGGGCTTAATGTGTAACTGGAAATCAAGTAACCAATAATTGAACTTTCATCAGTGGAGTTTGATTGCTTAGATGACAATCAGAAATTCCTTCATACCCTCAGATGGGCAGAATCTTAGCTCTCAGGTGGCATAAATGATATTAAATCATACAGATTTTTAGATAGCTTTATAGTTCTTTATGGGGCATGTCTATGTTGTATATAACATATTGTTTTACTTTGTTAGTTTTTACTTAACGTATCAAAAGTAGGTTTTGAGTTGCTTTTTTAGGATGACTAAGTGGTACGAAGGAATTGTACACTTGTGCATCACAAATACACCGCCCAGACGGAGATACTACAGAGATCTGCACAAAGATAAAAAATGAGCCCAGTCAGCTGTACTTTTCAAAAATGTCCTTATTGTTTGCAGAGTTATACAGGAGAGAGTCTTTGTAGGCATCTTTTGCAGTTTACAGTCTAGAAGTCAGTCCCCGTGGTGTGTCATTGGCTAATACAGTATGAACAATACAGAAAAAAAGACATTAATCTGTGTAAACCTCTCTAATTTTCACTCTTCCCTTTTATCCTTTACTAATGATTTGGAATTCTAAGGGTAACTTCAATGAAAAAAAAGTTCTCTGTAGATGTATTGCTAGAAATAGATATAGGTGCTTAGACTAACATGAATCCCTTGAAATGATTTTTAAAATAGAGATCATTCACGGCTGCTTCTAGTGTGAAATACACCAAACCTACGTGGTGATTTTTAAGTGTTGGGAAGAGATTTTTACTTGTAGATTAATGAAGGACTATTTTTTAAATGAGCTTTGTTGTGGAAGGACACACCTTGTGTGTAAGCACTCCTTGGTAATAAGAACTGGGTAGTGCACTTTATTCACTCAGTACTCCTGCGGTATCAAATGGATTTAGTCACACATAAGTTAGCAGGAGCCATCCTATATAATAAAAGTGTGCAGTAAAAACATGAAAACATATGTATGAGAATATAAGTGAGGACAGAAAAAGATAAATGCTTCACTTGACATCGAATTCAGTAGAGAAGTTAGGCTTATCCATACCCATGACTGTATCTACGAAACCTCACTACTGTGTAACATCACTGAAATCCGTAAGAGTGTATGTAGGTTTAAAAATAAGCATGTGTGTAGTTTAAAAATGACTATGTATGCTGACTTGGTTTTTTTGGGTTGGCTTTTTTTTTTTAATTTGGACAGTTAATCCCATGGAGTGGAAGGAAGTAAAGATAAAAAATCTGCTTTATTTGAATTTTTGACTTTTTCTTCAGAACATTGAAGATATTGCTGTTAACAGAGTTGATGAGAAAGAATAGTTCACTGCTTTCCTTGGTTTATGGAAAGAATGGAAGTAATACGCTACTACTTCTGTCTGATGCTGTTTGTTTTCTTTTCAGTTGGCATAGGGAGCAAACAAAGCATCTCCAAACTATTGAAATGTGAAATATACGCAGCCTGTATTTCCACTTTTGTGCATTATGGAACAGTGTCATTTGACTACAGGAAAAAATACTACTAAATAAGAGGTCCATAACAAGGCACAATCTGTTCTATAAGTACAATCAGTTCATGAACATACTTTGTTTAATGTTACGTGATACAGGAGCGCTATTATAGGCATGACTGTGGAGGAATTTCTGTCTTGAACCAAAGTACAGCGCAGGGCTGAGACACTGAACACACTCAAGCCAAGAGATTCTTTGCATTCATTCTCACTAATATTTTAGTGAAGATCTGTTTCAGTATTTATCCAAATATCAGATGGATCTGTGCAAAGATTCAGAGGTACAATGTATGCAAAACAGGGCTTTTTTTGTTGCATCTCTTCTAAACAAGAGGATTTTTTTTCACATTTCGTTGTCATATACCCATTTGTTTTCAAGGTGAATATGACAGAATGCAGCACTATACTGTTAAAAGTGAAGCTCTTTAAGACTTAGGAGGGAAATATGAAAGTTTCAAGGAGCAAGTAACCTTATTACTAGTACTGATCTCTCTTGTGGAGGACTTGCAGAGCAGAAATTCTAACATGTTTTGTAGAGGATGAAGGGATTGGCAAAAAACGTTTCCTAATCTAGTAACTGAAGAAATTACCAGAAATAAGTTATGAGATAAATTAGTTTCCCCTGCTTCCCTCCTCCCCCTCCCCACCCCCGCCAAATTTGTGCTGTTTGGTCTCATTTTATAGTTTCTGCAGTTATTCACAGTTATGTTGAATTGTTGATGGAGTACTAATTTAGTGAAAATATTTCAGGAACTTTTGTTTGCACTGCAAAAAAGATTTTGCAGATAATGAAAGGGGTAAATACATTGATATTTGTCAAAAGTCTATGGAGCTGAATGTGGATAGTAGTTGGTATTTCACTATAAATTATGATGGCATAAATAATTTACTTTCTATGGATTTCTGTGACGTTGTGTAAGAGTGCCATAATCTGTTTAAGGAGAGAGCTTTAGGTCCATTTAGGCTCATATTTACTGAGCCTCTTCAGATTCTGACCTTTTTCCTAAAACCCCCTTTTATTCTTCTTACAGTGCTGCTCTTCTGTTTTCTCTTCCTTTTGTTTAATTTTTATTAAGGTAGATGAGTTGAAGAGCAAGAGACTTTGGAAATTGTATCTGTTCTTGGGAAACGGTCTAAGAGTATGAAGGTGTATTTTCTCTGCGCAGTTAGAAGAGGAATTTATATCATATGATTTTTAACAGCTAGATTTTCTGACATGGACTGAAATGTATGGTATCATCTTGCTTTGGTTTTAAGCCGGAATCTTACTAAATTTCTTTAACCATTTGGGGGTTAAGTCTTCCTCTTTCCTCCCTGTCCAATGCAGTCTTCTACCCCTTGTATAGTTTTGTAGAATTAGGTGCACAGCAATTTACCAGTAGAGGGATAAACATTCTGATACGCAGCAGTCAGATTGCTTCATGTAAATGTCATAAAACCTAATACTGATATATCACAAATAGGGTGATATGAATCATATGAGTCAAGTGAAGGTAGCACCAGCAGAGTTACTTCTTGGAATTGTGACACATAAACCCATATTTCTGTTGCTATGTGAGAATAAAAGCTATCTTGGAAAGAGCATTTCTGCCTTTTTTTACAACCTGTTACATGCAGGACCTATTATATTTTGCGTTTTAGTGATTTTTTTTTTTTACATATGAAGTTTTTTTAAAAGCAGTAGTTTTGGTAGCTAACCTGTATCAATATTTCCTACCAGTAGTAGAACTGAAGTCACCGTTTTGATATCCTTTTGGTATGTGTGGTTGTAACACACAAGATTAGGTCATACTTCAACATTGGAAGAAAGTTTCAAATGCGAATCCTCACCATGGATGGCATTCCATTTTGCTTAAAAAGTAAAATTGGAATGGAAACATAAACTAAAATCTTGAAGGCCTAATTTTGTGTTCTGTTGACATCAGTAGGAAATGGAAAACAGTAGTATACAAAGCATCACATTTAAAACACCATGGACTCTTTACGCTTTTCTAATTTGACCATAAACTTAAGCAAGAAGAGCCTTCTAGTAAAAGGCACATATATGGGATGCAAATGTTTGTGTTAATTTTCTGTTTTATACATCCTTTAGCCTTTTGATTGTACAGGCTGCTATTTCTAAAAATATTTTACTATCACTCAAGATCAACTTTCCTTTCATCTTGTACTTCATAGCCCATTTTACCCGTAATTTTCACACTCTTTATTGTTATTTGTGTAAAAAACATGATAGCTTCAGCTGCCATTGGCCTTGTGTTTGGTATCTTTTTTTGTTGTTCTGCTTTTATGACTATAAAAATATGCTGTTCCCTGCAGTCAGATTTTGGCAAGGTCTGGAAGGATTTTTCTCAAAGCAGTTCAGTGTTCAGGTAAATTAAAGTCACTCTAAGAGCTTTGGGGATTACTGGATCAATGCACATTGTTTTACGTAACATTTTCATTGCTGGATACTGAAATATATTTAGGAATTGTCTTACAAGAAACCAGCAGGACTTTATTAAGCATGTGTATGTTTGTTTTTTTAATTTTTATTCCCTAACTGCTGTTTGTATTCAGTGCACATTATAGCTCTCTGAAGAATGAAAATGCTTTTCATTATTGCCCTTTATCTGTCATGCTGTTTGAATGATTTTACTGGACACTAGTAAAGTAGGAAATTGATACAAGTAAATTACAACTTGTATCTATTTCTGCTGTCAGAAAAGCACTAAAGGAAAAATAGAATATGTCTTCTATAAAATGTTATTTAGAAAGCAATTTTTGCCAAATTAGTGTATGTAAATTGTCTTTTCTGTGTAACTTTCCCTGTAGGATTGAAATGTTTACAACTGCAGTTGACTCTCAAAAATAATGCAGAATTGAACCACATAGATATATATTTTTAAATTGATAAATATTTTTCCCTAGGAAGTGAAAGGCATCACAGTTACTACAAAACAGATGGGTTTCTTTTCTTTCCTTTTAGTCCTGAGGTCTCATGCATGCATGTACACGTCCACACAGACAAATGCACACACACATAAATTATAAGAATTTCATGGCAGCTTGAGAGATTGCATGCATTAGATTTTGATGCTGTTTCTGAACACTGGAAACTTACTGATATTTTAAGCTTTTGTTGAATTTTTTTTTTTTTTAATTAATGGGTCTGATATTTCTTGAAGTACTTTCACACGTGTTGCCCTTACTTAGATTTACAAGGTTCTGCTGTAAGCTACCTACCTACTATTCTACTTTTATCACCATTAGGTGATGAACAATGCCTTTTGTTAGTGTTCTTCGCAGCCTTACCTCCTTCTTTCTCTGCTTTTCTCACAGATTTTATTACCAGCAACGTAGCTGGGTTTTTTTTGGGTTTTTTTCCTGCTTACATTAGGCCTGATGGGCACAACACGTTTGTGGCCCTATGTGTGATCTTGTCTAAAAAGAGAGATGACAAGGGAAGTGTTTGACTGGTGCTGCTGTTACCCTTTGTGTAGGTTCAGGCACACTGATGAACTACCTATTTTACTACGTGTGAGATAGATGGTTGGTATTTATATAGGTACCTGGATTTGAGTTGTTTAAATTTGTGTATCTAGATAGACTAGATAGATTTTAGGCCCTCTACCTGTACAAGATAAGAAACCGGGTAATTCTTTATCCTTAGGAAGAGGCAATTGAGAATTCAGTCTCAAAATTTCTTAACAGTTTCCATATACAAGAATTAGTTTGGGGGAAGTTTCCTAGGCAAACATGCCAGTTTTCATCTTTAGTTTCTTAAGTGGTGCAGTGTTACTGTGGGGGGTAGTCACTATGGACTTAAGTGTTTTTTGTTCAGAATTTGGACTGAACATTTTGTATGCTTTAACTACTTGTTAGAAGTGGAGGGAATTAAAACTAGAATTTTTAATAAAACACTAAGTGTTTTAAACAGAAATATCCCCTGAATGGTGTGACATTTCAGGTTTCTCAGTAAAGATTTTTCCCCATCTCTGAATTACATTACTGGTGACATGGAGATTTGGTAGTTTGGAGTTGCTTGTGCCTCTGCCTCTCCCTCTCCCTCTTTTTATGTATGTATTTTTTACTAATATTTTTAAAAAAAGAAAGCATTTGAGCATTTATCTCATAAATATTAAATCACTGTGTCACATAATATTTAGTTATAAACCAGATTTTTCTGAAATACTGCTTTGTATTTATAACAAAGTAAAATATAAATTTCCTTGCATTTTACACTGTAATCATGCAAAAAAACCCCAAAAAAACCTTCTGGAGGAAGCTAGTTCTGTCCAGTTTATGTTCTTTCACTAGTGTTTTTCCTTTCAAAGTCTTACCTTGGAGAATACATGCTGAATGGATAAAATTCCATTTGGTTGAGAAATTAACATAGAATGTAGGAAAACATCCTGAAAAGATAAGTACTCTTAAGATTCTTGCAGATTATATATAACCAACCTAAAACTTAGTTTCTCACTTCTGCTTCTGTTTAAGTGGCTATAAACCAGTGTGAGGATAAGCTTCTTTACTGTTACTGCCAGCCTTCAGTCATTCGTATGGGCGCTAAAAACAGGATTCATTTGGATGTAATAAATCTGCATAAGTGGCTGACATGACCCAGTTAATGCACAGGTATAGGTGGTGTTGCATAGAACTTACAGTGCTTTCGCTGCTAAGCCAGCTGTATATCTGTAGCTCTCCTGACAGAATTCCAGTACCATACCAAATTGAACATAGATTGACTAATGCAGAAATGTTTTCACTATGAGCTACTGAAAGATGAGAATATTCAAGTTTGAACTCATGTTTACCAAAGTTAAATTCTTATATCTGTGTTCAGCTTTATAGCTTTCTTTAAAAAAAAAAAATAAAAAATAAGCTTTTTCCTTTTTTTTCAATAAGCAGTGGGGCTATTTTTGTTTGGAATATATTGGTACCTGTTTGATAACAACCTGTTCATGTGGTATTATTTGAATGCATTAGATTATAAATAAGATGATATTCAGGACCTGAGATAAAGATGAGTAAATGTTTTTTTCCTCTACTGAGTAGCAATAAATACTAGTAAGGAAACAGTGTCTTCTCTTTGCTGATGTAAGACAGTAGATTCTGTATATTTAAAATCTTGAGTATACCTTAATCTCTTGGGTTTTTTTTTTTTTTTTTTAAATTTAGCAGTAGAATAAATGTAATTCCTCATAAAAGGGATGTTGTGGCAGTCCCAAACCAAGATTAATTAGAGCCCAGTGTGTATTTTAAGATGGCATCTGTTTTCATGAAGCAGTATTGCTGTTTATACTTTTTACCTCCTTTTCCTTTATTAAGCACTGAATTCATTAAAATAAGTAAGATTGCCATAAATATGCAAAAAGACAAATACAGCAAAGTTTGGTATCCTCTTAAACATTAAAATCAAATATGCGTTGCATTTTTTTGCATACTTGCAAATGCAGTTTGATAAAACACAAGGATATTTAGTGGTTGTTAATCTAAAATCTAGGTGTTGATTAATGCAATGCAATTTAATGTGCAAAATGTAAGATTCTGTAGGTGACTGGTATTCTTGCATATTGATGGGCCAAGGAAGTCTTATTAGCATCTGAGAGAGCTAATATCGAAGCTTTGGTTTGGGAGGTTTTTTTCCCACATGCATTCTGTGGTTTAGCTCTCTGCTGCCAGTACCAAACAGGCATCACACTGTCTGGTGCAAAGTTACAATGCGTGTATCTGACCATGTGAAGTCTGGCAGAGGCTATCAGTGCATGTTCCATAGCTCATCACCAAATCTTCAGTGGACTGTGCTGCTTACAGATGACTTTGATCTAGAGACCTACATGTTAAAGCCCCCATATCTCATTAGGATTCTTAAAACATCTTGTTCTCATACAAAATTGGCTATAAATTAGGGAGAAAATTACAGTTTAAATGTGATTTAAAGAAACTTAAGTGGGCGACTGAGGAGAGCCGTAGCAGTGGAAGGGCTGTACGTCAGCCATAAATCACAGCCTAGGGAAAAAGAAACCTAAAATTGTATGAAGGGTGAGAAAAAGGAGATGAAAGGATCACCTAGGGAGTCTATTGTAGAGGGGAGGAAGAGCCGGTCCATGAATAGCCTGAAAAGAAAGAGACATTTTAACTGACCTGAAGTAGAAGGGATATTTTGACTGTTTACCGGTTTTACTTCAAATAAAAGTCTCCCTTATACTATGCTAGAAAGTAAAAAGACTGCTTGGGTTGTAAACTTAAAGGCTAAGATGTTAAGGTTTTGCAGCCTACCACAGTGTCTCGTCTCTGTCCTTTGTGCTCTTGGTTTATGGACTAATTGAAGCAAGTCCTCTGGGAAGATATCTCATCCTGCCTTTGATGTCTGTATCATGATTCTATCCTTACCCAACTTTATTTAATTTTCAGTTGCTTGATGCTGAAACAGAATATAGCTTTAATGCAGTTTTATCTGAGATAAGTGATTTGATTTGGTTTCTTCAGGAAAAATGGCATCATCAGCCTGGTTGTCTGACTTCAGAATTGCTGTGGGCAACTCTTCTATAGGCTTCTGTTGTTAGAGTTCTTGGGTTATATTTAGTAGCTATTAATGAGGAGCACTTGCCATCCAATAGTGAGATTGGGTTTGTATGGTCCATAAGTGAGATATGAAGGTGTTTGAGGGGAGCTTATCCTAGTTTATTTTCACAGAAGGCATTAGGAATTTTCTCACCTGCGTAAAACTTTCAGGAAAAAGAGAAGGAAAAAACCACCAGCACGTGTTGTTTCATGCTGTTCTTCAAGGAAGGATTGAAGGAAATAGCTTTGTTCTTGCCTTCATTTCTCTTTGTAGGAAATTCCCATGATAACTTACGTCGCTTCTGCCATTGCTTAGTAGGCCTGAAACACAGACTACTTGGGCTTTTTTGGCCAGGTGCCCTGATGTTGCTAAGCTATGCATGAGTGTTAAGGCAATTGAAAACTTTTAACAGTTTGGAGCTCTGCTGCACTAAAGAGAAACCTCATGAAGCAAACACAAGCTGTTCTCCTCTGACAGTTTCAGCAGAGCTTGCTGCTTTTGCTCAGGCAAGTTGCATGTGTCTCTCATGATGTAAAGTTTGAGGTGCCATATGATAGTAAATGCAAACATGGCTTTTTTTCTTAGATACTATCCTGGATTGAGTGGATTAAAAAACGTCATGTTGAAGTATTGCGGTGGTTTGTATTGTACATTGTAATTTTGTCTTGCTTTTTTAACTGTGTTGACCTTTCTCAACCAAACAAATTTTAGAAATCAAAATTATGTAGCGAACTTTCATTGCAAGTTTATGACATGGACTGAAGATCCTAAACCTTTGTATAACTCTCAGCTAATGAAAGAATGCCATGTTTACCTCATGATGATCCTCCTACTATGCTGTCCCTAGCTTGCTTGCCAATACTTTTAATTATTTCATTGAAAATACTGTGCTTGCATATTTAAAATGGATTATAATAATTTACCTGCCTTATCCAAATATTTTTTTTCTCTCTCCTGGCCTTAGAATCTAAACTTAACAACTTAACAACTGAAACCTTTTCACATTTGTTCTAACTGTGGTGTTTAATTAAAAATTAAAGTTTTGTCCCACAAATCACTGACAGACTGTCTTAGAATGCAGGTTCTCTGTGGGCCAGATTGGGCCTGTGTGTGTTAGAGGGTAGGGACTGTATGGCGTGAGCGTGTTCTGCTTCAAAAAGGAGTTGGGGACATAGCTGGTAAAATGAATTGTAACAGAAGTGCTGTGAAGCACAGTCTAGTGGAATTCAGAATCAGATGGTAAATCACGACGGCATTCAGAGATTTGCCGTACCCTTCGGGGGTGGGAAACCTCTTTTGGTAGCACTGTCGGTGTGCCACACAGATGGAAGATAAGTGCATTTCACAGAGCTACTACACTGTGGGGATGATCATATTTTCTGCTAGACAGGCTAAAACTTGAGAATTCAGACTACCTTTACAAACTGTCAGGGTTGGTGCACCTGAAAACATACCTTTTTATCTGTTTGAACTAAAACTTTTACTTTCAACAGTCTATGACTTTTCTGAATATACCTTTGATAAATATATAATTGTTGTCTGGAATGAAGCATAAAGTCCGGTAAACATGTGGCATTTATGAACTTTTTGGACACATTTTCAATCCTAATTATTCCCCCTCATCCCCACTCCCATTCACTATATTGAAATGCAAAAAATAGAGCTAAAAGTATTTTAAATTTTCGTTCCAGAAACAGTCTTCCATGAGTTTTGCTTGACTGTTTTCATCTTGTACTGTTTATTTTTTTCAGCTCAACTTTAATTCTAAGTGAGGTTTATTATTCTTGGTTGTGGTGAACAGCCTGCAAAAGAGAAAACTGTCTGTTTCCTTTAGAGGTCCTGATACCTTTGCAGATCACTGTGCCTCTGTCACAGGGCAGATTCACCCCCGAATGATCTATCATTCTGTTTTGCTCTTCAGTTGTAGTGTAACTGCTGTCTAAACTTACCAAGTGCACAAAATGGATTTAATGTACTGTTATTATTGCTGTTATTATTAACATCATAAGTGCTGATTAAACATGCCTAAGGATATTGTACTAGACATTACAGGAATATATAAATTTGCAAAAAGCTCCTTTTCTGTGCAATTTTAGGCCTATTATTTTAAGTGGATCTCATTCAAATTCAGTTTTCTATGCCCTAATTGGACTAGTTTAACACTGTTCTCAATAAAATATATCGAGTGGATACTTCTAAAAATGAATATAGCAATAAGAAATGTATCACAGGTACCCAAATATATTACCTGTTAATTGTTTGGGCTATTGAAATTTAAGTCATCATAATTTCTTCAGCGCTATT
This sequence comes from Hypotaenidia okinawae, assembly GCA_027925045.1. NCBI lineage: Eukaryota > Metazoa > Chordata > Aves > Gruiformes > Rallidae > Hypotaenidia > Hypotaenidia okinawae. The sequence goes on along the minus strand of BSDF01000005.1, from coordinate 37,315,345 downwards.
TGTGAAGAGATCCTGTAGGTGAAGATGCTTAAATTCTTAAAAGCTAAAGGAATAAATATTGTTAACCTTTAGGTTGTAATACTTCATAATTCTAAAGCCTTTGCAGGAAAAGAAGCTAAGTAATTCTAATTTCTTTTGTGCTGTATGCACACACGATGCAAGGCTTTTGTTGCTAGTTCTTTTCAATGGGTCTTAAGTTCTCCTTGTTAGAAGTGACCTCAGGCTGCTGTTTGTAGAGGTGGCAATGCAGCTATTCAGAATTACTTTGGAGAAATTCCAGACACCTGTGAATGCAGGGCTTTACATAGAATAAAAGTTAATCTTAGTAGTAATCAAAGTATCTTGTTGCATTGTAAAGTTCTTTACAAAATAGTATCTTACTTTCACTCTACTTTTGCAGATGCTGTGACTGTTTTTTACTGATACAGTTATTGTGCATGGATGAATATCCAAAATACAGCAAATGACAGGATATTCTTAAGTCATTGAGGAAGCTTTCAGGTCTTTACCAAAGTTGTCTGTATTTTTGTTTATCAAAACAAGCAAACAAAAAAAGAATAAAAACCAGAATCACAGTCATTGTTTTACTTGCAGAGGGAAATAAGAAAAAGCTTACCAAATCAAAAAGTGATCTGAAAAGTTGCATTGATTTCTACAGTTGCTGAAGCAGCAGCATTGTGGCCAGTGAGGCTTTTCTGAGGATTCGTGTGTTTTACACCTTTTGATTTTTGCTGCAGGGTTAAATTTTACCTTGGAAATCCTGATCCTGCAAAACATAGTTGCTTTATTTTTAATGCTGTTGCTTAAAGTTACTTTAAAATGCAAGAATTCTTAGATTTTGCCTCTTTAGAGTTTCGTGAGAATCAGAACTAGTGTTTGAGAACATTGCTGCTTTGTTTTTCTTAATACAGCACAGTCATTTTAAACACACAGATACTTTCCTGTTTTAGTCTCTATGACCATGATATTGCAATGTTTGAAGCACTTTTATTTAAAGTAAAAGATGTTAAACTGATATTCATGTAAGTATGAAAGAAGCTGCCTTCTTTGTATCAAAGACTGGCTGGCCACGTATGGATGAACTAGTGGTTTGATGTGACATAATTCGTATCTTCTAGTAGTCACAGATACAGTTAACAGACCAGTAGAAAAAATCTGGACAGTTTTCTTCTTTCAGTGCTTCAGTTTTCTCACCTGTAAAGTGGGGATTTAGGGTGGGGGTGGAGCATGCCTTTGAAGCAGATGAGATCTGCAGATTTAAGTTGTTGCTGGAGAACAGTGCAGTACATAATAAATGAACAGTAGTTGTAGGAATTCTAGCAAGTGTTGACACTTTTGCCTTCTGAGATATAAGAAAAATCCCAGAAAACTTGTTACAGTTGATCACATCTATGCTTAAATATAATAAAAGTAGCTGGATATTAGCTTGTATGCAAATGAAATGTGTGAAAAAAAACCCAAAAACCCAAACCTAATAAACACAGGAAAAGAAGAGGGTGCAAAGTCAGTCATAGCTCTATTTCTAGATGCTTTTGTTACCTTACATTTCAGTCTTCAGATTTAACAGCATTTTTCTTCTGAACATGTGTAGTTAATCATTAAAATGTTTGAGAAAGTCACTTAATCACGAGAAACACATGCCCATGTAGTTCTAATAAAAATAATTTCCTAAAATTTGTGTAAATACACTGAAGCTCTTTTAAAGTCTATTTTACAAGTTTTAGAACAACCTGGTTGGGATTTTATTCTTGGTCCAATGTGCAAATTACATTTCCAGTATAATAGTAGTATACAGGTAACTGTAACATGATTTGTTTTATTTTTGATACTAGTATGGGTGAGGAATAGGTGATGTCTGTGGTTTTTTTGAAAGCTAAGTACTTGCCTGTGTTATTTTTCTAGCAATTAATCTGACTTTACATGCATAATACACTTGTTCATAATATAATTCTCATCTGTTCCATATCTGAAGTAACAAGGAACTGTAATTTTAGTAAGTTCCATATTTTGCTACGTAGTAGTATGAAGTCAGTGACAAAGAAGGTTGTGCATTTTCTTGGTTAAATATTTAATACTTAAAACTGTTCTTGGACTCGCAACATTAGAGGACATCCCATGAGAGATACATGTGGACAGAGGGTACATGGGCAGCAAATGCCGTTTACAAAAACATATCTATCTATCTATCTATCTATCTATCTATCTATCTATCTATTTATCTCTCATAGGATGCTCATGTAGCAGAATATTGTAGAACCATGTGGTAAATTAAATTTACTGTGGACCTTTGACCAGATAATCTTACAATTATATTTTTCCTAAAAGAAGATACTCCAGCAACCATCCATGCTACTGAGCAGCCACAGCCGTCATTTCAGCTAACTGTAAAAGCATACACTGAAGTACTAGGCATGTTTATGATCATTACAGATGATTTGAATTGTTTGCCAGATATATGTAAATATTTTTGATTGACATTAAAATATGTTGCCAGGGGAAGAAGACGAGATTTAAGGAGAGAACTACTTACAGACAGAGTGGAGCTATGCAGAGAATATTCAGCTTTCATGTTTATTTTATCATTTGATAACAGAAGACTTGTTTAGTTTGGATTTTTTTAAAAAATTCTTTATTCCATAAGTCCCGCTGTTTTTTATTCCCTGGTATTTTGAGGCACATAAACGGCAATTTTTGCTGTAACTGTAGGAGGATTTTTGGTGGCATTTTAGGTTTTTCCAAGGTGATGCCATATCCCTGATACCTGCTATTGCTAGCAGAATTTCAAGGAAACAGAATGACGATTTCTTTAACGCCTTCCCTGTATATGTAAATATGTATATGTAGGTATATGAAGATTCTAATTTGCTCTTTGTTTGGGGTCTGGCTGAGATAGAGTTGATTTTCCCCACAGCAGCCCTCACAGTGCTATGATGGGTATGGGTAGGGGGCTGGGTGTTGATAACACGCCGTGTTTTGGCTGCTGCTGAGCAGCTCTGGCCCACATGAATGCTACCTCTCTACATTTCTCCCTCCCATCAGCAGTAAGCTGGAGGTGAGCAAGATCCTGGGAGGGGACACAGCCAGGACAGCTGACCCCAAGTGACCAAAGGGATATTCCATACCATATGGCATCTGCTCAGAAATAAAAGCTATGAGAAAGGGGGTGGGGTGGTGTAATTTGTCATTTACAACATTTGTCTTCGGGAGCAACCACTACATGTGCTGAAGCCCTGCTTCCTGTAAGGTGACAGGACATTGCCTGCTGATGGGAAGTAGAGAATAATCTTTTTTTTCCCCTTTAATTCCATGTATGGCATGACACTTTTGCTGTATTAAAATGCCTTTATCTTGACCTGTGAGTCTTTTTCCATCTTACTTTCTCCTTTCCCTGTTCCGCTGAGAAGGGAAGCAACAGAGCAGCTCACCTGGCCTCCCGCCAAGGTCAACTCACCACACTCTTCTAATTGTTACTGTAATTGTACAACAAAATACATAGAGAGAAATTAATAAACACCCCTGTACTCATCTATCAGAGGGGAAATATTTTCTTTATACAGTGCAATAATTTAGTTTTGGTGTAATTTTCGAAATTCCTAGATAAGGATACATAAACTCAGTGCCAACGAGTAGTCTCTTTAAACCTAAAATAGAGGTGAAAGAAACAGATGTATGGGAGTTTTTTAGTGCCCTGTCACTGATATTTGTGACCAGCTGTGGACTTGGAGAAATCCTGTGATACAGCCGTCTTCCAGGTTATTTTTTTCCTCTGTGCTGTTGCTTTAAAAATACAGTGTCATACAATCTCCTTCACTATTGGATTTTGAGAAAGACTCTGGGAGTCTGAATATTTTAAATTGTTCTAGGCTTCTGTGAATGGACTGAAGAAGTTGCTTAAGACTTCATAATGTGGTTATGCACACAGGCAGACCCTTTTTATTTGTAATTAATGATACTTTCATCACAGTAATTATATTTTATTTTCCTTAGCATTAACTATGTTTTAATATAATGGGCAAGGCACGGCATTTTAAAAAGCATAATTATTTTTTGAGAATATAGACAGAGGAGAAAATGATTGAATATATTAAGAATGCATAGGTATCTTATGCCAGAGAACATAAAAAAGGGGTACTTTTTGCTATGAGTGTTCTGATAACAATGTGATTATTCTCAGGAATGAGATTTTGATCTCTTACATTATTACTCAACAGGCTAAATATGGAGCTGTGCCACCTCAGTTCTCTCTTGTGCTGTTTACCAGGGACTTGGTGAACATTTTTATTTTTTTTCATATTCATCAGGATTCAGGTTATACATTAACTGCACTTTTCTGAAGTGCTGTCTGAAAAGGTGTAGCCCATAATCTTTTGTATTAAAGTTTGACTTGGTTTAAGGTCTGCAGCTTTAGCACATACTGAGAAACGTAAGAGGGCACAATTCTGAATTATTGTGGTAAAGAAATCCTTTGTACAAGACCACTTTTGGGTTTGCTTTGAATCAACAGTACTATATTGTTTAGTGGTCCGGTGATCAGAGTATTCTAAATTACCTAAGACACATGTGCTGGTTTTCTAGAGTTAGGATATGTTATAACTAAGTTTAGCTTGAAAATTTGTTGGTTTTGTGAAAAGAAACAGAATTGAAAATTTGTGCTAGGTTAATGACGGTTGGTATATAATAAGGGGATTTATCATAATGACTGAAATAATTTTCAGAAGTGTTTTTATGTAGTTTCATGGTTTTGAAAAATAAAAGCTATACTCCTGATGAAAGAGTCCGTATGTTGTTAGCATTTACTTACACAGATACCATACAAGATTCCACAGAATAATGAAATGAGAGCAGTAGAAATGAGTGGTGGGAATACTTTCCTTTATTTTGATGAGTATTAGGCTTGTTTCTTCTTAAAATAATGATTTTTTTAAAAAAAATTAAAACTAAATGCTGTTTTTCTTCAAACCAGTGCTGTATCAGTTGAACATATGTAACTAATGTGAAAGGTTTTATCAGTAGCTGAGAAGAAATTTTACCTTACATTACCTTTATTGATGACAGCTTTCAATGACATTCCTGATATGCTGTAAAATAAGCTGTTATGTATCTTGTAACCATGATGAAATATGACAATTACATTACAGAGTCACAGAATGATAGGTGTTGGAAGGGACCTCTGGAGATCATCTAGTCCAACCCCCTGCCAGAGCAGGCTGCACAGGACAGCATCCAGGCAGGTTTTGAATATCTCTAGAGATGGAGATTCCCTGGACAGCCTGTTCCAGTGCTCTGCCACCCTCACAGTGAAAAAGTTACTCCTCATATTTAGCTGAAACTTCCTTTGTTGAAGTTTAACTGAAGTTTTTTTCCCATAATACTGTAAAATGAGTAAAGTTAACTTATGTTGGTGGCTAACTGATCATCTTTCCAGGTCAAGTTTTAGAAAGTGTGAAAGCCAGGAAGAAAGTGCCGTATGACAATATGATAGTTAGATGAGAATAACCCGCCACAAAACGACGAGGCAAAATGCCCATCTCTTTGTCAAGAATAGAAATGCATTTTAACACAACATATAGTAGGTGGAAGTTTGAAACCTTATGAACTCGTGATAAACCCTTGTTTCTGCTGTCTTTTCTGAAGAAGAGGAGGATCAGTTTAAAAAATATTATGTACAGTGTCTACCCATGTTGATTTAGGAGTTCACTAACAAAAATATAACACAACCATTCATGAAAGATTCACATGAAAGTTTTATGGTCTAATCTCTGAAATGGATCTCAGTTATGAGATCAGGTGGACCTGCATGGATGAAAAAGGAGTTTCTGGTAAAACTTGACCATAAGTAGGAAGTGGAAGCAAGGATACATGTCATGGGGGGAATACAGAGACACTGTTTAAATATACACAGGCGGAGTTAGGAAACTTAAACACCAAAACCAAGCCTATAGAGCATGCAAGAAAGGACTGGTAGCCTAGGAGGAACATAGACATTGTCTGAGTAGTCAGGGATTGGTTTAGGAAAACTAGAGCCCTCTTAAAATTAAATCTTGCCAGGAATGTCGGGGGAAACAAGAAAACCTTCTATAGATATGTCAGTGATAAAAGGAAGAGTAGGAACAAGTAGGTGTTCTCTGGAAGGAAATGGATTACATGGGATATGGAGAAGTCTAAGGTAATGAACAACTTTTTTGCCTCAGCTGTGAGAATGAAATGCTCTTCACTGTAGAAGATGAGGGGTGATACCAACTAAGAAAACTGAAGTTGTACAAGTCCATGAGACCTGATGAGATGCATTCATGGGTCTTTAGGGAACTGACGGAAGAAGTTGCTAAGCTACTCCCCATCATATTGACAGGTTGTACTAGTTTGGTGAAGTTCCCAGTAATTGAAAAAGGGGCAACATAACCCTCTTTTTTAGAAAGGGAAAAAAGGAAGACCTGGGGAACTATAGATGAGTCAGTCTCACCTCTGTGCCTGGCAAGATCAAGGAAGAGATCCTCCTGGAAACTATGCTCAGGCACGTGGAAAATCAGGAGGTGATTATTGACAGCCAACATAGCTTCACTGAAGGCAGATTCTGCTTTAACAAATTTGGTGGCCTTCAATGATGGGGTTATAGTCTTGATGCATAAGGGAAGAGATACTGACATCATCTACCTAGACTTATACGAAGCATTTGACACTGTCCTGCATGACATCTTTGTCTCTATATTGGAGAGACATGAAGTAAAGGGTTGGATTACTTGGATGGATTAGGAATTTTCTGGATGGTTTCACTCAAAAGAATTTCGGTCAATGTCCATGTAGAGACCAGTGGCAAATGGTGTTCTTCAGAGGTTGGCACTGGGACTGATGCTGCTTAACATCTTTATCAGTGATGTGGACAGTGGGATTGAGTGCACCCTCAGCAGGTTTGATGATGACACCAAGCTGTGTGGTGTGGTCGACATGCTGCGGGGAAGGGATGCCGACCAGGACTTTGAACAGGCTTGAGAGGTGGGCCCGTGCAAACCATATAAAGTTTAACAGATCAAATGCAAGGTCCCCCTATGCTTTGCTATTGTGAGTCCCTACTTGGAATACTGTGCCCAGCTGTCAATACCCCAACATAAGAAGGATATGAATTCATTGGAGCAAGTCCAGAGGAGAGCCGCAATGATTACGAGAGGACTAGAGATCTTCTCCTCTGAAGACAGGCTGAGTTTGCAGGTGTTCAGCCTAGAGAAATCAAGGCTCCAGTGAGCCCTTATAGCAGCCTTCCAGTACCTGAAAGGGGCCTACGAGAGGGACTTCTTACAAGGGAAGTAGAGATAGGATGAGGGGTAATGTTATTACACTAAAAGAGGACAGATTTAGATTAGATTTTTCTTATGACGAGGTTGGTGAAGCCCTGGAAGAGGCTTCTCAGAGAAGTTGTGGATGTCTTGTCCCTGGCAGTGTTCAGGGCCAGGTTGGATGGGGTTTTGGTCAGATTTGTATAGTGGAGGGAGTCCTTGCACATGGCATGGAAGGTTGGAACTAGATGACCTTTAAGTTTTTTTCCCACCCAAGGAAGTCTGTAAGAGTGGAGAAGGGCCACTGGTGATTCAGAACATAAAAAATGCTAAGATACCAAAGTTCTTTACCTCAGTCTTTACTAGTAAGATGATCTTTCAGGAATTCAAGGCCCCAGAGATCAGGTGGAACAACTTGAATAAGGAACACTTATTCTTGGTGGAAGAACCAAGTGCTTGGTTAAATTTATAGAATAGTTAAAGAAACTGAACATACATAAATCCATGTGTCCTATTGTACTCAGAAGTGCTGAGGGAGCTGGCTGGTGTCATTGATACGCTTCTCCTTGTAGTTTCTGAATGATCATGGTGATTGAGAATGGTGCTTGAAGACTGGATGAATGCAGATGTCATACCTATCATCAGAAATGGTAGGGAGGAAGATGTAGGAAACTGCAGGACACTCAGATGTCACCTCAGTCCTTTTGAAGGTGGTGGAGCAAATAATCCAGGGAACAAATGGTGACCAGAATTAGTCAGCATGGATTCTTCAAGAAGTCATGCTTGACCAGCCTGGTGCCTTTCTACAATGAAATGACAAGCTTGTAGAGGAGGGGAGAGCAACGAGTATTGTTGGCCTTGACTGCAGGAAGATCTGACACTGTCCTCTAAAAAGTCCTCATATAGAAGTTAAAGAAGTATGGTCTAGATGAGGAGATGGTGAGGTGGATTGAAAACTGAGTGGCTCGGGCTAGAGGAGGATGTTCTGTGGCACAAAATCTAGTTGGAGACCAGTGTATAGCAAGTTACCCCAGGCTCAATACAGGCGCCAGTCCTGTTTAGAATCTTTATTAATAACCTGGATGGTTGGGGAGAGTGTACCATCCGGAAGTTTTCTTGGCATACAAAACTTGGAGGAGTGTCCGATATATCATAGGGTTTATGCTGATGTTCAGAGAATTTAAGTAGGTGGGAAAAAAGGGCCAACACGGATCTTAGATAGTTCAAACAACGGAATTGCAGAGTCTGGTATCTGGGGAAGAATCACCCCATACAGTATTACATGCTGGAGGCTGACTGGCTGGAAAGCAGCTTTGCAGAGAAGGCCCCCGGAGACCCAGTGGACACCAAGGTGAACATGAGCCAGCAGTGTGCGCCTGCTACCATGAAGGATCACAGTATCTTGAGCTGCATTAGGATTGCTGCCAGCAGGTCAAGGGAGGTTATCCTTTCCATCTGTTCAACAGTAGGGAGGCCTGGAGTGCTGTGTCCAGTTCTGGGCTCCTCAGTACAAGAGAGACATGGACATACTGGAGAGAGTCCAGAAAAGGGCCACTAAGATGTTGAAGGGACTGGAACATCTCTCATATGAAAAAAGGCTGAGGGCTGTGACTGTTTAGCCTGGAGAGGAGAAGGGTCAGGAGAATCTCACGTACATATAAATACCTTAAGGGAATGTTGCAAAAGGTGATTGAGACAGGCTCTTTTCAGTGGTGCCCAGGGGCAGGAGCAGAGGCAACAGGCACAACTTGAAATACATTTGTTAGCCATTTGTTCGTGACATACTTCTTTCGACTTTTGAAATCACAGATTAATAAGAATGCCAATTCTCTCATTTTAAAAAGTGAAATAATGTGTTTGTTAGTTTCTCTGGGAATCTGATGTCATTCAGTTGCCTTAATTCTGAAGGAGCAGCTTTACATCGTGTTCTTTTTATGAAAAAAACCCAACTGTTTCATCTCAGCTGTTTAAAGAGTTTTCATTTTTACAAGAAGCTTTAGAAACTACATTAAAGTGTTTTGGTTTATAATAATTTGATTTTTTTCTTATGCTCCTTTTCAGTGCTGTTTATTGCATGTTTTCTCTTGGTTCATTAAAATATTCACACGTCTACACAGTTCATGACAGGACTGTATATGGCATTTTCTGTCAGTTTACACTCTTAGCTTGAATTATTAACTATTGCTTGAGCATATATTAAGGTAATTTCCTCGTTCTTTTTTCTGTGGTCTAACACCTAAGAAATTGGGAGATTACCTATGAATAATTTTTAATTTTAAAATGCAGTTTTCTTTCAAGTGCTTTAGTTACTTGAGAGCCTGGTTTCTAGTTTGCAACCAATAGCATCTTTGTTTGTGGATTAACTTGAGAACCAACATGTTTTTAATCTAACTGGGATTTGAAAGTCATTTGTAGCCTCTGTATCTTGTCATACATTTCATTTTGTAGTACACGTGGCATTGCTTTTGAACATGTCAGTTGCCATGATGACTTAGGTCATGGAAATATGTAAGAAAAGCATTATGTGTGCAAAAGCAGTAGTTGTTGACATAGAGTCTTCACTTAGACAAGAGTTTACAGAAATGGAATTTGGTTTTGAAAGACGTATAACTGTTGCTAAAAGTTGTTTTAGGATGATAATAGTTTTGGGAACAGAAGTAATATATATGTTATAATCAGGGTAGTTTCTTTCCTTTTGCAGCTTATTTTGCAACAGAGAACTCATGAAGATGCATAATACTTCCACATCACATATAATATTGCTTTCAATTTTGATTAAATCTTTGCTTTCATTTGCTTTTTGTAGCAACCCTTTGTACATACAAAGACCTTATGAACAGCATTTTTCTTTTTGTTCCTTTGAATCAGCAGTGCTTTTGCTGAAGTGTCCATACTCACAATGCACTCACACAGTCTCACTGTTACTAACAAAGTCCAATTGTGCTGAAGAAATGCATCGTTAGAGATAATTTAGCTGCAGGTTTTTTATTTTGTGTCCTGGAGATGTAAGCAATATTTGCATTACAATAGTTCTATACTTATATTGATGTGATCCTGTGTGGTAACTCCATAAGGGCCTTCATTCCTGGCAAAGCTAACTTACTGTTAGGCTGATCATCTACATTCCAATATCTGCCATGTCATGTTCAGTTAAATGCGATCTAGAGCCTGTTATTTCCAAAATGTTAGTTGACTTAATGTACTTCCTTATATGAAATAATGGTAACGTCTTCTACCTTTAGCTTTTTCTTTGAGCTGTCATTGAGAAACTGTTGGCTTCAATTTACACTGATTCAAAAGTTCTATTTTTCAGTGGTAGGGTTTTTTGTTTTTTAAATTTCTGAAGAGTGCAGAGTTTTGGTTTTTTTATCAGTTTTGTTTGGGTTGGTTTGTGCATTTTTTTCACCTGTGATGTATTGTTGGACTTTATAATGGAAGAGGGTGGTCAGTTTACTCTGGCTAGCAGCTAAGCATCAAACAGCCACTCTCTCGCTCCTCTGTGCCCCCGCTGGCATTAAGATAAAGGCAGTAAGTTAAAGGAATAGGAAGAAAAATACAAAATTAGTGATTCAAAGGGAATCACATGCCATCTTCCTCAAGTATACTGATGCCCAGCCAGTCTTTGAGCAACAGTTACTGTCCCTCAGAGAACCATCCCCTCAGTTTTTATTGCTGAGCATGATGTTAAATGGCATAGAGTAGCCCTTTAATCAGTTGGAGTCAGCAGTCCCTGCTGTGTTCCCTCCCAGCTTCTTGGACATAGGGGCCTCCTTGCTGCAGGGCAGAGCGGGGAAAAGAGAGAGTCTTGACCTGTGGCTTGGCAACAGTTAAAACACAACTGTGTTATCAACACTGCTTTAGTCACAGATCCAAATCACAACACTACATGGTCTGCTGTGAAGAAAATTATCTCACAGTCCCAGGCAGGCCTACTACAATAATGAATCAACCTTACCTGGAATGAAGACATTATTATTTTAGTAGAGCAGGAGATCTCAGATTAGAACAGTGGCCCAGGGGGAGCTGGCAAAAGGTTTGCGGTGGTTCAGGTACATATTCTTAATTCAAGTAGGACTTCAGTCTTACAATGCTGTATCTCTGAGCTTGTTTGGCATAAAAGCTGAATTTCCATCTTTCCTGCTGCCTGTCAATGTTCCTTCAGAAATGGAAGCAGGAAATGCTGGCTGAATCCTTTATCAACTACACAGATTGATTTGCACAGATACATCATTATTCTTATGATTGTCACTGCAGTCAGCAGGTCAAGGGAATAAAGACGTTCTTGGGGGGGGAGATAGAGAGAGATGAAATGGGCCAGTTCGGCCATCCAAGCAGCAGCTATTTTAGCATTGGTGTGTTTTGGGGTAAAATTAATTCCAAAAAAATAACATGGTTCTTTGCTTTTTTAATGATTAATAACAATAAAAACAACAACAACAAAAAAAGAACTTCCCAGAAAATGTGAACAAAGGTTCTCACATAGTTTGATAAAAGAAGCACTGCCTCTGAGATTCAGGACACTCATTTAAATATGGAGTTAGCCAATAACTCTGAGGATACCTGGGAGCAAAGGGTTAGAAAGGAGGCAATTTGTGCATGTGATAGTATTTTATCAATGTACCGTTCTGTTGATGTCTGATGCATGTAGACTTGTATGTGTAGTTTTAGAGTTCAAAGTCCTGAAGATGGGTCAATGTGTAGGAGGCAAAGAATTCTGTCCCTACACTTTCTCCTTTCAGTCCAACCTTTGCCTCACAGATAATAGAATTTTAGCATGGTACTTGCAGGTAGATTTTTGCACAAAAGGACAAGAAAGAAAAAAATGTTAAATACTATAGTAAACCAATTTTACCACTGAAACAGAGAGATGACTGAGAAAACTAGCCACATGGTCCTTTATCCATGTAAATGTCAGCTGTAGTTTAGATAAATGAGAATACATTATGAAGTGCGTAGGCTAAACAAGTATCTGAAATGTTAGCTGCTATATCCAGACAGTTATAGAAGTCTTTATTTTGAAAGAAGACTTGAGGCTTTGGAAAAAATGAAGCCATTAAAAACCAGAAGATTCAGGCAGTCAACTAGCAATTTTGCCTCTTCTTACAAAAGTTACATACTTTAATCCATAAAGGCCCAAAAGAAAAGCTTTGCAGGCTTGTGCCAGAAGACATGAAAGTCTGAAAAATTTTCACTGACAACACTCAAAAGTGTATTTTGTCTTAGTACTGTAAATAATTACATGAATAATCCAGTATGTGGAGGCTTTCACAAGTTTAACAGGTTAGTCCAGAACTTTTGCTTTTTTACATCATCATGAGGCATAATTTTTGCAAAAAATACTACAGCATCCAGTGAGTTTAGGCTTTGGGCATTATTGTCTGAATAAAGGCAGATAGCATACTTGAGTGGAATATTTCTGCTATATCAAAAGAAATATGTGTTAATTGTTACAGATAGATTTTTGACAAACGTTTCTAAAGCACATCATTTTAAATAAGAACAAAATGAAGGCTAGATTAGAGAAATAACGTTCCATCTGCTTTGGTTGTGCACAGAAAGAACTGAAGAGTAATGTAACTGATTAATTCTGTTTCTGTGGGTCATAAAAGGATCAGACCTAGTCTTCAGATTTCTTGGGAGGATTTCACTGCAAGTGATTAAGGAACATAGAATTAAACCTCTAGGGAGAGCACAGTCCTCTGAGGTTTTAGATTAATTAAGCTCATTAGAACAGAGTGGTTGGAACAGTGTTTTTCAACAAAGTGTAGCTGCTTGTTTAGCTGCTGAAGCAGATGACCATTAAGAACACAATTTAAATGGCTGTTTTGCTGACAAATCAAACCCTGTGCGATCTGAAAAGAATTAAAATTCCAAACCATAAATAATTGCTGTCTACACTGACTTGAAAGCCTAAAGAGCTGATGCTCTTCCTGCCTGCCACTCATGTATATAGACTCATCAGAAGAGATTGCATTTTCATGAAAATGTTCCTTCCACTAAAAGGTCTTCCTCTTTGCATAGTTATGCTTATTTGAAATATGTAAACTTAATACATTTTGAAAGTTATTCTCAGTATTTTTTAAGTTATTGATGACATTGGCAACTACTGGCTGATAATCTAGAGAGCCCTCTTCCTCTACTGTTCCAGCCAACCACCTGATTATTCCTGGGTTTCAGACACCATTATATGTTCTCCTATTCAGAAGCTGTGATTTGCATGTACTCTTCTTTCCTTTCTCAAGGCTCATACACATCTTCTGTGCTGTTCATGGGGTATTTTTACGCGTGTCTCTGATTCTATATGATTCTTAAATCTCTCTTCTGAAAATAGAACATGGACTCTTTCAAATGTCTTCAAGATATGCAATTATAAAATTTAGTGGGAAGCTATTCTTAAGTAGCAATATATAAATTTTGAGGAACAAAACTCTTCTCTACTTTATTCTTCTGTTTATGAGAGAAACAAGAAATTGTTAGTAGGGCATGAAAGAAAAGCTAGGTAATTTATAATATCTCTGAGTGTAATCCAGGGCTAGGTGAACTTATTTGAATTGACAAAACAATTTCTGTTTTATCCAAACATCAGAAAAATCAGCATGTATTTCAGCATATTTCTTTGCAACAGAATGGCTGTCTGAATTTGAGATAGCAAAGTAAATGCTTGTGGGTGCTGGCCAGTTTAGAATTTGAAAGGTGGTGTAATGTCAGAGACATAAAGCAAGGGAAGGAAGAATGGGAAAGGGAATAATTGTAAGGAAGCCATTATTTGTGTAAAGAAAAGAGGCTGTTTATTTTCCAAGTGAAACCTAGTCTCATAGAGGTAGTGATGGAGAAAAAATTGTTGTGGGGAACATTGACTAGAGGACTGGGAAGTGCCTTGTGTAATTCAGCTACTGGTAGACTTTATTTGGGGGTCAACAACTTGAGTTTCTGGTGTTAGATTATTTTTTTTCCTGTGGGGTTTTGGGGTTTTTTGGTTGTTTGGTGTTTTTGGTTGGGGTTTTTTTGAGTAATAAGGTATATCATAGTGTGATTTGTAGCTTACCCATAATTTTGCAAACTTTTGGGCAGAGGAGCCTACCTCTGTTCCTTTTAGACCACTTGTAAGTTACCACATTATCTATAAAACTAGACAAATACATTTCAAGTTGTAAAAATACAACCTCATCTTTTTAGTTCTAGACTGTCTTGGAGTGGGCAAACGAAATACTCTGAACTGTGGGGGTCACTGAGACTCAAGCTGTCAGTTTCTGATGTAGAGCTCTAGTATAAACTGCAGAATCTGAGCTCCATCCTGCCAACAGAAAAAATAAGACCACGTGATTGCTTTCTTGAGATTATTCTGGCACAATAATAATTTAGTGAATATTTGGAATTCCAGGTGTTCTACGTAGCACCCTTAGCAGTAGAATTAATAGGTTCACCCCCCCATTTACAATTGAAACAGCACATTTCATAATCTGTTTCAAAGTCAGAAACAGCAATGCAATTTATAGATTTCATGTACAAGCATGGAAATCACTGCAAACCATCTACAGATTACAAAGTCTGTTGACTTTTGCTTGAATTGAGTCTTTGTGGAAAAGAACAACACATTATCAAACCTATTTTTCAAATTGCCTTTGTGCCTGATGAACTCGTTTTCTGGTGTTCCCTGAAAAAAAAAAAATGCCCAAAGTAATACTCAGATTTTTACACATTTTAAATGATCCAGGATATTCCTTGTATTTATAAATATTGTTGATGAATGAGAATATTTTCATTGTGTATTTGGGTGGTGTTTTTGACATTGCAGAAATGAAATGGAAAGACAAAATCAGTGATTTTAAAAGTTTTTCAGAAAACACCCCAGGGTGAAGAACCTTAATGTACTGGGAGCAAAGGGTATTGACTTGGTGTGTGTGAGAAACCACTTCAGGTTCATGCTTTGTTTGAATCTGACCAGGAGCACGAAACTTAATCTTTAACATCTCAAAATAAAAGAAATTATGGTAATTTGAAACAAAAAAACAAAAACCAAAAACCAGAACAACTAAGTTGATAACAAAAATTAATTCTTTGGTTTTGTTAAAAACTAACAAATGATGTAGGATGTGCCTGAGGTCTCTCTATTTTGGTATTCTACTCATGATGATAGTTGTTAAAAACTTTTTGGCTTGGGTGAAAGGAATGGAAAGGGAAAGGCTGGAGTGTATTTGTGTGGGGTAAAGGTGGCTCATTCTTTAAGAGAACGGAAAAGAAATAGTTTGTGGTATGTTTTGAGTTAAACCAGGACTAGACAAACAGATGGAATTAGAAGTTTAAAGGAGACAGAGATTCTTCCCTGCCTTTATCAAACCCTCTTCTCAATGTGCAGTAGCCTGTGTAGCAATGTGAAATATGTCATTTACTGTTAGTCCTGCATGAATTTTAATCATCATCCAAGAATGCTACAGACAGAAAGCTTACCTCTTATGTTAGGTATGGAGATTCAGATTCTGCTGTCCATGTTATCTTTGGTACTTCAGGTGGGGAGTTATGGGAAATTTGCTATGTTTTAATTTGGAAATCAATTTTCATTAAGAGCCCTTTTAATTTATATAGCGGTAGTAGTTGCTGTGGGCTTTTTACAGGATCAGTACTTTAAAGATATGATGGGGTAGATGTAAACTGCCTCAGTAAGTATTTATTTAGCACAAGTCTTTTGAGGTAAGATGTATTCCGAAGGAACAACGTTTACAAAGAG
Organism: Hypotaenidia okinawae; assembly: GCA_027925045.1. Taxonomy (NCBI): domain Eukaryota; kingdom Metazoa; phylum Chordata; class Aves; order Gruiformes; family Rallidae; genus Hypotaenidia; species Hypotaenidia okinawae. Next base: position 37,299,352 of record BSDF01000005.1, on the reverse strand, counting down.
GAAGGATGTGATAGAACCCTGCTTTAATGGTTGGGAGGAGGAAACAGGAGAAAAAAAATGGAGTTTGTGACCCAGTGAATTTGGGGACAACTTTCTATATAAATTACACCCTCTCAGATCAGAAAATACAAAACAGTGCTATAGCACGGGTAGGAAACCCTTGGAATAAGCTCATTTACACCATAAAAGCTGTATATTTAAGAGGCAAGATGTGATGCAGTTGTTTGTAAATGATTTCTTTCTTTTACCTATCTTAATAGTTTAATGACTGTTGTGTTAATTTAGTTTGAGTTCTACTTTTTATATGAGTTTGCTAACAGAAGTTGACATAAAAGCCTTTGCGAACAGGCTTGATTGGTTCTGTTTCTATAGCAACATGGCTGAATAGAAGAATGATTTCCTTTAGGAACCTTTCCTAAAAGCTGTTTTGTACCCTATAACGATATCTCTAGATTGCCATCCCTTGTCAGAGGTGAACAGAGATCACATCGAGGGTCAACTTTGTTCCCTGTGTTTATAGATTATCCTCTGCAATCAAAAGACTGTATTGCCCTTCTTTTTCTTTGTGGTGCTGAACCAATTCCATTCTCCACTATACACTGATGATAGGAAATTCAGCAAGACCTTTATTTTTCGAAATGTAACAAATAAACTAGGACTAGACCAACTATTGTACTGTATCAAAAGTGTCTCTGGCAGCTACTTTGGATCCCTGATTTTTCTCTTCAGTTATACAGCCATTTGTAAATAATTTACTTTATGCATGTTGTTGTCTGGGAAAGCCTGAAATATTAAATAGCAAGTTGAACAGTTCAGTTCAGTGCTCTGATTAAGAGAGATAGATCTTGTTTAGTACTCTTGATCTTAGTAAACCCTGAGGCTTAGTATACAAATATCCTTTGTTAAAGGGTGAATGTCAGCTCCATTAATAGTGGGGTTTTGAACAGAAAACACGTATCAAGGTATTTAAGTACCATGTTGCGGAAGTTTCTAGTCAAAGGCCATCATATAGTCCTTTACATAATATTATACAAAACACGGCTGTAAAGCTTGTTAATTGCAATTAATAATGATGAATATGTGATTTCTCATGTTTCCTTTCTGTATAGGTTTTGAATCTAGATGATGAAAGAGTAGGTTTTGTAGTCTGACTTACGTGAAAGATCATACCTGTTAATAAATAGTATGTGTTTCCAAAACAAAGTACCTTTCTATCCTTCTCAAGCCCTAATTTTAATTAATATTTTCTCAGAGATAATTTTATTCTCGTTGTAAAAGTGGTTTAAAAGTTTTCCTCCTCTGTATAATGAAAGAATGCTTTTGTAATTTTTTGGACATATTTCTTAGATGAAGATAGCAAAATTGGTCTTTTTATCTGTATCCTCCTCTAGCCCACATTGGTAACTTTTGATCTTGTTAAGCCACTTTTATTCTTAGTGGTGAGTGTCCTAAAGATAATTAGGTTCTGTTTCAGTAGAGGAGAGAGACCAGTATCTGTGCTGTGCACAGGAAAAGACAACTGCTATTCTGTCAGACATCAATCTGTAAGGGAGGAAACTTTTTACTAGTGGAAGGCATGGGGATTTTTTATTTTTAAATGCTTTCAGAACTGCTGGCTTACTTACTTGGGGAGAATGTTGGGCTGTTTCTTTTGACTGTGTCTGTTCTTAAAATTTAAGTAACTGCTACACTTAACAAAGAGATGTTTATTTGAGAAATTCAATTGAGAATTGAATTACAAGATTATTTTTAAAAGTCTCTTTTAGGGATAGTGTCTAAAAATAATTGTGGTAAGCTGTGAGAATTCTTGATATTTCAAGGAACAGAAGACCTAAAAGGCACTTTATGCTAGCTGTGCTTTGGGGGTTTCATGGGGAAATTCCTTTGTTTGAAGATAGACCTAGAGCACGGACTAAAACGTATTAAAAAGGCTAATAAATGATGACTGTGGACCTTGTAGTAATATCACTATTTCTGTGCAGATAATTGGAAGAAAAATCTCAAAAGAACCAATAATCATTTTAATAGAACTAATTGTTACCATGATATTAAAGGATCTAGAACATGTTGAAAAGAAATACAGGTGAGAGGTAGTGTTCAACACATATGAAACACATACCCAATTAAACAGGGAGTCAGAGAAAACAAAATAACCTAATTCTGTATAAACTTAAATATGAATAATGCTTTCTCCTTGCTTTCTTCCTTCCCTCCGTCTTGCTCTCACAGGACCTTTTACATTTGACAAGGAATCATTGTAGTGTTTTGTCTACCTGCACCTAGGCTTTGTTTTTTTCCCGTTTTTCATCAGGCTATCTCTTTCTTTTCAATGTTGTCCTTTTAGCTGTGTTATCATAAGTAGCATGAGTATCTTTTAATGTGGTTACAAATAATGTGTTTTTTAATAGTGTGATACCCTACCAGATACTGGAAAGATTTGAATAGCTGCCTTTTCAATGACTGTTTATTTCAAAAGGTAGTTGTCACAAAGACAAACATTTGTTGTAGACGTCCTGAAACTGTAGAGAATTTATGTAGTTAAATATCTCCATCTTACTATAGGACAAGTGAGTGTTTCTTCATTGCAAAGCATTCCCATCTTTTCTGCTGCCATGTCTATAGCATCAATTAAAAATTTATTCTCTTCATTGGAAAATGTTGTGGTACTGTGCTTAAACAGAATATGGCTATACTTACACATAAAGAATCTGCACACGTTACTCAGATCATTATATAAATAACATTACAGCAATGAACACCTACTCTGTGGCAGAAAGACATCTTTTTATCATACTTAACTGAGCAATATGTGGAGCACAGAGCACTATTAAATTCATTCACATTGTCCCACCATACAGCTGTCACTGCAGCACTGATAGCAGGTGATAGTTCTGTGTCAAGTCTGTGCTTATCTATTTTGACATCTGTTGATGGAGAGAGCTGGACAGTAACCTTGATGCTCCTCATGAGCGGTAAAGACCCACAACTGTGGGCCTTAACATGTGACTCACACCTGTCATAACAAGTTAGCAGGCAACATCTGATAATAAACCAAACATTGGCACATTTGAAAAATTAAATCTCTAGTTGTCCTTCTTACTGACTACACGTTTCTATCTGGTTGAATTTTGTGAATTTTACAGAACAATCTACTTGCATTTATTTGATAATGATTATATCGTTCTCTTCTCACGCACTTTCTTCCCTGTGTCTGCCATCTCCCTCTGCAAAATACTCCTTCAGTAAAAGCAGTTTGCCATTAAGTAGAGTGAGTTTATAAAGTATTTGTGGGAAAAAAATGATTTGAAACACAACAAGCTTGCTTGCTTTTATTTGAAACCCCTTTAGATGCAGCATGGCACCAGCCTGAGGTATAAACTGGAAGTATTTCCTTTTCCTCTGTTGTTGACAATACTACATAAATTTCCAACAGCAAAAATACATTTAGAAGTAAATTAATGTGACAACATCTAATATTTCTATTGAAACAGCTAGAAGTTTCTAAGACCAATCTGCACACCTACAGCAAGTTGTGCAGTTTGGTTTTATGCCAGTATTACATTGTACATGTCATGTAGAAAAAAGGACTATAAATGAGTGCATTTATAGATAAAGCTGTGGAATGAATACAACTGGTAAAATTAAGGCTTGTGGCAAATGGAAAACTATTACTGTAGCATCCATTGGATCAAACAGTGATCTTTCCATGTGGCTTAAAAAAACAAAAAGTCCTTCCAGAGCAACCTCAAGTTCATTTACAATCTCCAAATATAATTACTCATTTAGAACCTAGTAGTACTTTCTAAATTGTAGTGCAATTCTTTCCTAATTTGTGGTTGCTTTGTTTGTTTGATTGTAGTGATTATGATGTTCATTAGTAGCAACTGGTTAGGTGCTGCGGTTCACATCATCAAACAAACTGCAGTGTAAATGTGCAGAGAAAAAAAATTAATGTTGAAAAATCTCTTTAGTTTCAGCAGGTATTCTTACAAGGAAAACATTTCTGTCATTTTAGTTGCTGCTTGATTTTATGACAGAATTATGGTTCTCCTTCCATTCAATGCAGCGCTTCTATTACAGTACACTTACTCTTTGCAGTTATAGAGAAATGCAGTGTAAAATAAAGAGTGACACGGTTAGCACTTTTTAATTTTAACAAAGTGAGTTATGCCGTGTTTTCCAGTAGTATTCCGAATGCCTGTTTACAAGATGCCAATTATCAAATGAGTTAACACTCTGAAAAAGAAATGTGAACTTAATGACTGCAGAAGAATCGTTCTGCTGTCTGTTCAATAATTTATAGATTTTATAATTTTATATGTGGTCCTATAAAATTAAAACTTCAAAAGCTTCTTTCTCACTAAGTTTGGATTCACCAGATATCTCAACTGAAATTCAGGATTTCCAGGTGTGGGAATAAAAATAATTAATTTAAAGTACCTTGATGTTAGGATGGGAACTACCTCTAATTTAAACTACTAGTAATATCCTGATGCTGGCAATGCTGTATAACTTTGTTTTAACTCTTTATGGAGTTTTTACCTGAGTAATTATGTTTTTTGTTTATGTAAGCTCATTCATTTTATGGTATATTTAAATTTTAACTCTTACATGAGTTGTATTTCATCATAGAAATACAATTTAATATTTCATACTAAAATTTATTGTTAGTGTTACTTTCCAACTACCATAGTCTATCTAATAGTAGCTCTAAATGATCCTAAAGAAAGATGAACAGACAAGAATGTATCTATAAATAACAGATACAGTAGCTATAAAAACCTGTTCTATGTTATTGGGGGAGAAAAAAACATAGCTTCATGCCTCTTCAGAAACACTAAAAAGCTGAGGATTTCTTGTGCTTCCATATTCCATGTTTACACGTGTAAAGTATTTCATACATCCTCTGCTATTTTGGCCTCTTGCTATACTTTCAGTACTTTGAGAACTTGTTTTTGAACCAATTTCATTTTAATTGAAAAAAACACATTATTAGCTATCACATTCTGTGATGACAGTAGAAAACTTCCTGGTAATTCAAGCTGGCTTTCGATTGGTCCAAATGAAAAAATCTGCTTGTCAGTAGCTGCTGAAACAGTAGGTGTGCTGAAGTAGAAACAAGAAAAAACATGCGTAACTGTTAACAAGAACTGTAAAGAGAAGTGAATACAGAGAAATCTTTCTTAAAATTCTTTGAATTTGATTTTATCAAACAGTGAATGTTATTATAGTCTAGTTCTCCTGTTGGGTATCAAAGTGTAAGAGCTAAATGGCTTCTTTGAGGAGTATATTTAGATTTTTAGATATGTCAGGGAAACAACAGAATAAAAGGAAAAGTCCAAAAACTACAAATAATAAAACGAAAAAAATAGTGAAAGTTTAATCAGATGAAGAAGCTTTGGTTTGGAGGAGACCTTGCAGAATAAACGTGAGGTACAGATTGTCTCTTCCAACTCTCGCCCTTATCTCAAGCTACAAAGCTTTGCCGAATGAATCACAGACTTCACTGGTTTACCTGCTGTTCCAACACCAACCTTAATTTCTGTATTAATAGTGTCTACTTGTCAGCATCATTGCCACAACTACCCTATCTTGCTCCCACCTCGACCTTTCTGCTTGCATTGACTCCTCCTCTGTGGTTTTTATGTTCCAGCAAGAAAATCTTTTTCAATATACAACTTCAGTGGTAAAAGGGCTAGTAATATTAGCCTGGAGACATCTACCCAGATAATCACAAAATACAAACTGTTCTTACATTTCCCATCTAATCTTTATTCTGGAGTATTAGACTTTGCTGGACTCAGCAGTGAACATAACATTAGGATTACAAGAAAACCATACCTGACAGAATGAAGGGTAACCTGTTTTTCCCTTGCTCCATCACTTTTATTCCTAAACTAGAAAATTTTACTGTACTGAGCAACAAACAAAAATTCCTCCAGGCCTGTAACCTGACTGCAGGCGAAGTTGGTAAGTCCTTATCCCTGAGAGGTCTGAACATGAATGTTTGACCTCTGCTGTCTTTTTAGTATATTTTACTCATCATCAAATACAGCTTTTCAGGCCCTGATCTACCAGGATTTGATCTAGACCCAACTGGTTATTTCAGTTCCTTTTGTGTAAAATAACAATAGTGTGATTGCCTATGACATAGGTGTATGACGTACAATACATTATTATTACACATTACTGTATTCAGTACTTGTGGGAACATTAGCGGTTCAGGTACTGAGGAGAGTGCCTGAGTGGTGTGCAGTAAATAAAACATGAGTTCTTAATATAAGTACAAGGGTAACATGAAATCGCAAATACCTTCTCATTCCATCAGTATAATCACTGCTCTGTGTATATAAGCATCACGGGGGTCCCAGTTAATGTAACTTTGGGGATGTATATTCGTGCATAAGTCTCAGAACTGACTTAAGCACCCGTTATGATAGGGCATTTTTTTCATGTTGTGATCTTTTAAAGTGATGATTTTGCACCTTTATATTTTCTTTGAAGCATGAGTTTAGCTCACATGTTCTATCTTACAGCTAGTATTGCTCTGGATGTGTAGAAGTAGATTAATTAAAGGAATTTTGAGGATGACAGAGTTTAAATGAAAATTTAAAAATAACATTTTTTTTTTCTTCTCAGGAAAATTAATGAAGATGCAAAATTGAAAAGAAGTCTTTGTTAAGAAACATAGCAGTCTGAAAAACTATAGTCATAATACTGAGTTGCACTCAAGAAAATGGGCTTCTGTTGAGAAAGGACTGGGTACAAAATGCTGTAGTCTGAATTACATGAAGACAAACTTCTATGTTGTCTTATATTCTGGCCTAAAAGAAAATACCATAGGTTCCTTTTTTGTTTTGTTCTGTTCTTCTTTAGGAACTACTTCAATTTCCCCTCCTTGCGATTTTTTTACTCCTTTTAAACTTGAAAGAATTGCTCTTGTTGACATTGAAAAGAGCCACAAACCAACAACAGTTTATTTTACTGCTAATAAATATGATCTACTACAAATCAACCCTAACAATAGAAGAACTGTAGGAATTTGAGCTCGTTGCTTTCAGAACATGAGTATAAATTTGTAATTAAGTGATTAGTCTGCTGTGTAGCTACCACTGCAGATGCCTTCATTTGTAGAAAACCAAGGATAAAACCTGGCCATTATTAAAGCTGTCAGAAGAACAAATTCTGGAAGGCAGGATTAAGGACAGAAGACTGCTTGGGCATTCCTCCACCCAACACTCTGATGTTAGAGCTGCAATCATCTGATGATGTCAGCTAAGCACAGTCATAGTATAGTTGCTTGCATTATATTTTGATAGTCTCTTTCCATTCTTGTGTCAGATATTGTAACTTACATCACTTACACCTTTTCCTTTGAGGAGACAGTTAAATCACAGGATTAGAAGCTTTTACTGACTGGTTTGTGTGGGCATAATTTGCTAATGGTTTTATGAAAAATTATTTGCTGTCAGTGTTTCCTTGTATATCTAATTAATAAGGAATGATTTTGTCGCCACTTCTGATGTAGTTTCTTAACTAAGTTAGGTAGTCAATGACTGGAATGTATTCAGGCCAATTGATTGCCTGCAGAGGTATAGCCACACAGATGCCAAATTTCATTTCTTAAAAAGGATTTTCACTGTTAGATCTTCATAGGTTCATATCTCTGAACTGGTTTTCTCATTCTTGCTGTGACTGTGATGCTGCTAATCATTAATCTTCTGTGGCCAGTGGCTTGGGAAGAAAAGTTCCTGAGAGTATTCTGGACTCAGTTTTTAATGTCGTTTAGTAAATCTTTCATTCTATTCATTTTTTCTGTTTATCTTCTTTTATCTGCCCTCTTGCTCTATCCTGCATACTGGGAAAGTTGTCCTGTGATTTTTGCTAAAAAAGTAGAAGGAAGGGAAGAAAAATGGTTCACGCAAAGGGGAAATCGCTGCCTTTATTAAGCAAGAATAATTGATAATCAAAGGGATAAACCAGGGCAAGAATAGAAAGTGACTTACTGTGAGAGTGCTGCCTTTTGATACCTTTGTTCATCATCTTTGACTTCGGTTCTCCTGTGCCTCGTCAGAGGATCCTGATAAGCTTTTCTGCCCCTTTCTTTGTGTCTCTGTAGTGATTTAGATCAGCTTTAGCTGTTTTCTTGAGGGAAGGGCATAGTTGCTGTGAACAGCATGTATTTTTCTGTTACTTCAATATATTGCTAAGGAGGATAACATTTGTATGTTTAACAGCTTCCAAGTGCAATGCAGAGTAGCATCTTTAACAATATTTAGAATATTTTATTATGCAGCATGTGCTTTCTCCCATTGAGAAACAATCAAAGGCAATATATCCATTGAATCACCATGATTGTATACATCACTATTTTTGTAGGTGTAGAACAGCTCATTATAGTGCAAAGGTTTTAAAAAACATTGAATTTTGAAAATTTAATTTTTATGACTTTTGGTATTATTTGAACTCTCCTTATGGCTTCGTTATCTTTCACATATGTAACAGAGTGCTTGGTTTATATGGCATGGGATGACATGGCATACCCATAGAGATGAATGTGTTTTTGACATGGCTGTACATTTTAGTGAATCATACTTTTAGCTTTTGAGTATCAAGAATATGGGAAAAAAATCTTAGAAGCAGTTTTCTCCACTTCACTTGAGTTGTGTGTTAACAGCAGAGTTCTATTGTATTTTTCTACAACAACGTTAAGTAAATGCTATTTGATTGTTTCAGTCTCTTCATGGAAGTTTCCCATGAAGAATGAGAAAAGGAGATGGCAGGGAATATACCACATGGCACAGGGATTAGGACAGGAAGGGATTTGGACTACTGGCATTAAATTACTCACAGCTTCTAGCTGCTTCTTGCAGAAGCCACCCTTGCAGTCCCCCCTTTCTCCATCAGAACCCAGCCATGCAAAACTATGGCAGCATATAAAGGTGTTTTTCCTGAATTTATGCAGGGTCAGTGAATCATCCTTAATTTTAACTGTTGGTCATATGACACTGCTGGTGCTCATGAAAAGCAGATTCTTCAGGACAGTGGTAGTGGAAGAAATGGAAGGCAGCTCATGTGTCACAGAGCTGTCTCTTTTTTTAGGCAAACATGAATCTCACATATGGGACACTTCCTACTTTCTAGTCAACTGAAAGCATCTGTAGCACGAAGGCACTGCTCTTAGTTAAAGAAAAACAAAGTAAAATGGAAACGACACTTGTCAATACAAAACTGTAAATTTGGTAATTTTCAGCTAGATCAGCCCTTGTGTCATTAGCAGTATTAATATGGGAAAATATTATTACAACCAGACTCCTAATCCAGATGTGCATCTGTCTTCAGCTGGTATTTCACATCTAGCTTTTATGCACCTGTGGTTTTCTCTCTATAGTGCAAAGCTGGGCTTGCAAGCTAAATGTAGTTTGCAATGTTTATTCCTTGTTTGGAACTGTAAATTTAGTTGATTTCTGAGACTTCTGATGATGGGGATACTGAAAAAGTTTGTGACCAGTGTGCAGTCTATAGTTTGCCTTCAGAGATGTATTATAAGATTTTCATCTTTGATACGTGAGTTGCTGGAATATTTGTTTTTAGGTTTGTTTACTGTCTCCAGAATGGGGCAGAACTGAATGTTCTTAGAGACAAATAGTGGAAGTTTTGCCATGTTAAAGAAGCATCACCTGAAATAAATGTTGCTGTAATCAGAGAAACGTCCCCCCCCGGTTTGTTTTCTCACCATCATCAGTTTGTGAATTACCTACATTTGTCTACTCATATGTTATCTTTCTGCATGATGTTTTAGGACAGCATGTATACTGGTAAAAGATCTCATGTGAACACCTCTCACTTTTCCTACCCTGGTAACTTCCCATTTAGTATCTCACACGTCTCTTAATTTTTCATTGTCCTTTTTTTGTGTTTTTACCATCTTCTTTACACCCAGAAGATAGTATATGTTTTCTTGAGCTTGACTATTTGGGCTAGTGGGAGGTGATTTTTAAGATGAGCTGTTTTAAGATTTTTAAGGCTGTAGCTAAGTCAGGGCCTGAAGGAGCTCTATTCTGTTACCTAAAAATGTACCATTTAAATCACTTGTTGAGGAATATTGCATTTTACCATGAGAAAACTGAAAACTAGTCATTCACTTGATGTTGGAAAAAAAGTGTGGTGCTGGTATGTGTTATCATGTGTACTAACATGAGCATGTTTTAATCACCAGGATATTTCAATTGTTTCCATTTATCTCCACTATTTATTTTTTATCTGTCAAATTTTCCAGGATCTTAGGTGATCATTAGCAGCTAAGTCACAAAAGGCCAAGGCTGAAAATGGTAAAGAAACACAAAATTGTGATAGACAAAGTGGAGGTTATTGTTAAAGCCTCTCCCAGAAGGCCTTCTCTTGATCACTTTCGATATTGTCATACAGGCTTGATTGGGTAAAACACAGAAGCAATTCAAAGCACTCGATCCTTGGACTGCTTCTGTGCTTAAGCTGGATCAGGTGCATAAGCATCTATTAGATTCTTTTTTTCCCTTTTAACACTCCAGTATTACTCCTGTATTGACATGGCTTTTATAGACCTTTCCGTCAGTTTTCCCTCCTTCCAAAAAAAAGGATCTCCTAGATTTGCATTAAAGTCCAGTTTTTTACTTCTAAACGTATGAAGCCATAGCCCGAAATTTATGCTTCATGAATCTCTTCTTGTGTTTCACTGAACTCTCGAACTTTTATGTATACATGAGATAGGGATTTTCTTGTTTTGGTTAGTCACTTCTCCAAGGACTTGCACAACATATAAATTTTGGAAAAAAAAGGCTATAGTCAGTGATACATACTATCAAAACAGAATCGAGTTGGAATTGAGTTTTAAGTGAACAAAGTGTTTTTCATGGTAAAATTAGATGACATGCTAAAAAACAGCCCTGTAAGATTGATGTGCTGTTTCAAAGAAGGTGATAACCCTAGCAGGGGTAATTGGTGTTAGAATCTGCTTTATCGGTGGGTAAAAAAATTAAAAAAAAAAAAAAACAACCAACCAAAACTATGTTCCTCTTCATCCTAATTGTTTTGGTATTGTTTTCCATGCTACATTTTACTATTTGGAATATTATCAAATAACCAGATTTGAGGGACTTCCTGTATATTGTTCAGAAGGACAGAAGATATGCTTTATTTCTAGAATGTTCTCCCAATGGTAACTCAATTCATTCTCTTTTTTTTTTTTTCTTGCATCTTGGTTTCCTTGTGCCCTTCAAATATTTGCAGACTGTTAAATCTTATTTTAATTGTCACTTAGCCAATATATAAGCAGGATGCTAATATTTAGTTCTGTGGTGTTACTCATAAATTTGTCTTTAGAAAGCTGTTCATGATGCTTCTGCCCTTATTTTCCTGACTGCTTATTTACCTACATACTTTTATACTGAACCTAAAGGTGTATTTCTTGTGAAATTTTACTAGGATCTTGTCAAGTGTATATCTTTCCATATGTTGCTTTGTGCCACCATTTTCTTTGTCTATGCAAACCAAAATCATGTTGTTTTAAATTACTGCCATAATGTCTATTAAAATTACACTTGTCATGATTTAATTAACCCCAGCTGGTAACTAAGCACCATGCATCTGTTTGCTCACTCCTCCCCTTTCAAGGGGATGGAGAGGAGAATGGGAAAAAAAAACCTTGTGGATTTAAAGACATTTTAATAGAACAATAACAGTAACACAAGAGATGTGCAAATGCAGTTGCTCACCCCGTACAAAAGGAAAATAAAACCCTCTGATGCCCAATCTTTTTCCAAGCAGCGATCCCAACCTCCCAGTGAACTTCCCCAGTTACATATGTGGCATGAAGTTAAATGGCAGGGAATGTCCCAGTGTCCAGTCTGGGTCAGCTGCCCTGGCTGGGCTCTCCCAGCTTCTTGTGCACCTGGCAGGGTGTGAGAAGCTGAAAAGTTCTTGACTTTTTACCACAACTACTACCTAGCAACAACTAAAACCCTTACTGCATTATCAATATTATCTCCTGCTAAAACCAAAATACATGAATACACTGGCTACTGGAAAGACAAGTGAACTCTATCTTAGTTGAAACCAGGACAGTGCTCTTTAAATGCCATGTGATCTCTCTCAATGTGTTCAACAATAACATTATTGGAACTGTTGGAGAGGGTCCAGAGGAGGGCTGCGAAGATGATTAGAGGGCTGGAGCACCTCCCTACTAAGAGAGGCTGAGGGAGCTGGGCTTGTTTAGCCTGGAGAAGAGAAGGCTGCGGGGGGACCTCATTGCAGCCTTCCAGTGCCTGAAGGGAGCATACAAACAGGAGGGGATTCAACTTTTTAAAAGGGTAGAGAATGGCAGGACAAGGGGGAATGGATTAAAGCTAAAGGAGGGAAGGTTCAGATTAGATATTAGGGGAAGTTTTTCACAGAGAGAGTGGTGAGGTGGTGGAACAGGTTGCCCAGAGAGGTGGTGGATGCCCCATCCCTGGAGATGTTCAAGGCCAGATTGGATGGGGCCCTGGGCAACCTTGTCTAAATCATGCTTAGAGTTTGGTGTCCCTGTCTGTGGCAGGGGGGCTGGAACTCTCTGATCCTTGGGGTCCCTTCCAACCTAGACCATTCTATGATTCTATGATTATTAGGACATTCTGGCTTGGATAGATTTAAGGTCTTTAGTGATACTTTGGCCATCACACTCAGAAAGCTCATATAATTCCGTTTTAAAAGAAATATAGAGGCTAATACTTTGAACGAAGTGTAAAGAACTTTATGCATTTGTTTTCAATTGAGTGAATAAATTTTTTGTAGTTTTTACTGGTTGTTTTGGGGTTTCAAAACAAATATTTCTTGGGATTTTTTTGGGGTTTGTGAGTTGTTTTCTGTTGTTTTGGGTTTTTTTTTAATGCTATTTTTAATCTCCATTCTGATAAAATGCAAATTTTCACAAAGGCACTCTATCTTTTGTAATCTGTCAACATGCAACTAGTATGGCAGACTGCATAGCCATTACTGAATTTAAATTTTCTAGTATTATCTAAGCAATATACTTTATTAGTAGCACTTGATAGTGAAGTATATGAACATAACGGTGTTTTACAGATAAGTAGACCTCAGTGACTCAATATCTAGGGTTTTTTTAATACGTCTAATTAGAAATTAATTCTATTAATTTAATTTTATTAAAGGAATCTAGAATATAAGTTAAATAAAGAATACCTGCGGAAAAATCTGTTATAACAGGCATTGCAATCACTTGCCATTAAACAAAATTACCCTGTATTTTTGCATACTTCATATACATTTGCAGTAAGTATAACCTGATTCAAGATAGTTAATATAATTTGTTAGGTAGGAATTTTTAAGAGTGAATGTCATTACAAAAAAAAAAAAAAAAAAAGAAAGTACGCTGCTAATTTCCTAATCTCATTTTGGGAAACTATCTTCAGTTTTGGGTTTCATTTCAGTAAAATATCAACAAGTTTTTATGGATATCCAGTTGGAATTTTGTAAATAGTAACATATTTGTTATGTTCTTTGGAATGCCATTTGACGAGTGCGTTTTATTGACACTGAGAACAGGCTGTGCGCCCTCTTTTCAAACTTTGTCTTGAAAGCAAGTGAATGACATTTAAAGACCAAATGCCAAAAAAATAATAATTTCCAATACATATTTAAAACAATAGTGATTATATAAGAAAAGGAACTGCAATAGTTTATTTGCTGCTAGAGAAACTTTCTTAGTACGGAAATAAACACAACAGAAATCTCAGTTAATCTCAGTTATTAAAAAAAACAGAGATTGGTTGAATAGAAAGATAAAGGTTCTGCCAATTTTTACATTTTTAAGAACCTGTGAGAAAGGTCTCAAGTGCATACTTATAAATTTGGGTTCTGTCACAAGCGTGATTCTAAATACTTCATGAGATCTACTTAAAATGCTTCTACACTGGAAACAAATTCAGTGTTTATAGTAAGTATATTTCCAGGTAATTTTATAACCTTGTTACCATTTATCACTTTGCCTTTATTTTAAAAAGCACAATCGTTCTCAGAATGCAGAAAATTTTAAAACAATTGTGTTTTATTGAATTATATGTAAATGATGCTTTCTGTTGTTTGTAATGAACTTCCACAGACCTTTGAACTGGATTGTTTCTCTTTATGACCTCTTTTTTTTTTTTTAGAACTCCATAGTGTACAAAGGTTTCTCCGAACTTTGAACACCAGACATAACAGTGTGTATAAATCTTGTAAGACAGCTTTCCAGGCTGTAAGGCCTGGTGCTTATGAGTGTTCCTCTACAGAGCTGACTGTAATCTCCAGTACTCTGTGACTACCAGAGATGTGGTGAGGCCACTCTTGGAGTACCATGTTCACATCTGAGCTCCCCAGTGCATGAGAGACATGGGCTTACTGGAAAGAGTCCAGAGAAGGGTCACCTTTCCTATAAATCATGCTGAGAGAGCTGGGACTGTTGCATCTGGCATGGAGAAGGCCCGGGGGATCTTCTCCATGGTTACAAATATCTGATGGGAGAGTTTAAAGAACATGGGGGCCGGGCTCCGTTCAGTAGTGTCCAGCTACAGAACAATAGGTGCCGATACCCATTGTCTACTGTCCTGTCACTGGAGATCGAGTGAAACAGTGGAGGTTCCATCTGGACATCAGGAGATATTTTTTTACTGTGAGGGTGACTAGTACTGGCACAGATTGGGCAAAGAGGATGGGAAGTTCCGCATACGTAGAGATACTGAAAAGCAGGTTGGAAATGGTTGTGGGCAATCATGTCCATGTGGCCCTGCTTGAACAAGAGTGTTGGACCATATGATTGCCAGGCATCCCTTCCAACCTCAACCATTTTGTGATTCTGTGGTTAATGACACAGAATTAAAATGTACTGATGGAAGCATCAGTACATGATTTTACTGCCTTTTTTCTTAATATCTTAAAACTGACAAAAGCAGTAGTGATAGACAAAGACGACTAATAAAATCAGGCTTCTTTTTCTAAAAGTCTGTGTAAGTTCAATCAGTCAAGTAGTACAGAGTACAGTTTTGCCATTCCTAGATTAATCTTGCAAAAGTGTGAGTGAGGTATTTAAGTTATCTTAGATCTGCTTGAAATCAGCATCATAAAGACTGGAAAACCAAGTATGTAAATTAATTTGTGTCTTTGGAACACAAGACAGGTATAAAATCTGTGGCTGAGTGTATGGGAAGAATCACCTCCTTTCACCCTCCTAACGCAGCCCAAAATACTATTAGCCACCTTTCCGGCAACAGTTATCGGTAAGGTTTGTTAGCTGTTGTATAGACAGATTTGAGAGTTCAGCAGTCTATTGAGACACTTTCCCATTCGGTATTTTGAATGACTTGATGTATATATTTAAAAAAAAAAAGAAAAAAGAAAGAAAAAAGAAATAAGAGAACTTACTCTCTTTATTTAAAATATAGCTATTTGCATTTTTCTAGCTTAATGTTAAGTAATGTTAAGCACCATTTCAAAATTCTTGCTCCCTCACCGGTGCTGTGGTAAAGTACAGACCATGCTGTATTACTTACTGCAATGACAGTGTTCCTTCTTTCACTCTTGTGGTTTCTTCTTCAGCTTTTTTTTCTTTTTCCCTTTTATTCTCTGCAACTCATAACTTTGGTGAATAATGCTCATTATATTGCTTCTTTTGTTTGTAGTTTGCCTTCTAAGAGTTCTTTAGCCAACTGCTTCACAAGGAGCCTGGCTGTTTGCAGTCAAGGACTGTCTCTTTTATTAGAGCTCAGAAGACGGACCTGGCAGGGTGCAGCATGTTTGTACAAGATTCCAGCTGTTAGAAAGGTTCTCTCATGGTCTCCAGTCATTTGAAAGTTGATGTAGATCTGACCTGAAACTTATGATTAGTTTGTGGGTGTAGGCTGTAGAAAATACATGGTATTCGTAGTGGAATAGAGGTAGCTTGAAAAAGGCGTTTCATGAAAACTATCTCATTAGCATTTACTAACTGAATTACTGTTATGAAGAGCATGAAACACATGTAGAAGACATAGTCTATCTGGAAGGTCAAATTAGTCCTCTAATCGTTCATTCCCCATACCTCTGTAATGGCAGTGTTGTCGAAAGTGGTGTGAGATTAATAGGGGAGAGATACTGAATGTGTCTCAAAACAATACTTCTCCAATTTGTTACACGTTAAGGCAATCTTAATATAATGCTGTCAAGTTAAATCAATAAAAAAATATTAAAGAGGAGGGAAGGGAGAACATGTGAGGACACAACCTCCCTTTATGTTTTGCAGCTTGCTAGGTCGCTCCACTGAGGTATTCTCACTAGGCATTGTTTAACAAGTTTACTGAACTATTCAATAAGAAAATCAAACATCACAGATCTGAAAATACTTGCCATAGCCATGTCCAGAGAGTGCAACAGAGAAGAAAACTGGTGTTAGGACATAATAACATTTAAAGAAATTTGTCTTAGCATTATTCAGGGATCCAGTAGGAGAGGCTTGGTATGAATTGAGTCATTACCCAGTTAAAAATAACCTTTCCAGGTCATGTCATTTTGTTTGCCGCAGTGAAATAAGTTTATTTCAGCAGAATGAAGCCGTTATTAGCTTGGCAGAGTCCACTTGTCAAAATTTTATGGAGCAGAACACCGTTTGGCTTGGAAATTCAATAAATACTGTAATGTGAGAGGAGTTAAACTCCAAGGGCTGAAGGGGCACAGCTTAGGGAATTTGTCACTAATGCATTGTTTGACACTTCCATTGAGAAAATATCAGGAAATATGAAGAATGGTCATTAAAAATCATCTCTCTCACGATAGATGATGATGTTAAATATATGGATTGAATATAGTTTTTCGATATTGGAAGCAGAATAGCAGTATTTTAAAAAAGTAAATAAATGCTTTGCACTTCTATTTTTACCTACTTCATTTCTTCTTACATGCATTTCTTTTGTCTTTGGATTAGTAGGGAGATGGTTTAGCATGGTTGGAGAAAATCTAAATTAGCATGGGAAAACTTTTCTTTGCTGTGTATTTGTCTGAAATGTGGGAGGTTGGCATTCTGTCTCCAGTGGGAGAGGAGTAGGCAAACTAATTGCTCTCCCTGCAAGGTGAAACTATGCAATTCAGGTATGTGATATTTTTAAACACAAGTATGAGGTAGTCAGCAAAAACTGGTTGGGGTGCCCTCCAGCTATCCAGACTTTCTGCTTGTACTTTGGAACACTATCATTTGAAATAACTCTTCAAAGTATTGCCTATTTGAATGAAGAGATTCGCCCTGGGAATAAGTGATGGCGTCATTTTGGTTTCCAGCCCTGTGTGATAGTATTTGTAAACAACGAGTTAATTTAACATTGAATATATGGTAGAGTATTGATTATATGAAGTCATTCTGTCAAGACTGGATATTTATATAAAAAAATGTACATCTGAAGTAGGAATTTCTGTCTTGATACTGAAATACTAGTTGAAATACTGTGTTTTGTAGTATGTAGAAATCAGGTGAAGCTATTTTATTAATTCTGATGTGTTAAAATCTGGTAATTTATAGAAGCCGAAACATTGCTGTCAGGGAGTCAAAGGTGCACCACAGCAGGAAAAAGTTATTAACATATTCCGAGAGATATTAACTATCTTTTCCCAAATTTATTCTTTTTCAGCTCTTCATTCTGTTTTCCTTTGTCATTGTGATGTTTATGCACTTCATTTCCAACCAGAATCATGTCAATGTGAGGGTGCAGAGAGAGTCCTAAACCTTTTACAGAAAATGGGAAATGTTTTTTCTGATGTGCAGGAAAGTGCCAAATGTGTCTAAATACCTTTAGAAAAATCTTAAAATTGATGTGTCAAAGACGTCTGTAATCTCTAAGCGAGAGGGTTAAAATTGATGTTATCCGTGTCACCAGTTCATTACCCATTCCTTCCAGTATTATATGACCAAAATAAATAATGTTTTCATTTGATCAAAGCACTACCTTCAATATTACACTTCAATAATGTTAGCTTGCTTCTTTGTATTGCTTGGGATAAAAAAAAATAGTGTTTTCGTATTTGTTGTTGTCTAATTTTTTTATTTCATTTTATTTTTTCCTTTAGTGTGCTTGCATTCTTTTTTGTTTGTTTGTTTTTTTCCCAAAATACTTGTGCTCTGTATCTTTTCTCAGTCTAAACAGAATTCTCTTTGTCTCCACTACCTTTACTTACATGATTCAGAACTAGGCCCACTTCGGTTCATACAACTCTGTGTACTATTCACACAAGTATCCTTAAGATGACAGTAACTGTGTGCACCAATCTAGTCCCAGGTGTGTTAGAGCGTAGCCTCTGAACTTCATTTCGCTTAGGGTAGTATACATTCTCTCTCACATTTACCAAGGAAGTAAGAGTGTGCCTTGAAATAACTTGCTGAATTGTAGCAGAGTACCTCACTTGTCTTAAAACAGATTTCTAAACGTTGGTGCTGACTATTCTCACTTTTTTAATTAAAGCCCTTTATTTGAATAAAACAGTTTAATGAAAGGCTTTCCATACAGTCAAAAATCTCTAAAAGCTTGGTGAAATTATTTTTATAAATCAAAGAGCAAACCCCTTAATGTCCAAGTGTATTGCATTTGGTTAGTAGCTATAGCTGAAGTTGGACACAGAAGAGATCATTCACAAATTAGTAGTTCCCAGAAGGCATTTTAGCTGGGCAAGATGTATATGCTTATGGTATATGGACATAATTTACCAAAAGAGTCTGTTCTCTGATACCCTGAAGCAGTAATAACCAAACATACCAGAATAATTTACACAGTTTCCTGGCATTTCACAGTTTCTATATACTGTCACATCTATATTAGTTTTTGGCAGCTGTGCATACGGGTGACTAAAGATACTTCCTTTTTTTTTTTTTTTTTTTCCCATTCACTTCATGCACTTAGTGTTTGAATGTTTTTGGGGTTTTGATAATATTATAAAGATAATTTTTGAATTACAGTTTTTAAAGTCATGCTATCTTAGGAAATGTTAACAAAGTTAACCAGCCAGAGGTTTTACAAAGAAAGCAAAAGTTTTAAACATGCCAGGGTTGATGTTATATAAAACATGCCAGTGATGTTATATAGGGCTGATTTTTATTGATCTTTATAGAGTAATATTGCTTGGATTTATAAAAAACTTTTCTTTTGATTATGCTACACTTCCCAGCTTCTTCAGCATTCGCAGACAATGTACTTAGATCCAAATTGCTGCCAGAGGTTTCCATTTTTTAATTACTTGATCCCTTGGCTTCACATGCTACATTTTTCAAAAGAAATAAAAGGATGTTTTCAGCTCTCAGGAGAAAAAACCCAAACAAACATATATATATATATATTTTCTTAGCATCTTGATCACCTAGGCCAATTATGTACTGAGATGAACTGGGTATTTCCCAGGCAATATTGCAGCTTTTACTTGTTATCATTATTATAGCAGATACTAACATTTGATCAAATACATGTCTTTCAAGTTGTGGTTTGCAAGGCTCTCACCAAGCATTCTGGTTTTGGATACATCCAATTGTGGCTACATGTTGTGGGTCCTCTTTACATTTATGTCTGTAAGAGCCACCTGCTTGATCTTTTTGTCACTAACAGAGAACTGTTGGACATGTGGTCACCTGGGACACCTGTTTTGTCTGGAGCTGCAACAAACTATAACCAATGACTGCATATACACACCAATAAGTTAACAAGTTATTTTCCCAGATTTCTGTGTTACATTAAAAATGTACCCAGAATTATTATGTCTCAAACCTGTTTTTTTTACACCTTTACTTAAATCTGAAACTAAGAGGAGGAGGAGTAAATGCAGAAGAACGTGACTGCAAACATATCCAAGGTACTCAGACTGATACAGTCCCAAGTACAGGATGGGCCTGGGTATGTCAGAGCAGTAGGTTTTTCTCAGCCTGGTTAATTGTAGACTAAGAAATACAGTGTAAACTTTGAGACTCATCCACCAGGCATAGACAATAATGGTGCTTGGAGGAACTTCAGCACAAGGAAATTTAAATGGATATGTGTTGTGTGCAACAAAATACTTAGGAGTCAGGGGACTTAATGGGATTTAGTTGTTTGCCAAGTCATGTACCATTGAGTCTAGTACTGAGAAATAAAGATAAGCAATTAAACATACAAATGGACCTCAGCTCCCTCCCAGACACCTGTCTTGCACCCCCTCTTTTTTCTTTGCTAGTCCCCTGCATGTTACAGCCCATGCCTTTTGTGAGGTAACAGGTGGCACAGGAGGTTGTCACTTGCCTAATGGTTTCTTTCTTTCCTTGTTTTGTCCCTTAATGTTTTTTGCGCAGCTCCTGCAGTGTAGTCTTCTCCACAGACTGCTGTCCCCTTCAAGGTGTACCTTCCTCCTGTGTCTGTCCTGGCTTGAGCATATTTTAGCTGCAGCCCTTGTCAGGTATTTCTTTGCTTGGGCATCTCTTTGCAGTAGTTGACCTCAGGCATCTCCTTGTGTGCTTCTTTATTCTTCAGTGGCCTTCTGCCCTGGTGTCTCTCTCTCCTCCATTCTGGAGGCATAAGCCAGTTACCTTTTCTTCAGTGTGTCTTTTCCCTGGCAGCTACTGCCCTTTCTTTAATATGCTTTGCAGAGTCACTGCAAACTCGTCTGGTTGGTTTGGTTTTGGCACAGGCTGGGGTAGGTTTTGTGTGCGGTGGAGACAAGTGGAACTGGCTGTGATGGGCTCATGGCAGCAGCTGCCCTCCTGCACCAGTGGTGGGCTTGCAACCATGAGACTCCCTGCCCAAGCCTGGCCAGCTGTGTTCCCAGTTAGGGATGTCAGGACATCCTGTCATCCATTTTGGTCGGTGTTTGATGCGTGTTTTACCCTCTTCATCAGAGAGCTAATTTCATCATGTTCAAAACGAAGAGACGTAAACTAGAAAAACATTGCTGTGAATGTTGCATGCATATAATACCACTGGCTCACGAGCTGTGGTTTTCTTATGAGTGAAAAGCAGTGCCTTACTAAGATCGCAAGGGTAAAGCTGCAATAATAGCCTCTTTAAATTTCTTTTCTGAAGGTTAGGAGGGACTCATCTTCCTTTGGAAGCCACTGCCATAGGTGTTTTGTTCCCCAAACAGCCATCAATATTTCCCGTATTAATGCAGAGGATAGGATCTTACAGTTCAGTTTCATTAGCCCTCAATAGCTTTTCTTTTTCTCAGGTAGTAGCCAAGTGTAGAAGTGGGTCCTACTGTAGCATCAGTTAAAAGGAATGCAGACAATACGTATGTTAACATTTAGCTTCAGTTGAAGGCAAGGCACATTAATAAATGCAGTGCTCAGAAAGGGCACTGCTGACTGGGAAGGATGCTGAAACGTTTACGCGTGGTTCACTGACAACCCGCTTTATATGGGCTGAAGCAGAGGTATGCTTGACAAACTAGCTTCTGTTGATGTGGCTGTGGGATGTTAAAGGAACGACTGCAAGTATGATAGACTCTTGATGTATTCTGGAATGGCTTCTGCTGACCCATGCCAACATTGTATCAGGTAATGAGCAACCAGGAATTTAGACGTTTTTATGCCTTAGACACTCATTATCAGCCACATACAACTGTAAAAACTCTGACATTAATGATAATGAAATATTTCAGGTATTTTAACAATTGCTCCTCGAATTTATATTCCTGACATTTTTGCTATTGTATTGTGTGAACTGACACTGCTATTGCTTCATGCATTCATCACTGCACTAACTTAGTGTCTTGTTGTAAGTAGATGTCTAATTGAAAGAAGCACTGTGCACATTTTTCAGCCCAGTAACTGACTTAAATAATTAGGATAAACAACTGTACTTCTGAATAATCTGATTTATAGGTATCTGTGTGGGTTGTTTGTTTGGTTTTGTTTGTTTGTTTGTTTTGGGTTTTTTAAACAATTATTTTGCTATCCATTTTCTGGGGCCATTTTTCCTACAGTTTTTCATCCACAGCTGAGGAAGAACTCTTACTTAAATCATGCAAACTCAGACATTTAATGTCACTGACCTTTCAAGTTAACACTGGTTTTAGTCACTGAAACATTATCTAAAGAAGAAAACCTTCAGCAATCAGTTTATATGCTATATTTTACAAGAGTTGTAGATACATGTTAAGTATATATATTTATGGAGGCCAGTTGTTCGAACGTGTGAGTAGTAACCTTATTGATTGGGTTTTTTTCTAAACTGCCTTCAGAAGATTCAACAAACAGAATAGTAAATTCTCGTGGGGTTTGGGTCCACCAGGGATGGCTGCAGTGGTTTGGAAATTTTCTTCCTAGCCAGAAGAATAAATGTTTGTTTGAAGTCAAAGGTATAGCAAGTAAGAGTGAATCCTTCTATATAGACAGAAGTTGCTCTTTTTTACTGACAGTAAATAGTAAGTCAATCTCACTTTAAAGTACATCGTCTGAGCAAACAGCAGTTTAACAATCTTTCTGCCTGTCAGGAACTTACTGCTTGTCACTGCAAACCTGCTATGCAAAATTTTAATTTACATCTCTCAGGAGACAACATCTTTATGTGTCCCACATGTTTAGCTACTGCTAGAATCGATGTTAGGGTGAAATGTGTCCATCTGATTCGTGTCAATAGGCTGCATAATGAAACATGACATTCTTACATACCCTTGTATGGCCACGGGCCTGGGAGGGGCAGTTTAAGATGTATATGGTTGTTGTGTCTTGCGGGGGTCGCCTGGCGGGCACTCCAGCGTGTCAGTTTAAGCCGGTGGGCTGTGAAGCTAGCCAAAACATCCACCAACCACCAGATGGGGGAAGAGGGCATGCGCAGAAAGAAGTGCCTTATACCTGGAAGATAGGTAAACCAGGAAGATACCTAAACCAGGAACTGGAACTGTGCTCTGTGTGTCTTGGTGGAGTGGAGACTCCCGGCGCACCCAGAGCTGTTTGCTTGCCTTTATTCGTTTAATAAATTGTAAATTTTGATTATAACCCTATTTGGGACTCAGTCATTTATCACATTAGTTTAAGGAAGGCATGTTCTGAATGCAGAATTTGAGAATTTTACATGGATTGTGAAGACTAACTACATCATTGCATTGGTTATGGCAAGCACCTTTGAGCTTTTTATTGTGTCAGTGCATACTTAGACATAAATGCCAAAAAGATTTCTATACATAATCTCAACAGAAATGGGGAAGAGAAGTGAAAACATTGGGGGATGAAACATTCATACTAAAAGCATTCATGAAAAGCACACATGCTTTTCAAGCATGACAGCATACAGAAAATAAAAAGTGATTTATGAAACATGTCAGGTGGTACTAGTATTAAATCACATTAAAATAAAGAAGCATATTTTGTTTGGAAAAGGAAGACCCAAATCCATGTTTAAAAATCTACAAAAATGTTTTTATTATGTTTTGTTCTCTGAAAGATTTATTAGCTCTTCAAAGTAAGCAGTGTCGCATTGAAGAACCAGGCCTGATATTTGTAAAATATATGCCTGTTTGTATGAATTTGCAGGTTGTAATTTTAAACCATTAATGCATGTACAAAAGATTCCCTTGGTTGCACAGTGGTTAGACTGATAGAGTGCTGCTAAGGGAACGAAATATTTCAACACCCCTTTAACTTACTGGCACAAATACTTTTGCCTAAACGAATGGGAGTATTCTTGCTCTTAAATTTCAGTAGGTAATGTATTAGGTTGTGGCTGAAATAATCAGGCTGTTTGCCAATCAGAAGGAAGATTTCACTGACTTGTAATTGCAGTGGGTTTGTACCTAGTGATCCAGGCTACATGTATGTTTGTGTTTTCGTATATTCAGGATGAGAGGGACGATGAATACTTGAGAAAATTTAAAATTGTCTGGGACATAAAACACTGGAATGGTACATGAGGGTTGACTGAAGTTAGCGTTAACAGCAGGATCATTGGCGAAGGATCTTGATTCTGCTTTCACTATTAGGTCATGGTGACTTTCAGCCTCTCATGTATTGTGTTTCTTGGCCTTCTAGTATAGATAATAATTAGGCTCGTTCTTCAACAGTTTCAGTGAGGATTATGTGAGCATTTGGGGAGTGGATTGTATGGTTTCCACAACTATAAAATATAGCAACTTCAACTGTTTTTGATAAGGAAAAATGGCTGTACTTCTGAACACTAATGAGAAAAAAGTTCTCTATGTATAGTAAAGGGGAAAGGGTAATAAAATAAGAAGACCTGTAAATGAAATGTAACAGTCTTAACATGGGGATGCAGCTGTTCTTCAACAGATAGTATTAGCAGGGTCTGTAGATCATTATCCTTCTTCCTTTATCAATTATGTAAACTACATCATAGAAGATTGAGAAAGTACTGTTTTGCAAATGGGATTTTTATTACTATGCTAAGTTTTGGAATGCAGATGAAAAGGGAGAAATGCCAGCCACATACAAGTAGTAGTTTTTAGAAGTCCGTGTACCTCATGGCATCCTGAGAATTACCACTTTTATTACCTAAGTAAGAATTGAAAGATACTGATGTTTGTGTGTGTGTGTGTGTGTGTGTGTGTGGTATTGTTGTGGATTTTTTTGTTGGCTTTGTTTGAGTTTGTGCTGTTGGTTGGTTGGTTGGTTTGGTTTGGTTTGGTTTTGGTTGGGGCTTGTGTGTGTGTTATTTAATTTTTTTTTCTTTTTTTCTTGCCCTAGAAGATAATATTACAGTTACTGCCATTATTTCTGCCGTGGATCCTGGAACTACTCGGCTGATCTTGTATATATCGTTATGATTTGGAACTAGTGAGGTGATTCAGAAATACCTGTTTTGACTCAGTCTTTGATTTGCTATAATTCTGAGAAACTTGCAGTGGTCATAGGAGAAATTCTCTTGACCTGTGTATAGTTTTCTGGTTGAAAAGCCACGATTTTGTCCTATTTTCTTTCTCACCCTTGTCTACTAATGGGGAAAAACGCCAACCCCTTTCATTGAGTTTTACTGGTTTGCTTTTCAACTCTTTATTTATTTATATTTCTTTTTTAATATGGCTTGAAACCAAGATAGAGCTTTTTACTCAGTGGGATTACTTTTCTGACTTAGAGTAAGTCTGACAGTCTTATTCACAGCTGATGATTGATTGATCATACATTCCCCAATCACCTTGGACTTCTTATGCATTACTACAAATTTTAGTTATGTAGTTTCTTAAAAACAAACAACCAACCAACCCCCCCCCAAACAAACTAATCTTAAAATTATTGCCAAATCACAGTGATAGTTGTTTACATGCAGTTTGCCTACGTCTAGATGATCATGAAAATTTAAACAATATCAAGTTTCTCTTACAAATAGTTATTCGTAGTAAATTAATTACCTGTTAGTATTAGGTCTTCTGAGTAAAATAGCATCATGATGGTAATTGTCAGAGGAATAAATCAATAATTTCTATCTAACAATTATTGAACAGTGCTTTACATAGAATGGAAAATAGGGTGCCAAATTGCTAGAACAGGTAAAAAAAAATAAATCTTCAAGCAATTTTTTGTCAACAATAATATGAGGTAACATGCTTGTTTTGTGTTGACTTCTTTACAAGTGCAAATGGGGCACCAATAATATACTCATAATTTCCTTTAGGACTTACATAATTTTTCTGTAGCTGTCAAAAAAGGAAGAATTTTTAAGTGCTTTTGATACATAGATTTTTTAATTTAAGATCTTTTAATTTAAGAACACTCTTCTTGAGATTTACACACCATAGATCTCACGGAGTGTTAAGGAGAAATATCTTAAAGTCTGCACATACAGCATTTTCCACCTTTCCTTGTAGAAAAGGCTAACACTGTTACCTGTTCTTTAGCCACTTCCCAGTCAATGAATATTAATCTCTAGCATCACTTTCTTCTCTTCCAGATCTTCATTAATAGCTCTCTGTTTAAAAAAGTAATGAAGATCTAGTCTGCTAGGTTTCTTTGGGAATAGTGTTCTGACTTAGTACGTAACGGTGCTGCTGGGTCTGAGCGGAAGAAAGAAAAGAATGATTCTTTTTTGCTTAACGATCTTAGAAGTGAGTGTGTGTGTGTTGCAGGATTTCCCACAGGGGAAACTGTGATGTATAAGACACACTCCTGTATCTGAGTTTAGGATTATGGCATGAAAATGTGCTGTAATAAAGATCTGTTGCACAGTGAAGCAAGAGATTTTTAAATTTAAGTATCAAAGTTGGATGGAATAAAAGTAAAACCAAACAGAGGTTAAACATCTTTTGCCT
The DNA here is from genome assembly GCA_027925045.1 of Hypotaenidia okinawae. Classification (NCBI taxonomy): domain Eukaryota; kingdom Metazoa; phylum Chordata; class Aves; order Gruiformes; family Rallidae; genus Hypotaenidia; species Hypotaenidia okinawae. The sequence goes on along the minus strand of BSDF01000005.1, from coordinate 37,273,108 downwards.
TTGATTGAAGCTACACCAAAGTGATGTGTGAGTTTTCCTGAAATTGTATTCCACAGTAGGAAAATCTCTATCCCTTTTATAAAAAAAAATGTTATTTATCTAGTAGTAACCACGCCAAAAAAAATAAAAACAAAACCCAATGACCTAACCCAAACCTAAACTAAACTAAACAAAAACCCCCAAGATGTACTTACAGAAATCTCATATAACCTTCTTAAAAAAATCAGACTTCTCTCTCAAAGATAAATTTTACATTTACATGTGAATATTATAAATTTCCCATTCAAAATTTTTCTTACCAGAAGTAAGGTAAGATATGGCAGGATTGGGGCTACCAATGGTGGTTTTTTCCATCCTTCTAAAAGGAATTACTTTTGTTGCATTCCTGTGTTGGGCAAGTATTCCACTTTCATTAGGAAATACAACAATTCAATGCTGAATTTGACAACACATATTTTGTTAGCATAACTTCAATGCTGACACTATTAAAATTGTTTGGAGCAGACAATTCTGCTCATCTAATTCACCTCTTTTCATTTGAGTGTAGTCAAATTTCTTTTATGAATGAGTTTCATATTTGTGGTTAGTGCTTGATGCTGTAAGCAAAAGCATTCTTTTGACATTTACTTTTAAGATTTGTGGTGGTTGAGCCCTGGCTAAAGGCCAGACGCTCACCAAAATCAGTCTATTACTCCCCTTCTTAGTTGGACAGGGGGAAATATATATTAAGTGGCTCAAAAGTCAAACTCGTTAACGACGTGGGCAAAACAGACTCAACACAGAGTGCAGAAGAGAAAGTTATCTAATTTATTACACTACACTAAAGAGAAAACAGTGAAAAGGAACCAGAGTCAGGAGTGCAACCAACAATCTTGAAACAAATGCAACCAGGCAAACACTTTCCCCCCACCACTCCCTCCTTAGCAGGCTTTAGTTAGAAGCTTGCTCCCTTCTTCCCTCCCGGTCGCAGCCCAGGATGGGCAGGGACTGGGGAAAATGGGGGTCTCCGTAACACCTTCCCCCCACCCCTCCATTCTAAAGCAGACTTCCCTTTCAGCCATGATTTTTCTCCCTTCTTCCCCTCTCCTGCTCACAGCACAGGACAGGGGGGCAGGGAGATGGGGGCTTTGGTCAGTCCCTTGCAAGATGGTTTCCTTCTCGGCCAGGATGGGGGCATCCATCCCACACACCCTCCCCCTGCTGCACCGTAGGATCTCACCCACAAGAGCCAGTCCTCCACGAACTTTCTCCAAGGTAAATCTCTTCCCACGGGGCTTCATCTCTGCTCTGGCAGGCAGCAATCAATCACCATGTGTCTCAGTCCCAGTTCTCCACGGGGCTATGATGCCTCCCCCAGCAAACCTGTTTGGCTCATCTCTGCAGGTCACTTGTGCTGGCAGGGGCTCATCCCAACGTAAGTCACAGCATCTTCTCTATGTCTCCACCGGCTCCATCCAGTGTGGAGCCTCTCCACCGGGCAGGTCGGGTTTCTGCCTCCTCCATGGGTCCTCTCCACTGGCTACTCCAGGGGCAGCAGGGGCATCTCTCTGGGGCGCCTGAGGTGCCTCCTTCCTGGCCTTTTGTGTCTGTCAACTGCTTACATTTATATGTAAATATACATCCCAATGCCCTTAATGGGCCAACATTGTGGTCTTCTTGGCACTCCATTCTCTGGTGGCCAAAATGCAGCCACTTCTGAGTTCTTTTCTCTCCTATCTGTGATTCTCAGAGGTGCTATCAGCAGGCTCGCAGAAGATTCTAGCAGCCATTTTCTGCAGCCCCCGGCCCCTCTCTCTCAGAACCCAACTATGTACAACCACAACAAGATTTATGCTTGCTTTTCTTTTTTTTTTTTTTTTTTTTTTTTCTAATTTGTTTTAATTTCAGTATGAAAAGCCAAGACTGACATTAGAGATATAAGCGGAGGGTTTTACTTTAGAATATGGAATGTCATTAGGTACTCATCAATGTTTTGTCTAAGCTTGAAGATCAGCAAGTGGAAATTCTAACCTACAGCAAATTTGTGAAACTTACAGCGTCTTGCTAGCTCACTTTCATAAGAAGGTTCTCTCTTTCAGTAGCTTCTCTGTGTTCATCTATTTGTGCTTAGTGCCAAATCCAGGTTTTAAAACTTGTGTGTATGAAAACTATTTCTTTCCTCAGATCAGGAAAAACTCTCATAGTAAATTATGGTGTATGACTAAGTCATTAATTAAAATAAGTAGAAAACAAACCCCATAAGAATCTTCCTGCTTCTTGTGAAGGAAGTTGACAAAAGCACATGAAGTATCAAATCTGTAATGTGTGCAAACAAACGGCAGGAATTGCAAACTCAGTTCAGTATCTATAGATAGAATTTTATATAAGTTATTATGAACTTAACAGGAAAACATTATTTTAAAGAATAGTTACTATAGACATTTAATTTGTTTTCTGATACCCATTGTGAGATTCTTTTTATGCATCTGTTGTAAATTAGTGGGGCTTTTACATCATCATAGGGTAGTGGGACTATATATATATATGGGCATTGTATTGGGTTTTTGGAGGAGCATGTTTTTTTCTGTAGCTGCAAAACAAATAATGGAAGTTGTCTGGTTGTCTTAATTTCATGCTTTAATTTTAAAACATAGCCTTATTCACTGGATTTTGCATTTAGAATTTTCTTATCTATAGTGTTCAGAGTAAGAGATAAACTGAAGACACCGTGTAATAACCATTAAAAGCTTTGATAGTTTAACCAGTCCTGGAGATCTTGTTTTGTGACAGACCAAGTGTTGTTCTAGAATAGAAAATTGGAATAACACAGTCTTTCAAGCCATTTAATTTTATTCTTCGTGAACTGGGGATTGCTAGTTTTGTTTCTTATCAAAAGGTGATCTTATAAGTATTTGTGCGTGTTTGGGTTTGGGTTTTGGGTTTTTTTCCCTTGATTTTTCTGAGTTCTGTGCAGACTATTTTTAAAAAAAAACTATGAACAAAACATATGCTTAAACTAAGTTCCATGAATACCCATTGAGATTTATAAATAACAACAATCAGTGCTTCTGATTCTATTCTTCACATTAATTTTCATTGTATCACATAATCTTTAAACTCTTTGCCTCGCCAGTTGATTTATGTTGCCATCAGAGTACTAAAAAATGCAGTATTATTTCATATGTTCATTATTTCAAGTTGTCATTAGAGTATGAGCTTGAATTTCAGGGAGTGAAAGTGATAGTTTACTGTTTTGGCTTTGAGTGCTAATATTATCAAAGCAAGATAAACTCTTGAATCAAGACACTGTCCTTCCTTTGGTTCTGTGATTAAGGACTGTTAGAGTGAAGCGGTGTTCTTCACAGCCTGTTTTGTTTCCAAGGCATAGATATTTACTCTAGATTGCTTCAGCTGCAATATTGCAACTTTAGCAAATAGGAAGATCAGGAAAATGCCCAAATGTGTTAAAATTTACCTCTCATCATAATAATGTTGACATCCTTTACCAATTTTAGTAGTCTTTTAGTATTTTCAGTATAAATTCTTATAATCAATAAGTACCATTACGTTAGTATTTATATTTTATATCATATTGATAAAAAAGACAAAGTTGAATGAGCAGTCTTTTGGATTTTACAGGTAATTACATTGCTTCATCCTCTCTATACTCAATATGTCCTTTTAATTTGGAAATACTTTGCACTTCAATTTTTGATTCTTATAAAGGACTTCTTAGTTCTCTTTATATTTCTGTCAGTTCAGATATAAGAATGAATTTGTCCTTTTTAAGGGCCTGCATCATCCACAACTTGTTACCTGACTAATAACCTGTGTGGCATGAGAGAGAAGTGTATAGATATTTTGCTACCATTCTAGACATTTCAAATGAAACTTTTCTCTCCTTTTTTTTACAAGTGGTAGTAATATTTACTTATGCTATGTCTTGTTGCTACAGTTAAAATTAAGCAAGCTTTTCCTCTTCCCAGTTAGAAAGAGAAAGTTTACATTATCTTTGGTCACTTGCATGGTTTGGGAAGCTTTTTTCCCTAGTTTAGTTGCAAAGGGAATAGGTGTTTAGAAAGGGAATGTGTCTCAGCAGTTTTTTCAGTCTAAGAACCTATGTGCATTTACATTCACCTGTAGGAAGATGCACAGAAAAAATAGGATGGATCATAAGCTTAAGTGAACTGTGAGTAGAGCTTTTAACAAATGGATGTCTCTCAGGATTCCCACACAACATAGTTAATAAATATTCTAAAAATCTTAATTCAAAACTATATATATATTTACAGAAATAAAAGTTATGTTTTGTATGTTATTATATGTGTATATAATACTTTAAAGATAAATAGATACATAAGAATTTTAGATATGCATGTATCTAATATTTTGTGTGTATTAGATAAATTAATGACATATATGCACTTTATAGTTTGAAAATAGCGTTATAAAAATAATTGTTAAATATCAATAAACGTATATGTTTCTATACATATCACTTCCATTTCTTGGATATCCTGTCTGCTGTCATGGCACAGTGTACTGATAAAAATTCAACAGACCATTTGGGTTGTTTGGAATCCCGCAGAAAGAACTGCTAACAAAAGCACGTGCAACGGGTAAGAGGTAATATTTACCAGATTCAGTCCACTGCAGTTTTCCTTGTTTGAAAGACATGTAATATATCTCTTAAATTTAGCTTCATGTCTGCCTTTTTCGTCACGTCAAGCGTGGGCAGTGAATGTTGTAAAATGCAGATAATTTCTTTGAAATAGAGTGAGCTCTGCCAGCAGGGCAATCTGCATTGGGGTTCTATCATTTAGACTTAAATTAGCTGAATAAGAAAACAGTGATTTTACTATGAGTAAGTGAAAGAAAAGGTTTTGACCTTGAAACAAAGGCATTATATGCACTATTTTAAGAATATTATTCTGATGATTTAAGGATATATAAGTAGGTTTACCTACTTATCTATACAAATATATATGTATAAGTAAATATATGTAAAAATAAAGGCTCACCACATACATCCTCCTCTAGGCATCAGCAAACATTCTGATTTACTACCTGACTCAAAGGACATGCTGAAATCATCTTAAGGAAAAGATGATGTTGCCTTTTCAGTTCCTAGTCCATTAGAAGAGCTGATTGTATTCCTGTGCCTGCACCATGACAGGAGAAAGTCTTGCTAATAGACCTGTTGTTTTCCTATTAAAAGATCTGCGATAATTACTGGGGGAGTGGTGGGGGAAGCATGAGTCAGTCAAATAGGTTCTGTTGACAAAAATCTGACTGGTAATTAATCAGTCTCATAATTCCTGCTTCTTGTAGTGTGGATGTGTTTTCTCTAGGAGTGCTGAAAACTGATAGCCCACTACAGAGTGTGTGTGCACATGTTTTCAGGTGAGGGAGATAAGAGTTTTCTTACAGATCCAGTTCCAAAAGGACTGTGGTGTTTTGGTGATTAGTAGGATGTCCTTTTGGACACATACTGTGTACTATGTAGGAAGTCTATGTACTTAGTAGGATGTCTTCGCTAAAAGGTGGTGGGTTTGATTTTTGTGTTAATATGAAGAGCTGCAAACATCATTCAGGATCTGGAGAACTAACCTCCTGTGAGGCAGTGAAGGGATCAGCTGGTTTACCTCAGTTCCTGAAGCATTAGATTTTGGTTTGATATTTTCTGACCTGTCTGTGACTGAGTGGAGTATTTGACATCTTACATTCTATTAGGATTAGGGTCTGATATTATGTCTATGATACTGAGGTATAAAAGAGTCTCTTTTCAGGAGAGAATTTTTGTATATAGTGTTTGCTCAAGGTTTCTTCCACTGCAGATCCATTAATAAGCTGTGGTTCACACCACTTCGCTGATCCCCTGGAAAGTGATGGCACACCCTGTATGTGTGTGCAGTTTGGATATTGCCACAGAAAAGTAGCATGGCTTTTCTATATGCTGGCGTTTCATAGAATCATAGAATCACAGAATCATAGGGGTGACAAGCAGGCTCCCTAGCTCATACTGCACAGATAGGTGTCCAGATGGATCTTGAATATCTCCAGAGATGGAGACTCCACAGCCCTCTTGGGCAGCCTATTCCAGTGCTCTGTCACCCTCACTGTGGAAAAGTTCTGCCACGTGTTTGTGCGATACTTCCTGTGCTCCAACTTGCAGCCATCGCCCCTTGTCCTGTCTCCACAGACTACTGAAAAGGGGCTGGCCATTTCCCCCTGCATTCCATACTTAAGATATTTATAAACATTAATAAGGTCCCCCTTAGTCTTCTTTTCCTCTAGGCTGAACAGTCCCAGCTCACTCAGCCTTTCCTCATAGGAGAGATGCTCCAGGTCCTTAATCATCTTCATAGCCCTCCTCTGGACTTTTTCCAGGAGATCCCTGTCTTTTTTATACCGGGGAGCCCAGAACTGGACACAATACTGCAGGTGGGGCCTGAGCAGGGCAGAATAGAGGGCGTTTCTGAGGGATGTTAACGTTTAAGCTTTCTTGGGTATTGCTGTAGGGAAAAGGTAGGGACCACTGAGGGTAACAGCAATGATTATGTAGTTAAAAGACTACTTAAAGAGAAAATAAGATACGAAGCAAGAAAGTGTGTCAGATTATTTTTTAACTGTAACTCTGAAATAAAATACTTGCAGGACATCGAAACTATGATAGAATAGTTGAAGTAATTTAAATGATACTTAAGGAACTGGGAATGTGCACAATAATACTCTATGCCAACAATATCTACGTGAGAGTCAGTATTGTATGAATGACTGTAATCAGTTTGATCATGTATTGCTTTAAAATTTGAATTTGCATTTGTAAATTTATTCCAGTGGCAGTTCTGTGCGGTGGTCTGAATAACTGCTGTACAAATGGATTTTAAGTGTGAGGACTGGGTGTCAGTGTAAGATTATTTCTTTTCCTTCAAGGAACTTCAAGAAATCTCTCCAGCTATTTGGAGAGGTTTTTAAAAAACAGATAACAGAACATTTGTTTGAACTCTTTTGAGAAAGTCTTCCATTTCAATTAGCATTTATATGTTGATAGATACTAAATTCAATTCTAAATCGAATGTCTGTTTGGACTATCAAAGAGATATGCCTGTTCGAGATCTTGGTCTGGTTATTTTTCTCTCTAGTAGCCTGTATATTGCGTTGTTTTGGATTTAGGATGAGAATAATGTTAATAACACACTAATGTTTTTACTTATTATGAGGTATTTGTGGTGTCTACGCTAAGTCAAGGACTTTACAGCTTCTCACACCCTGCCAGGTGCACAAGAAGCTGAGAGAGCCCAGCCAGAGCAGCTGATCAACACTGGTCACAGCGATATTCCCTGTTCTATAATCCATATATAACTGGGGAAGCTTGTTGGGATGCTTGGAGACAGACTGGGCATTGAGTTTTTTTTCACAGGTGGTGAGCAATTGCATTTGTGCATCATCACTATCATTACTACTACTACTACTATTACTCCTCCTCCTTATACTACTACTACTACTATTATCTTCCTTTGTTATGCTATAAAATGTATTTATCTCTACATGGTGCTTGGGTACCTGCTGGGGTTAAATCATGGCAGAGCTGAACTGCAGCAATAAAGGCAGCTTTATAGATAAAAATGAACAAATTGATTACATCAATAAATTCCTGAGTCCGCAGAGAAAGCATAGAGTAATCTCTCTATAGATAAATTCAAGCCAGCAGTGTGCCCAGGTGGCCAAGAGGCCAACAGCATCCTGGCTTGTATCAGGAATAATGTGGCCTGCAGGAGTAGGGCAGTGATTGTGCCTCCCCCCGTACATAGCTCTGGTGAGGCAGTACCTTGAATACTTTGATGAGTTTGGGCCCCTTGGTATATGAAAGACATTGAGGTACTGGAGCATGTCTAAAGAAGGACAGCAAAGATGGTAAAGGGTATAAAGCAGAGGTTTTTAAGGAGTGGCTGAGGGAACTGAAGTTGTTTAGTCTGGAGGAGGCTGTGAGGAAACCTTATCACTCTCTACAATATATGAAATGAGGTTGTACTGAGGTAGGTGTGGGCCTCTTCTCCCAAGTGACAAGTGATAGGACAAGAGGAAAAAGCCTCAAGTTGTGCCAGCAAGGTTTAGATTGGATATTAGGAAAAGCTTCTTCAGCAGAAAGGTTGTCAAGCATTGGAAGAGAGTGCTCAGGAAAGTATCTGGTTGGGTCACCATCCCTGGAAGTATTTGGAAGACTTACAGCTGTGGTGCTTAGGGGTAGGGCTTAATGGTTGGATTTGGTACTACTAGATTGGACTTTATGTTATTAAATGTTTTTTTCCAACATAAATGATTCTATGATCCTTTTATTCTAAGCCATCCTCCAAAATTCAATAAAATTTTGATACCTTCATAAAGGAGTACATATCTTTGTCCAAGATACCAAATAGATTATGTCACAACAGATTGGTTGGAATTTAGACTAGAAGTTTGGGGCTTCCATTACACCATTTGAAACAAAATTGTTTGATGTGAAAGTGCCTCTGTGCTAGTACAGTTGTTGTGACATGATTAAATTAATGTGCATGGTTTTCTTACATTCTGGGTATTTTGGATACGCTAAAAAAAAAGAGGCATGAAAAAAGAAAATGTGAATTAACAAAAAATGTGGAAATAGCGATTAGCATTTATTTGGCTGTTAGAAGACCTGACTTGCAAAAACTCAAAGTAACCCTTGAAATATTTTTTTTGTTATGAATACAAAGTCTTTAAAAAATGAAGAGGCATTACTGACATGATTTGTGGAGGTATCCTTAGGATCCAGTGCTAACAACAAGAAAATGATGGGAATTTTATAGTATAGAGTAAGTTAAGAGTTTGCACACTGGGTGCATCAAAAAACATGCTAGGCTCATGTACAGGTACCTGAACAAGATTCCGTTTTTGAATTCTATATTGTGCTTAAGACACAAAGCATATCTACGTCTTTCTTCTCCTTGTCTTTTAACCTGTGACCTGCACGTATCTGAACATGCGTCTTTAACCTTGTGCTAGCAACAGGGATGGATCTATTATATAATGGAGATAAGGGCTGAAGAATTCTGGTTCTGGATATGAAGGGTTTTGAGACTGCTTGGAAAACATCCTTATATTTTTTCATTTAATCAGATTGTAACTGTTATTCTAACTTAGAAATAATTAAATAAATAGATAAGTCTTACTTAGATAGTGTATCTTCTGGCACTGGAGCTGAGGAAGCACTACAAACTAACACACCATTTCAACAGCTGAATGAGTTTCTTCAGCAGAAAACCTTTTTTTTTTAAAAAAAAATGATAGCGTGCTGCAGCATGCAGAGTAACAAGGAAAGGAAATATTTATAGTTTTTTTCTCCTGACTTATGACCCTTGAAATTAAAAACTCTTTCCCCACCCCCTCATTTGTTGTTAACCCTCAGGAAAAATGAATCACTTTTCTTGGCAGAAATCAGTTTTAGCAAGATTAAGATGATGCCAAAACTTAGACATACCCTCCCAGATTTGTTGGCCCTTTTACAGAGGCTGCTATTACATAGCAAATTATGTAGAAGATCTATATTGTGTAGCTTGCTTTACACCTTTTTACTTCTTTTGCACCAAAGAAGTATGGCTGGAAATGGTTTTGAAAAAGTTTTTTGTTGACTAACGACAAGGTCCCTAAGTCATTCGCGACTGTATACTTCAAATGAGGCTTTTCAAAATACTGAAAAACTGGTTACAGCTGGCTGCACACCCTGTCAGTTGAAAGTAAAACTCCCATACCAGTCATAACTAGAAATTCAATTTAGCTTATGCACAGGGAGAGCAACAAAACATAGTTTCTTTCCAAAGAGGCGACAGTGCAGTCAGAACTTCTACAGCTGCCTTTCATGCACTGATAATTAAAAAAATCAAAACAAAATCCCTAACTGGAAAATACATACTCCCTTTATAATTACCTATTTCAAAGCTGTAATTGAGCATTTCATTATAAAGATGCTAATCAATCCAGAACAATACTCCTGGGACAGCACACACGTCCAGAGACATAATGGTTATAATAGAAATGCTGCAGAAACTTTCCTGGGTTATGATTAGTTGCTCAAGCATTTCTATTGTGAAAGATTAAACTCCCACAAGGTGTATTGCAGCGGTCTGTGTAGAACTTGAGGCTTATCTTCTAGGCTTTAGATATACTGAAAGAAAAGATACTTTGTCATCAGTATAAATAAGCAGAACGCATTCATTTTAAAATAGATAAATAAGCTTTCTGGCATCTAGGCAGATTCTTAGGAAAAACAAATAACTCTGAGTAAAGGACGCCAAGAGAGAAATTGTCTTTCTAGACTGTTTTGTTTTGGGGATTTTTAGTCAATTTCGAAAGTATCATTATTTGCAGCTTCCTCCGTTTATTTTTTTTTAATTCAGGTTTTCTCTCTGTGGGACAGTTCTAATGGCTCAGCAGGAATGGTTGAACCCTCAGCAACCACTGCCATTTACAGACCTCTTTCGTAGTGTGATGTGCCCAGCTCGGGTTTTCTCAAAAGTCCGTCAAACGTGACATCGTGGCTGTTGAGACAGCGCTTCCTGTGGAAGCTGGGTTATGTCCGTCACCTGGGTGGCATCTTTCTGGAGGGGGAGCACAGTAACTTTTATCTGCCTGTGTTTAGGAAGCAGTGTTGTGGTAATGTGTAAGCCAATGCTGCTAATACAGAAAATTCCACAAAATTACACAGCATGTTTCCTCCAAATATTATAAATAGTTTTATATCATGTTTTAATGAGAGCATTTAAATAAGCCCAGACTTTGAAATTTTTAAAGCATTTTAATGAGACTGTCTGAAGACTTCAGGTTACTGTTTACTTTCTCACAAGATGCTGGCTTTTGTGATCACAGCATATGGTATGTTGTACGTTTGTTATCTCGGACAAAATTAAAAAATGTCTTTTGATAGCCACCTACACGAACTCTTAGTATTTCATTAGTTCTGGCTAAATCGGAAGAGGTGTAGTTGTAGGTTAGGCTCTTTCTTTAGATTGAATGTCATAGCGGTATGTTTACAGACTACCACTTTCCAGCTAGAGAGGAAGAAGCAGAAAACAGACAAAAACTAAAGTGTCCTGGAAGTCTTTGTATATGAGGCACGTGTCTGAAAGGCAAATAAGTTGTTTCTTCTACCTTTTGATAGAAATTCGAACTCTGCCAATCTGTCCTTTGTGTCATTGTGTGTGTGCATGCATGTGTTTTTAAAACTTCTTGCTGTGTAGACATTGTGCTTTGCTTGTTACTAAATGCATTGCTTTGTCTTATATCTGTATTTTTTTCTTTCTGATACTCAAGTTACTGAAGACTGAGACTCTGAATAACAGCTCTAATCTAAAGCACCATCTTTTGTGCTCTCAGCTATGTATTTTTTATAAAAGGTGACAAACATAATTAATATAATAATCCTCTTTTTGTGTCCTATCTTCAGTCCAAATTTTTTTTTTTTTCCTTTGTTATGCCTTTTGACTGCTCTTTTAGAAGACAGGCTATATCAGTGATGCCTGCAGTTTGTTTATTTCACCAATTGTTGATAAATATCATACTTTCTGTATGATCTTGCTGTGGACATGCCTACCCTGTCCAATTGGTATCTGCGTTACAGTAATAGTTCCAAAGCTGTATATAGTATAGCTAAAATTTATTCTTCCCATACCTTTTATGAAAAAAAAGCATTTATTTTCACAGAATCACAAGGTTGTAAAAGACCTTTAAGATCATCAAGTCCAACCATTCCCGTCCTATGCTAAACCATATCCCTAAGTACCTCATCTACCCTTTTTTTCTTTTTTTTGGTGAGTTGGACGTGTTCGTTCTTTCTTACTGAGAACTGGCTGAAGGGGTTACAAAAGAAGCTGAAGATTATGTAATGTCAATTGACAATTATGTTAGAAATTATCACTTTGATTTTGCTAAGGGTAACATGTTGGGAAGAGAGTAAAATTGCAGTCTTTCTTCTATATCAGCCCAAAAAGACAAGTGCATGGGAAGTTGTCACAGGACTTAGCTGTGAAATGTACTCGCTGAAATGGTTCCTGAGAATGACATAAAACTAGTGAAGAATATATGGACAATACACAATGCATTTCAGTCTATTCTGGCAGTCTAAAACAGAGTTGTAAGAAGATGAACTACAGGTCTAACAGGGATTTCTTCTTCTTGTCACATTCTTGTAGCTGAGACATTTGAGTGCCAGGCTGTCCGTATGAAACAATGGGAATGAAAGCTCTGGTTATAGAATAAGCACCACTTCAAAGAGCAAAGAACAACTTTACCTCTAAAACAAAAAAGTGACTGCATGTGTAGTGATTAATGCTGTGTACAATCTCCAATTGTTAGATTGTTAAAAAAGTAACAGGTTTACTTTCACCAGTCAAAAGAGGTCTGTGAAGATTAGACCTTTTTCTGCTTCCCGCTTTCCATTTGAAGGGGGTTGAGGTACAGGTTCTATAAAATACCTGAGGTGACACTTGAAGTGGCCATTTTAAGCCACTTATTTCTACTATTTACAGATAAATATAAAGCTTTTAATGTAGTCTTTAAAGAAAAAGATATTTTGAACCATGCTGTCTGGCCTTAATAATGATACTACATTTTTATTTGGTATCAAAAACTGTCTAATCAGTATTAGGACATTAGTTTGGTATCTAGAAGTGTGCTAAGTGGTATTTCCCTTAAGAAGGAAGCTTTTACAATAAAATATCTTAAGGCTGTAGTTGACTTTTAACTCTTTTTCAGAGTTCATAGCATTACTTATACTTCTTTGGGAGTAATAAAAAGTATCGTATCTTATAAGTATATTTTGTAGTTCACATCTTTTTTCCAAAAGAGGAACTGTGGACAACTGTCTGCCATTATGCCACAGCTTGGTATGGGAAATGCATAGTGCTTTTATTGCTTCAGGAAGTTTTTGTACTTTATTATCAAATCATTTTATAATGCCAACTACTTTTGAAAAATAACCATTTCAGCTCTCCATCTCTTCCTCTAATATGATTGTATTGCCATCAGCAACGTTATAATAAAGTGCAGTCAGGCTAAACTAGCTGCAGCTGGATTACTGTCCTGCATGTACTGCAAATTCACTGTCTCAGTCAGTCATGCTTCAATCTGATTAGGCAACAAGTATATTGGATAGTATTGAAACTAAACTATAAAGTAAAAATGGAAAAGAAAAGCCATAAAGGAAGAAATTGCAGAGTAATATAATAGAGAAAAGATGCCTTGCAATGTTGAAGTCAGATTTGACCGGTTAGCTCCAGACTTGCAAATCTATTTCTAGCTTTACTTTAGTATCTGCAATACCCACTATGCTTCAACCACACAATCCTAAAGTCATGGCCTAACCTGAATGTTCCACAGTTTCTATGCTAAAAAGACACAAAAGAGGTAAGATTCTTCTGAAATACAGGTGGCTTTTTAGACATAAGCAGTGTGAGCCAGCCTGTGTCATGTGTACAAGAGTGGAGCTGTAGAGTGATTCTCATTGCTAGGTTGTCCACATACCTAGCTCTGAGAGAAAGCAAGCTGATAAAAGATGCTGACTCTGACAGTAACTGTGGTCCCAGAATTCAGCTGTTTATTGTGCAGTCTGGCTGTTCTCCTTAGGAGTGGTGCTTTTCTGTAGGTTTTGAAGCCCCTTTTTGGGGGGTGTCTGATGAATATGTGGTGAATAACCCAGTGGCTTTATGAATGTTTGGTATGTGGCTGACATGCTCATAGGTTTAGCCTAAGAGGTAGTAGACATACAGCGCCAATGTTCAAGTGACACTGTAGACAGCAAAATAAGACGTTAACAAACTCTGCTTATTACAAGTGATTTGCTCTTCTTTTGAGACAAAAGACAAACACAAAAATTAGTTTGTGTTTCTGCATGTAAATACTCACTGTATTTGTTTTTAAACCAGACTTCAGAGTTTAACAGTTCCAGTCAGCCTGCTGATGAAAGTCAGACTTGCTGTTTTCCAGGCTAGTGTTTACATTTTCTAACTGCAGAAAAATACATCTTCTACAACCTCGTGGTTTTCACCGTTTCTCTTCTGTGGTTAGAGAGAGTATAATAATGCAGATGAGCCAAGATCCATCTTTCCTTCCTTCCTTCCTTCCTTCCTTCCTTCCTTCCTTCCTTCCTTCCTTCCTTCCTTCCTTCCTTCCTTCCTTCCTTCCTTCCGTGCTTCCTTCCTTCCTTCCTTCCGCGCTTCCTTCCGTGCTTCCTTCCGTGCTTCCTTCCTTCCTTCCTTCCTTCCTGCGCTTCCTTCCTTCCGCGCTTCCTTCCTTCCTCCCGCGCTTCCTTCCTTCCTTCCGCGCTTCCTTCCTTCCACACTTCCTTCCACGCTTCCTTCCTTTCTTCCATGCTTCCATACTTCCTTCCCTACTTCCTGACAGAAGTCAGAACAGGGTTTACTTTCCGTGATTTCTCATGTGAGCAAAGCCAAAGCTGGAATATTTCGGTGACTGTAGCTTAGTTATTTACTTGGTTCTTGTTTGACAAGATTCAAGAGAGTTTCTGTTTCTCAGGCAAGAAGTCAGTCTTGGTAGAAGATGTTTCATTTGTCCACTTAATCTGTTATCAGTGGCTTTGTAAAACAGTTTAAATTCTTAGTAGAGATTCTCAACGGTGTATTGCTTTTATATGCATTGACAGATAGCACTGTATGGTTTTCTCCTCTAGCAAGACTATTTTCATCTCAGCAATTCAGTCATTACCAGCAAAATACTTTTTGCTTGATCTATTATTTGGGAGGCGCAAAGTTAAGAAATTAGAATGCTCTAGTGAATTGGTTGTGTGCCATGAATAAAAAAAAGTTCTTATAATCTGTAGCAGTGACTAAATTGGTGGTAGTTTGGGAAGCGTTGAGATTATGTGACAGTTTACAAACTGTCATTTTGTAATTTGTATTTGCTGATGTAGAATGAAACTATTTAAAGATTGGCTTCGTCAGGGTTTTCTGTGTGAGGTTTAAGATTACATACCAACATCAGTATTTTTATAAAAAAAATAAATTAGCAGCTTTCTATATGAGAAAAACAATCCTGTGATGTGATTTTTAGTGGATTTTGCTGTCATTCAGTTAATTTATTTAGTATTTTAATTTCATTTATCTATTTATTTCTTCAGTTTTTTGAAAACCAGTTTTCTGTTTTGAATGTTAACAGAAGAATCCTTGCTGAAGTCTCAAATAGAATTGCAATGTGGAATAAGATTTAATGTATTAAGTTGTTTAATATATGCAAAATTCCAGCTATCAGTGCAACTCAGTTGTGCTTTCATAGTGATGTTCTTCAAAGACCATTTGAGCTCAGAAGCCTGCTGTTCCAGAGCGAGTGCTCACTCTTGTTGGAATGCTGTGATAGAGAATTTCAGGAATCATGCATGGAGGAGCATTAATGTGTGCTGTTATCCGGGGACTCATAAAACTAAACCTTACTCAACAGTTTTGTCCTAAATTTCCTTAATTACATGTTTGCATTTCAGCTTTTTAAAGAATTAAACCAGAATGTAGCATGGAACTTCTCCAGCAGGTCAACTATGAAAACTTTTATGATGCTTAATCATAGAATCATAGAATGGTCTAGGTTGGAAGGGATCCCAAGGATCAGAGAGTTCCAACCCCCTGCCACAGACAGGGACACCGAACTCTAAGCATGATTTTGACAAGGTTGTCCAGGGCCCCATCCAACCTGGCCTTGACCACCTCCAGGGATGGGGCATCCACCATCTCTCTGGGCAGCCTGTTCCAGCACCTCACCACTCTCGCTGTTAAGAACTTCCCCCTAATATCTAATCTAAACCTTCCCTGCTTTAATTCATTCCCCCTTGTCCTGCCATTGTCTACCCTTTTCAAAAGTTGATTCCCCTCCTGTTTGTATGCTCCCCTCAGGCACTGGAAGATTGCAGTAGAGGTCCCCCCTCAGCCTTCTCTTCTCTAGGCTGAAAAAGCCCAGCTCCCTCAGCCTCTCTTTGTAGGGAGGTGCTCCAGCCCTCTAATCATCTTTGTGGCCTTCCTCTGAACCCCCTCCAACAGTTCCACATCTTTCTTGTATTGGGGGCCCCCCAATTAATGTTTATTAATCAATGAAAGAGCAAGGTAAATCTAAAACTTCCGACAGTTTCCATCATTGCTTTGGAAAAAGCATTTAATTCCCTTTAAATGACTTTGTTTTGCCCAGAAGTATTTCTGAATGGATTTTGGTTAAATACATTACAAGTTATAATTTTATGCATTTTCCCTATTCTTTCTGGTAATGATTCAGCTGTCAGTCAGGGTTTTTTTTTGCTGCCAAGATTTGTCTCTGAAATCTGTTTTTTTTCTTTAAGGAGGGGTTTTGGTTTATATGCAAATTTGTGAAGTATTGGCCCTTCTTCTGTGACTTACTTCTCTTAATGTTTCAATTAATTTTTTTTGCATTTCTTCACTTGCATTTGTGTGGTATTAGAAATCTATGTCTTGGGAATGGATGTACTCTAGAATTGTAATGAATGAAGCATAGAAACAGAGTGTCAACATAGTCCTCCATTTCAGTTTTTGTCTACCATTTCTTCTTAGAAAAACACTGTTGTTTTGCAAATCTAAGATGTACTCAGTTGTTTACCCCTAAGTCCTTATGGCAGACCAGAGGTGGTTGTGAACTAAAATCCTATCTCTGAACAATTTCAAACTTCAGAGAAGTTGAATTAGAAATACTGTTCGTGCAATAGCGCAATTGAGCTCTTGTATCTTCACATTCCTGTATTCCAGAATTTTGTAACTTACTGTTTTTTTTCCATATGTGTCCCTACATGTGCTATGACATCTCTTTTGTATGTGTTCAAGGTTATTCTGAGAGCTCTTGCATGCTGTGCTAAATTTTTCTGTCTTGAGCTGTCATGCATTTACATACACATGCAGACACGGGAAAGGAAGCAGATAAATAAAATTAGTATTTAATTTTTGGTTTTGGTTCTAAGATTTGCCTCCAAGGAGGCATTTTCTGTAACTTTAACTGTGTTGGAGCAGGGAACATCTCCTGAGTACTGTGTTGCCACCTAGAAGACTATTTTTGATAGGGAAGTAAACAGACTTTAGAGAAGTAAGGTAGTTCAGTTTTTACATGTTTCATTCCATTAGTTGATACTTTTGAGGGCAATTGATACGTCTGTCCATGCCCTGGTGCCATCACCTCCTCTTCAGCTGAGGGGGATCCTTTTGTGTCTGCACTGAAGAGTTTGGGGGCTGGACATGTCCATTTTTACCAATCTTACTGTTAGATACCACTAATCACAGAAAATCTATCCTATTATTTACACATGTGCTAATCATAGATATATTACCTAGTTTCACCCTTTGGCTTTCACCCTTGTATTAACAATTTGTTTGTCTGGGCAGAGAGGCAAAAATAGCTGTTGTGGAAGAAATTATTCATTAGTAGCTCTTTTAGAGATGTTGTGAGAGTCAGTTTTGATGATTTACAGCAGCTACACAGTACTTATACAAAAATAAAACCCGGTTTTATTAAAGCTTCACAAAGAGAGGTTTTTTTTCAAATAGCTGTTGATCTCTCCAGCTATTTTGATCAGCGTTCTGTGGAGTAAAAGTCCCATCTTTCTGTACTGACACAGTGTGAGTATTGTAACGGCTAAGAGAGCACCACACTCTTGGGCCTCTGGGGAAGAGGCTAGTATATGCGGGTGCTGCAAATGCTGTCTTGTGTTTTCACTGTCTCTGATATCACATCCCGGATTTAAAAAAAAAACAAAAAACAAAAAACAAACCTGCTGTCAGGATGATATGGAAAAGGGAAGAATTTTTCTTTGGAATTATGAAAATGGCTTGGTTTGGCAGTTGATACTTGTTTGAGAATTGCATTTAGCCCTTGTCAGAAATTCTGTCTCCATGTTACTTTTCACAAATAAGCCAAGTGCAGAGCCACGTTATCGATCTTGAGCTTGGTACAGTTGTCAGTAGCAGGGTCCTTGGCAGCAGCTATGGGGTTGTATAGGTGAAGTTGAGGGAGACTTGCGGGGAGAACCTTGTACTGTATGTTGCAGTCACCAACACCATGAAGGGCAAGTGCCAGATTCTGCACCTCGGAAGGGGCAGCCCTGGCCACGCATACAAACTGGGGGATCAGATGCTGGAGGCCAGCCATGCTGAGAGGGATTTGGGGGTCTTGGGTGACAGTTAGTTAAACATGAACCAACAGTGTACCTAGGCAGCCAGGAGGGCCAACCGCATCTTGGGGTGCATCAAGCGGGTCTTTTCAGCTGGGCCAGGGAGGGGATTGTCCCGCTCTGCACTGTGCTGCTGCAGCCTCACCTTGAGGTGCCGTGTGCGGTTTTGGGTGCCACAGCACGGGAGGCACACAACAATATTGGAGAGTGTCCAGAGGAGGTCAGTGAATATGGTGGAGGGTCTGCAGGGGAAGTCTAACAAGGAGGGGCTTGATTCCCTTTGTTTGTTCAGCCTGGAGAAGAGGAGGCTGGGAGGGAGACCTCTTGGTGGTCTATGGCTTCCTAACGAGAGGGAGCGAAAGCACAGGCACCGATCTCCTCTCTTTGGTGACCAGAGATAGAACCTGAGGGAACAGCATGAAGTTGTGACAGGGGAGGTTTAGGCTGGGTATTAGGAAGAGGTTCTTTACTGAGAGGGTGATTGGGCACTGGAACAGGCTCCCCAGGAAAGTGGTCACAGCACTGAGTTTGACTGAGTTCAAGAAGCATCTGGATGATGCATCTGGTCACATGCTCTGACTTGGATGGTGGTGTGTGGACCCAGGAGTAGAACTTGATTATCCTTATGGGTCCCTTCCAACTCAGGGTATTCTATGATTCTGTGATTGTCTCTCGGCTTGATTCTCTCTATTCTTACCAGCCATCATCTGCATGCCCTCACTAAGAGTGTATTTTAAACTCACTTGAAAGAAAAAGCACCCAAGCACCATCTCTTTTTAAGTACTTCTGTTTAGTAGACCTGAAATACGAGAAGATAGCTATGGAGGCATAAGCAGGTAAAGAGAGAAAACAACAGGCAAAGGATCTCCTGGAAACCTTATTGTGGTCCTCAGGTTAGCTACCACCATGACACTCAGAAGCAGGAAACGAAGTTAGTACTGAGGGTTTTGTTTTTTATGAATACAAACTTACAATATTCTTAAATGCTTGTATGTGCATTTAGAGCAAGAGAATGGAATAAGGTTTGTAATAAAGAATAAAATAAAATAAAAAAATTAGAAAGGTCCTTTTTCATCTTAACCTTTTCTTTGCCAGGTTTTGTGATCTGTCCCTTCATTTGTAGAGAGCTTTTAGAGAACAGCATATTCACCTATCAGGATCATGAGACTTTTAAAATTCCTCTTTTTCCCCAAACAGATAATAATATTTCTTTTATGTTAAATAACACATTTAGTATTTTGGTGGGAGTGTTTGGAATGTGTGAAAATAATCTCCAGTGCCGTGTGAAAAAACCAGTTGTGTAAAAACAAGAATCTTTTGTGGTCACCTTCTTTATTCCTTCTCTGCTCCCCTTATTAATTATTAGTATTGTTTCCTCTCCACTTCCTCCACTGCTAAGGGGAGCAGTTTATGGTTCAGACACAAAGCTTAGTACCCATCACATTTCTGCCATTCACCTTCACACATCAGCTATAAGTTTGTGTGCCAATAAAAACATAATTTTGTCCACAAGTGAGAAGCCTTTGGAGATGGTTCAGGGCTCCCTTCTATAAGTCCTGCAGTCAAGAAGAAACAAAATCAAAATCCTCCATTCCTTGAAAGTACTTTTCATACATCTCCATCTTTGCGATAGCATTGGAATCATTATGTAGCAGTTGGCTCTGATACGCTTGCACAGACACAAATTGAGTCCGACAGGACTGATGTCTCATGGACTTTGCTGTCATTTGAAATACTGGCATGAGGATGGTAGCAATGAAAGGGGGAGCTGGTGCCTTCAGCACTTTGCCCGTGAAGATTTCTTAGGTTTGTAGTTTCAGATGGCAGTTACTGATTCAAAAGATAGTTTTACAAAAGAGATTCATAACAGCCATAGGTTTCTAACAGCTGCTCATGTCTTTTCTTCTTCCTTGAGTAGATTCTTTGAGCATCTCACTGTAGTGTAAAACGGGCTCTTTATGCCTCCCACCAATCTATAAGATCCACCTAGTTGAAGTGTAATTGCTATAAATTTTTCTTAGACATTTTGGCTTTTATCTTCACTGCATGGAGAAAACTTGTGTGGTAATGAAGAAGGGTAGTATTGAGCTTGCAAAAATTCGTATGTCGCAGACACTTTGAAAAGTAAAATTGCATTTCAGAGTTATTTTAGTGACAACATCAGGCTATTTGGGGGATATCTCTAGTGTTTTTCTAGAGGAAAAAAAAACATTTTTATCTTCCTTAGTTTTTGGTATTGCTCAGGTGTGGTAAATTTGGACAAGAATGAGACTGCTTTTTTAAGACCAGTACTTGAGCAATAGTGATTCCAGCATATCATATTCAATTACACTTCATAATAAATGAGATGGTTTGAATTGGAATTTCAGCCCTTTATTCAGTGCTGGATTTCTGTTTCTCTGTTAGGCATAATTCGGATATGTCGCAGAAATCACAACAGGAATTTTAACCTTTGAATGCTGTTGAACTATAAAGTATGCTAGAATTTGATGTCTAGCTTTAAGAACACCTCATGAAGCAGATTTTGCTGTGTTATTCTTACCAGATGTCAGGGTATCAGCTACCAGTAGGCTGCTTGCAAATGGACTTTTTGTTCTGGGTACATGGAACATGTTTGGAACATGAGTATTCCAGTGATGTATTATGCTTCATTAACAATGACAGTTCTTCTAATTCAGAAGGTGCTGTTGACTACAACAAAAGATCCAGGTTGTCACAAATGCTTGATAATGATGGAAAAGGGGCAATGAGAAATACGTTGAAATGGTGCTAACATACACTGTACTTTGCATCTTTTGATATATGCCAGTAATGTGACACAAATCATGATACTTACCATTTTGTGTTTTAAAATTATTTTGCCTCAAATTGTGAATGCTTAGAAAAAAACCTAAAAAGAACCAAAACAACACAAAAAAACCAGAAAAGCTCTGCCTTATTCTTGCTAACTATTTTTTCTCTTTTTCTTTTCTGTTCCACAGGCTCTGAAAATACTTCATCTGAAATTTCAGACCGGACAGACTCACAGTAGCTTCTAAGCCAGTGAGAACAAGGCTGCCAAAGCATGCTGGTGCCAAGCTGTCAGATGATGCACGTAGTCAGGCCAATGGTGGTGCTCCTGTGCTTGCTACTCAATGCTGATGCTGAAAGTAAGCTTATTATTCATTTCTGTTTAGGTCTTGGCCATGATGAACAATTTTGTTTTCAGCTGGTGGTTACTAAGGGTCTCGGAATGAGTCTCCTTTTGAGTAATTCTTAAAACACTGCGAGGTCTGCTCTGGATCACAGCCAGTATTTGAAAAGGATTATTTATGCAGCTTCCTTACTATTTTTCTTCTTAATGTGCCTTTTCTTAAGCAACTAATGGTTCCCTCTACGATGGTGGAGACCATTGCCACAAAGTTACATAGTCAAAACAAAGACCAACCTTGCTTCCCAGACATTAGTCAAATCTCTTAAAGACATCTGTCATTCTTTGAATAGTTCTTCTTAATTTTGGGTTGTTTTCTTAAAAAAAAACCCACACAAACAAACACAAAATAAAATAAAGACACCACTCCCCAATTAATATCCAGTCCAATTAAAATTCCAGGTCCTTTGTAACTGCCACAACAGCTGTTCTAATGTATTACTTCTGACAGCTGTCGCAGGGTACAGTATCCAAACAAATGAAGCAGAACTGATAACTTAGTGGTTGGCCTAAATGTGTGACCATTCATTGAGGAAAGGCACCTATGTTTACTTGTACTGAGGGGAAACTGTTGGATTTTGGTCAATTAGTTTACCTATTAATGGGAAGATAGTATCTTCTTTTTAATTAGGAGACCATTAGGTCTGTCTTGTTTACACGTGTTGCTTCTCCCAGCTGTCCTGTGGCTTCTTGCAGAAGTAATGTGCAAATGAGAAAAGCCATTTGCTTTCCACCTGTTGAGTCACAGGTTTACTACAAGATGACTGTTACATTTGCTACAAGCTGACTGTTAAGACTCACGATGGGTATTTTCCTATTGAATGCTCCTGATTATGTGCATATACATCACCAATCAATAATTTTGCTCCAGCTCTGATTTTCAAAGATTATTTTTGTTATTTCACAGATCTGTATAAAATAAAGGAAAGGTTGAACTAAGTAGAAACACACAAGAATCTAGCATCCATAAAGTTAGATAAATCAGTTTTCCATGAAGGCACATGGAAGAATTCCTTATTACTCCAGTTATCACCTGCACTCTACATATAGTAAATTACAACAATGAAATAAATCTATAGTCTTTCCATGTCCACATATAACGTGACTTCCTGAGTTTACCTGTAGATCTATATAAGTGAAGTAATTTTTTAAAAAAAGTTTTTAAAAAAGTACAAAATATATATGTTTGTTGAGTACTGACAGCTGAGATTCTTTGGCCTCTTTCCAGGTAGATAATGACCAGCTGGGATGGTTGTGTCTAAGGTGAAGCCAAGGACATTTTAACACTTTAGCCAGCAAATAATTAATTGCTAAATGGGTCCATATGTTGGATATTTCAGCAGTTTTAGTATACCATCTATCTTAAAAGTAAATTCTGTGCTGGGCAAACGTAGATTTTCAGGAATCTTGTAAACATTTTCTGCTTCAGTTGATGGAATGCCCAACCTCCTGTGAGCAAGTGCTAGTGAATTTTGGTTTTATTAGTCCCAATCAACTAGCAATTTGCAAAAAGACAAACCCCAGAAACTCCTTTGTTAGTCCCGTACTTGTGAGAGAAGCATATTGTTTCTGTAATCACGTTGTATTAAACAGAAGGTTTTAAATACCATGAAAGAAAATTTTCCCCTCTACTCTGCCCTGGTCAGGCCCCACTTGGAGTATTGTGTCCAGTTCTGGGCTCCCTGGTATAAAAAAGACAGGGATCTCCTGGAGAGAGTCCAGCAAAGGGCTATGAAGATGATTAAAGGCCTGGAGCATCTGCCCTATGAGGAAAAGCTGAAAGAACTGGGGCTGTTCAGCCTTGAGAAAAGAAGACTGAGAGGGGATCTTGTTAATGTTTATAAATAGTGGGACACGGGGGAGAAATAGCCAGCCCCTTTTCAGTGGTCTGTGGAGGCAGGACAAGGAGCAATAGCCTCCAGTTGGAGCACAGGAAGTTCCACACCAACATAGGGAAGAACTTTTTCACAGTGAGGGTGACAGGGCACTGGGACAGGCTGCCCAGGGAGGTTGTGGAGTCTCCTTCTCTGGAAATATTCAAGACCCATCTGGATGCCTACCTGTGCAACCTGTCCTAGGGAACCTGCTTTGGCAGGGGGTTGGACATTGCAGGACTGGCAATAAGCAGACAATTTCTCTAAGAAGTCATGGGCTATGTATCTCTGGTTTTACTGTTTCTGTAATTTGGAGAGAATTATCTTTTAGCTATGCAAGAAAAGTGCAGTTTCTTACTTGATCATTTAAACATACCATTGATTTGTTTAGAATTAAAAAGGCTCTATTTTTGTTGGTTGTTTTGTTGTCATCAAGTTTTTGCTGTATGGGTGGTAGTACTGTGAAACACAGGAAGTGAGGGAGCTCTTACATGCAGCAGGTGAATATGAAACGGTCACTTCAAATGGGCAGGCTTCTATCTAACCTGGCTAGCTCTTCTGGGAAAAGCTTTCTCTTTGATGTTACCTTTATTTTCTGCTTACTACTAGTAAAAGATGTGTCTGAGAAGACATTGTGCAACTGGCCACCATTTGTATAAATTAGCATAAACATTTTTTACAAGGCACAGTACACGATTGAAACTGATTTTTCAGCTTCATACATCCTTCCCTGCATTCTTTTTCTTTCCAAAGATTTATAGAAAGGAATGAGAAAAATCTAATGTAATATTTTGCTCACTCACACTGATTTGGTTTAAATTTCAGCTAAAAGGTTGTGATACACCTAACACAAGTCAAAGAGACTTGTGATTATTAGATTTCTGTTCAATGTCTTGTGTATTCCAGTCAGATTTGATGGTTTCATTCCCATTGCAATACAGTGCTGAGTACTGTATTCTTCTGTTTCTTAGGTTAAGAGATTAAATAAAACAACTATGATTATAAAGTGATTCATTTGCACACATCTTTAAGTTGCATAAATATTTATATATTTATATGCAAATTGTACACATTACAGGGTATGAATTCAGTCATGTGCCATATATATGTTTGTGTGGCTCCTCATAATGCTGTGTTAATGCTGTGAGTTGTAAATGAATGGGGTTTTGTTTTACCAGTCTAAAAGAGGAGCTCTTTGAGAGTCAGTAACATTTTACTGTTACACATAGTACTTTGTTTATTTGGAAGATATGATAAATTTCCACAACACAAATTTGCAGAGGACAATTTCCTCTTTGTATAGCTCTTTCTAACAGGGTGTTGGACCCTAGTGTTGTCCAGGACTCTTCTTGAACGTCTTTACAAACAGTTGGCAGGACTACATTACTTCCTTTCAGTGGGGAGAAGACACAAAAGGTGAGACAAGGGAACAAAACATTTGTCTGTTTTTCTCTGTCACCATGGAAAGGCCATGTGGGGTTTTTTTTGGGGTTTTTTTTTTTTTTAATCGTTATTTTCTGTTGCTAGCACCAAGATACTACAGAAGAGAAGATGTATCCTGACATTGGCACTGTATTTTTTACAGAGTAGTTGGAAATGGATAAGGAGCTCTTCCAATCTCAGTGTGAAATCACTATGACTGTGATCCAAGTAGCAGGCCCGCTTGTGCATTTGAAGAGATGCCCAGTCTTTAGTACTTCTGTTCACATACTACCCTCATGGCAGATGGAGGGAATTGTGATACCTTTGTTTCTCTTCATTGTTGCAAAAGACCCCAAACTCAGAAATGTGGTGGCATGGGCCGGTAAAAGCTCCAGTGGTCATCTCTCAAAGGCATCAAGGATAGAAGTGCCAAAAATCCTGGTGGATTGCACGAGTGCAATATGTGTGCAATCAAGATTTGATTCTTACTGCTGGTGCACAAACGGAACTTTTAGTTGACTGGGAAAAGCAAGCAAAATTGAAAAGCAGCAAAAATTACCTTTGCTCTTTTACCTTTTATTGTTAGTAAAATGATTTGTTGCTTGCAAGCATAAGTAGTGAAAAATCTTGAGGACTGTGGTTTTTCTTTTTAGTTGCCTCCATTTGTGTTTGGTATTTGTAACTTCTATACATATTGTGAGAGGATGTAACAGAATTTGTTTTGTAAGGAAAATGTTTAGCCATCTTGTTTGTAGGACAGTCTGCTAATTCACAGCGTTTATCATTGACTGCCTTGTTCTTGATTGTGTAGATGGCAGCTGTGTTAAGGCAATGCTTCTCTACATCTATGGGAAAATTAGTAACATTGCATTGTTCATTATAGGAAAAGTACTGCTTTTTTCATGTATTATAAATGGACAGGCAGAAGAATAAATATCTGTACTTCTTATGCAGGTTCACCTGACAACAAGGAGTATTAATGTTTCAGATACTCTTACATACCAAATTTGCTTTCAAACTATAGAATATTCTCTCTTTCTGACCTATATAATAATGATGTGTCAAGTTAATTGTTGAGCTCAAAGAAATGTATAAAATATAAAATGCTTTAGAGTGGTTATTTATCATCTTTCCTAGTATCCTAGTTTTTAAAACTCAAGACTTAATTTGTATTAATAGTATCATAGAATCATAGAATGCTTTGGGTTAGAAGGAACCTCAAAAGTTGATCTAGTTCCAACTCCTCTGTCATACATAGGGACACCCTCACTAGATCAGGTTGCCCAAAGCCCCATCTAACTTTGCCTTAAACGCCTCCAGGGGTTGGGCTTCCACAACTTCTCTCTGGGCAACTAGTTCCAGTGCCTCTCCACCCTCAGAATAAAGAATTTCTTCCTAATGTCTAACCTAAACCTACCCTTTTCTAGTTTAAAACCATTGCCCCTTGTCCTGTCACTGCACTCCCTGGTGAACAACCCCTCTCTCACTTTCCTGTATGATCACGTTAGGAACTGGTACGTCATGATTAGGTCTCCCTGGAGCCTTCTCTTCTCCAGACTGAGCAAGCCCAACTCTCGCAGCCTGTCTTCATAGGAGAGATGCTCCAGACCCTTAATCATCTTCATGGCCCTCCTCTGGACTCGCTCCAACACCACTATGTCTTTCCTGTACTGGGGACCCTAGAGCTGGATGCAGTACTCCAGGTGGGATCTCACAAGAGCAGAGTAGAGGGGCAGAATCACTTCCCTCAACCTGTTGGCCAGGCTGTTCTTAATGCAACCCAGGACATGGTGGACTTTCTGAGCTGCTAGTGCACACTGCCAGCTCATGCTGAGCTTCTCTTTGATCAGCACTCATAAATCTTTCTCCTCAGGGTTGCTCTCAATCCATTCTCCACCCAGCTTGTAGCTGTGCTTTGAATTGCACTGACATATAGGCAAGACCTTGCACTTGGCCTTGTTGAACTTCATGCAGTTTGCATGGGCCTATCTGTCTAGACTGTCAGGGTCCCTGTGGATGGCATCCCTTCCCTCCAGCATGTTGACCTTACCACACAGCTTGGTGTCACTGGCAAACTTGCTGGGGGTGCACTTGATCCCACAATAAAATATAGAAAAGATACAGAATCAAGTAATTTTCTGCAGCTGCTCTGCAACCTGTATTTTACTAATTAAATAAATTCTCAAAGCACAGATCCTGTTCCTTCTCTACCCCGTGGAAGGACTGGTCACTAGCACTTCCAAATGCCCTGCTGCAATTCAGTAACTTTATCTCTTTAATACTTTCCTTCACTCTTGGTTATATAGCTTCTGCTGTGGTACTTTTTCTTTTGAGATGCTTTTTTAGAAGGGAAGCCACAATTCATTTTTTTCATTCAGTAGAAGTAGTTGCAGCTGACTTTAAAAAGACAAACAGAAACACTAACCATAAACAATACATTTATTATATATTGCTTATTGTTTGAAAAGAGAAGAATGCTTAGTTCTTTCTCTGGCTCCTGATGCATATGTGTCACTTAACATCATGCTGCCTAACAGTAAAGTCTTCATGATCTTCTCCACAGTGGGGCTGGGGAGAGCTAAAACTTGGTACCGACAAGAAAGTGATTACTTTCAACAAATGTTGGGGTGATTGAGAGAAACTCTTGTTTAAATGGGACCTAAAGACAGTACTTCAGGAGCAGTGAAATCAAACAGAAGGCAGCTATTTTTCCTCTGCTTTTTTTTTTTTCTTGTTCCTTTTGTATCCTTACATTTTAAAGAATACGTTTTTTTCCCTGCCATTCTTCTTCACCTTTAAAATATTTTATATTCTTTGACAAGCTGAACATATATATATATATATCATTCAGTCTGCATTGAAATTTTTGTTTCTAAGCACTTGTGCACAACACTAAACTAAATAGATCTTCTGAAGTAATTATCTTAAAGAAAGTCTTGCAACGTACATGGATTACACAGAAAAAAACCCTCCAACCTATTACAGAAGATCTTTATAAAAAATATGCGTAGGCAAGCCCAACAGGGAAGTTACTTACTGTTTTGTATGTGCACCTAATTTTCTGTCATATTAGATGTAGATTTAAACTCTGATGTCTGTAAAGAGATTATTTCAATTATTTCAATTATTGCTCTCAATTATGGGCAGTATCAATTCTGTAAAATTCAACAATAAAATATTTCTGTCCTTTATTGATAACTTTTTTTCAGTATCATCTATCTTTGTAGCTTAGTGCTGAAAGCATCCTTTTTGTGTAAGATACAGCCCTTTGTTTGCATTGCTATTTCTTTTAATAATGGACAGGCACGCAAGAGAGTCTAATGATGGACTTCTTTTTCAGGGGGAGAAAAAAAATTCACATAAAAAAACCCTACAAAAAACCCCACAAAAAACCGACCAAAAAACCCCAAACCAACCACCCGACAAGCTTTTCCATTTTATTTTTTATTCTTTCCTCAGGATCTTTTATATGTTCTCTGCAGTTTGTAGGACACTTTCCAGCTGATTTTACGAAAAAAGGTATTTAGTATTGTGAGGGTAATTTTATATTGCACTTGTTAAATATGATATTAAAATATGTCATGTAAATCACCCATCAGTTTGCAAAAGTTTTAAGCCTTAGAGAAAAGTGGGACAGCTAGTTATACCAAACCATTCTAGTTGCATTTATTTTTCTCTACAGGAAAGTGAATGCTGAAGAGTGTTTATAAAACCAGAGTCAGAAAATCCAGGGCCTCCAGTCTTTCCAGATACCAAGAAGTCTAGATAAGGGAGCTGTATTTTAATGGATGAACAGAGTTGGACAAAACCACATTATTTAGATTAGTGTCAACCGTTAACAGAACATGTTTCTGGAGAAACTTCAGGATGGGTAACTATCTCTCTGTGTGCGGTTACTTCCCTGCAGCATCAGCAATGACCACTGGCAGATAAAGGAATGTGGGTCATTAATATTCCCTTGTCAGAACTGGCAGTGAGTTCCAGCATGGCTGTGTTTGCTAGATTACTTATGAACATGTCTACATATATTAAAAGTTTTCTAAAAGTGTGTATCATAGTCCTAATAGAGGAACAAGTTTTAGGGAAAAAGAAAGGAGAAATACCAATATAGTAATTACAGTGGGGGGGTTTCTTTTGGCTTTTTGGGTTTTTTTTTTTTAGATTATATTCACACAGCACAAAAACTGCTGTGGTAGTTTACAATACTTTCAATTTTCTTATATGTTCAACTTATCTGAGGTTTAGCCCTCAGTAGAGGCATCCTGGTTTGTTGATTGGGTTTTTTTTTCCTTTGCTGTCCCAGCAAACTGTCCTTATCCCAACCCATGAGTGTAGCCTTTGTCTTCCCATTGTCCTCCCCATCCTATCAGGGAGGAGGGGTGAGGGAGCTGTGCATGGTGCTCAGCTGCTGACTAGGATTGAACCTGGATAGGCTGAACTGGAGATAAAATCTTAATGAGCAGCAGCTTTCTGTCTTAAATAGTGTCTGCTTGAAGTTACATTCAAAATAGGTTGGTTTCGGGTTTTGGGTTTTTTTTTTAAATTTAATCCTTTTGAATCACAGAATGTTAGGAGTTGGGAGGGACCTGAAAAGATCACCTACTCCAGAGCAGGATCACCTAGACTAAATCACACAAGAACACATCCAGGTGGGTTTTGAATGTCTCCAGAAAAGGAGACTCCCCAGTTTCTCTGGGCAGACTGTTCTAGTGCTCAGTTACCCTCACGGTGAAAAAGATCCTCCTTATATTCACATGGAACTTCCTGTGCTCCAGCTTGTACCCATTGCCCCTTGTCCTATCACTGGCCATCACTGAGAAGAGCCTGGCTCCATCCTCCTGACTCTTGCCCTTTACTTATTTATAGACATTAATGAGGTCAACCCTCAGTCTCCTCCAAGCTAAAGAGACCCAGCTCCCTCAGCCTCTCCTCCTAAGGAAGGTGTTCCACTCCCTTAATCATCTTGGTGGCCCTGCG
Source organism: Hypotaenidia okinawae (assembly GCA_027925045.1). Classification (NCBI taxonomy): domain Eukaryota; kingdom Metazoa; phylum Chordata; class Aves; order Gruiformes; family Rallidae; genus Hypotaenidia; species Hypotaenidia okinawae. The sequence continues at coordinate 37,243,485 of BSDF01000005.1, read as the reverse complement.
CTGGACTCTTTCAAGGAGCTCTGTGTCCTTCTTGAACTGAGGGAGCCAGAACTGGACACAAGGTTTTAGTTTTAAGATGGAAGTTTTAAGATTATGCACAATTTTAAATTAATTTTTGCTACTGCAAACTGCATTAATTAGACTACTTCATATGACTACTTCATTATACTACTTGCCATATGAAATGTTTAGATATAAAGTCGTGTATAGATTGCTACTGTAATGTTGTGGTGGTTTAGCCCCAAACAGTGGCTGAGCACCACACACCACTTGATCAGTCCCAGAGGAGAAACAGAGCCTCCATGGGTTGGGATAAGCACCATGAAAGTAGAACAATAACGGCCAATTAAGCTCACACCCTGTGATAACACAGAGTACCTTACCAACCTGAGGATTACAGACTGCTGCACGATGAAAGGACCAAACCAACACCCAGCCACGCTCTGGACTGCTCTGGGGACACCCAACCAGCCCTGTTTATGGGGGAGTGATGTCACAGGGTGTGGAAAACATCTAGGGCTAACTCAGCTCACCTGTGCTGGCTGCTTAGGGAGGTTGACTCTGGCCAGAACCTGGACAGACCTTCACTGAAGTCTGTAAGACTAATTGTAATTGCAGAATTGTGATTTCAGTTAATGAGGAAAGAGTTCATGTTAATGTAACTGTTGAGAATATATTGATGAAAGACAATTCAAACTTAAAATTACTCATACAAGGTGAATTCATGTATGTAGCAGGTGATCATTATATTTTACAAGAAATTCTGGAATGTGAATTTTAAAAGCACTTTGGATGTGGTATTGCTGCTCAAAGTAACAGCAAGTACCAGGGTATTACAATGCATGCCACATTTTCCAGTTTGTTACTAAAAAGAAATTTTGAGAGCCTTTTTCCAGTAAGGATTTTGTTCAGGAAGAAAGTCCAATAGAATTTCAGAATTTATTTTGGGATAGAGATTTTTCAACTAAATTTGTATAAGATAGAGTTTTTGTTCTAGTTCATGCTTAAGAAGCTTGTTTTTAAGTTACTACTGATTTTCAAGCTCTTTGTAGTTTCCACTTCAGTAGCAGCATATGGATGGAAGGGAACCTCCACTACTGTTGGGTTGTCTTGAGGGGTTTTTTTGGCACATGAAAATGTGAAGGAGGAGGAAGAAAAAACAAGGGAAGCATATTAAATTTATTTTGGCAGTGAGGGTTAATTATATGTGGGCATTTCTAGGAGAGTTCCACCTGGGTCATTTCTTTCTTGCAAGAATTTCACATATGCTTTAGAAAAATCTGTAACTGATGAAAACATTGGCAGGTGATGTCTGGAATGGAGAGTGAAATAGTGATTTGGTCTGTTGTTCTAGTGAAACAGCACACATTTTAACCTCAAAAAATGCAAGGCCAAACAGTTAAAAATGAAAAGTGCAGTCTAGAATAGTGATTTTAAAAATAAACTAGGAAAATACTGTGAAAAATTTCCTTTCATTAGGATGAGGCTGTACAGTCTAGCATTATCTTTTGATTGTAAAGCAAGGGCAGAATGAATGGAACTAGAGAGGCAAATTAACCCTACGTGCATGGGCCTACTGGGGCTAATGATGCAATGCAAATCTAGTCCTGGTTTCTCCTTCTAAAAAGTGTGTTGACAGAAAGTGCAGGGAAGAAAAAAACCCGCGTGGATTCAGGGCTGGGAAAATGCTCCATCATCTTTGGTAATAAGTTAAGTTTGTTTATTTAAAAAAAAAAAAAAGTTTGCCAAAGGCTTATTTCAGATGATGAATACGTATTTTCTTGAAGAGAAGATAGAGATTGCAATAGAGATTTTTTTCTTATATAAATTAACGGAGAATTTTACAATACTCTAGTAGGTAATTCTGGACAATTACTTGATAACTATTGGAATGATGGCTTAAATGGCAGTTTGCTACTATTTATAGTATACATAGGTACTATATATTTACACATTCTATATAGATACTATATCATACCTCAGTTAAGATACAATGCATATTATGAGCAAAAAGTGAAAAGGAGAATCCATTTGTATGGGTGGTTTGTTTTTTTGTTTTATGTAGGAAACAAACCTATTTTTAAATCTGAATAATTGTACCTGAGGACAGAAAGGATAGGAGGTGATTATTGGGTATGTTATAAAACTTAGTGCACCCGCATCTTGTGTACTCTGATACACATATCTCAGGGAGACACAACTGAGGTGAGGTACAGAGAGTGGAAGCTAAAAATGGTCTAGAGGATGGAACAGCTGCTACAGGAGAAGGGCCTGAAAAAACTGACACTCCTCCATTTTCACGAAGAAAAGGAGGTCTTCAAAATCATGAGGGTAGAGGATAAAGTGAATGCAGAAGAAATACCTATCTACATCATAATAATAGAACTGTAGTGTTTGAGGAAGTTAGTTGAAGGTTGATTAAAACAGGTAAAAGATGAAATTCACTGCAGGTGCTTGTGGAAACAGAGAGTATCTAGGTTCAGAGAAAAACTTCCAAATGTAATGCACACAGTATCCATAAATTAGTACTAGAAGAGAAAGCTGGAATGGCAGCTTTAATGTCACAGAATCACAGAATCATAGGGGTTGGAAGAGACCTCCAGAGATCATCAGGTCCAAGCCCCCTGCCAAAGCAGGCTCCCTAGGACAGGTTGGATAAGTAGGCATCCAGATGGGTCTTGAGTATCTCCAGAGAAGGAGACTCCACAACCCCCCTGGGCAGCCTGTCCCAGGGCTCTGTCACCTTCACTGGGGAAAAGGTTCTTCCTCATATTGGTGCAGAGCTTCTTGTTTTCCAACTTGAGGTCATTGCCCCTTGTCCTGTCCCCACAGACCATTGTAAAGAGGCTGGCTGTGTCCCACACTTAAGATATTTATAAACATTAATAAGATCGCCTCGTCGTGGTTTCACCCCGACAGAGTTAACTCTATCCTGACTGAAACTAGGACAGCCTCTCAGTCTTCTTTTCTCAAGACTGAACAGCCCCAGTTCGCTCAGACTTTCCTCGTAGGAAAGATGCTCCAGGCCTTTAATCATCTTCATAACCCTTTGCTGGATTCTTTCCAGGATAAATGTCCTTATGAATATGAACGGAATAGATTTCAAAAAGCAGCCATACAAATGTTGCCAGATAACATCTTCTCTTGACAATGCTGGGGATGTTCTAGCAGGGTACACAGAGTTAGTGTGGCCCAGTGAGGCATTCGCTGTGGTTTTGCATCCAGAAATAAATATATATTGTTTTTTTGTTTTTTTGTTTTTTTCAACATGCATTTTTCACCACTGTTTATTCACCGCCACTCTACCTATTCCAGAAAAGCTGATTTGGAGATTCTTGTTTCACACCGTTGATAAAATTGAAACCTTGAATTGAAATAAAGAAAGAAAGTGCAAGCATTTAAGCAAATGTGGTTTAGAATTTTGGAAAGCTATAGCATTACTGTTACAGGTGGTGGAGCTTAGATGTCTGCCAGCTGTGAGTTATTTTACAGTGTGCCTTCTGATGCTTTACAGTTCACAAGCAAAGTATGTCCTAAATCCTAGTCACTTTTTTTTTTTTTTTTTTTTACTTTTCACAATCCTTTGTCTTTAGACATACAGTTCATATGAAGAAGCGTAGCATGTCCACTGACCTTTTCCAATAACCGGGGTATGATGAAAGTGACTTGAAGGTTGTAGCATCTGAAGACATATTATTATATGCATTATATAAAAAAAAAAAAAGTAAATTGCAACTCAGAAAGATCCTACAACATCTTAGGAAGATTACATTCTATTTACTCTGAAGTCTCTGAAGTCCAGCTTTTCAGATCAAGTGGATAAGGATTTCCTTAAAATATGAATGGTATATAATCCCTTTTAAAATTCAATGTATCATAAGAAATTAATCTATATTTCTTTAAAATAATTTGGCAATGCACTGAATAAAGACCGGTTTGTTATCAGAGACATTTATTAAAATTTTAAGTACTGTATGAAATTAAAGGGTAGCTATACTTTCCCTTTTACAAACCTCTATACATGCTTTAAGTCACTGTCTACTTAAATAACATCACTAGCTTCTTGAAACAACTGCGGTTTTATGATAAACTTTGATGATAATTGTTTGTCATTTGGCTGCTAACTCTTTATATTGCATTCTGACATTTATGAAGTGAGATTTTTATCAGTTTCAAATAAAAGGAGCTAGAGCAATGTATACTATTTCATAGAATAACAGAATGGTTGGATTGGAAGTGACCTCAGAGATTCACTCCCCCTGCCATGGTTAGGTAAACCCTTCACTTGACCAGGCTGCCCAAAGCCCCATCCAACCTTGCCTTGAACACTCACAGGGTGGGATCAGCCACAGCTTTTCTGGGCAACCTGACCTGGTCCAGGGCCTCACCACCCTCACAGTGAAGATGCCTTTTCCTTTTATCTAATCTAAATTTGGCATCTTTTAGTTTAAAGCCATTATTTATATACACATTTTATTAATGCTGATCTAAAATTAGGAATTCCATTGTTGTAGTCTTGTAAAGGTTGGTTATACCATGAGGGTATGCCTGCTTGCTTCTAATGTCTCAAGTTCTATTGAATCTTCTAAGTTATAACAAATTATTTTATAGTTTTTATTTCTACTTATTACCCCTTTGTTAATCAAACAAGATTCTCGTTGATGATTTGCATTCTACTTACCAGCTCAGTGTTGGTTTTTACTCATGAATTACAGACTTCTAAAATTAGTACAGTGAAATGGAGTGCTTTGGATATTCATAAGTATAATGGTGTGGATAACATGAGTGTGTTAAAAATAGCTTTTAGATTTACATGAAAAATGTGTGGGATTTTTCAAGGGCAGAAAGTCTTTAGAAAAATTTTCTCAGCTCTACACTATTTGACTGTAGCTCAGTACCTACACAAAGCAGGAGCTCATTTGGTGAAAAGCAGCTGAGTATCTGTGACAATTCATAATCACTGTCAATTTAGGTAACAGAAGTTATGTATGGACATAAGTTGAACAACAGCTAAAGTCTTCATAAACCTGATCCCTAAGCAGATATTTTTTTTGTGTATCATGTGTAGGATAAGAAAAAAAAAAACAACCAAAAAACCAGAACAAACCCAACACAACCCACAAGAAGAATGCAGTAGCATTTCTTCTCATAACTATATAACTTACAGGTATTCCTAAAAACTAATAAATGCATTCCTGGTATTATCTTATTGGTCTGCATCTTTTTTGCATCTGAATAATTGTGAATATGTGAATGGAAGGTAGAGAGGATTTTTACCTGAACTTGCCCATGAATTTATCTGATTTTGAAATACAAAAGTTGCAATATTTGGATAAAATGTTTAGATTGTATTTATGTAAAAATGTTGGATCTTCCTCTCCAAGTTACTCTCAGGTCCCAAACTGATGCAGAATGCCTTGATCTGTTTACCTTTTCAATGGCAGGAAAAATCCACTTTTTTCTTGAATGCACCAAACCTCCTTTTCACATATGTAGATCAGTAATTGTGTATGGGTTTCTCTCTAATATCTGCAGTTGTTTGACTGAGAGTTTATAGATACCTTTATTAAAAAAAATGTTCTTTTCTCCTGTTGGGAGAATTTTTTTTTTTTTTTTTTTTTGGGGGGGGAGTGTGGGTGGGTGTAGATTTTTTTTTTTGGGGGGGGAAGGTTAATTTATGAGCACGTAACTCAGCTTCTTACTCTTTCCTGCAAAATACACTTTAACCTTGAAGGAAAGATGCACTACTCTTGAAGCCTGAAGATCAAGAGTTTGTATCTCTTTGATCTTAATAGATCAGTCATGTCTTTCCATTTTACAAATAGAGTATTTTGAAGAATCAGTGAGAATAAAAAGAGGTCTCTAATGTAAGAGGACCACATCTATACTCAGTTTTTAGATTTTGTGTCAAATCTGTGGCCCTTAAAAGTCTTCAACATGTAAACAAGACAATATTTATGATTACACATTCCTGTTTTCTTTCTAGGTGCATTACTAGATGTATTAGGTATTTGTACTTCTTGGGTGATGAACAGAGTGTAAAACTGCAGTTGCAAATAATCAGGACCATTCTTTTTTTTGCTATAGATATTTAAAGCACATAGAACTGCTAACTCCTGTGTATGGATCAACTTTAAAATTAGGTACCTGAGGTGTGCAAGGGAAGGGTCTAAACTGAGACTGCCAAATTCAAAGGAATATGTTTTGCTTTCACAAGTGTCACACCAGTACCCTATCCAAAGGTAACTTTTATGATTGATTATCCATATTTATAGTTCTTTGTATTAACCAGTATATTCAGACATATATATGTGAATTTAAATAGCTTTCAGATTTTGCGTTGAGGAAAAAGAAGTTATTAAGGTAGGCAAGCCCTCCCTGCTATTGAGGAGAAACTGCTCGTAAAATGCAGGATAGGTAATGCAGAGTTTCAAGGAAAGCTGATGTCTGTGACTGTACAGTCATAATATATGCATTGAGATCCCAGTGCTATCCAGAAGACTGATAATTTTAGAAGGCTGCTGCAATATTTTTTCAAGAATGCTCAGAAAAAAAAAAAAAAGGTAGTATTTCTTATCATATGCTGAGTCATTTATACTCAAATGCTTTGAGTTTTATGTTTTAGGAAAGATCTTAGGTTCCAACTCTGTAAAAGTATTTCAGTGATGCAGATTTTTGAGTCCAGTACTGCTGTTTTATTGAGGATAAATAAATTATGCTATTATTTTTATTCTGGAGGGGAAGTTACATTCCTTTAATGCATTTCTTCTCTCTTTATAATGCGCAGATGGTCCAGAAAAGACAATTAGCATAGTAATGATTTAAAGGTGAATAACAAATGGAATCACAAATACTGTTTAACTGCAAACAATATTTTAGGATAATTTAAATCTCACCACTGTAGTATTTATCTCTAAATGCTTCTAATATAAAACCTCTTAAAATAGTATGCAAGATTTCTCTCATAATTAATGGGTTTTCCTTTTTCTGCCAAAGCACAATAGAGTTTATGGTCTAAAACCAGTGTTGATCCTCAAGTCTTCTTTAATTTTTTCACTTTTTTATTTTGTCACAGTCTGAGTACTCAGCTCCAAGTTCTGCCTGTCCTTTCAGGTGATGGGTGTACTGTCCCTATACATGTACCACTGGGTGACTGTAGCCCTCAGACTGTATGGTCCACTTTCATTCAGGCAAAGCCAGGGTACTTTCTGATTGGAGATGAAAGCCATCAGAGGATGTCTTCTGCTTGGAAAAGGTGTGCTTTTTGCTGCAAGGAAGTGCTTTTCTGCTGGCCTGGGTGGTATGCAGAAGGATTGCTGTGTACCTTCAAAGCCCAGCCATGGGTCATACCTGAACTTCACTGCCCACTGCTTACTCTGTGTCCTGTGGCACCAGAGATTGACTCCGCTTTTCTGCTGTACTGTGAATCTCGTGTGGGCTTCACCCTGTTAGCTCAGCAATTCAGATTTCCTGTATTCTTTTTTTTTTTTTTACCCTTTCAGCTTCTTCCTACGCATCCTTTTTCCCCTTCAGCTGTCTTTATTCTTTCCCTTGCTAGCTTCTGCACTCTCTTAATGTCAAAAGTAAGCACCAGTTTTTTTCATAAATGTCTGTGGAATCTGGTACAGAAATGTTGTCAATTATGCATCACAAAGTAGTAAGAAAGAAGGAGCAGCCATGTGGAAATAATAGACTGAAAAATTTATCAAAGAAATTTCATCTAAGTTGCAGAAACTCATTAGAGGTCAGCAAAGTAGCATTACAACATAAAGCTTAAACAGTAGCACCCTTGCTTTTTTCATATTTAGATGGACATGCCCTCTCACTTTATGTCTGAGTTTGGATATTTAAAAGTGTTTTTACTTGACCAGACTGTTTCCAAAAATGACAAATATCCTTTTGGTGGTATCTCTGTTGTATGATCAGACAAGCAGGCACACAGACAAGACTTATTTTCAGCTGATATTTCAGTACTTTCAGTTGAGAATGAATGTACTCTCATTAATGGCATTAACAGAAACCAAACTCTAATTTCTTGTCTGTCAAGGCTAGACAGACCTTTTCAAAGGGGAGTATAATTGTGCACAATATACTATATTTTTTCCTTTTGTTGAAGAAAACCAACCCAACAAACAAACCATGAAACAAAACAGAACAAAAACCCAACAACAAAAATGTTTGACCTTGTGAAGAATTTTAAGAATCATAATTTTACTAAAATGTAAAATTCTTTCCCAACTGTAATCTGTTAAATTACTGGTTCCAGCAAAGGGTTTGGGTTTTGGTTTTTTTTTCTTTCTCTGCATTTCCTTCTCTATGTTTTTGTTGTTGTTGTTGTTCCCCCTTAATGCAACCCTTATGTTTTAGTGAGTTTGGTTTGGGTTTTATCTGAGACTGAAGTAGCACAGCCTTCACACTTTAACTACCTGTAAGAAGAATGTAGTTCTTGGGGTCCAATCCTAAAAATAGAAAGTTGAGATAAACGTAATTGATTGTAGGCTTGCTGTTGTTCATTATCTTAATTAGTCTAAGTAATTAAATCATTAATTGATTGGCACTGATCCCTTGCTAACAAACAGTAAAGCTTAGTGCTTTCCTGCTTGATCCCCTAAGACCTGCCATTTCGGTTCTTCATGCAACTACTCATTTGTGGTATTTGTGCTGTCAAGAGGCATGAAGTCAGTACACAGCACTGTAGCTCTCCAGCATGAACAGCACTGGGAGAGGGTTAACTTAAACCCTTGGTTGCACTTTTAGACAAACTGCTTCTTGATGTATGTTGCTTCAGTGAAAAATAAGAGACAGTACCAAGCTGACTGTAGCTAATTAGTTCTGGACAGTGAACCATGTAACAGAGTTCATTGTAGAGACTTGACTTGGGATTTTGACAATTAATTTTCTCTGTGAGGGTGGTGAGACACTGGAAAAGGTTTCCCAGAGAACTTGTATGTGGATGCCCCCTCCCTGGAAGTGTTCAAAGCCAGGTTACATGAGGCATCGTGGTCTAGTGGACCTACATGATCTTTGAGGTCTCTTCCAGCCCAAACCATTCTGTGATTCTGTGATTTCATGCTTGTTCATGGCTTTGTATAGGGAGTTTTTATGGATGTGTATTTTAATAAAAGCGGTTTGACTATGGGGCGATTAATACTTTGCTTTAGTGGTACCAGTTTAAATATTCACCTGTCCATATTTGGGATTATAATGTTGCAGCTCCATGCCAAATTCAGTGACTGAAAATTTGTTTCTAAGTAACTTTGATCATTTAATACTGTATCAGCTCATACCAATTACCTAGAAGTCAATGAAAATAGCGATCTTTTAAAAACTCCATCCTTATCAGTGGCTGATTTCTCAAGTTTGTATGACAGAGGTGGCAGTTTTATTCCAAACTAGACATCTAGGCTATAAGGAAAAATTTCTTCACAGCAAGGATTATCAAGCACTGGAACAGACTGCCCAGAGAAGTGGGAGAATCACCATCCCTGGAGGCATTTAAAATACGTGTAGATGTTGTGCTTAGGTACATGGTGTAGTGGTGGACTTGAAAGTATTAGGATAAGAGTTGGACTTGATGTTTGTAAAGGGCTTTCCCAACCAAATCAATGTTATGGTTCTATCCTAGAAACTTCTTGCAGGTAAACCAGTTCTTAAGTTTGTAACCTTCTTGCTTAAATTCTACCAACTGATCCATCTATCTATGTATGAATATTCACATTAACTTCTATTGCATTGCCTGGGAATTAATTTTGGTATATTTAAGATTGACATTCATCCTTGGGTTCATTAGGAAAGTAAAAATAAAATGGAGAAATCCTTACATATGCTTCCTTAAAAAAGATACTTTATCGAAACTGTGCACAAGGTGCTGTTCTGGACCAGGGCAAGATAGAAGAGAAATGGGCTGACAGGAACCTCATGAGTTTCAAGAAGGGGATGAAAAGCCCTGAAACTGCTAACATGCTCGGTGCTGACCAGCTATAAAAAAGAGCCTGACAGAAAATGCTTTGTGGGTCCTGGTCAACAAAAAGTTGACCGTAAGTCAGCAGTGTGTCCTTGGGGAAAAGGCCAGCAGCTTCCTAAGCTGAGATGATCCCCTCTACTCAGCACCAGTGAGATACATCTGGAGTGCTGGGTCTAGCGCTAGGCTCCTCAGTATGAGAGACACCGGCATGCTCAATTGAGACTAGTGAAGGGTCACAAAGGCAGTGATAGGATTGAAACATTTTTCATACAAAGAAGCTGAGAGCTGGGACTGCTCAGCCTGAAGAGATGAAGCTTAGTGGCATCTTATCCATGTATGCATAGTACATAAATATCTGAGAGTAGTAGATGTGGGAGACAGGCTTTTCTCAGTGGTGCTGAGACGGCACAAGAGGCAGTAGCTACAAACTGAAACACAAGAAGCTCTGTTTAAACGTAATTATTGGTACTATTGTTGCTGTTATTATTGTTATTATTCCAAGAGTAACTGAGTAATGGAGCAGGTTCTCAAAAGTGTTTGTGAACTCTCCGTTCTTGTAGATATTTAAAACAGAACGAAGCACAACTCTGGGCAGCCTTCTGTAGTTGACCTAGGTCTGGGCTAGGGTAGGACTAGGCAATCTCTAGATTTGACTGTGAGCTTCAGTGGATCGATGCTTCTATGAAAATTAATAACTAAATTTCAATATTTACTTAGTATTTTCAGTGTTGTATTTCAGACATGAAATTGTGAAAGTAAAAATATTACTAAGCCTACTAGTTTAATGAAATTAGGTTTATGAATGGAAGATCTTACTTTGTTAACAAAGAATTAAAAAAGCTATTACCTTCACACAGAGATGAATGAGAGAAAAAAATGCCATTTTAATAATAGTTCAGATTTGTTTTGAAAAAAAAAAAAAAAAAAAAAATATTCACAATGGAAAACAAACTCAGAATTTCACACTGTTAGGACAACTATGTGCAATCCTGATAGAAAAACAAGGAGAAGTAGGTGACATACAAAACTGCAGAATCTACCCTTTCAATTTCTGCATGTCCTAATTTTATCCCCCTTACAATAAAGCAAAGAACTGTATGACTTGAGGTCTCTGTCTTGCATATATCACTGTCACTTCAAGTGCTGTTTCACACCTCAAAATCTGTGACCAAAAAACCAGCTATTTATTTTTGCTGAAAGAGTGATCTCTTTTTCATAAATATACCATCAGGTAGCTATCTGATAAATGTTTTCATGTGTATGGGTGAAATCCTGCACAAATGAAATCAGTTGCAAAAATCCCATACAAATTACAGGGTCCAGGACTTATATCTCCCTCTATATTTACACTGTATGAAACACTCCATCAGAGTTTCAAATGCAGTGAATAAATCATCAACACATATTCATTTGGTAAATTTAAAGTAAAAGCTATAAAAGCTAGCTAGATGGCAGTTAAAAAATAGAAGACTTGTGTATGCTCAGTATATTTCAGTACTAAATTTTTAGCAGGCCATTAGAACTCGATTTAATCCAAATCCCTCCCAATTGAACTACTTTTTAATCTTTCTGTGTTGAACTACTTTTCATCCTTCCCTACTTTTTCAACTATCCCTGTTGCAAACTTTTAGCTAGAAAATGTTGGTATCACATATTATTTTATTAAACAAAACATACCATGAGTTCAATGAATAGGAATTATGTAAAGCACAGAATACCTTTTTTGGGGTTGTTGTTGTTTTAATAGTGTAATAAAAATCTGTTGTTTTGTTGTTTTTGGTTTTGTTTTTTTTAATGAGCACGTAATTACCTAGTGAATGACAGGCAAAACAAACTTTTCATTTCAAACCAGGTTCATTTTCAGTCCTGAACTGTTTTTCATTAATACTTTCTGCAATATTTTTTTACTTCCCTGAGACAAGGGTAAGAACAATAATTAAATGAGCAATAAAGATATGTAATTATTTCAGTTCTTCAACATTCTGTGATAAAGTTTGCTCTAAGTGAGTTTAAGCAAAACTTTAAGTTTCTATTATTTGTGTATGTGATGTTGAAGTTAAATTTCTTCATAAAATACTTAGTTTTTTCATCTGTTCTTTATCAGAATGAATTTCCAGTTTGTTTTCAAAAATTAGTGAGAATCCTGATGGCGAACAAAACTTTATAATGCTCGACATTATCTCTCTCACTGGTTAGAAATACTAAAAACACATCACAGTACATCTTGGCCATTAACGGCTGACCTCTAGTGTGCAGTGGAGCCATGTAATTGAATAATTCCGTTTGTGGAGAGAGTGAGGGATTAGAAGAAATGGTTTTTAAGTACAGCAAAATGATAAGGCAACTGCTTGATGATGGTGAAAACATTTATAAAATCAAAAAAAACCCCAAAACAACCCACCCTTCTTTTTTTGATTCCCCTGGGGCTGACTATTTTACTGTGCCATAAGGAATTAGAGGGCTTATCACAAACAAATGTGAATAATAATGTGGTTTCTTTGTGATGGTGGCACAGTTCCACAGGTGTAAATAATACTGTGCCATAAGAATAAAATTATTCTCTTAAGCAAGAGTGAAATGTCACATACATGATAAAAAAAAGGAAGGGTAAATGGGTAAATGCATCTAATTCGGAATAATTGAAGTAAGAGATTGGGTGACAAAAGATTTGAAAACCTCAACTATTCATGTGGCTGAAAAGAGTAATCCTGTGGCGTTCACTACCATACAAAATCATCTTTGAATTGGGACTTATATTTAATGGTGTGATGTTTCCAAATAATGATTAATCAGATTCTGCTGCTACTTCAGGCTTTTATTTCAAAGCAAATGTCAAAAAGACACCTGCATTTTTCAGTTCATCTGATGTAGAAATTGATAAATATCTGAGCACAAGCAGAAGTGTTTCTGTAAAATTTTCGTATTTGCAAAAGAGAAATAAGAATGGTCTGTAACTAGAATTTTGGATTTGAAGTGAACACTATTTCTAGTAAATAAATTTAAGGCTTAAGATAAGATCAAATGCTGCAGAAAAGGTTCAGAAATACATAGTACTAACACAGTTGTCAAAGTAAGTTATAAATGCAAATTTTAGAGGTGCAAATAAGATTGATACAGGAAAAGCAGGTTATTCGATATCCATTGCAACCTTTAAGCATACATATTTATACACTGAAGTTACACACTGCAAGGTTTGTGCAATTTAATTCCAGGTTGCCTATTAGAAAAGCTCAAATGCAGATTAGATAAAATATTTAACACTTATTTCTATGGTAAATAACTTCTGAATAATATTCATTCATACCTATGTAATAGGTTTACAATCTAAGAATTTTTTTTTTCCTTAGAAAAGGCATAACTGGGAGATCTTTTAGTGTTCTAGTGGATATACTAGTAATACAGGTTTTATTCTATGTATGCACACAAATTGTAAAAGCTTCTTGGACATTTTCCTGTTATAGTGGTCTTACAAATATATGCTTCATCAATTACTCCCTGCTATGTAATATGTAAAACTGTCTTAATACAGCCAAATTAGTGTGTGTGTGTTAGTAACAATAGAAATGTCACCAAATTCCATTGAGGATTGTTTTCCAGCTTACTCCATAGAGTGAGTTAACACTGATAGTCTCACATGATGGTATTCTAGAATAAATTTCTTCAAAGAGCATTTGAGTTATTTAATATTCAAAGTATGTGGATTCTGTCTCTTTTGAAAAGCATTTCACATATTCTAGTATAAAGGCATTATCTTATCACAATAATAGGTAGAAATAACGAAATATATTTTCCGTTGCAATACATATGCTTGTTATTCATGTGTAGCCTCCCAACATCTGCCTCAGCTACTTTTTCCTATATAAAAATAGGATTAAATGAATTATAAATAAGGCGTTGTGATTGAAATCTAATCTGAATGTTGACGATATTTCAAAGAAATATCTAGCAAATAAATACAGTGATGAAACTTGAGTAATATACTGATATTGTAGCAGCCTGCCTTTTAGTCACATCAAAGTATACACACTTCCTATTGTTTCCAGGTTTATTCAGAACTTTGATAGAGCTTCTGCCGTATCTCTGCTTTTCTCCTGGTTCTCCTTTTGTTGGGATTAGGTTAAAATGTCTTACAAATATCCTCTTTTCTCCACAAATATGGTTTAGTAACCTCTGAGTGCAGCTGTTCAGCATCTGTCTTTCAGGCACAGAGCTGTACTGGTTGGGATCCTTTTACAGCCTGTCTTAATTTCATTTAAATTGTTAGAAATTCATTAGTTGACTGATTCATTTGACATAAAATATTTCATGTTCCAATTTATTAAATAAGCTAGTTTATAGGTATCTTGAAAAGGTCCAAATCATGCAGGAACAGGGCAGAATAAATATTTTTAGGTAACATTTTAGTAAGTTAAACTTTACCAAGTGTGAAATACCACATATTGATATGGTATTTATCAGGAACATAATTTTTTTAAGGATACAGAAATAATAATTGCAAATAATAATGCAACTGATAGTTAAAAATAGTACAATTTCATAATGAAAAGAATTAAAATAATTTAAATTATATGGGACTCTTGGTAGGCACTATCCTTTGTATATTATTATTTCGCCCCCCCCCCCGTCCCCCCCATCTCCCCCCGTCCCCCCCAAGAAATCAGTTAATCCACTAATATATTATCAGGTCATGCAAAAACTTCTTACAGTGGTATTGATATGATTTCTCTTGAGAACTAAAGGTGATACTTTTTACAGCCTGGAGCATAAATTTTTCTGTGTTCAGTCGTTATTTCTCTTTTCCTGCAATGTCTGCTTCCTCTATGTTTAACACTTTTAATATCTCAGTATTCACATTTTCCTGCTTTTGCCATGCTGAGGGGTATTAGGTATGTCAGTGCTACAAGAGATCACAAAATGAAAAGGAGGTCAACTAGTAGTAACATCAGATGATAGAGATAGTTTGTTTTCTTTTTTTTTTTCCCCTCCATCATCTACTGTACTTCTTTGCATTTGAGGTATGACAACTGTAAATTCCTTCACTTGCTCTATTACTTTCTTTTTCTGCCCCACAACATACTTTTGGAACAGTGGCAGCTGGAAAAAAAACAAAAACCACCTGTGGTGTTTGGAGTATGGGTCTCTTCCTTGCACTGACAGTGGCATGTATTCCTTAGTTTTGTGTTTTTGCAGGATGACCCAGGCGGCCATGTATTAAGAAAATTTTGTAGCCCCTGGATCAAACTGCTGTTTCAGTTCCTTTGTCTTCAATCAGGTTGCCAATCTACTAGAATCCATTTGGCAAAGATTACCCTGAGAGATGGAGTGAGGTTCTGAACAATATTTGTTGAAAATGTGCTTAGCAGAGACCTCAGGCTTCTGTAGATCACCTGGCAAATGCTGCTTTCTCATATATCAAGGACCAGCCTTAGCAGGAAATAAGCATAAGCAAGCAAAAGTTCTGCTATTTAGAGACATCTGTATAATAGCACTTTGAACAGAATTACACTAAATGCAAGTTTAAAATATCCATATGTTTAAAAAAAAAAAAGTTACATGAACAGGAACCAGTAAATATTATTTGTTTTAATAATTTTATTTAAGACTTCTAGATAAAGGAAGATAGCACTTTCATTTGACTGAAATATGTTAGTTTAACTAATCTCTAAAGGATTTTATTTTTTCATTATTTTTACCACCTTCTTACAGTTTTTTTGAGGGATTTTGTGATTGGAATTTCCATAAGTCTGTTGTATTTTCTGTTACAGCTCTGCTTTGGGAAGATTTTTTTGCGCTGAGATATCAATCGGGTTGGTTTTAAGAAGATGAGAAAAAAACTAAAACAAAACAAAATGCATGTCAACCTGGTTTTTGTTGGTACTCCAATATGAAGTTGTGTTGTATATTTTCATAGCATTTTCCAGGAAGCAACAGTCAGAAGCACTATTAGGCTATGCTTACTATTACGTGGTCTGTGTACACAACTCGGATAGCTGCAAATGCTTGATTGTAATTTGAATGAACTAGTTTGTTCTTAGATGAATATTCAAGTGTGCATCCAAGCCAGCCTTCTGTTCCACACAAATTGTGTCATGATTAGTTCCCAGAACCATAGCACACCAGCTAAACAGATTCTAACTGTGGCTCTTAGTACTCACTTTACTATGCTAACCAAATAGCCAAAGCTGCAAGTAATGAAGAGATATCATTAGGGATTGTTACTGTACATCCAGCAGAAGAACTGGACTTTCATTTAAAAAGTGTGTAACGGAAATATTAGCATATGTCTTTACAAGATTCTCTTTATTTTAATTAGTCTTTTACTCCTTCTAGTTAAGTTTCATTTTCTTTTGCCTTATTTTCTGGGGTTTTGTTCAACCAGCTAAAAATATTTTTTTATTTTTCAATGTAGTCTGGTCAAATGATATAAATTGTATGTTACCTCCTGCCCTCATGAAAGAGGACTCAAATTACATTAAAAAAAAAAAAAACAAACCAAAAAAAACCCCAAAAAAACCCTCTCCTTTTTTTCTTCCAAAAATTAATATTTTGCATTTGAGATGTAGAAAATTGGTCATATCTTGACAATTGTAAGGTAATTGTAATCTCTGACAAAGCAAATGAACATGAATTAGAATTAGGATCTGTTCCATTTAGTTTTGATGCAGTGGCTTTTCAGGAGACACCTTTCCATTTTTGAAAAGGTATTCCATTTGGAAATGGAATCTTGAAAGGAAGGTTAAAGGATCTTAATATAGGCAGTGGTGAGAGTTATACTATAGAATAGTAAAAATTGCCTATTAAACATTAGAAAAAATCTCTTACATTTTGTTAAATCATTGAGCTTCATCTTGAATGAGTATTTGAACATGACTTTTTTGGTAACTCATACTATTTCTAATTTACAGCCTACATTTAATTCTGTTCAGTTCATACTAGAATAGTTATTTTTAGCCTTGCAGGTGAAACATTTAAAAACTAGGAAAAGAGAGGAAAAAAGAAAGAGGCACATTTGGGTTTTCTGTATCACATTAAATCTTCACAAAAAGCTTAATCAGCACTAGTGAAGGATTAATGAAAACAAGAGTTGCAACCACACGGAACATCATCTGCCTTTGAAAAAGTTTTAATTTAGGTGTTGGTAGATCTGTGTTACAGTTCCTGATTTTCCTGATGTTGCATCTTTCTGCTGGCCCCTTCCCTCTGAACCATTTTCATACATTTATTCTCCTACTAACTCAGATATGCCAAATCCCAAGTGAGCTCTTTGCATGGTTCTAGTTGAAAGATGCCCGGAAAGGTCCTAAGGGATAAAGAGCTACTTGAGGCAGTAAACACATTATTGCTTTTAAAATTATAAATCAGTAAGTTGTTTTCCTTTGAGACTTAACCTGAGTTTATAACCACTTGGGCAGTGCCTTCAGCTTATGACTATGGTTATCATCTGAATAAAGCTCCTTCTTCTCTTGTTTTTACACACTATCCCCTTTCTTCCACTTTCCTAAGTACTTACCAATAGCTGTTAGCCTTTATTTTCAGAGGCTAGGTTTTTGAGTCTTTCCTGAAAGATGGGATCACTTTTTCTCACCCTGCTACTGCTAATCTGTACCTTTTCCATGTGGAATATGTTTTTCTTGGACATGGATAACTGAAATCTATGTAAGATTAAAAACTGAATGTTGTCTAGACTAGATTCGTTATATTATTAACATTAATTCTTCTCCAGCTCTATGAGCAAAGAATATTCTTTCAAGAAACTGCTTTGCCTTTGAAGCAGTTGCATTTTATTGGCTTTTCATAATAATTCAATGACTAACTAATATATATTTTTCTGCTGGATATAATAATTGTCATTTGCAGTAGACTTTCAGTATTTTACCTTCTACTATTTACAGCTGAGGCTTCTCTTACTTCTGTTATTCCAGTGCTCTAGATCCAATGCCTTTAATGTGATATTTAGGTCTGCATCTATGATGACCACACCTCGTACCGTAATGGAAGGCAATCCCTTTTAGCTTTGTATCATCATTAGCTAATGTAAATATATATTTATTATTTATTATATTTAATTTATAATAAATATAATATAATGAAATATAAATGTAAGATATACATATAAATATAAAATATACTTTTTTTTTTTTTTTTTTTTTTTTTTAGTGAAGTTAATAAATACTTTTAAAGTCTGAAAACTGATTCTGCAGTAAAATGTTATAAATTCCAGCCCTATAGAGGAGTTATTTTCAGCTTAACTCAGGAGAGATTTATCTGTATTTTATGGTTCTTACAATAATGCCAGTTTGTTTTGAATTTAACCACCTATTTCTCATTTCAGGTGTGCTCTAATGAAAAATACTAACCAGTGATATCTCAATCAAATTAATTAATTGTGTCTTTTTCCCTGTGTCCGGAAAAAAAAGGGAGTTTTACCAAAGAAAGATAATAGACTCGTCTGACAAAGTCGAGTTCTGATCAATCTCCATTTTAATTTATCCTGTTTCCATTTTTCTTTGTGTGTCTATTATCTGTTTTAAAGCAGTAGCTGGGCTGCATTTATGTGTATACATAGTGCATGGAAACAGTATGATAATGGCACGACGTGTTCATTCTTGCTTGGACTGACCCTTAGATTAAGTAAATGCTTATATTAGTATTAAGTTCTCGTAGCAAAGTAGTGATAATGGGTTTTCTTATATTACAGACAATCAGACCTTCTTGGTACTATTGTGAAAGGATATAGTGTGGGAAAATCTTTGTTCTTTGTTATCTTCTTAGCCTTTGTTAAATATTTTTCTGATATCAGGTGTTGAAAACTGGGTCTGTTGGTTGGTAGTGAATTCATGGCATAACTTTAAACAATATGCTTTAAATTCTTCACATGCAATTTCCAGCAGAATATAATCTGTTGCCTAAATTAATATCTGAGGGGTCCTACTGAATTCAGAGGGATTAAAATGTGCTTCATGTTAAGTATCTTTTTAAATGCATCACAGAATTATGCCTATGTCTGATACAACAGCTGGAATCCTGTGAATGATCTCTAGAATTTATTAATGCTTGTCTAGTGCGCGTAAAGATTAGTCTAGCCTCTTCATTCTTTATAATAGCATACACATGCACTCTGAAGAGATTTTAATGTCTCATTTCAGTCATGACTAGGAAAAATGAGACACCATTGTCCAGATGTAGATAATAATAATTCAGAAAAAGTAGTATTTATGTATATAAAGGAAAAGAAGGAATTAAAAAATTAGGGTGGGTTTGTTTTTTGGTTTTTTGTTTGGGTTTTTTTCCTTTTTTAATCTGCATTTTATTTTTTTTAGAAATGACACCAGCTGAAAGTCTCCCTGTGTTTTATTGATATGTGTAAGTGTGGTGAGTTAACTTTGGCTGTCTGTCAGGTGCCCACACAGCCACTCTTTCATCCCTTTCTCAGCAAAATCGTGTGAGAAAATTGGGTGAAAAACCCTTTGGTTAAGGTAAGGGCAGGGAAATCACTTACCATCACAAGCAAAACAGTTTTAACTTAGGAAAGATTAATTTATTGCCAGTTAAAAATAGACAAGAATAGTGAGAATAAAGACAAAACTAAAATCATCTTTCCCCTTCTCCCCGGCACAACCTCAGTCTTGACTCATCTACATCCTCTGAGTGGTAAATATGTAAATAAATGTTGCTTTCTTGCACACACTCAATTTGAAGCACTGAACGTTTTTCTAAGATATTAGAAGGCAATGGCTGTTATCTCTCAGTACAAAATCATAACCTTAGGTGTACTTTTAGTGTTGCAGTCTGGGACTGAAGTTCCCATGCTGTATGTCCATGTACTCTGGAGAGTGAAAGAGAAAAGTGTTTCAGAAGAGTAAGTAAGTAAATGCTAAAGTGTTAGCTGGCTATTTGGATCCTGTAAAAGATAGCTCTTACCAGTGCAGTCATCATTTGATAATCATTTGGTATACACAGTGATAAGTTTGTTATGTAAAACCCTTCAATTTTCCTGTGTGCTGCATCTGAAAAAACCCTTTTTTTTTACTTTTGTAGTTTTCATAGCACAGTCATACTGAAAAACCTAAAAATGTCACTCAAATTAACACTTGAAGCTTGTGTCAAAACATAGGTAGACCAGCTAATTGGAGTTTTTGGACATAAAACATTTGTTGGGTGACCACAAGTCATACTGAGGGCTTGAAAAGGCAATGACAATTTGGGAATTTGAAAGGAGATAAAAAACGTCAACTGATATTTTGAGAAAGATGAGATATCACTATTAAATTCAAGTGTACAGACAGTTTGTAGGTGCTTTACTTGGGCATTGGAAATCTTCTGGGTTACAGTGAAATTATAATATCTTCTCCTTTTGATTTATTTTGATTTTTTCTTTTTCCATTTCGGGGGAAAAAAAAAAAAAGGAAAAAAAAGGACCATGGAGTCATAGAATGGTTTGTGTTGGAAGGGACCTTAAAGATCATCTAGTTCATCACTCCTGCCAGGGATAGGGACATCTTTTAAAAGATTAGGCTACTCAAATTCCTGTCTAACCTGACCTTGAACACTTCCAATGATGGGGCATCCACAGCTTCTCTGGGAAACCTGCTCCAGTGTCTCATTACCCTCATTGTAAAATGATTTCTTCCTAATATCCAATCTAAATCTACCCTTTTTTAGTTTAAAACCATTGTCACTTACCACTGCAGTCCCTTGTGAAACAATCTTTCTCCATCTTTCTTATAAGCTCCCTTTAAATGTTGAAGGGCTACAGTGAGATCTCTCCGGAACCTTCTCTTCTCCAGACTGAACAAGCTAAACTCTCTCAGCCTTTCTTTAGAGGAGAGGTACTCCAGCACTCTCATCATCTTCGTGGCCCTCTTCTGGGCTACTCCAAGAGCTCAATGCCTTTCCTGTACTGGAGATCCCAGAGCAGTACTTCAGGTGAGGTCTTAGGAGAGTAGAGGGGCAGAATCACCATCCTTTGTGTTAAAGCAGCTCTGGATACACTTTGCTTTCTAGGCTGCAAACACACATTGCCAACTCATGTCCCATTTTTTTTGCCCACTAGTCTTCCCAAGTTCTTTTCCTCAATCCCTCAATCCCTTTTACTCTCAATCCCTTCATCCCCCAGCCTGTATTGATACTGGGGGTTGCCATGACCCTTGGCAAGGAATTTGCACTTGACTTTGTCCAACTTCGTGGGGTTCACATGGGCCCATATCTCAAGCCTGGCAAGGTCCCTGATGAAACCAGTCTTCATTTTACCTGTGAAACAATATATATTATTATATTTTTCAAATGAAAGATTAAAAAAAAAAACAAAAACCTAAGGTTTTTTTTTGGTTTTTTTTTTTATTCTTTCAAAGACCTCAGAATGAATGGACGTGATCAATCACAGTTTCTTTGTCTGTTCTTCATTCCACCCCATTTTGTTTCAGACAACAATATTATTTTGTGCGTGCCAGGAGCTCCTTTTTTTTTTTGTGATTTACAATTTCTTTCATTCTAAATTGACATTAAAATGTGCAGGTGTATACATTTTGTAATTTTGGTCTTCACTGACGTTCACCTTGATGTTTATACTACATAATGTTTTACAATTGGGAAAAATTCAGTTAAGACCAAAAAAGTAAGGGAATTCCACGAGGAATTTTTACAGTCAACAGGTCTATCATGATTATATTTTTTTTAAAAAAGAGGCTTTTATCAACTTTTTGCCTCATGAAAGCTGGAGCCACTTGTAATGCGGAGAAAGTTAAGTACTGGAGCTTTTGTGTTTTTCCTCCCTGTCTCTCGTGGTGTCATTCTGTAGGTTGGTTTTTTTTTTAAACTTCTGCTACTTCCTGGTTACTACACTACTTAATTACTACTGCTTATTACTTAATAGTAATATTTGTTCTTGGGGTCTACTCAGATCAGTGTTTTCAAAGTATATTTATGTGTTTTACTGAACATTTGAATGTAGTCTAGATGCTATCATGAAAAAATGCAACAGTATTTTGTACAGTCTGGGGTTTCTTCTCACAGCCATTTTATAGCCATTTCTTTCACATGAAAAATGATCAGGATATAATTTACATCAGTTGAAAGAATATTACATATAATTTATACTTACTTGCATTTTAGTCTTCAAATTCAAGAATAAGTTTTTACCCTTTATGTATAGTAGGAGCACAGCAATAACTTCAAGTAGCAGTCTTAATTTTATATTAAACCAATGTCTTTTTGTGACTTCCTCCTCTGATTTATACTTTATAAGGAGACAGTTAAAGTTGACCTTCAAAAAATGCTTAATCTTAAGGTTTTTGTCTGTGTGTTCTCCAGTGTTTCTGTAATGACTGAAGGGGATTTAATTATTTTGGGGGAATGGATTCTGAAAGCTCTTTTGTATAAATTTGTTAATAAAATATGTCAAATAACAGAGATCTGGGAAGCACTTTGTGTCAGGTTATTTAAAATTTTCAATTATAATCTCATCATAATCTTACTGAAACATCTTTTAAAATTCTTTAATACTTAAAATATTTGCCATTCTTCTCTCAAAATATAAACCAAAGGGAAAGCTATTATTCTTGTAAATGTGTGGAGTTTTTTTTTCCCCTCCAAATTGGATTTTGAGATTTTTCCCTTTTGTCTCTTTGTGTGTCTGTGTAAATTTTTTTTAAGTAAAATTTTGCATTAAACATTTTTAAAATGTGCAGTGCTGAAGTCTGTAATTACTGGAAATGACACAACACCAGTTTCTAGGTCCTTCTGTCTTCCTTCAAGGTCATTACTACTAGGCATTCAGAGATTCCTAGATTAGAAGTTTAAGTATTACTTAACAACTGACTTTGAGTTCTTGACAAGATACTTAAAAAGATATTAAAGACAAGGAATGTGTAGGAGCTATCAGGCTTATCAAAAGGATTTTTAATCTATACACCCTCTTTCCATATCATTATGAGAATTTTGCACCTTATATTTCCATGTATTTTTCTGTCTTTTTTCTTCTTAGGTCTAGAAACGTTTTACCTTGTAAATTTCAGGTATAGCTATAACCAGTCACAGGCTAGTATCTTGCAAAGTGCTGCAGAGTTTGTTCTGAAGTATTGGAAATAAAGGTTATTAGGTAATGAAAGTCTTGAGGAGTAACCCCATCTAAAGTTTTGCTCACAGCATACAGAATTATGTTTTCTGATTTAGCAACATGTGTTTCTGGTATAAAAAGTTGGTGTTTATGGCAGTCTTAACATATGCACATTAGCTATCCACTGATTGCAGAAAAAATGCCTCAATGAAAATCCTCATTCTGAGTGGCTTGAATGGAGTTACTATTCGTAAAGTCTCTTTACCATAACTACAGTTCCTCATCCTTGGATCAAAACATGGTGTAAATATCAAGTATGGTTTAAAAAGTGGACTAAAAAACTAGCATGTGTATCCTGTAGGAGAGGAGGGTTTTTTAGGGTTTTTTCCCTCTGTTTGTAGTACTTTTCTCCTTGCTGTGGATATGATCACTCTTTACCCAATTCTTTGGCAAAGTTCTATGAAGGCATGTTTTATTTTCACATTTCGTATAGCTTTCAAGGACTGAGAAGTTGTAGCTACCTCCGAATCTTTTTTTTTTGTTTGTTTTGTTTTTCCTTCTCCCTGTGATACTGGATAAGGATTTAAAAGTAAAAAGGATGCCTTTGTGCCTCTTGCTGTTGAACCGGTGTGAATTCAAAGTAGATGAAGAGGTTTTTCTCATTTTTTAACCTGACTTGGCAGCAATGGAAGCTAGACTGTAAACTGATGATATGCCTGCATTAGAAATTTTATAAGAAAAAATAAAAGAAAAAAGCTTGGCTTTTTTATATGAATACTTAAATATGTTAGTGCCTCTTCCACATAGGGAAGATGTGAGGTGTTCCTCAGCAACTGCTTTTACAGTGTTCTCTTTTGATTATCGTGATGGATTTCTACTGTAAGCAGAGAGATGACTGACTAAATGTTTATTGTACATGTCCAGCTCTGTTGATCTTATGGTTTGCAAATTAAACTAATATACCCTTCTGAAGATCTTTTTATGTCAAGTAGAGAGAACTTTCCTTAAGCAATTACAAAATTTCTACTTGGAGTCACTGGGAGCATTTGGAATGATGAGATTTTTATTTGCAATAAAATTGCTGGACAGTGTGGCAATAATGATAAGTACATCCATGCTGAGAAAGAAACATTTTATAACTGATAAAACCATATTGATTTTTTAAGGTCTCAGCTTCATTGGAAATACACTTCAGTTCAGCTGAAGTTGGTCACTTGTTTACTTGTGTCAGTGTTCATTAGATCCACCAAAAAGAGGAGGAACGGACTTGAAGTTTAAAATTTTATATGTTTTGCAGAATTCTCATGTTTTTATACACATATATGTATCCAGTAAGTCCTTTTCTTCAAGGGCTGAAGCGTTCTGTATGGAGTCAAGAAAGACCTGTTCTGACTCCGTGAATTCATCCTCTTCTAACTCTAGCATGTCAGAGGGACCTCACATGCTAGAGTTAGAAGAGGATGGCTACAAGTCAGCTAGTACCCAGTGCCCTAACAGCTGCCCCGGTGATTGAAGTCCTAAATGGCTGTTGTCCGGGCTACTCCAGAGCACCTGATCATGAAGTTTGATAATCTTTAACTAATACTTTCATAATTTTTGCTTTGGAAAGCCACCAAAGAGAGCTTTCTACCCAATTGTGTGTTGTATTTTGGATTTTTTTCTCCAACGCATAACACAACCATGTCGAAGAGACTTTATAACACTGGCTGCTTAACTCCATTAGTGTTGCTGATGTAGTGCATGGCATCTTTACATGGGGTGTAGGAAATGCCCATACTTGTAAAATTACCATTTGTGAGGAAGTTCTACGTAAAGCTTTGGGCCAGGTCCGTGAGGGCAGTTAATTATTTCATGAGAAAGACTTGTGAATGTATATGAAGAACTGCGAGCAGCTGCAAATTTTTGCCATGCACATGAGAAAATTACTGTAGTTCTGGCAGTACAGTCATTAGTAACACTGTATACTCTGAGTTCGGACACTGCGTTTGAGTAATGGAACTTCTCATCTACAAATCTTTATTGTAATTGCCTCAGAGTCAGTCTAGTTCTTCATTTTTCATACAGAATTGAGACCTGTAGTGGTATCCAATGATAAACATTTTAGCATACCTCTGGTTTTGAAGACCAGTATAATTTTGAGTAAATAACTAAATATATAAAAGGAAGTATAACTTGGACGACTTTCTAAACCAAAACCCAAAAAGGTTAAATACTTATTTTCCGGCTGCCCACCCCCCACCTCCACCCTCCCTTGTAGTACAATGTAGATTAGGAAAACTGAATTCTTTCACAGGCATTATTTCTCATCTGTTTTTGTAGAGTTGGTGAAGTGGGAAGAACAAGCTATATGTAAAAGGTTTAAGGATATCTTTTTGGTTTGAAGGAAATAACTTCAAATATCGCATCTTTCTAGGTTTGTACTACTTGATAGCTTTTTCATAAGTTTAATAGTCAGGAGTTACATTTGCACGTCTGTGTAGCAGTAACTGAGCATTCAAACCAACAAAAAGTAAGGAAAGTAACGGGACTGTTAGCTCTGTATTTTCTATATGGAATATATGAACTGGCAACCAAAATTTAATTGACTTCCAGATATGTTAATAAATTCTAGAAACTAGTAAATGTTTTCTCCTGTGTTATAGGTGGGGTTGTTTGTTTTCTGGGTTTAGGGTTTTTTGGGTTTTTTCAATTTATATTTTCCCCTTCTTCATTTTCCTGTGAGGTGCTCGTTTTGGTATTTATTTCAGTGCATGCATGAGATTTCTCATCAGTAATATCCACAATGATAACCACTGCTTGGTATATCTGTGTGCTACTTCCTAGGATCCAAGGTTAGAACAGGGTCAGTGAAAGCGCCCTTCCTTTTAGTGACAACTAAGGCTTTTCTAGTAAGTATTTGTCCAGTCTGAAGTTAGAAGGGGAAGGTATCCATGACTTTTTTTTAATCACCTTCATTACATCAGTAGAAAGCCATGATTTCTTGGGGTGTCTTAATGGGCTTTCCAGCAGGCAGTGTTGAGTGTGGTGACATGATCAAGTTTCCAGTATTGGGAGCTATGGGAGGAGAAGGCTAGTGAGCCTTGAGCAGAAAGTATTAAGGTGGTAGATAGTAGAATTTCAGTGGTATGAGAGGAGACATAGACCATCAGGTTGCCCCCTTGTTGCCCACCAGAGCCAATAAATGGATCACAGGACTTAGCCATGGTGTCTCCTGGTCAGCAGTCTCTATATTGCTAACACTAGCAGTCCCTTAAAAATAAATTGTTAGGTGGAACTCAGTTGGAACTACAGAGTGACTTTTTATTGGACAGTGTACCAAAAGGACATAGAGATAAGAATACTTTTGAGTTCCATGGTGAAAACTGATATAGTTTGAATTACATTTAAAAAAGCCAGCATTCCCAAAAGAGCTTATCATTTGCTATTTAAAAGGTGATAAAGGTGATTCCTGTGAGGATTGTATATTTGAATGGGATCATGATGCTTTTTTTTTTTTTTTTTTTTGATAAAACCAACTGTAGTGAACATAAACACTAAACATGTTTTATCACTGCATCAATTAAATTATGTATTATTTGAAAGTTGATGTGAGAATGTAGTTTCCTGTTGCTAGGAAAAAATGAGCAATTTTTTTCCTAGAGGAGTCTTGTCCATTTACATTATCTTGCATTTTTTACTCATTGGGGTGTGATATTTGTGGGT
The DNA here is from genome assembly GCA_027925045.1 of Hypotaenidia okinawae. Classification (NCBI taxonomy): domain Eukaryota; kingdom Metazoa; phylum Chordata; class Aves; order Gruiformes; family Rallidae; genus Hypotaenidia; species Hypotaenidia okinawae. The sequence goes on along the minus strand of BSDF01000005.1, from coordinate 37,216,765 downwards.
GATAATCATATTATTTAAAAGAAAAAAAAAAAAAACCAAAAAAAAACCTGACCAGAATAATAACATCTTGTTGCAAGCATTGCAGCACTTTATTGATAAAACACTATTCATGTATGTATATAAAGGGAATTGTGTTAATTATTTAAACACAAGGTTCAATTTTCTTCCACAAGTACCCCTGCTGTTAGTTAAATAGAGAGGAAAACTTGTAGTAGTATGAGAGCAAGAAAACTGGAGTTCATTAATAGTTGGTTGTTTGAGGTTTTTTTAAATTTTATTTTATTCTTCTTTCTTCAATTTCAGTACACACATGCATACATAAACTCACAGAATGCTCCACCAGACCAAGTTTCCCCAGACGCCATCCAACCTGGCCTCAAACACTTAATCTGTATATAGTCCTGTTAGATCTGGTACTTTTTGCACATTTACTTTTAAAATGGGCATAGTTCTGATGTTTTATTGAGAGAAGCTGTACTGAAGTTTTTGACTTGTGTATGTTCTTGTGTGGATATATGAGAGAGAAAAAAAGAAGAGGAGAGACCTTCTAGACGCTTCTAGTTGCATGTGGGCTTGCGTACAACACTTGAGAGGTATGTGGGCAGAGGCTTATTTATTCTTGCAAGCTCCACTTGCAAATTTCTTAGCTTCTTCTCATTTTTCTTCTCTAATAAGCCGCCTCACAAGGACATGTAGAAGTTAAGGAAATGAAGCATTATTTGACTTTTTAGCCACAGAAACTAATGGCTTTTCTATCAGAAATTACATCAGAAGTTACCAAGGCCTATTTATTCATGCATGGCAATAGTGAAGTTTAATTAGAAAATAAAGATAGGGATTGTTGGTATAATCATAAAATACCATTTTTAGCTAAGTGTGCAACCTGTCACTGATGACCACTTCAAGAGTGCAATTATTTTTTAACAAAAATATTTCAAAAAATTACAGAGTATATAGATTTATGTAACATTTTTGCATACTGGAATTTACAACCAAGACTTTACAAGGATTTGTACTGTTTTATTAAACTCCATTTAACTCATAATTACTGTGATACTTACTGAATTTTGAACAGTCTGTGGTATTCTTAACAGAACCACAGCTAAATCGTACCAACTGTGGACAGTGATTAATGCAGTGAGCAAGGGAAGCACAGCATGCATGAAAGGAGAGCGTACCAAGGACAAAGGCAGACACAGCAATGATTGTAATGAAACTGGATCCTCACGAGGGCTAGCATTATAACGTTACTTTTGCTCTCTTTTATTTTCTCTCTTTTTCTTCTTTTTAAAAATTTTTCTTCTTTTTTTAAAATTTATTTTTTATTTTATTTGGTATTAGCCATGACTGACTGCTTTTGAGATCCTGTTTATTTGTTCTGAGGTGGGCCAACTAACTTGTTTGAAAAGGAAATGCATTTTGTAGCAGACAAAGGTTTAGTTGTAACAGTAGGATCCTGCTTTTAAAGCAATTAATATATTTTCATTTACTGATGTGCAATATTTCATACACAGTATTGCTTCTGCTGGGACTATGAACTCTTCATTAAAATCACAAAATCCAATCTGAACATTTTTTACCACATATTTTTATTCTTTTGAATTCTTCCAGGGTGTTGAATTTATTCCATCCTTCTTTGATCCTGAATGAAATATGACTCAAGTAATTGTTATGTCCAGAAAAATGTTAAGACTTGATCACAGAAGTGGTGAAAGTTCATTGCTGTTATCAGGCAGATAATAAAATACTGTTATCCTGAATCAGCTAGTTACTATGTTCACAGCAATTGTGGTTTTTTCGGTGTAAAATAATGACAGTCTGTATTTTATGGATAGGAATTACAGCTGTGGACACTCAGAGAAGATATGTACAGTACAAGGAAGACCCTGAATGTTTCTGTTTGAATAATCATTGTCACTCTACCTTTATTTTGAAGAAATTGATTAAAAATTGCTTTCTCTTCAGTCCATTGGTAGATAATGTGGAAATTAATTAAGAAACAAAACAAAAAACAAACCCAAAACAAACTATAAACAACTAAACCTACTAGTGATAGGAATGGCTGAAATTAGAACATTGTACAGGAAATAAATTGGGAAGATACTCACTGCTTTTAAATGTTGCACCAAAGGTAAGATAGACAATGTGTTTGTAGTTGAACCACAATTCATTTAAGTTTGTTTGCATTAGAGGAATCTAAAAATATATTTGACACATCTAAATAAAGCTTTATGTTCTTCCTAAGTGTTATCATATATCATATTTACTCGCTAGAGATAAGATTCACTGTTGAACACTGTGACAGTCTGTAGAAATCGTATCTGATCCTTCATTTTACACACAGTTGTACGTACTGTTAAGAAAACCTGCACAGCTGTGAACAGTTGTTACATGGTGAAACATGCATAGTCTGTAATGCGTTTTTTGCCTAAGAATTTGATGATACATGACATACAATTTTATTGCCTTAATACCCACACCAGAATGTATCTTTTGAAAAGAAATTATTTCTGTTTTCATTTCAACTAGTGAGCTTATGTGGAACTTCACAAAATATTATTTAAGACAATTAAGTATTCATTTTTTGTTCATAAAGACTAGCAGCATAGCAAATTAATTTTTTCCTGTGTGTTCTCTATAACATCATCATCACTGCTACTGGCATCGTATTATGGTGGGGTTAGTAATCCTTCTGACTGAAATAGTGTTTCAGTCTTATACTATTTCAGTACCTCAAGAAGATGCTTATAAAAAATTTGTTCTTGTTGGGTTTTATCCCTAACTTCTGGTTGTATAGGTGTCAGAAATGGCTAATGAGGATTTCTGGTTTCTTCACAGAAGTAAGTTACATATGGAAATGATCCACTGATTTTCTATAGATAACTGTCAGTGGCTATGAGACATTCGTATCATTCTTTTCCTGCCTATGTGATTGGCTTCGAATTTATCATCTAAAAGACGCAGTCTTTTTCTGTGTATACCAGTGGCTGTTTAGCTCAGTGTCTCTCAGATTAGTTATTCTCTGTCTGATATGTGTATATGACTGTCTGTAGATACGCTGAAAATTGAATCTAAATTTCAAGACTTTTGAAGTTAATTCTGTTAAATGTTTTTTTTAGGTACTAATAAACTTCTGAGGTGCAAACTATGCACAGTAACCATCAATTGGAAAACACTGAATTATCTTGTATCGGTTTCATCTAGGCACTTCGTGGTGGTTGAGCCCTGGCTAAGGGCCAGACGCCCACCAAAATCAGTCTATTACTCTCCTTCTTAGTTGGACAGGGGAGAAAAAAATATAATTGGGCGGCTCAAGAGTCAAAATCATTAATGACGCGGGCAAAACAGACTCAACACAGAGTGCAGAAGAGAAAGTTATCTAATTTATTACACCACGCTAAAGAGAAAACAGTGAAAAACCAGGGTCAGGAGTGCAACCAACAATCTTAAAACAAATGCAACCAGGCAAACAATTTTCTCCCACCACTCCCTTCCTTAGCAGACTTCTCGTTCGCAGCACAAGAGGGGCAGGGACTGGGGAAAATGGGGGTCTCGGTAACACCTTGCCCCCACCCCTCCATTCTAAAGCAGACTTCCTTTTTGCCATGATTTTGCTCCCTTCTTCCCCTCTCCTGCTCGCAGCACAGGACAGGGGGGAAGGGACTAGGAGATGGGGGCTTTTGTCAGTCCCTTGCAAGATGGTTTCCTTCTCGGCCGGGATGGGGGCATCCATTCCACACAGCCTCCCCCTGCTGCACCGTAGGATCTCACCCACAAGAGCCAGTCCTCCATGAACTTTCTCCAAGGCAAATCTCTTCCCACGGGGCTTCATCTCTGCTCTGGCAGGCAGCAATCAATCACAGTGTCTCTCTGTCCCAGTACTCCACGGGGCTATGATGCCTCCTGCAGCAAACCTGTTTGGCTCATCTCTGTAGGTCGCTTGTGCTGGCAGGGGCTCATCCCATTGCCTCAGTGGCTAAGAGAGCCAATGGGATCCTGGGGTGCATCTGGAGGAGTGTGGCCAGCAGGTCAAAGGAGGTGATCCTCCCCCTCTACTCTGCCCTGGTCAGGCCCCACCTGGAGTATTGTGTCCAGTTCTTGGCTCGCCAGTATATAAAAGACAGGGATCTCCTGGAGAGAGTCCAAAGAAGGGCTACGAAGATGATTAAGGGCCTGGAGCATCTCCCCTATGAGGAAAGGCTGAGAAAATTGGGACTGTTCAGCCTTGAGAAGAGAAGACTAAGGGGGGACCTAATTAATGTTTATAATTATCTTAAGCAGGGGATGCAGGGGGAATCAGCCAGCCCCTTTTCAGTGGTCTGTGGAGACAGGACAAGGGGCAATGGCTGCAAGTTGGAGCATAGGAAGTTCCGCACCAACATGCGGAAAAACTTCTTCCTGGTGAGGGTGAGAGAGCCCTGGGACAGGCTGCCCAGGGAGGTGGTGGAGTCTCCTTCTCTGGAGATATTCAAGACCCGTCTGGATGCCTATCTGAGTGAAATGTCCTAGGGAGCCTGCTTTGGCAGGGGGTTGGACCCGATGGTCTCTCGAGGTCCCTTCCAACCCCTACAATTCTATGATTCTATGATCTTCTCTATGTCTCCCCTGGCTCCATCCAGCGTGGAGCCTCTCCACCGTGCAGGTCGGGTCTCTGCCTCCTCCATGGGTCCTCTCCACTGGCTACTCCACGTGCTTCTGCTCCGGCTGCAGGGGCATCTCTCTCTTGGGCACTTGGGGTGCCTCCTCCCCAGCCTTCCCAGCGTTTTGAGTCTGTCAACTGCTTACATTTATATGCAAATATATATCCCAATGCCCTTAAGGGGCCAAAATTGCAGCCTTCCTGGCACTCCGTGTTCTGGTGGAGTCTTTGTCTCCTATCTGTGATTCTCAGAGGTGCTATAAACAGGCTGGCAGAAGATTGGAACAGCCATTTTCTGCAGCCCCTGGCCCCTCTCTCTCAGCACCCAACTATGTACAACCGTGACACACTTACACAGATCTTCAGTGAGGATTATTTTGCTTTGTTAATAGGTGGTAGGGTTAGTGGAGTTTACGTCCAAGGATAATGGTGATTTGACAACACAATTTAAGTTGTACAGCATTGCACCCCTCTTTAATAGAGACATTACACTATTTAAATTTTAGCTTGTTATAGGCCTGAACTGTAGAAATGAAATAGGAAATGAAATAGGAAGCAACACAGTGGTGTACATTTTGAACTAGGTTTTGTCCTTCTTCAAGTAGGCAATGTTTTCTCATCATGTACTTCTAGTGTAAAGTACAAAGTGGCCCAAGGGAGCCAAATCTTTTATGTCTTTTAACAAGCTAAGTGAAATTATAAAAGAACTATTAATGGATTTATTCTGATTCTAATTGGGTATTAAGAAACAGTGGCTCTAAATCTAGATAGCTTTAGCTTATAGACTTACTATTACAGGTTTGGTTTCACTGGTAGAGGAGTGGAATAGTTTAGTCTCACATTGGTAGTTGTAAAATAATTTTTTTACTAATTTCTGCATACCATTTCATCACTGTTTTGAAGCACACAAGCTTAACTGTGTAAACGTAGTGCAGACTGTTGTTCTCCCTTGAAACAATGAGCTGTGCAACTCTGAGGGAATGCAGATGAAGCCAGTGTGGCGTCATGTCTTAAGCATCATGTTTAATGGGTAATTTTCTTCTCCCCTGATAATTGTGGTGATTTTGTAGACAATTCAGATAACTAGATGAAGTGTATTTCACTTAATCATTAATTCCTAAGGGTAGATTGTGGCGGTGTTACTGATGTTGAATAACATAGTACATAGAGAGCCCCACTGCAGTTAGTGGACCAAAAGGTACTGATTTCATTGAAGTAGGGGGTTCAGAGTCTGGATCCTTATTTATCCTTGCATTGCTAGTGTTTGTTGTCAAAAACATGTATTCTGATCCTAATATATTAGTTCCTATATAACATATTCAAGCATTGTAAACTGGGATCTGGTAAATTTCCTTGGTAATCATGGAAGTTGAATTCAAATTGCTAATTTAAAAATCTAAAAGTTCTTTGCATTTGGATAAGCTTTACAATATTTTTGTAATTTTTTTTTTTTTTTTAATTGGATTTCTATTCATTGAGCTCCATGATAATGCTTTGTCTTTTAAATCCATTTTTTTAGTATGTAGTAAGGTCAACCTTGTAAACATAATACACTTTAGATAGGACTTTCTGGACAGAAGTGTAATCAATACCAATATAAAGAATTCAACTGAAAAGAAAACATGAGGTTACAAAACTCTCAGGGAGATTTCCTGCAAGGGGGAAAAAGAAAAAAAAAAAATCAGATATATCTGAAATGTAGATTTTTTTGAGTTAAAAGAATGACAGTGCTGAAGACCCCTAGGTAATACTAAATCCTTGTTTTGGAATTTGTGTGCCACTCAGCTTAGTTTTCACTGTAATTATGACTTTGGTGACAGATGACTAAAAGTTTAATGAAAAGTCAATTACATAAACTACTTGAATCTCATGCAGCTTTATTATAGGGTCCATATTCTAATAAAATTATTTTTCAAGCCTCACTAAAATCAGAAAACCTACAAGTAACTTCATAACAGAAAACTTACTTCAAAGTTTTGTATAATGTTACAGTTACTAACAGTGTGAAATTACAAAAACTGAAATGAGAGCTATAGAAGGAAGACGCATTATAAATTTCTTTCCTTCAGAGGCTGTAATGAGGAGTGACTCTGCTGAAAGTAGCTGGAAACACAGCTACAAATATGAAACACTTCACTGTGTTTCACACAGTAAAGCTTTTTTTGAGGCATCTTTAAAAGCTGTATCAGCTTGTTAGATGGAGAGTTATTTAAAATAGTGTTTAATTTGACAGTACTTTATTATTATTGTCAGTAATTTGTGAATAGCTGAATTGGACTGAGATAATTTCTAGTGTCAGTAGCTGGTTGTGCTTAATACAAATTATGCTAGATTTAGCTTTTTGGAAACAAATTCCTCTTGTGGAAAAAAGAAGTGATTTATGTCTGAAAAGGTTAAATGATTATTTGTGAATAGTATTCTCTTTTATCAGCTGAATTATATAAAGGCTACGAATAGCTATGTTTTGTGAATTACCTCCGAAGCATCATTTAAGAAGTAAGTACTAGTAGAATTAGTAGAAATGTGGTTTCTAATAGCCTAGACTCTCAGTTACAAAATGTAAACATGCAGTAACTTAATGGAGAATATATTGTATCTAAACCATTGCTTCACTTTTATACTGAAGTAATGACAAGAGATATGAGAAAACACGTTTGTAATTTCTTTGGAAGCTCAGAGTTGACTGTTGCAAAGTGTTGCCTTCCACACTAGAGGAAGTGTCAGCTTGATCCTTATTCACTCTTATTCATCAAGTCACATATCCTTGTGTGGCAGAAGTAAGACCCCACAGGATGGTATATTATTGACAAATCAGCTAATTCAGGATATGAATGGGCAAGACATTTTTGCCTGATATGGCATATACCCATTGGTACCCATTACTCGATATTATGAATAGGTATTCAAGACTTCTCATCCTGCTCATTTTATTCTACAGTGTGAGGTTTGTGCTTCGGCTCCTGCTGGAGCCGACAGGCAAATGTTGCATGCTATGCAGATGGTAGAGGCATGCGAGTTGTTGGCCATACAGCAGTTGAAGCTTAAAATAAATAACTCAGCATAGGATTTATTTTTATTTGAGACAAAACTATTTGACCCAGACTGATTTAAAAAAAAAAAAAAAAAAGCTGACACACTTTGATTTCTCTGCTGTGAATGTGAATGAGAAAGATGTCCATTGCTGTGGTCTTGCATAATTTTCTAATTTAAACCAGTAAACTATAGTTGCTGTTGAAATAACTGTCTACTATTATGTTAATAGTAAAGAAAAAGTGAGAGCTTGTAATTTGTAACTTCATATGATATATTCTCACCAGGACAGCTTAAAGTTACTGTAATGTGAGACCGTAGGAATGTTGCAATTGACAAACAGAAGATATGGTGGAAACCATTTGTCGGGCTTGGCTAACTCCTATCTCTGTTACTTACAGCATCAGAGACACATGGGATACTGGAAATTTTCCTTCACGCACTTTTTAGTTATAGTAAACTGTTAAGTAGAAATCAGTTATTGCTTTGAGACAATAGAAGGAAAAAAGATTATACTTACCAAAAAGAAGAGGTGTGAATGTCAGTTTATAGACATGATTTTTCCAGAAAAAAATAACATAGGAGCTATGAACTGCTAACAGTGAAATGAATTTGAAGATAAATGATGGATTAAATTGTTCCAAAATGAAAATGTTTTTAATTACATTTTCATACATATATATATTTTTTTTTTTTTTTTTTTTAAATGTCCTGAAGGAATACCTAAGAACTGTGAGAAGGTAGAAGGACTAATTAATGGGATTGGGAAGAAGATGATAACAGACATAAGCAAGACAGAAACAAGACAAAATGAGAAACAAGAGTTAGAGATGTTGTGTGGTAGTTGAACTTCCATTTAGGAAGCTCTTGAAAGATGCCAGTGCTATGGAAGATGAAAATGCTGAGTAGGTTGTTAAGCAGACAGTAGAAAGTGATCACTAAATGACCACTTTTTATCACATTAGGGGGCCTTTTCAAAATGTGCAAAGTCTTAATGAGTAAACTGAATTTTTGCCAATAATTTAAAATGCAGCTTAAATAAATACTTTATAGCAGCCATGTGATATGTTATAGGACCTATAGAGGTGAAGGAGGTCAATGATAGTTATATGTAAACACCACAATAACCACTTGTAGGTTCCTTCAGATGTTAGCATTTGGGGGAAATAAAAAAGAAACTCTGAAGCATGCCAGTCTGGGTGCAGTGCTGCCCTGACATGTGTACAAAAATGCAGATTCAAGTTATAAGCCTGTTGCCTTTGAAAAAAGTGGAATATATCATTATGCACTGATCTCATCCTGACTCCCGAATATGACATTCCACTGGCTGCTAGAAAGAAAATTAAGTCTATCCTAGCCAACACCAGCATAGCAGTTTAGATTGTTTGTATGTACCTGTAAATATTTTATTAAGTTTTACAGTGTATTGAAGTTTCATTGTATATCAAAGCAAGAACTTAACTCTCAACTGCTGTAAGATACCAACTAGAGTTTTAATTTAGTGGCTTGGCAGTGTTTATTCCACTGGCAAGCAGAATCCAAAATGATTCAAACCCAAAAAATTATGTTGACAGAATGACAGATACAATGTAAGGATGTTTGTTATGTGAGAGAAACTCTCTAGCAGATAAGAAACCGTACAGAAAGCACATCTATCAGTATTTCCGAGTCTGGTATTAGGTTGACCTTTTTGGGTATTTTACCAGCTCGTTATGGTGGACATATTTCCTGAACTGAAACAACACTACATCCCTGTTGAACTCAATGGACAAAATGGAAAATAAAGAGTAATTCTACACTGCAATGGGAAATTGGAGACAGTCTGCTAATTCAGGAAGTATTTTGTGGTGTTGGTTAAAGCATGAGCACCTATGGTGTATTTGCTGTAAGCTCTTAATTTCTCACTCAGCTGGAATGTGCTCTTTTCTTAATAAGTGAGATCACTGGTTACCTTTTGATACTACTTCTTAAATTGTAATACCTGTGAGTCATCTGCTGAGTTGCTGGTGAGATAAACTCAAGAGCACTATCCTGGTGATTCCAAACCTGGAGAGCAGAGATAGTGACTTCTTAGGTATTTTCATTCTAGAGACTTTTACAGGTTTGCCTAAATCTGCACTGCAGGCTGTTCAGGAGGGTAGCAAGAAATTTAGTTTTCCGTGGTTATCCACAAAGATACTTCATAATTTTCCTTTCAATTGTCTTTTGCACTGCTAACAACCTCAACAATTTTTAGAAAAAATAATAGATGATTTTAATGCCATTCATGCTGACAAAAACCTCTCATACCTTCCATGTGTTTTGTTATGTCTGGCTGTAGCCAGGTGTCATGGTTATGTTATAGGTAGATGGTGAACATTTTATAGGATGGGAAGATTAAGACAATAAACATACTTGGAGGAAGATAATCTCTGGTTTTGTTGGTTATACATAGCAAAGTCAAATCATATTTTTAGATGGTGCTAAATGTTCTACAAAGACTAAATAGTGGTCTTTATAGAACATTTAATGTAGAACATTTAAGTCAGCTTAAATGAGTATATGACAATTGAAAAATGTCTTCTCTTTGACATAGAGTAAAAGTGTAGTGGAAAAATGAATGAAACTTCCTGTAATTGTTTTTTTGTTTTGTTTTGTTTTTTTTGGATGAAATCCTTTATTTATTATTATATTCTTAATAATGGGTTAGTAAATCAGGGACCAAATAGTTATTATTCCTACCGTAAGAAGTTTTATTTCATATGTGTATGAGTATGTAATAGTAGTTGGATCTTCACATAAGTTTGCTTTGAGCAAGTACCTCACTTATGATGGAATTTTCTTTGTGTTGAATTTGAGATTTACTGTGATCATCTAGTCTTTTTGAAATGCAGTTTTACCTGGCTATGGAGCTTTCTTTTGTTCTTCAGCTGGAATTCATTGGAGAGAGTTCAAGATTTGATAAACTAACTCTGTCAAGTCTAGAAGTTTGTTGCTCACTGCCACATTGCACCCAGGTGTCAGATCTAATTCTTGTTTGATTTTAACTGCTGTATTAAGCAAATCCTGACCTTTAATGCACTTAAATAGCAGTGCAAGACTACCTGAATATAAGGCTGGATGTTGGGTCTCCAAACTACAAAAGTAATTTAGCTTATAACAGGGCCGTAAAACATGGATACTTCTTAATTTTAACCCTTGCAAGTATTATATTAGATTAGGGGATCACAGTGCAGAAAAAACTCTAATTTTCATGGAATGTTTTGCAGATACTCTGTAAATATCACCTCTGTAAAGGGGTAATTCTTTGTTTTCATTCCATGCTTGGATTCTACAGCAGGACAACCACAGGGCTTTGTGAAAGGAAATCAAGTTAATTCTACTTTAGTTATGGTCGTTCCTCCCTCCTACCCCTTTATTTTGTGTGATTATTACGGGTTTCTTTATGTGGTGTCTTGCCTTAGTAGTTTCTTTCCTGACTGTGCTGGTACTCAGAATTTTAGACCTGAGCTTCCAGCTTACTCTGAAACATTTAAGTGTAACATACATTTCAACTGCTATTTAAATTTGTAATTGGACCTTTCCCTATGCTTGCAACTGGGCCTCTTTTGTGCACCCTCATGAATGAAAATAATAATCTTACTCTTTTGAGTCATCTTGTTAGTCTTTGGTTTTTCCTTTTCCAAGATCAGAAATGTGAATGTTCTCTTTCATTTTATAACTAACAACACACAAACACCAGTGGCATTGTGTGAAAAGGGATGATCTTGATGTAAGGCACTTTCAGTACAATTTAAAATACAGCTGTAAACAAACATGAACGTGGCCTACATGATGTATCAAAAGATGAGCAGAACTAAATCTATTCAAAACAACCTCAAATATGATCTTTTTTTAATCTGTATTACCTATGTGCCTTTAAGATGGAAACATTATTTTCACATAATGTTTACATCGTGATATTTTCTGTCCCATTGTATTAAATAAGATGAAAAAATAGAGGAATCTGAATGCCCATATCAGATAAAATGCCATTTATATTATTGGTTCTGCTGTTTCACATATATAATAAACCAATAATATTAAATGCACTGACTGCATGTGCTAACAGCAGTAAATGGACTGGTATGCATTCTGGGGCAAGGCAGGGGCAAGACTGAAGAAGGAGATACTTACAAATGCCAAAATGATTGTGCAAAAATAATTAGAAGAAAACAGTGGTTCTGCTATGTAGGTAACACTTAATAGAACACTTTGAATTAATAAACACAGTTGTAAGCTTTTTGACAATAGTAACTACTGTGTGTCTTACCATATAGTTAACTTCACAAACATACTATGAAGTCCATGTGGACAGTACTAACAAAATTACAGTAACTTACGTGTTTCTAAAAAGAAAATAAACTTTGTTGGAAAAAAACCCAACAAAACAACCCAAAACCAAAAAAAAACCCACTCACCAAAATCTTCAGACACTGATTCCCATCCATCATTCTTTATGCATTTATTGGCCTCATTGCACTTAATTTTTCTTTGTTTTTACCAAGATTACTATGAGGAAAATCAGATTCTCAGACCTTAAAGACACTGATGATACCAGTCAAGAAATAGAGAAACTGAGGTCCCCTGCCAAAGTAGCCTGGATATTTATGAACATCTTGAAATGCAAAGGCATGATGAAGTATTACGAAGTATTACAGTCAATATATATGGAGTATTTCCTAGATAATGACACATAAATACCTCCTTGGCATCGCTTAACAGGGAATACTTTCACTACAGGCAGTGAGAATTTCCCCTGCAGTGTACATTTTTTATGTTGTAGGATCAGACCTACATTTACTGACTTTGTAAAAACACAATACCTTTCCTTTCACCGCTGAAAACCATCTCAGCCATTCCTCCTGTATCTTAGGATCCAAGAGGTCTGACCTCAATAAACAATGCTGATACTTGACATTTTTAGACCTCTTTTTTCTCCTGATAATTCTCATTGTTAATACAGGTCTAGAAATAAATTATACATAAGATTAATTAAGACTGATTATACACAACTGAGACTAATTAAATAATTAGCAAGATTAGGATAGATTTTTTTTTCTTCTTGCTGAAACACATATACAAAATTTATAAATATATGAATAGTTTCACATATTAAATGCATAATGAATAAAAGATATACTGTGCTCTTATTTACTGAGCAAAAGCAATATGTAGTTTTGAATTTTATCAAGGTAATTTTAAGTGCTGTTGAAGCTTTTTTTTTTTTTAATCATTAACTTTTAATGACTCAAATTAAGACCAATATGAATCAGTTCATTTGAAATACAGGTTCATTTTTGTCTCAGGAAGTGCGGTAAAAATCTAAATGTAAAAAATACCCTTCCTCCCATTCATTTCACAGGTTTTTTAGACAGCTTACTATGTGTTCCCATTGCTCGCACCAACTACTAGTAATAGTAATACTAAGGAATGTATTCTGTATTCTGTATTCCTTTTTTTTGGAGTAGCAGTAATTGGTACCTATCTAATAACACGTGGTTACTTGGTATGGTAGGACTTCTGGTTCTATGACTTTGCTGGTGTGAAGGTATGCACAGTACCATGTTATAGCTATCAGTTTGAGTTCTGTGTAGTCAGGGCTAATATAGTGCATAATGGAGTAAGCTTGCAAACTTCTGTCATTGTTGGAAGCTATGTAATTGATACCTGATCACAGTGCTGTAAATGTGCGCTGCTTGCTGCTCAACCTGAATCTAAAAAATAGCAGGTCAGGTCTTCAATTTCTTTAACTTTGAGCTGTGTCATACTGAAATTACTGAGTTTAGATCAGCTTGCAATAGTGAAGAAATTACCCAACTCACTTAAGAAAATGCTTTACCCATACACTGTGTGCATATTTTCTTATTTTCAAGAGAGGGAAAATATTTTACATAATTACAGACATGTCAAATGTGTAAAATCTCTTGAAAGAAACACGGTATCAACTGGTGGCAGCAGTGATTTTAATTTAAAAAAAAAAAAAAAAGAATAAAATTATTTTCAAAAGAGTCCAGTCTTTAAAGATTGCTCATTTATAGAAATTCAGTTGCATTATAAATCTAGTTGCATCTCTAGTCAAAGTTTACAGCAATGACAATTAATTTAAAAAAAAAGAAAAAGGGGAGGAGGGGTATCTTCCAAAATGCTTACTTCTAATATGATATAAATATAAATGTGCATTTATGGTCACTGTGCTGTATCTTGCAAAACCTTTGTTTTGTGAAGCATAACTATAAATCTCTAGAAAGTTCTACAGGTGTTTTTCTTGAAAAGTAGTACCAGTACTAGAGTCATTCACAAGCATAGAAAATCTAGCAATACGGAAAAAGACTGGCTCCATTTAGGATTTCACCTGTTGTGGTCTACAACAAAATTTGTATCTTCATCTACAGCCCACAGTGTTGTAAAAAGCCAACAGCTTCCTCTTAGAAAAGCAGTTAAAAACAGAAAGACAAACCTGGAATAGGAGGGATCATTGCATCACACATCCAGGGTTGTGTGTCTTTCATGTCAAGGTTTTGTATCTGTCCCTTAAGCGGTCAGTTCTGTCTTGTTCTTTTTACACATTCGTCTGATCTTGGGAGAAAGATAACTGCTCCTAGAAGTAAATGTCTGGACATTGTAGGTAACTGTGTATTTCATCTGTTCTTCCTTGTTCATCCACACGAAACTGCGCACAGCGGCTTGACTGCCATTGCCTTTTTATTTCTTTCAGGAAAGAGGTTAATTTAGTCCACCTAGACAAGTGACAGTGAAGGACTGTGTGGACAAGAGCATGGATATTTTCAAATATCAGCGATGCAGACAATTAGCTCTTGCTCCGCAGTAAAAGATCCAATATTTATTCTATTTCCAGTGTTTGGCAATTAAAATTACTCGGTCATAGTCACCCCACCTTTTAACAGTGTAATGCTTTAGTCATTGCACTAATTTCATAGTCCTTTACCATGGTGCAGAGGAATCACCTGTAAACAAGATAAGAAATTGAGGGCATGGTGGAAACATTCACCGCAGCGTGATCAGAAGGCTTAAGAAATAAGTTTTTACTTCCATCAGAAAGGACTTAGATTTTTAGATCTGGGAGAACTGGATAGGCTCAAGATGGGAATTGATAAAGAATTCATCTCCACATGATATAAAGAAAAAACATGCTAGTGGACTGTGAAAGAAATTTTAACATTCAAGTGATAAGGGAAATTTGAACTTGGGGATTGACAGCATGGATAGTTTTATATACATGCACAAAATCTCATTTTGGCAGTGACAAGGCAAAAAAGGTCATTTTAGTGGATTGCATAATCAAAGGGAGTTCAGTGTGTGCAATGCAGTATGGATTGGTAAGTTGATTTTGGTTTTTGGGGTTTTTTTTGGTGAGAAATTATAAAAAAAAAAATAGAAAAGTTTGGCATGTCAGTACTTTTGTCAGTTCTGAAGTTGCTATTCTTAGCTGCGACCTGCAAAGATGTGCCCTGGCTACCTCAACCATTAGGCAGACGGAGTAGCCTCATTGTTGATGTGAATCCTGATCCCTCTAAGGACCGCATCACTACTTTGGTACCTGCTTGAGGAATCTGTGGATAATGGTTAACCATGCTGCCTTACCTAAATTAAAACTGACTGGAACATGTTTATGTGACTGTAATTACAGGAGCCAGAGCAGCATGGTTAAGCTCAAAGGTAAGGGAGGCTTTTTGGAGATTCTTTTGCTGTGCTATAAATACGCACATGCATAGGTTAGCCTTATGTACTTTGAAGAAAAAATTGTTTGGTTTACATTTTGTTTGCTGTGGTAAGTCATATACTCAGACATTGTAAGTCTGGGTTTTAAATGACTGGTAATTTGTAGCCATATTCTCAAAGCATGATAATTTCCTTGAAATAACAGCAGTCCTTAATTATGGAAAATGAAGTGTTTCTTTTTATAATGAACATATTTCGGATTTTGGTTTTCCTTTCACTTCTTCCTTTTGATTTTATATCTATAATATGAAATAGTTTCATTTTTCAAAATGGTCCTTTCTACACTATATTAATTCCTCTGTTCTTAGCATCTACCTATATGCCTGCATATAGCTCTTTGTCAGAACGAAAGGACAGTAGTGAACATCCTGTTACTTTTGTCCTAGTACTAGGGCACAGCAGCAGAGAACCAGTACACAAAATAAGTTTTCAAAACTTTATAAGTAAACAGAAAACAGAGAATTAGTTCATCCTGTTTATAGCTTTTCTGTCAAGTAGAATATCACAGCTGGAAGGTCCTTGACCAATACAGTCTCTCATATGTGGAAGAATGACAGCTGTACTTCTTTTAACTCTACCCAGAAGGTGCTTTCCTGTGTGCCAGTATAGAGCTAGTTAAATAAGCACAGCAAAAGACCTGTCATAAACTGCTGATGTTATGGTACAGTCTTGATAACAAAAGGTCAACATGTACGTGTAAAGATATTATTCTGAGGAGGGAGAAAGCAGACACAAATTTAAACTGTATTCTTTGTTGTGTTGCTAGCCAAATACATTGATTGAACAAATGCACCTGGTACTCCATTGGACTTTGCTGATTTCCATCTGACAGTAACAATTTTATACTGATTCAGCTTCCCTTTTTCTTTGGTACCCTAATTATGTTATATTGTATTATTACAGTGGAAAGCAGTGTTATGAATAATAAAACAAAAAATGTGAACAACACTTTTCTGGAGTTTTTCTGGAATTTTTCTGGAGTTCAGATTTAGAAGTAAAACCACAGAAGTATAACTTCTAAAAATTTATTGCTAACTCTTAATTAGAATTTTTTCCAGTTGTTTGTGCCAGCTTTTGACACAGTGATATGCTAAATTATTGAACCTCCAGAAACAGCTTTTCTAAAGGCATTCAGTGAAGGAACAATATACATAGTAATTGATTCTTGTGATTTATGAACAATACAGTAATTCATTCAAGAGGTTTTACTATTATTCTGTATGGCACATTGCATGTTAAGGAACACAAAGAGTAAATTACAACTTTCCAGACAGCCTTTGGGAGCAAGCAACTTTCATACATGCTAAGGCCAGAGCTTTCAAACATCTTTCATTTTTAATAAATTTATGGGACTGACTATACATTCATATATAAATATCTTATTTTTACTTAATTCTTAAATAGGCCTGAAATTCGTCTTAAGTCTTAAATAGACCTGAAATTCATCTTAATTTCTGTTGCCCCTCTGCATTATTTGACCAACAATTTCTGCTAGGTTTTTGTTTGGGGTGGGTTGTTTTGTTTTGTTTTGTATTTTTCATTTTCAGCACGTTCTTTTAATTAAATGAGCCGTATTTCCAGCTTGTTCCTTATTCCTGTCTTTCCACAGACCAATTCCTCTTGGGTTTGGATATTTGGGCCACCTATTGTTTGTTATTTCTGGTAACCAGCTATATTCTTTATATCCCCAGCCTCAGTACTCTAACCTCATATGAATTCATGTCAATAGTTTCAGTTTTGTTATGAGAAATTTACTTCTACTTGTCTTCCTATATCCAGATGTAAAAAAATCAGAAAAAAATCAAGTTTTACCGCAATGCAGATTTTATCCTACTTTTGCATGATGCCTGTGAGCAGATTATAGCCATGTAGTGCAACGATCAATCACTAGATATTTTCTGTATTTCGAATATGCCGCTGGGATTCAGACATATAGAAGCTTGAGTTCATAGACAGCAAACCCAGATTCTTAATTCTCTTCAGGAAACATCCAGCCATTTTAAAGGATACTTTCAAGATATTAATGAAGTCTGATACATAAAATACTTTTCCTAAATTTCTAATTTATGAACACGTGTTTCACTTAAACATAAACATATCTATACATATTTAGTGTTATGTAAATGGATATTTTAAATGAGTGTTACAATTAACATGGCTGCATTCTTAAATCCTATTCCATCCTATTATTTAAGTGGACTCACATAATATTAATTATACACCTTTGAATTTGCATTATGATGCAGGGCAATACATTTTGCAGAAATAATGTAATATAATTTCACAGATGATAACCGCTTTCAGTACATACCTCTCAGTGTCAAAACGAACAGTTCTTATTCAGTACACTTGTGCAATGTAAGCTGATTTCCTTAGAGAAAAGAGTGTTAATTAAACCAGTATTTTGCAATACTGATATGCAGAGGACTGTGATTTTCAAAGACTAATAACTTTGCCAAAGAGCTACCAGTTTTCACTGACACTCTAAAGATATGACTGTGGGTTTTTTGTTCATTTGTTTTTCTTTCCTTTGCTCTAATAAAAATGTCATCCTTGTTACAAGTAGATAGGGCTTAAAACGAGATGGTTTTCTACCCTCTCATTCAATGCATGAGCACAAATTCCTTCACAAAGTTTGTAAATACAGTGGCTGTAACCATTATAATACTCCACACTATGTTTTGCAAGACATGTAAGTAGCATAATCCTGGAAGTAAGGAAATTGAGACATGGAGGTTAAGTAATTTGCCTGAAGCTAAACAGCAAGTAATTAGCAGAGATGGGATTAGAATTACAAAGTTTTGGCTCTCGTCCTGCTCTTCTGTCCAGTAGCCAACTGTCACTTCTGATGCTTTTGGCTTCCAATTCTGTGTCTGGAGACCAAACTTCAGTGAATTTGTTTTCTGAATCTCCTTACAATTTAGGTGTGAATGGAGAAGGGAACCATGATTAGGAAGAATAGTGCTTTCATTCCCCCATATATAGCATTACCACCCAACCCCACCCCCCAGAATGTGGCAGTTTGACCCTGGCTGGAGGCCAGATGTCCACCAAAGCTGCTCTATCACTCCCTTTTTCAGCTGGACAGAGGAGAAAATAGATATTGAGAGGCTTAGGAGTTGAGATAAGGACAGGGAGAGATCATTCTGCAATTAGCATTATGGGCAAAACAGACTCAACACAGGATAAAGGAAAGAAACTCTCTCATTTATGACACTACACTGCACACCCAGTGACACCAGAGTCGGGTAATGAGAAGTGTGACCAGATCTTGAAGCATCTCCCCCCAGCCCTCCCGTCCTAGCAGACTTTACTGTAGTTGTGTTTTAGCTCCCTTCTTATCCCCACATTGTGACACAGGGAGGGGCAGGGAATGAGGGAATGGGGGTTTTGGGCAGTTCCTTGCGAGTTGTTTTCCTTCTTAGCTGTGGGAGGATTTTTGCATCCCTTCCCCTGTGAGTCCCACCCACAGGAGACAGTCCTCCATGAAGTTCTCCAATTGGAGTCCTTTCCCACGGGGCTTCAGCTCCTCACCAACTGCCTCAGCATGGCTCCCTTCCATGGGACCTTCAGGCCCAGGCTGGTCCCCCACAGAGTCACAAGTCCCCCAGCAAACCTACTCCAGCATGGGTTGGTCTCTTCATGGGCTGCAGGGTTCACTGTCAGGAACTTGCTCCAATACCAGCTTCCCACGGGGTCACAGTGTCCTTCAGGTATCTCCACTCACTGCAGCGTGGGGTCCTCCATGGACTGTAGATGGGATCTCTGCTCCCCATCATCATCCACTTGCTGCAGAAGGAGTGCCTGCCTCACCATGGTTGTCTCCATAGGCTGCAGGGGAATCTCTGCAGCACATGGAACGCCTCATTCATCCACATCCTTCTTAAGCCCTTGGTGTCTGCACAGTTTCTTATATCTTCTCACTCCCTCCTCTGGTGGCAAAAATCCACTGCTTGTGTTTTATTACTTCTTAAATGTGATTCCCAGTGGCGCTATGACCGCTGCTGATGGGCTTGTCCTTGGTCAGCGACAGGTCCAGCCTGGAGCCCACTTGGTATTTACTTTTGGGCCTACAGAAAGCTTCTGGCTGCTTCTTGCAGAAGTCACCCCTGCAGCCCCCATCTCCACCAGAACCCAGCCATGCAAAACTATAACAAAAAAAAAAGACTTCATTGTGTTCTGTAAAATTCTTGCAAGCATGTATTTCGTAAACTTCTGAAACCCTCAATATGCCTTAAAAACTATGTATTGAGTGAAATAATTGAATGCATTCCAGGTACTTAGTGTCAAATCACTACCTTGAATATGTATTTCAGACCCTGCTAAGATCACCTCTGCACATTGGTATTTCAGTGGTACAGTCATGGTCCCAATTTAGGGAATGACTTCCGCTGGAAAACTCAGTCTCTCCACGGATAAGGCATGATGTAAAATCTAGTTGAATTAACTTTGTTGCTTCTGTATTTCCTTCACTGATTTTCTCACAACCACACACGTTGAATATTCTAGACAGTTCCAGTTTGGTCTGTTTAGCTTGGTCTCAGAGCAGCGGTGGAATGCGTAAGAGCATAAGATATGGAGGACACATGAGAGGAGAGTAAGAATTAAACAGGCCACTGTTGGTTTTCTCAAGTGAGGATAGAGCAGAATTGTGGTATTTGATGGAAATTCCTTCTAAGGGAGATGACCAAATGGGAGTGAGGCACTTCCCAATCTGTGTACACTACAGTAATAAAAATCACATGACAGTTCCTTTAACTTCAATACTAAATAACCTGTATGAACTTCTGGTGTCTTCAGTTGAGTAGCAGAAAAACTTGAACCTGGAGAGTGTAAGGTAGATTGTAAGATTTCCTCTTACAGCATATCTGCCCACATGTAAGACTCTTTAGCTGTTTCCATCCTGAATTTGCCATTATGTCCCCATTTAAATAGCACTCCCTTGACTGGATGTCACTTCCATCTATTGTTATGATTTTTAGTAACTCTTATTTTCTAAAGGAGAATCAGTGTTTGTTAGAGAAGAATGGAAAATATGGTGAGATGCAGATGATACAGGTGTAAGGTAGACACACTCCTGTGGGCCAGGTTTATCTATTTAGTTGTATTTTTTAAAACCTGAAAATTAAATTAAAATCACTTGAGTATCACAGATAACCATGCAAGATTCTTGTAAAGACAATGCATTGTTATGGTGATATATGAGGATATCAAATAATTGTACTCTTCAATGAGTTTAGGTAATAGATTTCAGAAGAACAATGTCAAGGTGCTGTCACACAGCAGAACAAAACTAAAACTGGATTTGTAGTAATTAGGGGTTTACCTTTATGTGGCGGTATGTTTCTTTGGGTTATATCTCTACTATTTAACTGATTTTTTGAGGAAGTTTTGTTGTGCATACCTTTATATGAGATTTTAGTTCTCACTTTATTGAATGTGTTAGATATATTTCAGATTTCTGATGTCATAGCTGTATTGGAGAAGAGTTGGAGCAATATAGGTCCTGTAGAAGAATTTGGCAGAGCAGATGCAGTTTTACGTACAAAACTGCACTTAGTCGTACTGCAGTAGTCTTTGTTTATGGGCAGTATTGTCCTTACTGAGACCAAAATATAGGGGGTTGTATTCAAGAGCTATATACAGTAGGACTGAAAATGCACAGTATCAAAAAATAGTGCCAGTGTAAATACGTTGCAGTGCTTTTATATCTTCATAACCACATTCTGGATCAGGCCACTTGTACTGTATTAACCATGCTGATGTATCTGAAGTGACTTGTAGGCAAGGAACTGGGACAATCCACTGGGGCCTTTAGTCACTGAATCTTTTTTAATACGTATAAACAGTTTTCTGACCTAGTTTATGAATGTCTGCTTATGCATCAGTAATGTATCATCTTGTAGGCCACATTAACCTGTCTTCCAGTACAGCTGAAGCTGAGATGCACTGCAGATCTCTCATAACATTGCTGGAAAGAGAAAAGTAAACTCTTTCTATTTGGCTTGACAGCAATTTAAGTTTTGTGTAATTGTGATAGACAAATGGTGGTTTAGAACTAGTAAAGAGAGAGGTGTTTACCAAGCTCTGGGATTAAGTAGTTCTAGTAAGAAGGAAAAAGAAAAAGAAAGAAAGATTTATGAATGAATAATTTGTGAATGAAGGTTGGGGACTAGTATTTGGCCAGGAGCAGCCTGGTCTAGTGGAGGGTGTCCTTGCCCACAACAGTGGGGTTGGAACTAGGTGATCTTTGATGTCCCTTCCAACCCAAACTGTTCTGTGATTCTATGTTTCTGTGATTCTGTGATTAGAAGCATCTCATCCATAGAGGCATGCTGTACAAAGACTAGGATCTTGGGTCATTTTCATAGAGCATAGTAGCAGATTGTAACAGACTGCTTTTTGCCTTTGAAGTGCTGGCCAGTTGGGATAGTGGTAATGAGGCATTTTGCCTCTGGTATTGGAAAAGAAATATGATACTTAGAGGAAAGTGAGTCATGTGGTCTGTTCTCAGGCAGAATTGTATTAATTTCTCTTCTGCTTGAACAGGAGTTATGACAATTTGCTTATGTGTGTGTGTCTTGTCAAGCATTAACACTGAACCATATTTATTATGTAGAGTTTGATGGCTTCTTTTCTCCTTTAGTCATTCTCATCATTAGATAGGTAATTTTGCTTTCATAGTTGCTAATCAGCAACCTGCCCTGTGTATAAATTGCCAAGCATACATTTTGTTGGTTTTAGATAAATAGAAAATGAGTGGAAGATTCACACATTTGTTACAGTACCACAGTTTTATTCTTCCTAATTTTACACCTTTGTTCTGGGGGTTTAGTAACACTGAAGAACCTGTAAAGGCCATCTCTCTAGTCATAACCCACTTACTCTCAGTCACTAATTCAAACCCTTACCTGTAGGATCTTGTTATTACCTCTTTCCCCTTAGAGCAAAACTCCTCTGGAAAGAGATCAGCTTGCCTGGCGTTTTAAGATCCACTGCTTCTATGCTGCACATTGAAAAGGAGTGTCAGCTCTCAGTTACCAAATAATTCATACGCAGTCTGCAGGCATTAAAATTTGAAAAAGAAGCAGTAGAGAGCTTTGAAGCGGAATTTCCTTTCATTAAATTAGTGAATATGACAAGGTTATGTAATGTTCCTGGGGGATGAAGTGGTGCACGTCACTAACCTTTTAGATTCAAGAGGCTTTATGCTTTTCATTTGCTGCTGAAAGAAGGCTTAGTGCTGGATTAACTATCAAGTTCCTCTTTCTAACTCAGGTAGATTAAGCCCCACCCAGATTTTACATATGCTGTATATGATAAATACCATGTGTACACACAAGCTTATGCTTATTTTGTGTCATATTGTTCATTTGAACGCATGTGCTACTGTGTAATGTAAAAGACTACGTGCAGTGGGGTTAGATTTACAGTGTTGGAATTTGTGCAGGCATGGGAAAAAGAGAACTCATGCCCTCCTGTGCGCTTGCTGCATAGTGGGTACTTCATGCTATGCCTACATCTCTCAGTGCTGAGGTTAATCAAATACTAGAAACAGCCTGATTCTCATTTCATGAACTAGCGTAAACCAGAATTACTCTATAGAAACAAATGGAGTGGGAGTTATATCTGGCTTCATGAACATTCTTTGTCGTGATCTGACTCGGGTGGCCCATGAGCCTTGGCCTCCTCTTAGGCGTAGCATGGTAGTGAGTAGTTAATGGCAGGTCTCAGCTTTACAGCAAGCATCCTAATTGCCATGAAGCCAACTTACATTTTTTCCAGGTTGCCTGCAACAGTTTTGATAGGAAAAGCACAGAGATAAATTCTTCAGTTTTGTCCTACTTAGGGTATAAATGAAATGCTGTATAGAATTAAAAGAAGGCTGTTTCACAGGGTTTTCACATGAGTTCTTTATATTTGTGTAAGACTTCTCCTTTCTGCCACATATTATAAACTGTGAATGAGTAATGGGAACTGGGGGTGTGGGGAATGGAAGGGAAGGTCGTGGAGGGGGAGGGGGCTGGGGGGTGGCAGTTGGCAAATAAACGTCTGGTGCTGTCTGTAATGGTTTGTATTTCTTCCCTGTCCCTAGTGCTCAGATAATGTCTGTCTCTAAGAAAGCATACATAATCCACAATGAAATGAGCTGGTACCAAGGTTTGCACAGCCTGGAGGTACAAATTAGGAATGTGCTATTTTAACATTAGACCTTTTGGAAATTTTAATGTACCTATTCTACCTGTAAGGCCTTATTTGTAAGTCTGTAATTTTATTTATTTAGGGAAGAATAAACCCAATGGTCAGCCTAGGAAACTGACACTGCACATTACGGAAAAAATAAAATTGAAAAGTTAGGCTTGACTTTTATTATTTTCCTTCAGAGACTGGGAAGTGAGCTGCTTACCACATTCTAGGGTGATTATGATCTGGCTGGTGGCAAGCTGGAACTGTGGAGATAACAGCTAAATTGGTGAGGGGGGAAACACTGCTCTCTAAAAAACCCAACATGTTTTGGCACTTCTGAATGCTTTTTTTATTAGAAAAAAAGAAGCAGCAAAACAAAGTTGCAATTAAAAGCATTTTGATTATATTACGAATATTTAATTAGCTTTGTTATAGGGGCTGGGTTTTCCACTGTAAAGTGGAACAGTTTAGTTTCTTTCACCCAGGGTTTTGGGCAACCTGTGGTTGTACCTGCCGTTAATTTTTGTGAGCCAAATGGATGAAGGTTTTCAGTTTGATTTAGTTGGTATAGTTAGGTTTCCTTTAGTAGCTCAAAGATGAAAAACTGGTAATCTTCATTCTTAGGGTAATAAAACTATTCAGCTGTTCAGAATCTGATGTCATTTGAAGATTGCGTTGTTGCTGTTCTTTGCGCTGAAGCCTGTAAGGATGATGCTGTTTAAAGATGTTTATAATGAGAAACAAGAAAATTTCACCAGATTGTGACTGACAGACAAGGGCCTTTAGGAACATACCAGTTGGTAACTTTGGGATTTCTTTGTACAAATTTCATGAATACAAATTGTCACTTGTCCTTACAGAAAGAAAAAGCTTATTAACTTTCTTACGTAGCAAATTTGCAGGTCCACTGTAAGTGTGGGATTGAATTAAGGCAAAATAATTGCTTATAACAATCTTCAGTTTAACTGATGTCACAAATTATGATTAATGAGTAAATTAGCAGTGAATGCTGTAAATGGGTGTGCTTTGAAAATGCTTTTTAATAAATAAATGAGCTCAAAAAGCTTTTCTATTAAATATTATTTATATATATAAATTAGTCTTTTTTGTGTATTAACTACTAGAGGAATTGTTACAAGAATAATAACTCACGTAATTTGTAATATTATACAGAGTCAGGCCAAGATTACATGAAACATTTGGCTATTTGTTCATTTTTACAAGGACGGGAGCCTTCATCATCATTAAATATAAAACAGTTTATAGCCTGTTTAGTTAGAATATATAGGAGTTCCTGATAAGTCAGTAGGACACAGTGAATATCAGAAAGTGGAATGTGCAGTGTATTTGTAAAATTCTTCTGGGGTTCTGGGGGGGAAGGGAGGTTTGGTGGTGGTGGTTTTTTTTTTTTATTTGTTGTGTCGTTTTGGGGTTTTTTTCTGCTTTGTTTTGTTTTGGTTTTGGGTTGGGTTGGGTTGGTTGGTTGGTGTCATGTTGTCGTGTCCCCCCGCCCCCGCTCCCCACCCCACATACACATTTTCTGAGTGTATAATTTGGCATAGGAAGAACAGCTTTGTAATTTATGCCTAGGAATGAGCCCAGTCACATACCCCACAGAAATTTGGTGTCACTAGACCAGTGATACGTAGGGACTGTACACCAAGTAACAGTGATTCTTGTGATGGTGTGTGCACAGTATGGCAAAGTGCCTGTGCACCTGCCAGGCCACTTTGTTTACTCTGTGATCCACCTGCATTTCCTAGTGTCACAAGGGAAAGGTCCCATGGGGCTGTTACATCTTCCAGACTTTATTGCTACAAAGTAAGTCTTTACAAACAAAAAGTTACTGTGATTTTCCCGGAGTCTCAGGAGTGTCAGTATATGTTGCTATTTCAAGTAAATGGGGCATTTGAAAGAAGCATGCTTAGGGTTGGTTTTTTTTTCTGATGTCTTTGTTACTTTATTGATGCTTGTTATGAATGCTGACAAAGGACATGGTAGGCAATCATTCAGAATTCTTTATTCTGATTTTTGGTAACTTTTTCATAATTCAGGCCTATGATAAGCTTTAGTCATAACTTGAACTGTGGTATACTTCAAGCTTCCATACACTCCAAACAGAGGTGTTTGAAACATAAATGCACTAAGGTCCGCAGTCTCAGTATAGCGTTTCCTCATCACGTCTGAATGCTGAGCTTGCTGTGCTGCAAACAACCCATTAGCTCTCACTTTACCTTTAAAGAAGGTGAGGTCTTATCCTCATATTTATCTCTTAATTAGAGGAGTTATGTTTGTGAACCTGTCTACACAAGAATAGCTCTCAGTAGATGTGGAAAGAAAGGGTCTGAACTAATCTAAAAACATTTTGTCAGTCATTTATTTGTTTGCAGAGGAAAAGTACTACATGTCCTCAGTGTACCGCACAGAGTGTAGAGCAGCAAAATTAAAGCAATTAGATAATTCCATAGCATGATGGAATGTGAATTAGTTAATTTCACTCACTGCTTCAGAATTGTACTTAAAAAAGACAATGTGGAAGTGCATAAGGAAAGAAAGAGATGTGTTATGCTGATGGAAAGCTATGGAAATGCTCCAAGTATGTTATTTTAATGTCATGCTGTAAATACATTTGATGGAGCCTGAATATGCAAAATGATGGACAGCTTCTCTCTAAATAGTGGTACACTATCTTTATTTAAGAAGGTCCTGTGCTCCCTTGACTGCTTGTTGAAGCAGCAGCCTAACTTCTACAGCTTTAAACTTCTTAAAACAAACACATTAAAGCTCAGTATATTTAAGGTGAGCTAGCAATAAATTCAATTTCCTACATATATTAGGGTTTAATTTGCAGTAGTTCAATAGTTGTCACTTGAGCTTCCTGGGAGCTGCAGCAGGAAGCGCATAACAAGCAGCAGAGTGTGGGAACCCTCAGGCCTTGGTGATAAAGCTTGTGGTACTCTCTGTAAATCCAAATTACATAAATTTTCTGCTGGTTGTTTTTGATTGGTTGGTTGGTTTTGGGTTTTTGGGGGGTTTTTTTGGTTTTTTTTTTTCTTTTTTTTTCTTGAATAGCTATCAATATTCAGTATCAGCACAATATGATTAGGCACTGGTAGATAAAGAAGCTCAAAAAACAATCAAAAAAATCATGTTGTTACACTTAATAGCCAATATTGCTGCAGTTTTGATGATGCCCACAAGAGCTCAAGTCCAGGCATATGAGGTGATGATTTTAACTGAATTATACTTTTGTTATTTTAATTACACTTCCACTGTTTTAATAGCAGCTTTATTGACCCAATGTGACCAAGGAGAGTTTCAGACGTGCTGAAAGGCTATGATATCATAGTGGTAACCTATTACATCTGATTTTTTTTGGCTGATTTAATTGCACTGGAAGGTTCCCATATAGATGGTTGCTGTGCTTAATGAAGTGTGCAGCAGAGAGTTTTTGTTGGACTCTGCACTGCTGTTGTTAAGGGAGATTGAAAGTAGTTGTCAGTTCTCAATCAAAATTGCCCTTGTGTTAATAAGCACAACCGTGTGTGCACTGTAATTGAGTTTGCTATCAGAGCGCCTAGCAGCTTAGGTCAGAATCAATGTCAAGAAACTGACAGCGTTAATTGTGGGGATAATTTGTGTCAAACCTTAATTAACAACTTTTATAAAGATAAAAGCAACAAATACTACTTTTCATTTTTGTTTCTGTTGGGTTATGGTTTCACATACCCTTATTCTGATGATGGTCACTTTATATAACGAGATGAAAATTCTGGTTGAATGATGAAAAGATGGATTGCATGACACCTATCGTTTTCCATGGCTGGCTGGCTACTATCACTGTAGTCTGGGCATCTTTTGAGCCTGAATGGGAGAATTTGACTGGTTTGCCAAATGAAATTTAAATTTGTTAACTTAGAGAGCTGAGAACAGCCACTGTATGCATCAAAATACCTGAAATGTAAAGAGTTACCATAACTTTCTTATATCAGATGAAATTATCTATGTTCTAATAATAATGAGTCTTCTATGGTATCATATGATAAGTGTCCTATTTTCAAGATTAGGCACTGGAGAAGAGATGTCACCATGATTTCTTAAAGGAATTACTCTACGTATTCAAAAGAAAAATTTGGCTAGCCACATACCTTTCATTTTGAGCTAGTTTGTGCTCTTAAGTGAAACACAGACATGATCATTGTTCCCTTCTATAATAGAATATAAAGCTTTTTCATTGATGCATATCCTGTCAGTCTTTATATACAATAATGTGATCTTTACATAAAACCTTGAAACCTTGTTTTTCTTGAAAAATGTCTACAAATAGGAAATTATATCATTATGGAACAACACATTTGTGTTGTGCCTCTACTGCTTTGTATCAAGAGTTGCTAGTTAAAACACATAATTAAATAAATACCCATGTCTTTTCTAATTGTCAGACCAGCAAAAATTCAAGTAGGACTGGAAAAATGCACTGTTGTTAGTCAGGTAGCTGCCAACATAACATCGGCTTTTCATCTCTTTTTCTGCAGCTCCACTGTATACATACAGTTCTGCAGAAGATAGTAAGTCATTTCCATAAAGAGTCATAGTAATGAACCTTTTTCAGGTTTGGCCAAGATCTAGATGAAGAAATAGTCAGCAAACTGGTTTTACTGTTAATAGTTAAATTTGGTGGAAAATTTTAAGTTTCATATATATTTATATTTGCATATGTAAAGCTATTTGCAATCAGCTTTGCAGATTGTAGGGCAGTGGAGGTGAAAGCGATTTTGTTTCTTTTGTCTTCATCAGCAGTGATAATAACAGAGATAAATTGTCATATGGTGTAAATACGGTGCAATTGAGGTGAACTGCACTGATGGAGAATTTGTTTCTGAGTATCTGATAAGGAAGAAAAGGATTGCAGTTTATTTTTTAAAAATATTATTATTGCAGTTATAGATACAATATATTGCATATTAGTAAAAGTGTAACAACCACAGATCTGATGGTGACTAGCAATGGTGTAAAACCATGGTTGGTGGGTTAGTTGGGTGTTTTTTTCAGAACTATATAAATACACTTCCACACTGCCTTTGCTTATAATTTTTCATTGCTTTTGCTTTTTTTGTTGTTTTAAAATTTGTAGTTTTTCAGGTGAAAAGATAGTCAAATGAAGTGTTGCAAACATGAATGCAGAGCATGGCTCTTAGATACTGAGTTGCTTTCCCTCCTTAACCCTTGTAATGTGTGTGGAAATTGGCAAATTTTCCAAAACAGACCTTGTTTCTAAGGAAGGAAGTCATTTTATTGATGTTGAAATTATCACTTTGGCAGTCACTGAATGTATGAGTGTGGCATAAATTTAGAATTTAAAAGCTTCATATGAGCTGCTGCGCATAGTTATTCTGTGCTGATGGACTTGCCCACGCATTGGTTTTCTTTCCTTGGTTTGAGGTTCAACACTGAATTCACATACTGTCCAAAAGAATAAAAAAAGAATGGCAGCACATCACTTTTCACTCGGTAGCACACAATCACAACTTGTGCCGCAGAATATCAGCATATCACATTCAGTCCTGTCTCTTTACATACCAGAGTACTGAGTTAACACATACATAGACAAGGATTCAAAGCTAGCAGTTTTGGTGAAACCCAGATGCTCTTCATCAGAATACATTTATGTCTTTCCTGTGGCCCAGGCATAATGCCTGTAACTTGGGAAAGAATATTCTTTCCTCTAAGTGTATTTTATTTCCCATAGTTTTCTCAGATTTTTTGGCATCAGAGATGTTCTTTCCTAAGTTCCTCACGGCAGCAGTGGCACACTGTTTTGCTGTGCTCTGATTTTCTCTTGTGTTTGGTTTCAGGTACATGTTCACCAAGCAAAATCAGCACAGCAAATAGTTAAGAAGCCTTGAGCATTCAAAAAAGTCGAGAAAGTAACAATTAAAGAAAAAAAGTACATGGATTATGCTTTTACTCTTTTTTTTTTTTTTAATATCTTTGTTACTAGTATGTTACACATCAGGGGTAGGGCAACACACACACACCCCCCTTATTTTTGTAAACTTAGGATAATTTCCATACTGTCACATTTAAGGTAGCAACATAATAGCACATATTGAGTTTGGTTTATAATAATGGCCACATCCTATTTTCTTGGCATTTTAAATTATTTCAGGATTTCTTCCAGTGTTATATATATGCATACTTATAATCCACTGGGTCTCTGACATTTAAATAAACATGCTGACAAGAATATATTGCCTGTGGAAAGACCAGTTCAGCAAAATAAGGTGCTAGACACCAGAAGTGATGAGCAGCAACTTCAAAATGAAAACCAGCAGAGTAACTACTATGTTCCTCTCAGAACCAAGAGAGAGGAAAATGAAGAGGTTGAGAACAGAAAGGAGCTGACTACTGAAGGTTAAAAATTAGAGCAAAAATGAGTTACAAACTCTGCTACAGAACAACTACATGAAACAAAAATGAGAAAAACTGTATAAGACAACATTTTATCATTTATTGGCCTGAATACTCACTTCCTATCATTCCAGTCTTAAAGGGTGTTGATCTCTGAAAATTTCTCAGCTAAGGGAGAGGGTGATCGAAGTATTTACAGGAACTCTTCAACATTCATGCCCTGTGGTTAGACATAATCTCATAGATTTTTATTTTAAATATTAAGAACTGATGTCTTGTGTTGATGTAAGTTCAAAAGTTTTTCACCACAAGACTGATTAATTAATTATATTGTAACAGAAATTCAGGGAAAAAGAATAATTAATTAAAAATCTCCATTTCTCTTTCCTCCCCGGTAGTTACAGTAGTTGGATTTTCTTACTCTTTCTGACATAGTAGGATTATTTGCTAGTGAACAGGAGCTATATGTGAAACTATACCCATGCATAAATCTCTCCAACATTATAGTCCTTTCTGTGCGGACTCTTAATACATAGTCATTTACCTCCAACACTGCAAATTTACAAATGCTTTAAATGTCACTGATTTTATTGGATCAAAGGTGGGAATCCTATTTTCGTGACATCCTGTGATAATAACATCAAGTCATGAATCATGATCTTATTCCAGCTGATTGATGAGCTCATTTTGCAAGAGAAGACAAATTGGATTTTTTATTTATAATGGTGATAAAATATGTGTGATCTTGCTATTCTGATGCTATCAAGTTTCCGTTTTAATATAAACTTCACTAGTAAAATCTGTAACTACTGTCCTGAGATGTTAGGCTTTTTAATGATTTCTCTTGCAGGTGAATTCTGTCACAGGAGGAATAAAACAATTCCTTTTGTGTGTGTGTGTATGTGTGTGTGTGTGTGTGTGTGTGTGTTTTGAAATCTTGACATGGGTTACTTTTTATTTTTACTACTTAGATTAATTTTTGTTGGTTTTCTGTTTCAGCACCACCAAAATTTACAAGAACTCCCGTTGACCAGACAGGTGTTTCTGGAGGAGTTGCTTCATTCATCTGTCAAGCCACAGGAGACCCAAGACCTAAAATTGTCTGGAACAAGAAGGGAAAGAAAGTCAGCAATCAGAGATTTGAGGTATTAGGTCCATTGTTCTGTTCCTCTGAAAAACATTAATTCCAACCTCGCTTCTAACATTAATTCCAACCTTGCATGAGCCAGCAATGTGCTTTTGTGGCCAAAGCAAATGGGATCCTGGGGTGCATCAGGAGTGTGGCCAGCAGGTCCAGGGAAATTTTCCTCCCCCTCTGCTCTGCCCTGGTGAAGCCTTATGTGGAGTAGTGTCCAGTTCTGGGTTTCCCTGTTCAAGAAAGACTGGGAATTACTGTAGAGAGTCCAGGAGAGGGCTACAGAGATGAGAAGAGGACTGGAGCATCCAGCATCAGAGATGATGAGGGGACTGAAAGGGGATCTCATCAATGCCTATAAATATATAAAGGGTGAGTGCCTAGAGGAAAAGGACAGATTCTTCTCAGTGGTGCCTAGAGACAGGGTAAGAGGCAGTCAGCACAAACTGAGGAAGTTCTGCCTGAATATTAGGAAAAACATTTTCACTTTGGGGGTTAACTGGAACAGGCTGCCCAGAGAAGTTTTGGATTCTCCTCTTCTGGAGAGAGATCTGGACACGATCCTATGAAGTGTTCTCTAGGTGATCCTGTTTTATTTAGCAGGGGGGTTGAACTAAGATGATCTCCAGAGGTCCCTTCTGTGTGAATCTGTGGTTCTAATCTCAATCTACGTTCATTATTATCAGTGATTAACCAAAATAGCCATGATTATCAGCAATAATTTAGTGGGAGCAGTCTCATGAAGTTTGGGGTTGTTTGGCCAACAGTTTAAGATTGTTAAAGAGAAAACTACTGCTGTTTTTTAAACTAATGTGATCTAACTGGGGAGCCTTAAGATGCTTCTGTTCAGTCTATCTTTTCCATGAAGGAGGAGAGGGAAAGTTATCTGAGCAGTGTCCATCTCCAGAAAGGAAGGCACCTCCTTTTTTGATTGTGCACATTAACCAGACCATGGCTGCTACTGCTTCTGCTGCCACAGCTTACCACTGTTGCAGAGAGAGATGAAAGGGACATCGTAGTTCCTGCTGCTGAAGAGGAAATGTAAAACATGTTTGCTTTTGATTCTTTCCTGAACAATAACCTTGGAAAAAGCTGTAGAGAAAGCTGTTTCCTCTCTTTCCACAACAAATAGCGAAGATAATCTGTTCAAAGGATGCTGGTTATTTGGGGGAAATAAGACAACAAATATTATTCCCTCTTATTATGGCAGGAATGATTAATGGCAAATATGAATTGACTTTTGACATGAAGAAAAAACTCAGAAAACAGGAAAAGGCATGTGGAATTGATATGGAAAGTAGCACTAAGAGTGCATAGTTTTCAATGTGTCTCTTATTTTCAGTGTTAAATAAAAGACTTCTGCACTAAAAAAAAAAACCAACAAAAAAACCCAAACAACTGTTTGGAAGACAACTAATTTATAGATAAAACAGCTGTGACATGTATTTTATGAGTGAATCATCTCAGATTAATGTTTTAAAAGTTTACTGAATATTGAATTCTCCTGAGATAAGTTTTAGTAGTATCTGGAAAGATTGTATGCCCTGATTTTCAGGTTAGACTGAAGTCAGAAGAAGAGACAATGTTATTGTATAACTTTTTTCCCCCCCCAAAAAAAATATTTAAAGGCATTAGAAATTTCTGATTAAACAATTCTTTGCTTGTACATTTACTACAACGTGAGAAATAAAAGCATGATTTTATATACGACCACCTATTTCCAAGAACTGTTGGCACTTTGTGGAGCGTATGCAGAGATATAATTGGGTAGATCGATTAACAAACAAATTTTATTATAAACTCTACAAAATTTATCCTCTACTGGTCACAGAATTTTCACTCCATATGAGTTCTAACAAGTGAAAGATTGGGCATGTGCAGGTGTAGTATGTTGATTCAGTTTTATTTTGCAATATGCCATGATTTATTTGCTTCATATGTTATTTTCTATGTACCACTTTTTAGGGATAATAAACAAAAACAGGAGTTTTATTTCCATAAAAAATATTTGAATGGAACTGTAAAAATTTAAAATGTTTTAAAAATGCTTTTAGTGGACTGCTGAATGAGCCATATAGCCAAGTCAGATGGAATGTAATTCAGAGAAATAGAAAACATCTACCATATACTTTATAATTTTAATTATAACTGCCTAGAATAATAGTTGTAAAATATGCAAGGTACATCACTATTTTAAGCAGCTTTCATTCCTGTCCAAAGTAATGCTGTTCATTCATATGTTAGAATCTCTAAATAAGAATAGGACAACAGTAGAAATGAAATTCAAAGACAAATAGTATGCTTGAAACATCTGAGTTTGTCAACCACACCAGTAAAAGGATAATTAGTTGGGCTTCTTTTCCTCTTATTTCATGTTAAGATTTTGTATAATTCTCTGAGATTGGCAATAGTAATACAACAGTAATGCAAGACATGAAAGTGTTTTACCTAGGCACCTGTTTACTTCATAGAGACTTGGTAAATACAGGTGGAAAGAACATCATTGGACCGTGTAATCCAAATGCTTTCCCAGGGATGCTATGGTTTACTTCCTTGTCCTGTCCACCTCCAGTAAACTTGGAGAGCCTCCTACAGTGTTTCATGAACCTTGTCGTGCTGGGTTTTTTTTGGGGGGAAGGTGGTGGTCATGGGGTTTTTGTGGTGGGTTTTTTGTTTTGGGGGGCTTTGGGGGGGAGGTTGAGGGGGTTGGTGGGGTTTGTTTGTTTGGGGGGAGGGGGTTTGAGTTGATTTTTTTGTGGTTTGGTGTTTTGGTTTTTTCCCTTTCATGTGGAACCTGAACTTTTTTCCTGGAACTTGAGCATAACAATTCTCTTACCTAGCAATGGCACGGGGGGAATAGTTATTCTGCCTCTCTTCACAGTGGTCGTCTTATATGCTTGAAGATTATTATCATTGAATGTAGAATGTTTGGTGACAGCATAGACTGTTTCTGAAATTAAGGGCCACAAAAGACCTTGTGGGACTTCACTATTAATATTTAATCTTTTATTTCTATTTCAAGTACATACTATGAATGAACATGATATGGGAGGATACTCTTTTCTCCTCTTGCTTCAAATCAATTCAACTAATACCATTTAGAAAAAAATGTATTTTTCTGTTATGAAGACAAGTTTCTCAGAGGAACTTAAAAAGACAGGGGGGAGGTTTAAAAAATGAATCACACCATTCTACACTGTGGTATGAGGTTAGGCTGTGTGCACAACCCAGTCTTTTACAATGGCTTTTGTTAGCCATCCCGCTAAGGTTATTCAGCATTCAGATTTAAACAATAACAATTATTCAAATCTAACAGTTGTGATTATTTGGATCCCGTGATTTCATTTTTTTTATCTACAAACATTTAATCTCTCTGCTTTAAGACTGTAAAACTTTTCCTTTCATAATTTTCAATTTATCAAGAATTGTAATTATTCTTTTTGTGCTAGTATCAGTTGGGGAATTTGTGGTATTTGTTCAGGACAATGGCTTTACTTAAAGAACAGACTGTGGACTATCAAGCCAATTTCTTCTCAAGTAAAAAAGCTGGGGTTTATTTTACTTCCACTTAAAAACTATCTCACTGCTAAAAAGAAACTGAACAATTTATATAATGAAAATGGGATGATAATAGTCATTTCATGGTATTTTCCGATTCTGTAGTGATTTTTTCTCTTACTCTCAACAAGTACAGATATCTAGTATATAATTTGTGTGTAAATTAGATACATAGACACAAACATGTGGACAAATAAGCATATATGTAAATTGTTTTGTCCATGTGTATATATAATATGGCCAAATATTACTTTATTAAAAAACAAACAAATAAAAACCCACACAACTTTGACAATCCTGTCTTGGTAAGTGTCATTTACCTGGTAGTAGTACTAACATTGACAATATTAACAGTAGTACTAACATTGACAATATTGAAACTTAGTTTGGTTTTGGTTTTCCTTTTTTTCTTTTAAACAGATTCAGATTATTACTTAAATATTGGGAAGTCTTTTCCAATGCTTGGAGTGCTGCAGCACTCACCAATATCTGATTGGTGAGATTCTGACTGAAGAACAAGAAGGAATTAAAAAGCATTGAATTCTTTCTTACATGAAAAATAATATTTCTTGTGTAAATATTGGAATTTAAAAACTAAACCTTAAAGTTTAGCCTTATTATTTAGTCACTTAACTGATTATGTGTTTTCTAATGCAGTGTTGGACAAATTTACTTACGTTCTGTGGGTTAAAAGCATAGCTGTACTGAGTAGTCCTGTCTTGTTCAGAAATTGCTGACCCTTTTTCACTTTGGAGCTAAATGAATCAGTGAACTTCACTCTATGCGTAGAGTGGGAATATAGCCTGCAGCAATAAAAATGAATGTAACTGGCATTTGAAGGTACTTAAGCTAAGAGAATGGAGAGATTGGTGGTGAAGTTCAGGATAAAAAAGCATTAAGTTAAAAAATTCTGTGTTATAGCCCTTTTTAGCTGTATTTTGTTGTTTTTTATCCTGTCCTTTCTGGAAATGTCTTTGTAGGCCACATGGACTGTAGGACTGAGTGCACCCCAGCAGGTTTGCTGACCACACCTACCTTTGTTTTGCAACTGAAATAATGTAGGGAAGGGATGCTGACCAGAGGAAGCTTGACGGACTTGAGTGGTGGGCCTGTGTGAACCACGTGAATTTCAACAAGGCCAAGTGCAAGGTCCTTCACTTGCTGGCTGGACAGAGACTCCTGCCTGAGAAGGACTCGGGGGTGTTGGTGTATGAAAAGCTCAAGATGAGCTGGTGATTTGTGCTTGCAGCTCAGAAAGTAAACTATATCCTTGGCTGTGTCAAAAGAAGAATGAACAGCAGGTTGAGGAAGGTGATTGTCCCCCTGTACTGTGCTGTTGGAGTACTGCATCCAGCTCTGGGGTCCTTAATACAGGAAAGCCGTGGAACTGTGGTAGCACATACAGAGAAGCGCCACGAAGATGCTTAGAGAGGTGGAACACCTCTCCTATGAAGGAAGATAGACTGAGAGGGTTGAGGTTTTTTTGGCCTGGACAAGAGAAGGCCCAGGGAGAGCTTATATCAGTCTTCCAGTATCTGAAGGGGGGAGCCAAGAGAGATGGAGGACTGTTTACAAAGTCATCTAGTCACAGGGCAAGGGTTAATGGTTTTAAACTAAACGAGGATAGATTTAGATTAGGAAGAAATGTTTTCTCTGTTATTGTGATGAAACACTGGCAAAGGCCATTCAGAGATGTTGTTTCCCCTTCCCTGGCAGTGTTGAAGGCCAGGTTGGATGATGCTTTGGGCAACCTGATCTAGTGGAGGTGTCCCTGCCCATGGCAGAGGAGTTGGAACTAGATGATCTTTGGGGTCCCTTCCAACCCAAAACATTCTATGATTCTGTGATTCTATGAAGGATGTTGAGATGCTGGAGCGCATCCAGAGGAGGGTGATAAAGCAGGTAAAGTGTCTGGAACACAAGTCCTATGTGGAACAGCTGAGGGAACCAAGGCTTTTTAGTCTTGAGAAAAGGAGACTGAGGAAAGAGCTTATACCTGCAAGGCAGTTGCAGAGATATCAGAGTTGGTCTTTTATCTTGGGTAACAAGAGATATGACGAAAGGGAATGGCTTGAAATTGCACCAGGGGAGATTTAGGTTAGATATCAGGAAGAATTTCTTTACTGAAAGGGTTGTCAAGCATTGGAATAGGCTGCCCAGGGAGGTGGTGGAGTCACTATCCCTGGAGGTATTTAAAAGGTGTGTAGATGAAGTCCTTAAGGACATGACCTAGAGGTGGACTAGTCAGGGCTAGGCTGTGGTTGGACTTGATGATCTAAAGGGTCTCTTCCAACCCAGGTGATTCTATGGTTCTATGACTTTATGAATTTGTTCTGATATACATATTTGAAAAGCAAACCTGGCTTTGATGACATGAATACCAAAGGTCGCTGTTCATGAACAGATTAACCAAGGGATAGGCATTTGTAACAACATCTGTGACAGCTTTTGTTTCCTTCTATAGGTAATAGAGTTTGATGATGGATCTGGATCAGTTCTCAGAATACAACCACTGCGAACGCCACGAGATGAAGCTATTTACGAATGTGTTGCTTCCAATAGTGTTGGCGAAATAAGTGTGTCCACACGACTCACTGTTTTACGTGGTAAGGTCTTTCTAAATATAACTAATTTACTTCATAGAGCTGAACATGCTATGCTATTGTAAAAAAGAGGATTCTCTCCAGGCAAGTTAAGCATAGTTCTTCTCAAATGGATGTTATTATGGTACTGATGCTGTTAAAAAAGAAACCCAAACTTTTTTACACAGTGCTTGAATATAATGTTTCTGACTTTTGGCCATAGAATGGTGAATAGGCAGGTTATGACAGATTAGAGTGAAGAAAAACTAAGAAATCTGTGAAACAGGAGAGTACTATGCCAAACAAGTTATTATGTCAATTACTGATCAAAAGCCAATGTTTTGTGAATGCATTCGGTTCACATCTTAGTGTAGCCTAACATTGTATGATCAGCATTTACAGAGAAATTTCCCTAATTAACAATGTCCTTGAAAAGTTGCATAAATGTTTATTATAGATGACGTTAAACTTCTACAAGAGTTCCCCCTCAAGATATAGCACATACACATTTTACCTTAATTCTATGTTTACTTCGGAAAGAATCTTTTCAAGAAAATAAGGAAAAAAAAATTCAACTATCATTTAGGGGTGAGTATATAAATGTACGCCAAAGAGTACTGTCCAGAAAGTACTCGGAGGACTAAATGCTAGTAGTGAAAGGATTTGAATGTTCCATTCTGTTACCTGCAGCTGAATGGAAACTGGATTTGGAGACACTTCGTGAAGGAAATAACCCATTCTTCAGTTTGCAGGGTCGCTTTTACTGAAGATTACTGTCTTGTATTGTGATATTACATGGAATTACTTGATTTGTAGCATTAACTGCTAGGGGCCTGTTTATAGGGATTGAAGGTGCTTAGTCAAATTTTACAGAATTTAGAAGAAAATTTGTAGATGCATGATTTAAATAAGTTGTGTTTCTTTGATCCTTTTATCCCAACAGATACAGGGTGTCAAGATGGTTTATTTGCTTTAATTTTCTCTGATGTTTGGATTTGTATTTAAAACAAACAAACAAACAAACAAAAGACTCCCAATATTATTTATTTCTGTTCTTTATTATGTATTTTAAACAGTACGGACAGTCCTGTCATTACTGTTAGAGTCAGCTATCAACACTATGTACTATAACAAATAATAACACTAAGTAAATACGTATTTTTTTCATAGAGGTAGTCTGGTGTAATAAAACCTTTTAAATTTTAAAGTTCTTACCTATAATGCCATGATTGTTCCTTCTGTTATCTCTTTAACAGCCTAGCCAGTGAAAATGGCAAGATTGCTGGTTAGGTTCATGTTTTAACAGTACCATGGCCTTTTTCTTAACTCCCTAGGATAATTTCTTCCCTTTATTAACTGATGGAAGCACTTTTATGCACATCTTCCATGTTGCTGAAAATGAACATAAAAAGACATTTTCATATTACATTAAAATTTTTGTAAATTCAAGGGAGATGGGAAACGAGTGTGGGGAAACAAAAAGTAATGTCAAAGCTCCAGTGACAAAAGTATGCTTTGTCTTCAGAGGTTCTTGAAATGTATTTTCAAGACTTTCTGATTTTGAAATGTGCATGCATGTGTTTTGAAGGATACTGCTTTAAACCAACAGAAGTTCTAATTTGGGGTTTTGTAGAGAAGAAACAACAGCCCTCATCTCTCTATCAAGAGCCGTAGCAACTGAAAAAGGCATAAAAACAGTCTGAGTGTCAAAAGCATGATCTGTTTCTTGCTTGTCCTATTGATTATTTAATGAATTTCTCATAAGTCATATGTGGCTGCCTATTTCTTACTCAAATAGCTCAATGCTACTAGCTATTCATATGCAAATGTCTGATGAACAACAAATGTACATTATTAGTTATGAAGTTTAAATTAAAAAAATATTTTTAATTAAAATCACTGTCTAATTTAAAGAACTATGAAAGCTTGTGTACGGTTTCCAGCCATAATAGATATGACTCTTGCAACTGCAAGAATATACTTGGGCCCTAGGAACAGATTAATGGATTTAATAGGAAACTAGGAACTCATAAGCATGGAGTCCCAGTCTAACTGGGACTGTTGAATTAGCTAAAGGGGTCTAAAGAAATCAAGGACCGAAGAAACCAAGGGCCAACACCAAAGGAATCAAGGGCCATGTGGAGTAACAGGGCATTGTAAAGAAAAGAACATCAGGAAATGTTACAGGCTAAATTTCTTCTTCTTAGGCTGAATTATTGTGACAGACAGGACCAAATTGTCATGGTCAATAGGTAATGAAAGACAGGGGGTATAGGATCTTCTCATACTCTGCAGACATCAGAGATGTAATATCTTTCCTTTTATTGTCCATTCATTTCTTGTTAAAGCTACCTAACTCTTTTTTGGTCTTGCACATGGTGGATAACAGACATTTTTAATGGCTATAGAACAGTGATTCTGGCAAGTGTCATGTGCAGATACATAAATTGTTCAGGAAGGAGGAAATGAGGTGCCTCTGTCTAGTAGAGAAATCATCAACAATGCCATGCTTTAATTTTAAAGAACTCTGCTTTTTCTTTTTTTCTTTTTTCTTACTATTATTCCTTGATATAGTCTTGCTAAGACTATGCTCAAGAAACTTAGCTTCAGGTGTCTCCTGAGAAGGTGTAAGATCGCAGGACAGAAGAATGTAGGCTTTAAACAAGGCTGGAGAAGGTTCAGTGGAGCAGAATACCTAAGTATATTTTACTGTCACTGCTGTTTACATTGTTTTCTTTGCTGTCTGGGACATAAAGAGCAAGAGACTACACAGAGCACTTAAGCAGAAAGCAGTTTGTTTTCTCAGCCCACAATTTTCTCTATTATTGCTGATCATACTGTGCATTATAAAAATATTGACAAATAGCATCTTTATAGCATGGGCACTGTGTAGGCATGGGAGAAGTAAAGTAAAATTTCTATGGGAAGTGCCTAGAGCAGTTACTCCTTTTTATGCTTTTTAGAAACTGATTGATTTAATGTCAAACAGTCATTGCTGCCTGAAATAAAAAGTGAAATATTTACTGAAGTGTTTCCCTGTCCATTGATATACACAGAGATTGAGATAATTGAAAGAGATGATTTTTATTAGACTCTCAGAAGCACAGAATGTTTCCACACTGTTTTAAAAAAAAGAACAAATCTCAAAAAAAGCAGGGATGATGAAGCCAAGGTGCTACACTTTTCGTTTCTGCTGCCAGCAATAGATTCAATGATAATAGAAGCTCATTTCTGTATTTTCACTGTACCCAGTAGTACTGAAATGAGAAGGAAGTATTTTGAAGTAATCTGTCATCTGGGACAGCTATCTTTGAGGGCATGGAAATTAGACAAATGGAGTGGCACAGCTATAATTTTGGAAAATGTGCTGTGGGATGTCTCTCATTTCTAGACAAATGGGAGAAAGGACTGTACATATTCTGGGTATTAGCTGCACGGTAGGAGAAATGTGCTGTGTTCCAGCTGGAGCTGTATAAAGGATGTATACCAGTGTTTACCTGACTTAACTGTTTGCTGTATAGTCATAGCGATAGTTGCCAGGGGGCTGCTAGTAGGGCAGGCTGTTGAAAGTGGAATGAATAGAAACAAGGAGAGCAAGAAAATGCACATGCAAGAACTTCATACACTGGAAAGACATGTATCTAAAACATATATTGTATGAGAAGACTTTTGGAGAGCCAAAAGAGTATCTATTTGCCAAACTTCCTGAACTTTCAGCAGTGATGGTATGTGTAGCACCTTGTGACCAGAATTAGCATGTTGCTTCCAGTCTTATTTTTATTATGCCTCTTTTTGAAGAGGAACGCTGTTGTTCCTGCTGTGAAAATGGTACTTCACAGTTTATGTTGTAAAGTCTCTCCTGGGGAGCTATGCAAGGAAGATTAAGGAACAAAACACAGCTGCTTGACAGTCACACAAAAGGATTTTGTGAAACAGTGAAATGAAGGCAGAGGTAACCAATACAACTTAAGCATAAAAAAACCCCTTACAGGTGGTAATAGAATGGCATTTTATCTGTAACATTAGGAACTATTTAGAAATATTTGCTTTGACTATGTGAATGTATGTTGGGCAAACAAAACTTTTGCCTTACATGCAATATAATATGAAATACTTAATGAATTATCAAACTTTATAAAGATGTTGTGGATGGATTTAATCAGACTTAGCCAGAATAGAATGTGAAAGATTTATTTTTGAAAATACATGGCCCATTTCCCACAGCTGACTTCTAGGATACTGTCTGTTTTAAGTTCCTTTATAGTGCAGGCATATATGCAATAGCTAATGTTAATGGTTTAGAAAATACTGTGCCTTATAAATTCTGTAAAAATCAGTAAACTATAAGTTTCTATTACAGCAAATATTTGATGTGGTTTATTGAGTGCAATTTTTAGGTACATACACTTGATCTTACTGATTTAGCAGTTACCTATGCTTGTCTTTTGTATAGCTCTTTAAAAAGCTATGTTTATAGCAATTGGAAATATATGAAAATGATTGAATAACTGCTCTAAGACGTTTTTGGCAAGTACCTCAGGTCATCTTTTATTAGTTACTGTTTTTCTTCTGTAATTCCACTCAGGTCTCCTGATGCAAAATTTGTTAAATACATTTTTTTTCTCCTAAGGTATTGAATACTTTGGTTTAACTTCTTGTCTCAGTTTTAAATATACAGATTTCCTCCTTTCTTGCATACCATTTTAAGAAAGTGCTAAAGTAGCTATAAACTTAGATGTATATTAGAAAAATTATTCCAAAAAGTGGAGCAGACAAGTAAAAAAACCACCCAAAACCAAAACAAACAGGAATCCCAAATTTCTTGTCAGTGTAAATTCCTGTAGTCAAGAATTTCAGAGATTACTTACTTTGCAAAATTAACAGTAGCTTGGCAACTTACAAGACCTTTGAAGGTGTATTGAAATGGTATCAATAGTCGTCAGACTTTTTGAGAAATGCAACTTTATTCCCTACAAACAACTTATTTTTACTCATCAAGTTTCTTTCAACTCTATTGTCCTACATATTCTTTTAATGTGATTGATTGTTCAGCTGTATTTGCTCAGTGAGCATATATGGAGGAAGTTTTCCCACTGCCAACTAGTAATACCAGCTACTGTTACATCTATATACAGGGTGGGGTTTTTTTCTTCCTTCTATTGGTCACTGAATTTCATGTTACTGAATTTCATCCAGCTGAGTTTCTGTTTTACATACTGTGCTATAAACTTACCCAGTTCAGTTTCACATATCTGTACATGTGTATAGCATCAACTTTAGTTTTTAAAATAGTAGTAGTAGTAGTAGTAAATGACTTGTTCTTGGTGTTTGTAAAAGAGCAGTATGGCTGGCCTTAAGAGATAAACATTGACTTGAAATCAGTAAGTTGGTTGGGCTATATCGAATTTGTTCTTGTTGATATGTCTGTGAAAGAAAAACTTGTGGGTGCTAGTTGATAGATATCTGACAGTTGTTGTGATTTGAGAAGAGGAATTCAAATAATACCAGACAAAAGCAGAGCAGTTCTATTTAACTTGAAAGAATTCTTCACGAGATAGTTTTGTCTAAGAATGTCTGCTTGTTAAATACTTCCAGACAACAGCTCAATGACTAATTTTAGCATGACCGTCAGTGGCATATTCCCATTCCAGTATCTAATGGCTACATATAGTGTTAGAGGCATTTTTGGTAGCAAGAATGAGTACATGCAGGACAATTGGAAAGCAAGCTAAGACATCCTGAACAGATGATTTTAAACCTCATGTGTGTGTGTTCGTTTCGGTTTGCTTGCTTTCCCACTCATTGATAGCCATGATGATTCAGTCCCTTTTCCCAGACTGTCATCCCCAAATCATCAGAAGTCTATCAGAAACAAGCTACAATAAGAATAATGGCAAAGGAATTACAGGGGGAGGAGGAATTTCTGCCAGTCTGTATTTGCAGAGCCAGCGTCGGATGATGTAAGCACAGAATGAGAATGAGATTTCCTAGCTCTGAAGAGCCATGACTTGCTATATACAATAGGCTACCATTTTGATTTGGTTGCTCGAAGACTAACCTAGATACAAGCAGTACACTGATAGGATGTCATGAATTCTCTTTACAAGAAAAGACAGAGCATTAACTATGTGTGTAACTGCAGGCTATTCTGAATAAGGATAGGGCTTTTTTTTATACTTCTGTGCTGTAGTGTTGATATTTTGCAATGCTATATGTTTGTGTA
Source organism: Hypotaenidia okinawae (assembly GCA_027925045.1). Classification (NCBI taxonomy): domain Eukaryota; kingdom Metazoa; phylum Chordata; class Aves; order Gruiformes; family Rallidae; genus Hypotaenidia; species Hypotaenidia okinawae. Next base: position 37,173,239 of record BSDF01000005.1, on the reverse strand, counting down.
AGTACATTAAAAAAATCCAAGTTTTCCCATTTTCTGCCTGGCTATAAATTAATTACATTTAAATAAAACTGTCACTCAGATTTACATTGTCTTAATCTTTTATCTATTTGCAAAATATCAGGACATTTGTCCATATTAATTGATGCAAAAAATAAGTACTAAATAGTTGTTCTTGCACGAGGAATTTTGAGAATACAATCACTTTCTGGCATTAGCTGTTACGCATGCACTTAAGGCCCTTTGCCTGGTGACGAGTTCTGCTGGTTCAGTATTAGGGTTTCAGATTATGCAAGATTTCTTTGTTCAGTGACCCAAAACCACTGTCTCAATTGAAGCCACTGCCTTAATCAAAGCCAATGCAATTAATCAATTGCTATGTTCCCTGTTGCTGTAATCTGTGGCCTCAATTCTGCATGCAATTTAGCTATCTCTAGGTCCACTCACATAAAAAAAAAAACCCAACCAACCCTCTTATGTTATTAATTAACAATATAATTGTCATTACAACACAACATGAAAGCAAAATTGACAGCAGAATTCTAAGGAATTTTTTCATGTCTATTTCATATTGATTAAAAAAAACCCCAGAAATGTAATTCTAGAGATTATCTGTTTGAGGAGATGATATGATGATTAGTTGCTCAAACCCTGACTATTTCAGCATATCTGCAAGGAAAGCAGTGGTATTAGCATCTTAATAGTTTCAATTTAATTGTTATCACAGCAAATATTCATATAAGATGCCTAATATTGCGTAATAAAACCAAGGCAATTACTAGAAAAAGACATTTGTGTAGTAGGTCTGTCTCCAGCTTTCCAGGCTAGTGGTTTCTGTGAACGCTCATGTCTTGTCAAGTGCACCATTAGGATGACAGAAATATTTTCTGAAAGGTAGGACATGTTTGACACTAGTGTACTGAAGTGACAGTAAAGTTAAATCCCTTTTAATGTAATAAGTGCTAATCTTCAAATACAGAAAAAGCCTAGTAATAATGCTTTTGCCCATACATCTGAAAAAGTAATTTAGAAATTAAGGAAGGCTTATGTAATACTTCAACTTGCTTAGCTTGGCTATAGGTCAAAAGTAGTGTTTATTACTGTGACTGTAAAGTTTTCAAAGATTTCACATAGGAAGCAAAAACTAAAAAGAAAAATACAAAAAGTATTCGGAATATTTTTGGCAAACATAGGAACAATAAAAGGAAGCTGAAATTCAATGGATCTAGTTAAAGCAAAAATATTTTTATTATTGTCACTTGTAATACACTACTTCTGAGGCAATGACTTTTAATTGATGCAACAAAGCAAAGGAGGTTTCATTGCATTTTTGTGGTAGGAGGTAGAAAGAACTGTGATTTAAGTGTCTCTGTGGGGAGGGAGAAACTTTTATGAATACTTAGGCAGGGAATAAAACCCTGTTACGATATATTTCACTTGATGTATTTCAATATTTGCTGTAAACTGACATCAAGTTCTTCAGCTGGCTTACTACTGTTTTGTTTATCTTGAGCAAAAATGTATAATTAGTGAAGTTACACTCCCTAGTTGAGTACCAAATGGAATTTCTTCATCTTCACTTGCAAATGAATAAATTATGTACAAAATTGTGACTTGTCCACCATGATTTAAATTAATTCATTAAAATGATTTATTGTAAAACTGCTGCAAAGAATCTATGGTGATATAAAGTGTTAGATCATGGAAGTAGCATTTTAACCCTTTTGTTTATGTTGACCACATCCTGTGACATACAGTGTCAGCAACTGCTTAACATGACAACAGCAAATCAGAATAATGAGGTAATTTTTAAAGTGAAAGCATTTCAATAAGCTTTTCAGTCAAAAAAAATAACTGATTAGAGCCAGGTGTTTCATTAAGATGATGAATGCTTTCAAATCTTTGTTTATAACACTGTGGTCTTTTATAGCATTGACCTATTTCAGAAGATGTTTCCGTAACAGTACATATATGAACTATTGTTATTATTTGAATTACTGTTACTACTGTTACAGCAGCAGGACCCCTCTTGATCATCTACCAAAGATTTGAGAAGTCTGGGGAGTTCCCTGCTGACTGGAAGTTAGCCAGTGCTATGCAGTCAGAGGGGTGTGAAGGAAGACCCAGGGCACAACAGAATTAAACTCAGTCTAAACTCAGTGCCTGTGAAAATTATGGAGTGGATAATTCTGGATACTGCATTTAAAAAAAAATGCAATCATCAGATACAGTCAAAATGTACTCAAAAAGGGACAGTTCTGTTTAATTTAACATCCTTCCATTATAAAGTCACCTGCCTAGTAGATGAAGGACACTTGATGGATGTAGTTTTTTCTAGATTTTAGTCATGCTTTTGATACTGTCCCTCACAGCATCCTTCTGGACAAGCTGTCCAGTTGTGGGATGAATAGGTTCACAGTGTACTGTATAAAAAAACTGGATGAAGGGCAGGACTCAGAAGGATGTAGTGAATGGGCCTACATCTGACTGGTGACCCGTCACCAGTGGTGTTCCTCGGGGCTCAATTCTAGGGCCAATCCTGTTCAATAATTTTATCAACGAGCTGCATGCAAGAGGTGAATGCACCATAGCAAGTTTGCTGATGATACCACACTGGGAGGTGCTGTTGATGCCTGGGAGACAAGATGCCTTGCCACAGAGATCTAACAAATCTAAATGATGGACTCTATACTTAGGATGGAGTAACTCTGGACACAAGTCTAAACTGGGAGAAGAGTGTCTGGAGAGCAGTCCAGCAGAAAAGGATATGGAGGTGCTGATTGGAAGCAGCTCAGCATGAGCCAGCAGCATGTCCTTGCAGCCAAGAGGGCAAACCACATCCTGGGGTGCATCAAACACAGCATAACCAGCCAGTCAAAAGAGGAGATTGCCCTGCTGTATTCAACCTTGCTGCAGCTTTCCCTGGAGTACTCTGAGCAGTGTGGGACCCTGCCATTTCAGAAGGGGACATGAAGGTCCTTGAATGCATGTGGAAGAGGAAAACAAAGTTGGTGTGAAGGCTGGAAGGCATGTGCTGTGATGAATGGCTAAGGACTTTGGGCTTATCTAGTTTGGAGGAGTCTGAGGCATGACCTCATTTACCTCTGCAGCTTCTTGAGGAAGTGGAGAGGAGGTACTGAGCTCTTCTCCCCAGGATCCTGTAGTAGGATGTGTGGAAATGGTTCAAAGCTTTCCCAGGGTAGGTTCATACTGGACGTTATGAAACACCTCTTTACTGAGAAGGTGATCAAACACTGGATCAAGCATCCTAGAGAGGTGGTTGGTCCCCAAGCCTTTTAGTGTTTAAGAGACATTTGGACAATGCCCTAAACAAGATGCTTTAATTTCCAGCCAGCTCCAAAGCAGACAAGCACTTAGATTGTTGTAGGTCCCTTTTAACAACAACTATTCTATTCTATTCTATTCTATTCTATTCTATTCTATTCTATTCTATTCTATTCTGTTCCATTCCATTCCATTCCATCCTATCCTACCTTATCCTATCTTGTCCTATCCTATCGTATCCTATCCTATCCATTCATGTTCTGTTCTATATTTAAATTATTTTAAAATATAATTTAAAGGAGAATGCTAAACATACTAGCTTCACAATTCTCTGCATTTTCAAACAATGTAACTTTTTTTTTTTTTAACATAAATATAAAATAGCCATGATCTTTCTGTGCTCATTTGTATTCCATGTCTTTCAAAAAGGAATTTGTCCTGAAACAGTACAGCCATATTTTTGTATCCCATCTAACTCAGCTAAGAAGTGTTCTTCATTACTGTATCTTTGTAAAGATACCCATTTTTTATGGTCACTGCTATGAATGGCAGTTTTAAAGTACATTTTCTATTTAATAATTTGAAATTTACTGCTTCTAGCTTAGAAGCAAGCTCAAAAGCTCATCTTAGCTCCCACGTATTCCGTTGTTTCAGCTGTTGCCATGTTTTCACTACGCCTGTAATTTATTTTAATAAAATATATCATCTTGTCTTAAATGGCATTATCAGCCCAGCTCCTAAGATAAACAAATCTGTATAGACAACCTCTATCTTAATGTTCACACAGAGATTTATTTGGTTTTTGGCTGTATAGATAAGGAAGAAGACTATCTGGGGAATCCTCTTCATTATACCTGCAGCAAAATGACTTTCAAGAAAGCGAATTGAGCTGAAAAGTTGCCAGAGATTTTTTTTTTTTTTCTTTTTTTTTTTTTTTCCCAAAAAGCTACTGTCACTTGGAACTTGATTTATGGCAACAAGATGAAGCCAAGTGCAGAAAAGCCATTAGTAAGTCCAAAAGCAATCATTTGTTGTTGTGGCGTGTTTCATACAGCAGAGGATAGAATTGAGAGTATGTTGAAGTCAGTGAGAAAACGATATTCTTAGCTGGGCTTCAGATCAGTCAAATCTTGAGTTTGTTTATTAGTTGCAAAATGTCAGAGCCACAGAAGACAAGCAGAAAAATGTCCCAGGCATACCATTTACATTCTTCAAACCTGGAAACCTAAATTTAGTCTTGTTTGTTAATTCCTTTGATAAATACTGATCACTTTATGTTTCTAAGAAAATTTAGGTAGTTCAAATTCTAATGTAGGGTTTTTTGGGTTTTTGTTGTTGGTTTTGTTTTGTTTTGTGGTTGTGTTTCTTTTTTTCTTAAGTACTCAAACAGAGGAGGATAGGCCTTAACGGAGATACATGGGGAGAGGATCAGAGAAGGTGTGTTGGTGGTGTTTAGTGTAACTGAAGTGACACTGTAAGTAGGTATTCTTAAATGGTGCTCTCATTTTCATGTGTTCTGAATATAACATTTGGTTGCAGCAGGATCATCCAGCCTTTGGAGTTCTACAATCTTTAAGTTTTTAGCCTTAAAGCTGGCTGACAATTCAGAAAATTTTATCAAAGAGATTAACATTTAAAATAGATTTTATGTACCTTCACACTTCCGCCATTCCTAAAAGACATGAAGCTGTGTATGTGGTACATATTGTAGAGAATTTCTTTCTATATGAGTGAGTCAAATAGACAAGGTGCTGTTTCAGATATTTATTGCTACTGTCATTTCTTCATTTACAGAAATTGATTTCATTGCATGAGAAAAGGATATAAGCATGATAGGACATTCATTGGTACAAGTTGTTTTAAAATTGGATTTTTAGATTAAAAGTACAAAGAAGATAGAGTTGAAAACCTCATGACCAGATTTATTGTAGATTTCATATTAGAGGGAAGAACAGAAGGAAACGTAGAGGCTGAACTAAGCACAGTTTAGCTTTCAGCTGTGAATATAGTTTAAGCCACTGATGCCTGCAACATGTGTCTCACTTTCCTTTACAGATAAGTCCTGATAATTGGTCTGTTGTTTTTTTGTGGATTTTTTTTTTTAGGTGAGTGGGGGGCAGGGAGAGAAATTTAGATAAGAGGCCATAAATAAACTTTGTTTTCAGAAGATCTGTAATAACTAAGATTAATTTACTTGTGCTTACATCAGGAGAAAAAAATCTCTCCAAGTAGCATAGTCATTTCCAACTGCACAGGAAATATAAATGTGTATCTTTGAAATCATGATCTAAGCATAAAAACAATTGGACTGTTTCAGTGAATATAATTGGAGATTTATGGGCTTTGATCTTGTAGGACTTCTCTTTTCTATTTTTTTCTCTTCATTGGCAATAATTAGAAAGTTTCAAAAGAATGATGGTCAAATCTTGAGTTTGGATAAGATTCTTATAGTCAAATGGAAGTTTCCAGATTTTGAAATACCCCCAGAATAGTATTTAAAAGTTACAGATTAGTCGTTACGGTTATGGTAGAATTAGTTTTATTTATTCAGTAAAAGCTATTAAGATTTTTTTTCCATTTCTGTAATATCTCAATCATACTCACTACTCTCATGATTTACTGCCCTTATAATGAACAGTGAAATGCACCTGATTCATTACAGAGAGGCAAATACAGAATCTGCTGGGAATGCTCTTGAACCTGGTGAACACATCATGAACTTTAGGATGCAGCCATTACATCTAGTTTTGAGCATTAGATGGCAGTAGTGGTGAAAGTCAAAACCAACTAAAATAATGGTGCAAAGTTTTTGGTGCTGTTTTGAATGATCACTTCTTTATTTTGTGTTCAAGAAAGTTGATCATTGATTTCTATGATCCCGTTCTATGATTTATTTTTTTCTTTTTTTCTGTCTATGCCTATGTTGTTTCTGGGAAAAATCTGATACATGGAACAAGAAGCTGAGGACAGTTCTTTTCATTGTTTGTTCTTTATAAAAATTAGTGGAAGCTTAGTTGACGTCAGTTTTGGCTTGATGGCTTTTGATACATTATTGAAAGGGATGTACAGAATACACTGACAATTGCAGCTGTAGTTCAAGGTTCCTGACCATGAAACAATTCTGTAGAGCAAAGGTGTTTTAGTTAGGTGAAAAGCAAATAGGAATTTAAAATTTTGATAACTTCAACATTTCAAAACATTTAAAATTTGGAAGAATAAAATGAGATTACTGAAAATGGATAAACTACATGGTTACTACTTTACAGGCAGATATTTCTTTCCAACTGTTCTTGCTTCTATATTCTTTTTCTCCTTTCTCCCAGACAATACTTCATTTTTCCTTTAGAAGTGGCTAGTACCCTTGTCTTAGGCCATGTAAGCACTCTTTGTACCCAAGCACCATTTTTGTCCTGTTAAAGGGTGACTGAGTCCCAGCTCCTCTGTACACTCTTTCACTCTTTTATCCATCTGCCCAGCAGTCAGAAGTTCCTTTCATTCCTTTCCAAAGCCAATGCTTGTTTAAAGCAAGGGGAGAAGGCCACTGTTGTTGGTTTTTTTGGGGTGTTTTTTTTTTTTTTTTTGCAAAAGTTTTTATGTCTGATCAACTGGCAAGAAAAATCAGATGAATTTTACTAAACAGTGTTGCTTCTTCCTCAATTCATTGTGCCTGTGAAGACCATTGATAGTGTTATGTCCCCTTGCTCTCTTTTAAAAAAGGGTAGAATCTTAACCTGCAATTCTTTATTATCACCTGGTTTGGAATCCTTTCTACTGGACAGAGCTGCTAGCAAGGTCATTCAGTTGCCTGTTACTATGCAAGTGTGTAACAAGAGAATGTTGTCCTGGCAATACGTTTTGCCAGTGATTTCACAAGGCATGTCTTGTCTACTCATTTGGGGTTTGTTCTTGCAAGTGAAGGTTGGAAAGGTTGCAACTTAGCTTTTGTCACGGAGACAAGATAAGTGGTTAGGTTAGTGGTAAATGATTGATCAGTTCTCAAGAGAACAGGAAGAACAGGGGTTCTGGTGTAGTGTTTATGGATCCTAACTGCGAGTGAAGACATATCCCCCAACAGAACAGCAATATTCGTCACATTAAGTGACACCTTATTTTTTAGTCCTACAATCACCAATACATTGGTTCCCAAGCAGTCTTCAACCTTCTTGCTCTATTAGCTTTCTTTGGAACCCAGAAAGCTGCCTACGTCTGCAAATTGCGTCAGTCCTGAAGCATAAGAGCCTCCCAACAAGCACTATAAGCAATTCTTACCCTAGTTTTCTTAAGTAATAGCAAATATTCAGTATTTTTCTAAGAAAAATAGTTTTTCTTTCCTTTGCATATTGTGGAAGAACTGTCTGGCATTTTTTGCAACCAAAAGATACTCACATTTGGATGGAGATCACCAAATTTTACATAAACCTGGATTTTTTTTTCCTGGCACAATTGCTTGAGTTAGATGTATTGTATCATTATACCACAGACAAATAGAACTATTATGGACAAAGTCTACACCATATGCCCTATCTCGCAGAGGGAGTGGAGTGAATAAAACTAAATGCACTGCAAATGCAAAGTGTGAAAGTAAGGGTAAACAATAAGAGTAAAGGAAAAAAAAAATATAAATATATGTAGGAGGTTGGCCCAAATATATAAGTACTGCAATCTAAAAGGACAGAAACATTTATTCTTGAAAACAAAACCTGATTTTTGTCAAGTGCCTTTTATTTTGAACAGTGAATAATGTTCCAGAGAAGAAATTCTGCATTTCTCCCCTTTTTTCCCCAATCTACTTTATTAAGTAAATATTTAATGAATTAATTTGAATTATTGACTTCCTTTGACTAGTAGTAAGAATTGGGACAAGTTGCTTAAAACCTTGTTCCAGCATACATTTGTCTGTAATGGAGATATAGCCCAAGTGCCCATAGGAAGGTTTAAATAATTTAGGGTTTGTTCTGCATTATGACATTTCATACTATATGCAAGAGCAAAGAATTGGGATTCTGCATTTAGATAACACTCTTGAGTAACAGGAACCTTCTCCAGTGTTTCCATTATTGCACTTCAGGTCAATAAGGGTTTTGTTACCCTGCAAATTCAGTGGTGATATCTAAAGGTCCATACTGTCTCCTGACAACTTAGCAACTGCTAGCTGAAAGCCAGTAAGAAAAGTGTCTTACTATTATTCCTATTTTTTTAAGGAATATAGTACTGATTTTGATAGAATGACCATGATGAGTAGTGCATGAGACTTCCAGTTATTGAACATAATTTCATTGCGGGGGTTTTTAATATGTTTTAATGAATAACGACTATCTAATTATTTTTTCTTTAAGATGTAGTATGTCTTGATATTAATTACAGGGAATTTTCTTATGAAAATGACATTTATTAAATTATTTGATACATACAGTAGAGATTCCTAGTGCACATGCATTCTAGCTTTTACAGACTGGCACAATTTTATGCAATAGCAGCTGCTATAAGAGCTGCTATCCTTAGAGTGAAGTCTAAAAATGGAATTCAGTTAATGGAATTTACATTCATCCAAGTCCAAAATAGTGCGCATATATATATATATATAATCATCTTAAGAAAATTATGGTAGACACTTTGGGTTTGTTACTCAAAAGAAATAAAATTAAAATCAAACCCACGTTTCTCCAGGTAAAGTAAATTTTAATTCCTACACATTAAATAGTATTATTGAGGCAAATGAGGGTAGTGAAATATGCACAAAAAAACCCTATATTATCTTTCTTTATTTTGTATGGTCCCGCTATGAATGCAGGCTGGAATGCCTCTTGGCATCCTCTTTTTATACTCAGTTTTTCTACATAAATTGTTGTCAGCACATACTTTCAGGATGTGTCAGTACCATATCAACAGAACCATATGTGAGACACAGTAGGCACCAGATAGCATGATATTATCTGAGCAACTGCTGCACTTAAATCCTTCTATTAATGAAAAGTCCAGTATAGGCAGGGCTAGTCAATAGCAGAACTAGTTAGTGTTTCTAGCTAGTTAGGGGAAATACTTTGTATTCTTGGCCACATAGTCTTATAATATAACATGGTAATATAGGAACGAATGACCAAATTAAGTGCTTGAGCTATGCTTTTATTTTCCCAGTTTGGCTGCTGATGTAATTGTTTTGCATTAAATTGCCCACTCTTAACATTACCCACATTACAGTAGATTTGCTAGGTGTAGACATATTCCAACAGGTGGAAGTTAAATGTTCCTGTCCCTCATTCTTCAAGAGTTCTAAGTTTTGGTGTGTCTCAAACAACCCTAGGTGGATGTGAGGGAAAGGTTTGTTAACTAGCAGGCAAAAAGGTTTCTGCTGAAGATTGTTGTAGATCACCCATTCTAACCAGCATACAGGTAGCATTGCAGTTCTGGATTTTGCAACAGTGGCTTTCTCTGTAAACTTGGAAAAGAAAATCTCCGATAACAGAAGAAAAACTGGTGTCTCACATGTGACTGCTGTATGAAAGATTCTTATCTAGGAATTTCTCAAGATGTACTGAAAAACTTCTATTATAGAATGGATAAACTATCACACATCTGATCTTCAGTTAAATAAATAATTGACATTATATGTTGTAGTGACATCTACCTTGTAAGTGGGTTTAGTCAGAGATAAATCTTGAGATTGTATGCCAGTCATGAATATGAAGCTTGCCTTCCAATCTCTTTTGACAGCTCTTTTGATGTGTAAGATCAACAAACCAATTCTGGTTTAATTTGAACATTTATAAGAAACACTAATTACTGTCTGCAACTACCTGAAAGGAGGTTGTGGAGAGGTGGGGGCTGACCTTTTCTCCCTGGTGACAAGTGATAGGACAAGAGGAAGTGACGTGAAGTTACACCAGGGGAGGTTTAGATTGGATATTAGGAAAAACTTCTTCAAAGAGAGGGTTTTTAGGTATTGGAACAGGCTGCCCACGGAGGTGGTGGAGTCACCATCCCTGGAAGTATTTAAAAGATGGTTAGATGAGGTGCTCAGGTACACGGTTTAGTGGTGCTTGGTAGGTTAGGGTGATGGTTAGATTTGTTCTATAGGGATTCTGCGATTCACAGTGGAGTTTTCTACTTATTGTGACCATGATGTTTATCGTCTTACAAAATTAATCACATTTTAGAGCATGTGGGCTTTAGCAGTGGACCCTGGGTGTCATACTCAATGTTTCCTTTGATGATTGTGTCAAATCCTGTAGACATAAGTGGGCTTGAAGATTTGGTGTTCAGGGATAAGGAATAAAATATTCCTTTGGTGAAAAGGCTCCAAAAGAACCATCCAACACCACAGTTTCTCGGAAACCCTTAAAACTGTCTATAAACAAAAAATTACTATGAAGAAAGTCAATTCAAATTCCTTTAAAGTAATGGCAATAGATTCTGCATCCTGGACTTTTTTGAGGCTAGCAGAAGGATCATGCAATTTTTCAAAATTTGCCATCTCACTATTAAAATAGAAACAAAGTGTTTAAAGTCTATGCAGTTACAAATGTTTTACTCTTCCTTGGGTGGTACTACAAAACATCTACTGTGTATACTAACTTTTCTATAGAATATGCTAAGCATATTTGTGTAATGTTCTCCATGATGAGTCCTAAATATAAACTTCTTTACAATTGTTATTGCTGTTTTAAATGCATTCAGTTATCTTAAAATTGGTTTAGTTTTTTTTTTTTGTGTTTGTTTTTTTGGTCATTAGTAAAACAGTTTACTTCTAGCTGGAAATCACAATCAAGTGTGCAAATAACTATTTTCCCGATATATACATTTCTTATATATATGAGGAAATAAAACCAGTTAATATTTTATATCTACATAGAGAAAACTGTCTTATGTATTGTGGGGACAGAAACTCTGGTTTTTTATATTCTTCAATGGTTTAAAAATTGCACAGAGGCTAGCTTTGTCTGCACAGTTCCAATCTTCTGAAATAAATGGTGGTTTTCTGTGTCTGTGGAAGGGCAGACACAGATAGGAAAACCATCCATTGCTTTCTTCTAACTGTCTTTTAAGAAACTTCCATTTTCTTAACAAAAAACATAAAATGGGTTTTAAAGAATCTGTTAGAGCTTTTCTTCTTACAGGGTTCACAGATAGTCATGCTTAAGTTTAATATTCCTGAAAAATGTTTATGCAAACATTGATGTTTAAATTTTAAATAGGATAAAAGCCTTGTCATGGGCAGTGTGATGGGCAGTGTGATTGGTTTTACCAATAATCATTGACTTTCCATCACAAGCACTGCCAGAGTGCCACGGTTTTAACCTGAATGAGCATGTCTATGACTCATTGAAGTGCCACACAGAAATAACAGTTGCTTCTCATAAAGTCAACGATAAAATGAAAACATAGCCTGAGGTTATTGTTATTGCTGTTTTAAAATTACAGACCCTAGATTTACTTGTTAAGACTTGATATTTGCATTTCATTGTAATAAAAAGGATGTTTATTTGATGTCTTTTAAATGGCTGTGCTGCTCATTTCCATGAAATTTGGCAATATAAGCATGCATTTGTAAAGCAAAATGGGAACTGGAAAACCATCCATTGGAAATGGCATCACAAACACATGATTTCTTTTTTCATTTATTTTATTGCCTCTTATTCTGGCTTTTTTTTTTTTTTTTTTTTTTTTAATTCTGCCCATTCTCATTCCATATACATTTATTTCTGTCAAGGCAAGCATGTCTTCAACTGAATAGGTTGGTAAACAGTTCTTTTTAAAAGGATTTTAATACTTACTATGAGTTAGTAAATGTGAGATTAGGTAGATGTGCTGTGTGTCAAACACCTGTGGAAGCTGACTAAATTTTATTTGCAAAATGCACTCCAGGTCATTAGTAACTGAGCTTCCTCCTACTTTTAGCAGTTCAATAGTTACACAATTTGCAGATGTAGGATTATAGAATTCTAATAGAAAACTTAGAAAATAACAGAGCATGGAATAACACCACCTTTGTCTTCTGGGTGTACACTGAAGTGTATTTTTTAAGAGTACATAAATATGCGCTGGAATAGGATGCCCAGGGTGGTGAGCGAGTCATCATCCCTGAATGTATTTAAAAGATGGGTAGATGAAGTGCTTAGGGATATGGTTTGGTAGAGGACAGGTACAGCTGGTATAAAGATCTTTTCCAGCCTAGTGATTCTATGGTATAATGGGTCCCTGAGCTTTTTTATCAGTGAAGGCTGTGATAATGCATTAGGGAAGGTTCTTGATATAGTTGATCTGTTACATGCTCACCTCTGCATCTGGTCTGGGTCACTGACAGAAAATGTGTACTAACCTAAATGTGTTTTCAATTCATATGCATTTATTTTCTTAATATATCAGAATAATAGATTGGTTTAGTTGGAAAGTGCTTTAAAGATCATCTAGTTCCAGCCCCTCTGCCACAGGCAGGGACACCATCCACTAGACCAGGTTGCCCAAAACCTCATCCAACCTGGCCTTGAACAATCCCAGTAATAGAGGGGGCATCCACAACTTCTCTGGAAAACCTGTACAAGTGTCTCACCAACCTCATCTTAATAAATTTCTTCCTCATATCTAATCTAAATCTATTTCTAGTTTAAAGCCATTAACCCTTGTCCTATCACTGCACTCCCTGATTCTCCAGAGGCCTGTCTCTTGTAATCTCCCTTCAGATCCTGGAAGGCTGCTATAAGGTCTCCCCAGAGCTTCTCTTCTCCAGGCTGAACAAACCCAACTGTCTCAGCCTGTCTTCACAGGAGAGATGCTCCAGCCTCCTGATCATCTTTGTGGCCCTCCTCTAGACATGCATCTCTGGACATGCTCCAGTTCAGTAGGTGGACACAGTACTCCAGGTGGGGTCTTGTGAGAGTAGGGGGCAGAATCACCTCCCTTGAATGTCTGATCATGCTTCTTTTGATGCATCCAAGATATGGCTGGCTTTCTGGGCTGCAAACGCTCCCAGAGCTTGCCAGGTCATGTTGAGTGTTTCATCCACCAACAACCCCAAGTCCTTCTTCTCAGGGCTGCTCTCAATCCATTCTCTGCCCAGCCTGCAGTTGTGCTTGGAATTGCCCTGACCCATGTGCAGGACCTTGGACTTGGACTTGTTGAACTTCATGTGCTTCACACAGGCCCATCTCTCAAGCCTATCAAGGTCTCTGGTCAATATCCCTTCCCTCCACTCTGTCAACCATATTATGCAGATTGGTGTCATTTGCAAACCTGCTGAGGGTGCATTCAATCCCACTGTCCATGTCACTCATAAAGTCGTTAAACAATGCCAGTTGCAGTGCCAACCTTGAGGAATGCTACACGTTACTGGTTTCTACTTGAACATTGAGCCATTGTCAACAAGTCTTTGAACCTGACCGTGCAGACAATTCCTTATCCACTGAGTGGTCCATCCATCAAATCCATGTCTCTCCAATTCAGAGACAAGGATGTTATGCAGGACAGTGTCAGATGCTTTGGACAAGTCCAGGTACATGACACCAGTTGAAATTCCCAATACCGTAACCCCATTGTAGAATGCCACCAAATTTGTTAGGCATGCTGGCTGTCACCAGTCACCTTATTTGCCATGTGCCTGAGCATGGTTTCCAGGAGCATCTTGCCATGCACAGAGATGAGACTGACTGGCCTGTAGTTCCATTAGTCTTCCTTCTTTTCCTTTCTAAAACTGAGTATTATTTTTCTTTCAGTCAGTGGGAACTTCACTGGCCTGCCACAAGTTCTCAAATATGACAGACACTGGCTTATCAATTAAATGATTTATATTTTTATATAATACATTATTTGTATATTTCCAGTAATAATATAGATTAGTATTGTTACATATAAAATTATTTTTTTATATATTTCCACTTTTATCTGTAGAAAGACAGCTTCAGAAACTGTATCACATCATTGTAAAATAGTTTTGATAGCAAACATCTGACATTTCTGACATTGTAATTAAAAATAAATAAATAAATGGCTCCAAGCAGGAGAAAAAGCTTGGAAAGAAATATAAAACTGAACCCCATTAAAATGAAGACCACTGGTTTAGTCCAATTATTTATAGCACTTTTAGCCTACATAAATATTAACCTGTCAGGTAATAAAACATGCTAAATAGACCTATGTTAATGTCCCACTGGTACTGCTTTAGTATTGTTTGAGGCACATTATTTCTAATAAAGTGATTTCTTGAAGAAGCGGTTGACAGAACAGATTTCTTTAATGGTGCCCAGGAAAAAGAAGAATTTGACAACTTAACACAGTGTTTCCAGATATATTGCCAAAAGAAAACACATCTTCATTTCAGTATTATTTTTAACCGTTCTGTTGGAGGTCACAGCCAACTTACTGAATGTAAATTTGATATTAAAACAGAGTTCCTAAGTCAACAAAAAATTTAACTCATTGTATGTTTAGGATACAGGATATTTGTGCTAGTATTTCAGTAGCTAACCCATAAGACTCTCGTGTATTTGGCTGTTTAAATAAAACAGCTTATGCCTCATAATACCAAATGAAGGCTAGCATTTCTGCAAAGGAAGGCAGCAGAATCGTGGGCTGTGTGGACAGAGCTAGAATATGAGGCAGGAATTATTCTCCCTGTCCTCTACATCTGGTTACTGATGATAGCTGTGGGCTCCCCAGGGTAACAAAAATAAAGCCAAAATGGTAGGAGTTGAGGGAAGGCTACCCAGGCACTGGGGCTGGAGGCCTTCCCCCGTGAGAAGAGTCTGGGACACTGGCATATGTGCACTAGGGCACCTGACAGCAACCCTGAAACTGATAGTAGGGATGGAGGAGATGATGTTGGGCTCTTCACAGTGATGTGTGGCAGAAGAGTGAAAGGCAGCGCTGCAAGCCAGTACAGGAGAGGCTGAAACTGAAGGAGAAGCCACAAGGACATGGTGAGGCTAGAGGCCAGGGAGGTCAGAACATCTCCATTGTTGGGGTTTTTTTCAGTATGAAAGCTCCTGATTGTGTAGTTAAGACCGAAACACATTTCACAACTAAACTGCTGCTCCAAGAATATTCATGGGCCAATGTTACTGCCACTGCTGCTCTCCTTTTCGTAAATTTCATTAATTAAAATAAAAATCTCAGCACAGAGATGCAATTCCATTTTATGAGGGCAACACAAATTGTATTCTATTTCAGAAACTTGGATGGTGTTAAAGTCCTCATAAGCAAACCTGATTTAAAAAGAGATGATATGATTTAAAAAGGATGGTGTTATTCAGCGGAGTGGAATGGGTTCAGTCTTGAGAGTTAGGGGATTCTTCATTATTGTAATCAATGATACTGAGTAAGATTTTTAAAAAAATCAGCCATCTTCTCCATTTGACAAAGAGCAAGAAGTTATTTTTTTGTCATATTACTTAACGATTTACAGACAAGTAAGACTCCTTTAAATGTAGTTTAACTTTTTGAAGTCATTATGGACAAGCATTCAAATATATTTCTCAGTTATATAGTAAATAAAGCAGGTATAAATAAGCTGGAATGTCTTTACTTGGCATACTAAATGTACAGAGGACTTAATTTTGTTACTGATCTCACATTGGAGAACATGGGTAGCTTTTACCCAACTGATTATGCTTTCTCCATTTCAAAGGCTGATATTTAACAATTGCTAGATCTTTTTTTAAGGAAAGCTAGGGTTGATGTCTTTTACATAAGCACATATGATTGTTTTAGTAGAGGAGTCCAGCACTAGCTGTAGGCTTCATTGTTTTCCATACATTCAGCATATTGCACTGAAGCTTAAGTTGAAATTGTTGTCTCACAAACAGGATTTAGACCTACTAAGATATTTTTTTCGTCTTGCAAAACTGTACCACACTGTAGCAAGACACCTTAGAGAGAGAGCTACAGAAACAAGAATATTACAACAATTTTGTCTTCTATGTAATTAAATTCCCAATGGTAAAGCTTGAACATACAGTGTTTCTGAATGCCAGTATTTGCATTTTTATATGCAGATTTACATTTACAGTCATATGTTTCTTTAAATGTTGTCATTCAAAGCCTATCAAATGGTGTAGTGCTTTTTTCAAAGTTACTGTGAGGCAAGGATACAAAATTCAGTAGAGTAAGTTTCCACAACACAGGAAAGAGTGAGTCAGAGGGAGTATTCGTATTTTATTAGATATTTTACCTTACATACTTCCTTTGTGGACAGTCTTCAAAACAATGTAAAAGTTCCTGCTCTTGAAAAAAATGCTTACATTTTTATACTGCACAAGATATTCACAGATGCTGGTAGTCAGCTTTGCTTAAATATGTATGTGAAATATGCTTTCAGACCTTATGATAATAGATGCCCAGGAAGAGATTACCATTTTTACTTCTGCGTGTACATCTTGGCTTCGTAGTCTACAACTAGGTTTTTGGGTTTGGTTTTGTTGGTTTGGGTTTTGGGGTTTTTTTGTTTGTTTGTTTTTTTTTAAATTAGACTCCTGTTTATATATTTAAATGTTGTGTGGGAACAGAAGGAAGAAAGAAGCTCAGGTAAATTCTAATCCCGCTTCACAAAGGAAAGAAAAAAATGAGTATGTAAATAACTGAAGAGCAACTAAATAATCTGATCCAGGGTTTGCCTCTGTGATCAGATAGTGAGGACTGTAGTCCACAGTGGTTGGAGTGCTTTTATTTAATTTTGAAACATACTTAACAGTAAACAGAAAATACTGTCTAGACTTCCTTCTTCATTAGCATTTTGATGTCTTATAAGGGTTTGGTATCAAAATATCTGTCAGTACAATTGAACATATAAAATTAAAAAAAAATAAATAAATCTGGTAATTCATCTGTATGAATTCCCACTACCACAACCAGCTCTACATTTTTTAACAGTTATTGTGAATATATGGACTAAATCATTAGGAGGCTCTACCATAGAAAGCAAGACAAAAGTGTTGCTGGCTAGGTTGAGCATTGCAGAAAGTTCTAAAATCAGTATATCTTACGAGGACTTCCAAACCCACAGTATGTCGTATGTCTGCCTGAGTTAAACATGCAGAAGAATAGAGAAAAAACATTTTTTGCTGCTTTAATCCCTTTCTTTATCTTTGTAAATATTCAACTTCAGTATAGCTTTTGAAACAGCAGTCTTCTAGAGAAACTGTCTGCTCTTGACTTAGACACTTTGCTGGGTAAAAATCTGACTGAATGGCCAGGCCCAAATAGTTGTGATTGGAATTAAATTGAGTTGGCAGCCAGCCACAACTGGGGCTCCCCAGGGTTTAGTATGGGACCTGTTGTGTTTAATATCATTATCAATGATCTGAGAGCACCCTCAGTAAGTTTGCAGATGACAATAGGGTAGGAATGTTGATCTGCTTTAGGGTACAAAGGGCCTACAGAGGGATCTGGGCAAGGCCAAGTACCAGGTCTTGCATCTGGGTCACAACAACCCCATGCAGCACTACAGGCCGGGAAAAGAGTGGCTGGCACAGAAGGACCTGGGGGTGTTGGTTGACAGCTGTCTGAACATGAGTCAGCAGTGTGCTCAGGTGGCCAAGAAAGTCAATGGCATCCTGTCACGTATCAGGAACAGTGTAGTGATCTGGTGTAGGGAAATAATCATCCCCCTGTACTCAGCATAGGTAAGGCCTCACCTTGAGTACCGTGTTCAGTTTTGGGCCCCTCACTACAAGAAAGACATTGAGGTGTTGGAGCATGTCCAGAGAAGGGCCACAAAGCTGGTGAGGGGACTGGAAGGCAAATGTTATAAGGGGTGGCTAAGGGAACTGAGGGTGTTCAGTGTGGAGAAGGCTGAGGGGAGACCTTATCACTCTCTGCAACTACCTGAAGAGAGGCTGTAGAGAAGTGGGGGCTGACTTCTTCTGCTTAATGCCAAGTAACAAGCAATAGGACAAGAGGAAATGACCTCAAACCGCACAAGGGGAGCTTTAGATTGGAGAGGAAAAAATTCTTTACAGAGACGCTTGTTAGGTATTGGAATGGCCTGCCCAGGGAGGTGGAAGAGTTGCCATCCCTGGAGGTATTTAAAAGACAGGTAGATGAGTTGCTTAGGGACGTGTTTTAGTAGCGGTTGACAGGTTAGGTTTATAGTTGGACTTGATCTCGAATTTCCCTTCCAGTGAAGATTGTTTTATGATTGTATGATTCTTTTCATTCATTGAATTCCTGTATGGAAAGGATAATAACAGATTGGTGTAAGAAGCCATATATGAAATAACTGCTGTCAAAATCATCTTAGAATTTATAATTTTTAACAAAAAATTATTCCATGCTTTCCTTTTTCCCTTACTTTCTTTGAGTAGGTCTGCCCTGTTTTCAGAGTAATTACTATGAACCAGATATATTGGCAAGTTATTGTGGTTAACAGCATAGCCTTGCAGAGACTTGAGTTTTGGGAAAAAAAACATTAATAAATGTTCAGATAAATGTTTCTAGAAGTGTTCAATGGATGAATATATCTTTTTTGGGTTTTTTTTTTGGTTTTTGGTTGTGGTTTTTGTGGGGGGTTTTTTTGTTTTTTTGTTTTTTTTTTTACTGGAAATTACTTTGACTCTTGAATTGGATGAGCCCCTAATTTGTCCTTCATACAAGAGAGGTGTTTTTTTTTTAATGATATAGTTAAATCTGTTTATATGACAATAACCTGATACTCTAAATTCCCTTTCCTTTTTCTATTAAATATGCTTTATATGTCCTAAAGTCTTTTAAACCTTGATAATCTAGATTTTTTTTAATCTTCCCCACACTCTAAAAATTTCAGTTGTACTTTGGATTGTTGTCAAAATTTATCTTTAGAAATTTGAAGCATAGCTTAAAAACAGTATGCTTTGTAGGCAGCTACATAAAAGGTGGTAGATATATAGATACATATATAGAAAGTATCTGTTTACTGTGGAAACTATTTAAGTCTGAAGTGTGTTCCAGCGACCTGATTTTCTCTAATATTTTCCTGTGAAATTTCACAGAATCAA
The DNA here is from genome assembly GCA_027925045.1 of Hypotaenidia okinawae. Taxonomy (NCBI): domain Eukaryota; kingdom Metazoa; phylum Chordata; class Aves; order Gruiformes; family Rallidae; genus Hypotaenidia; species Hypotaenidia okinawae. The sequence continues at coordinate 37,153,998 of BSDF01000005.1, read as the reverse complement.
TAGACATTTGCAGAAGTTCCTGGATTTGAACAGGACTGACTCTTCTGTAGCATTACAAGAAGGAGAAATCTGCTTTGGTCTCCGTATTTCTTAATATATTTAAAAAAAAAAAAAAGTAGAGATGGATGATACTATATCTACCTACAGTTACAGTCTGAGTGAGTATCCTCCCAATGTACTGTAGCAAGAAAAATAAATGGGATATCACCAGACAATATACAGAGCAGTCAAATTCTGCATTTTCCTGGTCTTTGACAACAGAATAACAAAACTTTTCTTGGAAGACACCTTCCTGAAAAAATATATGGATACAGTTCTTGGACAGAACTGTGACAAGCACCCAGAAATCCTTTGGATTACCCATGTTCTGATTTATTAATAACGATGACATTCTGTGACTAGCAGCGTACGTTTATTATTTAACAGTGTTACCATGAGCTTCTGCCAGTCTTCATCTTTGTGTCCTTGCCCAGTCTATTCTTGGTGTGTGTTCTCAGTATTATTTAAAATAATCATAAAGAAGTCTGCCCAGATTTCTGCCAGTTTTGACTTTGTTCCATCTGTCCAATTCCACTTTTACCACCACTTTAAATACAGCGTTATTGGGTTTTTATTAGTATACCTGGAACCTATAATAACTATTCGCAAATGAAATAAGCACTTGGAAAATTCTCCATTAGTCCAAAAACATCCTTCCTGCCTAAGTCAATTTTATGATCTTGGTGTTCTCACAACACAATCCAAATTGTTCATCTTGTCAAAGAACTGGGAAGTGGCAGTATGCCATAACTTCAAGGGCTGATTAACCATTGCCAAGGCCTTAGATGCCAAAGACTTAGATGCCAGAGTCTTCAAGGCTCTTGGAAGTCATCCAAGCTTGGTTTTTTTGGAGAATAATGGTTCCTTCTGGTAAACTCGTTTCTGTTCTGTTGTGATGACAACATGCTTGTGATACTGAATCCCCTTTTTCTAAAGATGAATTGGATACTTTCATATTAGTGAAAAGTTTATTTTGCTACTTTGTTTGTCCTTTTCTCCTTTGCTGTCTTCTCTCACAATGACTGCTGTCACATTTAAAAAAAAAAAAAAAAACATAAAAAAAAAAAAAAAAGGCTTTCTAATTACTAGCAAGTAGCAGGCTCCTGCTTGGCTACTACATTTTTTCATATTTCAGTTCTGTAACTGTTGTCTCTACTTTGATTTCAGAAACAAATACAGTAGTTAATTCCAGATAATTTTTGATCTGAGTATTTTTGTTTCTTTGTTCGTTTGCCCATCACTTTTCTCCAGTATGTACAGAGAGATCTTACCTATTCTTGAAAGAATTTGCATTATTTTTTCATAAAGTGTCTAAGTCTACAAGGTAAGAAAATCTGTTTTACATTGATCTTTGAAGACAAATGTTACTAGAACTGCTGTGAACAGAAAGCGTAATTCTGTGATAATTCTAAGGCAAGGATACCAAGCTGATTTGGATGACATAAGCCACGTCTTTATATTTAATGGGGTTCCACTAAATTTTGATATTGATTGAAACTGAGAAAAAAATAAATAAATTCCAGTTAAAATGATGACCTGGTACTCTTAAATTAAACTACATTGTACTTTTCTTGTCTCTAGTGAAGAAGAAAAAAAAAAAAAAGCACAGTAAGAACAAGCTAAAGCTAGTGGCTTCAGTGATGCCAATCTTTAAAATTACCTTTAATATCTTTATTATGCAGCATCAGTTTCTCGCACTGGTTCAGTGGATTATGCTAAATTAAGTTCTTAGGGTCCTGAAATCATAGTTATGTTTTGGTACACACTCATCACTGCTTAATTTTATATTTCTATCTCATCCTATCTGATATAAGAAGAGTTTATTGTGTTGTCTCTATGTTTTACTACACGTTTTGTGTAATTATTTTGAAATGCTTATACAGCATGGGTCTGTAGGTAATTCTGAAATAACTGTTCTTGTCTCTCATTAAGGTCAGGGAACTTGCTCTGAAAAATATGGAGAAAGAGAAAAAAGTATATAAGGAAAGAGCAGAATATGATTAAATGATGAGGCCGAAGTACAGTCACACAAGGTATTCTGGGCTCCCTGGTATAAAAAGGACAGGGAACTCCTGGAGAGAGTCCAAAGAAGGGCTACGAAGATGATTAGGGACCCAGAACATCTCCTCTATGAGGAAAGGCTGAGTAAGTTGGGACTGTTCAGCCTTGAGAAGACTAAGAGGGGACCTAATTAAAGTCTGTAATTATCTTAAGCATGGGATGCAGGGGAATTGGCCAGCCCCTTTTCAGTGGTCTGTGGAGACAGGACAGGGGGCAATGGCTGCAAGTTGGAGCACAGGAAGTTCCACACCAACATGCGGAAAAACTTTTTCCCAGTGAGGGTGAGAGAGCCTGGGACAGGCTGCCCAGGGAGGTGGTGGAGTCTCCTTCTCTGGAGTTATTCAAGACCCGTCTGGACACCTACCTGAGTGAAATGTCCTAGGGAGCCTGCTTTGGCAGGGGGGTTGGACCCGATGATCTCTCGAGGTCCCTTCCAACCCCTACAATTCTGTGATTCTATGATTCTATGAAATCCATGTACATTGTTTAAACACGTCATAGTTTTGATTGTTTGCTTGGGTTACAAATCTCTCACTTTGGATGTTGCCTTAGCCAGAGCTGTGGATTGTTAACCTCTTTATGAACCAATTTTGCCAAAAATCTGTGTCTCAGGAGACAGCACCACCTCAAAGAAGAGGAATGAATTAGTCTAAATTTAAAGGAGAGGAACCAAGAGGAAAGGTGAAGAATATGTGAGGACAGAATGCAAGTTCACAGTAAAAATTAGTACAAATATGAAAAGTGAAAGTAAACTTCATAGCGGCTGCAGTGACTCAATACAACATTAAATCTCATTGCATTTGTCATAGACTATAACTAATATCAGTTTATCTAGTATCATTAATTTTATGGAATGTCTATATGATTGATTACCAAGCACACACACACTATATATATTTACAAAAAAATGTAATGGCTGTTATTCTAAAAAAATATAATGACCAGGGATCATTTCTACAGATCTTCTAAGGAGGCATAAAGTATTGCTGAAACAGCAAATTTAACCATCCAGATACTTCTGACATGATCTAAAATTTAACAAGGACTCAGTACATCACCCTTGTATTTGATGTGGAGTGTTACTGTTGGTATGAAGTTGTGTGGTGTCATGAAACTTTAGGAAGTGTAACAATCCACTGCTTCAGGTGAATTGTTCATGTTTTATTCTTTTTGCTAGTATACAGTTATTCCCATTATTCATGGGAGGAGAAAAAACAAGCATCTCAGTCTTAATAATGATCATTGCTAAATCATTACTGCATTGTCTTCTGAATCACTACATTGTCTTCTGAATCATAGAGCTGTGTTGCCAGGTCAGATAAACCTATTTTAGCTATTTCATATGCATCAGTACTATGAATAAGTGCTAGTGCCTGTATTTCTTCCTGCCATCAGGATGTCAGTATCCAGCAAAAACAGCAACAAAAGCAACAAAGGAGAAATGTCTACTCTGTATTTTTACTTTTGATATTACAAATATAGTTCAGTTTTAAGATAGGGTTTAATTACTGGACCCTTTTGCCCTTACAGGACTTTGTTTCTCAGGAACAGCTGTTTCACAACAGCAGTTGCAAAAACTATCAGCAGTTTACAAATTAAATGTTTCTCAGATGCTTTGCAAACAACCCCTTTCATATTATTTGTGCATCTTCCCAACATGAAGCTTTGAGGTATGGAACAGAGAATAAAACCAAACAGAACAAAAAAATCAAAGTCTACTTTACTGGCTTTGTGATGCATTTTAACATACAATACCATGAAAGCCTCCATTTTAAAAACAATAACTACAACAAAACAAAACAAAAGGCGGTGGCCTTTCTAGAAGCCTGGAAATGTATCAGTAAATGTTTTAGATACCAAAACTGCTAAAAATGTCTGCTTCCTTATTTTATGGCTAACAGCTGTCATGTGGGGCAAGAGGAGCAACACGAAGTGTTTCTTGTGTTAAAAGCATGACTGGACAATTGAGGAAAGCAGCTGATGGCATACTTACTAAAGATGCATCTGATGATGCATGGCATTTCTGTTCAGCCTTTGACCTGATAAGTTTTTGACTAGTCTGTTGAGAAAGCAACCCTGCCCAATCTTCTTTTTAACTCTGAACTTAATGAGTTGTCTGGGGATTGTATGAGAAAGCCAGAGGGACCTATATAAGAAGCAGGATGAGTAAAGTCACTGTGAGTCTTTCCTCTTACATAAGTTGGAGTCTATTAGCAGACATTTTCTTAGTGGTATGTCTTGGTCTTTTGCACATCTTTAACTATGCTACTCACTAGTGTAGAACATAAACCTGACTTATATGCCCTCAGCTGCCAAATGCAATATGTGGGTGACTTTAAGCTAAACAGTTTAACGGAAAAAAATACTGAGTACTTTTGCAAACTAGCCATCTAGTTACTAAATTTTAAAGTTATTCTGACAGTAAGGTTTGCCATTCAAATGTAAAGCTTGACAGCAAAATAATCCAGAATTAGCTTTGACTTCATGTGTTCTCTTCCTGATGTCAGTTTGCTTTCTAAAGTAAAGGTTCCAGAGATGTGCCAGTTATACATGGCATAGCTATAAAACCATTGACTTTTGCGAATTGAATGTACATTAAAAAGGTTAAAACATAAATGCTAAGTAACTTGAACACATCTCTAGGCTTATCAGAGTACATTTCAGAAGCAGAAATACTAAGGAAAACAGAGTTCTGTAAGAACACTGTAATTATTGGATAAAGGTATTTCTAAGCTCCATCTGTTTACTTTGGTTCTTTGAAATATGGTAGCTCAGGTATGTGCTGTATTGATTTTTCTTTGCTGCACAGTGCTTTTTCCATTTCAAGCAACTGTTTATAGCTACCCAGATAAGGAAGGCTTCAATAAAGATGTGAGCAATATAAAATATTTACAAAATTAACTTACACAGGTAAGAATGTGATAGGGACTCAGTGGGAGTACAGAAAGGCGCTGTTATGAAATAAAATTTTGAGTTAAAAAACATTTGTCGTTTTCAAAGTTAGGTTTACAATTTTATTGTTTGCTAAAAGTTAGGAAAATCCTTGTTGCTGCCATCCCACAAAATGAGTCTTCTTCTCTATAATCCAAGCTGGACTGATGACTATTTTTGGTTATATCTTCTCTTCATGTTCCGTAATTTTGTTTCATTTAAAGTAGACACACCTAGGCAACAAAGAAGAAGGTTCTGCAGCTTTCTGGATGTAATAAGAGAGGCATGAGAGGGCATCACAATTTTTTCTGAAAGTGTTGGATACTGTAATTTTGGAAGTTTTTCTCTCAGCCTGTTAAAACCAAACTAGTAACCACTGAAGTGAGTGATGAAGTCATAGCAAACAGACTGATAAGGTGTCAGTCAATGCTAGATATAATTTCTTTTTTTTTTTTTTTTCTAGTTTAAAAATAATCTTGACATGAAGATTCACTAGAGCAAAACTAAAGGTTTGGAAAGTTTTGTGCTTAAAAATACCTCATTTAAACTATTTGAAAAAAGTACTTGAACTGTGCAGGAAGCTTAAGTCATATATTACTAGACTTAGGACTGAAGGCCTTTTATGGAAGTACTGGAGGGAGCTTAATCCTCTGTTTTTAATTATAAGCAGACAATAGGATATTACTAACATACCTCTATTTTACAGCTAAACTTTTTATCCCTATTGTAGAAAAGACAAAAGATGTGCAAAGAAAAAGACTAAAATATTTTTTTAAACATATATATATGTATATTTGTATATATATATATGCATATATATATTTGTCCTCATCCACAGCAACTGTCTCAACACTGCACAAAGTCAGGCTAATGAAAAATGTTGACCTCTGCTGTATCTCATAACAAGTTCGAAGTTTCATTGATAGCAATAAAACCTTAGTTGTCTAGATCTATTTCACACAGGGCTAGTATCTTTTCCATGAAAGATGTAACTCTGTAGATATAGTCTCATATCCATGTTCATTATTCTGAGTATTCTATGCCATTCTTTTTCTTTTATATTATAGAATTATTTCATTTTGTAATTTGGTTAAATTTTAAAAAATAAATAAATGAGGGTCACAATAACATTACAACATTTTTCTAAATTTATCTAAAAATTCTGAGGCATAAAGCTACCCTGTAATGCAAGAGGAGGAAATGAGAGAACAGTTCTATGGCATCATTTACCTGTGAAAAAGAGATCAGTGCAATTTGTAGCTTGTAAACCTGAAAGGAAGGAGAGGGTTGGAGTTGCTTAGACAAGAGTTCAACACATTGTATATATTGCTGAGAGATGTGTGGCCATATGGGCCATGGTATGAAACAGGAGTAAATTCTAAATTTAAAAGCCACCTGAGGACTTTTGCAGATGGGAAGCAGCATATTGAATAGCTGTTTCTTGCTTGTATGCTTTTTCATACAGATACCACTCATTTTAATAAAAAAAATATAATGAAATCTTATCCTATGAGAGAAGAAATCTGAGTATGGCAGTAAATTGCATGCTATAACATGAAGATAGCTTTAATCAATGTGTTCTTCAATATTCTCTTGTATGCATCAGTTATATCACAGATGTCAAGTTACGTGTGGGCTGAGGCAATAGCATAGCATATTTAGAAACAGTGAGTTTGCTCACTATAAAGTGTGGCTTCATAGCTTGCAGAAGGAGCTGTGACCTATGAGAAACTCCTTTCTTGATCTGAGTTGCTGTTGAGTTGCTGTGTTACAGTATAGATTTCTGATTGATAGTTAAGTTTTTATTTGGTTTGCAATTTGATTTGCAAAGTACAGGGGTTTTGTTGTATTTTTGAGCTGTAGTCCAAATCTCTTTCTGCTCAACTGAAGGGATGAGAGTAACTTCTGTTAACATACAAGTTTTCTCTCTAGGGAGTACATCATAATGAGAATTGTTCAGAGGCTGCATTAAAGGAGCATTGTATTTATAGATGTTACTAACTTCACTTACAAGTCAAAAATAACAGTGAAGAACATGAAAGGAACAAAGAATGCATTATGAATGCACGCAGTTTTTTTAACATTAACAGTGCTTCTGCACATTTCATAGAAGAAGAAGTGCTAAAGTTAATAAAACATGCAAACATTTTTAATGTAAACCTTGCATGACCTCTAGCTCTCAGGTCCAGCAAAAAGCATGTTGGAGCATGATGTATATTATGTTTGCAGACTTATTTTTTCTCACACAAAAGTTTGTAGCGAATTGTAAAATGCTACTATTTTACATTCAAAGAAATAATTTTAGTGTTTTCCTGGGTCTCCATTTTCTACTTTATCCGTAGACTTCTGTCCTTTAAGGAGAAGAGTCAGGGTCTTGTGTGTGAAAAGGATATTATATTATAGACACGAATCTACTGTTAGTATCTTTTAAATCATAACAGATTAATCAAACAAATATTATCAGTCCAAAACTAGTTATTTCAGAATAGAAGGAAGAAAACCCTACATGAATACTAGGATACAACGTACATTTAAAAATAAGCATACAGTTAAATTTGTCATACAAACACTTCCTGGTATTCCCCCCTTTTTCTGGTGGTGTGCTCATAAGTCCAGTGCCACTCTGAGGACTTGAGGTCTATAGCTTCAGTTTACAGGCTGCACAAGAAGTTCTCATCATCACAAGTCTGAGATGCGATGCTGATCCTTCTTCTACCTGGGGCTGTTTTTTTGATGTTTTCTAGCACACTTTTACACTTGCTGTTTCTTCACCAGTCTGCGAGTAGTTAATGTTACAACTGATTGTATTACATACTGTACCTTTCATACGTGTCAGATGCTATTTCCCTTTTCACTTTGTTACCCAGCTGCAGGTCTGCAGTTTTTTGAGTGTCCTGGTTTTGGCAGGGATAAAGTTAATTTTCTTTATAGCAGCCGAGCAGTGCTGTGTTTTGGATTTACAATGAGAGTAATAGTGATAATGCACTGATGTTTTGGGTGTTGCTAGGCAGTGATTACATTAAGTCTGTGATTTTCCAGCTTCTCATATTGCCCTGGCAGAAAGGAGGCTGGAAATGCACAAAAAGCTGGGAGGGGACACAGCCAGGACAGTTGACCCAAACTGTCCAAAGGGGTATTCCATACCATATGATGTCATGCTGAACAAAAAAAGAACTAGGGAGAGTTGGCTGAGGGTAACGGTGGTGGCTGATATTCAGGAACTGACTGGGCATCAGTTAGTTGGTGGTGAGCAATTGCATTGTGCATCACTTATTTTGTATATTTTATTACTATACCTATTGGTATTAGTATACGCCTTTAATTCCTGTCATATCCTACTAAGCTGTATTTATCCCAACCCATGAGTTTTTGCCTTTTTGTTATTGTTTTGGTTTTGTTTTCCCGATTCTCACCTATATCTCAGTGTGGATGGGGGAGTGAGTGAATGGCTGTGTGGCATTTAGTGGCTTGATGGGTTGAACCACAACACTAAGCACTGTAACGCTGCTGTGGTACCAGGTGGGGCCCCTTTTTGACAGTCTCATGCATGTACTCCTCGGCACCACAGATCTACATCTCAAAGCATCTGCTGTCTTACCAAGCTTACATTTCTCTGTGTAATGTATGACATTGCATTAGAGTCATAAATCCCTCATTCTGTACAAAATAACCTCTCATTATAACTCTGTATAAAAGCTACAGCTGTAACATTCAAAGGTAAACAAAAGTAAAACAAATTAGTGATAGACACCTGTCAGAAGAAAAATTGCTGTCATAGCTAAACCAAGTGAAAACAAAGCTGCTGCAGGCACATAGAGGCAGAGAAAGTCTGAGAAGCCTCAGTGCCGAGGCTTTGCAAACCCAATTTGAATCCTGTTACTAGCAGTACCCTATCAGCATCACTGGGCTACACAACCGTGCTCCTTTCAGTTTTATTTTGCTTCTAAATGAATGTATTTATTTTGTATGAATTTTAGTAATATCAATATAAGGACTATTGAAAATGCCTTTATTTACCGGCGTCACTTTTATTAAATTTATATACCTAAAATCCCCTGTCACAAATGATATTAGATCCTGTTCTTCTCTGCATAGAAGACACTCTGTGTGATGTACTTGTCAGGGACCATGAGGAAGACAGAGTCCTTTACCAGATACGTGTCCCATCGTGGCAAACGAAACAAGGAATGGTGTACTACAAAAACCTGCAGCAACTGTAGGCAGAGTTACAGTCTCTCCTCTTTACTCACTAAACACACTCCTAAGAAGGGCAATATTATGGTTGTTTATCATCATCAAGCAAAGGCGGAAAGTGAATGTTACAACAGAAGCCACTAATAGTGATGCAAATGCTTGTGTGAGCACATCTTGATCCCAACCTCAGACAGGACAGGTGCTTGTTTTGTCAGCACCGGACAGTGAGCTGACGCTGTTGCTCCATGTACAGTGGACTGTCAGCCAAAGTGATGGTAGACCAGGTGTGCCCCAAGCCTAGCTCAGGAGGCTTATTTGGAGCTACATGTGGTTTATGGAGGTAGCTATCTGCTCTCAAGAGATTCTTACAAATAAAGCCTTTTTCAACACAGTGTCTCACATCGTTGATCCTTTGCTTTTTCAGCTGAGCATAGACATATTTATCTATCTGAGCTGAACAGTAATGGGATTACTCATATTTTTAAGGGGAGAACCTCATGTATGTGTTTTGTAGATTCAGATGTTAAGCCAAAAATGTTCAATTCTCATTATTGCATCTCTTTCATACCAGATTTTAAAGTGAGTGCCTTTGACGTATGCTTTATCTCTAGAAACTTTATAAAAATGAGTTTTTATGCTGGCTCATTTTATGTTTCATTTTAAAATTACTTTTAATCAAATTGATGTGGCATAACTGAATGTTACATACTGCATTGACAGTTTACTTGCTTATTTTAAATGGCGGTAATCCAGTCTGTGTTTTTAATTTAAAATATTACTAGTTTTCTAAATAACATAAAATACAACATATAATGATTTTTTTCCCCTTTGCTACTGCACATACAATAAAAAGAAAAATCCATCGTATATTTCCAACAATTCTTTTCCAGGATTTTTTTCTGTTTTCGCCCCCAATACATGAAGCCCTTGGATTAAATTTAAAGAGCCTTAAATTATACATAATCTGTGTTTGTTACAAACAGTTTTCATATCTTTATTGAAATGCTGTTTATTACTAGGACAAAGGGGCAATACAATGTTGATGTGTGTACAACTCAAATGTTATGAAAATACAAATTTGAGACAATGCATAGATGTGATGGCTTGCGTACCAGAATATTTATTTCACATAATTCAAATAACAAAGCCACAAAATATAGCTCTTGTTTAAAATGCATGCAAATCTACATTATTGGGGTGTGACTGGCAACCATGAGATTCTAAATTAATGTTATTTGAAAGATGGCCCAAATACTGAGATATGTGATGTTCACCAGCAACAAACTGAAAACCATGTCACAAGCTATGGCAGAAATGCTGATAAAATAAAACCCTGTTTAACATTTTTAACCTCTCTGACAAAATTTGCTGAATTTTAGATCTCGCCATTCAGGTTAGCCTTGTTAAATCAGAAGTTGAATTGCAGTGTAAATATAGAAGTTACTTGTGTGTAGCTGGTAAGGTTTTGGAGGTGGGGTGGCTGCAGACGGGAACAGTGCCAGACACAGCTGGTCCCAGCCGGCTCTGCAGCAGAGCCATTGCAGGACACAGCTGAGCCTGTCAGTGAAGCTGGAGGTGCCTATTGTGAAAACACATTTTAAAAAAAGAATGAAAATACGAGGCAGGCAGGGGAGGAGAGAAAAACAAGATGGGGAATAGTAAGGGTAGGGTAAGAGGAAGTGCTCCACAGCAGACCAGACATCCTCACTGCCACCAGTGTGGGCATGAGGAAATGTAGTGCTTTAAATTTTGAATTTGTTTCTCACTATGAAGGCCTATTTTAATTGGCAATTAATTACATCATATTTTTCCCCGAGTCTGTTTTGTCCACCAAAGCAATAAGTAAGCAATGTCCCTGCCTTTACCTTCACCTGGTCTTTCAACCTGTTTCCTCACTGTGTGCCTGATGCTGGGGAAGGGGTGCAAGGGAGCGAGTGTCTGGGTCCGCATTTGTCCGTTTGCCACAGCTAGCCTACCACAACAGGGAAGGAGTTACACAAGTCAGTGCATGTCTCAGAAATTATCCTTGATAGTATAACCCTTTTTTGTGTTGGCGTTTAAATGGTAAATTTGGAGTGAGTTCCTCAAGTTAACAGAAGTATACCATTTACGTTCTAGGGAGCTGGCTTTGGCAGGGGGGTTGGACCCGATGATCACTTGAGGTCCCTTCCAACCCCTACGATTCTGTGATTCTGTGATTTAAATGCTGAGACCAGCATCCACCTGTTTTAATGCAGATGTTGTTTAAGAAGAAAATGCATAGCATAATCCAAGCGTGGCTAGGATTCTTGTGGAGCAGGCTGTAGTTTTGGACTGACTTTTTCAAAAGTAGTACAATTTTTACATACCTGTAATTATTGGCATGTTTTGGAACTACATATAGCTTTCTGTACTGTATATGAAAGCTATGAACAGAGTCCTCTGTATAAATTGCCATAAGCACTGCCTCCTTTACTATACCATCTGTCTTGGTCATGTCTTGTCTGTACCTTCCTCCAAGCTGCTATTTCAGATTTATATGTTGGGTTTTTTTCATCAAATAAGTTAATAAATAATATTAAAAAAATATAGAGAAGTAGAATCACTTCAGGAGATTGTCTCAGTTACTCATACTTGAATAAGAACCTTCTTTATTAGAAGTTAATATTCATCAATCAGTTTATGCTGAAAAATCTGAATTCAAAGAGTCTCAAGAAAAGCTGAGCTCTTTTTGAAACTAGTTGCAAAAAATGGGCAAGATTTATGTTTTTGTATTTTATAAGAGATAAAGTACATTGAGATCATGACTGTGGATTTTTCTTTGTACCTTCAAAAGCCAGATTGATTTATTTTTTTTCTTAAATGAAAACTGAATTTCCATGGATTCACAGAATTCTGAAACTTGTGAAACTTTCATGTAAGTGAAAGGTGAGGCTGGTCTTGAAGTGTTACCACCTTACAATGAGAATGAGATTTATAATGGTCTTGGACTTTGTTGGTTGCACACACTGTTAAGGAAATAACGCCTCCTTTGCCTGATTGAATTGTTGTTTGTTGTATTTATTGTGGTTTCCTACGTCAAGAAAACAGGATTATCTTAGGAAATGGCTCAGCAATAAATTTATGGGATGCAAATTTTGGAATAGTTTATGTCTGTACTATTGCACTCAGTATTAGACAAGAATGAAAAGTTGAGTTGAGATTTTTTAGATTAATATTTGATTAACAGAATTTATACAGTGACAGTTACTTCATATTTCTTTAAAGCTGCATAAAGTGGTTTGGTTTTTTGTGGGTTTTTTTAGTATCTTTTTTTTTCCTGTGATACCTCCATGGTTGACTACTTATTCCCATTGACTGTAGCAAACCAGATTAAGGATTAATGGTCAATTGTTTGTAGCTCCACCCCCGCTGAGGACAATACTGCATATCATCAAGTCAGGCCAGATAGAAGAACAAATCTACAAATATAAAATCACTAAGGAAGGAGTAAAGGTTGATGAGTAGTCAGTCTTTGCCATATTCTGCCACTGCAGTGCAGAGGAGAAATATGGTTGTGTTGGAGTACTGAGTTGATAATATTTATTATCCCAGTTGTTTATTATGAGAGCAGGGTGGCTGATGCAGTCAATGCCACAGTAACTGTGCCGTTTCTCTGTTTGCTGTACCAACACAGTTATTTTCTTCAATTTGTTACACACCCACTACAGAGATCTCCTGTAGCATCTCTGGAAGAAAGTTTGTCAAGCTGGTCAGAATGTTTCTACTTTTCTGATGTTTTTTCTCTATCACTCTGTCTTCTCTATGTGAGGAAAACATAATCTCAGGTATTTCAAAATTAGCGTATGGGTTTTGAAAGGAGAAATCAATCAGTGTATAGAAGGATCTGCTTGCATGAAAGAGTTTGACATATTAAGAGTCATTGTAATAGCCTTTTGATGAACAAACCGTAGGTCATGTGTGTGATTTAGCTCCAGGGAAAATACGTCTCCTCTCTAGCACGCTTGAAAAGTGTCTAATAAAAGTGTACAGTACTGAAATGTCATCTTGTTTGAGTCAAGGTCAGAGATCTTTCTGTGTTGTTTGCCACCTGAAGCAAAAGTAGTTAAGATACTAATGAATAATAGAAAAGAGTTTAGATATATTATGAGCTCATTTGGCCTCATTTCTACTTTAATCACGATTGGTCAGTTCAGACAAGAGACTTAAATATCATATTATTAAATGTGTACAGTTTATCTGGAATAGTCACTTTTTAGCATTTGAATGTCTGTACACACAATCTTTCCACGTCCAGCTTGCCTCTCTGATTTACATCTAGTACAGCAGAGAACTGCTGAAGTTAAATTTCTGCAGGAAGATCTGTGGAATTAATTGGCTTTAATTAATTAATTGGGGGTGCAGTCAATCAAAGCCTGCAGTGGAAAAGATGACTGGTTTTGGTAAAAGAGAAAGCAGGGAGAGGAATCTAATGAAAATGTTGCCATAGGCCTTTACAGTAATAGTTTAATTACTAAGTTGCCTGCCAAGGACAATACCTTTCCTTACTGGGAAATAAACCAACGAAAGGAAAATAGAATATAATGCTCATTATCTAAAAAATAATAATACAAAAGTGTCAAGAATGATACAGTTCTTGTTAATGACATTCTCTTTTGAAATTAGAATGTATTGACTTGCTTTGGGTGCATTTAAATTCTGTCATCCTAAATTACAGTTTTCAAAAAGCATTTTGAAAACATTTCATCACGAATTGACTGTAGAAAGAGCAGCACTGAAGATAATAGTCAGAGTTCCTCCAGAGCTGCTTGCCTTTCTTGCTCGAACCAAAGAGTGGAGTTCCTGTTAGTAATGATTTCTTGTATGAGCTCTTCAGTCTATTTCTGTATCCTAGAAGTGGTTTCCTTATAACCATTTTACACTCTGGCCACAAAGGTTGCATACCTCTCTGGTGAAGGTGAAAAAGTTAACCTGGAATAGATTTATGGAGTTTAGTCTCAATGAGTGAAATCTATAGGATTTGGAGAAAACTTCTTGTTATGGGAAAGATAAATTTGTCCTAACATGTTGCCTCAGAAGGTTGGAGAGTGCAGCATGATAATACAACATTGTTAGGAACACCTTAGCACCATTATTACAGTTTACCAGAAAGATTTCATCTTTAAGAGATTAAAACTATAAAACGATTAAAATAATTTTGAGTAATGTAAACACCTAAGTCAACTAACACAATATTTTGCTTTTCCTCATTAAGATTTAATCACAGTAATAAACAATTACCACTACATGCTTGGCATAAATAAAATGTAGCAAAATAATAGCCTTGTAACATGAAGAAGGCACAGTTGATTATAGTCTAGGAGCTAATCCCAGTCCAGTGTGTTTACATTATCTGGAGGCCTTCTGTAAATGTTTTGTTTAAAAACCAGCAGCACAGATTACTTAGGTGTGCTGTGAGACCAAGTTACATGAGAGAGAAACATGTGTATCATCCTATTTTGACCATCCAATTTCTTAACTTAAAGAAATTCAGAAATAATCCTGAATGTCAACCGCTTTATTTGGGTTTGGTTTGGGGGGGATTTATTTTCTTATTCAGTTTGCATTATAAAGTAGCCAAACACCAGACGATAGTCAAACAAAACATTGGCATGGAATTAAACTCGTTCGTGAATATCTGTCTGAATCTGTTAAACTTAAGCCTGCACTTCAGCAGAACAAAACCATCTCTGCCTAGATACAGTAATGACATTTGGATATCCTGTGCTATTTGCACACTGGAGGTGGGCAATCAGGTACAATAGTGATGAAGGCATTGTGAAGTCTTTATGCAGTCATGTGAATGTTTTGGAATAATTTCCTGCTAAAATATTTGGCTGAAGTGCCATAATACTGAGGTTTTGACATGCATTTGTCACAGTGTGATCACTCCAGACTTAAAAAATTTGGTTGGGCATATTTGCTCTTACTTCTAATTCTGACACTGAGTACTTTTGGTTGAATTTGTTTGTGCTTCCTGTTCATCTCAGATTTTTTAAGTTTTGCATCTTTTTTTTTCTTTCTTTCTTTTTCCCAACATTGGTCTGTTGGTTTTTTTTGTTTTTTTTTTCTCATAGTTTTATTGCAGCACATACAGTGTGGTGTTTTTTGAAAGTGAGTAACAAGGCAGACACTACATATGTAAGCTACATCTTACAACCTCCTATCCCTATCTTTTCACCAGAAGCTACCTTGCTTTCAGCAGAGTACCAGTGGCAACAGGACTATTGATACGGACTATGAGAAATTTGTGCTGTGTTCTTTTTAAAATTCTTTCCAGATTTATCAGTTATGCAATCTGGTACTCAGTGCTGGATTTCTACATTGTTCTTTACTCAGGAAATTATTAAGAGATAAAAAGATTGTGTGGTCAGCAGTGATATTTTCACAGAAATCAATGCTCAACTGCTCTTGGTTCTGTTTTCTCTTAACCTTAGATTATAAGAAGGGCATGAACAGTAAAACATGTTCAGATACAAGCCCGGGACAGTATTTCTAATAAATTCACATGGCATGACTACTTTATTTCTTCAACAACTAAATTATATTTTGTAGAGCCTCTATCATGTGTTGCTACTCAGCTGCTTCTCGAGTCTGTGTTGAGGTGGATTGCGTACTCTATTTGCAGTTTGGTCTTTGCATACTGGGGGAAGTTTCTTGATGTAAGGAAAGGCTTTGTTAGAAGCACTCACTATGTTAAAGACGGCAAATATTAAGAAGCTAAGTGACTAATACAGAGTTTTATTTTTGTCATCCGTTCTTCATATCATCTTCTGGTTGAAATGAAATTGAGTTTTACTTTTTGTTTGTGGGGGAAAAATGTTTATGTTATTATTTCTTAATTGCCAAACCATATTTTATAGTAAGTTAGAAGTTACATAAATAGATAACCATTCCATTCTTTAAGTTTGTTTTTGTGTTTTTTTTTTTTTTTTTTTTAATTTCATGGTTTTGTGTATGTGTGTTGATTGTTTTTTAAAAGCTCTGCTGTGCACTTGTTATCTGACTGGGAACTTGTGAGAAAATCAACAGGAAAGTCTGTGAAGTAAAGTTCACTAATGACAAATAAACATAGCTTGTACAACTTTAGTCATAAACACCAAATGGGTTTATGGCTTAAGGTAAAGATTGATAAATGGAATATGCTAAATAAAATCCTGAATAGGAACACTTGCCCAGTATCTGTAGGCTATCTGTGAAACAGAAAAGTTAAAGCTTCGTACTTTTATGCATTAGCCTGTGGAAACAATTTCACTTCTGAAATGCTTCAAGAGCATTTGAGTATAATGGGCTTTGTACTGCCTGCTTCGGCTGTACCCTGTAGAGAGCACTCAGCCCATTCAGCTTGAACTCCATTTTATCTAGCTCTTATCCATTAATTTTCTCCTGACCTTGGGCATAAAATATATGCACTTTTTATGCTCTGTGCTTTGTGTGGAGAAAGAGGAATAGCATTACCCATCGATCACTATTATGAATGATACAGCTTAAAACAAACACAGGTCAGAGACAGATATGTTAAGAGCAGATTTGTATCGATTCCATCAGAATGCTGAGTTAAAAGGGGGGAAAAAAAATCAGAATATGAATGATGAAAAGAGATTTGAAAAATAACAGCTATGAAATAAACTTAAGAGCTGTGTTATAGGTTTATTATTGTTTTTAAAAAGTGGGGTTTATTTTGTTTGGTTGGTTTTTTTTCCCAATTATTAATAAAATCTACCTCCCCTCAATATGTTTATTGTCATACCTTAGATTCTACTGCACACTACAGAAATAGATCTGTACAGTTTACTGCTGCATTTTTTTCCTTTTGAAAGCTTTTTCGATAAAAGACTTATACTGCATAGGTCCTTCAATCTGTATTTAGCTCTAGTGCTGAAATATTTAAACCATACTTTTAGCTGTAGGTACTTTTTTATTTATTTGCAGCTCCAGTCCACTTGTAGAACTCTACCTTTTATTACAACAAAATCATTAAGATACATGGCAATGGGAAATGTTTTAATAAGCTTACCTGAATATGTTGTGTGCCCATATGATAATGTCCATGTAGACAAATATTTCCTCTTTTCCATTTTTAATCCCTCTTTTCGTGGTTTGTGTTGGGTTTTTTTTTCTTTGTTTGTTTGCTTTGGGTATATTTTGTTTTGTTTATTCTAAAGTAAACTTTATTATGGAATCATACTGTAATCTCTGTAATGACATTTGTAAGAGAATTTTCATTGAGAGAATATTGACCTAAAATACATTGTTGGTGGGGAACAATTGTTTTACATTGTTTGTGAGACTTCCTGTCTAGGATCAAGAAAATTTAGGAGCTTAGGACCGTAATTGGGAACATACTCTGAAACATTCTAGGAGCAAAAGCTAAATTCCTAACCTGCTTGAATGTGGAGCTTGAACAATTTATGCTAAGACCTTTATGGTGTGTTTACTTACTAAAGTAAGAACCTGAATTGATAATCCAGGACAGATGTTTTATCACAGCTTTCTGTTTGCCAGAGATGCAAGTATTGGCTGTTCAGATTTCTAAGAAGTTTTCCCATGTAAAACTCTTGAGCCTTCAGAATGAACTGAAGAGTCCTTTGACATCACCATCCTCAATTCGCAGAATTTGCCTCTCAATTGTTATGGTGATTTTTGCAGTTTCTGACTTTGTGCTTTCTATTCCTGATTACAGTGGTGCAGAGGCAGAAAGAATCTATTAACACGGTGGCTCCTGTGAGGACTTGAGAATGCAGGAAAGCTTTTTTTCTGTTAAGCTGGGGATCAGATGGTCACAGGGACTTTGAGTTCCTAAAAGTTCCTTGTTCTGGAAGACAACTTTTCTGTACATCCACTGTCTAAACAGCTTACACATAAGGAACGCAGCAGTGTTACTCGTCTGTCAGTGAAACTCTAGCTGGTAAAAATTAATACAGCTGTGCTAACTTTTATACTAGTTGATTAGTTTCCTATTCAGGCAAAGATATAATTACAGCTGGTAATAAAATGGAAAAGTTTAAGGTTAGATTTTTTTGTATTATTATTTTTTCCTCTGGCGCGCTGTTGCTGGTAGAAAGAAAAAAAGAAAAAAAATTACATGTGTTTCTTTCAGATTCCTTAAAAGTGTTCATATATGCCTTCATTCATTATGATCTCTGGAATGCATAAAATTTACAGTGAAACCTGAAGTAATAATTGTGTTACAATTTGACATTATACTAGTTCAGTGATCAGGTCAGTGGCTGTTTCTTTCAGTCAATTTCTGTTTAAAAACAAACAGTAGTATATTTAATAACTTTAAGAGAATACCATTTAGTACAGACAATCCTTGTGTTATTTTCTTTGTACTTTTTTTCTTGCTAGACTATTTTTTCACAATGCCAAGCAGTTTTTGAAGAGTGCTATGTTCCAGGATTACTGGAATAACTCTGAAAGGACCATTATGCTTAACAATCCTTTTTATAGAAAGCCATGAGATTGTATTTTTAATAAAGTAGGAATTGGTATGTAAATGTTTTGGTATTACTTATATGGATAAGCCCCAGGAAATTCAGAAATAAATCTGGCAGGTGGTCTTCAACTCATTTGTTTTCTCTTTAAGCCATTCCATACTACCCTACTTGGTTACTTTCATTAAGCAGCTGTGAATGAGAACAAAATCTTAATATACATAGGTTATATTTTTGAGATATGTTTTGATAATACAGTCTTTTAGTAAGCATCTAGAATTGTTCACATGTTTAGATCAGTATAGTCATTGATTACATTCTTCTTTATTGTATTGTAAAATAAAATCAGGAAATAATACACATTTTCAGGCGGAGAAAAAAAGACAGAGTACAGTTGTACAGTAAATCTGTTGCACATTCAGAGACAATCTTCTTGAGTTCACGGGTTTTAAAGCCATAAGGGACTGTTAAGACTGTTTTGTTTGGCCTCCTGTATAATTCACATCATAGGATTTCCCTGATTGAATTCCTACTTAATTATCTGAAGGTGTTGAGAAAAAGTATCAGCTGGGCTTAGGATTTCTAGGCTGAAATGCCTGGTGCTGTTGCATGGTGCTGGTCCATGGCACTGTTCAGACTTATTGGCTACTATTTGATCAGGTATTTTCCTTTACGAGGACCTGTACAGACTTCAGCAGAAACTGGGCTTCCACGGGGCTATGTGTCCACCTCTCTGATAGACTCGTATGGGTGAATTTCAAATCCAGTACTGGGTCATGAAAGTATTGAAAGAATCTGTCCCTGAGAGAAAGCTACACATTGCTGGATTCCTCAATAACTGTTTCAGCTCTTCTGTATCTTCAATCACCTTCTTTTCTGGAGCATAGTTGGGCTGTTAAACTACTATCAGCTTATATGTGCCACTTGTGCTATGAATCCTTTTCTCCTCCAGAGATTTGGGTCTGAGAATTCAAGTCAACGTTTTGTGAGAGCACAGACCTACAAGATGCAAAAGCACCTTCACAGGTCCATGAACACTTTTTTTTTTTTTTTTTTCATGCATAGCTGGATCTTTCTATGGTAGTGACTGCATTCACAATGGAGGGTATTGCGAGAGTGTGCTGCTGAGTGATGACTGGTCACAGATGTCCTGTATTTTATGTAATGTGCATAGGGCTCCCTCCTATATAAAATAAAGTTTAAAAGAAATGGTTTAATCTTCCACTTTTTGGTCAATGAGTTTGACTGTCAGAAGTCTTCTAAAAAGAAGAGAAAAACACCGCTTCCCCTGCCTTCACCCACTTTCAAAATTACTTCCTGGCATGCACATCCTAAAAATATTTCAATTATATACAGCATTCTAATCATAGTTGCTTTTTTCAGACATGTATTGTAAAATATCTGGAATTCTGCCTGTCACATTTTTTATGTGGTTATGGCCATAATAGAAAAAAAAAGCAAAAAAGTGTCCAAAATTGGAAACTCATCTCTTAAGTTTAAATGTAAATGAATGTTTTTGTTCTATTTCTGACTAATGCACAGCGCACTGCACCTGCTTTACAGAAAACTTTAGTCTCATTAAACCCTTAGTCTCTGGTATTCAGTATGTGGTTTATTGTTGTGGGGTTTTTTTTTTACCTGTTACTGAAAGGAAGTTTTGCAGGGTTTGCTATATGGAGCAGGGATTTAGAAATACAAAGCTCACATAAATCACTTGCATTTAATAAGAAAAGATGATGAATGTGGATTCATAGGGAAGACGTGAATGTAGAAACGATTAGAGATGGCCTGTGTTTTTTCTGTGTCTTGCTGTAAACATACACAATACCTGAACATTCTTTGTACCTCTTCTGTGGAGTCCAGGTTCTGATTTATGTCTCTCCACTGGCAGGCAGACATTTACGTGTGCTTCATCTTTGCCTTTAGTTAGCTATGTGCATGACTGAATGTAAAAACTCAAATGTTCCCTGACACTCATGAAGGCTTGGTCTGCAAATGGGAAAACAGGACACTTGGTAGCCTGAATGCATCTAGTCTGAGAGACATTAATGCAGGGGCTACTGTAATGGATCCTCTTACATCCTTCACCAAGTAATAACACTCTTCACCTCATTATTTAATACTTTCCTTTATGAAGTATATTCATGAGCAAATAAAGTTCTGGGTGGTTGGGGGGGGGGTGGTGTTGGGTTTTTTTAATGTTGCTTTGTAGGAAGCTCATGTTAATTAAGCAAAGCTGATGTATTTGTAAATAAATGCATCAAGGAAAGGCTTCCAGGAAATTGCAACTACAAATACTACACTACTCCTACACATTATTCCTTCGTTTTATGTACTGAAATCTGTAAAGATTATGTTTCCTATCATATATTATTTTGCCCGTGGGAAGAAAGAAATAATGGGAGAAAATAAGGAAGGCTTGGGCATACCTTAGAGCACTTTTTCTCTCCTACTCTGTAATTTCTGTTGATACCTTGCAAAGGAATGTACTTCCAATGTTCTTTAGTATGCTCAAAATCTGTAAAAAATAAAATCTGGTCATCCTGATTGAACCTCTTCAGATATATTCATCAATTTTCACAGATTGCTGGTATTTTAAACGTTAAATAGGGTGCCGGGTAATAACTTGCTAAGGTACCATCCCAAAGTTCTTATTGCAGCATTCAAAAAAAATCAGGTACCTCAGATCGCAACAAATTCTTCCTGAGATTCAGAAATTCCCCAGCAATAAAATGGTGATGGGGAACAGTTCAATTTCACAAGCTCTTTGCTTGTTCTAATTATACTCAGTTTGGTGGGAGGTTGTAACTATTGACCTTAATGGCTGGCAGTTTGCAAGTGCTTGATTTTGCAATCACATCCCAATTTCTAATGGACAGGTGTCCACTTAACAGAAGCTGCAATCATGATAGCACTATGTCAAATCCAATTCTTGTTAGCTATCCCTCTGAAGAGACCAGTGATCAGATATACATAGGGTCTAAACTGCTGCCTCATGTACTGCTCCCTCCAGGTCAGCAGTGAAGACCCATTGACAGAGCAGTGTAACAAAGCTCTCAGTAGAGTGAACACTTGCTGTGTAGCATCAGAAATTACATTAATGGCATTACTTTGATACTGCAGGCATCTTCAGTGACCTAAAGGACCCTTCCAGCATCTATTCAGCCTTTCACAACCTATGTTGAGGTGAAGAGTATTGTCTCTTTTAAATTTTGAGAAAATAAGATGATGAGAGTTTGTCCTTTATTTGTTGAACAAGGCAGTTGTGAGGCTGGAAATAGGAATGAGATTAAACAAGCAGCCTGTTCTCACCATTCCATTAAGGACTATAAATGTTTTAGAAACAAGATTGCTAATATCCTACCTCACTGTATTACCATTTTTAGATCATAAATAATGAAGAATTTTGTTAACTCTTAGGCAAATCTGCCCAGTCATTCCTGATTACTGGATTATTCCTTGTTGCTTTGCCTGGACTGAGAAAGGTGATGCTCTCAAAAAATGTAACAAAATGAGGTTACTTTTCTATACCATACAAATATGATAATCTGATTGTGGTGGGTTAATGCTGGCTGGTCAGATGCTCACCAAAGCCATCCTGTCACCTTCCTCTTCAGGTGGACAGGAGAGAGAAGACAAAACAAAAGGCTCACAGGTAGAAATAAGGACAGGGAAAGACCACTCACCAATTGCCACCATGGGCAAAACATACTCAACTTAGGAAAAATATAATGTAATTTAATACCAATCGAAACAGGGTAGGATAATGAGAAATAAAACCAAATCTTAAAACACCTCCCCTGCCCCTTCCTTCTTACTGGGATCAACTTTATTACAGAATTCTCTACCTCCTCCCATCAAACAGCACAGGGGAAGAAGGGGAATGGGTGTTGTGGTCAGTTCACCATGAGTTGTCCTCTTCCTCAGGGGAAGGGCTCCTCACACGCTTCCCCTGCTGCAGCGTAAGGTTCTTCTCGTGGGAGACAGTTCTCCACAAACTTCCCCAAAGTGACTCCTTCACACGGGGCTTCGGTTCTTCTCAAAATGCCCCAGCAGGACTTCCATTGGGCGCAGACCTTCAGGAAAAGGGTGCTCCAGCACAGTCCCCCACAGTGTCATAAGTCCTGACAGAAGCCTGCTTCAGTGCAGACTTCCCATGGGGTCACAGCCTCCTTCATGTGTCTCCACCTGCTCCAGCGTGGGGTCCTCCATGGGCTGCAGGTGGAATCTCTACTCCCCATCATCTTCCATGGGCTGCAGGGGGACAGTCTGCCTCACCAGGGTCTTCTTCATGGGATGCAGGGGAATCTCTGGTACCAGTAGCATGTCCTCCTCCTTCTTCATTGATCTGGGTGCCTGCAGAGTTTCTTACATCTCACTCCTTTCTCTGGTGGCAAAAAGCTGCCAGTTGCATTTTTTACCTTTCTTAAATATGTTATCACTGACAGGCTCAGCCTTGGCCAGCAGCAGGTCCATCTTGGAGCTGGCTGGCACTGGCTCTGTCAGACATAGGGGAAGCTTCTACCAGCTTCTTACAGAAGCCACCCATGCACACTCACACCCACCCTCCCTGCTCACAGAACCTTGCCACACAAATGTAGAACACTCACTGTAAGCATGCCTTTTAATAAAGCGTATATCCTGGCTAGAAAGCCAAGATACAGTGATAATTATGTAGGACTGATTATATCTGCAATAAAGATCTGGAACAGGTCAATTAAATTCAGTGGAATTTAGTCCATTTCCAGTTAATCCATCCTTTTCCCTAATAAAGAGTCACCAGCTCTTTATTAGGGAAAAGGATGGATTAACTGGCAGAAACTTTGCTGTTCTGGAGATGCTGCTAGTAATGAGAACAGTCACTGTTCTCACACTCAGAACAGAAAGAATTAATGCTGTTCAGCTAAAATCACTCCATACTATGCGTAAAATCAAGAGAATTATTTCATAATTTGTTTCATAGATGTTTCTAGAGCCCCAAGTCTTCCAAATAATTTAATGTGTTTGGTTTATGTGTGGCTAAAGACATTTTGAGTGGACTGTACTTGGGTTCCCCTGTGTTAATCACCACCGGTGTCAGGTGATAGGAGACAGGCTGCTGCCAGTTGACTGTGGGGTTTGTAATTGTGTATGGTAGCCACACATCACCCCGTAAAGTTTTCTGGTGCAGTTCAGAGAGGAGAACTGAGCAATGAAGTAAGATGCTGAACAGTGTAAGCCTTCTGCCAAGCGAGTATTTTCATTTCAGCTGTATCCTTCAAAACAAATTTTATTCAATCCTGCCTGATATTTGTAACTGACAGTTCTGATAGGAGCCCTTTTCAGTCTTGCATATGTTCTGTCTTCAGTCCTAGTTACTTTTTATCTTAAATTCTTGGGTTCTTTTAAATGAATGATGGACGTAGTAAGGGCAACAGATTGTCTGTTGTTGAATTACAAAAGTGATAGCAATTGTTTGCTTTCAGAAGGGAACATGTAAGACTGTACATATAGGATCAGCAAGAATTTTCCAGTGATGGGAACATAGCCCTTGCGAAGTTACGTGTTCGGCATTTTAATGCCAGTCATGCTATTAACCCACCATGTGATTACTGACAACTTATAAAACTGCAATGTATCAACATTTAATTTTCTGTGAAAGAGATATAGCATGTAGAGTTTTACAAAATATGTTTTTCATAGTTACTTAATTTCTACTAGCTACTGGTAAATTAAAAGCTAAGTAGTATATTTAAAATCTTTAAAAAATCGATGTGATCCTAAAGTATTTGTATTTTACTTGAATACAAGTAAAAATATTACTTCTGTATGTCTAATGAAAATTGCTTAGAAGTGAGAATGTTGCTCTGTCCTTGTAACTGCTTTCCACATGGGTCCCTTGATATTGACATGAAGCAACAGAAAAGAAATCAATACATTATGCTGTTTCTTTGTGGAAGGTTGTGGAGACCATTCTTCAAATTAAAGCTAATCCCTTGGAAGACCACGGGATGTATGTATAGCTACAGATTTACATTTTAAACATATGATTAGCAAAATAAGCAACCTTTTCAAAGATTGCTGTCAGAGAATTAGCTGTTTAGTGCTTTCAGTGTTAGGATGTGATGTTTTCTACAATAAACTGAGAAACCTTTGAAATGCAGTAGCTATTGTTTTGCAACTTGTCCTGTACTGCCTTTGTTGGCTTAGGTATTACCACATTTCCCAACAGATCATTCAGTCATAAGTTCAAGTCTCACAGCAGGTGTCTGAGCGATTATAAGTGCTGGTGTTGCAGTCAGCTTCCAGAAAAAGAAAGTGGTACGGTGTGTTTTGTCTTCAAGATAAACCAAGGAAAGTACTCTTTTTCCCCATCAGGAGAGAGCTATTTCTTTGCCTTTTATAACTCTATAGATAACCAGCTAGGATAGACACAACTAAATCTGTGTTTTTAAGTAAAGAAACATTACTATTGATAAAAACAGTATTATGATAGATATGCTTTTGCTTCTATTAAAACTTACTATTTTCTGTCTTAATAGTCAGCCAAATCCCATTTTACTTAGGGCTTTAATAGTCTATGTTTTCTGCTCTTCAGCTGTAACTGCACCAACTATAATTGAAGACTTTTTAAAACACTTAGCTCGCAAAAAATTATGCTTAGATGATATGTCATGAAAACATGAGAAAAAGGAAAATTGGGGTTTAACCTTGTTGGTAGCAGAGGGATGCTCATGGATCAGTCTGGACTGTATGTAAAAAGGCTTGTAACAAAAAGAATGGGAAATAACGAGTTTTCCCAAATTCATAGATATTTATTCTAACACTGCTGAATTTTATGTCAACACATGAATTCATAGGGTGAAAACACCTTTTTTTTATCTAATTGGTAAGACTGAAAACAGGATATGCTACACACAAGAAGAGAAACAAAGTGATGAAGTTCAAATGATGCATGAGGTTTTCATGGAAGGAAGAGAAGGGTGAAGTTTGCTTAAGAACTTACTATTGGAGAATTAAACAGCCTGGTGATAAAAAATCTCTATTTCTGCAATGGCAAATGAGTTGTTTTAATAATCTGACTTCAATTTTTTTTGTTGGTTTTTTTTTTTTCCCTTTATTTCTTTCTGGACAATTTTTATTCTTCCAAACTCATATTAATGTCAGCTCAGTTTTACATGCGTTTTCTTTCCATCATAAACACACCGAATCACAGAATGATTTAGGTTGGAAGGGATCTTAGAGACCATCTTCTTCAACCCCCTTCACCCTGTCTCTCTGTGGTCAGGGACACAAAGTCTCCCCATTTCAGAAAAAATGTATGTTGTAGTCAGCAAACTAAAGCTCAAATTAAAACACAGAGGTGATAGAGAGTTTCCATTTAAACTAGTTTTTCAAAATGAAACCTCCAGTGCTCAAAATGTGGAATTGTAACACGTATCTTCTAGTTTAGAAATAGTCCTGGGTTAACTAGCCCCTTCATAATGTTATTCTAAAAAAGACATATTGGTATTTAATTACTCTAAAGCAAATGTCTAGACTTTCCTTTTATAAATCCCCAGTTGTAAAGGCTGTAAAGTTGTGGTGAAGCACATTAGCCAAAATAGAATCAAATTTGTTGCTAGTTAGAGATGCTTATACGCTCAGTGTTCATTAATTTGAAAAATCTCTTAACAATTATAATAGAAAACATAGGAGTTATGTATGACTAAGCTTCAGGATGGGGAAGTATAAAGGAGTACACAATATTTGTGAGGTCACTGGCAAATAGTGAAAATGTGAAAATAATGACCTAGCTGGTTTTTTCCATTTCTAGTCTTTTTCATTATGTGATGTCATGAATATCTTCAAATTAGTACATGGAAAAATATTTTCTCTTCCATCCCACTAAAAATCAGCTACATTTGATTATGTTTACAGAGCATCAAAAAGGGTACTGTAGCTGAAATTCATTCTTCTGATCTCCAAGGCCACTTCTCAAAACAAATAGACAAGATATTACTGTGATATAATTTTCTTTTTAACAGAAAAATGTTCTCTATCTCATGCTGCTGGAAAGCAAATACTTCTTGGCTGAACAGCACTAACAACACTGTTAGTTTTTCTAAGACAAGACATGAGATCGCTATTGTATTATTGAAGGCAAATGTTGATGATGTTCCTTTTCTTGCTTTGAAGGCTATTGTTTGAGAGATAATTGTGTTTTATTTTATCATTCATCAGTGCAACTGAGGGAAAAAACCCCACAAATACCATTTTTGTATTATGACCTGATGTTTGATCAACGATGTCCTTATTTTTCCAATTGCTTTTCTTTCTTTGTTCTTGTATTTCTGTAATCCAGATTTCATAAAGTAATGCAGCAGCCTAATTTCTGTGTCTACATTTGGCAAGTTCCTGATAACTTGCAAATACAGTGTTCATCCCTTGGCCTGCTCTTGATTGACAGCCCAGAAATAGCCTTTTAAATTGTGTCAGATTCTCATCTCTCTGTTTGAAAGGTGAAGTTAAACAGTTTTCCTAGCAGTCTGGATGAAGTCTCAAATCTAACAAATCAGCTGTTTTGGCCGTTGTACCAAGCTTTTGTCTATGCAAAAGTACATAATTTTATCTTTGCACACTAATAGCTTACTGAAAACTATTGCAGCTGTCCATTTACTTCAGGGCATGTGATAGCTCAGAGTAATTTATTTACCAAAATAGAGCTATTCTCACTAGCCATACTCTTATCACATATTAAGTCATTATTTTGCATTTGGTTCACTGTGGAATGAATGAAAATGTTCCATTGTCACAAACGGCGCTCAGGTTTTATAAAAAGAAAAGAACAGTGGATTCAGAATCCCTGTAGACCATTATATGATCTCATCAGCTGTTGTATATTTATCTAACATTGCAATCAACAAATATTGTATTTGTATTACAATAGCTTTCTATGTCTCTATTCAAATTTGAAACACCGTTGTGCTGGACACTCCACAAACCTATATGGTAACACTCCTCTTGCCACAAAAACTTTATAATGGAACTACTGGCGAAAATGCGGCTATTAATCTACTGATATAAAATTCTCACTGCATATGAACATCCAGTTTCATGTCCCAGAAAGCATTATATGATATCAAAATAAATGTTCAGCTACTACTGAGATGCTTATCTCACTACCAGAGATTCAAATAACAGAATGCAAAAAGAATATCTAAATGAAAGTAAACTCCTAAAGTAATGAAAATAAATTCATAATGCACTTTTAAAGTTTGATTTAAAAGTGGATTTGGAGGGGAGGGGTGGAATTTGATGTCAATTACAGAAATATTAGAACTGTGCAGATTCTGACTTAAAATCACAGAATATCTTGAAACATCAAAATGGAAAATTTGTTTTATGTTTATGCATATCGATTACAATAATCTATTACAATCCACTCCAAGGCTAGGCAATAAACATATTTTTTAATTAATGAAATAAACAATATTAATTAAAAGAGGATTCTTAAGTTTGGCAAAGTATTTATCCTTTATTACCCAAATTTCAGTCTTTCTTATATGTAGTACCACTGAGTAAATACTGGGTTGGTTTGGGTTTGGGATTTTTTGTGCATTTTGGTTTTTGTTTTGGTTTTTTTTTTTTTTTTTAATGTACAGTATTCTCCTAATTAAGTTAGACTTGGTAAGAAGCCAGTTTTTCCTTTCTTAAGCTATTTTCTGATGCTGCTTATGACTGATTGAAACACCTTCTCAGCCCATACCTGTCCTCCTTCAGGTGGTCATCCACTCCCTCCTGTACTGCTATGTATTTTAATTATTTGATAAAGGACCTCTAACATTAGTCTTCTAAGTTTGCACAATAAATGACTTCATTCACATGCTTCGTAAGTTTTATTGCTATTTCCTGAACTCTATTTACCTTGTCAGTACGTTGCAGTAAAAATGATATTTGATTTTACACTCCCCAAGCAATGCAGACAACAAATACGCTCTGTGACCCAATGATTTTCTTTTTAGCTGAAAATTCCATTAGGCCGTTTTCTTCTGTTCAGAAAGTCCACTATCAACTTTTATCTGACTTTCTCAACATTATTGTAACTGAATTTTTGAAGATGATCATCCATGGGAAGATTTCTCTATGTTTTTTTTGTAACAAAGCTTCTCGTAGGGAAAGTGGAAAAACAAATCAGTCCTGACAGATTTTTTTTAGGTCACCCATGGTTATTGGAGGAACCCTGCTGTATGCCTTCTGCATATTTTCAGAACAGCTGCCATTTTATTATCTCCTTCTCAGTAGCTACAGACAGAAAATCTCTCACCTACTCAACAAAAAATCCACACACGTCATTTAAAATCTCACATATTTAAATCAATTTGTAAATCCTTTTTGCAAATATGCAACAAAGTATATGGTCAGCTTGTGGAGAGGAGCAGTGCCTTTATGTTTTTTGACTGCGGATAACAAAATAATTTCTTTTCATTGGCACTGACCAAATACTCTAATTTTACAGGAGTCTTTCATTTGTAGCATCTGTTCTCTCTGTATTTTGCTTACCAGTGTATCCAGTGAGCCTGAGGACGTGAATTTGTATGTCTGACGATCTCTTAAAAGGCTGATTGTAAAACATGGTGTGCGGTTAGATTTTTATACGATTTTGAAGCTTAAAAATCAGTATAAGCTATTGTGAGTGGTGATATCAGCTTGAACCATGGTAAGGATGAAATCAGAATGTGCTTAAATTTAATCATATGGGGGAATACAGTGATTCTGATTAAATTCACAAAGCCTTCTAAAGAATCTGCAGAGGAAGAATAATACCGATAATTAGAGACGAAGAGAAGTTCCCAGTAAAGATATGATCAAAGAGGTTAAATGTGCTTATCTAGACACTGCACAAAAGTTGTAATGAATTTCTGCATCTTTTAAATATCGTGGTATTATAAAACTGGTAGCGTATTTCCCATTCAGTTTTACTGTGTGTGGTACAATATATAATAGAAAGAAAAAGATGTAACATTGGCCTTCTTTTTAATCTGTTGAATGTGCTAGTTTCCTGCTTTCTTATGCTGAAAATTACAGTGCTTAGTATCATCAAAATTATTTTCTGAGTTCATAAAAACTTTAGATTATTTGAGTTGGTTTTGCTAGTTTTCAGAAGGAGAGGAACCATACTGTGTTCTGTAGAGGTGTTTGGTTGGAAAATGTTTTCTTATACCCATTTGTATAAAGAGGGGAAAAAAAAACCAACCTGATAGAAATTGCCATTTTACAACAGGATCCTCAGTACAAAACTGAAGATCTGACCTTTAAAAACACTAGAACCCAGTTCAGGTTTTTGGGGGTTTGGTTTTGGTTTTGTTTTTTTAATTAAGTACCTTCAAAACCAAGAAGGGGTTATCAATGTAGAACATAGACATATGTTATGCAGTGGTTACTGCAGCTCAACCACAAGGCAGAGACACTCCTTCTGAGCCACAGGGGATCAACAAAGTGAAATGTTATTAACCTGTGACCATATGGAAGCAGACCTACCTCTAAAATCTCTATGCCACAAAGTTTATAGTAAATTTGTCAATATGAATTACGGGAACATGTTTTCTAAAATCTCTGGAGAGGAGGCATCTTATTTCCAGATTTTTAGTGTGGTGTCCAATTGAGTTAATTTGAAAGATCAGTTGCGCTTTCTAAAGTAGATGAACTGCTTGAACTCTTGTACCTCACAGGGAGCACTGAGAAATTCAAGGGTTCTTAATTTTCAATTGCAATGCCTTTATAGGTCAGTTTCCATATCTTGGGACAAATTGAGATGCTTCAGCCCTGATTTCATTGATGTTTTGAATGAGGATATTGTTGAGAGGTATTGAGTGGTGATTTGAGTGAAAACCTAGGATAGAACACATTTATTTCATTATGTATGGGTAATAATTACACAGAGAAGATGCAGTCATTTTTTGAGATAGACCAGCTGGCTGTGAAAATGAAGCTGAAGAGCTGTTTGCAAGGTTCTGGGAGCATTTCATAATTCACAAACTATCTTTTGCTAGAAATTCTGATTTTGTTTTGCAGGATTGTACCCACTGTTTCTAAACTTATGTTAGGGTTTTATTCATTATTAGTTATTTGCTTATTAATATAGTATTTAATTATGGATGTGGACCTGTAAAACCATGCTATAGAAATCTACAGAACTCCTTGCAAATGCAACTTAATACAGAAAATACAGAAACTGACGTTGTTGTCTCTAACCTTCCATGCTGTTGAGAAGCTCAAATTATCTAATCTGAATATTTTTTCCTATAAACAGCATCATCCAGAGGCTTGCTCCTTACTTAAATCACTACAGAATCAACATGAGGCTAATCTGGATTTACGTTTGAGTGTACTGACTGTCTCATAACAAAGCCTGCTCTTTCTAATAAGTTGTGGTGGGTTGACCCTGGCTGGAGGTCAGGTGCTCACCAAAACCACTCTATCACCCCACTCCTCAGCTAGAAAGGGGAGAGAAAATATAATGAAAGGCTCATGGGTCAAGATAAGGACAGGGAGAGATCATTCAGCAATTACCATCATGGGCAAACTCACTCAACTTTGAAAAAAAATACCAATCAAAACAGAGTAGGATAATGAGAAACAAATCCAAATTTTAAAATACTTCCTCCCACCTGTCCCTTCTTCCTGGGCTCTTTATTCCAAATTCTCCACCTTCTCCCTCCAAGGAGCACAGAGGGACAGAGAGTGGGGGCTGGGGTCAGTTTGTCATGCACTGTTTCTGCTGCTCCTTCCTCCTCAGGGGAAGGACTCTTCATGCTCTTCCCTTTCTTCCGCATGGGGTCCCTCTATCAGGAGACAGTCCTCCATGAACTTCTCCAATGTGAATCCTTCCCATGGGCTTCAGTTCTTCATGAACTGCTCCAGCGTGGGTCCCTTCCATGGGGTGCAGACCTTCAGGACCAGAGTCCTCCAGCACAGTCCACAACAGAGTCACAAGTCCTGCCAGCAAACTCGCTCCAGCATAGGCTCCTCTCCACAGGTCCTTCCAGAAGCCTGCTCTAGTACAGGCTTTCCAACAGGTCACAACCTCCTTTGTGACCATTCCCCCACAGTCTTCTCCAAGGGCTCCAGGGAATCTCTCCTCTGGGGCCTGGAGCACCATCTTCCCCTCCTTCTTCACTGACCTGGGTGTCTGCAAAGTTTCTCACATGTTCTCACTCCTCTTGCTGCAAAAGCTGTCCCTAGGGGTTTTTTTGTGTTTGTTTTGTTTTGTTTTGTTTTGCTTTTTTCTCTCTCAACTATGTTATCCCAGAGGTGCTACCAACATCACTTTGCCAGCGGCAGGTCAGTCTTGGAGCCAGGTGGCATTGGCTCTATTGACCAACTTCTAGCAGCTTCTTACAGAAGCCACACCTGTAAACACCCCACTATCAATCCTTGCCATGCAAACCCAAAATGTATGTAGGTTCCCTAGGATCAGTCTGGTTTTCTTCATTAAAACATAGAAGTGATATATTGATGCCCCACAGTCAGCCTGAAATGTTGTTAGGTGTTTCTAGGATGAGCTTTTTATTTTATGTGTGTCGCAGTTTTGCATAGTTGGCTACTGAGAGAGAGAGAGAGAGGGCCAGGGGCTGCAGAAAATGGCTGCTAGAATCTTCTGCAAGCCTGCTTACAGCACCTCTGAGAATCACATATAGGAGACAAAGACTCAAACCAGAACACAGTATGCCAGGAAGGCTGCAATTTTGGCCCCTTAAGGGCATTGGGATGTCTATTTGCATATAAATGTAAGCAGTTGACAGACACAAAAGGCCAGGAAGGCTGGGGGAGGAGGTGCCCAGATACCCCAGGGAGAGATGCCCCTGCAGCCCCAGCTGAAGCACATGGAGTAGCTGGAGGAGAGGACACATGGAAGAGGCAGAAGCCAGACCTGCCCGGTGGAGAGGCTCCACGCTGGATGGAGCCGGTGAAGACATAGAGAAGATGCCATGACTTACGTTGGGATGAGCCCCTGCCAGCACAAGCGACCTACAGAGATGAGCCGAACAGGTTTGCTGGAGGAGG
This sequence comes from Hypotaenidia okinawae, assembly GCA_027925045.1. Taxonomy (NCBI): domain Eukaryota; kingdom Metazoa; phylum Chordata; class Aves; order Gruiformes; family Rallidae; genus Hypotaenidia; species Hypotaenidia okinawae. The sequence goes on along the minus strand of BSDF01000005.1, from coordinate 37,121,293 downwards.
CATCATAGCCCCGTGGAGGACTGGGACTGAGAGACACTGTGATTGATTGCTGCCTGCCAGAGCAGAGATGAAGCCCGGTGGGAAGAGACTTGCCTTGGAGAAAGTTCGTGGAGGACTGGCTCTTATGGTGAGATCCTATGGTGCAGCAGGGGGAGGCTGTGTGGAATGGATGCCCCCATCCCAGCCGAGAAGGAAACCATCTTGCAAGGGACTGACTGAAGCCCCCATCTCCTAGTCCCTGCCCCCTGTCCTGTGCTGTGAGCAGGAGAGGGCTGAAAAGGGAAGCCTGCTTTAGAATGGAGGGGTGGGGGGAAGGTGTTACCGAGACCCCCATTTTCCCCAGTCCCTGCCCCTCCTGGGCTGTGACCAGGAGGGAAGAAGGGAGCAAACTTCTAACTAAAAGTCTGCTAAGGGGGAGTGGTGGAGGGAACGTGTTTGCCTGGTTGCATTTGTTTCAAGATCGTTGGTTGCACTCCTGACTCTGGTTTTTCACTGTTTTCTCTTAAGCGTAGTGTAATAAATTAGGTAACTTTCTCTTCAGCACTCTGTGTTGAGTCTGTTTTGCCCGCGTCATTAACGAGTTTGTCTCTTGAGCCGCCCAATTACATTTTTTCTCTCCTGTCCAACTAAGAAGGGGAGTAATAGACTGATTTTGGTGGGCGTCTGGCCTTTAGCCAGGGCTCAACCACCACAATGTGTTTTTTTTAAATCTCAAATTCTGTTTCTGAAGGACTTTTTGCACTGTGGAAATAACAGATAAAAGGAAAAAGAATTAGCCATTATCCAAAATGAGTGGCTTGCATTCTGATGAAGGTCGACGACTAAGGCTAGTCCTCTGCAGTACTCCATGAGATTATATACTTATTTCTTCATTCTTTCCATGTGTGAGCTTCAAGTTTACAAGTAGAAATCTGTGCCTGGATATATCCAGGCCCTTCTTTTCTACATTTTCTCTCATATTTTGCATTTTCCCCCCAAGATGTGAAGCTAATTTAGAGTGATCATGATGTAAATTAGGAAATAATTCTAGAAATGGTGGAATTGGATTTAAGGATATTTTTCATTTATGTGACTCTCTCTCATCATCATTTACAAATTTGTTCATTAAGAATCACTGAAATGAAGTGTGACTGCTTGGCATTTAGTAATATACATTGGTATACAAAAAGAGATTGAAGCCATCGTTTCCTCTTAATGTTATATTACTAGATAGATTTTTTTTTTTTTTAAAGTGAATACGCCCAGAATAAAATATGGCATTACTCAATTCAGAAAACATGAAAGAACTGTTAATATCCATGGAACGATTTTCCTGTTATTGCATACACCGCTCAGAAACAAACCGAGGCTTGTTTTTCAGTTTTTAAGTACCACATATGTCTTCATCACATTTAAATTTCGGAGTTTGCATGTGGATGTGATCATTAGGCTGGTTTGAGTTTGAGCACAAGTATCTAACTTGCATAGTCATATTGCAGATGTTGCATCTTCATCAGTTCTTTCAGAATTGCATATTTATAATGCTTCTGTGAGTTTTGCACACAGTCTTTTACCCTTTATATTGTAGTAGGCTGGCACACGGCATTATATTTTTCCCGCAAAATTGAGTGAACTTAGCTGTCCTTTTGCCCATGAAGAAAACAAGTGAGTCATAGTAACCATTTTCAGTGGCTTCAAGTTGGAGCATAGGAAGTTCCACAGTGGTATGTGGAAGAACTTTTTCACAGCAAGGGTGACAGAGCACTGGGACAGGCTGCCCAGGGCGGTTGTGGAGTCTCCTTCTCTGGAAACATTCAAGACCCATCTGGAGGCCTCTCTCTGCGATCTGTCCTAAGGAACCTGCTCTAGCAGGGGGTTTGGACCTGATGACCTTTTGAGGCCCCTTCCAAACCCTGCAGTTCTGTGATTCTGTACCTGCTTCTCAGAAGTCAGCACACCTCCAGACATCTCTTTCAACAGCTTCAAGGTGGGACCTTCATCATGAAGAGTAGGATAAGAACTGGAAAAGTAAATTGTCACGTTCAAGAGTGGCTTTCTGGTATTCATGGCTGCAAAGAAACAGTTTGTCTGGCATATTAAAGCAGTACCAGCACTGGGAGAAGTGTCACCTTAGGGATAAAGCACTCTGTCCTCACCAGAACTTTGTAACCCTCAGTAAAAACTTCCTCTGGTGCTAACCACAGACAGTGCACATAGTAATAGCAAACCCTTCACCACAACACATGTACAGAAAAGTTTACAGCAACACTACACCTTTGAACTAGAGGTGTAATGCCCTAGTTCTGTAGCTTTCAGCGGACACCGTCTGCAACTGGCAAGCATTAGAGTCACCAAGACTCAAAGCCAAAAAAAACAAAGTTGAGGGTACCAGCAGCTTCAAGTGGTATTTCCGTGCACCAACAGGAGGGAAGCAAGGAGTTAACTTCGCAGCTAAAACAGAGAGACTACTTTAAATTCTCATCTGTGCTTTTGGGAGATTGACAAGTAGTTACAACTCTCTGGGGAGGCAGTTTTGAACAGAAGACTAAACACTGACTGAAAGATTCCTCTTCTGAAAGAAAATTGGGAAAGGAAAAAAAAAAAATAAAAAAGGAAACAAAAATAAAGATTCTAAAAGGTACTTATCTCCAGAGCAAAAATACCAAGATGACCATAAAACTCAATAAATATCTTCTAAGCATTCACCTCCATAGTCTTAGAGAAATAAAGATAACTCCTTACACTACTGTAGAGAAAAACACAGAAAGATAAAACAGAACCTTAATGTAAGAAAATAAATGTATGCACAGATGAAACGAGAAATTACTTAAAACACTAAAGGCATAGTAAAATAAAATCAATATAAAATGAATGAATGTTTTATCATTGTTAATAGTATTAATACAGGTGTTATTCAATTTATAGAGCATTTTCTCTGAGGATTTCATACAAACAGGTGCAATACTGTTTTCATGTGTTAAAAATGAATTCTAGGGTTTATAGCATCTGTTCTTTTGATGCACTTCTGTAACTCCTACTAAAGTTAATTAGTATTGTGTGCACATCAAGAGAAGAATAGAAACCGTCTGTGTTTTATTATAATAATTATTAAACTAACATCTTGTACTTACTGATAACGTAGTTGTTTGCCTACTTCCCTACAACCTCCAGCTGTGAACTTTCAATCTTAGAACCTCTAAATAACAAAGGCAGTCCAACTAACCTGCAGCTGCTACAGCAAGTCTTGGTAGTAAGTGCTAGTCCTACTATTTAGCTAATACTTGGCAGATATTTGGGTAAGTGCTAAAAGCCCAGTGCTGTTTGTCTTAGAATACTACCATGAAATAAAAAAGGAGAGTCAATAACCATGAGTGGTGGTAAAGCCCAGTCACACTTTTAATCAGGGTTTTCGCGTGTGCAGTTTAGTCCACCTGCACTGTCAAAACATAAACTTGACAATTACCTTTTGGCCTTTTACCTTGGTTTTCTAGTAACAGATTTTCAGTTTTGCTTGCATGAAATGGCTACTTGTTCAGGCTTTAAGAATCTTGATGGTTAGTGATATGGACGTACACTAAATGTCTTCTTTATTCTTCTCATGACATGAGAAAATAATCATTTATTTTTCTTCATTACTATTACTTCTTAGTGTGAGCCAGCCCAAATACCATGGTGAAATGAAGTATTCTTGATGACACATGTCTAAATGTTTATGGTACTCACTGTAAAATCTATACAGCACTTTATGACTCTGCAGGCAGATAAGTGATATGCATACAAGTTGATCTCACTTACATACTAGAGAAGGAGAATGTAATATTTGTCATATGGGGAGGAGGAGAGATTTGTAAATTATATGATTTGCTTTTGGTGTAGGAAGAAAGCATAATATGAAATAGCCTGCAAAATAAAACTACAATGAATTTAGAAAATGTGACAGTTGGTTCAGCAACATACTTAAGTATATAAATAGATCCGTTATAGTCAGTTTTCTCAATGAGACTTCTCATTTGCTTTAACTTAGATAAATTATGTAGTGAAAAAGTTTTAAAGCCATTGGCAGACAATCAAGAAATAATTTTCTGCATGTGATTATTTGAAACAGACTGCCTAGGTTTAAGAAATATGTAGCAGTATTGATTTTTTCATAATTTTTACAGTTATGCAGTGTTACAGAATGATCCCAAACTGATTTTGTACAATCTGGATTTAATGTATAGTGGCTTTATTGTTAAAACTGTTTAGGAGCAGGTGCTTTTTATACTCAGAACTACTGTGAATGTTTGAATGTTCTCACTGTCTTTCACATGATAAAACTAAATAATGTAAAAAAAAAAAAAAAAAAAAGGAAGAATTCATTATGAAATTTGAAAAATCTGCCCTAATTATATGGAGCTCTAGAGATGTAACCGTGCCCATTTTTCACTATAATGGATAAGTCTGCTCTGTGAAATGCTTTGCTAAATCATGTTACATTAACAATAGCTATGAAAATTATTTTTGTTACCTTCATTGAAAAGAACTTTTACTCAGGAGTTAAAAAGATAGGACAGAATGAGCTCTGTGAAAACTTCTGTAGCTAATCCTGCATACTCAGAGGAAATTCATGTAATTTATGCTAAGTGACTTGCTGGCCTTGCATGTGTTGAGAAAAGTTTATTTGCAACACTACATATTTTTCCTCTACATATTGGATATACCTCTTTTTTTCTGAGTAAGATTCATTAGAAAAATAGTCCCCCACTTTGAAAATGATGTATGCTCACTCTTAAACCCTTGATAATGTCTGATGTCCTGCATTAAGTTTGAAAGAGTAAGCAATACCTTACACTTGTAGATGAATATGGGTTTTTTTGCTTGTCGCACAGACTGATAGAAGATATTTTCTAAGGAATTTTTATCTCCTTTTCTGCAACAAAAGGCTTTGTGCCTGAAATTTTGTGCAGAATAAATTAAGAATACTACCTGTGGTAGTCATTATTTTAATTTTGGTTTGATTTATTTTATTTTGTTTCAGCTTTTGTTGTGAGAAAGATAAGAACATTTAAAACTGATGAAAACACTTAAGTATGCTTGCTGTCAGATGTTTTTCTTTTGAAGATTCAAGTTAACATCAGCAGTTTATGTAATCCTATGTGTGTTAGGAGCTGGTAAAGATGATCATAGGTGTAACAACAGAGATGTGAAAATCTGCTGGGTACTTGCTATAGTTTCCAAGAGCTTTCAGACATTGTGGTGCAAAGGGAGGTTTCCACTGTGTTCAGTAAAGAACTTTGTTTCTGCAACTGCAATCTCCATACTACTGGATTTTCTGCATACTCAGCTACTAAATACCAAAAAAGTCATGCAATAAAGTGAACTTGAGAGTAGCCCTGCTGAGAAGGACCTGGGTGTCATGGTGGATGAGAAACTTAACATGAGCCAGCAGTGTACTCTTGCAGCTCAGAAGGCCAATGGTATCCATGGCTCCATCAGGAGAGGGATGGCCAGCAGGGACAGGGAGGTGATTGTCCCTCTCTACTCTGGCCTTCTGAGGCCCCATCTGGAGTACTGAAAGATGTAGAACTGTTGGAGAGGGTTCAGAGGAGGCCACGAAGATGATTAGAGGACTGGAGCACCTCCCCTACAAAGAGAGGCTGAGGGAGCTGGGCTTGTTCAGCCTGGAGAAAATAAGGCTGCAGGGGGACCTCACTGCAGCCTTCCAGTACCCAAAGGGAGCATACAAACAGGAGGGGAATCAACTGTTTAAAAGGGTAGACAATAGCAGGTACAAAAAAAAATACTGAAATACAGTTGTGCAGTCTTAAGATTTATTGCTATACATTCACTTAGTGGTAAAAATTATTTCTCAATTACTATAACATCTGACCAACTCCAAATTGCTTTTGAAAAAAGCGTTGTTGAAATCAGGCACAACCCTGGTGCTCTCAGTCAAGTGCGTGTCTTTCTTCTGTGGCTCAGGGCCTCTCGCTGCATGCTACCTCGCCTCTGGGCAGATTCACGTCCAGTGTTATCAGGCATTTTGTTTTCTTCATTTGCACTTTCTTCATGCAATTCATCATATGTTAAGTCTGTCCAGAGATTTAGTATGGAGGGTTTTTTTGTGCTTTTTAATGTACTTGACATATACAGTGCTATGCTAAGCTAAGTCTGTCACACTATGTCTCTTTAAAGGCAGGAACTGACTCTATACCACTGTTTGACCTCATGAACTGTTTTTCAAAGACCAGTTTGTGATGAATTTGCAAATCAGTCTCATAACATGCAACATTTCTTCCTTTTCCTCCTCTCTGCTTGTCCACCCTCCCACCCAAGGTCAAGACTCCCTCAGCATTCCAGCAACCACAGTGGACTGTTCAAAATTTTCCAAGCACTTCTTTAGAACTGTTACTTCCAGCCTCACAGAACTTTCCTTATGTCCATGCTCATACAGTGTTCCACTGGAACTGAAGCATCACTGTATTTGTTAACAAATCGTCATTTTCATTTGCATAAATTCTTTTATTAAAACAACAAAACAAAAAACCAAACAAAAAAACCACAAAAAAGCAAAACCAAAAAATGCAGTCCGTCCTTCCTTTTTTTTTTTTTTTCTTTTTTAAGAAAATATGCCCTGCATTGCTAGGATCAATGATCATCTAGATGGAAAATTATTTTTAAAGGAAACTGTGAAAGGAAAAAGCTTACCTGTATATAAATTTAATTTAATATTTAGTAATCATATGTTTACAAATATCGTTCGTGACGTCTTTTTCTATTTTTCAGACTGCAGACTACTGTAATAAATTCCCCTATACACTGTTCATTGTGGATTTTTATTTCATTAATTTTTTTCAAAGGTACCACTGAATTTCATCATTAATTAAAAATTAATTATGATGGTCTTAAAGGTATGAGCCTTGATCTCAGAATTATAAACATTTTAAAAAAAATCACTTTTTAATATCCTATGCTATATGCCAAGCCAAGATCCAATTTCAAATTACCGACAATATAATTTGTGATGCAATTAGTTGAGTAAATTTCAGCAAGGTTTATAGCAAAGCTCAGTAAATCCGATTTTGTTCTATGATCAACATCTTATGAATGAATCCCCACACTATTCCTCATTTACTGTTCCATGAGAAATATTAGCTGTTGTTGCTAGACAAATGTGAAAGTGTCATGTTTAAAGTACATGTCTCTTCTTCAGTTTTCCATAAAGCCTGCTTGAGTTTGCTCAGTTCAGTTCACAACAGTTCGCCGTAGCTCTTTAAAGGCTATGTGGTTATTATTGTGCATAATGCTTTCAGAGAACACAGGTGCTAGCTCTCAGCAGATCAGAACAAGTGCTGCCTTGCATCACCAGGTCCTCTGTGCCTGCTTTGGAAGCAGACCTCCGCTGTGCTAGAGAGTATGACGAGATCTTGAGTATTTGCTTCCACACAATATCTTGGAGCACAGATGTTATCTATCATCTTTGGAAACAGCACTTCCTATTATGACATGAAACATGTCAAATCCCAGAGTACTCCCATTTCCTTCAGCTTAGGGTAGCAGAAAAATTGTAGGAAGAAGTCAAACTCCCCGTCCACAATCAGTTCTAGCATTGATTTTGGGGTGTAAAATAATCCATAGCAAAACTATGTGTTATCATGAAAACGTGAGACTTTCTGAGATGAAAACTTTGAATTGTTAGCTGCTTTAGGCTTTAGAAACAGTAACATTTCTTTTTACTATATATGCCTTCATCCACATGTATTCCATTTACGTGTTAACTGTTAATACAAGGTTCTGACATGTAAAACCGTACTCATTAGAGGGTATTTATCAAACTGCAGTAATAATTGAATTTGGGCATAGAACTGCAAGAAAGCAATTTTTTAAGCAATCTGTGTGTCCTCTGCTACAGAGAAAGCTCCTCTGTATTCTTCTGGAACAGAAGTGAATGGATAAATTTCCCCCAGAAGAAAATATCCCCTTAAGCCCCTTGTCTGCACAATGTCCTCAAGGCTGTTTTGATTTACGTGGTCAAACTGACCCTAAGTAAAAAAGAAATTTGTACCTACTCTCTTATCTTCTCCTATGCCTACCTTTCCCTGTTAACAGATCCCTAGATGCTGTCTCTGTGTTTGTGAGAGACAAAGAGTGTTGCATAGATAGCCACAAGAGGTGAAAAGGATACCTCACAGAATTACAGAATGCTGGGGGTTAGAAGGAACCTTGAAAGACCATCTTGTCCACCCCTCGCACCAGAGAAGGATCATGCCCCCCGCCCTGTCCAGGGCATATTTGAGCAGATAGATGTCTAGAGCACACCACTCCCTCCATAGCCAGGCCACTGGGACAGGATTTGACCATCTACTCATAACAGAAATACTTTCTTGTGTCTGTTAGAGATTTGTACAGGTTGAAAGATGCACGTGTTTTAACATTTACTAGCATTTTGGATTCTTTTTCTCATAAACATATGGAATACATGATACAAGGCACTGCTTTGTGTTCTTCCATCTTCCTTGTTGCATGCAGCTTTTCCTTAATTATTAGACAGGTGTTAATAGTGGTGGAACAGGAGAAAAAAATGCAAAAGAATAAAACCTTCACAACTCAAAAATGGGAAGCCAGTGTATCCATTATTTTTTTTTTACAGTCACCCTATCGGTAGTCATAAAAGTGTTACGAACATTTTAAGCGTGTTTTTCAGACTGTGGAGGTTTGGCCCTGGCTAGAGGCCAAATGCCCACCAAAGCTGCTCATTCACTCCTCTTTTCAGCTGAAAAGGGGAGAAAATATATATTGTGAGGCTTAGGATTCAAGATAAGGACAGAGGGATCACTTTCTAATTAGTGCACATCATGAGCAAAACAGACTCAACACAGAATAAAAGAAAGAAAACTAATTTATTACTACTACAACTACACACCCAGTGAACCAGAGTCAGGTGATGAGAAGTGTGGCCAGGTCTTAAAGCACCTTCCCCCACCCCTCCCTTCTTAGCAGACTTAAACCTCATCATGATTTACTCCCTTCTTCCCCCTAGCCTGATGTGGGGAGGGGCAGGGAATGGGAACTGGGGTTCTGGTCAATTCCTCATAAGCTGCTTTCCTCCTCCAGATCTTAACACTTCTACTTCCCCCCCACCCCTCCCTTCTTCGCAGACTTTAATCATAAATTCGCCCTCTTCTCTGCTGATATTCCAAAAGCTTTGCCTTCTGGCCAGTATGTGATGAGTTCCAGGATTCCTGGATGATTGGGGTTTTCTATTTGAGCCCACTGCATGGCAAGTGCGACCTATTTTCACCACGTGGCATCGGTGTCATGGTACGTGGAAGGGGCCTTTCCTTTGAACATCCAGCCCAGCACTGGCAGTCGAGGTGCCAGAAGGAGGTGGGCTTCAGTCCCAATCACGTCTGAAGCAGCTCAGACCCCGTCATATGCGGCTGGTCTTTCCATTTCTGTCAGTGTATAAGGAGCCTTGGATCCTCTGTAGCCCTGACTCCAAAACCCCAGCAGTCATCCTTGAGTCTCCTCTGGTGCTTTCTGCCAGAGACTCCAAGTAGGGCCATTCTCCCCAGCTTCACTGTAGAGCACGTTTTTTACACCTGGCCCTGTCCAGACTGGCCCAAGGGCTACTGCATGGACTATCTCCTGTTTGATCTGTTCAAAAGCTTGTCATTGCTCTGGGCCCCACTGGAAATCATTGTTCCAGGTTACATGGTAGAGAGGGGTGACAGTGAGACTATAGTTGAAGATGAATGCTATGTTTGATATAGAAAAACTGTCTATTTTGTACCAATAACAGTGTAATGCTCAATAACATTTAGTTTTAAGGGATATCCTCTTCAAATGAGATTTTCCAGAGTTCATGGTCTGTTCTAGCAACGTATCTCCTTTCTCTCATGGTCGTCAGCAATAATAGCACATCGTCACATTTGCTACTTATTGAAATACTGCAATAACATCCAATTTGTATGGGTGCATACGTGTGACAGGGACCTTAAAATGGTGGGAGCAGGTAGAATGCATGGCCTCTACCTTGAATAACTTACTGTTTAATTCACTGCACCAAAAGTTCTTTTAAATTCCTAGCCTAAGTATTTTTTGTCAAAACCTGAGGGCTGCCATTTCATCATCCTCATTCCTTAATTCTTTCTTCTAAGGGACTGAACTGTCAACCTCCCAGGGCGCCATTCTACCCACCTATTAAAGTGAAAATCCTCCCCTTTCTTTTTCCAAAAAGCAAAAACTTGATGCTGAGCTAGAAATAAATAAATAAATAAAAAGTATTAAACTCCTTTGAAAACAAGTCTTAAACAAAGTTGATGGGTTTGCCACTACAGTTCCTTTGTCAGGTCCTTAAATTTTGCAGCTGTGACATGAATGCAGTTAGTATAGTTTATAGTTGTCAGTTTGGGCAGCAGAGTATGTAGGCTGCATTAAAAAGTTTTCAGTAAGATGATGGCATTGAGGAAGCAACTCATTGAAAGCAATGTAACATCACTAACAGAAATGGTTGTGATTACATGAATTTGTTTGACTATCTCAGGCAGTATTATCACTTCTTTAGTGTGGGTTTAGGCATGTTGTGCAAACGAGGAGGAAGGAAGAAGCAGGGGGCTGTATAATTTGACAACTCCTTTGTCAAACTGCTCACTTTTTGTCTGTTGCCCTCTTTGGTGAAGCAACAAAAAGCTGCTTCTGCCCTCTATTCAATTCAAATTAGTATTTCATATCTTTATGGAGATGATTTATTGCTTTATACGTAAGAATGACTATGAGGTAATTAGTTACGGAAAAATTAATGTATACTTCCTCATATCGATCTTTTAACACAAACTACTAATGAATAGAAAGGTGGGTAAGAAAAAGAAATGAATGCCTTTATGCATACTGAACCAATCTGTATATTCAGTCTGCTAACGTGAGTAGCAGACTGTTGTGTTTGCTCTGCCGTGTATGTGAACCTGCTGCTGATCTTATTATTTACCTGTACCATAAAACTCTGTGTTGTCAAAAATCAGAGCTTAAAACAAAGACTGACATCACTGCACTACTGTTACTGTTTTACAGATAGTAATGTGTTAAAAATATTAACTGGAGAGTGCAATCATCTGTTTGCCTAATCCTCACTCTTGGCCAGCCCAAATTTAACCCTGATTTAATATAATCTAAATCCTAACGCTGTCTGGAAACTGAGCCTCAAATTAGAAATGGTAATCACAGAAATTCATATCACTACCCCTTGCTGTCCACATTCTTTCATTCACCAGTGCAAACTACATAGCATCATTCTTGTGACATTTGCATATGGACATATGTAGGATGCTGTACCCTCACCATTTCAGAAATTTAGGATTTCTTTCCTAAATATGTGATACCCTGCACCTAAAATAATGCTTTATATTCTCTTCCTTTGTTTCACTACATAAGTCTGACTAGGTCCTTTATTTATGCTGGAGAAAGGACATCTGGCAGGGATTCAGGCATTCTTGGATTCCTCACTTCCTTGCTTTTTTTTTTTTTTTTTTTAAATAGGACATGGCCTTTTGCATTTCCCTTTACATTTCCAGTAAGCACAACAGATAGCAAAAGTTCAGTCATAATCAAATTTGGGTGTATGATGTTTCATACACGTTACTGTGCTATAAGCTACAACAGTGCCTGAGAGTGAATGTGAGAATTTTGAGGCTTGTGTTTTCCTGTGAGTGATGAATCTCCACATGTTAATTCTTGTCATTCCAAATGTCATCATTAAAGGAAAGTGACAGGTATTTCATTGTTCATGTGAGTGAGACAGGTCACTCTGGAAAGAGCTTGCTATGTGCAGTCTTTAATTTAGCAGATTTGAGAACTGACAAAAGGTACAAATTCCTATTTCCATTTTCATGTCCTTATGAAGGTATCCAATTTCAAAGGCTCAATCCAATCATTTATTAAAACAGAGAACTTATTTAAAGCTAAATGCTAATAACAATGAATGTTAACTGGCTTAATGTAATGTGAAATCGCTGCTTCAACATTCATACAAATGATAATTCAGTCTAAGTGGCTCTATATTCTGTTATGTAGACGTTACTTGGCAATTTTCAGAGTAAATGCATACAGATCTACTAAACAAATTTGTTTTCTTTGTATCAGAAGAACATCTCTTCAATATAAGAAGATTATTTTTAAATACATGATTTTTAGTGTCATGATGTGGGCATTTGTCCTCTTGCTGAGTATTTACCAACCATTAGCGAGTCTCTGGTCATCTTATCAATGTCTAATTCCCTTTCATACTATGGTGTAATTGCATAAAAGTTAAGAGAAATCCCAACAGATACCTCAGTCTATTCTTACAATTCTCCTTTATTGACTTAGAGCACCGCTAAGTACCCATCTGTATACATGAGCTTTGAACAAGAGACCCTGGGAAAATAATGTATTGTGTATTCATAATTACTTTTTTGGCAAAATTTACCTTGTACAATTTTCCAGTAGGAATAATGTTTATTTACTGGCACTTTTCTGATGCTTTATATCTTTTAAATCCAAATTAGTCTATTACGTATAATTAAAAACAGCTTTGGTTTTACTTTTCTATTTATCCATATGCATAGTTTTCAATAATAGTCGAGAATACCAACTTTGCTGCAAAATGTTGATTTTACTCCCTTTTCTACTCTCTTTGGTTTTACTGTTCTCAGTCCTGTGTTCAGTTCAGTTGCAGGAAGAATGATTTCGAATAATACGGTCATGATGTCAAAACAATGCAAATTATATGCTGCTGCCATCTGGAATAGTGAAAATAAAAGCTTTATTTACACTGTTCTTTGAAATAATAAACTTTATTGTGGCAGTTTATCTTCAGTATCTATAGTGTATTCTGGGAATACTCCATGTGTGCCTTTTTATTCTATGAGCTACGAAATGACTAAAATTTGCCTGTGGCAAAGCTATCAGTGAATCTTGAAATAGATTTTCTTTCCTTCCTGAATAGAACAGAGAACCACCCTCCATTTCCACAATAAGAATAATTTGTTCAGAAAGGACAGCATTTTTCAAGAGGCACAGTGAAACCCTTTGAGTATGTATTTTACATAGGCAGATTATATAGATTTAACTACAGGTTAATATGGATATTCTGGAAGATTGGTGTTTCGTTGCTGCAAGTAGTTACTGTGGCAGGAAATGCTTAGAAGAAATATTACCCAGTTTTCATGTTAACTGACTTGGACCGTGGTGCTATTGTATTCCATAACAAGACCAAAAGCATTGCAAGTTGCTTTGGGTACTTCACATTTGTACTTCATATCCGTATCGTAGTAATATTATCATAAGGTAGCGTAACTGAGAAGATTATTCACACTATTCTGTATTTCTTGTAAAAAACACAATGCTGATTGCCAAAGCGATTCAGCAAGTTAGCTATGAAGAATTTAAGACACAATCTGTTTCTAAAAGCTGCAATTCATCTTGCTGCTTGCAAGACCTAGACATCATCTGAAATCAGCTTTTTACAGTGAGAATAGTCAAAATATTAAGAAGGTGTGGCACAAATGCTAAGTATTTTACATCTGTGTAGCTTTATTGTAAAGAGTCATATCTGTTGTGCTGGATTTGGATTAAGTCCTCTTTGGATCTTTTTATGTGTGTAGGCTTGACAGTATACATTCAGACATGAAATCTTAGCAAGAATGATGTAATTTTAAAAAGAGAAACTGCAACAGCACACCTTTTCCTTTCAGATGAAAGAAAACACAGAAGTGGAACAGAGTTTATGACATATAGTTGTTGCACAGCTATGTTCAGAGCTTTTTCCTGTAGATACACTTCAAGGTGAGCTGTTGTTTAGCCCCAGCCGGCAGCTAAACACCACACAGCCATTTGCTCACCCCAACCCTAACCCCACCCGCTCCCCTGGAAAGGAGGGGGAGAAAATCATAAAGATGAAGGTGAAAGAAAAACATGTGGGTTTAGATAAAGACAGTTTAATAAGTCAAGCAAAAGTCATGCACACAAGCAGAGCAAACCAAGGAATTCATTCCCCACTTCCCATGAGCAGGCAGGTGTTCAGTCATCTCCAGCAAAGCAGTGCTTCATCATGTGTAGTGCTTACTTGGGAAGATGAATGCCATCACTCCGAATGTCCTCCCTACTTCCTTCTTCTTTGCCCATCTGTATGTGCTGAGCATGGTATGGGTTATCCCTGTGGTCAGTTTAGGTCTGCTATCCTGGCTGTGTCCCATTCCCAACTTCCTATGCACCCACAGCCTTTGCTTGGGGGCTGGGGGGGGTGTGTGAAGGGGGTGACTTGTGAGAAGCAGAACAGGCCTTGGCTCTGTGCAACAAAAATATCCCTGCATTACCAACACCATTTTCAACACAGATCCAAAACGCGGCCATACACTAGCTGCTGTGAAGATAATTAGCAGAAACCAGCACAGTGAGTATGGTTTCTTTTTGGTAGAGCATAATTTAACTTGTTGATATTTTCAAGCTACCAATCCATCAAAATTGCTGTTTGCACATGAAAAGCTGAGTTTGAGTCTCTGAATGCTGTTGCACTTCTCAGGGCAGACTGACCTGTACAACAGGTGCAGCAAGATGTGAAATTATGTGCTGGACAATGTCTGTAGGTGTACTGAAGTCTGAATGTAGAGGCTAATGTGCTTTCTCCATGCATGTTGCTTGGAAGGGAAGTGATTACCATTTTGACAATACTGACAGTAGAGGTATGAATCTCAAGGACGCTGTTTACAGATAAGCAATGTCAAACAGACTGAACACACAGAGACAGTTTAGAAATACTAAGAACAACTGTGATGGGAACTAGGCCAGGCACTTATCACTCTCTCTTTAGGGTTCATGTGGTAACCAGTCTTTGTAATTGCCTATGTAATTCACATCATATATTCAGTAAAATATAACTTAGGTAGAGCACGGTGTTAAAGGCATTCTCTTAATGCCAGTAATGGAATGCAGCACTGTGAAGACACCTAACAAATTCAAAGAATGTGCTTTATTTCTAAATCTCTTGTATCTGCCATCCTAAATAAAATATGTATTACATGTATGACTCACTAAGCACAAGGACAGAGAAATCTGCCCTTTAATGGCCTCTCAAAATGACAGTACCAAATGGCTTTGAGAAGGTCAATTGTTGATAAATTGGAAGCTAATTCACTAGAACTGAATATTAATAGGGACCAGTGGTATATAATATGGTTTAGAGCCTAATGAGCATATTAGTGAGCAGTAAAAAATATTTTTCTTTTCAGCTTATGTGAAATTGTAGAGCTACCAATATATCAAAATTTTCTAATAGTTTCTTTTCTCTTACTGTGACCGAGGCAGTTGTTCACGGATTTGATGTGCAGCCCTCCTGCACAGCATGTTTGATGATCTGTCAAACTTGATATCATCAATGTATAAAGACAGTTTTGTCCAAATCACTAATAAAGTTAGAGAGGAAAAAGCAATTAACATCTTAAAAACTAAATCCACTGTGATAAGTACTCCAATTAGAAATTTCATTATTTCCCCAGTCCATTTTATGTTGAATATTGGGGGTTTATTGCCAAATACCTGAAAGCCAGATTGGAAACAAGCCACAACTGTCAAAAATATAACAGTTCTGGCCATTTGAATCTGCTACATTGTGATGTTTCTCATGAAAATTTCATGAAGAACATTCATTCAAAGAGTTTCTATGCATAAGGGGGATGGAAGGAATTTAATTACCCTTATTAAAAATAAGAAAGGAAAGCTCTTTACTACAACATCCTATTAGTATTCAAGATAGATTATCTTTGTTGTACACTTATGTATTTGCAAAAGGGACTCCGGGGTTTTCTTTACAAGCCAAATAGGAAAGGAAAGGTCAGGTCATAAAAATCCTGTTCTGTGTCACAAGTCTAATCTTGCCAGCTACTTCTAAAGTAAAGACTTCATGTTTATTAACAGACATGAAACATACCTTTCTTTGGGAAGAGCTTATACCTATTGAAGGATTTGACACTTGACCACTAATTGCTAGAAATACTAGGTCTCAAGAGTTATATAAACTTGCTGGAGAATTGTGTTTACTATACCAGAGTAGAATCTATGTGCATTCGTATTTCAAGTGATTAAATAGATCACAGGCAACATCAGATCCCAGGAACTGCACAGGTTTATAGAAGTACTTGTTTGCTATACACTTTTCAGAAAAGTCTGAAGACTTCCCTGAGACTATCTGAAAATACGACACATTTTTCATTTAAGATAGTTGACATTAAACAATTTCCTCTTAGTTAATTTTATCCCTTAATCAATTGCATGTCAGTAAACACCAATCAAGACATTTAATAAGATATGTGTTTTATAGTTAGTATTGATGTTCCTTTTTTTTTTCTTCTCCTCTTTGAACAGAAATAGTGGAAATTATTTTGCAATATAAATATTTTTTTCCATTTGAATGGAACTGAAGAGCAAGATGATGTAAATCAAATAGATTATTTTACCTATGCTAACTTGATTTCTGAGAAATTGTCTGATCGCACTGTGCTTCCAGTGTTACTTGTTAGTGTGTATTATCTTAAGAAAACTCTTGCCCAGCATTTCTTAACATTTCACTAGTAACTGCACTAGGGTGAGGATTTTTGACCATATCTGAGTGGTTTATTTGAAACAGTTGTATCCATTCAAGATCATCATATATGTGCTGTCACTTTAAATTTGATACCTGCATAGGTCCAATGTTTAGAGTTTCTCGGTGATTTGCAGTCTTGCAATGTGTTGATCCTCACCCTACTTCTCTGTAGCAGTAAAGTGCTGTCATACCCATCTTATAGATGGACAACTGAAGCACAGGGACATGCAATGTTAAGACCAAGACCACATAAGTAATAATGATAAAAGCAAAAAATATAACTCGGGTCTCCTAAGTCCCTGGTCAAATTCTATACTATGCCATCATGCTTCCTTATATGCTTGTCTCATGTACAGAAAAGGGGATTTCCCTGCTGATAAAAAGTGTGGTAATTAAATATGTCATGTAAAATAATGACACAAGCAGAGAAACATCAGTGTTGTAAAGTACCATAGCAGGAGTCCAATGATTATGTACTACATACAGCATCTATACCAATTTAATGCATTATTCAAGTAATTAAGAAGCTTGTAGCCACTTGTATTTGGTTGGTTTTTTTTTAATTGGGTGGGGTGGAAATTTCTATTTTGTATCAGCATTCTGATCACAGTTGCCAAAAACACTGCCTGAGTATCCATTTTTTGCATCAGTTCCTTGTATACAAACAATGAGAGGAAGCTTGAACATTAAGTAGGGTGGTGATAGGTGCTTTCATGAGTTACTACAAAACTAATGTGACATCTGTCACATCATGTATTTCTTTTGCAGAGGATCAAATCCCCCGAGGTTTCCCCACCATTGATATGGGCCCACAGCTGAAGGTGGTTGAACGAACTCGTACAGCTACCATGCTATGTGCAGCCAGTGGCAATCCTGATCCTGAAATAACTTGGTTCAAAGATTTCTTACCTGTTGATACAAGCAATAACAATGGCCGCATCAAGCAGTTACGCTCAGGTAGGGTCTTCTTACGGTTTCCACTAACTCCCAGAGTTGTTCTCTCTCACCTTTTCTTTCTTTTGTTTCTCTTTTTCCTTTTTTTCTTTTTTTTTCTTTTTCTTTTTCTTTTTCTTTAATTTTTATTTATAGGTAACAATTTCTCTTCCTCCTCTCTTTTCTGTGTTACTGAGTGTGTTGTCCATGTCTGTGATGTCATAGCCTTTTCTAGAGTCTGTCTCTATGTGTTTTGCAGCTTCTGTTTACTCCACATTGCTCACTGCTGTGACTGTACTTTTTGATAATTTTTTTCTTTACTGCTTTTTGCAGTACTTGATGGATCCATTTTCTCCTCTTTCTTTCTTCTTTCCTTTTTATTTTTTTTAACAAATTTATTTCAACATTGGACTTCATTCAGAAATTGCAAGGAGTACCAATGGTTATATTCATCAAAACCAAAACCTGCATTAGACACTTCAATTCAAATTTAAAATGTGTTTTGTGCTGTCTTTTCCACATTTGACTCCACCAAAGATTAGCCAGTTTGGACACATCGTCTTTCCTCTCACAAATACATAAAACACAGTACTTTCTCCCATGCACAATTATACCTTAAAAAAAAAACCAAAAAAAAAAAAAAAAACCCAAACAACCCAAAAAAACCCCTTCCATAATGTATGGAATAAAGGTTTTTTGCTGCCTGAGCTTTTTTTCAACACATTTAGCCACAGTAGTGTGCGCCCACGCTAAAGCTTTATGAATCCTACATTTTCTGGATCTACAGAAGTCTGCTTTTGGTGTAGAATCCAGCTTTTGCTGCTCTCTCTCTCTCTTTGCCCCTTGCACCTCCCTAGCAGTTCTTTCACTCTCCTGCCCTAGTTTATTCTTTTGCTCTCTTTAGATTAATTTTTTTTTATTTTTAAAAAAAGGCCTCTAAATTTCTAAAGTACAAAGCTATCCCTAAATAAGATAATTGGGATATAAGTATCTTTTTTCTTTGGCAATTGTAGTAGATAACGTTGTAGAATCTAAGTTGTTTAATCACCTGTCTTCCCAGAATTCTCAGCTTTTGACCTGTCCTGTGATGTTAAATCGTCGTGTTAACTGACTTTTTGCTTGTTGTCAGCAGAACTGTGTAAATTAACCTTCTGTTAATGTAAATTAAGAATTAACACATGTGACATAGATGATTTAGTATATAAAGCTTTAACTGAAAACTTTGTACCAAATTATAAGGAATATAATAATATTTTTATGCTGTCTTTCTTCTCTCCGTATTTAAATCTCCAGAATCTATTGGTAAGTGCTTAGTTCTGAAGCGCACTTCACCCCCACTAATTTCCATATTGAGAATATTATGATTATTATGATGCTGATTATTATTATATGATTACTATTATTCTTAAAATGCATGGCATGCATTTTACTAACAGTCAGTGTAGTCACCAGATCCCTATAGTGGCGCACACGCACACCTCCACAGAAGTATTGTCTTAGCAACACCTAAAAGAAACAGTACACATGTATCACGTAGCTGTAGAACAGTAAATGCCATAATCCAACCTAAACTGCAGTGTTTGTTTTGAGATAGCCTTCAGTGTATCCTCTTTTTATATATATATAGAATATATATATATATATTTAAATAGAATTTCCACTATTTTCCTAAACTATGCCATAAGTACAGTATTGTAAAGTTTCCTTTAAGTATTTGAGGCATACTTGATACATATCTAACCCTATATAACTAAACATCTAAGAACTCAGATGCTGCTCTGAGAATGGCAATGCAGCCTGTTGTAGCCTTTGCCCTTTGTGGTACAATGCAACTTGCTTTTATAACCTGATAATACTATCTAATATATTCCTGTTTTAACAGTATAGTAATTCAAGTTTCTCTTAAGACCTTATTTAATTCTGTAAATCTAATTTGATTCTTCTTCCAAAGCCCTAGCCTCCTTCTTCTCGTACTAATGCTTCTTCTTTCTAATCTTATTTGCATTCATATTATCCACCCAGGTGGTACACCAATAAGAGGTAAGAGTGCTGAACTAACGTTCACAGAATGATCTTACTCATTCTTTCTGTCCTTTCATCCTCTCATCTTTGTCCTGTTTTTTGTTTGTTTTTTTAAGGAAAAAAAACAAAACAAAACAAACCACAGAAATGTCCATCATCTTTTTTTTTTTTTTTCCTTTGTCCTGTTTGGTTATGATCAGTGACTCTCATATTGTGACCTTTCTTTCTGCACACTCCCTTTTCCTTTCCCTTTTTCATTTGTTCATAAAAAAAAAAAAAAAAAAAAAAAAAGAAACACAAAAAACCCCGAAACCTATACTTTGATTTGTGATATGCTTCAAAGAAAGC